>OY992793.1:8813548-10063548 GCA_963921375.1 Tiliacea citrago | reverse complement strand
GTCAAAAAACACAAAGTAGCCAAAAGCCTCGCATCCAATACCCTAAACATTTTGACAATCTTGTCCATTAGTTGATGACAGGGACAAAAGACAATTTACAAAGTGTTTACTAGTATAAAATCTCATTCTATATATATTAGTCTATGGTCTATGTGATGACAACAATGTCGACAAACAAACAATCAAAACAAAAACAAAATGCCGATTGCCGAGTGGAAAAATAATTACTTTTGTAACAAACAAACTATACTAATTATGAACAATTACAATAACCGTGCGTCGCATCTGTGCAAGAACAGGTATTTGCTCAGCAAAATGATGGGTGATCTGAACACGATATAATAAAAATAAAAAAAGAATTGATGATTTTTTTTTGGGTCAACTATCGCTTGTAGTGTTATTACTTGAGTATGAGTTGAAAAAAACTGTTTGTTTTTATTTTATCGTGTTTAGTTATCGCAACCCATCACGTCAGTGATGTTTACAGAAAAAATCCAGCCAAGTGCGTGTCAGACCACACACAATGTAGGGTTCCGTAGATGGGATTAATATAATATAATGTCAACTGTGTAACTGTAATATTGAGTATGTAATTTTTTTCTTATATTTTATAACCATTTAAATTGCAATGCCTTAACAGGCAACTAAGTTCTAGAACCTACCTATTGCTAACATCTACAAAATCATGTACACTTAGTTCGCAATAATGAATTAGAATTTGGGTGAATTTATCCCAAAAACAAACCTAACGTTGTAGTTGAAAAATATAATATGTTCCCCTATATCGATATACGCAACGGTTAGTTTTCCAACAGCAAATGTAAGTTTGAAATCGCAAACAATAAAATAAAATGTGGTAATACTACAAATTAACGAATATCGGACGTTTTCCTTTATTTTTGTTGTAAGACCTTGCTTCTTGCCAAATTACATAATTCTAGGTCTAGGTTTTGATTTATTTGCGAGTATCAAAATATCTCACATAAATCGCCGATTTTTTTATTGCGTTGACTTAGTAGCTTGATTTTTTTAGAGCTCCAAGGAACCGTAGACCTACGTATTTGATATTAATTTCAACTTCATACCTACAAGCGTTCCTGAGAAAGAGTCTTGACAGACTGACAGACAGACAGACATACAGACCGATAACGAAGTAATCCTATAAGGGATCCGTTTTTTCCTTTTGAGGTATGGTACCCTAAAAATAAAAATAAAATTTTTCAACTGATATTTCAATTGACTAGACTGCTCGCGGTTGTTGCCCCAAAATAAAAACTCATCAAATTTATTTATTTTTTATTTTATCATGTTTAGTTATTGATATCCATCACATCTGCAGAGTTTCGCTAGCTAATTCAATTTGACCCTGTAAATTATGCTTGTTTTAGAATCTTTTGCTCCTGCGAAGCTCCAACAAAATAAATCAATACCAGTTAATTGTTTCTATGAGCTTATAATTCCTTGACAAACATTGTAAAGAAGACTGATTTTTTTCCGCATCTACAATCCTCTCAAACCCCCATTGTAGCCTATTCGGCTAAAGTGCTACCCACCGTCAAGCCCTGCTGTACCCGAAAAGGCTACGGTGACTCACGCTATTCAAATCTTTATTTTACTTATAAATAAGGGCTAATATTGTCGGGCCATTAAGATAAGCCCGGTGCGTGAGTACTCGGTGCGTCGCAGAGTTTGAAAGATAAACCTGATTATCGTTCTAAAAGTTGGTTTTTAGAATCATATAATTATTTAAATATAGCATTACTAGCCCCGCGGCTTCACCCGCATACGTCTCGATCCCGTGGGAATATCGGGATAAAAGTGTCCTATGTCCTAACACAGGTCATGGTCTCCGCATGTGGCAAATTTCATCCAAGTCTGTTCAGCCGTTTTAACGTGAAAGCGTAACAAACAAACAGACAAACTCACTTTCACATTTGTAATGTTAGTTAGGATTTTACTCTACATAATGTAATGTCCATCTGAAAGCATTGCCATCCTTGAAATATTGGCTACCTCGTTATTCAAGATAAAATTTAATCAACCTCACATACATTATAAAAATAAAATATTTTAAGCTAACATTACAGAAATAATGCCTACCACTAATTGTAAACCTACTTAGCTTGAAAGATATGCGTGATTTAATGCATAATGTATTTAGGCCACGGCCTACCAACCACATACCTATAAAACACAAAATGCAATTCATATAGGTATGCAGGTACACTACCGTTCCGTGACTACCATCTACATTAAAAGGTACATATTATACGTACACACTAGTAGCATTAGTATTACAAGTTGGAACAGGCGTGAAAACGAGCTAAGTGCTGCAACTATCTGTGCAAATTCCCATGCTGTTAATAAATTCATGTCGGATTCCTATAATGTTACCGACAGATGTCAGTTCGTATGAAGACTTGAGTGTATGTCTGATAAATTTTTTTTTTACAAAAAAAAAAAAAAAATGTCTTCCAAAAAAACACTACAAAGTGAAAAATAACTATAATTTCGGAAGTCGGTGTCTTTGGATCTGTGTTTTAGTTTTATGCCACCGACTTCCGAAATTAAAGTTATTTTTCACTGTGTAGTGTTTTTTTGGAAGTTGGTTTTTTTTTTTTTTTTAAGTTTTTATTTTTCACTTTTTAGTGCCGAATAAGAATTTTCCAAATCTGTTCGTAAATGACGGAGTTATGCGCGAACAAAAAACGCAATGCAGAGTAAACGAAAAGATCGTTAATGTAGACAATGTAGATACATTTTTAGATGATTGTTAATTTTTCAAAAACCGCTTGTCCGATTTCGATATGTTCATGGGACCATTTGGGAACCTTTCCAACAAAAAAAGAACTTTTCAAATCGGTTGGCATGCGACGGAGTTATGCGCGAAAAAACATTAAAAAAAAAATACAACCGAATTGAGAACCTCCTCCTGTTTTAGAAGTCGGTTAAAAAATAAAGGATAGTAGGTAAGGATAGTGAACCGTGAAAGCGTCATTATTAGAAACATCCATGGGTAAAATTGACTTCTTGCTAAATATATTGATTGCAATGAGAAACCTAACATTAATAAACAATACGATTCGTTACACCATAAGGAAACTGGACTAACGTCCAATTCAAAGTAGACAGCTGTAGTATTACACAATTTGCGTAATTGTACGTTTCTGTAAAAACGATATTCAATGTATGAGAGGTGTGTGGTGGTATGTAAATGTAAACTAAGGGTCAACGAGAATGTTAACGGCCGCCTTTACGGTTCGTTTACTGTATTTGTACGGGAGAAATAAAATTTTATTGATGTAAATAAGCAATGGAATTAATAACACAGTACTTTGATGTAGAATTAGCGTTCTCATTGCATTTTTAATGTTCTGTAAAGAGGGATCAGGAAATAAGTGATACCATTAAAACGTATCCTGATTCGAATGCATAAAATATGATAGCGATGGCTATGTTTGATAATTGTTATTTTTATATTTACTGACATAGCATTGGTACTCATTAGGCCTTTGTGATTTTTAGGAAGGGAGGCCATGTCGCTAAAGATGTATTGTTTATGAACGTAGATGGCTACAAGACAAGAGGGCGACCAAGAAAACTATGAATGGAGTGTGTGATAGATGATGTGGCTAGAAAGACTATTAATAGTGTGAAAGCTGAGATGGCGGCTGATAGTGATGTATGGAAGATTGCGACAATACATGCTGCACAGGTCCCAAATAAATTGGGATTTTCTAGGCAAGTCGATAATAATCACTATTATGGACATCTATTTTTTTTTCTTAGTTTTTTTTTCATCCCATCAATTTGAATAGAGCCGAAGGGTTCCTCGATAAGTCCGAGCAAAATGGGTCATTCCGGTGCACTTAATAACATGTCGAAATGACTTTTGAAACGCAATTCGCTTCGATAAAGTCCTGGTCGGTAATAAATAAAACGCGGGAACTTCTTATTTGTTTTTTTTTATCTATTAAGTACTTTTTAGCAAAGTATTACAGACAATTATTTAAATTTGATTCACACAAATTAAATAAAAAATGAGTTCTAGCAGTGAAAGTGAAACACTAACACCAGAAAGTGTAAAATTAAACGCAGAAACTGTCATAAACAATTTACTACCAAACAAATCGAGAGAAATATAAATATTCGTCACTACTAAAAGCATCTCTTATTTATTTTTCTCATAGAGGGAAATGAAAAGCAGAGTGTGCCACACGGTACCAAAATTATTTAACCTCGAGCGACGTACTTTGAATCCCTCGCTACGCTTAGGATTCTACTCTAGAATCCTTCACTTCGCTCTGGATTCAAACAATCGCTTTCGCCCTTATTTTGGTCCCTTATTACACAATCTACTATTAAATCCTTATTAGATTCATTTGACTGATAGAAAAATAAAATCAACAGTAACATTACTCGTAATAAATTATTCTCGTGCAGATGATGACAGTCGATTGTGGCAAACAGATTAGCATCATTCTAGAGAGCGGAAGATGGCATTTTGTCGTTACTACAACCTTGTTTGTCAACCTGCCCATTATGTCCATACGCTAGCTATTTATTATTATACCATTGTTTTAACCATCATGCACAATTTTTACTCAATTTATTTGTCAGAAAATTCACCAAAAAGTAAAACGTATTTTTTATTTGCTACAAAAATTTTGTAGTCTGTCAGCATAAGTTTTACTCCTTTTGCCCTACATAGCTTTTATTTATGACAGTAAATTGTTACATCTAGACTTCTCAAATTACAAAAACAAAGGAAAACTTAACTATACAGGATCTTGATTATAATCTGCAAAGAGACTAAGATAAAGAACACATGAACATTTTCATCGTAAACTGTACTTTGTTATACTCTCTTCAGCTAATAAACAGTACCAAAGCGACTGTAAACTGAAAACTTCTAACGCATTTTGTCCAGGAGTTGGCGCCAGCGTCACACTTCTCACTTTTACACATCTTTTACTTTCTCTACCCTCATTTGTTTTGGATGGTTATGCGAAAACTTTTTACTACAAAATTTTCTTAAAGAAAGTAAGTGCATACAAAAGCAGTGTGATGCTGATGAGTATAAGGTGAAAGTTCATAGCCTTTGTTGGAATACAAGGAGCATTGTGTAAAATCCTTTGTGATCAGGAACAAAAACGTCGAACAATGCTTCCTCCCCGATTGATTGATTAATTAACTCAATTCAGTAGGTCTTGGGGAATGTGTAATATTTAACGGCAGGAATTCAGTTCTTAAGCACGATTGTTTCATTTCTGAGGAGGTATATACCTACTTACTTGGATATTGCATAGGTATTAGAAGGTGTATTAATATTTCGTTGTAGTAGAGTCTCTATGTGAATTAATAATTGGTTTGAACAAGAAGTAGAAGGTTACACACGTCATAATGTTCCTTTTCTCTTCTGACTGAACAATGGACATTAGTGTCAATAGAGTTTAATAATTCACTGCAATAAGTGATGCTCTGCTCTAGCCATTGTCCAATGCATCCTAATTTTTCTTGCCATTTTGTTGCTATTAAGCCTTCTGCCTCGAATCTTGCGGGCAGCGGGGCGGGGGAGCGGGGCGGGCAACGCAGACCCGTTCTCGAAACCAGCGGGCAGATCGCGTGGCACTATAGCGGCGTAGTGTTGTCGTTCGTGGTTGTGTCGTCGAGATGTCTGAACAACGGCGACATCTTTTTGATTCGACACGTCACAAAAATAAATTGCACAACACTGCAATGCAGACGCGCGGGCGGTCACCACTTGACTGGAGTGCACCGCTCGTTCCCCGCCCCCGCGCCGCTGCCGCACCGCTGTTTTCGAGGGCTGGTCCATTTGATTGTACGCATTAGATCCTGGCGCTCCCGCGCCGCCGCCGCCCCACTGCCCGCAAGATTCGAGGCAGAGACCATAAACAAATAACTTCAGATGCGTAGTACTCACAACCGGCGAGTGTGTATGACGATTACTCTAATTGTGTAGCACACTCAATTTGTCTAGCCTCTTCCCAACTATGTTGGGGTCGGCTCCCAGTCTAACGGGATGCAGCTGCTGCTGAATACCAGTATTTTACATGGAGCGACTCCATATTTGACCTCCACAACCCAGTTACTGAACACGATACTCCTTGGTAAGACCGGTTGTCAGACTTTTGGGCTTGTGCTACTCGTAAAGACTGTCAAAGATCTACGATTAACAGCCGGGACCAACGGTTTAACGTGGTTTCCGAGGCACGGAAGGGTTTCGATATATAATGGATGGTCACCCATCCATGAACCGACCGCTGTTATTGATCGAAAGTTAAGGTTTTTATTGCGTAACACACTATCAATGACGATCTGAATGATTTTGAAGTATATTGCTAATCCATTGCTTCTTATATTCGAAAATTTTGTCTGCTCAACAACGGAAATAACGCAATGAATCTTGTTGAACTGTCAATTACTCTACAGATGTATGAACGTAAACGAGACAAAATTAGTACGTAAGGATCATAGCACGTGGAGTTGTGTAGTTTCTGCCTACTCCCATGGGAAGAAGGCGTGAGTTTATGTATGTATGTATTTATATTATACATATATGCCATACAACGTCACCAGTCCAGTCTCTTGGGTACAAGGTATTGTACAGTCGACAGCGATGCGGAGGAATTTTTCGGCGCCATAGTTTAGTTCGTTAATAGTTTTAGTTAGGTTAGTATATTATAGATTCAGATTCTTTATATATGTGTAAATAAACATAAAGTTCATAACAAGTTACATGCATACCATCACAAAAACGTTCACATTTAATTCAAAGATCACAATGGCACATTAATAACCACAGTACAAAATGACGCATGCCCGAGGCGAAACTACTTACCCTATTTCCTTCACTTGATTCTTCCACCTTGCGCAATATGTTTCCCAGCTGACCCACTCTAACACAGAGATCATAAGGTATAATATTTATCATTAAAATCTCATAATATTTAGTGCTCAATCTCCATCAAAAATCCCGAAACTTTACTCCTAAAGATTGCTTATATTCGATCGTCAACTGTTTCTGATCTCCAAAACCATCCTTCTTTTATAATTAACCACAATGTGACGTCCATAACCATCAGCCTAATGGCGTTTAAACGAAAACGCCTTTCCATGAGTGCCCCATTAATAAGTTAACTAGAATAAAATATCGCTCGCTGTACAAAGTTACCTCAGAAAATGTATTTATACGTATAAAAATTAATCGCATCTGTCAGATAAGTCGATATGTCTATACGTCACGGCTCCTTACGACGGAATAGACCGCTATTTTAATTCGTTCTATCAAACGGAACGTTCGCACGTTATAAATAAGGCAGCGGACATACTGTCGCGACAATTCCACTGGCAATATTTCACAGCCAGCTAACGCATCGGGTGTTCGTCTTACTTAGATTTTAAAATTGTGGATAGTCATCTTAGATTTTTTTTTTTCACACAATTATGTTGAATGTCAACATTTTTTGGTGATTTTTCTAGTGTTTGTGATAGGACAGACTTAGGTTGCTTGTAATGATTTTTTTTTTTCTATAAATTTTAAGTCATATTGAAATAGCTTTATTGATATAAATAATATTATAAAAAAGTGTTTTACTTGAGAATTTGCTTCTATCTGTTCATTGTGACTTTATGCAAGATCGTCTTGCGATATGTCCGCTGAAAAATGATTCTCTTAAGAATCAGAAAATAAAGAATAACAGAGATTTTACTATTGTTGCACGAACTGTTGTTGTTGCTGTTGTTGTTTAACTCTCGAATAGATCCGGAATGCAAGACGAATCTTTTTCTATCCAATAATCTCGAATCTACGAAAGCAACGCATCGGGAGTCCTTTGATGATTCTGCTTATGAATAACGTGAGTGTACTACGTTGACAGCGTAGCGGGAATACGCGACCATCCGAACGAAGCCAACGAATATGTTTCTACTGATTACATTTGTATACGGTTATTCGGTTTCTATTTTATTTAGAGGGAAAATGTAGCGGAGATCTGTCACCTGTTTGTGATTTTGGCGGAACTGTGATTCGATTGCGGTATCGGTGATTTATTTGTTATGATAGGCAGTGTTAGTGTTTTTTTTTTTTTAGGTGTCTTATTACTAATTCAGTGTGCCTTATCCTTTTCCATTTTTTACAATACATTGGTACAATATCTTTAAACTTCACCAAAAAAAAACTGTTGTTTTCCTGACTTACCAGATATTTTCTTTTTTTTGGAAGGAAGTCACTTGTTTTTTTTTATTTATTTTTTTTTCACTTTTTAGCTATGGCACCTTCTGCACACCAATTTGTATAACATGCTATGTAAACAATAGTGACAAAAAGTATTATTACATCATCAAGATACACAAAGTGGTTTAAATACGTATTAGCAAAGTTAACTCAAAAACTACCAAAGCAATTTTAATAAAATGTTTATGGGACCACCGCGCAAGCTACTTCTACCAACTCAAAAAAAGATTTTCAAATCACGAATTTCATTTGACGAAAATATTGATGATGAATTTAAAAAAAAAAACCTCCTTCTACTTTTTTGAAGTCTGTTAGAAATGCCCACAATTCGGACCTTTTGGCATTATTTTCAAACTGCGTTGATTCGAATTGACCACCCAACCAAACTACGTATGTAAGGGTACTGCTTACTACCAACATAACCAACAAAAAAAAATCTTGGAGCAAATTGTCGCCGGTAACAAGATGTCGGAGAGGCTGCGGTTTCAAGATAATGTTTTGTGGTCTCGATGATGGCCCGACATCAAACTAGGCGTAGGTAGGTGCTGTGACCTGAGAGCAATCATTGTAGTTTGACTTTACATTATGGAAGTAATTCTACTAGTTTAGGATTAAGGGGGAGGATTAAATAAGGAATGTGGTGGATAAAGGGTTATTAGCAACAGTGTTGCTTATTTGTTTATCAGTAAAACACAGAATTATCTTGTTTGACTACCTTGCTTTGATCCTTAACTTATTTAGTATTTCTGTGAAAATGTTCGAACAAATCGTTCGAACTGTGTTCTTCAGAATAATTACTAACAACTAATATTTATATTAGTTATTATATCTATATTATATTTATATTAGTTAGTAATTCCATTTTAATATTGTCCTGAAAAAATAATAATCAGATTCACACAAGACAGACACAAAATAAATATTGCTTATTTATAAATTAACTGAAATAGTTTATACTGGTGCATAAAATAAAATAAAGATTGACACTATTTTAGACATCCTCTCATTACGTCTGCAAAAAATCAATGATTTATAATAATAACCAAATAACCTTTAAAATCCATTACAAAAATAAGCTTAATAACACAAAAACTAAATTACTCGAACGCTGACAGGCGTCTTGTGGTTACTTACCCTACGCTACCGTTTACAAAATGTCATACTACCCACAAAACGAAATTATTTCAGTCATTCACGGTTATTGAAAAAATAAATTGAGATAATTATTAAAGGGAACTTAATTCCACGTTTGCGATATAAAGCATTAAGTTAAAATTGTAGTGTGGTTAATTATTTTCTGGCATTAAAACAAATAGGCCGTCGACAAAATGGCGCTGATAATTGCGGCATATCAAGAATGTGCGAGCGAAGTATTTTGTGCTACAATTTTATTTATCGGTCTTTTCTTTTTGTAATCTGCAGGTAAATTGAATTATTAAGTTGCATATGTCTTCTTGATTGAGAGCAATGGTGGCCCAGCGATAACGGCCGCGGCTTACGAGTTATAGGTCGTACAGGTTCGAACCAAGACAGGTGCTTTACTTTGTGTAAATAATTTCATCACCACTGCTCTCAAACCGGTGAAGGAAAACATTGTGAGGAAACCGGCATGTCTAAGAAAGAACCAACCCGCACTGGGCCCGCGTAATGGATTACGGCCCACTCCCTCTCACCGAGAGGAGGCCTGTGTCCGAGCAGTGGTAACATTATAGGCTGATTTTGCTATACGTCTTCTTATGGAGCAATCCCGTCATCCCTAAGAATAATTATCTGTTGATAAACCTTAAAATTAATCGTTATTAAAAGTTATTTGCCTATCCTACATGAATCAAAACGACTCAAGCCACTGTTAATTTTCTTTACATTCTTGATCTTCAGGTCTGTGCATGGGGAGACCATCCTTACACACCGAGACTCCTCTGTGCCTCGGAAAGCACGTTATGCCGTTGGTCCCAGCTGTCATTCGTGGATCTTTGACAGTCGTTACGGGTCGTCAGAAGCCCGAAAGTCCGACAACCAGGCTTACCAAGGGGTATCGTATTACCCAGTTACTGGGTTGTGGAGGTCCGATAGGCAGTCGCTCCATGTAAAATACTGGAATTTAGCTGCATCCAGTTAGACTAGAAGCCGACCCAGTTGGGAAAAGGCTAGGCAGATGATGATATTATTTTCCAACTCTGAAAAATCCTGTAACATAATAATTATTATTGAAAAATATCTTTATCTATTTATTTATTAAGCAAGGCACACAAACGACTTATTACAGGTAATAACAACTAAGTGAATACCTATTTTACTACTTAAAGAGGTAAGTTATGTATTTATTGGGACTAAAGCAAAACCGTCATATCAGGACGATTCCTTAACGTGCGACACCTTCGAGCGATACGAAAGTGGATTTAGAAGCACGTCGCTTCGTTTTAAGTTGTTATGTATGTGTTTAGAAATAAATTAATACAACTTTCTTACTAATACTGGTATTCAGCTGCATCTGGTTAGACTGGAAGCCAACCCCAACATAGTTGGGAAAAGGCTAGGCAGATTGATTCTTCATCTTCATACCTTTAGTTTATCTTCTGTGCTACGCGTTTGAGTAGTCCCAACTAAGACGAAAGCGCCAGGGCAGTCCACGAAATTGCAACTTGCAAAAAACATAACAAAATTTGAATATCGCGAGCTACCTTAGCGCAGCCCCCTTAAAATAAAAAATCTGATTATTGGTCTACAGCAAATAAATAAGAGTAATAACAACTAATTCCAGTCTCAATTTTCTTTAATTCACTTTATAGCTTTTAGTTTACCTTGAAGTAACTTGGAAAATTAAAGTTTTCAACTTATTTTTTACGACGCTGTTGAATAAAATGTAGCGCTAAACGTAGAGAAGCTTTTACTTGAGTAGACCAACTTTACCGTTTGTCATAAGTTTTTATTTACTCACAAACTTACTTTTCGCTTATAAATAAGGTAATAAAAATTCACAAGAATATGGCGTTAAACCATTTTTAACACCACCTGAAGAGCTGTTAAATATTTTATGGTGTTTTAAACGATATGAGCCAGAGAATCTATGTAGTTATCTTTTGAATCACGACTTTTAAGTCGTTAATGGTAGGTACATCGTAAGGTATTTTATGTTGATATCTTAGTCGTTTAGTTACTTTATAAATTATTTATAATACTCCTCTACTTTTTAGGGTTCCGTACCTCAAAAGGAAAAAAACGGAACCCTTATAGGATCACTCTTGTGTCTGTCTGTCTGCCCGTCTTTCCGTCTCACATAATCAGCCTATAATGTACCCACTGCTGGGACACAGGCCTCCTCTCTTCGAGAGGGAGTGGGCTGTAAATCTACCACGCGGGCCCAGTGCGGGTTGGTAGATGTCACATGTCTTTGAATTTTTGGTTCTAGGACATGCCGGTTTCCTCACGATGTTTTCCTTCACCGTTTGAGAGCAGTGGTGATGAAACTATTTATACAAAGTAAAGCGCCTGCCTGGGTTCGAACCCACGACCTACAACTCGTAAGTCGGGGACGTTACCACTGGGCCACCACTGCTCTCACAGCCAATTTGCTCCAAATCTACTGGGCCGATTAAGTTGAAGTTTGGTAACATAACAATTTCTGTAACCCAAACACGGACGTGTAACGTAAATAATAGAATTTTGTATATGAGGGTCACTTTTGGGGGACAAAAAGAAAATTAAAAAAAAAGTTTTGCATAATATACCATGCGACATATCAAAGGCTTGTTGTAAGCATTTCAAATATATATTTTTTTATAATTTTGAAATAAATATTTTTAAAGTTATTTAAGAAAATAGATGAAAATCGACCATTATCTCCGAAACCCCTAAGCCTAAAACTTTGAAAAAAGTACCATAATATATAGTTCTTTACTTAAAGATTACAGGAAAACCTATAAGAAGTTTATGGTTTTAAAATAACATAGTAAATCACTGAATATTGTGCGTACAAACTTACATTTGCAGTTGGAATGTATGGGAGAAGACGTATTTCACCTACAATGTTAAGTTTGCTCTTGGGATAACCCCAGTTTTTTTTCATTTAATATATTAGTACTTCATTGTCACTGGCTCAAGCTTTGCTTGTGAACTTTGCTTGTTTCTTGCCAAGTAAAAACAAAATCTCGGTATTTTTTAATTAAATTTTGAACTAAATAATCCCAATATTTTTGAATAGGGGATAATAATTTGCATTATGAATTACAGGACAATAAAAGCGTATTAATAAGCTAGCGAAGCCACCCGTTTGTTTTAGCACTTATAGCTATTTAAAATGTATCTTTTTCTCCCAGAACACAAAGAAGTTAAATTTATTTCAGTGAGTATGCTAATTACTTCGGAACACATAAGAAACGTGTCGTTCACAATATTATGACCTGCACAATTATCATAAAGTACCCAACAGCGGGGTTTTTCTATTAATGAAACGGCTGGATAATAACATAAAATTTTATTGTACTCGTATAATATGTTTTCGTAACGAGATCAACGAATTTACTTTCCCATGCACGATATGTAAACAACAGTCAAGTTTCGAGGTGTCGATGTAAATATTTACTGTTTCTAACACAGAAATTCTATTTTTTTTTTATTCTGCTGGACATAGGCCTCCCCCAAAGGTTTGCCATAAGCGCCACGCTTGGCAGGCGGGTTGGCGATTGCAGTATGGTGTTAAAATGCATAGAGAACGCTGCTGCCCATTCTCTAGTAAGTCCCTTAGTCGCCTTTTACGACACCCACGGGAAGAAATAGGGTGGTGCTATTCTTTACGTCCGGCACCACACGGTACCTCTGTTTACGGATTTTTCTTGTATAAGTAAAATTATTTTGTGCTTCAAAGATTCTAGGCTGAAATTATTAGTTTTTTATCGTATTTGTAAACTTATTTAAATTATAATTTGTGCTTTAATCACAGGGTTTTCAAAATTTGGAATTGTTTTAATAAACATAAAGGTACGTGTAAATAAATACTTTATGATTACTGCCCGGTGCTTGTGTAATATATGTGATCGTTTAACTGAAGAAAAACATTAATGTATCCGGTGAAGAACAGAGGGGCAATTCTACTAATTTTAAGAACGTTCACAGTCTAATCTCAGTCTCAATCTGTCAAAAATACCTCTTATTTCCCTACATTTTGACAATTTTTTGACGTTTGTTTGTCGCCAAGATGAGATTGCGACTAGATTTTGAACGTTTTAAATTACGAGAATTGGCCTTCAGGAATTTCAATTTAATTCGTGTGTGATGAAGGATTTGCTCGAAAAGCTTATCACAACAGTCAAAGGCCTGCTTCTCATAATTATTAAAAGATGTTAGAGATAAAGAACAGTCTAGGAGATGATAGTAATTTATGAATCTTGGTCGTAGTTAACAAAACGTCAGGATAGCAAAAACGTTTTATAGCAAAGACAGAAATGCTTAAATTACGAACTCGCTCCACAAAACAAAATCTGAACGCAACCCGCACCTACAAAATAAGCTGTAAGCCTCAACCAAGATTAATTTCTCAGGCGATTTTAAATAACTCAACGCAATGTGGAGGATAGCGGACGACTTTATTTTTCTTTTTTATTCCTTAGTGCGCAATGTAAATAGCTCGCGATGCGTCCAACCGGCCAGGTGCAATTGCCCGCAATTTGTGTCAGTACGATGGAGTCGCAATTACTATGTCTCGACAAAGAAAAATTGATTTTTCAATGTTGGTTTTAAGGTGGTCCTTGATTATTTTGTGCCAATAAAGGCTTAAAGAATAATTGTGTCTAGGAATCGCTTTGATGGTATTCGGAATTATTGATTGATTTATTGCTTGCTGGCTTTTGTCGTTTATAGAGACACTAACTGTGCCCCGCGGTTTCACCCGCGTAAGTCTCGATCCCGTGGGAATATCGGGATAAAAAGTAGCCTATATGTTCATCCAGGGTGTCAGCTACCTACATACAAAATTGTATTAAAATTGGTCATGCCGTTTGAGCGTGAAGATGTAACAATCACACTCACAAACTTTGGCCTTTATAATAATAGTGTGAGTTGTTATGTCATTTAATGAATTACCTTTTATTGCATACGAGTAGAAGACATGACGCCATTCAAAGAGCAAAGAATCTGGGACTGTAAGCTTTTTATTTTTCGAATCAAAACTGTTATTTTAAAAATGAGGCATGAACTGACTTTTCGGTGTCTTGTGTATTTAAAAGCTCACACAAATTGTTCGCTCGAATAAAAAGAAAGAAACTGTCCTAAGTAACAAATGTGGAACACTCAGACATTTGGGCACACACCCAAAAGTCGGCTACAACCGGCAATTGGTTTTAAGAGAAAACGGTTCTACAAAATCAAAGCTCACCCAAAACATTTTGAAGTTAAAGAATGCTCATCAGATTTAAGTTCCATCGGACCATTTAAACTTCGGCCTTTGATACCCCAAGTGCATTTCGAAAGGGTTATGCAAAGGCATTTTACATACAGGGTGTCCAATATATCTTGAGACTTAATGGCGCCGTTGCTTGCACAGAGAAATGTCGACAATATGTCAAACTTGGAACATTTAAATTTAGTTCCATGGTTTGCCGTCTGTCAAGATATACTGGTTAGGCTGTATGGCACTTGTAATTGGATATGCCCTTCAGACGCTCGACTGACAGATGGCATGTTCAAATTAAATTAACAAGGGTATGCGAGACCCAAGACGCTTGTGTTCTTCAATGAAGAATTTTGTTGCGTTTACTAGTTTTAGGTGAAATACTCCATAGCATATTAGCTAACAGGTTAGATGTCAAACAAAATCCCGGTAGGTAGGTACAACGTTTTTCCAGATACTTTATATTTTCTCTGTTTCAGAAAAATATTTGCATGTTTTCGGGGACAGTCTTTAGTACCCGTCATTCCATCACGGCCAAAGATAATAATAATGTCATAGATAGACAGACAAAGCTGTGAACTCGTCGAAAAAAATTGCGTCCAACTGTAGCCCGTTAAATGCACGCACACAAGACATTGACAGCACAATGACGTGGCGCTAGTGTAGACGTATCTGTCACACACGTCAGCCTATCAAAGTTGGCCTATTTGTTTTAGTTCATTTTCAGCGCGACATTCTATCTAGACATATAAATAATCAAAGCCTGACACAATAATATTTAAGTTGGATAGAAGGAAGCGGCCAAAACCCCAATTTTATTTTTATTTCAACACAATCAAAATCAGAATATTTTATTTCACATAAACCTACATGGGCACTTATGAAACGTCAGTAGCTAGGTGCACGGTTCCAATTGGTCGTTTCCTATGGAGAAGAGCCGGCAAGAAACTCCACGGTTACTCTATTAAAAATAATGGGCTTTTACAATGTTTTAAGTTACAGTGTTAATAGGTATGAGGACAGTGTAGGCCCGTCACCAAGTACTTAACAAATTAGAAATTTGGTTTACAAAGCTAGTCTATTAGGCCTACAACGTTCTCACATTCACAAATTAAAAAAGAATCTTTATAAAATATTACTAAAATAATAAAAATAAAAGCCTATTTAAACCAAATGACAAGATTGCCATTACAACTGTAACAAATCTGAATTAATATTCTGTCCACAAGTCACTAATAAATATTTTAAATTAAAATTGTATGTCAATTTAGTGTCAAATAATGAAGAGATGTATGTCAAGGTATAATAATAAAATAAAAAAAGGTTAAAATAAACATCGTAATTTGGAAGCAGTTAATATACATTTATATAGAGTTATGCCGTTTATGAGGTAGCAGCCACATGTGCAGAAGGAATCATTGCAAAACTTCCTTGTCTTTATGCTTTTTTGATTAGGACACGTTTGATGTGGGTTTTGAACTTTCCTTCGCTTAGTTCTATAACCGACTTTGACGGATAAAAAAATAAAAGATAAAAGCGGATACTGTTTATAAGAAATGACTTGCTTGTTTTAGTTAATCTAAATTTGGGTATCACAATTTCATGTTTAGGTACTACGTGTATTTATATTATGGAAATCGCTTCTTATTTTGAAAAGTCCTAAGTTTTTGCGAACATATAAAATACTTTCTAAGATATAAAGAGAAGGCAGAGTTAGTACATCAATTTCTTTGAATTTATTTCTGATGGACTCATGAGGACGCATTCTATAGATCGCGTGGATTGTTCTCTTTTGTAAAATGAAAATTGAATCAGAAAACAAACCATAGTTTTAGAAAAATCAACGATTTTTGCTTAGATTTGCATATCGCATAAAGCAACAGACACACAGACCTTAAAGGTTGCAGTAATGTGCACATGTTGTTAACTCTTTCATACAAGTGGCACGCAAGATGAAAACATAGTAATTAGTCGGTACTGCGAATGCAAATTAAATGTAGACAGTACGCGGAATGCGCTGGCGGCCTATAATGGTGCTATTTGAGGTAAGGACGTGTTTAAAGGTTAATAAACAGGCTACTGTAGGCATTACCAACTACAAAACGATATTAAAAAATGGATCACCTAAAAGGGTAGGTGGGTTTCTCCACGTTTGAGGATGTACACGTAGCTCACGCGTGCGTAATTATCTCGTAACGTAAGTATGAACGTAAACGATCGTAGCAGGTGGTGCGTTGAGTTTCTGCCTACCCCCTAAGGAAGAAGGCGTGAGTTTATGTTATGTGTACGTAACTCCAAGGATCCGTTGCATTGTGAACAGTATGTTTCACTATCTGCAACTTTACTTCTCTATTGGCAACATTTCTTTCCACTGCATAAACTATTCTCTACTTACGAAATATGAAGAAAAACCGTATTAAGTTTCAGGTGATTGCGATTGGCAGCACGTGCGCTATCTATGGGCTATCTTCATACACGTCTGTCATAGATGTTAATTTGGGTACGTATGATTCAATGTATACATGGGTGTGAAAATCTGCTAATCCATACTTAAGTTTAATACCTACTGTTCTAAGCTGTATGGAACAGCTGATTTTCTTTCGCGATTTCAAAGTTAGTAAAAGTTATTTAGTTCGATTGTCTAATTCTAAAGCAATGCTTAAAGTTGGTCGTGTTAATTTTTAAACATCTTATAAATTCTATAAAAGTCTAGTCTACAATATAAGTATAATAATTAGTCTCAATATAATTAGACGCCTTTGAGGTAGTTTTTTAAAGATCCGTCAAATAACAATCCAGGAAAAAAATTGTAAGTCCCTACATAATTTTTAACGTCTGTTTACATTTTTCATAAACGTCCGCCACATCGCATAACAGCCAATTTAAGTTGAATTAAAATTTGTTTTTCAAGCACCGCAAACTTACTGCATTTACGATCCATAGTTCATATTAAGAGAACTTTTACAGTATTTAATATCATACAATAAATTTTAAAATTCATTACAAAATATTACAGTGGGCAATTTCGCCGCAGTAAACAATATGGGGCATATTATAATTATCGGAAGAGTTTTATCATAGTGGTAATATATTCAATTAATGCAACCCATGTCCAAAGGCTGAGCTATAAGGTCATAAACGGTTGTTAAAATTACAGCTGTTTATGTACAGAAGTTTATATAAGGTTGAAACAATGTAGAGATGGCGTGTGTGGTCCAATCGCTGTGTTAGTTCTTTGTTTAGCCAATGGTATTTTAGTGTGTTAACGTAAGGCTGTATAAGTGTATACCTCCCACCTTAATTTGTATTTGTACATAAGAGTCAAGATGGTAGAGTAAATCAACAGCAATATAATACATTTTATAAGGTACAAGACTCCTTTTAAATTGCCCTTTTAGTGTCATCGTTTATATTGCTAGCTTGTAATAATTCTACTTTAATTCCTGGAAGTTAAACAGGCCAAACAAAATATAGGCTTTCAGTGAAGGTTCAAACATACCATCATGCCTATATTCCTCGCTGTATAATATTTTACCCCATTGGTCCGTTGTCCAAAGTCGATGTTTCCGAGTAAAAGTTAAGTCTGTTTCTACGACTCCAAAACTTGAGATACATTCTCAAGTTTTGGAGTCTTGGCGGGACGTACGAACCAAAACCAGCTTCTTTGAATCTTCTTCGTATCGTATGCTCACTTACTGTGACACTTCGAACTTCCTCAAGGTATTTTCTGGCTTGCACGGCCGTTAGACGTAGGTTCCTACTTACGCGAAGCTGAATCAAACGATCACCACTGCTCGAAGTACGTCTTTTTCTGCCTTGTCCCGGTCACGAGATCACTCTGTAGGTTTGATCATTTCTCCTCATCTCAAGTGCTCTGGCAATCTCAGTTGCGCTCAAGTACGAATAAAATTAAAACAATCGCATAAAAATGACGTTCAATTGTTTTCTCAATTTGAAATATTTTTTCTAAAATAAAATGAATTAATAACCAGCCTATTATTATTATATAACAGTTTATTACATAAACTAGTTTTTCGAAAAAAAAAATGATGTTCTGCTAACCGCGTGATCTCTCACCACCTCCCAATCTTAAAAGGATTTGGTGACCAATAACATCATCATCATCATCTGCCTAGCCTTTTCGCAGCTATGTTGGGGTCAGCATCCAGTCTAACCGGATGCAGCTAGATACTAGTATTTTTTATGGAGCGACTGCCTATCTGACCTCCCTATCCCAGTTACTGGAAAATACGATACCCCTCGGTAAGACTGGGTGTGGGGGTACCCACCCCCAAACCCAGTCTGTGGTCAGTCAGTGGCTTTGGGGGCTACTGACGACCCGTAACGACTGTCAAAGATCCACGAACCATAGCCGGGACCAACGCGCAACGGCTTAACGTGCTTTCCAAGCCACGGAAAGCACGATAAGCCGTTTACGTTTTAGTGACCTATAACAACGAAGAATATATGTAACCCCTTGGTCAGTACTGTAGGTACAAACTAAACCTATGTGAATTGATAAGGTCTATTTGTAGCTAAGACCACACAGCACGGACCAAAGCACACACGTCATGTTACAATTCAAAACAGAAAATATTCGCCATAAAATCTCCATACACGATTGCAAGACTTGCCACACAGTGTACCTACAATTTACATACTCTTGTATCAAATATTTATGACAATCGAAACACAATGAAAAGAAAATTAAACGAGTACAGATCGTGAATTATCAGCGTTATCTTGTCAGCTATCAGATCCGATGTCGATTTATTTCATCGTCGGTTCATTTGCACGGAGCTGCAGTAAATCCTCGTTTGCGGCAGCCCTGTGACACTTTTATGATAGTGTTTGATATAAAGAGGATAAAAGCCTATTTATACAACAACGGTCGGTAGGGAGGGCCAAATCTTCATATATCGCTACTGGAATACGCTAAAAATTACAATGAATGGGACAAATAGTTTTATTTGGTTGACCCTGTTTTTTTATTTTGGCGGATAGTGAGCTTGATATTTTCACAGTACCTATTGCCTTTGGGATAATGTTTACTGTTCCGTGCCGGCCGTAAAGAATAGCACCATCCTATTTCTTCCCGTGGGTGTCGTAAAAGGCGACTAAGAGACTTACTTGAGAATGGGCAGCAGCGTTGTCGATGCATTTTAATACTATACTGCGATCGCCAACCCGTCTGCCAAGCGTGGCGATTATGGCTCCTTTTGGTTATGTCCAGCAGTGGACTGGATTTCTCAAACAATTTTGCCCTTCCTCTCCCTCTCCACCCATCAACTATTCATCACTCTTTTAGTCACATGCGTTTCCTCCCTCCTCATAATATGCCCATACCAAGCCAAACGATTTCCTTTCAACGTTTCTGTCACTGGTGCCACTTTCAAACTTCCCGTTATATACTAATTTCGTGCTTTATCCATTTTCGTCACACAGTATTGTGGTGAGAATATGTGTACATATTCTCACCACAATAATGAATGAATGAATGAAATGCACCGACCCCAGCATGGTTTAACCAGACTCGATTGCTCGAATGTACTCAGAGATTCACCCTAGCCCCTGAAGCCTCATGTTTCATGAGACTACAGAGACCATTGTGTATCAAAGAGTAGACCGGGGGGCGCGATAATGGTAGGGAAGACGTGCCCATGGGATATGGAACGATTATTATAGCCTACCAGATATGCATACTTACATATTCTCACCACAATAATACTACAAATTAATCTTTAAATACACTGGTTTTGTAAGTTATCTTTACAAAAAAAAACAGACCATGCTCAATTTCACAGCATCTTTCGGAACTGTTGGTATGGACGGATCCTGCTTTAAAAAAAAATCACCCGGAGCTTTGTTACCACAAAATAACTCTTGCATATTACAAATATCCGCATTTTCAATCAACTACATTTTCCATAGTTAATCTCAATACACAAAAATATGTAAGCAAGAATTTTTATATGAAATGTTTGTCTTCCCTTCTTTCCCATAAACGGACATCTTATAGAAGGAATTTCAAAGAGCCCTTGGCTATAATAACAAAGTGATTTCTTGTGGTAACAAGAACGCCCATAAATTTTACTGTATTGATTCATGTGATTATTAATTGTCCAGTTTATTGGGCCCAGTATATTTTTTTAGAACAGCCATTAAGGGGTAAACCTCGACTAAGTTGATAAAATTGCTTGTGACAATGTTGCAACATTTTAATGTATCACTTTATTCAAACGATGTTTTTGATTTATGTCTATCTAGGACATTTTTATTGGGTCTGCTGATTGATATGAAAACTTTATTGGAAAAAATACAAGCTGCTTTTTTGCGCTAATCATTTTATACTTACTTTTAAGCGTCGGTTCTCAGTAGCCGTAAGATATAAAGAGTCTCAACGTCAGCAGATAATGTATGGAGACTTGCCTAGTGGTAACAATGACAGCAACGTTCTATTCAAACTAGCAATACTTTTTTCCGTTAACCCTTTAACAAAGTCCAATTAATCTACAGAAATTCCAACATCGAAGTAATAACCAATCCACAATCAAGATATCCCCAATACACTGGGTGCACATGCGAACGAAAGTAAAGTCCATCCACTTAAACAGTGAAGCGCTTTGAAAATTACCGCGAGGCTTGTGCTTAAAAACATACACCCACCGACGTATAGTCAACCTCATATTTATTTATTTACGTAAAGGTAATTTGTCTTTGTGATAGTTAAATAGTTTCAACCTTAGAAATGTTTCAATTTAATGGGAAATATTGTCAAAACTGGTAAAACCTCATAAGTATGAGGTCGACTATACTGACTACTATCTGCATGAACTATTGCCATATAATATACATTTCATCAAAATGAAAGGTTAATTACTATATTAAACATTAATTCAAATGTATTCAGTTCCTGCAGGCCGTATGGCTGCACCGTCAATATTTACGCGATTGTACTGTACACAAAGTTCACGAGCTCACTCACTCGCCGATCTCGATTACAACAAACAAAGACACGTTCAGAAGCACCTCATACATTGATTATTTTCTTAACAAAAAGGTGCGTAACTACCGTAATTGAGTGGTAATGTAATTTCGCCAGTAGCAACATCTCGGCTCATGAACGAACTGCCAATCAACTTTGATGAATGGTCGCTTAACGAATTTGTTGTAATCTTAATTGTGGTTTCTTGTTAGTGATTTCATGTAGGGTTGCGTGTGCAAACGACTTTATTATTTTAAATGTTTCTGAAATTTAAAGATTGTGTGTAATTGTAATGTGTTCTTTCTTTGAAATTGAGAACACAAAGAGATAGTAGAGGGTTATTCGCAGTTCGTCCCATTCGCACTTCTTACCGCGTTCGCAGTTGGTCCCATTCGTGTGTGTATTGAGTGGTAGCTAAGTGCGTGTCGGATCACGCACAAAGAAGGGTTCCATAGTTGGGACGAATTTATTCCAAGTACATTGTAGTTGAAAAACATGTTATATTTCAACTTAATCGGTCCAGTAGATTCGGAGCAGTCGGCTGTGACAGACGGGACGGTTAGACAGACAGACAGACGAGTGGTAAAAGGTAATTTACGGAACCCTTATAGGAATATAAGGGTTCCGTAAATTACCTTTTGAGGTAAGGAACCCTAACAAACATAATTATTACATATTTCCATATACTGTAATTATTTTGTACTGAGCCATTGCTCGTTTTTGCTTTAAATAATCGTATTAGTAAAATTAAAGAAATTAATTAAAGCCAAAAGATTAACCGCTTAGTTTAATACAGTCCAAATTACACACAGCAATAAAAAAAAATGTTATTTCATCAACTTATGTAAATTACATTGTTATGTTTGGAGTCACCTTTTAAGCAAAGATTTGCTTGTATGAGGTGGATCCGTTCTTCCAGATTACATTGACGACTATACATGTGTGAGAGAATTATACAATAGATAATTTTGAAAGCATGCCAAAGGTTTTTAAAATAAGGAATGCGCACAGTGTTATGTGGGTGTGTGGGGTCCCATGTGTGCGGTGGCGGTGTGTGGTGTGATTGTTAGTGTGACTTGTGTACTTTTTGTTTTAGTCAGCGACAAATATTGTATCTATAGATTATATGTATTTTGAGAATTATGTGATTGTACGAGTATGGAGCATAGCCTCGATTTCTTCGTAACTTTAGCTCTTCAACCATTCAGTGAGTGTCTTTTTGCAGTCGCGGTATTTCGTAGGGTATATGGTGAGAATTTTGTCGAGAGAATTGTATAAGCGAGAAGAAGCTAATCAGCATAATATTATTGGTCGCAGAGCAGATGGCCGATGGCGCCGAAGGGTTCTGGAGTGGCGATCGCGTACAGGAAGACGTAGAATTGGAAGCCCCCTACAAGGTGGACCGATGACCTTGATAAGGCCGCAGAAATCCGCTGGATGCGGGAAGCATAGAACCAGTCCAAGTGGCGGTGCGTACTTTGGGGAGGCCTATTTCCAGCAGTGGACGTCTTTCGGCTGAAATGATGAATCAGCAAAGTGGCAACCCTTAACCTACAAGCACCTATAGAAAGGGATCATTGACACTTAATACCAATTAAAATCCCAAAACTAACAAAAGAGACAAGAGAATACAATTGCACTTGAATGTAGTTATCGTAGAAAATGATTTATTAAATAACTGTACACTCAAGTGAGTGTTAATAGAAATGTTCACTACTGGTTCGCACAAAAGATTTAGTGAACCTGCTTATTTACTTGGTGAATTTGTTGGCTGGCATTATACTCGTACGTACTTATCATTTTCGTTTCGTTTCATTATTATATTATATACAATATTACATTAATGTTTACTTTGAAAAGTATTATCTATATTTACTGCTTTAATTTATTGTGAATGTGAGACTATGTGGGTCTTTTTTTTTTCTTTAAATATTTTCCTATTATTTTTTGCTTTTTCTCAGTTTTAATGGTGTTCTGGCATTTTGAGCACTTTATGCGGTCTACCCAAATTCCGAGTCGTTGAGCTCCTTAAGTCTTGAGTGGAGCTGCACGAGTACTGACAAATGCTCGCACTGATTGGACAGGTCCACTCAAATTTGTGTGGTTCTTTCCTCAAAAGACCATTTCAGACACAGATCTACATGGTCCTCACATGATCTGAACAAGATTATGTCTGGACTTTAAAAGAGACTTTGACCCCTGAGTTTGTTTCGCCATTACTTCTCAGGGGTAGTCAGATAGGAAATGTCGACTACATCTAGCTTATTTTTTACTTTTTAATATGACGTGTAAAAGTGATTATATATCCTATTTACAGAATAAACGATTTCATTTCATTTCGTTTTTTTACTTTGGCTTTTGGTATATAGTATAAATGCTCATACCTTCTTTAAATTGCCTATTAATTATATGTTTTGTTAACTTGCATAAGTCTAGTGTAACTATAGATTATACTTTTTAATGTTAACTTTGTTATTTGATTGTTTAAATAAATTGTTAATTGAGTACTTAATCAGTTTAAACATCCAAGGTGGTAAATATTATTTAGCAATTTTTTTTTTGTAAAATAACCTTTTTTCTAGCTGATAACGAGCACCATGCTATTTATTGTATCGGTGTTTGATGATCATCACTAGTATTCCAACCCAATATTTCCGAAAATGGGGTTCCAAACGAGGGCAAAACCAATCAGTATCAGAAAACAAAATCGCACCGAGGAGGTTATGTTATTATATGTGATCACCGATTTCTCCGTCAATTTTAGACCGATTTTGGATTTTTTTTTTTGAAAGCGCTGTGCTCGTGCCCCCCGAAAAAAGGAACCTGTTCAGGACGCTGGACTCAAGTTTATATCCATCAACGGATTATTGGCCATTTTGTTCATGCCCCAAATTATTCCAATATCAACAACGGAAGCCACCTGGTCTTTAAGCATAAAATTATACATTTCATAATTACACAAAAATACCGTTTACGTATCCAACAATTACTCGTTGAATATTTCCTACATTAATTCTTTATCGACCCATTTCGCTTATAGGTAAGTATAATGCAGTTGCATGTCTCAGATGATCGCCTGCATCTGTTATCTTCGTTCTCCTTAATCGTCAGTTTCCGAAGGCTTGCAAAACAAACATACGGACAGTAATGATCCTCCAAGGAGGCCGAGTAATATCTGTAGCGAGAGATGCTCCTTTAATGTCGATATTAACGTTTGTGGAATTATTGTTGGACTTGTAATTTGACGTATTCCTTGTAGGACTTGATAGTGTGATCCACTTCCAACAATAATTAATTAGGCACACAATAAAGCCTAGGTGAAAATATTTTTAGGGTTCCGTACCCAAAGGGTAAAACGGGAACCCTATTACTAAGGCTCCGCCGTATAACTGTCTGTCCGTCCGTCTGTCTGTCTGTCCGTCTGTCACCAGGCTGTATCTCATGAACCGTGAGAGTTAGACAGTTGAAATTTTCACAGATGATGTATTTTTGTTGCCGCTATAGCAATAAATACTAAAATTCAGAATAAAATAAATATTTAAAGGGGCTCCCATACAACAAACATGATTTTTTGCTAGTTTTTGCTCGATATTGATAACGGCAAAAGGTAGACGCTTGAAACATTCACAGAGTATTTAGTTATATGTTCACTTTAAGAATAAATAATTAAATTAAAATAAAACAAATATTTAAGGGGGCTCCCATACAACAAACGTGATTTTTTTGCCATTTTTATAGATAATGGTACGGAACCCTTCGTGCGCGAGTCCGACTCGCACTTGACCGGTTTTTTAAATTTCCCAGAATATTTCGCTAAATGTCACGTTTCTCTAAACTCACACATTGAATAGCCTTCATTGCTATTCTGTTTGGTACCTAAAACTTTAGCGATCCTTTCGATGTAACCATATATGGCTTTGTTTTTGTATATAGATATTTGTACGCCATACTATGGCAGGGTATGTTAGAACCAATATTGTAACATCTATTGTCCCATGTCCTAACAAATAAACATTTTTGATTTGATTTAACCAAATTTTCAAAGATGTGTATTAACCATTTATTTTTCAAACATCATTTACGTAGGTATATGAACTTTGACACCAGTTATCTCAAAATTTGACTACGGCATTAAGCGTACAAATTACGGGGAAGACATTTTCATGTAATTAATTAGCTATCTAAAGAGGTACAAATGTTTAAAAAATATTTAGAGGTGCTGATGAAACTGTCAATAATGCTGGCAAAAGTTGAATTTGGAAATTGGTGAAGTCCTGGAAGGAATACGTCAAATCACAAGTCGCCTTGTAGATACGTAGAATCGATGTGAACGTTACTTTGGTACATTAAATATTATTCGAAATAAACATATTTCCTATAAATATCCCCCATAAATTGATAGATGATAAATTACTACCTATTATTAATCATTAATAGAAATGTGACAATCGGTTAAACCTTTGCAAATCGAGCGTCAATCACCAGTTACCCGCTAGTCTGAGCAGTTTTGGATAAATTAATTATATTCTAATCCAATTCCCTAATATTATGAGGGATTTTCTTTACAGTATTTGTGGAAAATAACATAATTTACAGCTACAATAATAATTATTGATTGTATCGTAATTCTCGATTCAATCATTTCTTTATCGATAAAACTATCGATATGTAAAGAGCACTAGTCAGGAGTAAAACGCCCAGAAGGGATTTTTTACCCGTCTATAGTAGTGGAGATGTTATTTGTATTAATTAAAATGTAAATCTAGACACGGGTTTATAGTGAGGCGGCAAAATGCTTTTAGGTTGTCAGAGTGCGTTTATTGAAATTGAATTGCAGTCAGATTCAGTGGTTTGTTTTATCTTATGTCGTGAACAATTTATATTTACCAGGTATTATCTGCGCTTTTTTTGTTGAATGCATAAAATATTAATAACATTCTGAAAACGAGGGACAGGCCCTTGAGCTGCAGTGGATTGACAAAATTTTCATGAATAACTAATGAAATAGTGGCAACATATTCTACAAAGATAGAAGAATCGTTATATAAAACTGCAAAATAAACCTCCCTGGGAGGATGTTCACCTCCTCACTAATTGACAAAGTACTTACCTTGTGTTTTCTTGATCTTTTGGACCTCCACGCGATCAGTTTTTATTACTTATTTAGTAGGTACCTAATTGATGTAGTTATCATCAAGAATTGTTACCCTAGAACATGAATCAATATTTTTAAAATTTCCACCTATATTGTTGGCCTACAAGACATACTGGTGGGGTGTCCATCCGTTTGATATAGTCTTCTTTATACCACTTAGACCACCTAGAATATATTACACTCTACGGCGATAATTGCATGGTAGAATCAATAATTATGGATAAACTAGAATTTCTCATCGTTAATTTATCGCAGATGATAAAGCGGATGTTACTCGATACCTAGGTATTATAACTTGTGGTTTATTACAGCTCTTATGGTTTGAGAATAATTCCGAAAGTACAATTTCGAATTATGATTGTATCTTTTTGTTTTTCGATCGGCCAAACTTATTAGATCTTTAAGACTTCTATAATGAATTTTAGCATGACTTACAGATTTCAATTACTTTGGGCTCTTCAATCAAACAATCACCGAAAGTAATTCTTAACTTAATTGCACTGATATAAGGTTGAAAATAGCTTGAAGTTATTAAATCAACATCAATAATAGCTTGGGTGAGCTTAGCGCTCAATTGAAACTTAGTGAATTATTACGCACGATAATAATCTCCATAAATAATTATGAGGACAGGTGTTCAAAACTCATGAAGATTGCATTTTTTTTCAATTGGTTTTAATAATCTGTTGCATCTTGATCGAGTCGTGTTCTTCGTCTTTGTAGCACTTGTATATCGGTATGGGATTATCCTACTTAATATTATAAATGTGAATGTTTGTATGTTTGTTACTCAATAACGCAAAAACGGCTGAACGGATTTGGATGAAATTTGGCACACAGATGGTTTATAACCTGGAATAGGACTTAGGATACTTTTTTATCCAGATAGTACGTTGTATGTATACAATACGGTATTCTGTTCATGACACGTGCACAATTTCTGAGCACTAACCTAACAAAAAGTACCAGGCATTCATGAATTCCAGATAGTATTTCAATCATTAATTAGTATTATTCTACATTCCATATTTTCTAATAATAGGGTTTGGATGAAATTTGGCACACAGATAGTTTATAACTAAACCCAGAAATCGAATTCGAGATCAAAAATTTAAACAAAGATGTCATTGTCAAAGTGATAGTTCAGGGGTAGTCAACATTTCCCTAGTAATTCAAATTAAGTTTTGTTTTTTGTACAATTTAGTGTTTTTGGAAGAACTCATGTTTATTTGAAATTAGAATTAATTATATAATATTATGATTTATTCACTTTGTGATTCGGACTCAGGACAAGTTTTGTGTGTAAAAAAATCTCATTTATTTCATTAGTAAAACGCACCCATGCTAAGCCGAGGCTTTTCGCTAGTTTAAAATACTAAATGAAGTCCAAATGTTTATTGCCAGTAGCATACAAATAATTTGCACGATTTTATTTCAAACAGTTATATTTTATTCTTGGATCATAGTTTACGTCACTGTATAGTTGAAAACTGTGTGCAATATTATATTTTAACTGTTTAAGATATGCCTACAATTTTGGCACTATGTTAAAGTACTTTTCGGCAAACTGCACAATTGAGGTTATTATTTAAAATTGACAACACCTTTGTTTACATTTTTGATCTCGAATTCGATTTTTTAGTTGAACTTAAGTACTAAGTTTGCATGAATTCACGTTATGTTGATTTTGAGTACATCAAAAAAAAACAATTTGGCTGTCATGGGGACTGCCGACAAAGGTGAGTCGAGAATATACAATGTATTAGGGCGAATTCGACCAAATGCCTTGTTATACCATAGTAGTTTGCCCGTGTGGATGAAGGGCGGATTCGACCAAACTTGTATAAGTCTTATCCTAGGAATAAAATCACTAATTACTCTAGAGTTAGAGAACTTTCGTTTTACCAATTCTTAATCCCGGAATAACTGAATATCCGAGAGTAAATCGCTATACGGCCATAATGTATCGAGTAAACAAGTTATCCGAGAACAATATAAGTGCGGCCGCTACATTACCAGATGTTTTTTTTTTTTTTTTTTTTTTTTTTTTTTTCAGATTCACAGTTGAGCACATGGTGATCTCCAGAGCATGGCGCAGTGGACGATTAACATCGCCGTGGTCGCTGAGCCGTACTTTGTCCCGCACAGGGACGACTGGGTGGAGGACCTGAGCGGCTCAGTGACCATTATTTCATCGGCCGCCGCCGGTACCCCGTCCCTTGAGGCCGTCAAGAGGGGAGGGGGTTGCGTGGCAGCACGGTTCGGGGAGATTGTCGTGGTGGGAGTATACTTCTCCCCGAACCGAACTCTCGCCGAGTTCCACAACTCCCTTGGGGAGTTAAGAATCGTCGTCGTCGGGTACCATCCCCTCCCAGTGATCGTCCTCGGGGACTTCAATGCCAAGAACGTGGCTTGGGGTTCCCGGTATACGGACACACGGGGCAGGATGGTGGAGGACTGGGCTCTGGAGACAGGCCTGGTCGTCCTAAACCGGGGTTCTGTCCCCACGTGTGTGCGGATGCGGGGTGAATCAGTGGTGGACATCTCGTTCGCCAGCCCCGCTCTGTCACCGCGTGTCATCGACTGGCGCGTCATGGAGGGGGTGGAGACCTATTCCGATCACCGGTACATCCGGTTTGACGTCTCCGCCCAGACCTCGGGCGCGCCGGTCCGACAGACCCCGAGTGGTCCGCGGTGGGCGCTGAAGCAGCTGGACCGGGAGCTTCTCCTGGAAGCCACGATCGTGCAGGCCTGGGTGTCATCACCGGACAGGCCTGCCGACATCAATGACGAGGCGGAGTGGTTCCGGGAGGCCATGTCCGAAATATGTGACGTGGCAATGCCCCGGGTCCAGCCCGGACGTGCCCGGCGCCAGGTGTACTGGTGGTCGCGTGAGCTGACCGCTTTACGCGAGGCGTGCGTTGCTGCGCGCCACCGGTACTCCAGGCACCGCAGGCTCCGTGTCCGCCCTCCGGATACGGAAGCCATTCAGGCGGAGCTATACGAGGGGTACAGAGCAGCGAAGACTGCCCTCCGAGCAGAGATCCAGCGGGCCAGAGGACTGGCCCGCGAGGAGACGCTGGAGACTCTCAACAGAGACCCGTGGGGACGCCCCTACAAATGGGTGCGAGATAAACTCCGCCCATGGGCCCCCCCGCTGACGCAGAGTCTCCGGCCCCAGCTCGTGGAGGACGTGGTGAGCGCTCTGTTCCCTTCGCGAGGGGAACATACTCCCCCGCCCATGGCTCCGCCTCCTGCGGTGCCAGATGCGGACCACACCGACGACGACGATGCTCCAGAGGTGACCGAGGTAGATCTGAGAGTGGCGGTACGTAGGCTGAATGCCAAGAATACCGCCCCAGGACCCGATGGCTTGCCTGGAAAAGCCTGGGTTCTGGCTTTAGAGGCTCTCGGGCCTCGACTAAGGGGGCTCCTAAGCGCATGCTTGGAGAGGGGCCAGTTTCCACTTCGTTGGAAGACGGGGAAACTGGTCCTCATAAAGAAACCAGGGCGCCCGGCGGACTCTCCGTCCGCTTACCGGCCCATCGTGCTGCTCGACGAGGTGGGCAAGCTCTTTGAAAGAGTAATTGCAGACCGCCTTGTCGGGCGGCTGGTGCGGGTGGGGCCGGATTTGGCGGAGAGCCAGTTTGGTTTCCGTAAGGGGCGCTCTACGGTGGATGCCATCATGCGCGTTCGAGCCCTCACGACGGGGGATGCTGTTGCCCGGGGTGGGGTCGTCTTGGCGGTGTCTCTTGACATCGCCAATGCCTTCAATACCCTGCCCTGGAGTTGCATTAGGGAGGCACTTCGGTATCACCGGATGCCGACCTACCTCTGTCGTGTGGTCGAGGCCTATTTGACGGACAGGGCCGTCATCTACCCCGGTCACCACGGAGAGTGGAACCGGCGAGAGATGTCGTGCGGTGTCCCACAGGGATCGGTCCTGGGGCCGCATCTGTGGGACATCGGGTACGACTGGGTGCTGCGCGCCGACCTCCCTAGTGGCGTCAGCGTAGTCTGCTACGCTGACGACACGCTAGTCCTGGCACAAGGGAGTTCGCATCAGGCGGCGGCCGAACTGGCGGCACGTGGGGTTGCGACAATCGTCGATAGGATCCGGCAATTGGGACTCGAGGTGGCATTGCACAAGTCCGAGGCCATGTGTTTTTATGGTCCTCGGAACGCGCCACTGTCGGGTTCCCAGATAACGGCGGGAGGGGTTCACATCGGCGTCGAGTCGACGATGAAGTACCTGGGACTCGTCCTCGATAGCCGGTGGAACTTCGTGGAGCATTTTCGACGTTTGGCTCCCAGACTGGAGCGGGCCGGGGCTGCTTTGAAGCGGCTCCTGCCCAATCTAGGGGGTCCAAACGCCTCCTGCCGGAGGCTCTACGCGGGGATCGTGCGGTCCATGGCCCTTTACGGGGCACCGGTGTGGGCGCGTTCTCTGAGGCTGCGACCAGCGCAGCGGTTGAACGCGTCCCAAAGGGTCATGGCCATCAGGATGGTACGGGGATACCGCACGGTCTCCCGTGAGGCGGCGAGCCTCCTTGCCGGATTGCCGCCATGGGATCTGGAGGCGAAAGTCCTCGCGCACATTTGGGTGTGGCGCGAAGAGGCGAAACTCCGGGGCATAACTCCGCTGCCGCAAGAAATTGCGGCACAGCGGACGGAGCTCCGGAGGGATCTCATGGCGACATGGAGAGTGCGATTGTCGCAACCCAGCGCTGGGCACGCCACAATTGTGGCGATAAGTCCCCTCTTTGAGGAGTGGCTGGAGAGGCGCCACGGCGTCCTCACCTTCCGCCTGACGCAGGTCCTCACCGGACATGGATGTTTCGGGAGGTTCCTGTTTAGGATTAAGCGGGAGGAAACGCCCGGGTGTCACCACTGTGTGGATCGCCCGGAGGACACGGTGGAGCATACGGTGGAGGTCTGCCCAGCTTGGGCGGAGCACCGCCGTGTCCTCACGGAGGCGATCGGCGGCGGCGATCTCTCGCGTCCGGGCCTGGTTCAGGCCATGGTTCGGAGCGAGAGTGCATGGGAGGCCGTCACCTCCTTCTGCGAAGCAGTTATGCTAGCGAAGGAGGAGGCGGAACGCGTGAGGGTGAGACAAGGTTCACGCCCTCATGCCCCTAGTCGCCGCAGGAGACGCCCCGGGCGTCGGGAGTCGCAAGCCGATTTCCGGCCACCGTAGGCGCGGGCCTGCGGACGGTGAGCGATGGGTAGCTCGCCGTCCGATAAGGACCAGGCCCGGGTCGACGGCGCGTTGTGTTCCACGCGCGCCTCAAAGAGATGTCAGCACAAACTGACGGGGTCCGTCAGGACCAATGCCTGCCGGGGTTGCGAGTTTGTCCGAAAGGGATATCGTGGCCCTGGCACACAGGCAACGGAAGGAACACGGGTGGGTTTTAGTCAGTAAAAGTCTGACACGCCCTCCCGCTCCGCCCAGAGCGGGAGAAGTTATTTGATGATTTCCCACCCAAAAAAAAAAAAAAAAAAAAAGCACATGGTGATAATTTCTAGTAGTTTTGTGATTTGTAAGTATACTTATTTTTTTATTAATGTAACTTTTACGAAATGTGATCTAAGATTCTGACAGTGATTAAGAATATATTCCAAGGCGTCCACGATGGATTCGAGAAAGGAACAATTTAATTACTGTGATAATTATGAATAAAATACATTTGATTCAGACAAATTTTGGTTCATATTTTGTTAGTATTAGGTACATTATAACTTAAAACTATGTTAGTCATGACACGATCAACTAATGCAAAAAAAACATAAAATCCAAATAAATTATTGTTTTTTTTTTAAAACATTTTAAATAACAAATTTCAAAAGAATTAAAATAAAATTGAAAACAATTTAAAATTAATTACGATGACCGTGACTTTGCCAGGTTTCGGTTGTCCAAAGAAGCGACCATTATAAACCGGCAAAATTATGTGGACATAAAATCTTGTGTTCCGCTATATAAACAATTGCATTTCCATTTTAGTTGGCTTACATGATCATTCATCAACTCAAGAGTAACAATGCCCAGTATTGGTTACTCTACGTTTGTGATGGTAAAACGCAAACGAAGTTATCTGAGAGTAAGACCAATGAGTAAAATTATTCAAGGGTTAGTTACTCTGATATAACAAGGCATTTGGTCGAATCCGGCGTTCTACTTGCCATTTTGATTTATCCTTTTCTTCAACATATCAGATTCAGCATTATAGGCCGATATAATTATGCTCAATGGTTGCCATGCTCTAGCAGCAAGCATCCGTATCAATTATTTTCTTCTTTTTACTGGTATTTATTTCCTGAACTCACTGGACATCTTCTCATCTGGAACCATTCCTTAGTTGCCGTGTGTATAATATAAAGAAGTCTGACAGCGATACGGACGATTTTTTTATAATTCTTTCCCCTTCTTTTTTATACACAAGTACTCATTATATATTATTATTATTAATGTAAGCCCGTTAGCTTACCGTATATTACCTCTAAATATTATCTTGGTATTCAAATACATAAATAATTTAATAAATAAGTCTTAATATAGTTTTGCTTCCCGCAGCCGGAGGTTTTCTTTGAGGAGTTCTCCTCAAAGAAAACCTCCGGCTTGCTTCTCTGGATATCATCATCATCTGCCTAGCCTTTTCCCAACTATGTTGGGGTCGGTTTCCAGTCTAACCGGATGCTTGCTTCTCTGAATATATTTTTTATAATTGTTTCAAGTTAATAAAAATCTCACAGAAATGACAAAAGGGTTAATTTTACATCATAAAACTTTATCCAAACAATAAAGTTTAAAACATTAACAATAAATTGTTATAGCCGACATTTATAAATTCCAGATTGCACTCCCATATAAATCGAAATTCAAGCCACACGTAATATTTTGGCATGATGAACTAGTTTTTGTTTGCGGTTTTGCTTGATATCTTACTGTATTTTTGCTGTTCCTAGATTTTATTAGCAGTTATGTTTAGCACTTTATTTTCGCCTCCACCCACTTTTCATAGAGCTCAGCAGCTAAAGAGTATGCTACCGAGGTGGAGGACACCAAGTCAGAATCTAATGAAGGGATCCCAAGGAAATTGAGGGAAATCCTCAAATTTTATAGGCACACCTTGGGTATTTTTATAGTAACTCGTGCATTTGCTCTTGAAAAGCACTGTTTGGGCAATTGAAACTGATGATGAAGACCACTGATGGCCACCGGAACTACTTAATAATAAGTATTTAACGGGTTGCTAAGCAATTTATGCTTGTCACAATGCATTATGGTGAGTGGCAGTTCTCCTCGTTCTTTCCAGGAGAAAATCTCAACAGTTAACGTCCCTGCATTGGGAAAAGCAATATTTTGTACAAGGCGATGATAAGTTAAGGCTATTGTAACTTAGATAAATTACAAACTGACTGATAAAGTGATAAATAAATAACTCTAATTTTGGAAGTCGGTGTCAAAAATTTAAATACAGATCCAAAGACACCGACTTCCGAAATTAGAGTTATTTTCCACTTTGTAGTGTTTTTTTGGAAGCCGGTTGTATTTTTTTGTAAAAGTTTTTAATTCGGTGTTGATAGCCTTTTTATTTTATCGCTTTAAGAGCTTTTATATACCAGTAGCTAAAACAATTCGCATTAATATAAACCATTGTAAAACGTAATAAAGCAGAGTAAAATTTTATTCACTTTACTTTAATTGGAAGCGCTATAAAAATCCTTTCAGTGAAATAAAAACTGTGTCGTTTTGTTTGTGGATTATATTTTGAATAACTGAATATAACTTCTACATCTTAGAGTGGCGATGGCAGTTATAGCCCATAATATAATATATACCCATATTTAAATACATTTCATTGTATTCTCAGTTCTTATTAGGATGGAAGTTGCTAACCTTACCACCTATAATATCTCTGCACATAAATGTTACTTTCCTCCATCTCCAAACTGTAATTGTCCTAATATTAGTCCCTCCAAATGTCTTAAATTGATGCTAATTTAACTTTTGAAAACCACATTCAATCTCTATCAAAAAGGATACGTAAGCTCACATACATTTTTAAAGAACTTCGTGATGTAGCAGAGAAACACATGATAAGGATGGTTTATAAAGCTTTGGTGCAATCAATACTTAGTTATTGCATCACAACATCGGGAAGAGCATGCTAAACTAAAATGATAACCGTTGAAAGAGCCCAAAGGATGATACTAAAATTGAGTTTTCCTCCATACTACATATTGCTAACTGTACTTCTTAAACACTCCGATTTACCCGAAGAAAGGATTAAACGCATTCCAGAAGAAACTACGCAATATCTGAGTCAACTGCTGTCAATACCGCCTTTGCGCAAAAATTTTTCCCATTCCGAGGAGACGAATTATTCAATAAAATAAATAAAATCATAGATATAGCTAATTGTCGGAAAATTTAATGTAAAAACAAAGTTTACTAAACGGAAAAAGTCCTTGAGATAGGAAAGTAACAAAGTATATTTAATGTAATTCTATTTTTATTATTTTATTTATTAGGTATATTCTTGGGGCTTGTTTCGCAGTGTCTGATTGGCTTATATCAACGGGAAGCTACTCGGACATGGTGATACAAGTACTGCTTGGTAGTTTACTACTTATAATAAAGGTAATATTATAATATTTTGATTATATATTTATGAAATATTGTACGAACAATAAATGTAGGTATACATACACCCCCCCCCCCCCACACACGCACACACACTCACACACACCATCAATCGTACCACCATGACAACTTTAACTATGTGATATAATGGCCCGCACTGGAGTTCTAAAATACAAGCCTAGGCTTAGTTTAGACTCCAGATCTCCCACAAATTACAATATTTTCACAAAATACCTGTCAACTTACTAGTATAAGATGTAATTTGTGAAGGTAAATAAACATATTTTATTTTTTAAATATTCTAATTTGTTTGCACCAAAATTCAGCAACGCTAATACCAGCTTCTGGTAAGGAAACGAATCAGGGACCGACATCAAAAACTATGGTTAGACCAAAGTGAGTGCAGACAGGCTAAGGAAGCACTCCATAAAATCGATGGCCGCCTCACGAAACAGGTTCTACGACTAACTAAACAACAGCTGCGTACAGTTACAACAGCTTTAACTGGCCATGGGTCATTTAATAAACACCTCTTTGTCATAGGAGTCCCAGACAGTCCGCTGTGCAGGGCCTGCATGGAGGACGATGAGACAGCAGCTCATGTGCTCCTAAACTGCCCAAAGGTCGCCACATACTGGGCAAATTACTTTGGTAACCCAGGTACCCTACGTGTGATTCTCAGTAACACCAAGGCGTTGCTGGCCTTCCTTGAGGAGCTCGGGTGGATCGAATAACTGATTTTCCCACCCGTACGCAAAATACGCGCATTGCCGTGGGGTTGCAAACACTGTGATATTGCCCGTATTATCAACTTCTGACAATAGGCAATATGCTTTAGATGTGTATGTACTTATTGTAATTATGTAAATGGTACACCACTGACTACCTGCAGTATCGTCACTCCTTCTCCCTTTAATCTATCCAATGGTTGTCTGTAAAAGATCGCTTTTAGCGTCAAGAACGCCTATTGTGTCACCCTATGTAAAATTTCAATATTTATATCTGTAATTTTTATGGTGTACATAATAAAGAGTATTCTATTCTATTCTATTTTGAGGAGAAAAAGTAAAGTAGGTCCACTCACGGTTTCTGACAAAATACTGATATAAAACCAAATAAAACTTGCGGCATGCACTGTTGGACATCGCCACCGCTAAAGGTTTTCAAATAAATCACTTTAAATTCATTAAGTAACTCCAAATAATTATCATGAAGAAACTAGGAGCTTAGCAAACAAGTGGCCCTATAAAATTCAAGCAATTACAGCATCAGTCTGCAAAACCCACGAAGAAAACATAAATCTATCAAATAAATACATCGATACTGCCCCAATATATCGTCCTCTAGTACTATTTGTCTTCACATTTAATAGAATAAGGGTTAATAAGAGGCATCGCGTCACATTTCAGTCGTGGTGATAATTCTTCATTGGTACGCAGTAAATAACGTTCCCCTTTAGAGCGTAGCAGGTCGGTTAATTTTAATTGGATACGAGTAAAACCCACTATTGCCGCTAAATGCTTTATTGCTAATTGATCTGGAGCTCAACGGAAATGGGAAATTGTACGACACACGCATGTTGATCAGTATTTAAAATGAATTTAGTATACAGTCTCAAAGATGGGTAATAGAAAATTGGTTTTCAAGGGAACGCATAGAGTTTCACTCCATTCCATTCATGCGTTGCGTTTGGGTTTACCAACCGTTTATGGTTATTCTAATTCTCGTTCAAAATGGTAAATGTTGACAGCAGTCTTTATAACTCAGTATTATTACCTTTCATCTTCGTCTATTCATCATAAAGTTCACTTAGATAGCTACTATTAATTCGATAGCTCCGCCAGTAATTAACCACGCTTGAATTCCCGATACCTAAAATCCAATAAAGTACGTGATAGGTATAGTGTTTCCATTACACTTAAATTTTATCTAGCCATCCAAGCGTTGATTGTCAATGTACAGAATAATAGCGTATGAGCATTTACGGAAGCCATCAAATCAACAGTAAAATCTTAATACACACATCCCTAAGTAGTCATCAAAATAACAAATAAACATGGATTTTATATCGCACTGAATCTAATACTATAACTCATTCATCTATCAAAGCCTTTGGAAACTGTAGATGGTGTATTGAGTCGCGAAAGTACTGGTAGCATCTTAATAACACCAAGGATAGATAGTATCCCATAGAATTATCACATAAATCAAGCGAGTCAATGATTAATATGATACAGACGATGAGAGTCTGACCACTAGTACGTCGTTATAACGGTTGAGTATAATTAAATTGAGCTTCCGTGTACATTCTGTGACGGGTCCAGTAATGGAGGATTACTTCGCTCAACTGCTAAGCGGCACGCCTCGGAAAATTGAGCTTTAGACATCAACAATATAATCTTTTGAAGCGATTCTGTGGTGATGAGAACTGAGAATACATTGTTGGGCGTACCTATTCATGTATCTGATATACCAGGGAGAAATATATGTCTACTGGATTAAACCCATAAATTTATCGAGGATACTACAGGTAGGTACCAGCTCCAGCCAGACGAGGTCGTGGCTGAGTAATAACAGCTGCATGGGTCGATCCATCTGGTTAAGCTACGCTTGCCGGGGCAGTCCGTGTATGGGTGACCTTTGCATAACGAGACTCCTCCGTGCCTCGGAAAGCACGCTGAGCCGTTGGTCCCGGCTGTTATTCGTGGGGCTTCTGACAACCAATCTTACCAAGAAGTACAGTGTTACCCAGTTACTGGGTTGTGGAGCTCAGATAGGCAGTCGCTCCATGTAAAATACTGGTATTCAGCTGCCTCCGATTAGACTGGAAGCCGACTCCAACATAGTTGGGAAAAGGCTAGGCAGATTGATTGATTGAATACAGTTATACACTGGCTCTTCGTAAGATGGCAAAACAATGGTTTTTAGACATTATTCTGCCTAAAATAAAATTTCATAACAAAACAGATTATAATTCCAAATAGTAACATTATAAATTGCTTGGAAATGTTAAGGTTTACAATAATAAGTTCTATTAATAGCTTAAACTCGTAAAATTAGCTAGAAAAAGTTTCAGTCTTTTCGTGCTACTAATCGTTTTCCAGTTGAACGTGTTGCAAAGTTGCAATGTTTGCAGTTTGTAAATAACATGCGATAATTTTCTACTAAAGAATTACTATGAAAAACTTTTTATTTTTTACTTCTTAGTTGTACCCCACACAAATTTGAATACCACTACCTGCTAAGTAAATAACAGTGACAGGAAGCTAGTAGGTAACATCATACACATAGACTAAGCGGGAAAAATACATATTATTGAAGTTAACTCAAAAACTACCCAAGCAAAGTTAATAACAATTATATGGGGCCACCGCGCAAGCTTTCTCTACCAAAAGAAAAAAAAAAGCCAAAATCGGTCCACAATTGACGAAAATATGGATATCGATGAATATACATTAAAAAAAAATACATACAGACAAACATAGAATCTCCCCTTCTTTATTTAAGTTGTTTAAAAATACTATTAATAGTGCGATTGGTTAGATTTGATATTATGTTCCATAATAATTATGTATTTTATTACGAAATGAATCTCTTATCAACAAAATGTGGAACGCTCGTAACAAAATTCTTGTCAAAATTACTTTTCTTCCTTATTGATACAGGAAAAACAATATTCTTCTTATAACCCTCCGATACGTAACCCAAAAAACCCGATATCATAACAAAGTAACATGTTGTAGCAATCAATAAATCAAGAAAATCCAAAGATTGCCTTCATTAAAGTAATTATCTTTGAGTAACCAAAGTAAACGTACACATCAGGTTTGTAAAAGTATACCTCGAAACAAAATTACTCTAAAACTCGAACGGAATCAAACACTTCCTGAAATTAAATAACTTTGTGTAATGATGCCGACGTCAGATCAATCATTATTCTATAATTATACTATCAAATAATATGCGAAAATTGTAACGGCTGTAATTTTAAATACAGTTAAACGTTATTGATACCAGATATAATTTTTTGTGTGTAATAATAAATATAATTAAGATGAATACTTTATTTTATTTTATTAAAATTATTTTATTTGCATTATTTTTATTTGTATTCTTAATTATGTGTTTGACTTTGTTTTGAAATTTATGAAATTGTATAATTTTTATGATGAATTTTGCATGCCTGAATTGGTACAACACACTGGACTGCGCATTCACTTGACATCTTTTTTTTTTTTTTGGGTGGGAAAATATCAAATAACTTCTCCCGCTATGGGCGGAGCGGGAGGGCGTGTCAGACTTTTACTGACTAAAACCCACCCGTGTTCCTTCCGTTGCCTGTGTGTCAGGGCCACGATATCCCTTTCGGACATACTCGCAACCCTGGCGGGCATTGGTCCTAATGGACCCCGTCAGTTTGTGCTGACATCTCTTTGAGGCGCGCGTGGAACACAACGCGCCGTCGACCCGGGCCTGGTCCTTATCGGACGGCGAGCTACCCATCGCTCACCGTCCGCAGGCCCGCGCCTACGGTGGCCGGAAATCGGCTTGCGACTCCCGACGCCCGGGGCGTCTCCTGCGGCGACTAAGGGCGCGAGGGCGCGAACCTTGTCTCACCCTCACGCGTTCCGCCTCCTCCTTCGCTAACATTACTGCTTAGCAGAAGGAGGTGACGGCCTCCCATGCACTCTCGCTCCGAACCATGGCCTGAACCAGGGCCGGACGCGAGAGATCGCCGCCGCCGATCGCCTCCGTGAGGACACGGCGGTGCTCCGCCCAAGCTGGGCAGACCTACACCGTATGCTCCACCGTGTCTTCCGGATTCACTTGACATCTGGAAATGTAACTATGATTATGTACTATATTGAGCAATAAACTTTTGTATTTGAATTTGATTTTGCTTTGCCCGTGTACTCGTATTGCTTCTTGGTTTTTTTTAGAGTATTTATTTTGTATCTAGCTAATTGCAACTTATTGCAAATGAAAAAGCTATGCTCTCTGTGCAACAAAAATAACAGTGATTTTGAGAGCTGTAGGATATGGATGTCTCGTCTAGACGATATTAAGTTATTACTACGATATTAAGTTGTGGGTCCTCAAATAAATACTGTAAAAAATTTAATTTGAGCCGGACAAGTGAGTGACAGGAATAGGGTTCCGTTTGGACCCGTCGGATACGAAACCCTAAAAAATTTGATTCTTAATTTCACAAAGACACTTTATTATTTCGTTTAATGTTCATCTAGGTATGTACCTATCTACCAATTAGGGTATAATCCACTTAACGAGAGCATGTTCAAAGAAATGTTTATTACCTAGAGAATTATATCATAAATTCTCCAAAAGTATTCATTATTCAGCTAATGCACGAACACAAAGAAACTCAGACCACACTATTAATTGTTATGTGAAGATATTAAATCTCAGTAACGTTTGAGTCGAAATATTTCACTCATCATAATACTTAAATTATTAAAATAGACGCAGAAATGTCTAAAGAACGTGACTCCAAGTTAAATATGCGGAACATTAAGATTCCAACTTAGACTGAGATGATATCAACACGAATAACTTAAATAAATGTAGAATAAACTACGTTATTATATTTGATGATTATAATGAAGCAGCAAAAAGTGCTTGGGAAATGTATGATATGGTAATAAACGTGGTTTATAACTAAATCAGGGAAAACGTGTGTTATTATGCGTGTACTAAACTCTTATTCGTTCTGCTATATCACAAATACTAGCTGGTACGCCTAGGATGTTTAAAGAAAATTATGAACATAAACAATGTTTTAATAAACATGCATTTGGTTAATTTATAAATGACACAAATTAGAAGAAATGTGCGCCTCCAAAAGTTTAGTCAGTTCCGGTTGGTTGGAGTTAAGAGCAGGGGGCCGAGCGCGCAAATTTTGAACGTTAATACCAAAACTAAACCACAACCAAAAACGTTACGTAAGACACATTTCGTATCGCGCTAATCATTTCAACGGAAACGATTTAGCTTTACTTTGGAAGTTACGTTGGCGGAACGATCGATCGAATTTTCAGTATTGGGTAACGTCAACGATTTTGTCGCTCAGTAAAAATAGCGCGATACCGTTTCTTACATCAGCTAAACCAAAACTAAACCAAAAACGTTCCGTTCGAAAGGTAATTACGTTGAGAAATAGCGCGATCGGCCCCCAGGCAATCTAAATCAAATTTCGAACGCAAGCTCCGCCCCTTGCTTCCCGCCACTCCGTTATGTGCTAAACGCTAATACATCAGTAATAAAGTTGAATATCGCGTGCGCTCTTTAATCGTATTCGGGCACGAAACTAAATAGCATAAGTCTCAATTCTTATTTCGTTTAAAAGTAATAATTAATCTAGAGAAATAATATCTTGTGGGTGGATAATAAACTATATTTTCTTGCTGTGAATATTTATTTTAGACATAAAAGCCAAACAATCTTGTTTGTTTTTTAATATTATCCTTAAAAAATACATGATTTTCAAATAAAAAATGTATTGAGAGAAAATATTACATTTACGTAACTTTCTTCAACAAGGAAAGAAAAAGATCTAATAAATCATAATATACTAAAGTTTCATTTTGCTTGTATGTGTGACTGTTTCAGAATATTCATGCAAATTAACATAAAAATAAGCTTCCTCTTAAATCTGTAAATGGTTACATAGCCATAATTCTAACATCGGAATTGGATATACAATGCAGCAATGCACCAACGATAAACATACTGAATTTTTCATGCTTTGTAAAATATACAACCAACAAAACTATAAAATAAATCTCAGTTAAGGTCGTCATACTTTACGATAAACTGGATCTAAATTCAAGAATATCCGTTCACAGGTATAATGTTGCCTATGTTTGTAATGAATAGTTTTCGCGGTACGCATGCGCTGGCGTTAAGCGACTCAACCATGGTGGTCCGAGTGCAAGGCACGTTTGCTGTATTTCACGATGTTAATTTTAAAATTAGAGTCGCAAACATATCCTGTAAATTGTTTGCTTTCGCCTACCGACAGACCGATGCTAATGGCTAAAGTTAAATCCTACCACTCCATGAGAACTATAACAACAAATCCGTTGAGTAAAAACATCTTGACTAAAATGATTTCTTCCTTCTCATTAACGAATTTTTCATTTTCAACCGCTTCCCATATTCAATATGGAAATATTTGTTCCAGTAGCGGACCACACAAGGGCGAAATTGGTAGTCCGCTGCATCTCGTTTTGCATATTTTCTGCATTACTGAGCAAAAGTCTTTTGTCAATATTGTCTCTTCGAGTCATTGAGTAAATGACGGAGTCTGTCTTCTAAATATACAAAATGTAAATTTAGCTCCATGTTGTTTTCTTGCTTTGTTTGTTTAATATCTCAATATCCTTTAATATTGCACGAGAGTATAAAGTTTCAGTTTTATGAAGCTCGATGTCAAAGATTTGAATGGTCTTGACAATAAATTTCTTTCTAGCACGTAATAGAGTTTCTTGCGAAAAATAACAGCACAGTAGACGGAAGGTTTAATATGTTTTTTTCTATATATTTTTTGCCGTCTTTGCAAGCATCTTTATTCGATTCTGAGGTCTTGGCTATGAATGTACAAATCTCTGCGCATTCTTAGTGTCACCACTTTCGCAACAAAATGCTTTGCTGATATTGCATAGGTATAATAAAATCTTGAGAATAGATTCTTCGTCCTATTTGCCAAAAAAATTAGTAAAATGCGCTTCAACATTAAAGGTTGACGAAAACGTTACGCGGAGACAAGATAGCCGGACGGCTGGGAACTCAACAAAAGCTTTTTAATATCAGCACACACCCTGAGGCAGGAAGGGGTTATTTACATAAAAGCCACGTAGTTATTTAAGAACAATCCGGTATATACGTGTGTATACGAGCGAGACACGAATATTGTTATGCTAACTGGCTTCGTTAGTTTGTTCCTGGGAATTGTTTCGCTTTGTTGAAAGAGTCGTCGGTACGTGAGCTCGGATTTGCACAGTGATCTCTGTAACTGAGTTTGTGTACCAACTAATTTGCTTGAATTTAATTAAGATTATATGAAAACGGATAAGTTCGGAAGTTATGGAAAGTATTATATTGCAGCTTTGTTTTGACTTGGACAACACACATAATCACTACTACGTACCTAATGGTCTTACGAGTTTGTCTTACAGACAAAATACATCCACAATTTACTGAAATACGGATTCTATTGTTTTAATTGTACAGTGACAATATTATTAGTAACGGAAGTGACATGTATGATTCTGCATTGCTGAAGGATGATTTAATATGCCCAGTTATTTGGTGCACTCTATAACAACTTCCATAAGGATGAAAGCTTACAGGAAACCGAAATCCACAACCTTATGATAATGCAAAAGGCACCAACAATAATCCTTCGCCACTTTCTATAAGTAACTGCATCAGTTAGACGCAATTGACAGACTGCCAGCTGACGGTTTTCCAAAACCCATTGAAGTTAATGCTAGGCAGTGTTGTCTAGATGATTACATACTGACTGCCGCACACACGCTTCAGACGTTTGCAAATTGCCCCTTACCTCCTTTGCTGGATGGTTATTCCGTCATTGATGGCTCGCAGGCGATCGTAGTATCGAATCAGAATGTGTAACGCGTGACTGCTAATATTTTGAATGTCAATTCCGATTTCAGACTAGCTTGGAGTTGAGTGTCGTTGGAAATAAGGGGTTGTGGTGAATGATATTGTGGTGCGCTGGTTTGAATTGGACGATTGGCAGGTAGCGTTCTTACTTTACATATTATTCTCTATAGATGTATGTTCTGTAAGTATATGTCTGTTCTCCTAGCAATGACTTTATTTAACATTTGTAACGCTTTCATTCTCTCTATGCTCTCTATGAATGTGATCAAAATTAGGATGCGAATCAGCACTTTTTAACGTCAAAATTACATACGACAGTCCCCCAAAACGCCCGCTCTTCACCACTTCTTAGTGCTTTAGCTGGGAGGAAGAAGTGGCACAGCTGTCTGTTCAGTTAAGAAAACCTTTGTTAAGGGGCGTGCACGAAGTCGAGTTCTTTGTTTTGCATGTGGCGGAAAGGGATTTTTCAAATAGAGTAAGTATTCGCAACAAGTTTTCCGAAAAATTACGCGAGAGTGACGTTTGATCATCAAACACTGATCAGACACTGATTGATTTTTAAAATTAAATTTTTTTATCAACATTATTATATGGTCTACTGTTTAGTCTACTGTTTGGTCTATTTATGGGGAAGCACTTTTTTCAACTTCGATACAAAATATAGCAGCTAAATAATATTGAAAAACCTATTTTTTTTTTAACCCAGTCTTTCATGTATTTTTTAGCAAACCAAAAAAGAAATATAAAAATCACATACTAGGCTTCAGCTATCCTTGAGATAAAATCAAAATTTTATTTTATGATTATACAATATCTTCATTAAGTAAATCAAAGACGCAATATACTATATTTTCGAGAGCACAAAAGTGATGCAACTATTAACAATCCAAATTCTACAAAACAAAATAATCAAAATACTACACAATTATGGTTTCTTAACACCGTCAAAAACTATTTACAAAGAGACGAAGCTATTAAACATCAAACAACTTTATGTTTACAACACATGCATACTTATCTATAAAATCATTCACAAACTTATTCACTCACGCATTACATTCACAACAGAAGGGGAAATATGCAAATACTCATCTCGTCGAGCTGGTCATCTGGTATTGTCTAGAGTAAGAACTAACTACGGTAAAAATAACCTAACCTATGGGGGAGCACAGCTCTATAATAAACTTCCAAAGGACGTAAAAGAAGCGACTTCACTCAACATATTTAAAAATAAATTACTCACTTTTATTTATAACGACGAAACACTATATTAATTGTGTTGTGTTTATTTTTGTTTAAGATGGCAACATCCTTTAACTTGTGCCACCACCTTATCTTAGGAATGCAGTGAACTCGCTTCAAATTTTGTTGACGTTGTGCAGTGATCATACATTATTTTTTGCTTTTTGTTTCTCTTCTACCCGCACTGATATAATTTAATTAGTACTTAATAAGATTTAATGTTTTCATGTAAGTGACGATTGTCTTAATGAGAATAAAGTTCTTTAAACCGAACAGGTGCTGTGACTGTCACGAATGGTTTAGCACCACGAAAACTGAACTCCTATAGTTACACAGTCTTGTTTCAATTATTTCAAGCTTTCTTACAATTAGACAAGAGATTGACGAAAAAGGGTTTTTTTCGTGCACGGAGCCTTAATATCTATTCTTTGTTAATCGATATTAGGTAATGTTAGCCACTAATAACTGAAGAGTCTTCAACAATTTACCAGTAAAAAATCAAAATTCATTTATAGGTATAAAATTGTCTTTCAATGCAGTATTTAGAAAATCATCAACAAAATCATACGAAACGCAGTCACCTGTGCAGGTACTCACCTCCTTCCATTACTTCCTGAACATCTAACAAAACAAATACAAAAGTAACGAGCAACTCAATAATAACACTCAACTATTCGCCAGTACTTCGCAGTACTTCGCAGTTTGCACGTTATAAAGTGGGCTCTTTGCCTGCAGTTTGTGTGCAGTCCGTCACTGCAGGTAATTGCGTTGAAAGCCCCACTCGTTTGTTGAGCGATGACGTTTTGATTTATTTGTAACGTGATGGGTAACTTCGTGTTGCTTTCTATTGTGGGGGAAGGTTTGTAACGGAAGAGTGGAAATGTCGTAGTTAAGTACTTCACTGTAGACCTTTGAAGGTCGCAGTAATCTAGGGGCTTCTACGGACCTCCTTTCTCTTGGATTGAACAAAAATAATGACAAAGCTGTTTACTCTACTTATTCTAACTTACTTGTTACAAAGCCTGTGAGCAGCTTCATCTGTCCAGCTATTAGCAAGTTAGGATTCTATAAAATCAAATTACGTCTTTCCAGAAAATATTAACCTTCGTTAATAATATACATACAGGGTCAAATAAAATAAATAAAAATAGTTTATTTCTCACCATTATAAGATACAGTTATACAAATAGGTTCAATCTATACATAAATGATCTCATCGTCGAGCTCAGTAGCAAGCGTGTCGGTTGCTCGATCGATGGCGTCTGCGTCAACAACATTAGCTACGCAGACGACATGGTGCTGCTGAGTACGACGGTGAGAGGTCTCGGAGAGTTTTTAAGAGTGTGCGAGGTCTATGCAGGTGCACATGGGCTTGTATACAATGTCAAAAAATCGGAATATATGGTCTTTAAGACCGCTGGTGGATGCCCCAATGATTCACATAATATTACCCTAAATGGCTTGTGCATAAATCGTGTCACGAAATTTAAATACCTGGGGCATTTCATTTCTGAGGGTTTTGAAGATGATCCTGATATTGAGAGGGAGCGCAGGGCTTTAGCGGTCAGAGGTAACATGTTGGCCCGTAGATTCTCCCGCTGCTCTGAACAAGTGAAACTAACGTTGTTCAAGGCATATTGTCAGAGCTTTTATACGGGGAATCTGTGGGTCAGTCACACTAAAAGATCGCTGGATGTCCTGCGCGTCCAGTATAACAACATCTTCAGAATGATGTTGGGGCTGCCTCGCTTCTGTAGTGCATCGGGGATGTTTGCGCTGTATCGCACTGACGGCTTTCATGCCGTCATCCGCAAGAAAACTGTATCCCTGATCTGCAGAATGCGTGGCAGCTGCAACGGAATTCTGAAGACTGTTGCCGACAGGATCTCTTCTCCGCTGTGGAGATCCTTTATTGAGCGGGTAATTTGAGTGGTGTGTGTGTTTTGTTGTAAATTGTAAATGTATGGATTAAGCTATCTGAATTAAATGAATTTTATTTATTTATTTTTATTATAACAAGATCGACAGAGTATTGACCCCAACCCCTGAACTAATCTCAAGGGATAGTGTTCAGCTATTTGAGTTTCATCTTAGGACATTTGTGTGTCACTACTATAAAACATTATTTTTAGTATATGCGAAACCTGAATATAGTTTGTTTAGAATAAGGAACTGAATCGATTTCAATAATTTTTACACCATGTTATATTTTGTCCCAAAAATATTTAAGTGTGATGGAAAATGTTATCACCCTTTAATTACTTACAATACAATCGCCGTACGGTTAGGTACCTACTGCCAAATTATTATCAATGAGCGCAAGACGACCCTAGAGGCGCGGGGGTGCCCGCCGCCGCCGCGCCGTTAGCATGTTTTTGTACGGACAACCCTGTAACATATCAACCTTATAACTTTGTAATTTTTCATGATACAGTTTTGAAATTTTGAACATAGATTCTTTACACAAAAATACTAGACACGTGTTTCAGGTTTCGCATTATACTAAAACTAATATTGTATAAATAATGCGTCTTAGAGGTACGTGATTAGAGAGTGCTAGGTTTTGTTGGTGAGATTGAAGATATATGTGTAAACGTATGTGGAGCTGCTGAAGATTGTAAGACTATCTTTTCATTGTATAAACTCAATCACCTTTGTATTATATAATTGCATAACACAGGTGTGAGTACTATGTACAATAGAGCTACCATTTACCGGGTAATATGTCTTTCATTGACTTGAATATGTCCTGGCAGCTGAGAGTATGTCATGCTCACTCAGATGTCTCGCTGATGGTGGCGTGTGTGTTGGATCATTTAGCTCCCTTCAAAATGGTTGAGCTGAATGGTGCTGATCCATGCGTCATGTTCGTGAACGGGCGCTGTCAGTTGGGACTGGTCATCTCTTAGCTGCCACGGCTTATTTTTAATTATTTTAGTTTTGAATTGTTTTTTTTTATCACGGACGCTTCTGACGTTTTGCATCGTTCTCACATGTATATTTTCAATAAGAATAATGTAACCAATACTTTGTATCAAATATTTTATTTTAAAAGAGTGTCTGTGGAGTTTCTTGCCCGTTCTTCTCCATAGGAACCTACTATTTGGAATGGGCAACTAGCTTCATATTTGTAACTGACCGACTTGTTGACAATTCAAAAGTGCCTGTAAATGGTTTAATTGAAATAAATGCTTTGAGTTTGAGTTTGAGTAAAGTGGTGAAACAAAAATAAGCTAGTGAAACCCCGCAGACGTGATATCTTCTTCAATATCTTCTAAACACGACAAAATAAAAGACGTCTGTTAGTATTGTTACTTGAAGTAAGAGTTGAGATACTATACAATTAAGCAATTAGGTGTCTTCACATTATATTTAATGTACCTATACAAAATATTGTAAAACAGTTTAAAAGAGTAACGGTAGAGTTTCTTGCCCATTTCTTATCCTAACGAAACTACCATTTGGAAGGGGCGACTAGAATCAATTCTATTTTTTTGTAAATTTTGACGTTCAAAAGTGCCTTTTGAACGTGAAATAAAAGAAAACAGAAGAAAAATCTGTTTTCTTTTATTTTATCATGATTGATTGATTCTGTGCCGTGTGGTGCCGGACGTAAAGAAAAGCACCATCGTATGTCTTCCCGCGGGTGTCGTAAAAGGCGACTAAGGGACTTACTAGAGAGTGGGCAGCAGCGTTCTCTGTGCATTTTAACACCATACTGTAATCGCCAACCCGCCTGCCAAGCGTGGCGATTATGGCAACCCTTTGGGGGAGGCCTATGTCCAGCAGTGGACGTCTTTCGACTGAAATGATGATGAGATATCAATACCCATCATGTCGATGAAGAATACATTAAAAAAAAACTGATTATTTCAAGTGACTAAACAAACTGCGGCTGATGACCCCAAAAACACCTTATCAAATTAATTTCATTTTTGTTTGACCATGTCTAGATATCGAAATATGATACATACTCGTATCTGCGGATTTTCGTAGCTGATTTAATTTTAACGTGTATTAGAGTCTAATTTTCGGTCGAATTAATCTGTATTCCCATCAAATTAGTCAATTACTGTACCGAGCATGGATATGCGATTCTAAACCAATTGACAACTGATACTATCATCCGATTTAGGTAATTGCATCGATGTTATCGGTATAAAGGTATTTCGGTTTAACGATGAATCGCAATACAAGCGAAATTATCAGAACAGAAAATCTAATTTGTACTTTAAATCAGTGTACATCAGTAAATCTAGATTTGGATTTGATCGTGTTTGTATACCCTATGACTTTTATCAGCTAAGAATTCATTATACGATATTTTCTTGAACATAGGTCAACAAAGCATTATCAATACCGAAGTTTTCAATTTCTCTTTAGCATTTTTATTGAAAAGCGGTAAATAAACATGAGTGCCATAATGCCGTTTCATGCTTACGTCACCTTTGAAAGAACAACCTTGCCCGATACATGAACTCTTCAAAACTGTGTCAATGTTAAGAGGCTCTATAAAAAGAAACTTTTAGTGAAGTTAACTTCACATAATCTTATTAACGTAGTTAATAAAAACCGGCCAAGTGCGTGTCGGAACCCGTACAATGAAGGATTCCGTAGTGGGGATTAGTTTATCTTAAGAGCAAAATTATCATTGTAGTTGAAAAACATGTTCCCTCATACATTCCAACTGTAAATGTAAGTTTATGCGCACAATATTGAGAGATTTATCATGTTATTTTAAGATCATAGACTTTTATAGGTTTTCCTATCATTTATAGGTAAGTAAAGAAAAATTTTCTGTATTTTTATCAAAAATTTTGGCTAAGTAGTTTCTGACATAAGGCGGGGGGGGGGGGGTTAATTTTCATCTATTCCTTTAAATAATATTAAAACGATTGTGCATTAATTCAGTTACATATTGTTACCCCATCGGGTTGGGTCTTATATCAAGTCGCCTGAATTTGAGGAGTCATCACTGTCGCCCCAGGGGGTTTATCTCAAGGGCCCTCATGCAATTTTAGCTGCCGGAGCTGCGACAAAAGTGAGTAATATGGAAGGATGTTTGAAATTTCACCCCCTAAACGGGTTAAATAGGGGATTAAAGTTTGTATGGAAGTTTGTTTGAATTATTTGCCGATTGTAAATGCTATCGGGCGCACGATTTGTATCTAAATAATAATCACCTCAGTAAAGTTTAATTAAGGGTTCAGAGAATCTGTTTCTTAGACAGCGAGTTATTTCCCGTTAGTTTCAACGAGCAGAGGCGAGCAAAGTAAGGTGAAAGACGAGTAGCCAAGTATCCTCTGACGACATTAATTAATCGCTATGATATCGATAGAATCGAAACATCTTAGTCTTAGTTGGGCGAATGTTGCATAGTAAGCGGAGCGGTTGAGTCATAGGCGATTAGCAGAGCGAGAGATTTATATGTCAATATATTTTGATGGCTTTAAAATAGGAAAATTACAAGAAATTCTAAAATAGGAGGTTTTTATGAAATTGTGTTTTTCCCACAGCTAGCTGGCTAAGTCTATGATGGGATCCAACGTGCCATGATACGTGGTATGCATTGTGAAGGAGCTTCCTCACAATCATGCATGCCGCGTATAAAGTTCTTGGCCCAGTCATTCAGTGATAACTTTTCAAGGTGTTAGTCGAAATGCAGAACACGCTTAAGTATGTATATGTAAGCAACTCTTTTTTGCAATTTATTTAATATTTCGAATTTTTGGATCCGCTGTTGTTGCTTGTCTCGTTCTCTCCGCTCCGCTTTCAGTACGACACCAGCCTTAATACCAAATCTATTAATTAAACCTTCTATAGTTAATGCCTTCGAACTACGAATACACTAAAGTCTGCTCCAAAGATTAGACGAAGAGATACCAAAACATTGTCCCGACACCTTTTTAGGGTTCCGTAGTCATCAGGAACCCTTATAGTTTCGCCATATTCGTCTGTCTGTTTTTCTGTCAGTCCGCGGCTCAGCTCAGAGACTTAGTACTAGAAAGCTGTAATTTGGCATGGATATACATATTATTCACACCGACAAAGTGGTAAAATAAAATTTTGTAAAAAAAAAGTCTAGGCCGTTCAAAAATATTGCGGGTTTGTGAAAACCGTTTTTCGATTAAGGGATCCGTTTGCGTAATATTAAACTTTAAAGTGCTATTTTTTGTTAGTCAAGTGGGGGCTGCCAGCTAAATGGTTATTCTTGGATATGTGAAAAAAATCAAAGCAGTAGTAATATATAACTAAATTAAAAGGAAAACTATCACAGCTAAGTAGGCATTCAAAGTTAACGAGTAATAGTCCACCAACTTACATTTGCAGTTGGAGAATTGACCGTGACGAATATCGATGTACAGAACATGTTTTTCAACAACAATATTAAGTTTGTTTTTGGGATAAATTCATGCCAACTACGGAACCCTACATTGTGCGTGGTCCGACACGCACTTGGCCGGTTTTTTTTAAGTTTAATAACACCTTTAATAAGCCTTAATGTAATTCCGGTTAATTAGACTTTATCTCTGCTTTATCTCGATGGATGTCTCTCAAGGTGCCTGTGATTTTGTGTTTAGTAAATATTTTCGGTGATGAGCGGCCGCTCTTAAGACAGACTTAAGATAACGCACGCATTTACATTTTTGTGTGACCGGCATTTCCTACTTTAATCGACCAATGTCGAGTGTGAAGGGATTATTTTTATCAGGTTTTTTAGAAACGGGTTGTAATTTGAGGAGCGTTTATGCAAATTGGGGATTATGTCTATTATTAGAAATGCTATGGTCATCAACACAATCACCATCATCATCATCATCACTGTCGTGCCCTTCATCCTAATTTATTTGGGATCAGTACAACATGATTTTCTGCCCCATCATTCTAGCATCTTGCACATCGTCCATCCATCGTTTCTTTGGTCTTCCCCTGCTCTTTTAGCCATATACATTCATACTTACCTCCCCCTCCCCTCCCCCTTTCTCTCCCTCTCTTCTTCCCTTCCCTTCTTTATCTATTTATGTACTTGTGCACCTATTTAATTTATATTTAATTATATTATATTTAAATATTTTTATATATTATGATTTTCTCTCAATCAGAGCACCCGCCATCTTATCTCTTCACCATCCTTGGTTGACTGGTACAGAATGCCTAAGGCATTAAGTCCGTCTTTGTACCTTATTGTATGCGAGAAGTTTAAATAAATAAATAAATACTATAACACAATCAATTCCTTTCAATATTCAAACATGAAAATGCAAGCAAAATAAGTATTAGGTATCTACCTATATGGCCCTTTTGACCACACCTCAATAAAATAAAGTATAAAAACATTTCTCACACAAAACTTACGTTATACAGCAACAAATTGTAAGCTTAACATAATATAAACGTTGGAAATGCCAATATTTCACTTTCTATCACTTTTCAAATACCCGAACAAAGAAATACAACGAAGGCGAACACCCGAGTCTGTGGCACTAGTCTTATAAATACGACAGCTCTATGTGTTCGGGTTATTTGTTAGATAACTAGCTACGCCCGCGGCTTTGTCTGCGTTAGTCGGCAGTACTTATATTACTAGCATGAGAAATAGGTTTCCTCTGGTAAGAGTATAATAAATACTAGGTTATTGTATTCAATTAGTTTATTATATAAATGTGGAGGTTCTGCTAGTAGCAAAAGCTTTAAGCGCTTGTTGTACTTATTTATATTGGACTGTAAGCTTTCCTAAAGTAAAATAAAATATTTTCTACGACGTGTCCTAAAATACTATATTATAATAAAATAGTTGGATAATAATAAAAATTATTCAGTCGTGTCTAAATAATCGCGTAACAAATTGTAACAGGCATGTTCCAAAAAAACCGATTTTATTCTCTAACTACCTTCAAATTCAAATAATTTATTGTGGATCATAGGTTCATAAGATGTTGTGTTAGTTACAGATAAGTCTGCTATGTCCCGCCATTGAGGCATACAAAATTCATATCATAAGTTCGGTACATAGATTAAATACAATACATCAAATTATCATACAATACATTAAAATTAAATTAGTAGATGTAATACTTATGTCAAATTACAAAATAGTGTGATTCAATGTATTGTCATTTAGAAATTCTCTTATCTAACCCTATATCTCTTACCTTACCTAAATTTTTTACCAAAAAAGCCTGTTGTATACTTAATAGAGAACTATATTTTCGACTGATCAATATGCAGCAAGGCGTAAAGAATCGAAGTTAAATGTTGATTTTCAACTTTGTGGTGTGCTCAAACTGATTCTACGAATTATGAGCAACTGACCAGACCCAGCTCAATTGTATCTGTGAACAAACATTTGTGAACTGTAGGCATTTTTTACGTGTGTTTAGCGTAGTAACAAGAAGTAGTGATAAAAACGTTTATTTTGGGACACCTGAGGTGTTTTTTCAAACATCATTAAAAAACGTTTGAATAGGCTTGATAAAACATACAAAGATTATGTTTTATTTTATAAAAGGTAGCTTCACTGCTGACAATAAGTATAACATAATTATTTTTCTAAACATTACACAGAAAAATAAGTACAGAGAAAAATAAAAACAACGGACAGTGATATAATAACATAGAATGTCGTATAAAGTTCTTATTTACCTACCCGTTTTTAGGGTTCCGTACCCAAAGGGTAAAACGGGAACCCTATTACTAAGGCTCCGCTGTCTGTCTGTCTGTCTGTCCGTCTGTCACCAGGCTGTATCTCATGAACCGTGATAGACAATAGAAATTTTCACAGATGATGTTTTTCTGTTGCCGCTATAACAACAAATACTAAAAATCAGAATAAAATAAATATTTAAGGGGGCTCCCAAACGTGATTTTTTTTGCTCGTTTTTGCTCGATATTGATAGCGCCAACAGGTAGACGCTTGAAATATTCACAAAATATTTAGTCATATATTCACTTTAAAGATAAATAATTTAATTAAAATAAAACAAATATTTAAGGGGGGCTCCCATACAACAAACGTGATTTTTTTGCCGTTTTTATAGATAATAGTACGGAATCCTTCGTGCCCGAGTCTGACTCGCACTTGGCCGGTTTTTTTTTTTTTAGCTGTGGAATGAAATGAAATAGTTTATTCTGTAAATAGGATATCAGAAACACTTTTACCTGTCTGACTACTGAGAAGAAATGGCGAACCAAACTCAGGGGTCAAAGTCTCTTTTAAAGTCCAGACATAATCATGGTCAGATCATGTGAGGACCATGTAGATCCGTGTCTGGAATGGTCTTTTGAGGAAAGAACCACACAAATTTGAGTGGGCCTGTCCAATCACGTTTTTTTTTTTTTTTTTTTTTTAATAAAGTATTACTGCTGGTGATACTTTATTCACATTACTTACATTATTCGCTAATAAGTAATTTAAATATAGCCTAAACTGCTAAGTAAATATAAAATTAAGAAATCGTCCAATAACGTCTTTCTTATTCACTTTATGTTAAGGGGAAGACACTTAGTTCTCGTGTTCTTTAGTCAGCACTTGCACTACAGTTTAAGTTCGCTCACACTGCACTAAACTAACTCAAAAGGTTTTACCCTTTTTAGTCTTCGCACTAATTCAGTGATGTCAAGGAGCTGGATCGCCTCGACATTCACGTGATGATGAAATCTGTGTTCGTGAGCTTCTGCATATTTTTTTATTACTATGTTTACGACATCCATCTTGAGGTCCCGGTGGAGGTCGCTGTTTCTAATGTACCAGGGCGCCTTGACTATATCCCTGAGTACTTTGTTTTGGAATCGTTGTATAATTTGACGATTGCTTTGGCTGGTGCAACCCCACAGCTGAATACTGTAGGTCCATACAGGCTTTAAAACTTGTTTGTATAACAACAATTTGTTAGATATTGACAATGGCGACTGTCTACCAAGTAGCCAATACATTTTTTTGTATCTAATATCTAGTTCGGCTCTTTTCTTTTTGACATGCTCTTTCCAGCGCAGTTTTGCATCCAGAGTCATGCCAAGATATTTAGCAGTATTCGCGTATGGTATTGGTTGATTATTCATAAATACCGGAAAGTATTGTGGCTTTTTATTGGTGAAGTCAATGTGGATAGACTTGCTTTCATTGAGTTTGATACGCCATTTTGCAGTCCACTCATAGACACGGTTTATGGACTCTTGAACTTTTTCTACGGCTTCCTCGTGACTATTTCCAACAGCCATGATAGCTGTGTCGTCAGCAAAGGTTGCAATGAAATTATTTTCTAGCTCAGGAATATCGCAGGTGTATAGTAGATACAGGACAGGACCAAGTACACTCCCTTGTGGTACTCCAGCTTTTATCTGCCTAAGGTCTGAATAAGCGTTTCTTTGTCTAATCCTAAACAATCTGTTTGATATATAGGACTCTAAGATGTCTGAAAATTGTTGAGGCAGCATTGTTTTTAGTTTATAAATGAGGCCATCATGCCATACTTTATCGAAAGCCTGTGCAACATCAAGAAAAACCGTGGAGCACACCTTCTTCTCCTCTAGTGTTCTTTCAATAATATTAGTAATTCTGTGTACTTGGTCGAGCGTAGAGTGTTGTTCTCTAAATCCGAACTGGTAATCGGGGATTAGATTTTCCGTTTCAATAAGAGGCTTCAATCTCTTTAGAAATAATTTCTCAAGTAGTTTTGACATCACAGGCAACAGCGAGATTGGTCTGTAAGATGTTGTTTCATGAGGTGGCTTCCCAGGCTTGGCTATCATAATGACTTCAGCTACTTTCCACATGTCAGGAACGTATTTTAACCGAAATGCAGCATTAATGAGCGTGGTAAGCTTGACTATGGCTTTGCGTGGTAGATTTTGTAAAACTTCCCCTGTAATTAGATCGTAACCAGGGGATTTTCTCCGATTAAAATTACACTTAATTTCTCTGGATACTTCTTTTGGGGTAACCAACCTTATGTCTGAACTAATTTGTATACCCTGAATTATTTTCGTATTGTGAGTCTGGGCTTCATTTGGTTGGAATATTTGTTCTAAGTGCTCAGCGAACCTTAAGACTTTTTGCTCCTCCGTCACTGCCCATTTTCCATTTTCTTCCTTAAATAGGAGGAATTTGTATGATCGGTCGTTTCATGTGCTTGGTAGCCTTCCATAGCGAGAAGCCTGTTTTAGTATGACTCGTTAATTGGCTAAGGTAGCTGTTTGTTGAGGAGTCGTTGTAGTGCTGAATTTCTTTTGTAAGACGCTTAGTAAGGTTGTTCAGCAGTTTTTTATCTTGTGGACATCTGGTCTGATGCCATCTATTTCTTTGTTTCCGCTTTTCGGTTATAAGACACCTAATTCCTGCAGGGTAGGCGGTTGCCTTGACCCGGTGTGTTTTTTCCGGAGTGTTTTTCCAGGCAGCTTGCTGTATACTAGTTGTAAATTTACTTAGTTCCAAATCCAGCTGTTCCGGAGTTTTTAATGGAGCTCTTAATTCTATTGTATTATCTAAGTCTATTCTAAAACTTTCCCAGTCTGTATGAGTATTTACAAGGGTAAGATTGTTCTCTATGCGTAGGATCCGATGCCATACTGATAAAATTATTGGTGAATGGTCTGAATTCATGTCAAAACATTCATCGATGCTCAAATAATTACTAGATATATTTTTTGTTATAAAGAAGTCTATTAGGTCTGCAATGCGTATTTTTAGCGTTGAAGTCGCCACCTAAGATGAATCTTTCTCCGAGTTGACGTAAGAACCTCACATATTGGTCTTTTTTTATATTGTATCTCGGAGGTGAGTAGATGGCCGCTACGGTGATTGGATACAGTTGAGATTGAATACAAATCACCACGGCTTGAATTTCATGAGATTCATACTTAAGTTTTTCATAATGAGAGAGATAATCTTTGACTACAACGGCGCTACCACCTCGGGCAGAATTGTCAGGGTGTAGTGCATTGTACACTTTGTAACCTCGAAACTTTATGTATGATTGCTTAGTAAAGTGAGTTTCAGATATAAGGCATACATCGATATTTTCTGTGATCAGGACTACTTCTAATTCTTGTTGATGTTTAAGTAGTCCGTTTGAGTTCCATGCCATTATTTTTAATGGATTCATTTTTTCTGCCTGGAAACAGCATTCGTAGCGCTATTTTCTAATATATTCAAACGAGCGTTAAATGACGACATCAATTGAATAATTTCGTCCAACTTTCCTTCCATACCTTTATCGGCATTAGCATTCTCACGAAAATTCGCAAGGTTAACAGTTTTTGCTGTAATATGCGCGTATGTTTTCTTGTGTGGGTTTTGTGTCACGTAATGGGTTTGCGTTTGTGAGCTAGTTTGCACTTTTTCGTTGATTTTGTGCTGGCTTTTTGTTGCCGTCTTCTTAATAGTTTTGTTTTTTATGCCTTGCATTTTCCGGGCTACTATACATCCTCTATAATTAGCAGGATGTGGTTCCCCACAATGGACACATTTTGGCTTCTCGTCTGCCAGTTTTTTGCATTCAGCAGTGAGATGTTTGCCTGTACATTTGACACATCTAGGTTCCTTTGAACAGTATTTGTGTGAATGTCCGTATGCCTGGCATCTTTTGCACTGAGGTACTAGCCTCGAAGTATGAAGAGGATGTATTTCTACTTTACATCCTAATATTGACTTAATGCTATAGATTTTATGTATGTCTTCCTCGTTTTTGAAAGTCAGCATAAACATATTCAGGGGCTCCTTATTTTTCCACCTCAATTTGTTTGCTGCATCTTCGATCTGGAAACCTTTATTTTGCAAGTCCTCAATAATTCTGTCAGGCTTACATGTGAAATGAAGGTTTTTTACCATAACCCTTATTGGCCTTTCCTGCTTGTTTTCGTACGAGTGCCAGAGAAAGTTATTTTCATTCAATAACTTTGTAATAGACTTATAAGTGTCTTCGTTCACTGCATTTATTTTAACGCACTTTCCATTCAACATTTTAGTCGTGAATTTATCACCAGACTCAGAGTTTGACAATAAGTCAAACAAGGCTTGGTAGTTCTCGACGCCGTCTACTACAACAGGCGGGGGTGGCGGAATCTTTTTGATGTTCTCTTTCTCAGATTGAATAGTCTCTACGTGTTCAATGTTGGCAGTGTGAGTGGGCGATGTGTTTAATTTTCTCTTTTTTCTGCTCTTTTGCCTGATCCACTGAGTTTCCTTGGCTAGCTCCTCCTCGTCCGTACAGTATTAAGGACACTGTGTTGGACTTTTCATTGGCTCAGCTGGCTTACTGGTTGCAGCTGTACTTTGGTCTGCTTTATGCTGTAAATACCTTACTTGTTGTTGGAGGCTTTCTATTTGTTTTTCCATATCAGAAATAACATTTCGTAGTTGCTCATTATCTGCTCTTTCTGCGCTGTAGTATTTGTACAGCAGTTGTTCATTGTCGGTTTTCACCTTAATTTTGGTCGTCTCAGCCATTTTAGTGGCGAGTTAATAAATAACAATTATAATTAAAATGTAGGTTAGTTCTTACGTAATTGTGTGTGACATCGCGGCGAGCGCGGTCCGGCCGGCGCGGTTGGTTTGCTGCGTCTGCACTTTGCACTTAAGTAGAGCACGCGATCGACGCGACTAGTCTCAACGAATATCAAAACACAATGTCAAACAGGTAATCACGTAACGTGCAGCTCAACTCAAGGAGCTCAACGACTCGATGAACAATACCAAAGAAAGGACATTTCGGTAGGCCGCATAAAGTGCTCAAAATGCCAGACCATCATTAAAACTAACTGAGAAAAAGAAAAAAAGAATAGGAAAATATTTAAAGAAATCAAAAAATGACCTACATAGTGCTCACATTCACAATAAATTAAAGCAGTCAATATAATACTTTTCTAAGTAAATATTCATGTAATATTGTGTATGACATTCTGCAATGTCAATATGTATATAAAATCATGCATAATAATTAAAATGTCAAGTTTTCCAGTTTTATCACAAGGCTAGCAGAGCGAGCAGCTGAATCGCCAAGATTTTTTGCCTTCTAAATGATCAGAAATTTTATAGTACCCTTTTTTACAAAGTTTGGATATAATACAGTGGATCATCATCATAGCCAGCATAGTCCTCTGTTGGACATAGGCTTCTCCATTCGCACGCCATTTAACTCGATCCTCGACTACTTTCATTCCGCCACCTTTCGAAGATGTTCAAAATAAATCTCAAGACAACTACCCAATGGATCACCCATATAACCCTGCCAGGGTTGCGGGTTTGTCCGAAAAGGATATCTTGGCTCATCACACAGGCAACGGAAGGATCACGGGTGGGTTTTAGTCAGAAAAAGTCTGACACGCCCTCCCACTCCGCCCAGAGCGGGAGAAGTTATTTGATAATATACCACCCAAAAAAAAAACCCATATTACCTTACAATATAATTACGTAAATAACATAATCAGCCTATAATGTTCCGTCTACTGGGACCACTACTGGTAATCCACTACGCGCCCAATGCGGGTTGGTGGAATGTCACATACCTTATTTTTTTTTATTCTAGGACATGTCGGTTTCCTCACGATATTTTCATTCATCGTTTTGAGAGCAGTGCTGATGAAATAACTCACACAAAGTAAAGAGCCTGTCTGCGCGGTGGACCGATAACCTTGTAAAGACCACAGATATCTGGTGGATGCGGGAAGCACAGAATCAGTCGAAGTGGCGGTGCTTGGGAGAGTCCAAGATCCACGAATGACAGCCGAGACCAACAGCTAACGTACTCTGCCGAGGCACGAAGGGGTCTTGGGATGTAAATAAAGATGGTCACCCATCCACGCACCAACCGCGGCAAGCGTAGCTTAACCTGATCGATCGACCCGTGCTTCTGTTATTACTTAGTCCCAGGCCCCTCTAATTACAAACATACACGTCCAAAATTAACTATAATATAACAAAACACGTCGTATAACAGTACTTAGCAACAGCACCAACATACTGGCACATCAGCTTAAAGTTGAGAATTAGGACAATAGCACCAACAAAATCTACGTGACACATTAAAGGTTTTATTTTCACACGACGAGTGGAATGAAGTCACGTGTTCAGAACACGCGAACTCACTTTGCTTTTCTCCAAATTTATGCAACTTTTCACGATGTAAAAACCTTTCATAACCCCTTCTAGAAACCATTGTTATCGCGGGACTATTCTGTTCGACGATATTATCATAAGAATTTGTATTTTTCTAAGGTTGTTCGTGTCAGTCATGGAAAATTATTTTCCAGGAAAGAAAAATACCAGTGCGCAAAAAGAAACTGGTTTTATGGTGACTTGCCGGCCGGCGCGGTTGCGCGGTGTAGCCGAACGTGTGAAGGTACCTAAACGGCTGTGCGCTCGTTCGACTTGCGATTTGTAAGTTTTTTGGTATTTTATTAGGATTTCAAGTCGAGAAAAAAGAAAAAGTACTGACAAATAGTGGGAATTTGTTCTATTACTGATACTAAACCACCAAAAAAAATTGTACCCTGGTTATTTTTTTTTCTTGAATTACATACGTTTAGAAACCACAAAATTAATCGTAAAAATGCAATTCATAAATTCGCAGGAGTATTTTCTAAGTCATAATATTTTAAGATATTTAAAATCTCCTTCAAGTGAATGATAAACAACATTTGAAGGTGACCTATCGAGGCCAAATACAATTTAATGTCTGCAATTAATGTACATAATGAAGTGCAATTACAAATCTAATCTAAAGAATTAATAAGCTGGTAATTGATACACAATCATTTCTTGTACGAGTACCTTGCCTTTCAATAAGCAATTAATAGATTAACTAATTTAGAAAGGAGCACACAAAATAATAATTATTATATTTCTCTAAGAAAATTCCACTGAACCTCAACTGTAAAAAGCTGATTTACATATATACCTACATAAACTCTCGTCTTCTTCCTATGGGGGTAGGCAGAAACTATAGAACGCCACCTGCTACGCTCCTTACATACTCCTTTTGCTTCGTTTACGTTCAGGTCATACACGCATGCCTGTTGCTAGTACTACGCACCAGACCTTTCTGAAGAACATCCCCAATTAGATCATTATATGTCCTCCTAGGGCTTCCCCTCCCAGCGGTTCCACTCACATCTGCCTTGTAAATACCATTTGTTAGTCGCCTTTCGTCCATCTTCTCAACATGACCAACCCATCAAAGCTTACTCTTTTAAATTTTTGTCACTACATCTTCTTTTAAACCACACCGTTGCCTGATCACATCATTTTCCAGCCTATCATTTATAGTCACACCACACATGCTTCGCAAAGAACGCATTTCCACAGCATTTATTCTACTTTCATGCTTCTTTTGCCACACCGAACATTCACTTCCATATGTAAGCGTAGGCACCAGCACACCATTATGAACAGCCAGTCGAGCCTACGCAAAGCCAAAGATGATTCAACCTCTTATATACAAAATAAGACAGCTGTGGTGGCCCAGTGGTGACAGTCGCGACTAACGACTAGTAAGTAGGTCGTAGGTTCGAACCGGCGCTTTACTTTGTATAAATTGTTTCATCACCACTGCTCTTAAAACGGTGAAGGAAAGCGTCGTGAGAAAACCGGTATGTCCAAAAATCAAAAATTCGAAGACATGTGACATCTAATAACCCGCACTGGACCTGCGTGGAGGATTACGGCCCACTCACTCTTACCGAGAGGAGGTTTGTGTCCCAGCAGTAGGAACATGATTATAGTCTGATTAAGGAAAACAAAATAATTTGCCTTCACATTATAATTATAATATAATATATATATAATATAATTATAATCCAGTACGAGTTAATTAAAAGGACAACAGAACGCTACCATCCCGATTCACTAAAAATACAATTTTGCCAGTATTACCTATGCCTCTAGATAACCGACATAGTCCGAAAAAATCCCAAACCTAAGTGGTAGTGTGTAGGGCACATTGCTCATTGAACAGATGGCCGTTGGGATCGGAAGGTTTTGAAATGGCGACCACGGCGTGGAAGACATAGTATTGGGAGGCCTCTCACAGGGTGGACCGATGACCTTTTGAAGGCCGCAGGAATCCGCTGGATGCGAGTAGCACGGAACCGGTCGAAGTGGCGGTGCTTGGGGGAAGCTTATTTCCAGCAGTGGACGTCTTTCGGCTCAAATGATGATGATGAATTGATGACCTATGCCTCAAGGATGGAGAACTATATAACGGAACATTAATATCTGCTGGCATATTATCAAATTAACAGTCAACCAAAACTTTTCCGTTAAATCTTCCCGATATCATCTCCCCCAATCAGAATACGCCCTCTATTCCCAGTAGTAACGTGTGAGAGGGACACTAGAACATCCAGTTGGCACAGAAGTGGCGGGTTACGCACGGACGGGCCCACAGGAAAACGGTATAGTCTAAGATCCCGACTAACATCGAATTTCACTCAAGTGTTTGTTAAATGAAAAGTATTTTGGCAAAAGGAATTAGAACAAGTTAGATTGCATATATTTCTGGTCCCTATAACCGGGTTGCCAGGTATAGACAGATTAGTTGTAAGGACCAAAAAAGATAAGCAATCTAACTTTATCTTGTTCCACAATTATAATTTTATTCTAATTCTTTACGAAGCATAATTATAATTGTGGAACAAGATATGATGACATGATACTAATCGAGAGTAGTCTCGATTAGTATCGTATTTAACGGCGCAAGATAACCTTTACCAAAAGAGTCATCGTATTAGTGGTTCAGCAGCTTCAATAACATTAGGATCGTACCGGAATATAGCAATCCGTCGTGGACGCGGTACGACAGCGGCTCCCTAGACATCATCTTCTATCATCAGAAGACCGCCGCTACGCAACCATCGTTGCCAAGCTCTTCTAGAGTGACAGTAACCAGCCAGCACTCTTATCCAACCTATTCGGTGACTCTTAGTAACTTCATAACAAAACTATACAGTGCCACATGTTGCGTCGTAATTTTCTTTAAGTTACCTACCAAAGGTTATATACTATATACCATAAAAATGTGTTTGTTTGAACACTAATTTTAGTTTAAGGTAACCTTGACCTAATTTAACTAGTAACCCATTTACGGTATGTTGGTTTAAGTATTTAAAATAACGATTATTATAATTGATAAAAAGAAGTATCCATTTGGTGACCACATGACTGAAATTTAATGCTTGACAGGCTCTTGTACTAAGAGTGCGCCACCATCCGATTACATTACCTCATTCTTTCTTATTCACAAGAAAACCTCTTGCATGGACATTCGTTAGCTCTGGGGACACCGAGCTGCTTTGGGATGTATTTCTGTGTGTACTATATTCTACTTCCATTAGTTTGTTTGCATTCATTTGTTTCTGATCAGGATAGCCTTTTGTTTTTATGAGGTGAATGTATGTCGAGGTATTTTTGAATTGAAACAATGCGCAAACGGAGTCAAAACAGTCACAGAATAGGGTACCTACCTATATTAACTTCGTAATGGTGGTCGATTATTTTAAAATCCTAAGGTGTGTCGGAAGCCTTACATACATTGTCCAGCCAGCCAAAGATCTAAAATAAAGTTGGTTATTGTTAAAGAATGATTTAAAAAATTTGTAGATAAATCAAAATATTTACTAATAAACAATTCTATAATATTATTAAAGTAGTTGCCACAACTTTCCAAGTAAATTCAAATTTTATTTTATTTTTATAAAAAAGTTTTTTTTTTCGTAAAGCGATGTTATGGGCTCGATCATACGTAGCACAACGTAACTGCACGTCAATGCGCGTATTTTGCGTACGGATGGGAAAATCGATTATTCGATACACCCTAGCTCCTCAAGGAAGGCTAGCAACGCCTTGGTGTCACAATCGCACGGATGGGTAGCTGGGTTACCGAAGTACTTTGCCCTGTATGTGGCGCCCACCGAGCAGTTTAGTAGAACATGAGCTGTTGGCTCCTCGTCCTCCATGCAGGCCCTGCACAGCGTACTGTCTGTAACTCCTATGACAAAGAGGTATTTATTAAATGGCTTGCAGCCAGTTATAGCTGCTGTAGCTGTACGTAGCTGTTGTTTAATTAGTGATCGGAAAACCTGTTTCGTGAGGCGGCCATCAATTGTAGGGATTGCTTCTTTGGCCTGCCTGTATTCACCTTGGTTCGACCATAGTTTGTGATGTTGGTACCTTGTGCGTTTCCTTATAAGAGTGCTTAAGTACCCAAAGGGGAGAAGCGCGATAATTTCAGATCCCACTGCTGCCATGAATGACCCCTTTCTGGCAAGTTCTTCGGCTGCATCATTGCCTAGCGCACTGCTGTCTCCTTTGATCCATTAAATGTTTATGTTGTTGAGTCCACCCACCTTGTTGAGGCGCTGGTGTACCACATCCACACCACAACGACACCACGTGGACGGGCGCTAATTTGTATGAAAATGAATACTTATTCAGGGTCAGGGGTCTTGGTCAGGTGCGTAGTACTCACAATCGGCGTGCGTGTATGACCAGATGTATGAACGTAGGCGAAGCAAAAGGAGTATGTAAGGAGCGTAGCAGGTGGCGATCTATAGTTTCTGCCTACCCCCATGGGAAGAAGGCGTGAGTTTATGTATGTGTGTATGTGTGAATACTTAATCTATTCACACGGACCACATTTGGTCGTCAAAATCAAACATGTGGGCAATACCGGACACATCAAGACGACGTCGCAACCACAACGCAACTACAACGTTGCGTTGACGCGACGACACATATTTATTTTCACATAAACCTACAAGGGCTCTTATGAAACGTCAGAAGTTAGGTGCACGGTTCCAATTGATTGTTTCCTATGGAGAAGAGCCGGCAAGAAACTCCATGGTTACTGTTTTAAAGATGTTTTTACAATGTTTTCAAGTTACAGTGTTAATAGGTATGGGAGGACAGTGTAGGCCCGTTAACAAGTGCCAGGTACTTAACAAAATAGAACATGGTTTACAAAGCTACAGTCTATTAGGCCTACAATATTCTCACATTCACAATTTAAAAAAGAAACTACATAAAATATTACTAAAATAATAAAAATAAAAATTTATTTAAACCAAATGACATGATTGCCATTACAACTGTATTAGCATTTACTTACTTTAGTTTACTTTATTAACAAATCTGAATTATTATCCTGTCCACAAAAGCCACTAATAAATATTTTAAATTAAAATTGATGCCAGTAGCACACCTCCGCCGCGAAACCATCACAGCGAAACCGCGGTAGTTTAATTCAACTGGCTCGCGTCATGTTCCGCTAGTCGCATCCGATCCGAGTAGCGAAACATGACGCGAGCCAGTTGAATTGAACTACCGCGGTTTCGCTGTGATGGTTTCGCGGCAGAGTGCAGAGGTGTGCTACTGGCGTGAAGGTATCTACTGTCATTGATCTTTTTGCAAACACTAGCCACAACGTAACCACATCGCAACTACTAGCGACAACGCAACTGCAAGAAGTTGCAGTGACACTCATCATCTCAGCCGAAATACATCCACAGCTGCACATAGGCCTCCCCCAAAAGGGGTTGCCATAATCGCCACGCTTGGCAGACGGGTTGGCGATCGCAGTATGGTGTTAAAATGCATAGAGAACGCTGCTGCCCATTCTCTAGTAAGTCCCTTAGTCGCCTTTTACGACACCCACGGGAAGAAATAGAATGGTACTATTCTTTAAATCCGGCACCACACAGACAACACTACTCACACGTAACCTGCTTGCCCAATTTTGTCGCTGCAATGTGGTGTCGTTGTGGTACACTCGGTGACCACAATTACCTGACCCCTCTTCCATTATTCTTCTTTGTAAAAGGGGTCGGGTAATGGTGGTCACCGACTGTACGTGTGAACGGGCTCTGTATCTAAACATTGTAATGAAAGTCGTGTTTGCATAGGTACAGCCTAGTGCTAATGACAAAAATCAATCAATCAATCAATAGTCTTCATTTATATACATAGGTTACAACAGTGCCTCGGAAAGCACGTTAATTCGTTGGTCCCGGCTGTCCTTCGTGGATCTTTGTCATAGTGTTGCCCAAATGCAAGAACAAGACGAGACTTAGCCAGTCTTGGTCTTGGTCTTGCGCCAATACACCTGGTCTTGGTCTTGGTCTTGGTCTTGCGCTCCCAGTCTTGGTCTTGGTCTTGGTCTTGCAGCAAGAGTCTTGCAAGTCTTGCAATTACCTATTAGTCTATTACTATTTATTAAAGTTTACTTTAAATCTTAGAAAAACGTATTAGAATTGGAACATTGTGAGCTTGAATTAACATAGCCATAGTAAAGATCAAGCAGATTAATAAATAACTGAAGATTTGATAAGAAATTCGAAAAATCAACTGACCTATATGTCGTTTTCCATGGAAGTAACTGTTTCTTAATAAACATTTATGATTTATAAGCTTACATTTGCTAAAACATGTAAAAAAACAAATTAATTACAATAACTTGACTGTATTTTAAAGAACAATACTTATCTGTCTAGAAAGAGATTGAACCCTCAACTTATAAGAAATTTAATAAAAGAGTTTTACGATTTATCATTTATTTGAATAAAAAATAAAATACAACACAAATCAACAGCTTTATCATTAGGTTATGATACTTTATATCAATTTTTTTGACCAAGAATTAATACAAAGTAACCATCTGGCTGACTCATCACTTAACCTATTTCTATGTTTTCTAATTACTAATGATGCTTTAGAAAATAACCTCTCAGCAGGTACTGAAGTTGCAGGTATTGAGAGAAAATCACGGGCCATTTTCGATAAAATCGGATACTCTGTCTCATGCGTCCTCCACCAATCTAAAATGTCTTCCGAGCTGGCAGTTCTTGGTTTTCTCAGGTACTCCTCCAACTCGTCTATCACTAAGCCTTGAAGACAAGATCCAGATGACGTCGAGGGACATTCATAGAGTTTATCAAAGTCTATTACGTCTTCATCTTCATCACATACTTTATTTTCTTTTTCTGGTAATTCCAGAGATTTGTTCAGTGAGTGTAGACTTTTATATTCTTCATAAAGTTCATTGAACTTGCGCAGACTTTCTGTTTTAAGTTGCTTCCCCCACATTGTCAGGTCAAAAGTCTGAGCCTTATGCCTTGGGTCTAAAATTAAAGAAGTACAATAAATCCAGTTGCTCTTCTTGTAATGTTTAAGCATTTTGTCTCGAGCTGCTTGGAAAGCTAGAATGAGCCTTTCATCCACTTCAGATCGATTAGGTTTCTCATCTAACTGTTTTACCATGGATTCAATTTTATCTAGCAAGAGATTGAATGATACAATGACTAGCGGTAATGTAACATATTTGTCTCCACCAAGTTTTGTACTTAAAAGTTTAAAGTTTATTAGAAATTTATGTAATTTTTCGAGTACCTGCCATTCATTAGCTGTGATTTGAAAATCATTTAATTCGGTGACAGAACTGCACAATATGTCAATGCCCGCTCTCACTTTTAAACCAAATCCAATCATATCATGTGTGGAATTCCATCTCGTTGGACAGTCAAGAATGGCATTTAGATTTGATGGCACGCCAGCTGCTTCACAAGCAGACTGAAACTTCTTCTTCACTATCTCACTTCTTTTTATTTTACTGGAAATACTGCGTAACTTTGTTACAGATGTACGCGAGTCAGCAATATTTGGTGCAGATTCTTCATCTTCCTCATCCTCAGTTTCGTCTGCATAGTCTTCGTACTGCTGATCTTGCGCGTTAGTGTCAGACTCACAGTGTAATGCTAAGGTCTTTAATAAATCTTGTACACTAAGGTTTAAAATGTGAGCAAAGCACCGGAAATGTTGATTGTCTGAATCAAAGTGTGGCGGCAGCTGTTTGCCCAATTCATACATAAATTTGGTATTTGCAGTTGCGTTGTCGACCGTGATACCTTGTATTTTATCAATTATGCCATATTCCAATAAACATTCATGGAAAATCGTTGCAATATCTTCCCCAGTATGTCGACCGCGTGATGGTATAAAATCAAGAACTACAGATTGATACTTCCATTCGTTGTCTATATAATGAATAGTAACCCCGTAGTAACTCCTACCAGCAATTGACGTCCACCCATCAATGGTAAAAGACATTTTAGATGATAATTGTTGAAGTCGTTCCTTGAGATTCAATTGGAGCTCTTCAAATCGCTCTTTGACTTTCCTTCTAAGTGTAGACCTTTTAGGAAACACCATATTAGGGCAAATACGTCGAAAATATACTTGTGTAGCTTCGTCATCGAAAAATGAGAAGGGAAGATATTTTTTCACCACCCAATCAACTGTAGCTGTCGTGATGTTGTCACTGCTGTTTTCCGACTGAAACAAAACAATAAATCTTGTGTTATTATTTAAAACATACTAGGTTTGAGCGTATAAGAGGAGGAGGTTTGTTGTTGTTAAATCGAGAAAATCGTTAAATTGATATTTGTTATATTAAGGTTGCACTGTACTGTAATTTACCAAAATAAAGTACTTAGCTGTTACTGGCCGATTAAATGAAAATATGGGTGTTTATAAAAAATATTTAAGACGATAATTACATACTTAATATGTCGCACCCCTAGATGAAAACACCACTAACTCAAAAATACTTACGTAAGTTAATGGCGTTTTTGAAAGTATCGCATGAATAGCTACGCGGAGTTAAAATTCTTTTAACTGTTAAAAAAATATTCTTACCTGTCCACTTCTTCCAGCGGTTACTAAAAAGCTTGTGATATCTCCACTTAATTTTGGTTTAACAGGAAGAAATATTTCTGATTCCTTTTTGTGGAAAGATATTAGATGTTTCCTTAAGCCTTAAGTGTTTCTGTTTTTCATTTTTATTTCAATCTTTTTATGTTGGCACAATTTACAGAAGGCAGTTTGGGATGCATGAATTATTTCGAAAAACTCCTCAAATTTGCTTTTGGGTCTTTTAGATCTGTGACTCAAACTCTCGTTACTCGGACTAGAATAATTTGAATCTTCGTCACTCATATTAAATTGTACACGTGATACGTTTTTAGAAAACAACGAGAATTAGTAAAAACAATTATTAAGTTAGACTCGAAGCACAGCTCAATTGGAAATGACTGGAATTAAAATAATTCCTTTATTTATAGTACGTTTCCTTGCTTTCTACCGCGCCGCCTCGCCACGTGCCGGCTCTATGAAAAGGATGCCGCCGCAAATCAAACAATGCCGCGTGCGGCGTACAAACACACACTAAATATTACCTACTTGTACAGACGCGACGCGTGAATAAAATAGAATTAGTGCCAATCACTATTCTTTACATATAAGTGAATGTTTTGGCGTACATCTATACTAATATTATAAAGCTGAAGAGTTCGTTTGTATGTTTGATGACAGAAGTTTTAAAATAAATAAATAAGTCCTGAACGTCACTATACCTCCAAAGTTACTATTCCTCGTGGACGAAGTCGCGGGCACAGCTAGTAAATACTTACTCTCATCATCTCTCTCAGAGATATTCGGGCTGGTAAGTAATACAAAACTCTTATCGCAGGCTTTTTATTTTATTAGTAGGTAAGTACCTACGCTTTTTATATTATTTTATTAGTTTTGTAGAATTTTTTTACACGTTTCAAGTATATTTAAAAGTGGCTACAATATTTATTAAACGGGTGATATTTGAACACTTTTTTGCTATTTTTTCTTGTAAAAACTTAAGAAATATAATGACTAAATGTACAATAATAGTACCTAAGTAATTAGTTTAAAACCATAGAAGTAATCAATATTATAATATATACTTACTAGAATGAATTAATATGACATCTACTACCTATCCTTACCATTTTATCCTAATCATAATACTACTTGCGTGATCAGTATAATGTATTCATTTTCATTCTAAGCACTCTGAAACTTATTTATTCTTTGGAACACCTGTAGGTACTCTTAAAAAAATTCGAAATTATTTTGCATGAGTATACCTACGCCCTATGGCGGCAATCAAATAGTGTCACAAATGTTATGATTTCGGCGTGGCGGCAACGATTGTTTTAGATTTCAAAAGAAGCCGCCGGCGCGTGTATCATAACCATGTACTTCCGAAAAGCGGCAAATTTCTTTGAGAAGTAAGTACAAAACCTTTGATGCCGCATTATCAAAGTGCCGATGGTTAAAACATAACTATGCATGCACTCAGTTTGATTTTAATAGATATTTTTTTATTCGCTATGTTTATGGTATTAGTCGTAATGCGCATAGGTCCAGTTTTTCATATTCTTTGATACAGTTTTTTGCGTCTCATAGAATTCCTAAGCGTACCTACCTATACACCGAACTGTTACACCTAACTACTCAGTGAAATAGCGCTAAGTCCTAGCTGCAAGACGCAAGAGTCTTGCAGGCTATGTCTTGTTCTTGCTCAAGTCTTGCACGGTCAGTCTTGGTCTTGGTCTTGCTAAAAATACGCGGACTTGTTCTTGGTCTTGGTCTTGCAAAAACGCAAGAACAAGACCAAGACTGCAAGACCAAGACTGAATTTGGGCAACACTATTTGTCAGTCGCTACGGGTCGTCAGAAGCCCGAAAGTCTGAGAACTAGTCTTTTCAAGGGGTATCGTGTTACCCAGTAACTGGGTTGTGGAGGCTAGATAGGCAGTCGCTCTATGTAAAATTCTGGTATTCAGCTGCATCTGGTTAGGCTGGAAGCCGACCCTAATATAGTTGGGTAAAGGCTAGGCAGATAATGAGATGATGATGAGGTTACAACAGTGTGCAAGATGTTACAATTTATTGTTATATTACAGTTTCTCTATGTTTTGCCATTTGGCGTACAAATATACATTTATGGGAGGCTTTTGCCAATTATGTTTCGTGTGTTGGTCCAAGACGTCGTTTTCAATTTTTAACTTGTAGTAGCGTTATCGCGTCGCCATTATCCACGTATTTCACAGTTATTTCGGAAAAAAAAACCTGTTCTGAACGCTTTGCAACTGAACGCACCCTTTGCTTGCTTGCATCGCGTTATCTGTGTTACCTGTCATGTCATTAACGTTTTCGTGCACGCCAAAGAACCACGGAATTAATCTTCAGAGATTAAAATGGGTAAGGATAAACGAAGAGACAGGGATTATGACGATGTTTTGTATAAACAAATAAAGAAACTAAAGAAATCCCTGAAGAAAAGACGCAGAACAGCAGGTGAGTAAATTGTGAAACGTGTCTAGGTACCTACACGAACAAGAAAATTTTCTAACCGCCAACGGTTTTTATTCTGGTGTTGTAATCTGAAATCTAAAGCAAATATCTTGAGAATTTGTTCCGTGCGGTAAACTTACCCGTGAGACTTATTTCTTGATAATTTTAAAACGCTTGAGAATATACTCGTGTACAAATACTGACGTACGGGAAGTACGTTGTGGTTTATTCCAAGCTGAAACATAATATGAGAATATACTCGATGAGGTATATTTCGTATACATTGTTATTGCTCAGTAAATGACAAAAATTGTCATTTTTTCAGAACATTCGCCTGAACATTGTCAGGTACAAACAAACAACATAATCACTGTACCAGAACAAATTGCGGGACCAGTTTTAGGACAAACTGTCGAGCCTGGGGCCGAGCACATGGAAGTTGAACCAGTACTCGAGCAATCAACTGAAACTGAGCCAGACGAAATTATTGACGAAGTCTTGGGAGATGACCCTACTAAAACAAATAAATATGGGGCCAACATCCACAAAGACATAGCATCCCGCTGGGAACATATCACTAAAGAAGGTCTACAAAAAGACACCAAATCAGATCTTTTAAAGACAGCTCTCATCCCGGAAAATTGTAAATTTTTAGAAGCTCCGGTGAAAACCCGGAAATAGTAGCAGCCATATCTGACACTGTACTTAAAAGGGACAATGCGAAGCCACTGCCTGCATAGCAGTAGCCCTTAATAATATGCTAAAAGATAACAGTAATATCGAACACACAAAAACAATAAGCAATGCAGGCCGCATGCTGTGCGAACTGTTCCACATGCACAGCAGTGCCAGACGCTCCCTAATACAATTTGCACTAAACAAAGAAACAAAATGCATTGTGCAACATACTAAAATTGGAACACAGCTGTTTGGTGAGAACCTTGGTGAGGCTTTAAGAGCAGGAAAAGCCATTACAAAAACTGGCTCAGAAATAAGGTATTCAAAACCTCCACCTAACAAGCCACACCCAAGTCAAAACCAGTCTTTAAACTACCGGGGCCCGCCTCGCAAACCACAGCAACAGCGACCACCACAACCGAGTGCGGGCAGAGCAACCAACACCAAACAAGCCAACAAATATGTTCTGCGGGGCCCTCCACCGCAGAGGACACAGCGCTACAGGAGATAGAGGTACAGTGTGCTGGAAGACTTCCTTATTTTTATGATAATTGGCGTTCTATTACCAATGACAGAACTGTTTTATCCTGGATTAAGGGGTACCATATTCCAATATCTGGCTTACCCTTTCAATCCAACAAATCACTAAACATAAAGGTATCAAATTCACATGAAAAAGAGACTCAAAATGCAATATCACACCTATTAACAATTGGTGCAATTACAGAATGTCAACCACTTAACAGCCAATTCTTGTCTCGTATATTTCTAACACCAAAACCCAATGGGGATTTCCGATTTATACTCAATTAAAAACATTTAACAAATTTGTGACTACATCACACTTTAAGCTTGAAGACATTAGAACCGCTATGAAACTGATATCACCACTTCTAAGTCATACCATGACCTAATTAAAATAATTGATATCACAATCAATCTACTAGAATCATTAGGATTCATAATAAATTATGACAAAAGTGTACTGACACCTTCACATACATGCCAGTTCCTAGGTTTTGTCCTCAATTCATCAGATATGACAATAGAACTACCACAAGAGAAACGCCGAAGAATGAAAATGGAGATAGTTCAATTTTCAAAATTAAAGTGCTGCAAAATAAGACAATTCGCACATTTTCTCGGCCTCCTTACATCTGCATGTCCGGCTATTAAGTATGGGTGGTTATACACTAAATTATTTGAGAGAGCAAAATATCTTAATCTAATTAACAATGACAATTATAACAAAGTGATGTTCCTACATAAATCTCTTCAACCAGACTTTATTTGGTGGTTAGAGCACATTGATAACTCAAGTAATCACATCCGATCAGACTCATACACTAAAGAAATCTTTACAGATGCCTCCTTAACTGGCTGGGGCGCGGCTTACAACTCTCATTCTCTGGGTGGAAATTGGTCCCAAACAGAATGTGAGAAACATATAAATTATTTGGAATTACTTCCAGCTTTTATGGGTCTGAAAGCTTAGGCTACACACTGTTCCTACTGTTAAATTCTTCTAAGAATTGATAACACCACCGCCATCTCATACATCAACCGCATGGGTGGTGTCCAATATCCTCATCTAAATGAAATTACTCGAAACATATGGCAATGGTGTGAAGCAAGAAATATTTATTTATTTGCATCCTACATACAATCCAAAGATAATTTTATAGCTGATAAAGAATCAAGAAGAGATCACTCTAATATAGAATTCAAACTGGCTGATTATGCTTTCAAACAGATAGTATCATTACTGGGTCAACTAGAGGTAGACCTTTTTGCAACAAACGAAAATAAAAAATGTGAAACTTACGTCTCATGGAAAAGCGATCCTAACGCTATTTCAATAGATGCTTTTACGATACCATGGACCAAATATTTTCTCTATGCCTTCCCTCCATTCTCATTATTACTCAAAACTATAAAAAAGATAGAAAATGAAAATGCTAGGGGTATTTTAGTCGCCCCCTACTGGCCGACACAGCCCTGGTACCCTATGTTTGTAAATCTTCTTGATTCTGAACAAGTTTTCTTTTCACCTAACAGATTGTTACTCACATCAATCAACGGCCAGCCACACCCACTATATCCCAATCTTACACTGGTGGCAGGGATCTTATGCGGCAAGCACTGATATCCCGGGGAGCCCCAGGAATATCAACCAATATCATGATTTCTTCAATTACAGATAACACTTTTACTCAATATAATACTTATTAAACAATGGTGGGAACATTGCTTATATAAAAATATTAATCCTCTGTCTGCAACACCATCAGATATTATAAATTTTCTGACAATACTTTACAACAAGGGTTTAAAGTATGGCAGCCTTAACTCATGCCGCTCGGCATTATCTCTTTTGCTAGGACCTCAAATTGGATCCCATGAATTGGTCAAACGATTTTTAAAAGGTGTGTCTAAACTAAAACCAAATGCTCCTAGATATAATATCACATGGGATCCCAGCATTGTAATAAACCATCTAAGCACATTCTTTCCCAATGTACAAATATCTCAAAAAATGCTAGGGAAAAAAGTGGTTACCCTACTAGCCTTAATAACAGCACACAGAGTACAAACCCTTAGTCTAGTTAAAATGGAAAACATAATTTATCAGGATAGTAAAATCATAATTAAAATTACAGATTCTGTTAAGACAACCAGAGAGGGCACACCCCAGCCTGTACTAGTGATCCCATTCTTCTTGAACAAGCCTGAGATTTGCCCGGCTCAAGCACTTTTAGATTACATAAAAGTGACAGAAAGAGTCAGGCCCTTGAAAACAGGTAACTTATTTATTAGTTTTAGAAAACCTTATTCTGCTGTTGGATCAGAGTCGATTAGTCGTTGGATTAAGGAAACCATGACTGAAAGTGGTATTGACACCAACATTTTTTCCTCACATAGCACTAGACATGCTTCCTCCTCTAAAGCAAAGTCAAGTGGGTTAAATATTGACATAATTAGAAAGACTGCAGGCTGGAGTGAGTCTTCCTCTGTGTTTGCCCATTTCTATAATAGACCAATACTGGATTCATCTGACTTATTTGCAAGAACAATTCTTGATAATAATTAAAGTAGTAATAAGTATAATTGTGATACTTATAGGATTAGTAAATACTTTTGAAAAAACAGGTTTCAATTAAAAGTTGAGTATGGTTATGTTATGTTTTTTGTTTTATAGTATTATTTAAATTTTTTGTATAACAATTTATCAACACAACAATAAAAGATTTATTGTTAAAGTCAAAATCTATGAGACTGATTAAACATACATTAATTTTGTAAGAAATATCATTGTTTTCTTTTCAAAATTCATAACCAAAATTTCACGATACTTTGAACATCCTACAAGTTAAAAATTGAAAACGACGTCTTGGACCAACACACGAAACATAATTACAAATCAAACGAACTTACCTGTGAGTGAAGTTCGATGTTAATTATGTGAGAGTGTTGGTCCAAGACGTCTTGGATCCCACCCAAATTAACCCATTATTTGTTTACAAATACCCTAAGTTTCAGACCGTGAAATTTGGTAAGTACCTATCTTCAAACTAAATGACATGACAGGTAACACAGATAACGCGATGCAAGCAAGCAAAGGGTGCGTTCAGTTGCAAAGCGTTCAGAACAGGTTTTTTTTTCCGAAATAACTGTGAAATACGTGGATAATGGCGACGCGATAACGCTACTACAAGTTAAAAATTGAAAACGACGTCTTGGACCAACACTCTCACATAATTAACATCGAACTTCACTCACAGGTAAGTTCGTTTGATTTGTAATTTTATTCGTTAAGTAAATTAATTTAATTTAATCTGTGTAATCATATCATCACAACTCTTTTATTTGTTTTGTTTTACTAGTTAGTAAACACTTTGTAAATTGTCTTTGGTCCCTGACATCAACCAATGGACAAGATTGTCAGAATGCTTAAAGTATTGGATGCGAGGCTTTTGGCTACTTTGTATGTTTTTTTTTTTGACTTATTTTGTTGTACTGTGCGTTTTGTTTGTGCAGAATAAATAATTTTTCTTTCTTTTTTTCTTCCTTTTTTTGCTTAGAACTGATAAGTTTTTTACGTTCAAATAAAAACAGGTAGGTATACTATAATAATAATAAAAATGTTTATTTCATCAACTTATGTAAATTACACTGTTATGTTTGGAGTCACCTTTTAAGCAAAGAGTTGCTTGTGGTGGTTCCGCTCTTTCATTTTACATTAACTATACATAATACATATGTGAGAGAATAAACAATAGATAATTTCGAAATCATGCCAAAGGTTTTAAACGGGTTTTAAAAAAGGTTTTATGTTGTTTCGAACGCCGCTGTTGCGACACACGCTGTTGCGAATTATTTTTCCACTGCCTCACAGGTTCGAAAGCTCACGCACTCGAATGAAGTAGTCGCGAAAGACGCTGTTTCGAAAAACATTTTCACTGCCTCATACGCTCGAATGCTTGTGATTTCGATTTATTTAGTCATAAAGTGTACAGAAAAGTATTTAATCATTTGGGTTAGGTTAGGTTAGAACAGTGACCATTAACGCGCGAAGGCGAGCGAGCGAAGCGAGCGTGCCGCGGCAGCGGCCGCCGAGCGCCAGGTCCCCTCTATTGTTGGTAAATTCAGTTACCAAAACAAAAACTCTTCATCAATATCCAATTTAACTAAATTACTATCACAAGCATTCGAGCGTATGAGGCAGTGAAAATGTTTTTCGAAACAGCGTCTTTCGCGACTACTTCATTCGAGTCCATGAGCTTTCGAACCTGTAGGCAGTGGAAAAATAATTCGCAACAGCGTGTGTCGCAACAGCGGCGTTCGAAACAACATAGGGGACCCGTTTTAAACAATACAAAAAATGATATAAATAAGGAATGCGCATAGTGTTGTGTGTGTGAATGTATGAGGTGGCGGGTGTGTGGTGGGGTGTGAATGTTGGTGTAGAAGGTGTGATTTGTGTCATTTTTGTATGAGTCAGCGACAAATTGTAGATACTATAGATACTCATAACATTAGTAGTGTAAATGAAAAAGGAAGATTCAATAAGTAATTTAGTACCTAGATAGTTTCATCACAGGAAAGTGCCGACATTTTGCCCGACAACAACAATTTGAGTGAAATCTCTCTTTTATCCCTTTACTTCCAAAACTTTATTTCAGGCACGTTTTAATATAAAACTTCTAAGAACTAGTCAGAAAAGGGCAACTTTCACGAATTCTATATAAAGCGACAAAGGATCCCTTGTTAATTTGACTTTGAAATAGAAAAATATATCCGAATATCTATTTATTCGAAGCAAAAGGCACACGAGGAATTTTAACTTTGTCTCTGGGACAGCATCGTCTCTGGAATAGCAACGCAAATGTGTATCTGGTATTGAATCCATAGACAGTAGAAAGTGTAGAAACCACTTATAGTTAGGTACCATAAAGGTGGGTAACCTGATTGTTTACCACCAAAAAAAACGAGCGATCTTTACACTGTAGTCGCATATGATGTGTAGCATCCTCACCTCGGTAATAAGCAACTGAGCAGCGATAGAAACTAACCTCAAAATTAAAAAAAAGTTAAATACTGAAATTTTCACCTAACAGATTGTTACTCACATCAATCAACGGCCAGCCACACCCACTATATCCCAATCTTACACTGGTGGCAGGGATCTTATGCGGCAAGCACTGATATCCCGGGGAGCCCCAGGAATATCAACCAATATCATGATTTCTTCAATTACAGATAACACTTTTACTCAATATAATACTTATTAAACAATGGTGGGAACATTGCTTATATAAAAATATTAATCCTCTGTCTGCAACACCATCAGATATTATAAATTTTCTGACAATACTTTACAACAAGGGTTTAAAGTATGGCAGCCTTAACTCATGCCGCTCGGCATTATCTCTTTTGCTAGGACCTCAAATTGGATCCCATGAATTGGTCAAACGATTTTTAAAAGGTGTGTCTAAACTAAAACCAAATGCTCCTAGATATAATATCACATGGGATCCCAGCATTGTAATAAACCATCTAAGCACATTCTTTCCCAATGTACAAATATCTCAAAAAATGCTAGGGAAAAAAGTGGTTACCCTACTAGCCTTAATAACAGCACACAGAGTACAAACCCTTAGTCTAGTTAAAATGGAAAACATAATTTATCAGGATAGTAAAATCATAATTAAAATTACAGATTCTGTTAAGACAACCAGAGAGGGCACACCCCAGCCTGTACTAGTGATCCCATTCTTCTTGAACAAGCCTGAGATTTGCCCGGCGCAAGCACTTTTAGATTACATAAAAGTGACAGAAAGAGTCAGGCCCTTGAAAACAGGTAACTTATTTATTAGTTTTAGAAAACCTTATTCTGCTGTTGGATCAGAGTCGATTAGTCGTTGGATTAAGGAAACCATGACTGAAAGTGGTATTGACACCAACATTTTTTCCTCACATAGCACTAGACATGCTTCCTCCTCTAAAGCAAAGTCAAGTGGGTTAAATATTGACATAATTAGAAAGACTGCAGGCTGGAGTGAGTCTTCCTCTGTGTTTGCCCATTTCTATAATAGACCAATACTGGATTCATCTGACTTATTTGCAAGAACAATTCTTGATAATAATTAAAGTAGTAATAAGTATAATTGTGATACTTATAGGATTAGTAAATACTTTTGAAAAAACAGGTTTCAATTAAAAGTTGAGTATGGTTATGTTATGTTTTTTGTTTTATAGTATTATTTAAATTTTTTGTATAACAATTTATCAACACAACAATAAAAGATTTATTGTTAAAGTCAAAATCTATGAGACTGATTAAACATACATTAATTTTGTAAGAAATATCATTGTTTTCTTTTCAAAATTCATAACCAAAATTTCACGATACTTTGAACATCCTACAAGTTAAAAATTGAAAACGACGTCTTGGACCAACACACGAAACATAATTACAAATCAAACGAACTTACCTGTGAGTGAAGTTCGATGTTAATTATGTGAGAGTGTTGGTCCAAGACGTCTTGGATCCCACCCAAATTAACCCATTATTTGTTTACAAATACCCTAAGTTTCAGACCGTGAAATTTGGTAAGTACCTATCTTCAAACTAAATGACATGACAGGTAACACAGATAACGCGATGCAAGCAAGCAAAGGGTGCGTTCAGTTGCAAAGCGTTCAGAACAGGTTTTTTTTTCCGAAATAACTGTGAAATACGTGGATAATGGCGACGCGATAACGCTACTACAAGTTAAAAATTGAAAACGACGTCTTGGACCAACACTCTCACATAATTAACATCGAACTTCACTCACAGGTAAGTTCGTTTGATTTGTAATTTTATTCGTTAAGTAAATTAATTTAATTTAATCTGTGTAATCATATCATCACAACTCTTTTATTTGTTTTGTTTTACTAGTTAGTAAACACTTTGTAAATTGTCTTTGGTCCCTGACATCAACCAATGGACAAGATTGTCAGAATGCTTAAAGTATTGGATGCGAGGCTTTTGGCTACTTTGTATGTTTTTTTTTTTGACTTATTTTGTTGTACTGTGCGTTTTGTTTGTGCAGAATAAATAATTTTTCTTTCTTTTTTTCTTCCTTTTTTTGCTTAGAACTGATAAGTTTTTTACGTTCAAATAAAAACAGGTAGGTATACTATAATAATAATAAAAATGTTTATTTCATCAACTTATGTAAATTACACTGTTATGTTTGGAGTCACCTTTTAAGCAAAGAGTTGCTTGTGGTGGTTCCGCTCTTTCATTTTACATTAACTATACATAATACATATGTGAGAGAATAAACAATAGATAATTTCGAAATCATGCCAAAGGTTTTAAACGGGTTTTAAAAAAGGTTTTATGTTGTTTCGAACGCCGCTGTTGCGACACACGCTGTTGCGAATTATTTTTCCACTGCCTCACAGGTTCGAAAGCTCACGCACTCGAATGAAGTAGTCGCGAAAGACGCTGTTTCGAAAAACATTTTCACTGCCTCATACGCTCGAATGCTTGTGATTTCGATTTATTTAGTCATAAAGTGTACAGAAAAGTATTTAATCATTTGGGTTAGGTTAGGTTAGAACAGTGACCATTAACGCGCGAAGGCGAGCGAGCGAAGCGAGCGTGCCGCGGCAGCGGCCGCCGAGCGCCAGGTCCCCTCTATTGTTGGTAAATTCAGTTACCAAAACAAAAACTCTTCATCAATATCCAATTTAACTAAATTACTATCACAAGCATTCGAGCGTATGAGGCAGTGAAAATGTTTTTCGAAACAGCGTCTTTCGCGACTACTTCATTCGAGTCCATGAGCTTTCGAACCTGTAGGCAGTGGAAAAATAATTCGCAACAGCGTGTGTCGCAACAGCGGCGTTCGAAACAACATAGGGGACCCGTTTTAAACAATACAAAAAATGATATAAATAAGGAATGCGCATAGTGTTGTGTGTGTGAATGTATGAGGTGGCGGGTGTGTGGTGGGGTGTGAATGTTGGTGTAGAAGGTGTGATTTGTGTCATTTTTGTATGAGTCAGCGACAAATTGTAGATACTATAGATACTCATAACATTAGTAGTGTAAATGAAAAAGGAAGATTCAATAAGTAATTTAGTACCTAGATAGTTTCATCACAGGAAAGTGCCGACATTTTGCCCGACAACAACAATTTGAGTGAAATCTCTCTTTTATCCCTTTACTTCCAAAACTTTATTTCAGGCACGTTTTAATATAAAACTTCTAAGAACTAGTCAGAAAAGGGCAACTTTCACGAATTCTATATAAAGCGACAAAGGATCCCTTGTTAATTTGACTTTGAAATAGAAAAATATATCCGAATATCTATTTATTCGAAGCAAAAGGCACACGAGGAATTTTAACTTTGTCTCTGGGACAGCATCGTCTCTGGAATAGCAACGCAAATGTGTATCTGGTATTGAATCCATAGACAGTAGAAAGTGTAGAAACCACTTATAGTTAGGTACCATAAAGGTGGGTAACCTGATTGTTTACCACCAAAAAAAACGAGCGATCTTTACACTGTAGTCGCATATGATGTGTAGCATCCTCACCTCGGTAATAAGCAACTGAGCAGCGATAGAAACTAACCTCAAAATTAAAAAAAAGTTAAATACTGAAATATTTGTTCGAATAATTATTAATTCGACTACCTCTACTTACAATCTATAGATATAGTACTTACTAATTTCATGAGTACAATAATTCCATGCTATTATAAAGTACTTACTAATTCCATGCTATTAAAAATTACCTACCTACTTACTCCATGCTCAAGCTGTCACTTCCTGTTACACACTTCCGTCCCTTTTCATGAAATCACTGCCACAGAAAACGAGAGGAAAGATGTTAGTTACCTTTGATGTTAGACATAAAAAAATCAAATGATTTAATTTAGTCTATTTCAGCATGAATTACCGAGCCCTGGGGGTCTACTTCGAAGCGATAATCCGAAGTATCGGCGGATTTTTCGGCCGTTTCTTGACTTCCCAAGTTTCCATTTTGATTTAGAGTCCTTACCCGACTTCAAGTCACATTTATGACTTTGAGTTGTATCTTTGACTATCGTTTTATTTTATTTTTTCGCCGTAATCAGCCAAAGTCGAACATTCGGCCACTACTTCGGATTTAACTTCGGAGTAGAACCCCTGGAAAGACACATACACAACCTTTGTAAATTCTCTTAAGCAGTAGCTGCTCTTAGGCAGTAGTGTCGCGTTTTTGCAACATTTTTTTTTTTATGTAAACCGCCTACAGCCTATTCGATTTTTGACAAATGTTGATGTGGAAATAATTAAATTAAAAGAACTATAATATTTAAAAGACTTTTGAGAATTCAAAATCTATCCCATTTTATTCTATGCTCCTTGCTACTAAACTTTTTAAATTGACTTATTTTAAAACTCAACCGCAAAACTAATGATAGAGCTTGTAAACAAAAGTCACGATCGCGTAACAGAAAAACTGTGCCTATGCAAAAGATTTAATTTTCGAATCATAATTATAGCCTCTGAAAGTACGCCACGTTTAACAACTGTATTGAAAACTATATTGTATTTAACTTAACTAAGCATGAGACATTTCATATTAAGATGGAGTGTACCCAATATTCGAGGCCCCTTTCGAGACGACTCTGCCTCACGCTAAGTAATCGCAAGTTGATTGAATTACTCACGCACGTCAGGATTTTGTCATAGATTATGAAATTGTGTTATTTATTAACTCGTGATTTTCATTGTTTATGGTTTGCGGCGATAAATAATGTGATCTATGTTGAAGGTTCACAAGAAAAGGATTCGTTGAAAAATACCTGACAATGTATAACGTTTGAGACTGGACTTTATTATGGTTATTTGTTAAATTACAAACCAAATAAATATAACAAGGTCTTGGCGGGAAAGTGAAGCGTCATGTTTAGCAGATTTGTTTTATTTTCTAAAATTTGTGTTTGGCCGAATATTAATGTGTAGTTAATAATAGTGGATTATTAACCATTAAGTATTCGTGAACGTGCATGATTGGAGGCAAATGAAACTAAACAGTGCAACATCACTTCAAGTTTTCTCAAGCAGTCCGCGTGAGGTCTCAGTAAAGTGCCAAATCTTTACTTAAACTCAAGGGGAGCGGGCGGGGGATATCTTCTATCGTGCATTGAATATATTTCATTTCATAATTATTTAAACAAACTTTGTACTTGTTACCTAATTTTACTTGACTCTGGCTAAATGTACAAACCACAAGGAGCCAGAAAAAAAAAAGCTATTGAACAAAACCGAGCTTACGGCCGCGTCCTAACTGAAAGCGATAGTCGCATGAGTACGCGATAGTCACGCTCGTTTACATGAATATGAAATACTCGCGTGATCAATCAAGTCGCGTATGTAGGTAATTTTTCAGGTAAACGATCGTATAATCACGTGTTCGCGACGATCGCTTTTGGTTAGGACGAAGGGTTACGTCATTCAATGAATCTATTTCCTTCAGCCGTACCTTAAGATTGTATTGCGATAAATATAATTGTCTAATACTCCCATTTCTTAACATATTTCTTACAACTAATCTACATTTTTTATCTATTGTGATTTTGTCGTACGTAAACAATTTAAATCTGAATCAAAACTTACAAAATTTAAGAAGAAAAACCGGCTAAGTGCGTGTCATTTTTGACAATTATGGAAGCCATAATTATTATCTTAACCTTTTAACCCTAAGTCCTAACCCTTTTGTCATTGACAAGGCACATTACGAAAGCAAGTGCCTCTGTGTACTTCTAATTAAAAGGCACGTGTGAAAATGAAAGGCCCTGAAACATTCAAGGCAAGTGCTTGTCTGGCCACGCACAATGAAGGGTTCCGTAGTTAGGATGAATTTATCCCATGAACAAACTTAACATTGTAGTTGAAAAACATCTCCCATGCATTCGAACTGCAAATGTAAGTTTGTACGCACAATATTGTGAGATTTACCATGTTATTTTAAGACTATTGACTTCTTATAAATAAATGTATTTTCTTTCTTTCTTTCTTTCTTTATAGGTTTTTCTGTAATCTAATCATAAGTATAGACCTATTTTCTGTATTGTTTCAAAAATGTAGGCTCACTAGTTTCGGAGATAAGAGGGGTATGGTAAATTCCATCTATTTTCTTAAATAACTTTAAAAATATTTATTTTAATATTTAAAAAAATATATATTGGATACCCTCACAGTAAGAAGCCCTTTCATGTAATGTGTCACACGGTACAGTTTGTAAAAAAAAAAAACAATCTTTTCCCCCATAAGTGACCCCCATATTCGTACGTTACACATCCGTGTGGTCACGGTCAAAGAAATTCATAAATGTATACCTTTCAAATCGGTCCAGTAGATTCAGAGCAAATCGGCTGTGACAGACTGACAGACAGACAGACACACGAGTGATCCTATAAAAGTTCCGTTTTTACCTTTTAAGGTACGAAACCCTAAACACAGAATTTTATAGAGCCAATAATGCAATTTAAATTTGCATAATTCAAAAGCACTGTACTAAAACAGGCAAAAACCACTTCCAATCATAATCTTTGCCTCAAAGCCTTGTTGCACGTTGCAATATACGCTTATTAATGAACGACAAATACTAATTTCGCATGCCTTTGTCCCGTTCGAACATCGCTCAGCGTTCCTCCGCCTGAGCGCCTGCAATAATCCGTTTGTGGCTGACATTTATGAATATACCTTGTGTGGCTATTGGCAAAATCCTTTGTGACCGGCCTAAAGGAATACCCATACAGCATAAGATTCAATACATGCTGAAGGATTGATTTCGCTGAGCAATATCGTATTCGACAATGCGCTCGCAAGACTATTGAAATTTGAAATCAAACGAAGTTAGCTCGGCATGGTACTCGATTGTTGTTTAAGATGTTTCGATGCTGTTTATAGAATATTTTGAGATGTCACTTGTTTGTCAGTTCAAGAATCGAATATCAGAATATGGTAGGTGTAATTTCAGTAAGTTTTAAAGCATTGAGTCTTTCTATAGAAAGAATATTAGAAATGTTTTATTCTTGGAAGGTCGATCAAAGCTAATAGTAGATGGCGTGACCATATCTAGGTCCCTGCGGCCTACATAAATTTGACATTTTCGTTAATTCATTATATAGTCTTATTTCTTGAGTTTGGTTTTATTCCAATATTTTGTTATTTCGATGATTACAATATTTTAAATCAATATTTGTTTGACATGGAAATTGACAGAATTAAAAACCTTAAATATTGCTTATTTTTTCGCAACCACTTTCTTCAAAATGTTTCCGACATAACCTCGAACTCCGTTTAATTAAAATAAATCACTACGAATAGCTTTAACCCACAATCTTCTAAGTTTAGGGTCTTTTGGAAAATGGTAGACTCCAATTTCAGATCATTTAGGAACACAACAACGAGTCATTTTCACAAAAATAAATAAAAACCACCTCACGCCTTGCATAATTATTAGCTTGTTTTGGGAACTTGCTACGTCAGCGCCATTTTGACAGTTGCTTTCCCCAAATGGATAAAACAATTTAAAAACGAGCGAGCTTTATAATAGTCGCTTAAGATGTGTAACATCTGACATCTCACCCTGATAATAAACAACTAAGCAGCGAAAGAAATTACCCCCTCTACTAACAATCTATATAACACTTACTAATTCCATGAGTAGACTAATTGAATGCTATTATAAAGTACTTACTAATCCCATGCTATTAAAAAGTACTTATTCTAGACTCAAGCTGTCACTTTCTGTTACACACTTCTGTCCCTTTTCAGGAAATCACTCCCACAAAAAGCGAGAGGTAAGACACATCAAAAAATGTATTGAATCGAAAACAGATACAACATTTAAATAATTTCACTCAAAAGAACTAGACAGGAGATAGCACACTTTCCCTCGATAAAGCACCATGTACTTGCTTATCTCATTCATCCCTAACCTTACAACTTACAACCCAAATAGACAAATTGCTCGTCCATTCCCGTATCGGATTTTCATTAACAATTATAAGTCACTTAATGTAGAGTATTATCATTGATGTAAAAACATCAGCAATCAGGACTCATTTGTACACGTTTTCCCTACATTAACACCGTATGTTGCAAATGCGACACAATTTGTTTCAGTGTCGATTTTTGCGATCGCTATGAAGCGATCGCAAAATTTATTACATGAGTAAAGCTGGTCTGATATTTCAATAGTCCTGAGTTTTGTTCCAAGGTGTAGGGAATTAGCGATGTATTTAACGACGCAGGATAGCCTTTACCAGAAGTGATCTTTGTATTAGTGGCTCAGCAGCTTCAATACCATCAGGATTGTGCCGGAATATACGAATGGTACGAAAGCGACTCCCTCTTTTTTTTTGGGTGGGAAATTATCAAATAACTTTTCCCGCTCTGGGCGGAGCGGGAGGGCGTTTCAGACTGTTACTGACTAAAACCCACCCGTGTTCCTTCCATTGCCTGTGTGCTAGGGCCACGATCCACGAGCGACTCCCCTGACATCTTCTTCTGTCATCAGAAGACAGCCGCCACGCAACCATTGATGCGACGCTCTGCTAGAGTGACTGTCAGCAGCAGTGTCACTCTCATCCGACCTCTTCGGTGAATCCAGCAAATTCGCAACAAAACTAGACGGCGCCACTTGCTGCGTCGCCATAATTATTGAATAGGTATCACACGCAAACGTTTCTGCTGAGCACGAAGTCCTGGGTTCGATTCCCAAGTCGGGCAAAGTGTTATTGGGTTTTTCCACCAAGAAAAAATCTAGACTGGATTGTTTGCCCTGTTGATGGCAATAAGGTGGCCCCAATTAGATGGGACTTAAATATAATTGACGAAATGTGAATGTACTACAGATACACCTCTACATTACCCTTCAGGGATTACAGGGGTGATGTTATTTTATGTATGTTAAGGTTAGGAATTAATGTAGCTTTGGTAAAACTAAAACTTGTTGCTATATAATAAAATATTTAAGAATTGCTCTTATTCAACTCAACTCAAAGCATTTATTTCAAATAAACCAATTACAGGCACTTTTGAATTGTCAAGGGGTCGGTCAGTCAGAGAGATGAAACTAGTTGCTCATTCCAAAGCGTAGTAGGTTCCTATGGAGAAGAACGGGCAAGAAAATCCACGGACACTCTTTTTAATCAAAATATTGTGACAAAGTATTGGTTACACCATTCATGTTGAAATTATACATGTGGGGACAATGTAGAAAGACGTGCACGTTAAAAGCGTCCGCAATGAAAAGATAAAACAATTAAAATAACTAAAATAAGCCGTGGCAGCCAAGAAATGACCAGTATTATTATTTATTTATTTATTTAAACTTCTCACACACAATAATGTACAAAGGCGGACTTAATGCCTTAGGCATTCTCTACCAGTCAACCAAAGGTGGTGAAGTGATAAGATGGCGGGTGCTCTGATTGAGAGAAAATAATAATATTATAAAATTTTAAAATATAACATAATTAAATATAAATATAATAGGTACAAAATTACATAAATAGGTTATAAACTTTGTTATAATACACATATATTTACTATAATATATCCCTACATTTATATATACATACAAATACAATGAAAAGACATTAAATTGTGATGACTCTGCACTATTATTATTATTATTCATTTATTATCTCAAGTTACATGACTCATATACAATATTCAATACATCATGACAGACAACAGACAATACAGTAACATTACAACAACCAATGAACCATTGCACTGTACTCACATTACCGACGACTGTAGGTGACGTACAAGTCACTGCAGTTTCTAATTTCGAACCTGTCCACTATCATCATCAGTACGCTGTTGGGGCTGCAGCGCACCCAGCGTACCAGAGACGCGCTCCGTTTACGCATCGTTGCATAGAAACAGTCGACGCTAGCTCCGGCAAACATGCCCGCGGCACTACAGTGTCGCGGTCCCCATCAGTATCTTATCATCACTCATTGTCACTATGTAAGTGAAAACTTGAATACGCATTTTCTTGCCTATGTACTAATCAAATTAACATCTCAAAGGTAGCAACACTTTATTTAAAATCTCTTACATGAAAGCAAGAAATTGTTGTCTCGTATAGGGCCGCAGCATTATGCTGAGCTATGGCCGTTTTGTGTGGTTGTGACGCATATTATCCCCCAACTTGTTCTTTTTGATCCTTTTTAGGGTTCCGTAGTAAACAAGGAACCCTTATAGTTTCGCCATGTCCGTCTGTCTGTCTGTCCGTCCGTCCGTCCGTCTGTCCCCGGCTTAGCTCAGAGACGGTTAGTACTAGAAAGCTGTAATTTGGCATGGGAATACATATTAATCACGCTGAAAAAGTCGTAAAATAAAACCATGAAAAACATTTTTTTTAGGGTACCTCCCTTGCACGTAAAATGGGGATGATATTTTTTTTTCTCGTCTATTCCATAGTGTGGGGTATCGTTGGATAGGCTGTTTAAAAATATTGTGGGTTTGTGAAAACCATTTCAATTAAGGGATCCGTTTGCGTAATATTAACCTTAAAGTGCTATTTTATGTTAGAGTCAAGTGTCCACCCCCTGCCAGCTACATGGTTAATTTTGGCTATGTGAAAAAATTCATGGCAGTAGTATATATAACGAAATTAAAAGGAAAACTATCACAGCTAAGTAGGCTTTACAAGTTAACGAGTATAATAGTCGACCAACTTAAATTTGTAGTTGGAGAATTGACCGTAACGTTTATCGATGTATGGGAGAGCTTGTTTTTCAACTACAATGTTAAGTTTGTTTTTGGGATAAATTCGGAACCCTTCATTGTGCGTGGTCCAACATGCACTTGACCGGTTTTTTGCGTTAGGTTTACCGCAAATAAACGAATTTATTTTTCTTTTTTTATTTATTTTTATTTCAGGCCTTGCTTACAAAATATTTCATTATTTATTTTCATCTACTCTACAAACAAAGCAAACTCAATGGAGGTAAAATGAGCACCTTATTTACCCTTCGGCAATAGGTAGCAGTATATTATTTCTAACACAGCATTGCTGCATTGCTATCCTTAATACCAACAAATTATGTACAACAGACTTTGCGGTTGATACCAGCAATTGTTTTGTCTATAATTGAAAAACGCGGGAGCAATGCATCATCTTCTATGGCTGGTAAATACCTAGTACAAATAATCGACCACCCTAGTAGATGGTCGAGGCGAACAGTAAGGGTACTGCCATAATTGCCACCGTTGGTAGTAAAATTGATGGTCGCAGTGTGATGTTGTATTACGCAGGTGGAAGCTACTGCGTCTGCGTCTAATGTATTTCTGATATTATGCAAGTTTAGCTTCGTCATTTTCTGATGGTTCTCGGATTTTTCGGGTGAAAATTCGCTCGACTTATTGAGTTAGTATTGGAACTGAGTGAACCCGACGAGCTTATTACAATATAAGACTAGGCATATTGTTTGCCAAAAACTTCGCCCTAATTTTATGTTACTTAATTATATTTTCGAGCCGTTTGGGGTTGAAACCCACGGGCCGTGGGGTCCGAGTGTTCATGGTTTGTTCAACGAAATGTCCAAACGGCTGGTTGAAACTTCCCGTGACCCAAGGACTGGCTTTTACCTTGGCCAGAGGCTAAGCATTGCCATACAACGTCGCAATGCCGCCAATCTCGACGTCATGTTTAATTTGTTAATAGTTTTAGTTATTGTTATTGTGTTATTTATTGTAATAATCTGTTGGTTTTAATAAATTAAGATATCTGATTTAGGTATACTTAAAGATAGAAAAAATTAAATTATAAAAACTATGTTCGCAAATTAAAGTTTATACCGAATAATGTTTGTTTATTAGAAGTTGACTCAGTCTTGCTACATTCCTTTGATCAGATTGTTAGCTCCCCACATAAGCCCAACATTTTCCACCATTACCTCCCAGAAATCATAAAACATGGACATACACACTGCGACAAAATCAACAATAAGAAACGTCATAAAGTCGCACCGCTGACCATTCAACACTTGCATCGGAGCGTTGATTACACGGCGCGTGTGTCGATTTATAACGCCAATTAGTCAGAGACGCGTGCCTGCGACGACGACAACTGACAAATCGCAGTCGACTGCCGACTGTCGCACGTGGGTGGCGCGCCTTACTCCCCTACGGTTAACGTACTTTGTATTACTAATAGGTAGCAATTTTATTTATAATCGTTGACCGTCGATATGGCATTTTTTGTCCCCTTTATGCGGTGATTCTTTCCCTTTCTGCCATATGTTTTCAGTACTTTTTAAAAATATTAAGCCAACCCCACAAATGACAATAGATCATACTTAAAACATACCGTAGAAAAGAGGAAAAAAAAATATGGGAAACGTTTTAAAATTTTCTTCCCGTAAGAACATAATTCGAACTAGTACGAAAGTTTTAAAATCAGCAGCAGTAGTATTTATAATAACGAAGTTAAAAGGAAAACTGTCACAGCTAAGTAGGCTTTACAAGTTAACGAGTAATAGTCCACCAACTTACATTTGCATTTGGGAATTGTCCGTGACGTATATCGATGTATGGGAGAACATGTTTTTCAACTACAATGATAAATTAATCCCAACTACGGAACCCCTCACTGTGCGTGGTCGGACATGCTCTTGTCCGGTTTTTATTCTATAGATTGTCTCCTGCCTATAGTCGCGTTGTCTCCCTCTACTTTGCATCATGGCATAAATTGTTCTATTTTCATAACAACGTGATACCCGTCTTGCATCCTGTCCGTCTAATGGAACAACTGGTTACTAGTCACTATTTGATAAGTTTCATTCGCGCAAACTATAGTCAATCGAACGTCAACAAGATAGTGTTTTATTTTGTCCAATATACTCACTTCGACATATTCAATTAATTGCTATAAACCATCTATAAAAATATGCATATATTCATAAATTATACACAAAGTCACTTAATTGCATAGAAAACTGGTCACTAACCATTTAAATCTAAGTTTAACCTCCAAAATTAAAAACAATATAAATTGAAATTACTTCGGAAAACGCCTACCCAGATGGTTTCCGTCTAAACGATCAGATTGTCTCAATACTAATTGTGACATTTATTACAGAGTGTGTTAACTATACCTACGTGTGAAATTGGTTTTGCGTGCAATCAAAGAACTAATTTGCATGATTACTGCATATAGCAACCACAATAATTGGAATCTAATTGATGTCAATTTGTTATTGGGATTCGATAATTGCTCAATATAAAGAGCATACGAGTAAGTTGGTACAGTGTAAATTATAAAATTAATCGATTTCCGTTTATCTTTGTGTTGATCGAATCTATTACATACACACATTGACGAAACATCACATCTGTATTCCCTGAAGGATAGGCAGAGGTGTACCGAATAACACACACACATTTCGCAAAACTAAAAAACTATTAATTGGAGAAAATAAATGTCACCGTTAAGCTGCGATTTATTTAATTTTTTCCGTATTCTTTTGATTGTATTCAAAAGCTCCCAATTAATATACAAGCGTAAAAGCTTAACAAGCAATGAACTGTCGTATTGTCATAATAATCATCAATGTTCAAAAATCTGTTCAAAGTTCAAAAATCAAAAATCAATGTCAGTAAAGGTGAGACAGCTTATGGAGTAGGATTTTCCTATTGATTGAACATCATCATTTCAGTACTAGAGAACTAAAATAACTGTAAAATAACTGTTTCAATAAATCCATTTGCAAATTAAAATTAAAAATTCAAATATGCGGGTTGAAAATTCGCACACAGATATTAATTATATTTTTCTCCATTTTCTCCAGGTTCACGAGACTGGGGTCGGAAATAGTGACAGTAAAGCCGACGGAAATATGAGTTGTTTGATAACTTTACTTGTATTTTAATCATAATTATTATCGAATGTACTTTAACTTAACAAATAATTTAGGTATATTTATTTTCCCAAACATACTTAACTGTCATACGGCGTAATCACAAAAAAACTCACAGAAATTCGGGCCACCCCATTTATGTTAGAGACAAATAAACATGGCCGGAAAGGCAAACTATTCAAAAAAAAAACCGCAACTACATCGAATTTTCAGCTCCATTCTAGCACTAAATTTCAGAATATTTTTAAAGCACACAGTGGATTATTCAGGGGGAAGCCTGAAGCTCGTGACGAAGCGATAGGCGGTTTTAAACCGACCTGTGAGGCCGCGCAATTTAAAATTTAATCACGCGTTACGTTAACGTACAGACAGCAGCGGGTAAAGTTTAACGCGTACATAAGGCGGCAAACTTGGCGCGCGGTGGAAATTGACGTGAAATTTTTATTAGTGAATGTGTGCATATTTAACTTGCACTGAAGTGTATGATGAGGTGTTGTTTGTTACACTTGCTGTCAAATTATTAAGGTGATGTGCCAAGTTAAGCTACCTACTTAACATGTCTTTCGCTGGAAATTTAACAGTGGCGTAATTCAAGCACTACATAACATAAAATCACGCCCGTGATTCCCGAAGGGTGCAGAGGTGTACCTACAGTACACCCACATTTCGCCAGTTATGTTTAAGTCCCATGTAATAGGGGGCGAGTTTATTGCCATCAACCGGCCACAAATCCAGACTCCGGGCTGCTACTGAGTTTCTCATGGAAAAACCCTATAACTCATTGCCCGACCAGGGAATCGAACCCAGGAGCTCATGCTCAGGAGTCGCGCTTGCGAACACTAGACCAACGAAGCAGTCAAGCACTAATCAATATAATTATTATTTATCTTTTATAAACTTTGATCAACCTATATTCCGTTGGTTTAGGTAGTTAATTAAATAAAGGTAAACAAAAAAACCCACGTGACGAGAGAGCTGTCAAGTAACCGACCAAAAGTAATATCTGGCACTTCAGTTGGCATGCTACGTCACAGTTGTTCTCTTCAATTTAGCAACGCTTTATTTCGTTGAAGTTTAGAGAACCTGTCTTGTTGGGCTCTGTACAATGGACAGATTACAAAATATTAAAGTAATATATAAATCTAACTAAATAATTGTGCATAAGCAATTACATCTTCGAAGAGTAGTTTAAGAATAAATGATAAAGTTTAACATACAGTACTATAAGAGGAAACTTTCGTAATAATAAAAAAAAATATTTTGATTATAAGTTACAACGTATTTTTAAACAACAAAGTGTCATCAATAAAAACCCTTGTTATGATTTGTTTACCTTTATTTAACTATGGAGTATAGTAATAAACGGAGAATAAAGTAGGTAACTAACGATAAACTTTAGCCGTTCAAACCTGTGGTTATGGTGACTCGCGTAACTTACTCTTTTCAACTTAATTCCTTATTTTATTGATTGGTTTTGATATCGTTCACAATATCAGAGCTAGCATTAAGTAAACATGAATGTGGATAAATTAAATTGTTAATACCAGACCTTAAGATAGGTTTAGGCCACTGTAAACTTCTAGATTGAGTAAAATATTATAAATAGGACCCACCTAGACAGTAGGCATTACCTAATTATTTTAACACAGGAGGACGAGGAGCTAAAATATCCGTTAAGCATTTACGAATAAATTAGAGCACATCAATAAATCTTTAGCAATTAAATTTATTTATTTATTTTCTTCTTACATCTACCATTACAGGGTAACCCAATGCGGTAAATGCGCTTATCCTTACTTAATTATTCTAAATAGGTACTAACATTCCTGGTACTTACCTATAAAAAATTACAAATAATGCATTCCTTGTGAATTCACTCAGAGAACAACAGAATAAGTCCGTCTCAATCGCTATGAGGTTGAGCGTGCACTCCGCACGCGTCAGCGGCGGCGCCGCGCCGCCTTTACAAGGTTGGTCCGAGCGCGCGGGTCCACTAGCAGTGGCGAATTAACGTTTGTTGCCCGTGGGGCAACGGGCAACTACTTGGTAGAACTACCAAGCGTTCCAGTAGTACCGCGGGAAGTTTGTTTTTACCCGTGTTACACTCTTATCGACATTAATTCATAGCCCTCAATGACACCATATTATAAAGTGCTCTGTGTTCACACTTGTCCCTTTGACACTTCTCACTTTGACTTTTGCTATTTAGAAACACCGGTGTGAAGGCTCATAAACTGGCCCTAGTTACTGTGACTAACGGTGACAAAAGGCTAGAAAGTTTAAAAGAAACTTAATTCTTTTTTAAAGTGCGCGTTTCATTAGTAGCGTAAAAAGTTTTTAGAAGATCATTAAAATATTTCCCGTTAATTTTTAAGCCAACTGTACGGCCCTACTAGTAACTTATTACTTCTCATTACCCTCAAATAAACCGTAGAGAGCATATTTAAGTTATTTTGATCAGGCCAGAGATTACTTCATGATGCCGACTCGCCACTTAAAATCTGATTGGTTAAATAACTTGTTTACTTAACAATTTTCCGTAGCAACAGCGAGGGAACAATGTACGGTAAACGGCTCAAAGGAAATTCTTTAACATCGATCGGCCATTTTGTTAACGGATTGTAGCGGTATGCTGAATAGGGTTAATATTAAAATTGGTATATCAATGGTATAGCTATATCTATACCGGATAACGTATTTTGACCGTCTTGAAAAAAATAGGGTATATTAGGTGAACGGAGTAGAAGCCTATGGCATAGTCCATATATTTTTTTTTCTATAGCTTAGTAAGAAATTGATCTATCAATAAATACTACACATTTGAAGCAAACTTTTCATACTACAACGACAAATTTTTTTTTTTTGAAAACAAACAAAAACGATAAAAAAACATATCGTAATTCAAATCATACACACGCTACTAAATACGCGGCGAGTAACTATCGGCTGGCTTCAAAGGATAGGATGCACTACGAGTTCATTGATAATGTGTAGAATGTATTGATAGATTAATTTCTATCACCGTTATAAAAAAAAGGTCTATGCCATAGGTTTCTGCTCCGTTCACCTAAAATACCCTATTTTTTTCAAGATGGTAAAAGAAGTCATCCGTTATACAACAAGTCCCAGAAAAGCACAACCTTTTAAGGGGTCATTGTACTCATCATTATGAACAACTTTTACTATGGGACCAAACCTGAAATTGCGGAAAAAAGCAGCTGTTCCCTACAATTTCACGAGTTATGAGAACATAAATGTACGGAACAGCTGATTTTTTTTCACGATTTCAGGTTGTTCTCATAGTAAAAGTTGTTCATAATTTATTATGAGTACAATGACTCCTTAAGAGGCTGTGCGTTAATTCTGGGACATATTGTATAGAGGAGCTTGTGGCTAAATAATAACAGCCGCACGGGTCGATCCAACAGGCCACGCACAGGCTACGCTTGCCGGGGATGGTCCGAGGATGGGTGACCATCTTTACATACCGAGACTCCTCCGTGCCTCGGAAAGCACGTTAAGCCGTCGGTCCCGGCTGTCATTTATTGATCTTTGACAGTTGTTACGGGTAGTCAGAAACCCGAAAGTGTGACAACCAGTCTTACCAAGGGGTATCGTATTACCCAGTAACTAGGTTGTAGAGCTCAGATAGGCAGTCACTCCATTTAAAATACTGGTATTCAGCTGCATCCAGTTATACTGAAAGCTGACCTTAACATAGTTGGGAAAAGGCGGCAGATGAGGATGGTATGGTATTCATTTCCAGGCTAACTCTTTAACTAAGACCGAGCATAATCAGCCTAGAATATTCCCACATGGCTGGCACACAGGACCCCTCTCTGAGAGAGGGATTGGGCCGTAATCCATCACGCGGGCCAAGTGCGGGTTGGTAGATGTCACGTGTTTTCGAATTTTTGGCTCTAGGACATGGTTAGGTTTCCTCATGATGTTTTCCTTCACCGTTTTGAGAGCAGTGGTGATGAACCATGTGGATCACCAGAAAATTAATAAGTAGGCTGTTTATGCTTCAATAGTAGTGTAATCGGGGACGATTTTTGGACGACAGACATTCTTTTGTCTTGTCGAAACCCACGTACGTGAGTCCATCAATGCCTGGTTGCGGTCAAGGTTTGTATAATGCTTTTCTCAAATGATAGCGAGAGCGAAAATTCAAACGAAGTAAATTATTTTTATATTCCATATTCAATTAATAACAACGATCTTTTTTCACGCGCCAATATATTCATTTGTTTTTTTGCTATTTGCAAGCCAGTTCGAAATTTAATTAAACCTTTGATAGGTTGGTTGCCATGTTTCGGAGTAAAAGATCGTGCCATTATAAAATTACACGATAGTTATGAGTTTACTAAGTAATTTATTTGGCCGTGTAACGCCCGCCAAAGATGTCGCCACTGTATTGACAGCCAGCCAGCCAAACCGCCATTGCCGTGACGTCACATCCTACCACAAGGCCTAAATGGGGGCTGCGATAGTTGCCGCTACGCCAGCCAGCCAGCCACAGCCATGATAAAATCGAGTTGCGCCTTGGCATGAGGCCTTTTGATAATTTGTAAAATCGAGGAAATATAAGTGATTGCATTTATACCGTTTGAATTATTTCCACGCCTACCCGAGTGTTATAGCCGCTAAACCACGACAGATATGGATTTTCATACAACTTTTGGCGGTTGATATATCTCGAAGAATATACATCAATTTCGATTTATGTCGAAGAAGGTTGTCAAAATAATGCTTATATTTCCAAGCATGTTTGAGAAAAATAACTAATGTCGTACATGTCTCATAAGTATCTATTGGTGAACCTACTCATCATTCTCATGCCCTTATCACAATTTATTGGGGGACGGCGCCACATGTCCTTTTCTTCCATACTTCTCTATTATTTGTCATCATGGTGGTCAACCCCCCCTCACCCTTTCTAGCCATATTGGTGAACACTACGCACTAAATTATAATATATGAACACATTACTAACTAGGTACACAAATAAATACAAATAGTAGGTTGTATTTATTTGTGTACCTAGTTAGTAATTTGTTCATATAATTTAGTGCGTAGTGTAAATAGTTATTTATATAATAATTTACTATTGTATCACCATAATTTCAGCCGAAACACGTCCACTACTGGACATAACCTCCCCCAAAGGGAGGTTGGCGATCGCAGTATGGTGTTAAAATGCATAGAGAACGCTGCTGCCCATTCTCTAGTGAGTCCCTTAGTCGCCTTTTATGACACCCACGGGAAGAAATAGGATAGTGCTATTCTTTACGTCCGGCACCACACGGAACTGGTTTAAGAATTACCTGTTAATAAATAAATACCATTCTTAGAAAACATACATACATAAACTCACGCCTTCTTCCCATGGGGGTAGGCAGAAACTATAGAACGCCACCTGCTATACGCTCCTTACGTACTCCTTTTGCTTCGCCTACGTTCATACATCTGGGGGCCGATCGCGCTAATTTTGAACGTTAATACCAAAACTAAACCACAACCAAAACGTTACTTTAGACACATTTCGTATCGCGCTAATCATTTCAACGGAAACGATTTAGCTTTACTTTGGAAGTTACGTTGGAGGAACGATCGATCGAACAATACTCTCACAAAAAAAGCGCGATACCGTTTCTTACACCAGCTAAACCAAAACTAAACTAAAACCAAAAACGTTCCGTTCGAACGGTAATTACGTTGAGAAATAGCGCGATCGGTCATACACGCACGCCGATTGCGAGTACTACGCACCTGACCTTTCTAAAGAACATCACCCATTTGGTCACTATATGGCCTCCTAGGGCGGCTCCGGGCGTTTCCACTTACCTCTTCTTTATAAATACGTTTTGTTAGTCGCCTTTCACTCATCCTCTCAACATGACCAAACCATCTAAGCATACTCTTTTCAATTTTTGTTACTACATCTTCTTTTAAACTGCACCGTTGCTTTATCACCTCATTTTTCAGCCTATCGTTCATAGTCACGCCAGACATGCTTCGCAAGGAACGCATTTCCACTGCATTTATTCTACTTTCATACTTCTTTTGCCACACCCAACATTCACTTCCATACTTTCTAAGAAAATAGTATATAATAAAATTATGTCAGCTACTATTTAGTTTTTAGAGAGTGACAGCTATCTAGTTTTATGAGTGGGAGTTGTAAGTACCTACAAACATATTATTTATGGTCAAACTCATGTGAGTTTGTCCATAGAAATTTTTTGTAGGTACTAATAGGTAGATGTCTGTATGGGTTCGTCATTTCGGTATGCAATTATGCATACCAAAATGACGAACCCACCGTAAAAGTCCGTCAAAAGAATATTTCCATAATTTACAACACACTTTTAAACTTAGTTAAGTTATTCTAACACGTCCACCACAATAAATCAAACAGCTGTAAATATAACGCAACATTTTACATTTAAATTAACTCACATAAACTTGGTAAGTTCATTCACTGACAAAGACTGAAGATAATCCGCTTATTAAAAAGTACACTTTAACCGTATATTTTGTTCAAGTTAAATAAAGTAACACAAATATTTAATTATGCGTTGTTTCAACACGTGAATGACAGCTTGAGAAACGTTTTTGATAACGTTGTATAAATGAACATGTATATTTAAAAGATTAAGAGAGAACTTTACGTGTAAGATATTTTATAAAGAATATTAAGCCGTTTATTTTTTTAACGCTCGGGAGGTTAAGGTGCTTTTACATATGCTTATTTTATCGTATAGCAATGTACCTTCACGTGTTTGAAAAACCAGGGACTTTGATTATAATGTCTCGATAGAGTGTCGTGCTGCAAAAGAACTAAAACATACATGCCACTTTTCTTAAGCTGGTACGTGACAGCTACGTCGCTGTCGTACACTCGCGCCACGTCATTGTACTGTCATTGTGTAATTCTAGGATGCTAGTGTGGGAGGAGCCCGTGGATAAGTAATAACAGCTGCACGGGTCAATCCATCAGGTTAAGTTATGGTTGCCGGGGTTGGTCCATGGATGGGTGACTATCTTTACGTACTGAGACTCCTCCGTGCCTCGGAAAGCACGTTAAGGGCGAATTTCACCAATGAAACTGAACGCGATCAGCACATCTAAACAGAGTTCAAGAGCTGTCAGTGTCAAAATTCCAAAGAAAATAATGACACTGACAGCTCTTAAACTTGGATTTATGTGCTGATCGCGTTCAGTTTCATTGGTGAAATTGGCACTAAGTCGTTGGTTCCGGCTGTCATTCTTGGATCTTGACAGTCGTTAGCGGTCGTCAGAAACCCAAAAATCTAACAACCAGTTTCACCAAGGGGTATCATATTACCCAGTTACTGGGTTGTGGAGGTCAGATAGGCCGGTCGCTCCATGTAAAATACTGGTATTCAGCTGCATCCGGTTAGACTGGAAGCCGACCTCAACATAGTTGGGAAAAGGCTAGGCAGATTGTTTTTGTGTTATACTAGTGTGTACTTGCTGTCAATGTTGTGTTTACCTGCAATTGGCATATATATTAGAATATTACCGTATGATTAAGTATATTTATGTGTATATATGTGCTGTGGGTGAACCTTAAGTAAATAAAGAAATAAATAAATAGTGTGCGTGCATTTTGCGCACAACTGTTGGACGCAATTTTTTTTGACGAGTTCACAGCGTTAACTGTTAGACATATTTATTTATAATAAGCACACCAACAGGACAGTCACTCACAATTCAAGCTAAATAACATAAAAAAATTGGCATTTCAGTGACCATGCAAATAACAGGTATGCATGACATTAGCTTATGGACATTAGAGACAAAAGAGAAAAAATAAAAAGTGTGTATAAAGACCTAAATCTAGAGCACTACAAAAAAAACCAATTTGAGCTACACAGACGTGCCTGTATGAAGAGAAACTCATGGAGAAAATATCGATAGGGTAATCAGTCAGGTTGGACCTTTCATTATATTGCCTTGCCATACGTGTTAGGGGGCTATTAAATGTGGTATTTAATGTGGATTTCGGCTATCCAAAAATACGATGATGACGCTTACTACGTTGGCTAGACCTAAAGTTAAAATAGTTTACCAATTGTATTTCTATGGAACCGTTTATAATTTTATGGAGTATTAGTAAGTCAGAATGGTTACGTCTTTCTTTTAAGATAATCATTTTAAAGTGCCATAAGCTGTCACTGTAATCAGGTATAGCTTTTCGGATCCCATTCTTTATACATAAATGCCTAACAAAACGGGCCTGATATGGACCAGAAAGCTCGTCGAAGTTTTCGTAGATTTCGTTGGCCGTTCTGGACAAAGCGGGTAAAGCTGAGGATCTTCAGCTATGAGATTAATGCAAAAACGATTCCAATTATGTATAATGATTTTTATTATGGTATGTAGCTAGGTACTAGGTACTGAGCTGCATTTCGCGATTTAATTAGCTTGTAAGAAACTCCTTGCGTAGATAATAATATTATTTAATTACTCCAATACAACAATCTACTACAATCCACCAGCACCCTTATTGCGTAACACAGTTTGAATCGGAATCGGAAAGATTTTGAAGTATATTGCTTATCCACTGCTTCTTATTTTAGAATTTGTCTGCTGAACAATGTGATTAAGGGGGATGCGCTAAGCTAGCCAGCGAAATTCAAATTTTATTACGTTTTTTGCAATTTGCAGGTAAGTAACAGGTTGTATGTTGATCTAAATATGATTCGCGGCCGTAACAAATATGGCTTTACAGAATTATAATCATTAGAATCGGCAATACAACTAACTCTCTTCGTAAAATCCTATTGAATGACTATTTCTGAAATAATCATCAAATTGAAACCGATTCCTAGTGATAGTGTGATACGCAATTAGCCCGCTGCTACAACAATTATTTTTATCGACAGTTACTTAATTTTAGTTTGTCCAACCCGTAGCTGGCTCCAAAACCCAGTCAACGATCGATTGCCGTTTCGGATCGCGCCTTCCTTGACTACTTGTCAACTTGTCACCGCTTGGTGTTGCCACTATAATCGTTGTGAATAATCGATATGTTAGTTTAGTTGACTTTAAAAATACAGATAAATGAACATAACAAGCTGTTTTTTCGATTTTGACAAACGGTCCGTCGTTTTCAATTGTGCCAAAATAACAATGGCAGTTCGAAATTGTCTATTGTTTAGTGATGCGGTAGTATGAATTTTAAGTCAAAGTCAAATCGTATAATATTTCATTTATAACTAAGGCAGTTTTTAAGATCAGGAGTTAACGAAGTTACAATTATAATTATACATACAAGTTCCGCGATTTAATTTCTACGTAAGGCTTTCCGTTCACATATTTATGTCCTTTTTTTCCAGACGGTAAAAAAGTCATCCGGTAAGTACTTAAAAACCTACGACATTATGTTTTTTCTATAAATGCGTACTTACCTATTACTTAAATACTCTTTGAACATAAAGCCTCGTACAGACTGATACGATATCGCGGGCGCTACGCGACACTAGTAGCACAATTTCTATGTCGCTGCCTGTCCCGGCCGCGATATCGCGTGAGTCTGTAAGAACCTTTATGGTCAATAATTATTAAGTGACATCATTATATTATTATTTCAATGTCAATTCGACGAGACAAAAGAATGTCTGTCGTTTGCCGTTGTGTATGAATTCAAACATCGTCCCAGATTTTCACTACTATTGATATAGGCATAGCCTACTTTTTTTTTATAGATTTTGACATTTTAGATTTTATTTTGGCAATTTTTTATTAATTAATTATAATTTTTAATTTTTTTAAATTTTATTGGTTACAATTTTATGTTAGTGTTATACTGTTTTTTTGTGATTTGGATGCGTGTGTGCGGCAATTAGTGCGGCTGGTTTGTTTCAATTAGTTTATGTTTGTCAATGGGTGTTTTTTTTTTACCTGAAATAAATGATTTTATTATTAATTATTAATATTTTTTTGGTGATCCACATGGTTCATCACCTCTGCTCTCAAAACGGTGAAGGAAAACGTCGTTAAGAAACCAGCATGTCCTAGAACCAAAAATCTGAAGACATGCGATATCTACTAACCCGCACTGGGCCCGCGTGGTAGTTTACGGGCCACTCACAGAGAGGAGGCCTGAGTCCCAGCAGAACATTGGGTATAGGCTGATTCTGTCTGTTGTGATATGTTGATATATATTTTATGATCCACATGGCGAAAAAGTGAATGTGTTATTTAGAGCGATTTTTAATCGGTGACGTACAGATCTCGTGTTCATTTCCTAGGCAATTTCTATGATATTGCTTCTGGATACATGTAATTAACTTGTCTTTACAATAGACCTAGGAGAACGCGGAGATTGAATGTGCAGTTCTGGACACACCTTACAGCCATTAAAGGCTTTTGAATCCATCGGATCTCGCTTAAATCATAAACCTTCGATTTTCTGTAATTTTTTGTTATTAGCGTTATGGCCTTTTAAATTTCTCAGGTTATCCATTAAGCCGTTGCAGATTAAGCCGAACCCTTGCCGTGCCACGTGACTTGCAATGCTATTTTTTTTTATTGAAACCAACGCGAGGTCTTTTTAATAAGAGTTATTTGTGGACGATAAAAATCCATTGCAAATTGTTAAAGACTTTATTCGTATATGTACGATAGTTCATAAAACTTGAAATATAATAGGGAATAAAAATTTAATTATTTTAATGACATGGCAATTGAAATGCTTTGATTTAGTTGTGGTTTTCTTTTTTAAATATAACCATAACGGTATTGTGTAATTAAATTATTCAAGTAAAACCAAAAATAGCTTTAAGTTACAAGTATTATTGTGAGGAGAGCAGTGGTGGCCCAGTCGCAACGACCGTGACTTACAAGTTGTAGGTCGTAGGTTCGAACCGTGACAGGCAGTTTACTTCATCCTCACTGCTCTCAAAACGGTGAACAAAAACATCGTGAGGAAACCAGCATGTCCTAGAACCAAAAATTCGAAGACATGTGACATCTACCAACCCGCACTGGGCCCACGTGGTGGATTACAGCCCACTCCCTCTCACAGAGAGGCGGCCTGTGTCCCAGCAGTGGGAACATTATATACTGGTTATGTCTATTATGGCAACTTAGTTATTTTACACTGTCTTTTATTTAGCATTTGTTAGTAAGGTTACATATCAAGCTATACATTTGCAGTATAAGCTGAACTCTCATTGTACGGAAATCCTATACAATGCGAGATCAGCTTACACTGGAAATATATAGCTTGATATGTAGCCGTGTATACTACCTGCGATGTATTTGCGTAACACACTATCAGTAGCAATGGGTTTCACTTTGACAGTTCAACAACATTCATTGCGTTATTTACGTTGCTAAGCAGACAAATCTTTCGAACCTATGAAGCAATGGATTGGCAATACACCTACTTCAAAATCATTTAGAGATAAACTACGATAACATGGCACGCCCCTCCAAATTACTGTTTCAATGTGTTTCAACATCCTTACGAAAGAGTTTGTATGTAGTTGTAAGTACTCGTAATATCTCAATTATTACCAGATTTGTTGGTCAACTAATCATAACTAGCCGATCGCGCAAGACAACGTACGTGTCGTTTTCATAGAGTACAGCGCCATAATAATAATAATGAGTTATTAATGACGCCACTAGTCGAGCAATAAATCCGTGGATTTGTTTTTGTTTGACGGCCGTCTCAGTACGCACACTTGCGTACAAATACTTTCAAACGTTTTGAATTTTGGAGGGGCGGGCCATAATATCGTAGTTAATCTCTAGATTATTATGTTACGCAATTAGAGTACTGGTTGGCCTTATTTTTTATTATCTGCTTCTATTTTTCTTCTATATCTCTTATAGGACTTAGGCCCACAAGTTCCACTGTCAGGTTCCCAGATAACGGCGGGAGGGGTTCACATCGGCGTCGAGTCGACGATGAAGTACCTGGGACTCGTCCTCGACAGCCGGTGGAACTTCGTGGAGCATTTTCGACGTTTGGCTCCCAGACTGGAGCGGGCCGGGGCTGCTTTGAAGCGGCTCCTGCCCAATCTAGGGGGTCCAAACGCCTCCTGCCGGAGGCTCTACGCGGGGATCGTGCGGTCCATGGCCCTTTACGGGGCACCGGTGTGGGCGCGTTCTTTAAGGCTGCGACCAGCACAGCGGTTGAACGCGTCCCAGAGGGTCATGGCCATCAGGCTGGTACGGGGTTACCGCACGGTCTCCCGTGAGGCGGCGAGCCTCCTTGCCGGACTGCCGCCATGGGATCTGGAGGCGAAAGTCCTCGCGCACATCTGGGAGTGGCGCGGGGAGGCGAAACGCCGGGGTGAAACTCCGCTGCCGCGAGAAATCACGGCACGGCGGGCAGAGCTCCGGCGGGATCTCATGGCGACATGGAGAGTGCGATTGTCGCAACCCAGCGCTGGGCATGCCACAATTGTGGCGATAAGTCCCCTCTTTGAGGAGTGGCTAGAGAGGCGCCACGGCGTCCTCACCTTCCGCCTGACGCAGGTCCTCACCGGATACGGTTGTTTCGGGAGGTTCCTGTTCAGGATAAAGCGGGAGGAAACGCCCGGGTGTCGCCACTGTGTGGATCGCCCGGAGGATACGGTGGAGCATACGGTGGAGGTCTGCCCAGCTTGGGCGGAGCACCGCCGTGTCCTCACGGAGGCGATCGGCGGTGGCGATCTCTCGCGTCCGGCCCTGGTTCAGGCCATGGTTCGGAGCGAGAGTGCATGGGAGGCCGTCACCTCCTTCTGCGACGCGGTTATGCTAGCGAAGGAGGAGGTGGAACGCGTGAGGGTGAGACAAGGTTCGCGCCCTCGCGCCCTTAGTCGCCGCAGGAGACGTCCCGGGCGTCGGGAGTCGCAAGCCGATTTCCGGCCATCGTAGGCACGGGCCTGCGGACGGTGAGCGATGGGTAGCTCGCCGTCCGATAAGGACCAGGCCCGGGTCGACGGCGCGTTGTGTTCCACGCGTGCCTCAAAGAGATGTCAGCACAAACTGACGGGGTCCGTAAGGACCAATGCCTGCCAGGGTTGCGAGTTTGTCCGAAAGGGATATCGTGGCCCTGGCACACAGGCAACTGAAGGAACACGGGTGGGTTTTAGTCAGTAAAAGTCTGACACTCCCTCCCGCTCCGCCCAGAGCGGTAGAAGTTATGTGATGATTTCCCACCCAAAAAAAAAAAAAAAAAAGGCCCACAAGTTATTTAAATACTTATTTAAACTAATACTCGTATAACATTTATTGTACATGTAAATAGTACACCACTGACTACCTGCAGTACTGTCTCTCCTTCTCTTTTTAATCTATCCAAAGGTTGTCTGTAAAAGATCGCTTTTAGCGATAAGACCGCCCATTGTGTCACCCTATGTAAAATTTCAACAAGTATATCTGTAACTTTTATGGTGTACATAATAAAGAGTATTCTATTCTATTCTATAACGAGGTCCAGGGTTCGATTCCCAGGTCGGGCAAAGTGTTATTGAGTTTTTCAACCAGGAATTTTTCAGTAGCAGCCCGGAGTCTGGATTTGTACCCGGTTGATAATGATAGCAATAGGCTCGCCCCCTATTACATGGTACTTAAACATAACTGGCGAAATGTGGGTGTACTATAGGTGCACCTCTGCCTAGCCCTTCGGGGATTTACAGGCGTGATGTTATGTTATCATCATCATCACTTCAGCAGAAAAACGTCCACTGCTGGATAAAGCCCTCCCTCAAGGGGGTTTGCCATAATCGCCACACTTGGCAGGCGGGTTGGCGATCGCAGTATAGTGTAAAAATGCATAGAGAACGCTGCTGCTCATTCTCTAGTAAGTCCCTTAGTCGCCTTTTACGACACCCACGGGAAGAAATAGGAGGGTGCTATTCTTTACGTCCGTCACCACACGGCACGGGCACCACACGGATGTAATGTTATACTAATGTAATAAAGCGTTTGTTTTTTTTTAGTTTGAACGTAAATCTCTGGAACTACCACTCGGAAAAATTATGTTTGCATTTGATAGCCCAATTCTTGAGGAAGGTTAAAGGAAGTGAAGAAGAAGTGGCGGCGCATAGTGTGCCACGCGTGCCTCTTTCAGACGTCGCGGGGGGTGATCAACAACCTCATCCGGCACATCACGCTACGACCGTTGGGATCCGAGCAAAAAGAAAAAAAGTCAGAAAGAAAGGTAAGCCAAAACGAAGACGCGCGAGTGCCGAAATTTCACACGGGCAAAGTCGCGGGTAGAAGCTAGTGCCTTACTATAGAAGAATACCTACAAAAAGGTCCGCACAGGGTGGCAATCGATGTCGATGGTCGGCAGCGAGAAGGCCTGGGACACGGTGGCATCCTTCTGTGAAACAGTCGTGTCGCAGAAGGAGGCTTTGGAAAGAGAGCGGGAGATCTCTTCCGCTCATCCAGCCTGCAGCAGGCGTACCAGGCGTCGGCAGAGGGCAGACAATGCCCTCTGCCGGCCCACCTAAATGGGTCCAGGGATGGCGTGCCCCTTTCAGACGACGCGGAGGATGATCAACAACCTCACCCCCCCCAGACTTGAGGTGGCCCGCAAAGCGGCACTAGCCGGGGATGGCGGAAATCGCACTTGATCCCGTGATCCCCGGTGCAAGCGTGGGAAGGGAACACTGGGGTGGTTTTTAGTCAGTAACAGTCTGACAGACCTGGAGTGGAGACCGCGTATCGGCAAGCGTAGTGTGGGACGCCCCCCAGCTAGATGGACCGACGATCTTAAGAAGGTGACTGGGTCAGACTGGATGCGGAAGGCGGAGGACAGGGTGCTGTGGCGCAGCCTGGGAGAGGCCTATGTCCAGCAGTGGACTGCGATAGGCTGAGTTGATTGATTGATTGATTGAGTCTGACAGACCCGTCCACCCGCCCCAGTGCGGCGAACATCCTTGAGGACTTTCCAACCCGTGAAAAAAAACAGGGTGGCAATCATTACGCTAAGTCCTTCTGTAATCGTAAAAACTACCTACCATAATACGCTTTAATTATCATATCCACATTGAGGACCAATTAGCCCCATCACATGAAAATGAAACAAGCATGAAAATAAATAACAGTAATAATTACACGCTACAGTAACACGGCCGTAAAACTGAGTTTAAAAACCGAGTAAATAAAACCCAATGACACCGCCAGTTAAACAAGATAAAAATGCAATAATTTAAATCATTTACGATCAATTTTGAACGCGAAATTAATTATGGTGAATATTTTATTGATTGACTAGCGACCCGCCCCTGCTTTGCACGGCTTTTACGACTTGAAAAAACATCGAAATGTATTTATTATATATGTAAGTGAATGAATGTATTATACACATGAACCTTTTGGAATAAATTCTATAAATGATGTGAAAACCGCATTAAAATCCGTCGCGTAAGTTAGAAGAACAACTCTGTTGGGAATCAAACCCAATACAAAATCTTGAGCGCGGTCTGCATGAGATACGACGCAGGCGGCTTGATCAACGCATCATCATCGGTACGCTGAGGTGCGGCGCAGCGGCGACACGGCTCGGCCCGATGACCACTCGCTTCCACGGACTCCACCGCGATGGACGATTCTCCACTATAATTTAAATCATTTATTGTTTGTCCGGGACTTATACTTTGTGAATAAGAACGGCAATAAACCCTAAATACCTTAAAATACAGTCCACTCTTTTCTTGCTCCCGCTAACGATACGGTCATAGAGTCAAACATGAAAATTGACTTTAATTTATATTATTTATAGATAAAGACTGTGTGACTTATTCAGTTTACATTCCGTTCGAGAACTCGAACACTCGAGACATGTCACTCGAATTTATTATAAATTATCTATGTTTCGTTAATTAATTAATAGGGGCAAGTATATGAGGGCATTTAGATCGTTAGCGTTAAGGAGTAAAACTTTATGCTGATATTTGAACAGATGGAAAATTGCTATATTTATTTAATGTTTTTGTTTCTGTTCAAAGTATTCCAACATAAAATTGTTTCTATATTCTCAATTATACATGGAATTCATATTAGCAGGGACGTTTTAAATACTAGAGACTTGAAATTACAAAATTAATATATTTTTCGATATAAATTATACAAAAAAAAAGTGATACCTATGTATAACAAAAAAAATAATTACAAAATTACGTGTAGTACTTTCCGTTGGGAAGTGTGTCTGTTTGGCATCACGATTCACGTCCTCACACATAATGGATTAATCTAAATCTTCCTCTATAACTGTATCTTCTATCCTTCTGATGATCTATTGATTTTCGTTATCAAACTCATAACCTTTCAAAAGTTGAACAAAAATCGATGAATTTTCTTAGGTTTTTTTCCGTAAAATGTATCGTCAACATCTCAGAATATAGAAAGAAGGTCAACATGTTTTGTCTCTGAGGCGTGCACTTTGGTATATTCCATTTTTTTTTACTTATACTGTTAAAACGTCCTAAATTGTAGGTACAATACAAATGGACAAATATCACTTCCACTTAAGAACCAGACACCACAAGTGAGCTAATTCCCGAAGTATTCGACATAAAAATAAATCTATGCACCACACACCAATCTCAATCGGCAAAATCGTTGAAATCTCGGCTCGAATCATCAATATCGTTGCACAAAGTTATTGAATTACCGATGATATGCTTACATTGTGTGTACTTGTTCGTTTTGATTAATGCTGTTCGTCTGATGAATGGGTGACTGATTGACCTACATCATTGAATCTTCGAGTTATGATCAGTGATTCATAATTGGTGAAGATTAATTTTAGAAATAATTGAAAATAAATGTAAAATCATTTTCTGCAATTTCTTTCTTTGTGATCATCTTTTCTGAAGTTATGTTATTTTCTGCGTATAATTATGTTCTTTTTTTTAATCTAAAAAAATAAACCACACGCCTATTTAGATATTTCAATGAAACCTGAAATAATAGTAAGCTCGCGATTAAACACTAAAGTATTAAAATAGCACAAGCAATATTGTTTCAAAGACATCAACGTTATTTGATTATTTTAATTTATCATAACACACACAATTAAATTAAAAGAATATTACCTAAGGTTTACGACTTCTGCCTAATAAGTACAACAAAGGCTACTATAAAAAAAATATGATTGAATTTTATGGTGTGTTTACATCAAACGCTTCATGTAAAGATAAGACTTTACAATTTAGGGGACAATACATAACTAAAACGACCCAAACCAGCCTAAACTAAATAAAAATAATATCATTAGAATATTAATTAACACCTATTGCGATAAAATAGACATTTGTCACATTACGTGGGCTCCACGAAACCAATTTAAATGGGACCACATTTGTTTTTAAGAGCACTTTTAAATTCAAATTAATAGCCAGCTACCGGTCGTGTTTTTCTAACTTAGAGGTCCTAAAATGTTTTTCGAAGAAATCTAATTTAAATATTTATTCGGTGTCGGATAAAGATGGATGTCATTCGTCTATTACCCACGTACGCTCGATGGACCTAAATAAGATGGATCGAGATCGCACGATTTATATCAATTTGTAAACGATTCCTTGCTATCCTTTTCCGTTGGATCTAAATACCTAGTAGAATTTGTCTTGTTTATGCTACCTTTCCACATATATAAAATGGGAATTTTGTTAATGACCAGAATTCTCTGTTTGGTATTTACCACATTTTTTAAATAAACATGTTCTTTGCTGGCAAGCGTAAAGATTATTTTTATGTGCCAATAATTCTTGTGAAGCATCAAGTCTTAATCTCTTTAGCTTTCAATGTATTTAAAGTTACATTTCTTTTAAAGATGTTCTCAGTTTTTATAGGTTAAAAGATTACGTTAGATTTGCTTGTAACGGGTTGTCTAAATTATAATTTTAAAGGCTCTTACAAACACACGCGATATCGCGGGCGCGACATGCACCGACAAAGGAATTGTCTTTGTCGGTGCCTGTCGCGCCCGCGATATCGCGTGAGTGTGTAAGAGCCTTAACTCGTCTGGAAATGGGCTGGATCTTTATGCGAGAACAAGAACAAGTGGTCTTGTTGTAAGATTTTTTTTTTTTCTTAACGATAACTTTCTTGCCGCGATATGAAGAGAATCGTAAAGATAAACGACAACTTTTGTACGAACATAATATAATAGAATAGAATAGAATACTCTTTATTATGTACACCATAAAAATTACAGATATAAATGTTGAAAATTTACATAGGGTGACACAATGGGCGGTCTTATCGCTAAAAGCGATCATTTACAAACAACCTTAATGAATAAATAATAGAGTATTATTTATTATATATTTTTTTTTACTTTAATTTTGAACAAGTTCTTGTTGTCTATGTCTAAAATGCAGCATTCACTGGAAGACAATAAACCAGCACAGCCAAAAAATTAAATCAAGTAACGAACTTCGATTAATTGAACCGTCATAAAACACTACTCTTTCAAATCTTGCCCACAATTCGATTTTGCTCTCAGAAGCTAATGAGTTTATTCTTTCAGCTAATCTAACTGCCCGGTTGGATCAAAGAGTGCAAAGTGTTGTATCGAAAGGGACAAAATGACGTACAACGGCGGGGAGTCGCGTTCCGTCGCGAGCTCACAGCACTCTGCCAAATGCTTCTCGGATCCGGATTTGCTAGCATTGCCCGGATATACGCGTGTACATGGAACATTTACACCGTGGCATAACATAAGGCTATTGTTACAAAGTGATTTTGATTTAGTTAGATAAAAATACAGTGTTGTGTTTTTACATTTCCGGGAAATCATAAAAGCGTATAGAACTGACGGATGATGATGGGAAGGAAAAATATCTCTATAGTTCAAAAAAAATTTTTTTCAAGTATTGGAACCTGGGGAAAAACAAAAGGAGGAAGTTCATCAATGCTTTTTAGGGCACGTGTTCCCTACTACTACCGCGCCCCTCGGTCTACTCTTTGATATACAATGGTCTTTATTATCTCCAGGGGCTAGTGCAAATCTTTGGGTTCATTCAATTAATCGAGTCTAGTCAAACCACACTGGAATAGGTGCATTTCATTTATTCATTCATTCATGTAACAAATACATTTCACAAATTTTGAATAACTCAAGGATTGTCGTTACTTTTACACCTGTTTCATTTTTAATCCTACGATAAATAGGTCAATAAATAATGTAAGTCAAGACCAGTGCAAGACTTGCAGTAGGCAGAAGTCTGTTCTCTTGCAAAGTTTCATTGCAAGTAAGTTATGAGGTAATTGTTCGCAACTTTGCTGAGGTGCTGCTTGAAACCTTCAAAGCAAACACTGAATAAAGTATACTTCATGAAAGCTCACTAACTTACAAACATCGAAGAACAAGCTGTAGTTGCAAAAAATATAGAGGGTTATATTTTTAGTTAACTTTCTGGGTACCTTTCATAGAATATAAGTAATTATTAAGCTCTACAAGCTAAGCTTAGCTCGGCTGAGCAATAAAAATAAAAATAGATTTTTAGTTTTCCATAGCTACAGGGAACGTTTTGCGCAACAAAAAGTACCTAAAATTTTTGTTGAGGTCGATGTCAGCAAAGCTATTTTTTTTTTGTTAGGTAGTTTTCTTAAGGGTCTATACTACCTCAGTGCCACCTCCCTCTTTATCTCGCTCGCGCACTATTCCTGCGGTCACGCGAGCAAGCGAGACAGGGTGGCAGGGAGAAGACTCCAAGGGACCGATATTTTAGTTTATTTCTTTTTACGGTGAAAATAATGGTAAATAAAAAAAAATAACATAAGGCCTGCTTTATAGTTAGTTCAGTTAATATGCAAAGGTTCATTATCTAATTTGAAGTATTTTTTGAATACCAGTGGTTTATTGTTCGGTTTGGAGGTAACTAGGGAATTTTTTCCTTACAAGAAATTTTTATGGAAACGTGTTTTCGTCAAACATAGTACTTAACATTAATAATAATAATATTTTATTGATACAAGTCCTTAGAATATGCTTAATATCTAGCTAATTCACAATAATTAAAGACGCATTATAGTTGAAACCCTGACTCCTAAACTAGGAATACCTGTGACTTAGGAGTCAGTGTTCTACTGCCACATGGACACTATAAACCCTTATGGACATTAAGAGCTAGTAAGCTGATACAAAAATAGTATAATACAAGGTAGTGTTTTTTTTTTTTTAATTAGTCCTCAACTTTACCATATATTTATTTCAAAATTAATGCTGCAGTATTTTCGACATAACGGAGGATCATGCTAAGCCATTTGAGGTAGTATAGGCTCTTAAAAGCTGGCACTAACCTCAAAAAAATTGTAGGCTCCTAATTTGTTTCGTACCTACTTTTGATTTGGTTTTGTTTTTTGATCGTGTAAAAATATTATTTCATAATTTTGAGTAATTGGTTTTTGAAGTCGATTTGATTTTTTTTTAATTACTTTTTTATTTCATAATTTTTATTTTGAACTAAAAACTGTAATGTAGTTAATATTTTGATTTTTCTTATGATTTTCCTTACATGCACTAGAATTTAACCAAGGTTTTGAGATCGTATCAATAAGCCAGACCGTCGCACTTACACGTATTAGTCCAATTATTATTATTATCTTGAAAACAAGTCAACCGATTTTGATGAAACTTGCACTGTTCCCTAAATTGAAGTAAATGTAAGCTAACTAAAACAAATGGTTACTATCCGATTCATAGTTTCAGAGAAGTGTGTGGACACCTATAAAAAATTGTATATTTGTTTGGAAGCCCAAATAGATTATCATATTATGTGAATATATTGCAGTTAAGAATTGATAACCTCCTTTTTTTTAAAGTCGGTAAAAAGAGAACCAAAATTCATACAGTTTATGATACGCAACGGTGTAAAAAAGTACTAACATAAAATCTTAAAGGACTCGGAAAGTTGCATCGGTTGATACACAGTTCTATGAGTCTGATACAGGGAAATACTCTTACGTGATTGATTGCTCTTTTTACAGAGTTATTTCTGTATCGAAGAAAAAAAAACTGGGTTAGGGGACGCATTTCCGTATATTTGTTGAGCGATCCTATTACTATGTGTCGGCAAAAGTGTACAAACTAATGATATGTGTGTACTAGCGGGGATTAAATCGATTTTCCGTATATGTGTCGAGATTGGTGCTTCTTTATTTGGTGTCTATTATTTGTTTTCTTTATAGCTACTACTTACATCACACACACCACACACACACACACACCAACACACACACACAAATAACACACACACATAACACATACACCAACATACACCATACATAACATCACACCTGTAATTCCCCGAAGGGTTAGGCAGAGGTGTACGCCATGTACACCCACATTTCGCTAGTTATGTTTAAGTCCCATGTAATAGGGGGCGAGCCTATTGCCATCAACCGGGCACAAATCCAGACTCCGGGCTGCTATTGAGAAATTCCGTATAGAGAAACCCAATAACACTTTGTCCGACCTGGGAATCGAACCCTGGTTAGCAGTAGCGCTTGAGACCACTAGACCAACGAAGAAGTTACTCTTATAGATAGGTACGAGATTTATCTATAATTATAAAGAGTTACATTTTTTTTTATAAGTAGGAGGTAATTTTCGAAACTACTAATCCGAATCCGAAAATTATTTCATTTATGGGAATCTACAGTAATGCCGAGTTTCATACGATATGTTCAATGTTTAACAAGAAATTTTACGCGGACCCAGTCGCGGGCAGAAGATAGTACCTATATATTTAAGGGCGCAGGATAGCCTTTACCAGAAGTGATCATCGTATTAGTGGTTCAGCAGCTTCAATATCATCAGGATTGTGCCGGAATATAGCAATTCAAGAATTAAGCCTTAACAAATTCAAATGTTTTATAAAGCGGAAACTGTGCCAGAAAGCATTTTATACTGTTAAAGACTATATTGATGACAAAAAGGCTTGGGATTGAGCTGCTCCAATTTACAGTGAATCTTGATTTGATTTTTTTTGCCAACTATTTATATTTTTCTTTTTATTTATACCATTTTAAATACCTTAACTTTACTTTGTAAAGTATTATATTATTTTGTTTATTATGAATGTAAGGACTATGTGCATTGTTTTTATATGGTTATTCTCAATCAAAAAAAAAATTTATGCAGGTCTGACAGTTTGAGTACTTTATGCGGCCTAACCAAATGTCCTTTCTTTGGTATTGTTCGTCGAATCGCTGAGCTCCTTAAGTTTTGAGTTGAGCTGCACGATAACTGACAAATGCGTGCACTGACTGGACAGGTCCACTCAAATCTGTGTGGTTCTTTCATCAAAAGACCATGTCAGACACCAATCTACATGGTTCTCAAATGATCTGACCTAGATTAGATTATATCCGTATTTTATATACACATTGACATTGATTAATTTTATATACCAATACAATCACATGAATATTTACTTTGTTAAGTATTATATTGTTTTAAGTATTGTAAATGTGAAGACTATGTGGGTTATTGTTCGCTTTTCTTTTTTTCTCTGTTAGAATTTTATCATAGTCTGGCAGTTTGAATAATTTTATGCGGCCTACCCAAATGTCCTATCTTTGGTATTGTTCGTTGAATCGTTGAGCTCCTTACGTTCTTAGTTGAGCTGCACAACTTCTTCTTTCTTTTTTTTTTTCTATTTTTAAAACTACTGACAAATGCGTGCACTGACTGGACAGGTCCCCTCAATCTATGTGGTTATTTCGTCAAAAGATAATTTCAGGCACCAAGGTCTTCACATGATTTGACCAAGATTATGTCTGGACTTTAAAAGAGACTGTGACCTCTGAGTTTGTTTCGGCCTTTCTTCTCAGAGTAGTTAGATACGAAACGCTGACCTCATCTAGTTTTTTTTAATATGATTGACGTGTAAAAGTGTTTGTACAAACCTACTTACAGAAATAAATCATTAATCACTTATCATAGCAGTTTGTCGTGGACGTGGTACGACAGCGGCTCCCTTCACATCTTTTTCTGTCATCTGAAGACAGCCGCCACACCACCATTGATGCGACGCTCTGGTAGAGTGACTGTCAGCAGCCAGTGTCACTGATAACCGACCTTTTTAGTGATTCCAGTAACTTTATAACAAAAATAGACGGCGCCACTTGCTGCGCCGTCTTATATTTCATAAAAATATTTGGATAATAGAGAACAAATGTGTGTGCCAATTCAACCGTGCAATCTTTGTATAATTCCAACCCCAGACCACTCTAAATTTTTCTGCGAACAATTCGCCTGCTTCCATCGATAATAAATTTATCCCTACCCCATGTATTTTGTCAACATGGATTTATTTACCCTTGTATGTTTAAAACTAATCACAAAAGGCAATAAATACCTTTGAGGTTACATATTTGGATCGTCGAATACCCCTGTTGGTCGGACACGCCACTCCCGCGCAGGTAAGTCGAGGTAAGTGAAGTTGCGTGTACCGCTGTCAAATAGAACTATTTTATTGCGGTTTTTATTCGCACAACAATTTAAATTTAACGAGAGCGCTTCGGTTAACATCGGGAACTTAAGCATTGTTTTGTTTTTAGCGACGTTTTTTGTTTTTGTTTCCGCAGTCTGTGAAGGCGTTAAGGAATTCTCTGTGTTTGAGCATTTTAAACGTAATCGTACAGAAATAGTATTCATATTTGAGTTATTCTTAAACATAACTGGCCAAATGTGGTTCTACTCTACAAAATGTAACATATGAACAACTTTTAAAACCATTTTGACGAGTTATGAGAACATAAATGTAGTGAACAGCTGATTTTTTTTTGGGATTCAGGATTGGTCCTGTAGTAAAAGTTGTTCATAATGATGAGTACATGACACCTTAAGAGGTGGGTGCGTTATTTATGTTAAATCTAGTATATAGGTACAACTCTGCCTAACCCTTCGGGAAAAACAGGCATTATGTTATATAATGTTTTTCACTTAAAATAAAATGGAAATAGAGTACACTAGTCTATAGATATGTTGACTTCCAGAATTGATGAAAATTTTTGTTACCTAGTTGATATTTTGATATAAATTTTATGTATCAGTCATAATATAAGCCCATTAGCCTGATTTCACATAGGTACATACTTTGATTGTTTATATCGCTGCAAAAGAACTAAAACAAAAAGGCCAACCTTGTTATGCTGGTGTGCGTGACAGCTACGTCGTACAGTCGCGCATCTGACGTCATTGTGTTATTCTAGTGTGCATACTTTTGCGGCCAACAGTTGGACGCAAAATCAGATCAACGAGTTCACAGCTTTGACAGTCTGTCTAGACATATTTATATATATTATTTGGGTACATACTTAGTAGGTAGGTACAAGCTTTTCGTTAAAAGCTGTACTTAAACACGGCACTTACAAAGAAACTTAATTTTTATGTTCACATAAAACTACTTACAAATAGTAGGTTAGTTGAAATCAGGCAATAAACTTAGCTGGAATGTAGAGCCGTGTAGATTATAGTAGAGCTGCCTTCTATTGTGATAAGAGGTTCTTTATCGTCGAAGCGTCCATCTTTGTTAGGTATAATTCTAATGTAGCCGTGATAGAACTCGGCTTAGTATTTACGACTATTGTTTTAAGTGAAGGCTCCCGCAGATAGGCGCGTAGCAATGGTGTGACGCGATTCTGGTAGAAGAATTTCCATGAAGTATTCAAATAAATTGTTCTACTAGAGTCGTATCGAGTCTTGAATCGGTACTGTATCTAAAAATTTGATTGCGAATTTTTGCAAATAACTTTGATTTAATTAAAAATTTATCTTAGATCATGTTTTAGTTGGTGGCACTAGCCGGGGACCGCGGCAGTCGCACATGATCCCATGATCCCCGGTGCAAGTGTGAGAAGAGAACACCGGGGTGGTTTTTAGTCAGTAAGAGTCGGATAGACCCCTCCGCCTGCCCTAGGGCGGAGGACATCCATGAAGATTTTACAACCCGGGAACAAAAACCAAAAAAAAATGGTCATGTTTTAGCTGGTCCTTGGTGTCCATAGGGAAAGCCTGTTAGCCTACCCACTGTCCTGAAGAGTAATTATATGTAGTCCACAGTATACAATTACAGTTTAATGTATGAAATAATAAGTATCCGTTTAAGAGGGGCCTTCCCGGTCCGTCTATCGTCAACGCGAGCATGGTCGAAAAACTTGTTGTTTCATCCAGCGCAAGTGAAAACTATTAACAAACGAGTGAGAACGCGATAACATTGAACGAAAAATAATGTGTGGAAATTTCATAAAACTTGTTCCAGGTGTTACGTTGTATTTTTTGTACCTGCCACTAGTTGGTATTTCACAGCAGTGACCCAATCATACAAGGAAGCATTTACCTGAAATTATACGTAGTAGAAAATGATGCTTCCAACCAAAATGTTTCATGGTAGTTTGTACAATGGACTATAGCCTGAAATTGATAGAAGGATTCATTCCTTCAACTGTATTCCATCACTAGACTCTTTGGTAACATTTTTTGACGATAATTCACTTGTATTACAGGTTTACACAATAAAGTAGATAAAAATCTTTTAATCAAGTTTCCAGTATTTACATTTCAAATGTCATATAGTGAACGTCACATTTGACAGCTGGAAGCGACGGTTGCGACACCTGACGGCGGCCGAATCTCAGTTGCAGTTTAATCGATATTAGTTAATTTTATCTACTTTGCTTTACTATTAATTGGAAACCATCGAAATAATATCGTATTGACCAATCCTTAATAATTTTCAGCTTTTGGTAAAAAATCATAATAAACATTTAAACTATTTAGTCCAAAGCGGAAGTAAAATAATTTTTTCAATATGGATAAACTTCTGGAAAGATCGATGTAAACTCAATCCATATTTTATCTGTGGCACGGTGTTGTGAGTGACACATTTAGTATTTACCGAATTCAAGTTCTAGGTTAATTACCCCTTTGTTGATTTCAATCACCAAATTTCGATATTACCAATTGTAAATAACTCGTTATTGTTATAATAAGTTATAGTACTGGCGTTACACTACAGGTTGGAGAGTTGTTAATGATTTTCAAGAGTCGAATGTCTTGGTGTAATATTTATCCTTAGTGTTCTTGTGGTGAATTTTACCTAGCGTAGAGGAGTTTTTCTTAAGTGGTCACTTGGTCAAGATATTTCCGGTCTTTAGACCGTGACGTATTGTCGAGGAATGCGATAGCTTATTTGCCAACGAACACGCTAAAGTGATACCACAAATCTTACTTCATGTCTTAAAAGGTAAGGATTGTTGTGAATTACGTGTTTGGAAGCGGTCTGTGAGCCCTTCCCTGGGTGTTAGATGTATATTGTGGTGATCCATAGATATTTATTACAGGATTCCCAAGCAGCGCATTGCCGATAGTTCTCCAGCCAGTCGAAGATCCGGCAGTCAAGTACCATCACACATAATCAACCGAGAGGCACCTCGAGAGATTCGTCTCGCCGCCAGGATTTGGCGAAGCGTCCGAAGCCTGGACGCGAGACCCGTTCCTCGAGCGGCTCGAAGCCTCCTGTGGAGACGACTGTGCGGCTGGCAGAGTCCGCCTAGCGATTGCGCTGGCGGGACGGTTTTTTTTTTTTCCTTCTTCTTTAATAATTTTTATTACCTACGGTTAATATTTGAATAACCCTCTTAATACCTGGCTGGTTTCAAAATCGGAAACCGGTCTTACACAAAATTTAAATTAAGGACTCCGGGTCCGACACCTACGTTCATCGGAAAGGATATTGGACCTCTTCGTCGGCTCCGGGATCCGGGACCCTCAAAGTCCCTGGCGCCCATTTATTAGTAATAACACTTAAATTAATTGGAAGGTTATACTTTACAAATCTCGTTTATTCTTTAATATTTAATCTAATTAAACCACACACGGAACAGTACTCGGTTTATCACCAACCCCCTACGACCCTAGTTCTTATTAAAGAGTATCTAAGCTGGCTGTGGCATTCCTTAGGTTTTATTGTCACCAACCTAATCTAAGTTAGACTACTTACATTTGTTAAAAATATATTTATTGTTTGATACATTTTGTAGTTTCTTTGTGTGCATATACTCACCCACCCTTGCAAGGGAGACTTTGTTCTTTCATTTAGAGGGACAAAATCTCGATTGTAACACAGGAAATACGTGTTTTTGAGTAAGCCTTATCAGTTTGTGAATAAAATGTTGGTCATTTAGAATCTCCATTACATTTGCAAGGTTTGTATCGTATTTTTTTCTTAACATTTACCATTTATGAGTACATTATGAATGGCCAAAGTTCAGGTAAAATTTGTGCAAAAAGCAGATTTTTGCAGGCTTATACTGAATTTGTTTTTCGAAAAATTTATTTTTTGCTTGCATAGAAACCTAGATATAGTGCATAAGTATTGGTTCAAAAATTTCAAAGAAAGATGTGTTACAACGCCATAATCACGTACGAGCGTTTGTATGAAAAGTATGTCGGGTTGGCCGCTCTTAAGTTAGCGTTTCATACGGATATTATTTTTAATGTAAGTAATTTTTTTAAGACCCAGTAATAGAATCCTGAACACAATGGTCAGAATAATCAACAAAAAAGATACGGTATTTATATGTCTGCAGAAATTAAAACTACGTTAAATTAAGAACTAGTAACTAGTTCTAACATGATTAATTCCTGTCTCATAAAACTTTTTAATCTAAACGCGCTCGGATTCAAAGAGAAATAAAAGGTTTTAATGGAATTAAGTTTCTACTAATGGAACTGCTAAGATTTTTAGTCTAATAAACGTTTAAGTAATATCGGGCTTGAAAAGTTAGGATAAGTACCTACACATAAACAATTTCGTAACTGACATACAGACATAAAATGTTAAACTTACACCACAAAAGGCAAAAACAGTCGGTACATTTTTATAAGTATCTTATTAAGGCTCGTCCAGACTGGCGCGACTGGCAGCGACATAGAAATTGTGCTGCTAGTGTCACGTAGCGCCCGCGACATCGCCCCAGTCTGCACGAGCCTTTATTTGGCTCTGGTACAATCGGTGACCAGCATTACCGGACCCCTCTTACAAAGAAGAATAATGGAAGAGGGGTCAGATAATGCTGGTCACCGACAGTACGAAGTTACGAGAGAATGAAATTATTAAATTTACCTATAAGCATCACCATTTGTACATATTGCTCTATTCATTTCTTCTGGGGCCCAAGTCTGCTATTTTTATAAATTCAGTCATTCCAACACGATCCCATTATTGTCATGCCATTGTCATTTTGCTAAAAGTTCGTAATCTGGTAAATTCATAATGGTCGATCATTGGTCGGTCAATGTTCTCGTAATAAAATTGTGTTATTATAATGGCATTGTCGTATTGCCATTATTATAAAACCCATTAGTAGAAATGTCATTCATTTGTCATTATGTACGAGATTACCAATATATACAATTTCTTTCAATGTAGTGTCAGTGGCCGACCATTGGAAAGTCATAATGACGCCATTATAATAGTAGATTACCAAACTTGTCAAAATCAACAATTATGAAATCAATGATCGACCATTCTGACACTATTGTAATAGCAGACTTGAGGCCCTGGTCTGTCGCAATTTTTTTTTTCAAAACCTGTCCTAACAGAACGGAGAAACGGAACAGAAACGGGATAGATACTGAATTTTGTAGTGCAAAACCACCTGATAAAATTTTATATTCAAAATCCACATAGATAATAACTTCACGAGCAAGCGCTAGTCTACAAATAAAGACCAATATTAACGGAAATGTATTTCCTTAGAAACTACACTTTACAAGCAAATGATGATCAATAGGATATTTATATGTTATTAGTAAATAATCTTACTGATATAATCCCCTTTGCCCCTTTTATGATACCCATAGGACATGACAGGGTGCCTATTCATAGTCCAGACTTAGCAGGATTCTTGTTAGTGACAGTCAATACTTTGGGTAACATTTGCATATACATCTTCCTCATATGAATTCGATATGTTTGAGAAGTATTCAGTATAAGCAGACTCGTATTAGTTTAAGACTATTAGACTCCATACAAAACTAGTAAGTTCTGTATGCTCTCCTGTACTGGAATTATACGAGTATCCAGCTTTACTTCACATAGGAACTTATGTAGGTACACAAATTCGAGAGCTATATTCATCAAATGGTTTCTCAAACATCTCATCTAAATACTCTATTTCAGCGCTGCGGTATTTTTTTTAAAATATCGTAGCATTATGCTGAGATAGGAGCCTTTTTGGCATCGCACATGTCTTGATTGTTTTTATTTTTGGATATTGTTAGTTTAAATGCTATTTTTGTATTTCTTGTGCGTGCCCAAATAAAATATTTTTCTTCCTTTCTTTCTTTTACTTCAATCCAATATGTATTGATTTTAAACGCAACATTGATTGTAGGTACAGCCAGGAAAACTAATTGTTAAGCAAAGGACTTGGTATTGGATAAACCTATCACAAAAATTAATTGATAAACATTTTTCTACAAATCCAGTCTGAAATGATATATTTCTCGGTTCAGACTGATGTTACGTTATGTTACCGTATATTAACTTTTGTTCGTGTATTATTCTGGATCTAATTAAAGGCTCGTACAGACTAGTGCGATATCGCGGGCGCGATGCGACACTATTAGTACAATTTCTTTGTCGGTGCCTGTCGCGCCCGCGATATCGCACGGGTCTGTACGAGCCTTAATAATGTTTGATTGATGGCCGCGAAAAAAAAATAAGCTTTTACTCCCTACGTCAATTTCCCATGCTAAAGTTATTCCATACAACTATCAAAGAATGACAGTTATGATTTGAATATCCGGACAAATTAAGTTGGTAGTCAATTGGCTTATCTATCAATGAATTTCCCTGACTTTATAAATACTCGCTTTACCATTTTATCCTTAACAATAGTGCATCATTCTATATTTCCCCTTATATTTGTTATTCCTAGATCAGCCATACTAAAACAACCACTATAAACGAATAAAGCTCTATATGGTAATGTAAGTGCACTTCGGGCCACAAAAACCGTACCTCTCAAAAACACTTCGATCTATTTTTATATTCCACTACGTAACGCGGTTGTTTTACAACGGAGTCACGTACAACAGCATCTGTCACAGGGAGCTGTTTTAAAACCGATGTGTCGTTGAAACTATGTTGAAACCAAAGAATGCATTGCCAGACGTACACGGGTTGAATTTCAGACATTCGGGACACTTCTAGACAGGAATGACGCGTAACGCGACTCCACTGCATTCTTAGCGTTCTGTCGTTGTTATTTTAAGGTTTAAAGTCTTTTCTATTGTTTTAGAGCTTTGTCAACGGGTTTGGCGGTTGGGAACTATGAGTGTGCTTTAAAACTGTAACTTTGCAGTGTACTATTAAGAAAAATAACCTACTTGATATGCTAAATACTCTTCAATTTATTTTACTCATATAATGTGGAGCTCAGTACCACTAAGATTATGCCTACCTATAAAAATCAAAACACTAAAAATATAGGTCACCGTAAGATTGTGAGAACCGTTAGTTTATAATCTAGAGTTAGATTATAAACATTCGAAAATTTGTAAACTGGGTGAAATGGGTTTATAGGTTAGGCACACCCTCGAGGTGTGCCCATCGTGGTCCGAGCCGCGCCACAGTCTGAACGCGGTGATCGGACCGGACCTCTCACTCCCCGGCTTGGTTAACGCCATGCTGAGGGATGAGGGGTCCTAGGCGGCAGTCGCCTCCTTCTGCGAACACGTCATTTCCCAAAAGGAGGCGGCAGAGCGCACGCGGGAGGACGATCCGAAGGCGGAGGAGGGGTCGAAGAAGACGTCAGTTTGAACGTCACCTCCGGCTCCTCCCAGGTGGAGGCCAGCAGGCAACGGGTGCGGGGGCACCCTTACCTGTATTACACAGGCCTCCACCAGTGTCGGACGGGAATGGCCAGGTGTTCCCGGCCATTCCCGTAGTGCCCCAGTAACGGGGGGGCATGAGGGGCCCGCCAGCTAGGCGCCTGGAGGGTTGTGGAAGAAAAGGCTGAGCCGTTATCCCATGGCCCTCCCAACACGGTGATGTGGGAACACCGCTGAGTTTTAGTGGGCATACTGTAGTGACAGTAGTCCCACATACCCCGACTCGTCCCCCACGAGCAGGCATACGTAAAGCATTTCTCAGCGTAAAAAAAAAAAAAGGCTAGAACTGTGACCAACTGGGCGCGAGCCGAGCGAGCGCTACTTCCAAATTACTCGCAGCTAGGCAGGCTATTTAGTGTTAGCTCAAGGTGCATCACAAGCAAGTTTGATACCAGTTCACTATTTATCGGTTTCCCATGGATAAATAATAAACTATCGAAAAATAATGCGTTAAATTGTAAATGGTTTGTTGCAGTTCACAATTTTTCGTCAATCTAATGCATATAATACCGATAGATTATAAACTAACAAAGTTCATCATTATACTGTGACATAATTATATAAAAAAATAAATAAAATAAAATTTATTTAAGAATAAAGTAAAGTAAAATTATGATTTAGATTAATTACAGGCGGGGAAAAATTAATTCTAACTGTAATGTAGACCTGCCTGAACTAGGTTTATGAAAAACCTGTGTCAGGCCATCAACTTATTACTAAGCTAAATTAAAAAGAAGACATAATATTTTCAATGACTTAAAGAGTAACTCTTTGGGTACCTATATAACACTATATTGCTAGGTATTTAAAGTGATTATTCTCAAACGTACCCATTAACACTCACAACACTAACAATGATCGCAATACACTTCCTACAAAAAAAACTGACAACATCGTGTAAATAAAAACCATTTCTTGTTTCAAAAGTGCTATCAAAAAGTGGCTAACCATTGTTCACATTGAACTAAAGAGTCCGTTATCAAACCACTTAAATTGTAACACGTTCTACCGCGGCTTGCGTCGTGTTCCACAACTGCTAAAACAAAGAAAGAACGCACCTATTACTCTCGTTTAAGATCGACCATTAAACCCTTACAAAAAGCTAATGGTTATCAAACTGGGCCACCCAAGTAGATGAATTTAGGAACGTGAGTTTTATGTAACACGTCGTAAATTGCTATAGTTTGTCTCGCGTGCTCAGCGCAAACCTAAAACTTTTCCACGAACAACATCCAGCGCATAGCGTACAGTTCAAAGATATTTTTTGTAAAAACGAAACGTAGAAAGTATTAACAACGAGGATGGCATGAATTTTTTCCCCGAACGTCAGGAATTTAAATTCTTCTGGCTCCTTACGCGATCGCGTGTGGTCTAATTATGAATACGGCACAATAGCATTAACTTTTTCTGTAAGAGAAAAAACTTCAGCGGTTTCCCTGCGAAAATGGAATAAAGTGTAACGGATAAAGGAAAACTTCTAGACCTGTTAAGTGGCGATACCCTACTTCGCAGCTCCATTACTTTGCATTTTATATGCCGCTCGACTTCGCCTGTTTACTATAAAACTTTCATTATATTCACTTATCCAAGAAAAATGTTATGGCTCTACCCCATTTTCGGTCACGCGAAATTTGGCGCTTATTACGTAACGGCTTTGGAAATACAGTTGCTATTCTTAATGACAAATTAATGTGTTTCGTATTCTAAATAGTGTTAAGATCTATCGTTGATGTCTGAATTGCTTTTAGTCAAATTAATAAGAAAAGTCCGTTCTTACAGAAGGTTAATCGGTCACCTTTTTATCGTATAAAAGGTCTTCATTGGAATTGGTATGGTTTTTGAGTCATCCATAAATAATGCGATTACATTTAAGCGTTTTAGTATTAATTGCTTTTTTCTAAAAGTCACCTCTATTATGTATTTCAGGTTAGGCTAGAATCTTAGTTCATTTAATACATATTTAGATGACCTATGGGTTAAGAGATTAGACAAGATTTCGATAAGATAATAAAATATAGCTACCTAAATTATTATTCGAACTTACATATTATAATAAACCCATATTTATAAATGAGTCAATACAAGCAGTATTGATTGTACAGTCATCAGAAAAAATGGTGTCCGAAAAACGTTTAAAAAATTCGCATTAAATAATTCTGACATTTGAATATATAACAGAATAGTACTATTTAGTTAAGATAGACTATGTAAAAATTTTTTTTTCAACTATACTTAATTGGTATAGAATAGTTTTTATGAATTACCTATCTATATGATTCATAATTTTCCAAAAGTCAGTTTTGCCCAACTACATATTATGTGGACACAAAGACATTTATTATGTCTTTATGTATTACGAATCCTCCAACATTGCAAAGTTAATTAATAAATTACCGGTATCTTTCGAAATCAATTTCAGTTTCGAACACGAAGCGTGTTCGAAATATAAAAGCCTCTAACCAATAACAATATTTCATTTGACTTCGCATTCTTAATTTAAAAAATAGCCTAAAATCAATAGATCGTTATCCATCTAAATTCCTTGTCGCGTTTTAAATCTTATAGGAATTATTATTTTGCAAACAAACTAGTTTCATACGATAAAAAAATTAAATATATTACACTAAATTAAATAAGATAAATGTCTTTGATAAATATTTATTCGGCTACATAACACCTAATTAGTAATAATTTGTAGTGCTGATGCAATGTAAAATAGTAAGTTTTTGTTCGGATTGTGTTAATAAATTAGATGCATGACGTCCTTCACAAAAGTTTTTTATACTGGAGTCATTCGGTAGCATATATATATTTGACGGGAGCCAGGCCCAAGCAATTGTGATGACCCAAGCGATTGATGAATTAGTTAATATTTTTACTGCACCCTAAGCTATTCTCGTATAACCCGAGATGACTCAAGGAGGAGACAATTATGTAAGCCAGGCTTGGAACGGTCACCAACGAAAGCAAACGAATAAAGAATCTTAGAAAAAAGAAAACGCTTTCCAGTTCTAAGTAGAACAAGAGTTTCCATCAGCACCTAGCATTTCATTTTCTCCAGGCTCGGTACTGCCAGGCGGTAAGATGTAACTTATAACCATTGTAATAGCGTTAATTTGAATTGTTAATAGTAATTATTATATGTAATTAGTTGTAGCAACGTCAGTTAAAGGCGCGTACAGACTAGTGCGATATCGCGGGCGCGACGCGACACTAGTAGCACAATTTCTTTGTCGGTGCCTGTCGCGCCTGCGATATCGCGCGAGTCTGTACGAGCCTTAAATTGTACTGTGTCGCTATGAAATATTTTAACGAACGTGTTTTTTTGTAAAACTGGAAGAAAAAACAACCTTTCGGGTCAATATTTTTGTGCAAAACCTCCGCAACATTTTATGTTAACACCTATGTATGTATATTTAACAATTTATTTGCATAGTTTAATGTGTCGCATAATAAATCGCGCCGCCCACGGAGTATCTTTAAAATATATTAACATACACTTGACCTTTGTGTTGAATTCTATCAGGGCGAACATTACTCAATAAAATGTTTAATACGGTGCTAAGTATAATATCGAGTGAGAACAATAAGCCATAAACAAGCAGTCATATCAACGCATAATGCTATCCCATACCAAAGAAATGGGTTTTCTTTATTTCAATAATATGCGGCGCGAGAGCTTCGGCATAGAGTTACTCGAATCATTTCGCGCACGACTGGATTAAAATAACAGTTTAATCGTAACTTATACATTTTAATGCTCTAGTCGTGCCGTAAAAATATTACTCGGTAAAATACTCGCATTCGCAAAAGCGAAAGTTTCAATTTCGATTCGATTCGATTCATCCAATATCGTGCATGCTTACATAATTTCACGCTAAGCTGCTGTGGGAATAGGTGAAAACTTAAAACGCTACTCTGTCGCTTGCTCCACATTCGTAGTACCGGTATGGTGAAGATAGACCTTTCCCTAAAAGGGAGTTAACGCCTCCAGGCACCACCCCACACGGTACATTCATGCATTCTTTCAATATGAGTACACAGACAAGACATGAACTTATAAATAAAGGAGTTTTAAGCATGACTTGTTCCAAGTCGCTCCAACATTTCAACGTCACGGATGTCTTCAATTATTAACATTAAAGGAGTTGCGCATAAGGCGGTTGTTATGAATAATAAAATAGTAGAATACGCCGTGAAAACAGCAAAGAAAGTGCAAGGGGTGCAGTACAATGGCAAGTAAAGGCAACAGTGTAGGTTTATATGCGTTGACAATGTGCATTGTGCCTTAGGTAAGACGGGTCCACGAAGAATTTTAATATTCTCAAGCGGGAGATGCGGACTTCATCTGCCTCATAGCGACGCAGTTTGCACTACACAACGTGCTTTAAAAATTCATGCCGGTTATTCAACCCTGTTCTGAAACGGGGGCAGGATTGGAGTTATTGATTTTTTTGGAACCTTTACTTTGGTGCAATGCATTAGGTGATTTAATATTAATATGAAATTGGGCTTATGGATTATGCATTCCGCGGCGGTTGCTTATTAAGGGGTTGCCCCCGTCCCTTCTCTACATCTAAAACGAATTCTGTATTTTTTCTGATACACATTTCTGTAAAGACCTTACAGAAATGTGTATTAGGTTTTGGTAATTTGAACGCCATTTTGTGTTGTAGGATAAAATAAAAACTTGCTGCTAATTATGAATTCCAAAAGATACTCATCGAATAGCTTGAGCAGTTGGCAAGTTTATATTTCTGACAAATCTAGGGGTTTGAAAATAAAAAAAAAACCGATTAGGATGGGTTTATTTTCAGTGACAATACTGATCTAATTTCACTTACGGAGCCGAAACGTGGACACTTACGGTACGGCTGGTACATAAATTCAAGGTCGCTCAGCGACCTATGGAACGGGCTATGCTTGGAGTCTCTCTGAGGGATCGAATCTAGAACGAGGTGATACGGCAGAGAACCGAAGTGGTCGATATAGCTCACAGAATAAGCAAGCTGAAGTGGCAATGGGCCGGCCATATTAGCCGTAGAACCAATGACCGTTGGGGTAGACGTGTTCTTGAGTGGAGACCGCGAATCGGCAAACGTAAGGTAGGACGCCCTCAGGCTAGGTGGAGCGACGATCTTCGCAGGGTGGCTGGTGGCAGTTGGATTAGAGTTGCCGAGAATCGAGCTGAATGGCGTGCCATTGGAGAATTGGAGAGGCCTATAACAAGCAGTGCACTGCTATGAGCTGATGATGATGTGATAACTGATCTTACTCATTTGACATGAATTTGTTCAATGGAGAACTAGACTGATTTGAAATATCAGAGTACCATAGAGGGCTGGGTTCTACCTTCCCGGAGACCATTATGGTAACACCTAAATTTTCGCAGTCACACACACCCTTATGGCCTCGTATTCATTGTAAACATTTGTTTACCAACATGGTTGCATAAACATGTTGCCGAGTTGCTGTCAACATATTGCGGGCAACACTTGTGTTGCGGAGTTGATCACGCCATGTTGCAGAGTTGACGCCCGGTTAGCGAAAACATTAGTTTATCAAATGTTGACGTGTGTGGACGTGTTTGCAACTGTCTAAAAACATGGCGGTAGTGTGGAGCAACGATAAATTTTGAAATTTTTCAACACAACAACACTACTTCCTCGGGCAACATTTTAACGCAGACTGGCGTGTGCGCACAACCCATATTGATTTAAACAAAGTTTCCAGCAGCATTCTCGCCGTTCATCAACAACGTTGATCAACTGTTGCTAAACAAATGTTTACCATGAATACGAGGCTGTAGTGTCAGATACTCTTTAAAACATTCTCCCAACGGAAATGGCAACAGTTACTAATAAGTACAACAGTCTCATTGACCAGAAATCGCCAACAATATGTACTCGTGACTTCGAAACATATGAATGCTTTACTAACAATGCAGTCATCGTAAGCGCCTTGTGTACAGTCTCCCGCGCATATTTACATATGAATGTGATTCGCTCAACGAAACGTTATGTTAAACTTCTTACTGTTCATTTGAAACGTCATTTAATCTGTAGCTTTGAGGTCTCCCGTGGGTACATGCACACCCAAAAAAGGATCACATTTTATTTTATCATCTCGTTAATTTTGTAAATATTCAGATTGGCAATCGGTATAGTTAGTACTTCCACGAATAGTTTTATCATTTAGACTGAAGTTTTCCACTGTCCTCGTCCGCTTTCATACAACAGCTGCTCTACCTATATCATTTCATCTTTTCAGAGACTACATTTAACACGTCCTTTCAACCCAAACCTATCTTTTCTTCACTTAACTGCACATGAGCTTTATTCATCTATTGCTATTCTAAATACCTACACACCGGAGTCCAACGTCTTGCTCATTTTGTCTTGAAATAAATAAAAAAATCATCAAGAAAAGAAAGCAAAATTGATTATTCTGCACAAACCTAACGCACATTACAAAAAAATGCAAATATACAACGTAGCCAAAAGCCTCGTATTCAAGCAATAAAAGTTTGACAATCTTGTCCATTGCGTGAAGTCAGGGCCAGGGACCAAAGACAAGGACAACAATCATCCAATCTACCCTTTCATACCTAAACAAACAAACATTGAACACAATTCGCTGCAACAATGACGTAAAACACTTATATCTCATTGGAACCGTCACCAATGTTATGATAGACGCAGGCGCAGTCCGGAACAGAACCCAGAACGTGGGTGGACGTTATCTCGGCGACGTGAATCAGCAATTTTCAACTAATTAAAGATAAACAACATTTGATGCGCGTATGAGCTTTTGAGTTTAGGGTCCCTTGGTACTTTTGTAACAGGTTCTTTTGTGGCGTGATTTCTTTTGATTAAGAGCACGTATGGTTTTGTTGATTATGATAAACATATTTGAATTAAGATTGAAAATGTTCGTTTGATATATTGGCGTAAGTACTGAAAAGCTTTAATCTTACGAGGGGGTTACTCAAAGTTGTGGTCCAGTTCCTTTATTAAATCTAATAACTTCTTTTTTGCATGTTAATAATGGTTCGTACTTCACCTATATGTAGTATTTGGCCACTTCCATGGCTTTTGCTAATCACTTGATCATCAGAGTTAGCTTGTTCCACTAGTGTGAAAAACTATTTCGACTAACCCTTCAGGGGTCTACTCCGAAGATAGATCCGAAGTATTGGCTGAATGTTCGGCCGTTTCCTGACTACGGCTGACTACCAGGACTGCGACACTAGTTTTTATTTTACTTTGTTTTTATTTTGTTTTTTATGCTTCTATGAGTGTGTTTTAGTTTAATTTGTGATCTCTTGTACGAGTCCCAATAATATTTTTTCTTTCTTTCTTATGGCTGACTACTCCTAAACAAAAAAATTCAGCCGTCACGGGTTGACTGGCAGATGTGAAACATCGCACTACACACACTACTACATATAGACTGTATAGTGGCCGATCGCCACGCGGCATGGGTCGCCCCGCCAGCAATCAGTTTTACGTGCGCCTATAGATGTTTCACATCAAAAAAAGGACAGTCAAAGTCAAAAATGTGACTTGAAGTCGGGTAAGGACTCTAAAGTCAAAAAAGGAAACTTTGGAAGTCAAGCAACGGCCGAAAATTCAGCCCATACTTCGGATTATTGCTTCGGAGTAGACCCCCAGAGCACAGCTAGGGCTGAGTTACTTAACCGCCGGGGACTTGAGTGTCGGCGTGTTTGTGGACGTGATTTGACTAAGCAATGCAAGTCACGAGACATGATATCCTACCTAATACGAAATTACTATTGTGAATTGTATTATAGTACAGTCGGTGACCAGTATTACCTGACCCCATTCCATTATTCTTCTTTGTAAGCGGGGGCAATCAATTGACCATTTGCAGCTGATAATTCATAATAGATACTCGTATACAATAAATAACACTGAGAAACTCAGTGTTATTTATTAAAAACAACAAAAGTAATTCTCCAAGAAAGGTTGGTTTACCTTCGAAAGGTTCACTTAATTTCAATACACTTACGGAACCCACAGGTCGTTTAAATTGCTTCTTTTTTTAATAAGTAAATTAAATGCAAGGGAAAATTAACTCTTCTTGCAGTGACGGCGGAGTGACGGGGCCAGCGATTACGGTTCGGAGGTCATTCACCTCACGATTGGAAAACAGCCGCTATGTTTCAAGTTTAAACTACCTGTTTACCCTTTGTTTTGTTGTTGAAAATTAGATTGAGATGCTTTTAATTACTTTTAATAAAGTGATTTTAACCTACATATGTAAATACAAAATTAAAATAATCTTTCTACTTCCCTTGTGACCAGATTTTAAGATTGATACCTATTAAAGTTGATTTCAAACTTCTACTTAAAATATTATAATGTACAATACTCTTTTTATAGACACACGGTGTCGGAAAATACAGTGCCGAAACATAGACACTGACATTCGGCCTGGTGCATAAATTCAAGGTCGCCCAGCGCACTATAGAGCGGGGTCTCATTGCAGGATAAAATCAGGAATGAAATTATTTATCTATTTAACCCGCGTATCGGCAAGCGTAGTGTGGGACGCCCCCCAGGTATAGATGGACCGACGACCTTAAGAAGGTGGCTGGGTCAGACTGGATGCAGAAGGCGGAGGACAGGGTGTTGTGGCGCAGCCTGGGAGAGGCCTATGTCCAGCAGTGGACTGCGATAGGCTGAGTTCAGTTGACTTACCAGTATGTAGTGTGTATTAAATTGACAAAAAAATACACACTCAAATACAAAGTTGCCAATAGTACAATAATACTTTAACGCTTCGAAGCCTTTTTTTTTTTGGGTGGTAAATTATCAAATAACTTATATAGGGGCGCTAGGGCGCGAACCTTGCATCTCCCTCAAGCGATCCGCCTCCGCCTCCGCCTTCGCGAGCATTACTGCTTCGCAGAAGGAGGTGACGGCCTCCCATGCACTCTCGCTCCAAACCATGGCCTGAACCAGGGCCGGAAGCGAGAGATCGCCACCGCCGATCGCCTCCGTGAGGACACGGCGGTGCTCCGCCCAGGCCGGGCAGACTTCCACCGGAGCCTCAAAGCCTAATCGCTCGAATCAATACATTTTCATGCTTATTTTTTTGAGCCTCGAAATCTGAAAATGTATTAATTTGTATTTTATTTATTTACTAGCTTCTGCCCGCGACTTCGTTCGCGTGGAAGTCGTAAGACATTTTTTTTTTTTTTTGGGTGGGAAATCATCAAATAACTTCTCCCGCTCTGGGCGGAGCGGGAGGGCGTGTCAGACTTTTACTGACTAAAACCCACCCGTGTTCCTTCCGTTGCCTGTGTGCCAGGGCCACGATATCCCTTTCGGACAAACTCGCAACCCCGGCAGGCATTAGTCCTAACGGACCCCGTCAATTGGTGCTGATATCTCTTTGAGGCGCGCGTGGAACACAACGCGCCGTCGACCCGGGCGTGGTCCTTATCGGACGGCGAGCTACCCATCGCTCACCGTCCGCAGGCCCGCGCCTACGGTGGCCGGAAATCGGCTTGCGACTCCCGACGCCCGGGGCGTCTCCTGCGGCGACTAGGGGCGCGAGGGCGCGAACCTTGTCTCACCCTCACGCGTTCCGCCTCCTCCTTCGCTAGCATAACTGCTTCGCAGAAGGAGGTGACGGCCTCCCATGCACTCTCGCTCCGAACCATGGCCTGAACCAGGCCCGGACGCGAAAGATCGCCGCCGCCGATCGCCTCCGTGAGGACACGGCGGTGCTCCGCCCAAGCTGGGCAGACCTCCACCGTATGCTCCACCGTGTCCTCCGGGCGATCCACACAGTGGTGACACCCGGGCGTTTCCTCCCGCTTAATCCTAAACAGGAACCTCCCGAAACATCCATGTCCGGTGAGGACCTGCGTCAGGCGGATGGTGAGGACGCCGTGGCGCCTCTCCAGCCACTCCTCAAAGAGGGGACTTATCGCCACAATTGTGGCGTGCCCAGAAGTCGTAAGACATAATATACTAAAATAACAGCCACATTTTTATAAAACTTCCCTGTATACTACGTTTGTAGTTTAGGTCTCAGCAGCCAAAATATACAAAGAATCAGGACTGGTGACGCGGGAGCAAGCGACATACAGTTGTCCGTGTGAGAAGCATCGGAGGTCGACACCCGCAGCCTTCAGTAGCAATTCCCCATTGCTTGCAAAGTTTTTCGTTTTTATTAGTGAATTAATGAACTCTTGCGCCGGCTATACTACCTAATGGCACAACACTGAGACACTGACTGATGCATTCTTACAGATTATGCCTGAGGAACGACTACCACTAACTTAATATACCTAACAATAGATTGTAAACACATGTGATTTCTTATTAACAGTCACCTAACCATAAATATTTATTTTTATTATTATAACCATAGATGACAGAAGAGGCCTAATCTTTATGTTTTTTTGTTTCGGTACGTTCTACGTTACTATCATGTAATAATATAACAAAATGAGAAAAAAAGAATCACATAAAATATATTAATAGATGGGGATCGAACTTACAACCACAGGTTAGCAAAACAATCGTCGATTGGACGGCTGTTCAGCTCCATAAAGCTTTAGCGTGACGGTTATCATTTAAAAGTAACTAACTATTTGCAATATTCCAAACTTGTGGCTCGTCTTATTATAATTTGCGGTAAACTATATAAGAATACAAACATAATGCGATATTGCTCATCCCCCCCATCCCCATAGCAAATAGCATGATAATTTATATACTACAGACTGACCAGACTTATAGGGAATATCTATGCAAAATTAGCGAAAGCGAAGTCAAAACTGTAGGTACATTTTTTTTTAAAGTAATTGTTATGAGGTCTGGTCATAACAATTACTTTAAAAAAAATGTACCTACAGTTTTGACTTCGCTACGATTTTAATATAATTATGTATTTTAAAATAATATCTCACAAGAAACCAAGAGATGACTGAGATTTTATTTTCCATTGCAAATCGTAAATTTGGTCTCAATGGAACTGTAGTCTTTTTCTTAAAAGCATGATACACTCGTTTTTATTGAGGATATCCCGTCCAAGTAGTAAAATTTTACCGGGGGTTCTTTTTGTTTAATCAACTTTTATGGCACGGAACCATGGGGACATTGGCTTAAACCACAAAGGGGTTTCTTGCAACAAAATTTTACAACCTGGTTGCGGTCTCTGAATTATTTTATAGGTAGGTGAAGTTTTGTTGTGCACATTTTTTGGGATCATTTTTTTATTTATTTCACCAAACTGATGTGCAATCATCATTCTCCTGCCCTTATAACAATTTATTTGGGGTCGGCGCAACATGCCCCTTTTGCCACACTTCTCTATTAGTCGTCATCTGGGTAGTCACCCCCTTTCTAGCCATATCATCTTTCGCACAGTCCATTCATTGTTTCTTTAGTCTTCCCCTACTTTTATAGTCATCGACATTCATATACAAAACTTTCCTCACGATATTTTCCTCATTCCTCCGCATCATATGCTCATAATATCATGACAACCGATTTCCACACAAGTTTTCAGTCACCAGTGCCACTTTCAGACTTCCTCTTATGTTCTCATTTCTTATTCTATCCATTCGTGTCACACCACACATTAGCATTCAAATTACCACCTCTTATTATTCTCATCTCAGCTGCATGCAATTGTCTTTCATTCTTCACTTTCGTGGCCCAACATTCTGATCCATACAAGACAGCAGATCTAACCATTGTTTTATATATCTTCCCCTTAAGTTGCAGGGCGATGCGGGAGTCGCAGATTGTTCTTGTGACCTGCCGCCATTTCATCCATCCAGTGTTCATTCTGTGCTTTACAGTCTGATCTACTTCGCCATCGCATTGAAAAATGCAATAAAACAGCTACAACACAATATGTCTGATTGTCATCTACTAGATGTGAATCTAGCATGCATATTTTAAGTAACACTTACAATTGACACGTACTATTAAAAAACTGGCCAAGTGCGAGTCGGACTCACGCATGAAGGGTTTTACCATTATCTATAAAAATGGCAAAAAAATCACGTTTTTTGTGTGGGAAATATTAAATATTTGTTTTATTTTAATTTAATCATTTCTTTTTAAAGTGAATAACTAAATATTCTGTGAATATTTCAAGCGTCTACCTGTTGCCGTTATCAATATCGAGCATAAACGAGCGAAAAAATCACGTTAGTTGCATGGGAGCCCCCTTAAATATTTTTTTGTATTTTTTATTATAGCGGCAACAAAAATACATCATCTGTGAAAATTTCAACTGTCTAGCCATCAAGGTTCATGAGATACAGCCTGGTGACAGACGGACAGACAGACAGACATACCGACAGACAGACAGACAGACGGCGGAGCCTTAGTAATAGGGTTCCCGTATTACTCTTTGGGTACGGAACCCTAAAAAAATAAAAGTTAAACAAATCTTACAAATTGAAATCTTTTCCATAGATAATGAAAAAGTTCGGGAAAGAAAAGTTGAATACAAAAAATTATTACCTATACAATTCAGTCTCCAAGTTCATTAGTGCTAGGGATGCACAATGGAATTGTACGTAGCCCGTTAAAAAACATAACCCTTATTTTGGGTTTCGCCGCAGTCGGGTAATAAGTCATTAGTCATGACATCGTACATCAAAAACAATAAAAAAACAAGAATTAAGATTTCTATTCAACATCATAGCGATGCACTTGCACTGAGAATTTTTTCAATACTTCATGGCATGGTTAAATAAACTTTACAGATACTGTACCTATATCTATTTTTAACTTTAATCTAGCATTAATATTTATATTATTTTCTATCCAAACTATGCATATTGTACTTGTTTTAATTAATTAATCTGCGCATAGTGTAGTGCATGCTGTGCTTTTCTATAAATAATTTGGCGCTTAGACTTAAGTTTGCTACGTACAAATTGTAAAGTAATAGTGAACTCTTTGTTGAAGAGCCTAATAATAAATAAATATTGTTTAAATACGGTCTGCAACGACTCAGCAACCCCGGTTAGCGGAGCTTAAAAGATAATCTGTTACGCTACCATTTAAAATAATATACAAAGTTTGAAAGCAAAGTTTCATCTATAAAATTACAGAATTACATTTCAATGTAAAACAGGACTGTAATTGAACAGTGCGTCCACTATCGTTTGAGGTCATCTTCCCCTATTATTTTGTCCCAAAATCGGGGCTATGGAGTTTCATACTGCCCCATCCCGGGCAATTTAATAAACTTATCGAGTAACGATATTGAGACGACCACGAGAAACATTAAATTCAGATTCTTGTCCTGTTTTCATTAAACACACACCCTCGCGTGCTAATGGAATAGAGAAAACTGTTGAGTTGACTCGTCGACGAAATAGATAATCTTTGTGAAAACATTAATTAGCTTATTACAGGAGGTATTGATATATTCCATGCAATTTGTAAATGTTCGATTTACCTAAATGATAATATAATAATATGAACTTTTTTAATTTACCTACCATTTTTACATTATTTCACTATCATAATTACTTTTGATGTGTATCTGTCTCGCTTTCTGTGGGACTGATTTCGTGAAAAGGGACAGAAGTGTGTAACAGGAAGTGACAGCTTGAGCATGGAATAAGTAAGTACTTTTTAATAGCATGGAATTAGTAAGCACTTTATAATATCATGGAATTAGTATACTCATAGAATTAGTAAGTACTATATAGATTGTAAGTAGAGGGGGTCGAATTTCGACCAGTGGGCGACCACTGGAATAAATATTTCAGTACGTAGCTTTTTTAAACTTTGAGGTTAATTTCAGTCGCTGCTCAGTTGCTTATTACCAAGGTGAGATGTCAGATGTTATACATCATATGCGACTACTGTTAGACTCGCTGGTTTTTTTTTTCAACGACCACTAGAATTTACGATAAGTTTATTTCTAAAACACTGCACTAGCTTGACATATACTAAAATCCATCACAACAGAATACGCCAAAACTGTCGGAACCCACATTTTGCCCATCACAGAGGACGAATGCTCGCAATTGAAAATATATCACACAAGCCGCAACGGAAATAAACGCCCCATAATGTACCAGCAGACAACTCGACAGTTTTCGCTGTCAGTCCTTTAACGTGGCAGTTTAATAAAAGGGCGGAGCGCCCGTATAGTCAAAAGATAACATCATAGACGTAAACATGAATAAAACCGACACCAATTGGACGATACCCTTCGGTACCGATGCCGGTACCAACCCTTTCATTTGTACCTACACGAATCCTCTCCAGTGTTCTCTTAACTTAAACACCACAAATAAGCAACTTTAATTGAATCGAACAGCCCTTTAATAAAACGACAGGGTGACAGAAATTTTAATGAAATGTAATTACGTTTCAGAGTGTGGTGAACAACAGATGAAATTTTCCAAAAAGCTGCGGCTTATAGTATCGTATTATTTCTGTTAAATTGACTTAAAGAACTTGGGGTCTACTCCGAAGCGATAATGATCGGCCGTTTCTTGACTTCCAAAATTTTCCTATTTTGACTTTGTGTCCTTACCCGACTTCAAGTCACATTTTTGACTTTGACTTATCTTTTTGACTGTCATATTTTTTTTCGCCGTATTTGGGAAATGGCCGAACATTCAGCCGATACTTCGGATTTATCTTCGGAGTCCCCCCCCCCCTTATTCGATTAATATTTAGGTACCTATTAAATGGACGAGTTTCAATATAGATATTTAGGTTAGATATTCAGTTTAGTTGCCTCATTAGTCTTGCGGCACGACTTCTAACCGCCAAAGCTGCTGAGGGTAGGATTTGATATTTTAAAAAGGGAAGATCGAGATAATCAAATCAAATTCTTATCATTAAAATGTCGCGATCACAGACAGATCTACCTAAATAAAAGAGAATGTTATTATAGTCAGTATTCACGGCACCAATTTAAGCACTATTGATTTACAGGTTGATTTTAAATGTTGAGTTAGTGACAGAAACTGTGTTTTATTTAAATATAGGCTAACTTTAAATCGCCTCAAATAAAACGCTATCTAAATTCATTCCTGCCATTATTCGCGTATGTCTGCCGCACAACTCACAAAACGAGGTTAGTTGTTATTTTGTGTAAAATTCTGAGAGACCACTTTTTCCGGCGGAAAGTTTAAAAATAGAAACGTTTAAAACACACACGTGCACTATTGCGATCGTTAAATCCAATGCGTTATTGCTGTAGAGCCACAAACGGTACTGAAACAACTCGATTCGGTACCGGACGATTTATCGTCGGTACATAGCCCTATAGCCGGTATTATACGAAACGCTTATTTGATAAAAAAAAAATCGAATCTTAATAGGTATTTCTTTTTAGAATTCCGTACCCGAATTGGTTAACGGGATCCTATTACAAACGAACCCTGAGTAGTCTCGTCTGTCCATCCGACCGTCAGTGTGTCTGGCTGTCTAAAATCTGCATCTCTTAAACCGTAATAGGTAGGTAGCCAGTTGAAGTTTTCATAGAATAGCAAGGTTTTACTATTGCCTCTACTCTCTCTAGAAGCTAAAATATAATTTATACTTTTGGAACGCAACCTTTTTTTTTTAAGATAACATAGATAACATAACATCACGCCTGTAAACCCCGAAGGGTTAGGCAGAGGTGTACCCATAGTACACCCACATTTCGCCAGTTATGTTTAAGTCCCATGTAATAGGGGGCGAGCCTATTGCCATCAACCGGGCACAAATCCAGACTCCGGGCTGCTACTAAGAAATTTCAAATGGAAAATCCCAATAGCACTTTGCCCGACCTGGGAATCAAACCCAGGACCTCATGCTCAGCAGTAGCGCTTCCGACCACTAGACCAACGAGACAGTCAGTGGGTTTATTTTTTTGGGTGAAAATTATCAAATAACTTCTCCCGCTCTGGGCGGAGCGGGAGGGTGTGTCAGACTTTTACTGACTAAAACCCACCCGTGTTCCTTCAGATGCCTGTGTGCCACGATACCCCTTTCGGACAAACTCGCAACCCTCGCAGGAACCCTAAGTGCACGAGTCCAACTCGCACTTGACCGGTAGATTTTCAATAAGCTTGAAATAGTATTGATATTCCATGAATATTTATAATCTACATACGATTTAGGAACGTACTAATGTACTGATTAAAACTTTCCGTTTACACATGATTTTGTTTGTAATTAAATATGGTAATGTACTTTGAGCGAGTCGTAGAGCCTTCAGCGTTGAAGACAAAAATCAATATAATCGAAATTGGACGCAACAGAATGCGATCTTTATAGTTAAAATAAATTAAACGATCTTTAAGTAGTAAGATAAGCTTTAACATTTCTGAATATAATTGGATGATGGTGAAATGGATCAGGAATAATATTGAGTAACAGAATCCACCCTGTAAAAGCTGTTAAATCGGATTTCAATTATATTTTCGAGCTTTACCAAAACCTGACTTTAAAATATTACGTATCTAGTTTTATAACTTTTTTGCTTTTTAATTTTTAATCTTTTTATAAGTTTTCTTTCGAATACTGGGCTTTTGGATTTGGTATTAAGGCTCTTACAGACTCGAGGTATATCGCGGGCGTCTGTACGAGCCTTTACCGTGTATAATTTTTGGATGGATCTTTATAAAAAAATTGGCACGAAAATAATGAAAAACGACTGCCTCGTTGGTCTAGTGGTACTGCTGAGTATGAGGTCCTGGGTTCGATTCCCAGGTCGGGCGAAGTGTTATTGGCTAGCAGCCTGGAGTCTGGATTTCAGTTACACAGGACTTAAACATAACTGGCGAAATGTGGGTGAGTATATAAGTACACCTCTGCCTAACCCATCGGGGACTACAGGTGTTATGTTATGCAATAAAAATAATTACCAATATTTTTTACGCACTTTCCAATAAAATATTGTCCAATGACATTTAAATGTGATGTTTCAATTCTGATCATCACCTTAATTAAAGTCCTGAACTATAACTAATGTATGTACCAGTGAAATACCGCTAAGAAGAGTTATGTACCACTCAGGGCAATACGTGCATACGCTACGTTTGCAGATAATATATTGCGTACTATGTCTACCGGGAAATGTCGGGTACTGAACGTAGATATCCCTTGACTGCGAGAATGAACGGTCTTGAGCTATTGCACTATCGGTACCTCTAACATTGACATCTAATATCGTTAGCTAAAAGCTGTGGTAGTAACGCTACCTAGAAGTTTCTGAGAAGTTTTATTGATTTAAAAGAGTGTCCTTAGAGTTTCTTGCCTGTTCTTCTCCATAGAGATCTACGTTTTAGAATGGGGAACTAACTTCAACTTTCTTACTACCTGACCGACTCTTTGACAATTCAAAAGTGACCTATAATTGGTTTAATTTAAATAAATGTATTCAGTTTATTGCAGAATTTCTTTTGATAAATGTGTTTTATTTCTGTAAGTAGGTTTGTACAAACACTTTTACACGTCAATCATATTTAAAACACTATATGAGGTCGGCGTTTCCTATGTGACTACTCTGAGATGAAAGGCCGAAACAAACTCAAAGGTCACAGTCTCTTTTAAAGTTCAGACATACTCTTGGTCAGATCATGTGTGAAGGCCATGTAGATTGGCGTCTGAAATGGTCTTTTGAGGAAAGAACCACAAGGATTGAGTGGACCTCACCAGTCAGTGCATGCATTTGTCAGTAATCGTACAGCTTTACTCAGAACTTAAGGAGCTCAACGATGCGACGATCAATACAAAAGATAGGATATTTGGATAGGCTGCATAATATAAATGACTCAAACTGCCAGACCGTGATTAAAACTAACTGAGAATAAAAACAAACTATGATCCACATAGTAGTTTTAGTCTGCCGCACTGCTGAGTCGAACTCAGCACCTCAGGAGCACTAGGTGCTGAGCTCGATTCCCAGGTCTAGCAAAGTGTTTGTTCATGAGGAATTATCTAGTAACAGCCTGGAGTTAGCCAGATTGTATTTGTGCCTGGTTTAATGCCAAAAGGCTCGTCCCCTATTATATGGGGCCGGCAAAATGTCGGTGTACCTACTATATACCTCAATTCAATTCAAATAATCTATATTGCAATCCATAATGTGCACATACAGGTGGTAAATAATACTAGATATAAACAACTAGCTGCGCCCCACGGTTTCATCCGCGTAAGTCTCGATCCCGTAGGAATATCGGGATAAAAAGTAGCCTATATGTTAATTCAGGGTGTCAGCTCCATACAAAATTTTACCAAAATTGGTCCAGCCGTTTAAGCGTGAAGAAGTAACAAACACATATACACACTCACAAACTTTCGCCTTTATAATATTAGTGTGGTTATGGACCCTGTCGGGCACAGCCACAGTTTTAATAAGTGGGAGAGAGAAAGAGCGCTTTAATGATTGTTTTAATAAGTAGGAGAGAGAAAGAGCGCTTTAATGATTGTTTTAATAAGTAGGAGAGAGAAAGAGCGCTTTAATGATTGTTTTAATAAGTAGGGAGAAAGAGCGCTTTAATGATTGTTTTAATAAGTAGGAGAGAGAAAGAGCGCTTTAATGATTGTTTTAATAAGTAGGAGAGAGAAAGAGCGCTTTAATGATTGTTTTAATAAGTAGGAGAGAGAAAGAGCGCTTTAATGATTGTTTTAATAAGTAGGAGAGAGAAAGAGCGCTTTAATGATTGTCCTTATTACTAAATATTAAAATATTTCCTATCTATTTGGTTTTTTACAACCGCTGCCTTACCATTCGGTTAATACAGGGTATACTTTATTTCTTCAGTACTTTCAGGTTCAGAATTTATCTTCGGACGTCGCAAGAGAAAGATAAAGTTATTAACCTTAAGAAATATAGGTCAAGTTCTGCTTTGAAACACTGCCTCAGATCTGAGCAGTGGCCGCAAATACGAATCCTGGTTCGAAGTCGTGACATCAAAATATACAACCAATAGGCCACACTTTCACTATTACAAATACCTCTATCATTACACGTTATAATACACAGTGAGAGTAGTTCGTATATACAATAAAACATGCAGCTTTCCTAATGGCTGTTTCACACGACTGCACAGAAGTAACTTACTTCACAATGATGCTATATTATTATTATGATCATGCTTGACGCGTCCGTCTATGTAGGTGAGGCTTATATTATCAAAATCATTTATAAATACCGAGTTGATCAGACAGACGCCACGCTGCGCGCACAATCAATTTATAGCGTAGTGAGACAAATTGCATGGCAGTGCCACCAATATGAATGGCCATCTCTTTATTAGTAGTTGGCATATCAGGCTATGTTATGACGTCATAATATAGCCTGATAGACCTTTATCATCTTACTTTTCGAAAATAGGCGCCGTTAATTGGTGTCATCAAATTAGAAGCTCCGCCCAACCGCTACTTTTAAAGAAATTGCTCATTTTGTATCGGTCGTAAAAATATAATTTACTGCCTATAGCTAATATTTGGGGAACCAATTAACAGTAGAGCGAACTAAACGAGTTGCAGTTTTTATAGCCGAAATATAAACTACGCTGTTTAAAGATGTTTAGTCCAAATTCAGATTGCATTATCATTTTATAGAAATTTGATATACCTACTCGACTAAATAGGCGTACGGACCCTATAACACTTCAAGTATTTATCGATGTTAATAGCCGATAATGATGGGTACGATTTTTCGTTTTACGACTTTGTAACTATGACAAAAGTTGAGGCTCTTGAGGTCGTGCCTTCACCACCCAAAAAGTATCAGTAACTTCGTAAAAAGATACTGGATACGTTACGAAACTTAATAACCGAGACATAAAATGTTACTATATAATCTCAAAGGGTCGTATAAGTTGTTAAATTAATAATTTGTTTTGAAAACTAACACTCGTAAAAGAGCTTTTACTTAGTGATGAGACTATTTTTGATACGAATTCACATAATAAAAATATTTTTATAAGTTTTTATTTATCTTTATTTATTTTTCCCTGATGTCGTAAGCAAACTTTGAACCGATATCGTGTCTTCGGAGCTACTGCATTCAAAAATGAAGTTAGTTACAATTTATCAAAAAGAGTGGAAGGAGTAACCATGACATAGATTACAAAGTATTCTTCATAAGATATCCCAAATATCTAACTAATAGTGTATTAAGCACTTAATTTTCTGGAGTTCTTTGCTGAATATTTAAAAATGTTCAATTCCCAGATCATCGAACTCTCATTTGCATTGATCAAAACTTCAATATTTTACATTCGCCTCAACTGTCCGAATTTCGTGTACAGGCACGTCATACCAGCATTGTGCGACTGTCGAACGCTCATCAAGTCCGAGTGACGTGGCCAGTCAAACGTCAGACGTCGATTCCACGTCATTGGCGAGTGAGGGTTGACTTCGAGCCCGTCGGACGTCATGTTGGCAATCTACGTCCGGGCAGGTGAGATATGAATGCTGATTGTGATTACAGAAACTACCCATATTTTTTGGAAATTATTTTAGTGCCTTGAATTTTGGTATTACAGCAACATCGCGAGCGATTTTTGTGTATTTTTTTAGTCTCTAACTTCACAAGTTGTGACTGTAAAAATACACAAAAATCTGTCGTTCATCAAATAATGGTAAACCACGTCGTAGGTAGGTTTACGTATACCCAAAGATGGACTAGTTGGCATTATGTATTTTTATTGATTTATTTAACCCGATAAAGCTACTAAATCATCGACGATTGGAGGATAAAAACACAAGAGTTTTGCTGTGTTTTTTTTAGTTTCTTTTGTTCATTTATTTGATGTTGCCCTGATTACAGTTAATGCATGCCATCAGTTTGTAAACATTTAAGTTGCGGGGTATAGATGCAAATGCGCTTTTATCCACTTTTTAACATTTTTCGTGACGCCACAACAACTTTTACACTTTGTTTTTAGGGTTCTGTACCCAAAGGGTAAATCGGGACCCCTATAACTAAGGCTCCGCCATCTGTCCGTCTGTCACCAGGTTGTATCTCATGAACCACGGTTGTAGTTAGACAGTTGAAATTTTCACACATGATGTATTTCTGTTGCCGCTATAACAACAAATACTAAAACACAGAATAAAATATATATTTAAGGGGGCTCCCATACAACAAACGTGACTTTTTTGCTCGTTTTTGCTCACGATTTTTGATAACGGCAACAGGTAAACGCTTGAAATATTCACAGAATGTTTAGTTGTATATTCACTTTAAAAATAAATAATTAAATTAAAATAAAACAAATATTTAAGGGCTCCCATACAACAAACGTGATTTTTTGCCGTTTTTATAGATGATGGTACGGAACCCTACGTGCGCGAGTCCGACTCGCACTTGCCCGATTTTTTTTAACTATAACATCGCACCTAATTCCATATTTTTCATGTAATTTTGTGTAGGATAAAGGCGATTGTGCGAATACCTTTTAAATAACATGATAGAGAAATAGAACAGGGTTGCCAACAAATAAAAAAGTATTCAGATCATAAAAGTGGATAGAAGCGCATAACTGTAATCTGTGGAAAATGTAGTAGGTAGTATATTTGTTAAGTTACTTCCCTTTATTTTAAAATACTACTGTTTGTTTTCAACTTCATTGTAGGTATACAATCCCCTGAGACATATTAATTATAAAAGATTGACGATTAATGTCTTTGTTTTTAAGACAGTTGGAAAAAGCAGACATACTTAGATAATAATATGAATAACGAATTAATAAAATAAGCTAATTTAAAATCGAGGTTTTCTTTAAAAAGCGAATCCTTTTTTGCAAGACTTTTTTGAAATGATTATCATAAAAGAAGCAATTTCCAAACTATAGTTCAAACTAATTAATGTTTTTTTTTTCTTTTTGGCTTCGCACGGTTTGTGCATTTAGCCAGTGTCATGTAAAATTAGGTAACAAGTACAAAGTTATTTAAATAATTATGAAATGAACTCCACTCAATGCATGATAAAGATGATTGATGATATCCCGCCCCGCTCCCCTTGAGTTTAAGTAAAGACGCGGCACTTTACTGAAACCTCGCGCGGACTTCTTGAGAGAACTTAAAGTGATGTTGCACTGTTTTGTTTCATTTGCCTACATTAATGCAGGTTCACGAACACTTAATGGTTAATAATCCACCACTATTACACATTAATATTCGGCTAAACACATATTTTAGAAAATAAAACAAAACTGCTAACATGACGCTTCACTTTCCCGCCAAGAAGTCCACTAATTAATGTTATAAATATGTATGTTGCTATCAGTTTCGCATTTCATCGCATAAATATCGCACGGATCTCATTTTCAATCTGCGGACCATGTTTATATTATAATTCATTTCTTTGCAATTTTAATAAACTCATCAAATCCCCATCAAGATGGTATCTTGGAACGCTTTGCATATGAATGTGATACGTCAATTTGCCTTAAGCAAATAAAATGCCTCGTATTCGACCAACAGCTGTTAGCCGTGAAGCCAATCTTTTGACCGGAACACTTACAAAGGATTCAAGAGTCCTGGGCAACACTCTCATATCACTTAAAAGTTCCTAAAAACAACTTTATTAATCAGCAATAGAGTTTAATTTTCGACACCGAAAGGGCTGCAGCCCAAAGAAGTAAGACATGTTTATTTTGTGAAATTCAATTTTCTGCTGATCTCTCATCTCATCTGTCAAAAGGTAAACGAGGGGTGTTGTAAAAGTGTCTAAGTGATAACCAACACTATACCCTGGCACACAGGCATCTGAAGGAACACGGGTGAGTTTTAGTCAGTAAAAGTCTGACGCTCCACCCAGAGCGGGAGAAGTTATTTGATAATTTCCCACCCAAAAAAAAAAAAGGTCGTGATATTTGATTTACCGAGGTTCTCAAGGTAATCAGAATATTAGATCCGCTAACTAAGCAGAATAAGAGATGAGCATCTGAAGAATATTGATAGACTATGAATGACCATTAATCATTTCTAGGAACAATAAGCAACTTTGTTGCAAATCCTCTACAACCTATATTTAGATATCAGTAAAATCCTGAAGATACCCTAACAATTAATCACTGCGAAAGCAATCGCATCGGTCATACGATGTCACTCGGCAGACCGAACTTGGCTCTGCTCTTGCGATTTCCCCGATAACTCCACCTCTTCAGTACTCTTATCGCTTTAAATCAGACCACCGGCTACTATACCACAAGTACTTTTGGAAATAATGTCAATCTGATTTGGTTATCAAAGACATCCTTACTCATTGTGCTCCAGCCTCCGCAGAGTAAACGGTACATTTCTTGAATTAAGACGTAGTTAGTATTCGGATCAGACTCCCTACGCCTCGACCAGGAATGCGTTTCGCCTCATAAACTCCTTCAAAGTATACATACCGAGCCTCAATACCCACAAACCGACGAGAGTTCGGAACTTAAACGAGTAATTACAGTGCTTATCCAATTTGGCAGGGCAGAAAAACGCGACCCCCCTTGTACAGGAAATTTGTTTTAAATTTCGACAACAATGGGGAGATCGCGAGTCGGATAATTGCGTACGGGAACAGTCCGTGACGCCGACGACGGTATAAATCCACCAGCAATGAACGGTTAATAATAGCTTGCACAGGTTAAACAGCGCTCTCAATGGGACCCCATGACAGCAATCTGCAGAATCTGCAATTGAGTATCGCATGCTTCTCACCGTTTACTCCGAGCCACTTGCCGACGGTTCGAAAATCTGTGATAATATTTTCACGACGTCCAACGATAAAAAGATCACAAACAAGATATTCTGAAGATGTAAAAAGTTTTACCGTGTCAATAAATCACTGAGATTATAAATCGATTTTACAACCTTTAGGTGATCGGAAAGTGCTATAAATCATAAGTGAAATGGGGGTTGTTACTGCCGATGTCCCTAGAGGCCCATTAGAAGATTCCCTCCCACGGCATCGAAAATGTTGACACAAAGTTAAAAGTTTTTAATTAACCATGGTTTAATACTGGTGTCATAAAACTAAAGAGCTTCGATCAAAACAAATCAATAGTTATAATGATCGTCATTAATCATTATAAAAATTCTTCATCGCCACCGCAAATAAAAACTAATATCTACACAATCTCGTGTTCGGTTACATTATGGCTATCAGTAACCATTAAAGTAGGTGCAAGTCAACATCAAATCATATCTGGCATCGATAAATTGCCAAATTATTTAAATCACGTGTGGTCCAGGCGGAAATGAAAAGTTTTTGAGAAAGTCAATATGTATAATTTGTGTTTTTAACTTTTCTTCCGTTTTTGATCTCTTACTGTTGGAAATGGAATTTTCTATTAATCGAGCGGTATAAAGCAGGATCCACAGTTTATAACAATAATAAAGGATTCCTAATTATACGCGCAATTACGGTGGTATTCCTCATCAAATTAAAAACAAACATTTATTAAAATTATAATTTCCTAAGAAAATTCAAAGAAAATAACTGCAGTATTAAAGCTCAAGCTTGACATTTCATCTAGTTTATTAACCCGCATAATTAAAGTTCTACAAGTAAACGACCACAATACTTTGGCTTCTAAAAACGACCGGCCTAACGTTCTACATAATTTCTTAAGTTCATCATCAGAGTAAATTCACGTGTTCTGACCTACGTGCTTGCTCACTCATTCGTCTAGAGACATACAAACCACCAAACTTAGCATCTTACAAACAATCTTGGATCTTAATGGAAACCTTAATTAATGCTTAAACTTAATCTCCAAATCGTCGTCTCGAGAGCACACTATTCTTCATTATTTTGCTTGAGTCGTATAAATAAATTAACCGTGACGGTTCGCATCTCGTATGGGACATTAATAACTGGTAGTACAATGAGTATTACAATAACAATAACAATTGGGACAGGAAGCTTGTAAACCGATTATGCTGATCGACCGTCACTCACTATGACATCAATACAATCGATTGCATTGGGTTTATGAATAAGACATCAAAGTTCTGATTTTATCAAGCAGCGTTTAATCGAAGTCATGAGAATGAATGCTTACTTCCTCTAGCAAGTTAAAATAATTAGGGTCATTGGACAAAGATCGTATCTCAAGATAATGCGCTTAATCTTCTTGGAATCTCAATAAACGTTAACGCAGGGAAATGAGGATATCGTTAATTTACGAATGAAGCTGCATGAAATCGGTGAATCATGATATTAATTCAACAAACAAGTCAGCCAGCTGTAATTTATCACTTGATGTGCGTAAACGCTTCAAAGAAAATTATATCATCGATTACAAACAAAATACACGACAATCATAACATGCAAATGCGATTTTTCAAAGCCGATAATGATGCGTCAATTTCCCGAGACAATTTCCAATAGTAAAATAATACGATCAAATACAGGGCGAGATAAATTGCAGTCCTCTGCGCGTTCTGATCGCGATAGCGCGGCGCAGATAAAACGCAAAGCGACGGGAACAATAACCGATGCACTTCCTTTGACAATAGTCGCGGCCGGACCATCCGACCGGCCGATGCAAGCCAGTAATTTATACGACGCCCTGAGATCGCAACGATACGCCCCACTAAATCGATCAATAATTCTAGAAAGTGATAAGAACCAATGGGAAACTATCAAATTGAAACGTCAGCAGGGTATAATCAAGCGACACACTACAATTTATTATACGGTGGGAAGTTGCCCGGTTACGTTCAGAGTAAAGCGGCCCATAATAATTATGATGTCGCTGCATGCCTAGATCAGCGCTGGTGGTCTCAACTTGCTTACCAACTCGATTTTCCTTTATATTACTTAAGTAAACAAGCTTTAAGTAAGTATGCTCCAAATAGAAGTGTTGTACCTATTCTCCCACAGAAAATTCTGAATTAAAATGCATGGTTTGAGTGTATCTCATTATGTCATGAAGTTTATGTCTTTAACTTTAATAATATGACTCGCTTTATGGTACGGATATGGTCGAGAACAAGACACGAGGCACGCTCAGTTTGTCTTGGGCGACAAACACAAATATTAGACACGAACAAGCAACTGTACGGAATAGCAAATCACAGTGTATTTGTATAAGAAGCGTACTTTGAAGCAGGTTTGTATTTGTAAACAGAGCAGTGAATGTTCAATACAGTTAGCTGCCAATGACAGTGGAATGTCGCTAACAAAATCAACCTTATTTTTAATGTTTGCTTTGTAAGCACTATTATGAACGAAGAAAAATGAAAACGCAGTCAAATAACGATGCAAATCTAAAGCGGGAGGAACCTACAGCTGATAAAATATTTTAACAGTGCGTATAAACTTTTCCGGAATGTTTCCGAATTCTCAACGCAAGCTTATTGAATTACGATACGAAGCACTTAAAAACCCCCTCGCTTACTACGCACAGCTCATCAAAACACCCGTGAAACAAGGTGCATGAAAATGTACGTTATTATCAAGAGCCTTAAGAAACAAACGAGCTCATGATGCTGTTCCACTTCTGCGTGCCTCAGATCCGAGCCAGAGTCGCCTGACAACTAAAAAAAAATATTTTATTCGTGGAAGAAGCTTTAACATCGAGTTTATGTTAAAATTCGTAGTGTAATGGAAACAATGCATTATGCATTGACTCGGCTTGACACAATGACATATGGAGTAACTTTTGTTTGATGTTAGGGATGGGGATTTAAAAATATCAAACATGTAAAAACGTCAATACACTTTCCACAGTTTTTCACATTACATTGTAAATATATTTTTTGCGTCGGTTAGCAATTTTTGCAGTCAATTTATTTCGATAAAGAACGGAGCGAATGTTCGGCTTAAGTGGACGCTGCGTTTACGCATAATTGGAACTCCTTTTTGCGCACGAGTCGAATACGAAATGATCCCGATATTAATTCTGTTTTTTGTAAATCTCCTTTAACATTTCTTACTAGTTCGTATTCGATCAAAGTTTAAGAAACTGTGGGATAGACATTTCATTTTCTTCAATTCGATGAGCACGAATCGCGAAACAAAAAAAAAAGTAATTCTGTGAGATTTAGATCTTTTACGTTCACTTGTTTATCTAAACTAAAATGTTCAGTCATTGGAAAAATGGTAACAACGATCTCTGACCTCATTCACATTCTTTATTTTCAAGACCACACTGTTTATTTTGAACAATGTGTTTCTCGATTGGTCATAATAACACGCTGCAAGCGCATACAATGTAAAATCCATCACGTATCGTCCTAATATAACGTCTAGCAGTGTCCGATGCCTATCAATTTGGGCATTCTTCAATACACATCGATGGTGAGATATTGTCGATACACGAGGTATAAAAACAATAATGTGAGATCTGTAAGGGGCGTGACTTGCACGTGGGCAGCGCGTCGGTGGACATTGTTTAACAGACCACGCCGATATTAGAGCCCAAACATCCACGCTACGAGATTTTATCGTAATTATAATGTTCTTTTATTGGTATTTACACAGGTATACTCAAATGATGCTATCTTGTAAACGTGTTTTGTAGTTTTGAAATTCCACAGCGATGATGGGCAGGTTAATGAAAGTTGCTTAATATGTCATAATGACGCATACGATGGAGTTATGTTTACAGAAACATAGATTTTTGATTACTTTATTTTTAATTACCTGACTATTCGAAATGCCTGTATATTCTCAAACTCAAACTCAAAGCATTTATTTCAATTAAACCATTTACAGGCACTTTTGAATTGTCAAAGAGTCGGTCAGTTAGTCAGAAAGTGGAAGTTATTTGCCCATTCCAAAACGTAGATCTCTATGGAGAATAACAGGCAAGAAACTCCAAGGACACTCTTTTAAATCAAGATATTACAAAATCCTGGGTATGATATATAAAAATATAATGCTATGCACATAATGTATCTGATATCTTTACATATTGAATATTAATATTCGATGGTTATCAGTTTATCACAAACTGACTGCTACCGTATGCGACTAATTTTAAAGTTAGATTCGTGTTTTCAATGCATGTATTTTTTATGAAACGTTTGTTTTATCAAACTCAAATTATGCACTGCCTACCGAACACACAATACTGGCCATAAAACATTCCTTTATAGGTACCGACTGTAAAAAAATACAGAAGTAAAAAAAAACAAAACACAGGGTCTATTAGCGGTTCCACCTAACAATTCAAAGTAGACCGCGAAAGGCTGGCTGGCATATTATTCAAATTCGCACACGTGATCCCGATTGTCACGATGCTTGGTTTGCAGTCTAATTAAGCTGAGCACGACATAGGATCACCGTGTCATGAATGTCATGAGTCCAGGCGAGATCTTGGCTGCCGTCATGACTTGTGGAGAAAGCAAATGAGAGCTATTAGTACACGCCACAGAGAGATGCGACCATCCCCGAGTAATAGGTGTGGCCATTAATTATGTACAGTACAGTCGTGATGGAAAGTCCCGGGACTTCTGTGTTTTCTTTTTTAATTAAGACGAGTTAACTGTGATAAGGATTAGTTGAGGATTGTGGTAGATGCTTCTGCTTTCCACATATTATGAGTCTAATGATTACTTAGTTGAAAGTAACATAATAGAGGTAATTTTGGGCATTAAAAAGTTCTTCTACTTTTCAAAAATATTATTTTTACTTAATAAAGAGTTATTATGTAGCTAATCCTTATGAAAGATGTACACCGTGGCATTTTAATCGTCTTACAACGGCAGCCCTCTTGTATTTAATGACTACTAATCATTCATGAAAGTAAAAAAAAATATTTATACAATAACAACATTTAAACAACTATTAATTAATACTACTACTACTACGAGTACTATTATTATTTGTTTACATTTGAACAATTTTGTCGAGCCTTGTGCTCCATTCCGCGCCGCACTTGAAACGCAAGGCTCGCACCGCGCTCATAACAGGGTGTTTCAAACTGTGTGCGTCATAATGAATAATATTGAATTATTCCAATGTTAATGAATATTTTTTTACACTCATGAATGTAGTCATTGGATACATGAAGTAGGCTGCCGTTTTAAGACGATTAAAATGCCACGGTGAATATTTATAGTAGATCATCATCATCTGCCTAGCCTTTTCCCAGCTACGTTAGGGTCAGGTTCCTGTCTAACCGGATGCAGCTGAATACCAGTATTTTACATGGAGCGACTGCCTATCTGACCTCCACGACGCAGTTACTGGGTAACACGATGACTGATTGTCAGACTTTCGGGCTTCTGACAACCCGTAACGACTGTCAAAGATCTACAAATAACATCCGGGACCAACGGCTTAACGTGCTTTCCGAGGCTCGCGTAACTTAACCTAATCGATCGACCCATGCGGCAGTTATGACTTAGCCACAAGCCCGTCTAATATTATTCAAGATAGGGTAGAATGAAAAAAGACTCAAAGAAGGTTTGCTATACAATATTAGTTTTAGTATATATGTGAAACCCGAAACACGTGTCTAGTATTTTTATGTAAAGAATCTATGTACAAAATTTCAAAACTGTATCATGAAAAATCACAAAGTTGTTGGTTGTTAGGTTATCGGGTTGTCCGTACCAAAACATGCTTTTTTTTGGGTGGGAAACTTTCAAATAACTTCTCCTGCTCTGGGCGGAGCGGGAGGGCGTGTAGACTTTTACTGACTAAAACCCACCCGTGTTCCTTCAGATGCCTGTGTGCCAGGACCCCGATATCCCTTTCGGACAAACTCGTAACCCTGGCAGGGCCAAGACATGCTAACTGCGCCCCCGCGCCTCCAGAGTCGTCTTGCGCTCATTGATAATAATTTGGCAGTAGGTACCTAACCGTACGGCGATTGTATTTTAAGTAATTAACTAGTGATAACATTTTCCATCACACTTAAATATGTTTGGGACAAAATATAACATGGTGTACAAATTATTGAAATCGATTCAGTTCCTTATTCTGAACAAACTAATTCAGATTTCGCATATACTAAAAATAATGTTGTATAATAACTTTACCTACAACAAATCCTTCACACATCGTAAAAGTTACAAGTGGTATTGATTTTCAACGTAGTAAAACATATGCGGCAGTAATAATGGCAGTTATTCCGTTAGAAAACGAGTAGTTTCCTCGCCTGCTTCAAGAATTAACTTGTTTCCCTGTTCAAGCGGCAGGAAAACGGCTATAAATTCTCTTTTCATTCAAGCCACTATGCAAACAAATAGTGAAATGTGCTAACGATGTTTATTTATTTAAACTAGCTTCTTCCCGCAACTTCGTTCGCGTGGAAGTCGTAAGACACCACAATATACTAAAATAACAGCCACATTTTTATAAAAACTGCCTCATTGGTCTATTGCGGTACTGCTAAGCATGAAGTCCTGGGTTCGGATCTCGGGTCGGGAAAGTGTGATTGGGTTTTTCCATCTATTATTTCTCAGTAGCAGCCCGGAGTCTGGATTTGTCCCCGGTTGATGGCAATAGGCTCGTCCCCTATTACATGGGACTTAAACATAACTGGCGCAATGTGGGTGTACTATACCTATACCACTGCCTAACCCTTCGGAGATTACAGGCGTGATGTTATTATTGTCATTAACCGGACACAAGTTAAACCTGCCGAGATTCATTCAAATGGCACAAATAATAATTGAAAGAGGTCTGATACTAGTATAAACGTCATGTTTGTAATAAAATTGTTAAAATATAATAGTATTTAATTGTTTGTAATTTTGCTTACAGGTCACTTATTTTTGTAAATCTGTGTAAGTAGACATTCTGGCTTATAACATCGCCTTGAATGAGTCTGTAAAGGTGGTATAATTGTGATTTAAATAAATAAATCACACTAATATTATAAAGGCGAAAGTTTGTGAGTGTGTGTGTGTGTGTGTGTGTTTGTTACTTCTTCACGCTCTAACGGCTGGACCAATTTCGATAAAATGTTGTAAGGAGGTAGCTGACACCCTGGATTAGCATATAGTCTACTTTTTATCCCGATATTCCCACGGGATCGAGACTTACGCGGGTGAAACCGCGGGGCGCTGCTAGTAAATGATAAATCCTGTCCACCCCACGTTCAGTTTCGCTACCACTGCGTACTCAAATGAGGCAGTCATCGTTTGCAATCAATGGTGATGGTAAGTATTAAAGCGAAAAGCATGACGGCAACGATGAGTCTAATCCAACTATTTAAATAGGATATTGTCGAAGGGGTTATTCCCAAACTACTCCATTCTTTTGTTCTAAAAAGATAAGAATCTCATACATTTATTCCCGAGTTACTCCAAGGAATTATTATTATTTAAAAATACTTATTATTTTGTTCCCATTCTGCTCCATAGGTATCTGGAATAATTCTCAAAGTACTCCACCGATTATTCGTTGTCAATTCTCAAACTGCTCCATCTACATAATTACCTATAAATAAAATACATAATTATATTTCATTACAGTCAGTCACAAAAATTCTTAAAAGAAATCCGGTATATATTTAAATTAGCTTTTTGATTAAAATGGAGTGGAGTACTTTGAGAATATTTTAATATTATCATGGAGTAGTTTGGGAACTCTTTCTGGAGTACTTTGGGAATAACCCTGTCGAAGTGCAACAAGCGAGTAGAGTACGTCGAAATCGACTCATGTCGGACTAGCTTTGTTGTCGCAGAAGTATGTGTCGAAGTCGCATCGTTTCCTAGTTAAGTCATGTCGAAGGAACGCTTTGTCAAAGTACAGTAGTCTCGGACTTAAGGTATTTCGAACTAAAGTATTGTCGAAATGAAGACGTATTGAAGTTCCATATTGTCGATATAAAATCTTGTCGTATTACGTTTTGCCGAAATTGAGTTTGGTGGTAATTTCCGGGTTGATATAAAGTACCTACGTCATAAAATTTGAAATGATTTTGTCATCAGCCTTTAATATTCCACTCCGGACCATAAGCGTCGCACTATCTCACGATCCCGTAGTTTTTAAAATATAAATGAATTGTAATTAAAGAAATGAAAACTTCGAACCAGCCCAACTTAGCATATTTGACATACAAAACCACAGAGAGCCACATTTCTAAACGTTACTAATACTCTAACAGGTACAAAAATATGTTTTTGTGCGTGTTCATATAAATCTGACTTGAATGACGTTAATCTTGATAGACGTGATGGCTTAGTTTTATTTATTATGCTTGAATATATTTTTTAGTTTGGCAATAAAACTGTGTATTTTGGGACTGAAGAGTTATGTAGTGCCCGTGTTGCGCTTAGTGGTTTTTATTAAGGAGTAGGCCCTTTTGCGAACAGTGGGCGTCTTTAAAAGATGACTAAAGGGTTGCTTAAGGCTTAAGAGCATCGTCATCATCTCTGTTTATAACAACATATCGTGATGCTATGTGTTGAGATTTTGGCAATTTCAATCATAGTTATAAAAATGCTGTTGCCTGAGGCGCCATCTAACGGCACAGTAAGACTATCACCGCGATTCTCTCACCCGTGGAGAAGGCACCTTAAGTACCTATAATCCTCTTATAGTGCTGGATTTTTCAGGACCTGTCAATGAATAGGTCGGTAAAAGATTTTGGTGGTGTCAATAATATTGAATTGACGTAAAGGTTATAAAGGTTTTTCGTGTGGACTTAAAGAATAGCACCATATTATTTCTTCCCGTGAGTGTCGTAAAAGGCGACTAAGAGACTTACTCGAGAAAGGGCAGTTAACGTTCTCTTTGCATTTTAACACCATACTGCGATCGCCAACCCGCCTTCCAAGCGTGGCGATTATGGCCCCCTTTGGGGGAGGCCTATGTCCAGCATTGGACGTCTTTCAGCTGAAATTATGATAATGAAGAATGGGACGTAAATGTTATAAAAAAATATAAGCCTAGGTACCTTTTCTTGAAACTTGTATTTATCAGAAAACACTTAGAAGAGGTTTATATTCATTGCTAGAAATAAGAGTCTCCTTGGTTTCGCTGCAACACCTGGTACCACATTCACTACGCAAAAACTATAAAATTCTAGATTTCATACATTTTTTTCCCTTCAGGTATGCTGAAAGAACTAAATCTTTAAAGTATTATGAATACGTTATGATATACAAAACCAGTAAGAAAATATTTTAAATTACATTATAATTATTAATATCCCAGTGATATTTATTTTAGAAGTATATATGTCTGTTTGTATGTTAGTATATTCTCATATTATTTGTTTTATTTTATTAAGTGAATTGTTTTTTTTATGTATTCTATTTTCTCTTCTATTCTTGCACACTATAACTACATCTCTTTATCTACTTTCCTAACGCAGGTATGCTGGAAGAGATTTCTTTAGAAAAAAGCATCACCTTTTTAGGGTTCCGTACCCAAAGGGTAAAACGGGAACCCTGTTAATAAGGCTCCGCCGTCTATCTGTCTGTCCGTCTGTCACCAGGCTGTATCTCATGAACCGTGATAGTTAGACAGTTGAAATTTTCACATATGATGTATTTCTGTTACCGCTATAACAACAAATACTAAAAAGCAGAATAAAATAAATATTTAAGGGGCTCCCGACAACAAACGTATTTTTTTTGCCGTTGTATAGATAATGGTACGGGACCCTTCGTGCGTGAGTCCGACTCGCACTCGAGTTTTCTTCTTGTCTGTTTATGTATGTGTGTGTACGTATAAATAAATAGTTAAATAAATAAATATTTTCATAACTGCATTCAGAAATAGCATAGAAACCAAAACATTGATCTGAATAATAAAAAGGCATATTATTATTTTACAAAGGCTAATAGCTAATACTAAACTCTACTCTACAGCAGAAATAAATGTAGGTCTAAATTTTACAATCCATAAAACCATATAAAATAAGGCTCTTAAACTTGCAATCGCGGGTTCGAGAATAAGAATCTACGGCCGTAGTGCTTACGTCACAAAGCATTATAGTGACGTCAGACCTTTATGGTCTATTTTATTCCTCCGCTATGCGAAGTACAGTATACCTTTAATACCAAAATCACCTCAGAGTGTGCCTATAAACAGAAATCCTACTTTTGTCGTTTACAACATAAAATAAGCAACAGCAGGAGCCGATCTTCTGAGATTATTGTCATAAATCCAATCGTAAATAACATAAAGATTGCGAAAAAGTCTTAGAAAGTATATTTTAGTACATTTTAGCAATAAAATTATAATAATCCTAAAACGTGTCGATTTAAAACCTCCAGGGTCAAAAGTCTATCATCTAATCTTACATTTTCGAGATGAATATCAAAGTGCTAAAATATGTTTACAGCTTTAATATCGTCTACCGTACATTTTAGATGGAAACTTAAATTTTTCGACATATTATATTAAAATGTCGAAAAATTTAAGTTTTATGATATTGTTGCTATTATAAAAGCTACTGTAGAGTGTGGATATTAAAATGTTGTAAATTATTTACAACGCCTTTTAATAAAAAAAAATTAAAAGTTGAAATTTTGAATGTGTTAAGAGTCCTCCAAGACGATAGATCAGGCTCTACGAGTATTGTGTTATTCGATATTTATTTAATTTGGGATCCTGTTTAATTAAGCCATATTAATCATTCAACTGTTCTCGCTCATGCTTGTGCCCCAATTTGTATTTAACACCCCTGTATACCATGTTTTAATAATAATAAATATTCTATTCTATTCTATTCTCCTCGCACCGAACGCACTAAGTAATCACCAAAATGAAAACACAAAACGCATAAATCGTGACGTCTAATCCCGACTTGATCTATTAAATTAAAATATTAAAAGGGTTCTCCCAAAATTCAAGTAGCCATTAAATCGCTTCAGTTACCTCATAACGGATTCAGTAATTTGCCCATACGTCTTGTTATGGTCGTTCAACAAGATTAAAACCCCAGCCACCCTTCATAAATCCTACCCAGTACTCCAAACGCGATATATTATTCATGGGTACGTAAAATCGGAAGCACAACCAAATTGTCAATACAAGGTGCCCCCGTTACAGCTATTTACTGCAGTTTTCGTAGTATACCACACATAAAATGGACTCTATGCATATTAAAGTATCATCATACGGACGGGGATGCAGTTTATTTGTCCCAAGGGCTGCGTTCATGGGGTCACTTTTATTGGAAGAAGTGTCAATAGTAAAATCTGAGGCGGTCATCTTGTGCACGACGCAAATGCGGCGGTGCGACGGGAACACAATATCGTCTGTAAACCGCATATGTTACTCTATATTCGTCTTAGGTTTTTTAGAGACATCTAGTAAGTACACCTAACATTTTGGTTTAGATCAGGGGTCGTTTGTTTGTTTCGTTTCAATTAGGTTACCAATCACAATAACATTGACACTTTCTTTCTGAAGAAAATAAATAAAAAAAGCTTAATTTTCTCAAAGAATCTGATATTCATTTTGAGAAAATTAAGCTAATTGTAATGTGAAACTGTTATATTTGTCCCAATAAAGTAAAATAACATTAAAAGTGTAAGCTTGTGTGTCCTCTTATAGAACGCGATAAACCATCGCTACCGTTATGATCCTGCCTATAACATATTACTAAATAGTCCTAGTAAGCGCTAAGCGGACAATAAAATTCAATCATGTTCGCAGGCGGTACATTTTGTGTCCCACAAGAATGTTTTATCGTGACACTGCTCCCACGCCGCCCGCGAATCAACTCTGTAAATTCTGTTCAAAGATGAATGGATGTCCACACTAAAATATATCGGACACAGTTTGCCCAACCCAGTACTTGTCGTTATTGACGGACGTTCAATGGACACCATTCATTGGTACACGAAATCATAATTATTTATGACGAATCAACGGAGTCTTAAATTATCGTTTCCGTGGCGCCGAAAGTAAAAATGTTGCTAGATTTATCTTTAATGCTTCTCGTCAACAGAATTAATATAATTATAAGCATGTAATATAAGACGTCTTTAGGGGAACGTTAAAACTACATAACATCATCATCACGCCTGTAATTACCGAAGGGTTAGGCAGAGGTGTACCTAATAGTACACCCACATTTCGTCAGTAAGTTTAAGTCCCATGTAATAAGAGGGCGAGCCTATTGCCATCAACCGGGCACAAATCCAGGCTCCGGGCTGCTTCTGAGAATTTCCTAATGGAAAATCTCAATATCACTTTGCCCGATCTGGGAATCGAACCCGGGACCTCATGCTCGTTGTACCACTGTATTTGGGATCACTACACCAACGAGTCAGTCCGTACGTTAAAACTAATTTGGTACTAACAGGTAATATAAACTTTTATGACAGTCTGACAGTCTTTGGATAGTGTAATATCCATGGTGTGGTCCCTGGCTGAAAATAGGCTGCTTCGTCTTAGTTTATCGTGATCATCATCAGCTAAAAAAAGGGTGGGGAAACTAATGATCGCTTTACATAAAAAAACATTATTTTATTTCCTTATTACTAGCTGCGACCCGCGGTTTCACCCGCATAAGTCTCGATCCCGTGGGAATAGCGCGATAAAAAGTAACCTATGTCCTAATCCAGGTCATGGTCTACCCATGTGACAAATTTCATCCAAATCCGTTCGGCCGTTTTGCGTGAAATCGCAAAAAACAAACAAACTCACTTTCGCATTTATAATATTAGTTAGGATTATGTTTCGCTGCTGCTGTTTTCATTTTCCAGCTTTAGCTTTTCCAGTTTTTTTCTTCTTCGCGTCGTTGGCACGACAGTATTCCAAATCTTTTCGGCCCAAACCTTCGCCACTTCCATGGCGTCGGCAATAGTAGCGCAGAGGTCACTTTGACTGCATGTTTTGGGAGACAAAGGGCCGGATAGGAGGCGCACCATTGTTTGCGAAACAGCTCCACATCAATAAGTCAAAATTTTCCCTCCTGAAAAAGATTGACTTCTAGAAAAAAACCGGCCAATTGCGTGTCGGACTTCGCACATTTAGGGTTCCGTACCAATTGGTTGTAATAGGAAAAAAGAGGGAATTACAAAGAATAAATCATATTTATCAATATATTGGTATTTGTTAGTATAATATAATTATGTAATAACAAATATTATCACTAAATTTCAAGTTCATAGGTCAATGGAAAGTCAATAAAATTCTTTGGAACAAAATTATGTAAAAAAACTGACTTTGGTGGCTTCTCTTTCCTTTGTTTTCCAAAATTTATTAAAAACAAATAAATTCCGTATTTATCTACTCAACGAGTTCTAAACAACGATACCCGATGGAGTATCGTTGTTTATTATCTATTATCGTATATTTATTCATATATATATTTATTATCGTTGTACTCGATGGAGTAGGTCATTTTTTTTCGCGCCCCCGTTTTCTTTTTTTTTTTCTTTGGGTCAACAAGATGCTTATACTGCTGTAGCTCTAACCGTTTGGCTGTAAAATCTTTGTGACAGACGACGGACAGACGGACACGTGAGTGACAGCAATAATTATAGGGCTCTGTTTGGAACCTCCGGGTACGGAACCCTAAAAAATAATTATGAATGATATTACTAATTTGAAACACAATAAAGGAAACTAGACTAGGGACATGTCACTACCAACTCGTGTGGGCTTGCTAATCATGTAATTAAGGACCATAACATAAAAAAAACTAATTCGTAGTTCCATCTCATATAATTCAAAGGACTCGTATCAAACGACTATAATTTATAAGCAGCTGAGTGACTCACCTGCACAAATCAAAATGTCTGTATTGTTTTTTTTTTATGTGTTTGATATCTTCATAGAAACTTATTAGTATTTCATGAGCTCAACCCTGCGAAGACGGGTGCTTGATGGTACCTATCAATATTTTTAATGCCCTTCACTTTATGAGAGAAAACGTTGCGATTACTTGAATTATTTTTATGCCCAGAATTATGGGTTTTGTAACCACTTACGTGCGGCCCACTGTACATTTATTAAGAGTTTCCTATTTTTAACCACTAGCATTTATTTTGATTAAAGAACATAATTATTTTTGCTTTAATTAAGCTAGTCATGAGATACAAAACAATTAATAAATTATAGCCAACGAGTCCATTTCCCAAACTGTATGATAAAAATGGTTTTAATTCATTACCCCGTTTATACAGACAAATAAGGTGTGGAAACGAAACCGCGCGTCCGTCTGGAACGCACTTAACTTTATAATCGGCCACATCAATCAACTTGGCCTTAATGAATAGTTTGCTTAAGGGCAAGCTTCGATAATCTCGACAGCGATAGAAATACACAATGGGAGGTTTTGGTGTCCATTTTTTATTCTATATAAGTTTAGTGCTTTAGGATGGGCGAAAGGGTTAACGATTTATTTTTGAATTATGTTTGACAAGTTTACGCTGTATGTAGTTTTTTATCCGTGTCAATTATTTTGTTCGAAAGCTTTTTAACCATAATAAAATTGCGAACTCAAAATAGTGATCACCAAAAATAACCCAAAAGAGACTTTTCCGATATAACACATGTTGCAAAACCGTATAAACTACCAGCGAATACCTTAGATCGATACGATTCGATCCCAATAGATCGTTGACTTCTCAATAGCTAATCAAGCAGACAGTTACGGGAATTACCTTCTAAGTCTACGTAGCCAAAAAAAGCTAACCAAGGACGAATGCTAAATATGCAAATACTGTCGATAATCGCATTCCCATAAACGTGTAGTTCCCAAGTAAACCATGACCAAATAAACAGACAAAAAAAGTGGAACCAAAACAGACTAATTCACTCACTATCGTCTTTAATTTATGGTCTCCTGGTAGGTAACATTTTTACGTGGAGACTTTTTTACCTTAACTGATTTATGGTCTAGGCATGCGACGTACACATAAATAAGAATAACGTTAGCAGAAATTGTACTTATTTACTTACATACCTACTGAATTTTCATTTTCATGGCCGTAGAAAAAAGTAACTTGGATTACGACTAAAAGACGGAGGCCGTGCTCTTGAAAAAAGTTTAAGGATATACAGGGTTAAATTAAATCAGCTAGCGAAACTCCGTAGACGTGATGGGTAATCAATATCTAAACATGATATAGGTACAACAAAACCTTTTTTTTTTGTTCATCAACCGCAAAACCGGCATTAAACATCAGATTTAAAAAAAAAAAATGTTTAAACTTCACAGACGTGACGTTTTAATATTTTAACACGATAAACCAAAAAATATTCTCAACTCGTACTTCAAGTAATATCGATGAGGCCATAGAAGTGGCGAAGTTTTGGGCCAACAAAACTTCGCCACTTCCATGGCCTTATCGGTGAGAGCGCAGACACCACTTTGATTGCATCGTTTGGGACACAGAGGGCAGGATAAGATGTGGAGCATAGTTTGCGTCACAGGTCCATACCACACCCTGCTGACATTCCACTTTCTTTTGAACATCCAACAACGATTATCATCTATGTAGTGGTAGTGGACTTACAGCATGGTGCAGCTAAGTATTGGCTGGTCGTGGGAGATTCCCAATCGTTAGCCAAAGCGAAATATGGGCATGTAAAAAAACCCGAAGCGACTTGAACTGTTCCAAAATAAGTCATCATCATCATTTCAGTCAAAAACGTCCACTGCTGGACATAGGCCTCCCCCAAAGCGGGGGTTTGCCATAATCGCCACGCTTGGCAGGCGGGTTGGCTATCGCAGTATGGTGTTAAAATGCATAGAGAACGCTGCTGCCCATTCTCTAGTAAGTCCTTTAGTCGCCTTTTATGACACCCACGGGAAGAAATAGGGTGGTGCTATTCTTTACGTCCGGCACCACACAGCTACCAAAATAAGTACTGTGTCGGTATTGTGAGTAGCACGATGAAGTTCGGCAGAAGCCATTTCCAAGTCATCGAACTTTGATCTTACCGGGATCTATCCAAGACGCCATAAAGTATTAATAGTTCAAACATTATCGATACTATCAAGGAGTTTGTTTATCATACTAATATTTTACTCCCACCGTTCAGTAACACTGAATGATGAATGAACCGTACCGATCTTTATCGTTCACCGGTCCCCGTCTCATCTACTTCATTGTTAATACACCATTGTCATATTATATTTATAATAGATTCATATCGTCCCCATGTGAATGTTTTCCATCAAGTTGTGGGTCAGTTAATATAGAAAAGATCCACTTTCTAATAATGTTACTGGTTGTAATATCAATTTGCCGAACATGATGAGTAATTACAAAGCCTGCTCTTGACAAATGCGTTGTGAAATATGTACCGTAGAAATTTGATTGGTTTCGGTGTAAGGCACACGAATTTAGAATTGTGGCACGCTTGAGAAATTGGTATTGGTGCTCTAAATATTCTGCATCGTCGGCGTGTATCAATAGTGTATTAGAAAATATGTAATTTTGGTCGTCAATTTAATAACAAGCAATCAAAATGTAGTCTACATTGTTCCACACTTATTCCGTTTTGCCAACGTAACGATCCTAGTAAGGTCCATACTATGGCAAGGTCCCATGCGATATGGCCGAGCCTGTTACCATGCCCTGTCTGTAACTGTCTGATTGTGTATTTGATTTGTGTCCAAACACACCTACGACCCGTGGTCCTTATTATTGAGAGAACATACTATGATATTATTTGTTTATCTCATACTTCTACTGCCTCTCTTTTCTGGTTTAGTCATCAGGCTAACTTATGTATAAGATATAACCTGATTTTAGCAGGAAGCATGCCAAATTACCCCTTAATTACCAGCCAACTTATCTAGTCTTTGACACCACTTTTACGCCATATATCTGTATGTAATGTAGCGACTAATTCAAAGTAACATGTGTATGTCCTGTGTGTGACAAGCATCGGTACCCACATTGTGGGAGACTTGTTCGTGATCTTAGATTTGGATGCCCTACTTCCTTCACAGGAATGCAGTGCCATCGATGTTACTGATGTTATAAGTTCTGAAGGTGATTCTCAACGTTTTCTTTGTATCGAAGCCGATGTAAGAATGAATTAATATTTAATTCAATAATATGTTGATGACTTCTTGAGTATTGTTGTGTACCGTTGTTTTTTAATATTGGAAATGCAGTTTTCGGCAGAGAAACCTGTTTGGGTCTGAGTTTAAAGATTCATTAGGTGCGATATCTGCTTTGATTTTGGAGTAACAATGTCGATAGGTATCTTTTATCAGTTCTAATAGGTACCGTAATCACCAAATAGTAGGCGTAAAAACGCTCTACCTTATACAGCGTGTCGGTTACATTAATTGAAATTGTTACTTTGTTCCCGAGATAAACTGCAGCCTATGCAGATTCCCGTTATGGCCGTGATTAAGATTGTGGCTGATAAATGACTGTAGACTCGCTATCATAGGTCGAGTTGTAGGTGTGCGACGGAATATCTGTTACTTTAACTTATGTGCTCAGATTACCGTATCATTTAAATTGTATCTGCCTCATTGGTCGCGTGGTATTAAGTTCACGAGCGTGTAGTGTGTTTGATTCTCATGTTGGGTAAAGTGTTAATGGTGTACCGTTTTTGTTCAATAATTCACTTGGGCAATCTGGCGTTGAAGCGTAAAAGCCAATCAAACCTCATAAGAGCCAACAGATACTACAATAACATAAAATTATTATTGTGTAACAACAGAAATTATTGTCTAATAAATAAAATATCGACGTATTCGGATAGGTGGAAGGACTCATATCATAGTCTACCAAATACCGTAACTTAGATACGACCTAATGTAAGTACCAAACAACACAAACATAATTATATTTCACATCATTGAATAACATCCAAAAACCATGTTGATGAACAAATTACTTGGTGCAGACCAAGTAATTTGTTCAAGTAGACCGTACAAATCTAAACTCACGACTACCCTCGTTCCTACTCAATAGCGACACACATACTCCGTACCATATGATTAGTGTATGTTCCACGTGCGACCGTTGACATGCGATGGTTCATATTAATATTAGGACCTATAAAGAAATGGATATATTATTATTAATAGACTTGTTTTCTCTCTATACTGTCATAAGGTCATTAGGTGATGCAGGTGTTTCTTATTTCTGAGAAACAAACTGCTGTTACTGCTGTATTATTCTGAATATTCTTTATCCGTATTTTGATTATTATTTCTATGGGCCTTTACCTTTTCATCCAATGTCACATCTGTCATGTGTGCCGTAAAACATGACATAGGGAAATTTCACAAATAAAACTGAATGCGATCAGCCTATCGACGGTTAAGTATCAATATATAATAACTGCAAAAACATCAGTTAACTTTGAAACAATAACTTGTAATCTACATTTTATATTCATAAACTGAAATGTTTGTTTGAAATCACTATTACCATCACAAGCGTTCTCTACAGTTTTATTAAAAAAGTCACTTTTTGATTCAAACGTTCTAAAACTACAGAAATGGAACGTTTTTTTCGCCTCCTGTAAAATCATGTTTTTGTAGTTATTATACATCTAGATAGATACTTCACCGTCGATATATAATCACGTTTAAAAGCTTTCAGTGTCATCATTATTGAGGAATATTGTCTCTAGCTGGGTCAGTTTCATTGCTGAAATTCGCTCAGAAGACATGAAAGAGAGTAGCAGGTGACTCTTAAGTCTCCTGCTACTCTCTTCCATGTCTTCTATGGTGTCGAAGTCAGCTTTGCAAGATGCTGACTTTCTTAAGCATAATTTGTGGATGATCTTAATACCAGACTCCTCGTGACCACTGTACTGTTGTCTATTGATGGTGATTATGGTATTATCTTTATAGCCATTTATTGCACGAACCTTAAAGAAGGACTCCTCAGCTCTAATAATCAAATAATTAACCATTATGCTGATAATGTTTCGTGTTATTCGTCAGCTATTCGACTAATACGAGTACCTACTAAACACTTATTCAACAGCTGTAAATACACCCACGAGAGTTGGTTCAAACATTTAGGCCAAACTTGTTAACAGACATTGTTTTTTACTGATTGTATTTGATATTTCTTATGATTATCATGACCACTTAAAACAACCATAAATACCCCAAATTGTTTTACAATAGAAATTATGACTTTCTCCGTCCAAATATATCGCCTAATTGCTTTAGATTGGCCGTGCACATTACATCCAACTTAATGATTATTTATTTTTAACAACCCAGTTCGCGATTGCTCTTCTCAGGAGGTAATAATGTACTAACGATATAAGAAGTTGTGATCGACATTATCGAGAACCACAGGTTACAATGTAGCGTTTTATCGGAAACAGGCTTGCGTATGGGTTTTTATATGATTTACATACATAAATGTTGTCACTAGTGACGTGAAATGAAACAATTGCATTTCGCTTCATTCAACACTGCTACAAGGATCGTGGTGCTCGAATAATTCTAACAATTTTTAAGAGTTGGTCCATCTGAGTTGATGAGAACACAAATTTATTTCGTTAATTACATTTGATCGCATTACAACTTCATTATTTCAGTGACATACTGTGCTTACCTATCTTATAATGTTCATTTCAGCTCAACCACGTACTAAAATATTGTCTATCTTTATAAAATCTACTTAAGGCGCAGATATATGATTTTAGTGACTTTTAAATCTGTTATTACGCCTTCATATATTGCAAGTAAAAAAAAAATGTATGTTAAACTAGAACGCATACACATCAATTCTATATGTGAATATTTAAGTATTAAAGTAAAATACTTTATGAAATAAATTCAGGAAGTAATGTCTGCCCAAAGCATACCAAACGATATTACTTTCAAACTACTTAAGATATTTTCAACCTTTTTTTGTATGAATAGACTGTTGTATTATCTATAATTCTATCTGTGATTTTTTTCAAATACTCATATTTTCGTTACTAAAAATAAATATTCACTATGAAAGTTAATGGTGGCGCGGCGTGAGCGCGACGCGCATTTGTATGGCCAAGGTCAACGGCGATTATCTGAGCCTTAACAACATCAAATCTGTAGAAATGCAGTTTTTAATGGTTCGGTCGCCATTTATATTGACTGGCTTCGATCGCCACTCGCTACACTTCCCATGGTTTTTCTCCATCACGGCATCCTGTTGCCATAGTGATATTTAATGTGTAGTTAACTTTTTGTAGGCCCTTGACTAAGTCTTTGACGTACCATTTCATGGATTTTTTTTTATTTGCTTTTAATTATTTGGAAAAATCTTTGATGACGTTTTAAAATGACAGTTATTGAAGTAAACCTGGTGATTGTTTGGATTATAAAGCTTTTAATTATTTGGAAAAATCTTTGATGACGTTTTAAAATGACAGTTATTGAAGTAAACCTGGTGATTGTTTGGATTATAAAGCTTTTAATTATTTGGAAAAATCTTTGATGACGTTTTAAAATGACAGTTATTGAAGTAAACCTGGTGATTGTTGAATTTTGAAGGTATTCTTGAACACAATGAAAACTTGGTGCTAATTAGGACATATTATTATGATTTGTGAGCAATTATCTCTAAATTTTAAATAAGGCCTGTTAAGCTCCTGCCGGGGTTGCGAGTTTGTCCGAAAGGGATATCGTGGCCCTGGCACACAGGCAACGGAAGGAAGGTCTGACACGGTCTGACAACGGAAGGTCTGACACGCCCTCCCGCTCCGCCCAGAGCGGGAGAAGTTATTTGATGATTTCCCACCCAAAAAAAAAAAAAAAAAAAAAAGGCCTGTTAAGCTATGCTCGTATTTGTAAGACTGCAGAAACTGACGCTAAACTGCCTCATCCTTTTTCTTCTTTGAAGTTTAGAATTATGGTCCGTTCTCGTCTTGATCGAGCAATTTTTAAAGTTTCTGACTGAAACGGTTAAGAAAGAACATGCCTTATTGTAGGTACTATACATACTATAATCTACTACCAATACTGTTTCTTTTATGACAAGCCTTGAAACTTAAGGCTCCCGCAGACAGGCGCAATGCGGACGTGCGACGACACAACCAACATTTTCATGATGTTTTCATAGAAATTGTTCTACTAGAGTCGCAACGCGCCTGTATGCGGGTGCATTTAGTTATTTTTAATAACGTGTAGGTTATCTCAGCCAGAGATAAGACCGTCTAAGAAAAAAATGAGTAACTACAGGAAGTGCCTATACTTATTATATTAACAACCTGTATGTCAACCAACACAACAAAAAACCCGGATTACTCAACTTCGCGTACAAATTTGGCATCGCATCGTATCAATCAAACGTGGTACCTATTTATAAAATTATCGAGAGCACAATCATAAGAGCACGTCAAATATCATTATCATCAATGATTGATGGCTAATTCTTTAACCCTATCTGATTATATTAGTCGTAAAGATGCGTGGGACTGGGAGCACAATGCATCATTTTATTTACCTACGCATATCAAGAAGAATCGATGGATGCAGCGATCAGGAAGTGAACGAGACCTTTAGATGGCATATGGAAAATGTATCTAGCGGTACCATTAAGGGTCTATTAATTGAATTTGGTTTGATAACTATGCTACGGTACGGTACGGTAGCAAAGTTAATGTCATTACCGATCGCATCCTTAGATTATGTATTTGTGTGCATCCTTTTGATTGGCCGCAAGACTGGTGTACATTTTTCTATGCGTTTAGGACTTCAGGTAGACAGTACCTGATTGAGGAAAAGAGCGATGATAATGTAAGGAATGAATCAAATCAAAATTGAATGCTTGTTTGCTTATACCGCTTTTATAGATGAACAAGCCAGTTTATTGGTTAAAGAAAGAAAATATACCTACAAACAATTAAAAAACTATAAATGAGTGCCTGTCAACAAAAAATTATGTTGATGTCTTCATGCCTAAGAAATAATTATAGGTTCGGTTTGTTAGTTTGCCAAAATTTATGTCCCACCCAAAAGTAATAAATATTAAAATTCAAACAATGTTGCGTCATAAAAAAATACAGCTCCGTAAATATGGACGCTCTCAGCTCTCATACATTCGGACGTCCACAATTATTGTTATTTAAGATCGCATCCATAACTCGGCTGTTGCTAATGCTCAAACAAAACCCGGTACATGCAAACAAATTTACCGAAATTGTTCACTGAGCGGCGAATAAAAATTACGACCGGTTTGTTCGCCCGCGGCCTGCGCGCGCGTCGCGTTCGGCCCGTTTCGACGGCCATCCACTGATATTTATGCCCCCATAAAATACGAACACGCATCGGACTCCAAACGGTCACAACGGGCAACGTTTCTTTCGATCAAAAGCAATAGAATAATAAAATCTCACCTTATGTTATGTCTATCAATTCCAACTGAATCGATGCGATTATCATTGCGCTCTGCGTTAAACTCCATTTGACACTTTACAGGCAATTTACATAATCTAAGACCGACATTTTTATCGACACACAAAAGAAATAGTTTAAAATACTGTCACATTCTACGCTCGAAATAGAAATTGTTCCCAATTGTTTAATTTAAACCTATATATTTCTTTGTAGATTATACAAAAAAGCGAAGATTTTCAAATAAATGTTTTATTGCCGCCTAATGACAGGCCGGAGATTATTGCGCATTCTTAATTAGTTTTTTGTCAGTATAAAGTAGCGTTAAGTAAGATTCAAAAATTGAAATGTATATCGTATGCTACGGTCTGCATATTAATTTAGAGAGGGATATATATTAGAGGTAACGATAACATCATTGAGGATCGGGCATCTGATGTTCCCGATCAATTTACTATATTGCCTGAGTTTATTTGTTGTTTGACAATTTAATGGCGTTTTCAGTGTCGATCGCTGTTAATTAGATAGCCTTATAGCCCGGAGCTAGACAAATATTTTAATACAAACACATACAACGCCACCCACGTTCATCAAAATAGTATTCGCAGTCGGTAGGCAGATCGCAGCGTGTTATTAAGTGATATATTTTATAAACAGCCAGCGAGATGCCTTAGCCGTAGGTGATATGTTGCATAATTAAATTATCTGTTTATAGTCAGCCTTAAAATAGTTAGTGAATTACCACTTTCGTTTATTTTTAAATGTCAACATAACATTGTAGTGTTTAATCTACGGGTCACTTCTATGACTTCAAGATAACTGATAACAGTCGGTCTCCTTACAAGCTTTTATCAATATCACTAGAAGCTTCAATATTCCAATACATAAAGCAAGTACATTACGTTAATTAATTGATTTACGACTACACGAAAATCGATAACAAAATTCATAGAACTCAGTGCCGCCGAATTTCGAGAACTCGAGAACTCTTATCGAGTACCGCAAACTACCAAATGACATTCGTTCTACGTTTTAAATTAACGCAAAGAGCCGGGTGACAGGCGGCGCACGTCACCGTGCGTAAAATAAAACGCACGCGACATCGACAGATCAACCGACTTGTCGGCTACCGATGTCGTGGGACGATAACGTCCCGACGGGATGACGAGTTAATTCGATAGTCGCTGCGCTTTATATCACTTAGAAACATAAATACGAATTGACGGCTCGGACAAATTTTATAGGTACCTACGTATACCCGAGGCATAGACATGGTGCGTTTAGACGAGTAATTTATTGAGTGATCAGTTGAGCAACAGGGCGTATGAATAAGTATCTCTGTCTGATGTATTCCCTTGGGTGTTCAAGTTGTGTACGTTTTGTCGGCAATGGTTCAGCTCGATTACAAAGCTTTAAGACTAGCAGCATCAAAATAATTAGAAGGATAGCTAAAAATCCATGCGGAAAGGCCACCTAACTAAATAAAAACTGATAACCACACCTCTAAGCGCCGAAAACACGAAGAAACTTTCTGATGTGTTGCCAGTCTGTAACCAAATTTAGATGTCTCTTGTCCCTGCAACGTCACAGAGACTAGACTCTTCAAAACACAAAATACGGCGTTGCTTGTCGTAAGAAATAAGAATGACGCTAGGAACCCAAAAGAAACCTTTTATAAGGAGCTCCATTACAACTTTTGATTTATTTTTGCCGCTTGAACAGATCCGAGATACGCTTACAAGTCTGACTGTTACTGAGACTGGTATACGACAATAAATAAAACAAGTTCTTGACATAAAACATCAATAGTGCATGAGTACTAACAGCTTGGTGCTTGCCTAGAAGCACTGTTGTAGCAATTCTAGCTTACGACCGAACATTAACATAGGTAGGAGTCGTAAATTCAAAGTGTAAACTTTAAATTGTCAGCAAATTTTTGCTGTAGTACTTAAAAATAATAATATGTCGTTCTGTAAAAGTATTTGAACGTCATGAAGGTGCAGCAGCATTTGCAAAAGCAAGGAATGCGATAAATATTTTTATTTGTATTTTGAGTAGAACATGTATAAATATACTGTCTCACAGTATTGCTGTATAGTTAGAAGTTTTTTTACATCGCCAGCACGTGATGTGCTGGCGATGTAAAAAAACTAAAACAAAAAACTAAACATCGCCAGCACATCACTGTCACTGCAGAATCGTGGTAGCCCCCAGCAGCACCCTAAACGCGTTGTTCTATTGAACGTAGGGCATTGTATAACCCAAGTGTGTAGTTAACCCAAGGCTGCACGTGTAAAGTTTTTGGCAGTAAGACTTAAAAAGAGTCATTTCCACTTGATCACTGCTACGCGCGAAACTGCGGGCCCACATATTACACCGGACAGCCAACGCCCGACGTGCCCTCTCCACATCCGCGTTATCCTTTAGGTCCTCGGAAACCCAGTGGCCGAGTTACTTGAACTGAGCGACTCTGTTTAAGGGGGTACCATCTAAGGTGACTGTAGGTACAGTCACGTAAATTTTGCCCCGCCCCTTAAATACTAGGATTTCACTTTTTTTCGTGTTGTATCTAAGCCCATGGGCCTCCGCATAGGACTCACAAATCCGTACCAGCTTACGCAACCCTCCAATCGATGGACTGAGCAGTAGCATATCATCTGCGTAACTAATATTGTTGAGACAAATCAGTACATAATCTAAGTTACCACAAAATATCAAATTTTCTCATTCAATTTTGAACTTAACTATCAACACTTTAATGTTTTTTAATTTTGAGAAATTTGATCATTTGTTATTTAAACCTGAGGTGGTGTGTGCAGAAAAAAATGATGTTGTACAGCCATGGCTGTACAACATCATTTTTTCCCGTCATAAATCTGAAGCTTAGAGAAATTCTTGTATTTACCGTAAAGCCCAGAAGAGACTATAAACGCATTCTGTTACCAACAATGAGTATAAAACAAACACAAGCCAATCACGATTTATATGAACAGAAATAATATGTAGGTACTTGCAATAAACCATTTGTAGTACCATCCACTAAAATATTGCAGAAGATTGCGTGCTTGCACTTTATGGATCATTATTGATTGTAAACGGTATGAAAATGGACATTAAAGCTTTACAAGACAAATATCTTGTCGATTTTTAAAGTCAGAAAGCGCAGGCAGGGGGCTTTAAAAAATAATTGCTACCGCCTCTGCCCATATTTCATGTAGAAGTGCAAAGAAATTGCTTCCTTATTAATGGCAATTTATTGGGCTTTATATCATTATTATTTACGTTCTGTATGATCACTTGAAACCGGTAAATATTCAATGTTTCATACTATTTCTGTATTCCTATTTGTCAATGTTGGAAAACCTGTAATTATTTACAATTTGTAATTTTAATGTATGATGAAAAATTAATCATCATGGTATATTAAAAGGATTTTATTTTCAATAACGAATAGTAATTAATTTTGCACTACCACTTTCGTGAGAATTAATGACAAAATTAAACTGATTAATTGGACTGGAATTTCAACGTAAAAGCTCATAGAAAACAAAATCACCCAATTAACGTAAATATAACACAAATTCTGCACGTACGAAATTAATCAAATTGCCTCTTAAAATTCCATTAAGCGGTACTCATGGAGCTCACTGCTGAGGTTCATAACTCAGAACTACTGATAACAATCATCAAAATACTCGAGCGAATCTCGCCAATGAAGATTATGATTGATACCACTACTTAGCTAACGGTAAACCACATAGTGAAATTGAAGTTTTCTTAATGCATGGCTGTAGGTAAAACGAAAATTGGTGATTCAAATTATAATGAGAATGATTTAATGGCTCTCGCAACAGTTACCGTCACCAATATATTTAAGATACGAGAAGCCTAATCAAAAACTATACATTGAACGATGACTAAGCACTTCTTACAACAAAACATTGAACACGAGGCAATGTAGAATACCAAAAGACAATAGACGGCACCTTTTTATGCAGTGAGATGAAGCATATTAAAGTGAAGGAATTCTGGTAGCAAAAAATCAATAAAACTCGGCCGAATAAAAAACTAACGAATAAAAATAGAGGATCACGCCGAGTAGAAACAAAGTGTTCGTTCAGATACTATTAAAGAAGTGTACGTGCTTGATAACATGACAGTAGAATAGCAATACAAAACAACACACCGAAAACGAATCATTAATTTCCATGTAACAAAACGGCGAATAGCTTCTGATTGGAATTCAAAGAAGGAAATTTGAACGCAAACAATATAATTAATTGTCATGGGAGAAAAAAACTATTCGATTTAGCTGGAAATCTACTCAAAGAGGTAAAGTTTCGTGTAGCAAATGATACCACAGAAACATTATAGAGTAGGTACTGACAAATAAATTTTTTGCTGTAACAGACTGAGTGCCAATTCCTGACATAATTGCCATTTACAATAATCCACACACGGCCACATTATTTGCTGGATTAACAAAAAAATAATGGAGCTACTAGATATCATTTTATAAACCTGTATTTATGCAGATGATACCAGTTTCCAACGTGTTTACTATGAGCCTGTCGAGTTATAATCGTAAGCAAAATATTGAAAAATTAATTGCAATCAATTTTAAAGATCGAAAACCTGTAGTGGAACAATTTTGATGAATGTGTAGATTGAGTGTGTATTTTGTTTTGTAATTTTTTAGCAGACAGCTAATTGATTTACACGATGATTTTTTTGCAAAAAACTACTTATAGTTTAAACGAAAAATAACACTGCATTAACAATTTAGTGAGAGAGTGAGATACATTTTGAGTTCCATTGACGATCAAAATTTTATTGATTTGAAAACATGTGATAATTTAGAAGTAACAGCTAGATAGAATAAATAATCTTTCTCATGATTCTAATAAGCACCTAAAGTTTCAATATTGAAGGAACAGTCCCTGTAGCAAAATCAAAAAAAAACGATGCGAGTTCTGCGAGATATTTTGATGTTCCTACAATTTCTCCAAGAAACTAGTGAATGTTGACACTCAAATTAAGTCCTAGATTATACCCCACATAATCTCGCAGTGGACACATAAATCATGATCAGCCGTAGGGCTCCAAACTAGTTTTATTTACTCTATTGCTAACGGTAGTACAATTAATTCGCGAGCGGAACGGTAGCTGTCATCTCTGTATTGAACGTAACATGTGGTATTACACGTCCGCAAGATGTTTGATCAGCTTGCAGAGACTTGCTAGCTCTTGCAATGTTTATTAAGTGACTATCGTGCGCAGAGTATGCATTAGAGGGAAAATATTTTTCAATCAAGAATGTGTTGAAACTGAGTTAAAGAAGTTTACACGACGAACCTCTTGATGCATTCTTTTTCTTTTTTGAGATGATTATAAAACAAACGCCGAAGCAAAACAAGTTTCGTAATCTATAACCAAGTCTGCATGGTTTTTAATTGCAGCAACATCTTGCTTGGCTTTCATTTTCCTCAAAACATCTTCGAACCAACAAGCCCTGTTGATTGGCGAGCATGGACCAAGGTTGGCTCAGATGGGTCACGTTAACGACCGTAACAGGATTGTGTAGTTTGATCTAACAATCACTTAATTGGTACCGAAACTAGGATTGGCCGTGCAAAATCTTATTTATTTGCGTGACGAAATCGGACACGAGAACCTTGTTAGAGAGTCCAAATTAAAACGGACTGATAGAAAACTAATCATTGCTCTCTCTTCACTTATAAGATCGGTATGATTAAGCAATAAATAGATTTTGTTGATTACGGTATTAATTTGCTTTATGGGTAGGTTTACGATGATTGCGTCTACCGTCTTCTTCACAAACGTTTTAGAGCTTTATAAAACATCAAAGCAAATACCTTCGGAACTTCTACCATTATTTACTTTTACTGTATGTCCTTAATTGCTAGTACTATTTGGTTATAAGGAAAAAATTGTGGCTTTTAGTGCTCCATAGGTAATGTTAAGTAGCTCCTGACTTCGGTTTGAAAGATATTCTGAAAACGAACAACGAAAAATACGCTTTTAATCAAATCAATAATAAAATAATATATGCCCAGTATACCGGAGTCTTATTTGCAAGAATGCACGAAGGCCTATTCTGCCTTGTAAACTCGCTAACCCACCTATCGGCTGTCAGCTGTAGCTTGTAATCTTTACTTGAATAACCCACTCGACTACTCTATAGAGATAAGATGATATTAAGGCTATCAGAACATTCGTATGGTAATTAGAGTTTAATTATGTTGTATATGTACACCGATGTTCATTATTTTAAACACATGGTTTAATAATATAATTTGCTTATCAGCATCGATAAATTATGATTCAACTTTGCAAGCTTATTCGTTTGTGGTTATATTAGTTGAGAAATTAAGACATTTTTATTCGATTACTAACTTAATATCTATTTTATAGTCAAGATCAAAGAATAACAATATTAAAATACTCTTCATAATATCATTTTGTTGAGTTTGGAACGGTCCATACAAAAATATTTTAATTAAGCTCAAAAATATTTCATTCACGAAAAATATACAAATGTATCTACCGGGTAAAGTTATTCTATTATGCAGCAGCAGCATCATCAATCAACTATTCAACGAAAAAATAACCATCGGAGTCCTCTTTTTGGAATATAACTAACGCGTCACTTCCCAGATTTTTTATACCCTAAAAAAATCAAACCCGTGGCTCAGTGTCGCACGACCTTCCCGCGGGATTCCTTCTCGTACTCACACCGTCACCGGACCGTTCCTACAATTTAATTGATCTCAATGCTCGAGACTAATCGACTCGCTACGGAAATGACTTCTTGTACGGTTGAGTCACCGCCGTAGCCAAAATGGGTTGGTCAATTGTTTTGGTTGAGTATACACGCCTTCACAAGCTTTATTAAAGTTTAATTCTCGTTAAACGATGATAAACGTCGTAATAAAAATACTCTCTGCATCGAGACTCTGCATCGATCAATTGGCTATAAAAATAGGCTAGGATAATAATTATGCAAAACAAAGAATAAAGAACAAAAGTTACTACACTACATTATTAAACACGATAGTCAATAAATTAACAATGGGACTATAATTTCGAACACAAAGTAAACGCAAAGAATTCATCGAATAATTGTACTGCCAATAGCTTACGCGGCTTTATTTTTTCACAAACGGTGTGAAGTAGCCGATGGTATTTTAATGTGACAGCTGAACACATAACCGCACTTAATTTTGTCCTAATGCGAGCACCGGGCCATAAGAATCTTGGCCTTTAGTTCGCTCCGTTTTTCTCCAGAGAATATCTGTGAACTGAATCGGCGATGAGCCAGATAAGGCGAGTGTTTCTTTAAATATGCAAAGTGCAAACTTTGTGGGACTCTTTCGACAGGATGCTGAATAATTTTACACGCTCTTAATGGTTCTCGTGTCGTTTTAATTCAGCCTTGCGGTGTTGCGTTGACACGGTAAGGCGAAATTAAGCTAAAATTGTTTTAATTACAATCAATGGTATTATATTTGGTCTGTACGCTCGGAATAATAAAGGAAGCTATTGCATGAATGTGTAGTGCTGGTAAAATTACCATAATTAATGGAATAGCCATAAACTATGGCTATTGTTTGATGTTGCTTGCAAATAAAATCTATGGAGATAAATAATGAAGTAGGATGTTCGCGCTCCCGCGTCGGTTCCTCTAGTGTTTGTCAGGCGCGGTGTTGGCTACATCGCGGCGACATAATTTAGCACCCAGGCAAACACTCAGGCATTTTTCTAAAAGACAATACAAGCCTCTCGGCCAATGGAATATTCAGAGTGCCTGAAGAATTCTCATTCTCGCACCCGCTAATGAATAGCTATTCTTTGAGCATTTTAACTATGGCTCTCGGAATGGAATTCGAGTGTACAGGTTTCTTAAAAGGTCCTTCGATATGCGTCGGACCCTTTCCGCTTCACTTAATTTATGGACACTCATACTTTTCTTTTATTTTGTATTAATTATTACGGACCGTATAAAAGTTTCGCGCGTTGTTCGACTTCGGAATTTTAGTGGTATTACATTGTTATACACTATTTCTGCTCTAGATTCATCGAAGCCGGTTTTCTTATGCGTACCTACCTATAGTATAAATTAATTATATTAATACGTGAAGCGCAACTTTGTACCCCTTTTTACGAAAAGTATGAAATTTGGCACTTTTACTGTTTACATGGATGAGGAGTACAGAAAGCTAACATTTTTAAATAATATGCATTTGAATTAAATTAAATTAATAAAAAAAAAACATTACACACTACCAAGCGTTTGACACATACACATCATGACTTGAAGATAGATAGGAGACAGCTACGGTGACAGCTTGACCATGGAATAAGTAATTACTACTCATGGAATTAGTAAGTACCTACTCGTAGGTCGAATTTCGACCAGTGGGCGACCACTCTCAGTATAAATTATAGACGTGACATTATCCTCGAATTCCTCATTTCTCTATGAGGGCACAGTTGGTGGCTCACTGCAGACTGTATCGTAACTAATTCAAACAATTACTCATCTTCCGAGACAAAATTGGGTTTTATTGTTCCTTAATAGAAAACAATGATAATAAGGCTATAAATTACTTGTTAGACACGCTTGTCTATCATCTTATTTCGTTATTAGGCATGAAGTATGCCGTAGTTTTGAGTTCTTGCTAATTTATATTCAAAGTATGTAGACCCACTATTATGGAGAGTGTTTTGGATTAGACTTATTTATTTTTTCAAAGAGAGTTCTCGTAGCGGCGTCGTCGCTGTCATCGTGTCCAGAATACATTAATACTAATTAGTGTTTTGTATATCTAATTATTTAATTTTACTATGTCGAAGTTCCATTCTTCGAGAATGTTTCGGACGTTGTTAAAAGGACCTTTGACATTGTTAATGTTTCCTTTTTAACAAGAAATATAAGTTCATTGACATGTGTAGCAGTTGATAGTTAAGGTTATTATGGAACAGACACGGAACGAATATTGCTTAAACTTGAGGCTCACGATTTTTTTTTTAATTGAGCTCCTAAGCCTATCACGGTCATCCATGACTGCAGCTACCGCAAAAACTTACAAAAGAAAAACAATAACTCACTAAAAAACGGAACCTTATAAAATTGTATTTGCAAAGTCTGCATCATTACAAATACCATTGAACACAACAACAAAAAGAATTAAGTTAGTCACCATTCGCCGAATTATTTTATCGACATTCAAATTTTGAAAATTCAAAGGCAGCATTTCTTTTTTTGTGTTTTCGCGGCAACGGCAACAGATAATTTGGTCATGTACCCTTACAGACCGCTTTATGAAATATTGCAATGATCAAGCAACAATGAGCTGTAAGGCTGCCAAGCGACTACGCAAACACAATGTAATCTCTTCTGCGAACCAGAACATGATTTATTAAAGAAAATCCACATTCGAATTTCGAGTCTTGTAACGGTAAACGGAACAATCTATACTTAATAATCTGTGGCTAATTTGAAATTCTTAAGTCGGTACTACAGAGGCCTGACCTGAGCATTAAGTGGCTGTGGTACAATATAAGGATATGCTATGGGAATACTTCTTAGCTATTTAGAATAAGCTGGTAATACCTACAACGCATTAATGTGAAATTTATAAGTAGTTCAAAACTGTTAAGTGCTACAAAACCATTGTGAGAGAAAATGAATAAACTTATTCATTATTTTATTTTATTATTAATATTGATAATTGTGATGAACCTATGCTTTTGGGAAGCTACCAAACCAAAACCCTGAAGGCTAGATTTGGTAAGGTTCCAGAAACAAAAAGATACATGTTAGCAAGTTTGTTACCTCATCATTTGTAGGTACTAAATATGTTTCACCAAATGAGCGTCTATTCGTCTGTATGTCTTTTCATCCGTATTTAGTAGCTCTGTATCGAATTCATCTTCAAATTCACTAACGCGTCCTCAAAAGTGTAAATTCGAATCAGTAGCACAGTTTCGAGCTTTTAAATATTTATATTTTAAGCCAAAAATTTTACATTTCGATAACTTGAGAAGATTATTGTACAAAAATGACCCAGGGCCAAATATACTGCCTTTTTGAACACCTCCAATATTTTATATGAGCAATGAAGTACAATTTATCAGAGATGGTTAATTACTTCAGATAAATTCAATACATTTAGCTTAATTGACACCCCTAAAACAACTTTGCAAGCTTTCCTTCGTAGCACCACTTAATATTAATCAGCATATTTCCAAGGACAATTTGTCATGCATCATCCTAAGGCACCAAACAAAAACGTACTAAAAAGCATTTAATATACGTTGATCACGTACTCATTACTATTCAAAGTGAAAGACCGGATGCATTGTAACTAAACGTTAAAGGGAACCGCGATGGCGTTTAAAAGCTACAAATAACCCATTCACATCAACATAATTTATAAACAATTCCCAACAAACCATTACTGGGTGTATCAATATGAAAACATAAAGAATAAACGATCGTTGTCTCTCTTTATATGCAAGAAACACCTCATTAAATGTTTGTCATACAATTTACCTATCTGCATTAACAAGGCTGTACAATGGGATAAAAAATTACAAAGGTAGCCGCTTGACTGGGCCCTTATATTGTATGTTTCAGAGGCAACTATCTTGCAATAATTGTGGTTGTTTCGGTATGTTGAGATCGGGTAGTTTCTGCTTGCGTATCGGCAGGGTTCTCTGTGTTACTTTGTTGCACAATGTGCCGAAGCAAAGAAAGGTGGAAAAAGCAAGCGGTTTCTTATAAAGAACATTTTGCTGTACGACAAAAGGGCACAAAATACTTTGTAAGCAGAACTTTGCCATACACTCAATTTGATAGTCTGTGTCGAAAGCCTTTGGCAATACAAAACATAATGAGAATCGATACTATCCCCTTCCTCGTTCATTAACCAAGACTTCCGCCTTAACAATCATAACAGCATTGCTAACAACCGATTGCTCTCTTTCCATAATGAAGGCACGCGACTTTCAATAGAACAGCATGGCCGTCGAGTGAGTTATTCAAATGAAGTTTTATACACGTTAGTGCATGCTAGGGACATATTCGATAATTTATACAAACAATGCACCGCAGTCTTGGCCAGACTTGTAAAACTTACGGCAGTGCAATTGAACGTCATTTAGCTTGCTGGATTATTATAAGGATTATGTTCATATAATTTTGCTTCTGCCCTTTTCGTTCGTGACCAAAACCATTACAAATATTAGTGATTGACAATGGTAATTACAAATAAAGGTTCTGAATCAAAGCACAGTGTCGTGTAAAGTGCTATTTGATAGATTTTTTTTTTTTTTTTTCTCTAGCGTACGCTGTCCCACTGCTGGGCAAAGGCTCCCTCCACTCCTTCCATCTTTCGCGAGCCCGCACATCCTTCTTCCAGTTTTGACGGAACCTATCCAATTAGTCCCGCCATCTCCTACGTGGTCTGTCGCGACCCCGTCGCACTGTCTCAGGGCACCAATTCTGTGCCTTTTGGGCCCACAGTTGTGGCAGACGTGTCCTGCCCAGTCCCATGTAAGTTGAGCAGCCTTTTGAGCCACGTCAGCTATCTTTCGAACGCAGTATTGTGTATAATTTAATTATGCAAGCCATATTATCTCAAGAAGGACAATCAAATTATTTAAAGCAACGGTTGGAATTAAAACAATGGTTGGAAGAAAAATCTGAAACCTTTTGTGATTGATGTGACACTACAAAAACAAGTGCCTCTGTGTACGTCTTAATACTCGTAAAAGGCACGTGTGAAACAGGAAGGCAATGAAATATTCTATTAAAAACCGCGTGTCGGACCACGCACAATGTAGGGTTCCGTAGTTGGGATGAATTAATCCCAAAAAACAAACTTTGTAGTTGAAAAACATGTTCTCCCACACATTCCAACTGCAAATGTAATTTCGTACGTAGAATATTCAGAAATTTACCATGCTATTTTAAGATCTTCTTGTCGGTGTTCCTGTAATCTACAAGTATAAACCTATTTTCTGTTATGTTTTCAAAATGTATGGATCAGTAGTATCCAAAATAAGGGTGGTCAATTAACATCTATTTTCTGAAATATCTTTAAAACTATTAACTGTAAAATTATTAAACATATATTTGAGACCCTCGAAGTGAGGCTTTTCATTTGATTTCACACAATACAGTTTGCAAGCCTTTTTGTTTTCATTTTCTTATTTACCACCCAAAAGTGACGCCCATATTCAAAATTCACAGAAATTCATATGTTCAGATGGTGAGATATTCATATGAATTTCAACTTAATCGATCTATTAGATTTGGAGCAAAATGGCTGTGACAGACGGACTGACAGACAGACGAGCGTACGGAACCCTAGAAACGAAATAAATTATTTACAGCAGCTGTCAAGTCATATTTGGGAACGACTTCCTGATTTACGCCTTTATATTTTGTTTTGGTTTTAAAATCCAGCATAATTATGAACTTAAATACAGAAGTTAATACGTATAAATACAACTAACATTCACCTACAGTGTTATTTTAGTCTCTTAGTACAGCAGTTGAATTACACACGTATTTGTATTACATTAGGAACAAATCCCGCAATGTACGTATTGTACGTTCTTTCACTAATTCCTGTAACTATTAATATACATGTTAGACAATGCTGTAGCCTGTTAATTGCGTCCGTATGTCCCGGGCCCGGGATTATAGTGCGGACCTTCGTTAACACGGGATTTAGCTCTTTGATACAACCCTACCCTGTAGTTTGGTAATTACGGAAATGAGTGAAACGAGATTTTTCCCGGTAAATGACCGAATATATTGCATTGTATTATTAGGATGAAAAAAATATGTTTGTTTATCCGGGTAAATACGGAATCTCTTAACAGATTCACAAGGAGGAGCAATGAATCTATTCAGAAGAGAGGGTGGATATTGAATTCCTTCAATGTGAATAGTGCCAACTGTTATAATAATATTCAATTGATACTTTCGAATCAACAGGAATTAGAGGTGCTTAATTTTGAGTTATATTCCGGCTAAACTCTCTCAAGTTTAATCTGGTGTCAAGAACCTAATGTTTCACTTCATTAAAGGGCACTAAGGAAGCACGATTTTATAATACAGGATACGAAAATAAAACAGGAATACAAATCAAATATCAATTTCCAACACTGATAAAATAGACCATTCCAGAATACCTATAATTAAGAACAAAACTAATTTCCGATATGAACTTCTATTATTTTACTACTCTTTGCAGGAAACGTTTGTGTTATTACTTATTACGAGTAAACGTATGCAAAATAATAATGCCTAATAATAATAATATAACAAAAACAATTTCTAACGGGAGAAGCCGCCATTAGAGTTGTTATTAGGCGGAAAAATGAAGCTCACTAAGCTAATGTAATGTTTTAAATTATAATATAAGTGCTTATTTAAAGTTTTTAAATTAATGGGCAAAAAGTTGTAAATAGTTTTTCTTTTTAACAAATTAAATGAGTCTTTAGATGATTCTGATTATCTTATATCACGCGAGCCAAAAATAGTTATCATTTATTTCTTTCTGATGTAATTTTATCAAACTTCACTATGAAGTTTGATAAACTTTTATAAAAAGATTATCTCGAATTCTTTTTTGCCTTTTCTTTCCCACAGCTGGACAAAGGGCTCTCCTAAGTCCTTACAGGTACTTTTTCCCGCTAGGTCTCGAACCAGCCCTCATGGTAATTTATATAAATTGTTCTGCCCAAAGAGATTTAAGATACTTACTATAGAGAGGCTATGCGAAGAAATGTTATAGAAAAACTGTAATGCCATTTCTCAGTGACGCCATCTAGCATAATATATCGAAAATAAACCGAAGTTAGGTCCAGTCGTTTTACCATAACGAGATTTTCACTATCGTATTGCGCAACTCCATAATTAATTAGAAAATATTTTTGTCTTGTGGACACGAATGCGACTTGATATGCAGGCGTGCCACACTAGACTGAGGGACTTTTGCCCACTAGGACAAATGTATCGGATTACGATTTTTTTCGCTATGTCCCGTCTATTGTTAAGTAAATAATTTAATGTCTTTGGTTCTGCCATTCTTTGAAATTTTCTTGAAAATACACTGATTGTGGTTCACCTTACCTCATCCATCACAAATAAATACAATTTCAATTAATTATTTTAACTTATGTATGTAATTTTGATATTCATAAGTAGTTTGATCGTAATCCATGGGCGACTAACTCCATGGACACCAAAAAGTTTTCAAACGAACAAATCACTCCGAAATTAAAGTGACATCTCATTCAACAGCTTATGAGGGATCATTGAAAATACGGCTATTCACGTGATACAGAGAAATGCGCAGAAGCACAAGTTGATTTAAAATTTATTTATTTATACGCTTAACAACTAAACATACACACACAGCATTCACCCACAACCTTTGTCATAATTATAGATCTCGCATGCATTTAGATTATATAGTATATGTCGTTAAAGTTGTCTGAGAAACAGGCTTACCAAGGGGTATCGTATTACCCAGTTACTGGGTTGTGGAGGTCAGATAGGCAGTCGCTCCATTTAAAATACTGGTATTCAGCTGCATCCGGTTAGACTGGAAGCTGACCCCAACATAGTTGGGAAAAGGCTAGGCAGATTGATTGATGTCGTTAAAGTTGTAGTAACTTTAATAAATTAGTTGATAAGGTACGATGGGGTTGGCATATCCATATGGATAAAAACCCCCTTTAATTAATAAAGAAAACAAGACTAGATTATAGAAAAGCCCCAGCACTATTAATTAGCGTACTTGTACATTATACAAAGTAAATAATATATTTTTAAATATCTAATAATAATAATAAAAGAATAATAATTTCTGGATTACTACTTTCCAGCTGCAATCAAAATGCAAAACGAAAATTCTTTCAGGAAATCTTTGATAATAAAACAAGAGATGTACTTCCATACGAGTTGGGTAAACTGACATAAACTGGAACTACAGTGGATTTAAAACCGCAATGTTGCAGTACAAAAGCTAATTATAATTCAAAATCAGGTTCTATACTTATTATGGGCCAAATAAAGCCTTATCAATTTTTACCAATACGATAAGGCACTTAAAGGTACCGAAAGGGCAATCTGACATTCAAAAAAATTCAATTGCGGTTCCATACCAAATCGCGTATATTCGGCTCTCTCTCTCTGTTTATTTTCTTGACAAATGTCTTAAACATTACAAAAGATTTGTTAAAAAAATAATCCTTGTTAATTTTAACAATTTTTTAAACTTTAACACTGCATGAAACTACTCATCTTCACCTGCATTACAACACAACTTTGCCCGTTCACGAATCGTCGACTCCACTACACGTTCGTCGGTTCTCTCCTCACGATCTCTCTGTGACATCTAATTACTCGCCAAATTAAGCCCCAGCTATGAAACTTTCTTTCGTTAGGGCGGGCTATGTTTCAAACTGCTCGAATTTAAATTAATAGATGAAATGCTGTTTTGAATATTGTCAGTTTTCGGTAGTGATACGGATTTCTTATTCGTGTTTCTGCAGAATATCTAATAAGAGTGTTTAGAGAGAGAGACTTTAGAGTAATATTTGAGTTTTTTTCTATTAAAAGTTCCGTTCCAAGTTCTATTAAGTTTTTCCTACATGTGAAATGCAATAAAAGTAGTATTGAGTAAGTCAGAAAGACGAGATTCTAGTATTGTAATGCTTAAGGTTCAATGTAACGCGTCCAATAATATCCAAATATTATATTTGTGAAAAACAATTATATTTCATGGAAAACATTATCAGTTTTTTTTTTTTTATGACTTATTATTATTGTATTCCCGTTGCATTAATGTTCACTAATATATTATAATTCCTGTAAGTAGGTACTCCGGTATTCTTATAATTTAATTTAACATTCAAATTGGTAACGAGCGGCATTTCTTTACTCTGAGCTTAAAGAATAGAGCTCTAAACAAAATCACGTCGACGACAACGTCTCTATAAATGGTCAAGAAAATAAACGTTTCACTTTGTAACACTTTGTCACCCGACGTTCATCTAATGAGAAACTTCATAAGCTGAATATTAATTCGAAAATTAAGCTTATCATCGAGCATTACACGAACAAATTGCGTCGACCTTTGCGCCGCCAATAAAAACACATTAACTCGGGATCACTTGAATTAATGATTTAACTGCACAATAGGAATGTCCTCAGGTGCGGCCACGAAAACGTACGCTTATCTAAACTGGCCGGCGTTGTATGCGCTCTCTAATTGGCTAATTGGCATACTAGTGAAGATAGATCAACAATTGCAATCTCTTCCTAGTTCGGTTAGATAATGCATCCGCCTCTGTCGCCCTGATGAAATGCTAAGCGATCGATATCGCGGCCATTGAAATACGCTTCACGAACGGTAATTGTAATATATTACAGTGGTAATTTAATACTTGTTTTGTAAACGTTGTACTAAGGTCATTACTATGGGCGATTAGAATTTGTTGGCGCAAAAACAACACCGCGTGTGGTCGGACGTGAGATTCTATTTACTGATAACAGTTCTTATAAGGTTCGCTTGATATGAAGTGTGGTGTGGTTGATTTGAACGTACAACTTATCGCATGTAATGTTAGCCCCCTTGTTAATTGACCGGTTGTGAACATTGAGCAATTTAGGTACTTCAATTTAATGTTATGTTTAGACGTGGAAATAAAGACATCGGATTCTAATTTATTATCACCACACGTGAAGCAGGAAGTTTAGTTGGTTGGTTCGAATATTAAATTGGTTTTGTTTTTTACTGAAACTATTTTATTTTACCCACAGCTAAGATTGAAAAAAAGGTCCAACCTATTCCTGGATCAGACGTAAACTATGTCCACAAAAATATACCGTTTTATCAATTTTCCTTTTTCTATCGCAAACATCGAAAGCCTATACCCCAACCGTAGCCCAAATACTCGTAGTAGGCTTCTTGAATAATTCCTTTACACATCTTCGTATCGCCAAAGCCCACCCCTAACTGCGAATACATTTTTAAAGCTGTGCGCACATAAAAGGGAATACAGGAGTGTTATTCGAAAGTGCGGAAATGCGTCCCATACATCAAGTGAGGAAAATAGAAAAACAGAGGCGAGATAAATTGTGAGTACATCGCCGTGAAATGTTGCTACAATTCAGAAAGAGACAAATAGCCCTTTGACAACAGCAGTATATTTTATATTAGTGTTGCCCAAATGCAAGAACAAGACGAGACTTAGCCAGTCTTGGTCTTGGTCTTGCGCCAATACACCTGGTCTTGGTCTTGGTCTTGGTCTTGCGCTCCCAGTCTTGGTCTTGGTCTTGGTCTTGCAGCAAGAGTCTTGCAAGTCTTGCAATTACCTATTAGTCTATTACTATTTATTAAAGTTTACTTTAAATCTTAGAAAAACGTATTAGAATTGGAACATTGTGAGCTTGAATTAACATAGCCATAGTAAAGATCAAGCAGATTAATAAATAACTGAAGATTTGATAAGAAATTCGAAAAATCAACTGACCTATATGTCGTTTTCCATGGAAGTAACTGTTTCTTAATAAACATTTATGATTTATAAGCTTTGATTTATAACCTAATCATAATACTACTTGCGTGATCAGTATAATGTATTCATTTTCATTCTAAGCACTCTGAAACTTATTTATTCTTTGGAACACCTGTAGGTACTCTTAAAAAAATTCGAAATTATTTTGCATGAGTATACCTACGCCCTATGGCGGCAATCAAATAGTGTCACAAATGTTATGATTTCGGCGTAGCGGCAACGATTGTTTTAGATTTCAAAAGAAGCCGCCGGCGCGTGTATCATAACCATGTACTTCCGAAAAGCGGCAAATTTCTTTGAGAAGTAAGTACAAAACCTTTGATGCCGCATTATCAAAGTGCCGATGGTTAAAACATAACTATGCATGCACTCAGTTTGATTTTAATAGATATTTTTTTATTCGCTATGTTTATGGTATTAGTCGTAATGCGCATAGGTCCAGTTTTTCATATTCTTTGATACAGTTTTTTGCGTCTCATAGAATTCCTAAGCGTACCTACCTATACACCGAACTGTTACACCTAACTACTCAGTGAAATAGCGCTAAGTCCTAGCTGCAAGACGCAAGAGTCTTGCAGGCTATGTCTTGTTCTTGCTCAAGTCTTGCACGGTCAGTCTTGGTCTTGGTCTTGCTAAAAATACGCGGTCTTGTTCTTGGTCTTGGTCTTGCAAAAACGCAAGAACAAGACCAAGACTGCAAGACCAAGACTGAATTTGGGCAACACTATTTTATATGCACTTGTTTGGGGCACGGAGCTAGAGATGTAAGCCTATTCTCGTACGTGGTAGGTTTAGGGACCAACTGTTTGGTGCCACGGCCACTGTTTGATAATGAATGCTGAAGCTGTGGTCGAGCTTAGTTCCGTTCCAGCCTAAAACAACAGGTTTGCTGAACAGGATTAGACGTGAGGACCGAAAATTGTTTGCGCTATTCTGTGACTATAACGGCTTTGTAAGCGTATTTGGAATTCGCAGCTATTCATACAAGGACTAAATTGAATCGGTAATCGATAGGGCTAACGTTGAATAAGCTATATCGCAGTGAGTACCTATTTAACGCTAAAGTGACGTGAAATTATATGATGAAGAACGAAAAGCTGAAAACAAAGCCTAGCCGAACCACATAAAACCTGTCTGTATTCACACTGTATGACAGTCATACAATTTTATTCTAGGTACAGTTTCCGATCTACAAATTCATTTGTAGATCGGAAACTGTACCTAGAATAAATTCTAGAAGTTATATTCATATAACTTCTAGAACCGCGGTGTCAAATTCGCACGTTCCAAAGGACATTCAAAAGAGCCACAAGTCGATACTTTTCGCCGAGACACAAAATAAAATGACTCCCTCGGACGTGTTTGTTCCCGGTTGCAGTATTTAACACTCTTTCGCCGATTCCTTTGCCCCGGTGTATTTCCGTCTCGTCGGCCAAATTGTCCTGGACAGTTCGTCCGACCGTGTACACTATCTCACTTTGAAGTCACTTAATTATGTCGATTCTGTGGGCTGTCACTCGTGATATATCGAACTTTGAGGGCAAGTAAAACTCCCCCTTTGTTAGTTTCAATCTAAAACTGAATGCACTTTTGGGTTTTGTGAACATTTCAATTACCGTTTATTTTCGGAAAACTAACAGCAGGGCAGCTGTGTAGTAGGATCAAACTCAAACTCAAAGCATTTATTCCAATTAAACCATTTACAGGCGCTTTTGATCGGTTAGCCAGAAAGATGAAGCTAGTTACCCATTCCAAAGCGTAGTAGGTACCAATGGAGAAGAACGGGCAAGAAAATGATGATCTTTTTGCTATCGAAATCAGGACCAAATTATTCCTTAAAAAAGGGCCTAGGTCTAAAATCTGACTGTCACGCCTCTTGTAAACTGAAATAAATAAATAAAGCTTGAAATCAATTGCTGGTATAGTCCATTAGGTACAGACGCCAGCAGGTCAAACTACCCGAAACTGTAATTTTTTCCCAAACAACCTTGAACCTTAAGGTGTAGCGATAAAGTTGAAAATCTATTAAAGAAATTTGATAGATTATAGTAGCTTGATGTGCTGGCGTCTGTACATGGAAAATGGAAAGGCCAAACAATTTATATTTGAAGAAAAACTGTTATAAATACTTGCTTTAGGTACTGAATGAACCATATTTGAACTTGTGATGTTACGAAACCTTTGCCCTTCACTTTTTCTTCTTCGTGTAATGAAAATATAATCATTATTTTGTATTACTTACTTATTTACTTTAAATATACCCATATAAGTGCCGTAATGGCGCACGATTTATATCTTTACATTCCTTTTATAGGAAATTACAAAACAATTGAAATAATGTAGCCTTGAAATACCCATGGGTACTTAACCTGTAAGAAACCTACTGAGGTTCCAAGGTCTAGTTGAGTTCGGGCTCTTATAAGATTATGCTGTATAAATTTCAAGTGGAAAAGCAGATAATGCCTGTACGGTAATAAAAATCCCATGAAATTGTAGCTTAAATATTTTTTGTATATTAATATGTAATATGTATTGACCAAATTGGTGACGTTCTTCAGAAAGGTCAGGTGAGTAGTGCTCGCAATCGGCGTGCGTGTATGACCAGATGTATGAACATAGGCGAAGCAAAAGGAGTATGTAAGGAGCGTAGCAGGTGGCGTTCTATAGTTTCTGCCTAACCCCCATGGGAAGAAGGCGTGAGTTTATGTATGTGTATGTATTGTACGCATTCTAGAAATATTTCGTCTGAAAATCTGGATTGTATTTGCAATATTTTACTTCAAACTTTTCACAAGAATGCTACGGAAACGTAATATAACTCTGCGCCAAAATTATAAGGTACGAGTACGTCACTTTTCACGAATCTCATTTCTTGCATTTTCTATGTGAAAGCTATCAAAGCTATCAAAAAATCAGACTAATACCAAAACCAGCCACGTGTCTGTAAGACAGATAAAATAATTAAGAAAACGCGACTGTTAACCGCAAAATATTTAAATTAAGCGTCAATCGTCATTATCAAATCAAGGTCCTCAAAATATGCGCAGGGTGTGGCATTAGCAACTTTTTTCTACAGATCAACATTTGCTATATATTCGAATACTACTTCATTATAAAACCACGATTTGATTACACCTACAATTAAAAGTAGTTAGCAAACATGTCTGTAATTATTGCGCGCATTAATCGCTTTCGAGCTTCGGATCGAAATAAAGTGTTTTATTTATATTTCTAGACGATTTTTCTTCGATGTTATGGTTGCCACTGCCTTCGAGGTTTATAGGCCCCGAGCCAATAGAACGATTTATCACTCCATTATTACTAGGTTACGGGATTTCCTTAGTTAAAATTATTATCTCTTATCCTGTTTACATTCATGGTAATTTTCATGGTTTTCAATGCTGTCATAGTTATCAACAGAAGAGGAATTATGTGATAAGGCAACGTTGCGGTTTAAAGGAAGATGTAGTGACAATTTTTTTAAAGAGTGCTTGTATGCTTAGATGGTTTGGACATGTTGAGAGGATGAATGAATAGCGACTAACAAAAAGCATTTACAAGGCGGATGTGGGTTGAAACGCCCGCCATCTGGAAGACGCCATAGAAAGACATCATCATCTTCATTTCAGCCGACAAACGTCCACTGCTGGACATAGGCCGGGTCCAAGCACCGCCACTTGGACCGGTTCTGTGCTTGCCGCATCCAGCGGATTCCTGCGGCCTTTCACGAGGTCATCGGTTCAAAAAAGACATAGTATGGTGACCTTATTGTCGATGTTCTTCAGAAATGTCAGGTGCGTAGAGCTCGCAACCGACGTTCGTGTATAACCAGTGTATGAACGTAAACGAAGCAAAAGGAGTATGAAGGATCGTAGCAGGTGGTGTTCTGTAGTTCTCCATGGGAAGAAGGCGTCGGTTTATATGTATCATAATAATCAATCTTGATTTTCCTGTGTTTGGCATTAGTGGATTAAATTATTATGATCGACAGTAAATGATTCCATTATTTTGTTTGTTTTCTTGATATAGACTTTACACATTAACCGGCCATCTCATGATCATTAAACGGAATTCCTAATCAGTATTAAATGTGTAATCCTATAAAATGTTCAACGATTATTGCAAAGCACTGAAAAGTGATGCTTTAATTTTATAGTTCATCACTTTTACGGTCTAACAATCATACTGTTTAAATATTAGTGTAGGTGAATTATCAATACGAGTAAAACCGCTTGTGAGTATACGACACAGTAAACGTTAGAGTTATTGACTTTATTGTTGATTGGTCTTTTGTTCGAATAGGTAATAAATTCGTATCATTAAACGCACGCATTAACTTGAAACATTTTCGCAGATTCGAAAAAGGTTTAAAACATATAACTGAATACGGAATAGGTACATTCAGTTTCCTTTTCCCAACTAAGTATGTTAGGGTCGGCATCCAGTCTCATCGGATGCAGCTGAATACCAGTAATTTACATGGAGCCACTGCCTACCTGACCTCCACAACCCACGAGTAACCACGGGTAACACAATACCCGTTGGTAAGACTGGATGTCAAACTTTTGGGCTTCTGACTACCCGTAACGAGTGTCAAAGATTTTTGAATGTCAGCCAAGACCAGCAGCTTAACATGCTTTCCGAGGCAAGGAGGGGGTCTCGATATGTAATGGGCAGGTCACCCATCCACGAACCGACCGCGGCAAGCGCAACTTAATGGTCAATCGACCGGTGCAGCTGTTATTATTTAGCCACGACTCCACAAAATAAATATTTATTCAAAATAAAATTAGGGAAATCGAGCTATAGTTGAATAGAAACTGGATATGTAAATAAAACTTAATTTTTAAACGCATTACCATAATCTACACAACATATCAAAATTAAATTTATAAAAAAACCGGCCAAGTGCGAGTCGGACTCGCGCACGAAGGGTTCCGTACCATTATCTATAAAAACGGCAAAAAATCACGTTTTTTGTATGGGAGCCCCCCCTTAAATATTCGTTTTATTTTATTTTAATTATTTTTTTTTAAAGTGAATATATAACTAAATATTCTGTGAATATTTCAAGCGTCTACCTATTGCCGTTATCAATATCGAGCAAAAACAAGCAAAAAAATCAAGAGAATAAAATAAATATTTAAGGGGGCTCCCACCCCCTTAAATATTTATTTTATTCTCTTATTTAGTATTTGTTGTTATAGCGGCCACAGAAATACATCATCTGTGAAAATTTCAACTGTCTAACTATCACGGTTCATGAGATGCAGCCTGGTGACATACGGACAGACAGACAGACGGCGGAGCCTTAGTAATAGGGTTCTCGTTTTACCCTTTAGGTACGGAACCCTAAAAACAAACACATCACTCAAACATCTACATGGATGTTCGCCTACTCGTCTAATAAATTGAGCAACCCTGTTTTGATTGTTCACAATCAAGATTGCACAACACACAATTAGACATAGCGGCTTTCAATAACTCCTCTCAAGGTCGGCGAAAGTAGCCGATAGATGTAGTTTTCGATTTCGTTACCGCGTTCTATCCATCAGCTGTAGCATTGGTACTTGGTACTTTCAAATAATCATTAAATTAATAAAGCACGCATGCATAATGTTTTATTGCATGTTTTTCTTGTTCGATTATAATTAGGGTCGGAATCAAATGCACGATTCTAATCGAATAATAGGTACCGTAAGGAAGATTATTCCAGATGGATATGAAGATTTGCATTGATTGAGCGTGTAACCTTGTCGGAAGTATTAGCAGTGATAGGAAGGTGCCTTGAAGATTCTCATCTCTGAGTTGTTTCATCTAATGAAGGGTGATTCAAATGTTGTAGTTATTTGCTGCACATATTATTTGCATAACATCGTGATGCTATTGTCACGATTGAGAAGTAACGAGATCATAAAGGTTGAGAATTGCCCGATTTGTCTGAGTTTTATTGAGTTTTACGATCGAGAAGTAAGTATAGAACAGATAACTTGAACAAGTTGAGAGCAAATCCATAGATATACATACAGTTTGAAGCTTAGCACTCATAGATCTTCCAACGAAAAATCATCAAAGCCGCTTCCACAAGACATAAAGCAAACCATTATCCCACTCACAACTCTTAAGCAAACAAAGATAATCCACACAGATCCACAATCAAATCCATCCAGCCAATAAAGCTTATAATACATCTACATCAAGATAGCAGGTAGACCGCATCAGCATGCATCGCACGATGCAATAGACGGAACTCTGCGGCGAGTTAGTGGAAGGAAACGGAAACACGCGACCGCGACGGCACAGCGTTTGTTTTGTTCGATACCGTTTCACATACGACCAAACCATACATCCTATGCAGGAGTTAAGTCCCTACATTTGTGGTCCAAGCTTCAAAGCAAATATTTGAAAATGGAATTCTACGTTTGAAAAGTGGTGGAGGCTCTTTCAATTCCCACTCAGTTACGTAATCAGCCTACCTGAAGTGAGCTGATATTCTACCTGATGCTTGAGATTGACACACTGACAGCTCTCTACACCTAAGTTTTCACGGTAAGATTTTTACAGAATCGACCCGCAGAAAGCTTAACACGGGTGCCTCCACCAAAGTACAAATCTAGGCAGTAAAGCATCAGTGCAATATGCTATCATGTGGCTATACTAAAGCTTATCTTGAAACACAGAAAGGGCACAGACGGCTCCTGTGTCTCCCTCAGTGCCTGTCATAAAGAACTTAATCAACGAAGAGAGACCGAGGGTGAAGACACAGTGTTTGTTTTGGAAAGCTATTTTCGGTTTGTGTGACATGATGGAATGTTTATGACGTAGCCACATCCTTGCATGAAGGTGGATTCGGCGTAGAATGCGTCGTGCACAACGGAAGACGGTCGTTGAAAAAATAAGCATCAACTTAATCGTAAAAAAACCAAGGTCCTTTTGCATATTGTTTGTTTTACTGGCTCGATGCAAGGTATTTTTTATTTATGTCGTTGTCTGAGGTAATCAATTTTCCAAATACAAAGAAAAAAGTCAATTTCCAAAAAATATATACACAATAATATTACCTACTTGGATAATTGTAATGTATTACTAAAGCCAGTACTTATAAAGTTTAATATTAAAATTTTATCATCACGACTTGTTGTCGACGTCAAACATTTAGGTAGTTTGGTAATTAAGGCACTAACAGGCTGACACGAAAACCACGAAATTAATTTCAGTAATCAAAGGCATTCTCTTTGTCGGCGATCGTTACGTCCAATCACATAAAAACTTTAATATAAACGTATTCCTGATCATATGCAACGTCCTTAAAGACTTCCCGCTGGGAAATTAAATCCCCCACCATTATTTTGCAATACACATATTTTCATAAGTATAGAGTTCACTTTTACGGACCCTCTACCTTAATATACCGTAATGTCACTCAAATATATATTAACACGTAAAATACTGCCAATAACAATATGCAAAAAAATATTTTTCATGTTATATTAAATACGTAAGTTAGTGGAATATATTAAGTTCTCGTACAACTGTCAATTCTTATACTTTTAATTTTCATTTTATGGACTGTGTACCTTTTTAAAACAAGGGTCGGGACTGACTCGATACATTTATTGGCCTCTTCGGCTTTGGCCTGTCAAATAAATCACTACTATAATAAAAAGACAATTTCACAAAGTTAACGAATGAATTTCGAAATGATTAAGGATGTTATGGACTGTATCGGCCACACTGGTGATTTACTTTTGTTTTTAATTGCTACAGGAACACGCATGCCACACATTCTCCGGCCATAATTGTGTTGTATATTATCACTTTCATTTACCAGAATAAACAAAGTAATCGATTCAAATTTTGACGGCACGGTTGGCGCAGTGGTTAAGCGATTGACTGCTGCGCTGCATATCGCGGGTACGAATCCGAAATGACATTTAAGTAGTTTTTCCGGGTCTGGCAGTTTGTGTTTAAAAAAAAATTGCCGCAAGCGTAAACAAAATATTTGGACCGCGGTAAATCAATGGATTAAAGTCAAAACACCAAATATTGCACACAAACGACATAAAAGCGAGGAAATTATAAATCATCATAGACAAAAACTAAAATATTAGACATATTAATCGCTTTCATATTAAAGAGTTACGCTACACAAGTTTACAAGTCGGGAATCCGTATTTTAGGATGGCGCGCGTGGGCGCACGACATTATTTCCGTAGCTTGAAGTTGCGTAAGATCCAGTTTTATTAGCTCCGTGTGCATTCTTTTGGTCACTTAGCGGGTATCTACGAAAGCCGATTGGGGACACTAAAACGTTTCGAAGGGCCATCATCAAAGCCGTGCGAAACTCGGACCACACCTCGAGCGGCTTACAGCGTCATATGAGATGCTTATTAGCGTATACTTTATACCCTCGTAAAATACCCTACGTATACTGACAGGCGACGTTAACATTCAAAACTATATGGGCCGTGACCCCTAATAGTTATTTGCATAAATAATTATATTATCCTGCCTCTCCCTAATTACCTTAATAGTCGTAAAACAAACTTAATTAACTTCGTCCACTGTAATTTGAGTCGGACACTGGGGCCGAATATCAAAATAGGCAACGAGGGTAATTTTAAATCCACCAACTTCGAAGGAAGCGTAAATAATGAGCTCGACGAACGAGACCTTGAAAGAAAATCTTGAGGAGATTAAAATATCAGAGCATCAATTGAAAGTTAAGAAAACAGATTTAACTAAAAGTAAAAGTAACTAGACGAATAAGGTGGATAAAGACGTGGAATTAGGAACAATTAACGACGAAACTCGGTTACAATGGCGACGACACATCAAAGGAACAGGTTTACAGGATTAACGTTTGAACAAAGGGAAACAAAAGGATTAAGAGCTTTCGTCTCAATTTGGCGATGCCACGTTTAAATTAAAAACTGGAAAGTGTCATTCAAATTTGTAACAATAAGGTACCTATAAGTTACAGTCTCATCTGTCGCAAAATTAATCCTTGCGCCTCTAAAGGAAGAATAAATAACTTTTTGCAAAAAAATGCATGACCCATCCCTATTGGACAAAAATCTTTTGTGAGCACAAAAGTCGCACTTAAAATTAACTTTCCGTCAAATCTTCATGAAGGTGCTCAACAATTGAAATTCTTCCTTGTGTGGTTGATATATGGTTCAATTTGTGGGAGCTGCAGTTAATTCAAAGTGAATGCGACATATTTATTTTACGAAATCCAATTTTCTGCTGACATCTCATCTGTCGACTTTAAACGTTCGGGACTATGGGACTGTCTTCTCGGTTTCACGCTTACTCTTTGAGTATCATCTTTGGTCCATGAATGTTTTTTGAATTAAAACGCTTCGTGTAAAATTATCATATCAACAGGCTTGCGGATGTTGTCCAATTATTTTTGAGAATGCAAATTGAATTTGTATTCCATAACTTCATTTATTTTTTTATAGTTATCTCTTTATTCTGTTCAGGTTGAGTGTTTATGTTACCAACCAATATTTATGTACGATTTAATCTTTTTCATGAATATTACCAGATTATCTTGGTCTCATATTTAGAAAATAAGGAAAAAAAATAGACTATTTCGTAACTACGAAATTCTTAAATATTTCAATGCTGTAATACAAAAGAAACCCTGAACTTGTCCTAACTAAAGCTAAACTATAAGACGCTAAGTTATAAATGTAAGCCGAGGAAAACCGATCTGTGTTCGTTCGTAGGCGGGCCACTAAGAACCTGTCATGTTTGTACTAGTGTGATATAGTTAAACCCGCTATTTTATTGTTGTGACTTCAAGAAATACAAGAAATACTAGGGAACAGTGAAAATATAGTGAATGTAAGGGTTATAAGAAAAACAAAGCATAACTATAAGCTCTTTCACGCAACACTTCTAACCCAATATAACATTTATGTGGAGAAGGCCTTTTATCTTCTAGTAAAGTGTCTTCTAGTTAACGATACCATTTAATCTTATAGAAAAATAAATCATCAAAATCCCATCCAAAATAAGTATTGAGAACAGTTAAAAAAGAACTTGGTGTAGAACTTACATTAATACGGGTTACGTTTTCTTCTAAACCAAAACTACTGACGGCAAAATGTTGACTGAATTTCAAAATCAAAATCTAAATATTTTATTTCACATAAACCTACATGGGCACTTATGAAAAGTCAGAAGCTAGGTGCAAGGTTCCAATTGGTCGTGTCGGTTACTCTTTTGAAAAAAAATGACTTTCACAATGTTGTCAAATTACAGTGTTGATAGGTATGGTAGGCCTGTCAACAAGTACCAGGTACTTAACAAAATAGAAAATGGTCGACAAATCTATAGTCTATTAAGCCTCCAAAAAAAAAGAAGTTATACAAAATATTCATAAATAATAAAAGTAACAACATACTTATTTAATCTAAATGGCATAATTGCCATTACCTAAGTTTTGACAGTCATGATTGTAATTCAATCAAATTCGTCTACCGCATGCATCAGATTAAAAGTCGTCTTCATTGTTAGTCTATGGTTTTCATAGTTGCACCATATCATAAGGTCCCAATCCTTCTGCATCTATTCTACCTCTTCAAATTTCAAATTCATTGGTTTATCTGGCTCGAAGCCATCACACAGTCGTTTGTTATCCCCGAATATAAACGAGCCATTATAATAAAGAATAATGTCCTCCCAACCCACTTGCGAATAACATATCTATCCGGCACATCTACCAAATCTAATTTAACGTCATTAACGGACAAAAGATCGAATAGAAGTTCATAGTGATCATTACGTAGTTCCGATGACGTATGTAGGTGTCGTTGTAGCGGTATATTTTATTTATTACTCCATAAGTCACATAAAATTCTAAGCTCCCGGTACTGTGATAGCATCTTGAATTCTTGCCGGTCGTCGGTATACACCGATGGACTTATACAGGGTATTTGTAAAGAAACTTACTTGTTTCTAATGGGAATTTTGTATACGATTTTACGAAGCTTTTAGATTGTCAACTGTTTTTTATTTTTTATTTTAGTTGCTTGTTCTCCATTTTTGAATTCAGAAGTTCGTATACCTAGCGTGTTCTTTTATTAAAGCAAAATTGGAGAGCTGGCTGGATTTTCCACTAAGAGTTCTGATATCAACTTTCATGTATCCGAAGTAACAATTCACAATAACGTATTGTGCGTATGTGTGGGGTGTTTTACAATCTGTAATGTAATACTGATAGGGGTTGTTTGATCCTGATAACCTTGGCTTACTTGGTAACTAATAGCGGTTTATACGTAGCTACCACCTACAAATATATACGTAGGTTGATGTCCGGAAATTGATAATTAAAATATCCTTTATAATATAGGTATAAATAGCAGCATTTTTTTAATTTATTAATCACAATAGAACTCACAAAGCCTCTTTGCAATAACAATGCAATGCGCTTAATATACACAGCCTGTATAATATTTCTCGGTAAAAATATTTTGACGTCAAAAGCCGCTTAACTTAAAGGTTAACGAGACCTTCGTTATTGTGACGCATATTTTGAATTAATACACAAATTACTTATTTATAAATTACTTATATTTATTGTGTTTATTTTATGGGCTATTATGAAAGTAACATCATCAAGGCGAAGTTTGAGGACTGGTCATCTCTTAGCGGCCCTGGCTTATTTTAATTTTAGTTTTTTTTTAATCTTTTTATTCCGGGCTCTTTTGACGTTTTGCATCGTTCTCGCATGTATAATTTCAACACGAATTATGTAACAAAAATTTTGTAACCATATATGTATGTCAATTTAAAAGTGTCCGTGGAGTTTCTTGCGCGTTCTTCTCCATAGCTACTAAGCTTTGGAATGGGCAACTAGCTTCATCTTTATGACTGACCGACCCTTTGACAATTCAAAAGTACCTGTAATTGGTTTATTTGAAATAAATGCTTTGAGTTTATTTCGCTTAAACATAGAGCAAATAATAGTACAACGAATTTAAAAAAAAAAAAAAAAAGCCGTGTACGTAATGAAAATATAGAGGATGCGCTAGGCTAAAAATATACCGTATGCAAACAAAAGCCAAAAAAAATCTTGACCTCCAATCAATTCGCAACTTAATTGCAATAAGTATTAAATTCAATATTGTGGACCGTTTAACTCTGGGTTAATTTCGCTAAAATTTGAGCAAAATTTTATGTAACATTTTTGGAATAGATTGTACGAGGAAATGATCTTCATAATAACTTTTGGACAAAGAAATTGCGATAAGCAAAGAGGAACTTTGTTCCTTTCTTAAGAGTAGTCTCTTGAACTTTTTAATCAATTTGTGTTTAATTAGGATTTTTGAATAATTCTGATTTCAGCTACGATAATATTAATTACTTGATCTGTTAAATTGACGTTTAAAGGATTAAGCGCAATGGATGGTTATACTAAAGTAATGTTTGTTTGGTTTAGGTTGTAGTTAGTTATAAAACATGATTCATTTTTGACGTGCAAAAGAAGTGTTTGTAGAAACCTACTTACAGAAATAAAATCATTTATCAATGGTACTTCTATGTAAGCTTTTACTGAGCTTTTTGCCGTTTATTTTCAATTGTTTTCATTCAGATTCATTTTATAAAGATAGTTCATTACTTAGTAATCTTTATAATAAATAGAAAACATTATTTTACACCTGGCAACAAACGCAATTAAAATAATTTCCTAAAAACAAATCGCTAAGCTTTCTTCGATCAACATTGACACTCGAATCACGTTAGGCCGTGTCTACATAACAGCCTTTTAGTTTAATCCGATCTGTTCAAGTTATAAGAAGATTGTAATTGAACGTCAAAGGGGCCGATGGATTAGGTGATCGCCGGACAGATTACAAGTGACAATTCGAAGTCGGCCATTTTGATTGACGTCATTTGACGTTTGACTGTAAAGCTATTCGTTATGCATATCTCAGTAGCGTGACGGTGATTATTAATGTTCAATTAAAGTTATGTTCAATAATTACATTGATTATTATTGAGCAACAAAAAATTGGATTTAGATTGGCCAGTTGGCTTTGACGACTTTGTAAGCGAACGACAAGTGACATGATGTAAGAAAAATTGTAAATGATCTATGAAAATATTTTAAATGTATGTAGGTTTGATAGATTTATATTTATATTCTAGTATTCTTATAGGTATAAAAAATAAACGCAAAATCTAAATATTTTTTTAACTTAGTTCCTTTTGCAAAGGAAATATTTAGTCACTTTCTGACTAAATATTTCCACTCTCTCTCTCTCTTCATTTTTGCACTCGATCCTCAACATCTTTAGTAGGTAAGGTACTTTTACCATAAGCTATTCCAATGTATGAGTAAGAGAACTTATCTTATCTTATCACTTCATGTTTTAAAGAACAGAAAACCATCGCAAGCTATTCTATGAAAAATGAAAATAAAGTAAAGTCCTCGGTTACAAAGAAAAAGATTGACTTACGCGAAGTGAATAACATCATTTCAATCGTGCAGGCGATGTTAGATAAAAGTATATATTTATAAGATAAATAGTTTCGACGTTATGTTTCGACAAGCAGAGGTATAAAATAAATCCCTGAAAATATAACACGTTTCCATGCTTCCAATACTTAAATCAAAAATATTCAAAACTGATTTTCATAATTATGTCTTCAGCAACTATTAAATCTGAAGAACTTTTTGAATAAATGAATTAAATTAATGAAATGCACCGACTCCAGCGTGGTTTGACCAGACTGAATAAAGAACAAAACTCTAACTTAACATGCACACAGCCTTTGCAATATCAATTTAAACAACACCTATGTAGTCCCAATAACTTCCCGAAACCACTTTGTCTCCCCCACAATTTAAAAGTTAGGAAGAAACAGATGACGCTAGGACATAGTCCGCATACAGAAAGGGCATAAAAGGATGTAAAAAATAAAATAATGCATATTTGTTGGCGTAAATACAGTTAGATGTGCGTTGGGGAGTCGAGGAGGCTCAAACTCGTTCAATTCGTGTATCGCGAGCCTATCAGTAACACATCCTGTAGGAAACACGTGACGGGAATAGGGACTGGAACTAGGAAAGGCCTCTAGGATAGCGGGGAATGGGTAGCGGCACAGAATAGATTAGGCACGACGTGAAACCAAAGTACTTATGAAGGTTTCGGCGGTGAAAGCCTAGCGAGTAGGCTTGCAGTAGTTTGGGAAGGTGCGATTGGTGATGATACGGAAGAATTTGGTGAATGCGTCCCCAAAATGATAAGAAAAATAAAACATCATAACGTTAATTTTTTGTTTTTTTTTTATACAATTGTTTTCCTATCACATTACATACATACTTAAACTCACTAGGCAGAAAGTATAGAACGCCACCAATCTGCTACGCTCCTTACAAAAGCAGATAGTAAAATCCAAATTGTTAGTAATTACATACACATCTTAAACACAGTGTTAGTAACATACATTTAGCAAATTTTGGTAATAATTAATAATGTCAAAACAATCAATGATAATGACTAAATCATTCATCATAATGTCAAAATTACTACTAACAGTGTCAACATCATTAATAATACAACAGTAAAATCAAAATAATCAAAAATCTAAAATGATCAAAAAGCAATAGGTTAGGTACAAGCAACAACATTATTTCAAGGGACGATTTGAAGGAAATACTTGTGTCCTGGTCCAGTGCCCAAGCATTAGACCTTCCGCCCTATCGACCACGGTGACCAAGAGGCTGTTGGCGCTGCCCCGCACTTGCCGCATTCATGGAGGGGGACACGCTTTCGCATGATTGCATAAAAGTCGTCTATACGTGCCTCTGCGAACATCTCTGATGCACTACAGTGTCGTGGCAACCCCAACAGTGCCCTGTATGCGTTGTTGTACTGGACACGTAAGGCGCTTTAACCCTTTGCGTGTAGTCAACCCATAGACCGCAGGTGTTAAAAGATTGGCAGTATACCCTAAACAGAGTAGTTTTCACACCTCTCGAGTCGAAATCTGGTCATACACGCACGCCGTTGCGAGTACTACGCACCTGGCCTTTCTGAAGAACATCACCAATTAGGTCACTATATGTCCTTCTAGGGCATCCCCTTCCAGCATTTCCACTCACTCGCCTTTCATTCATCCTCTCAACATGACCAAACCATCTAAGCATACTCTTTTAAATTTTTGTCACTAGGTACATATTCTTTGTTTTTTTTTTGTTTTGTTTTGTTTTCTTTGTTTCCCTGTAAAGTTTCAATTTATCGGGAATCACTTAACATTAGAGAATGGATATCGGTGTTCGGTATTACCGAAAAACCAGGATACCGGCAATTTTTTACCGTTTCCTAATACAGGGATTGAAATTTGTAAAACCGGTATTTCGGCATTTTGACTTGTGTTTAAAAATAGTAGTCAACTTTTATTTTAAACTAGCTTAAAATAGTGACATAGGGAAATAAAGAGGTATTTTTACTTCAGTACAAAAATAGGCCCTTCTTAACATATTTACTTTTACTTACTTTGAAAGACGTAAAAGTATTACCTACTCAAACCATTTATTTCAAATAAACCATAAAACTTTTGAATTGTCAAGAAGTCGATCTGTCAGAAAGTTGAAGCTATTTGCCCGTTCCAAAGCGTGGATATTATACTACGTAGTTTTATGAAGCTAATGTTTACTACAATATGCACTGACAACAACAATACCAATATCAGTTAGTTATTATCTTACAAGAAATCGTGAGACCATTCCACAAAAAATCTGTAATGATATCCACCGATTTCGAGGCCCGGCTTAAGATTCACAGGAATAAGACGCGACGGCGGAGATGCGTCGCGCATAATGTCCTATTTTGTTTTGTATACAAAGTTATTGTGTTACCGATATTTTCCGTCAAAAAGATTTCTCGAAACATGTTGTGCGAACACATATGGAATATTTATATCTATAGCCTGGAGATTGAAAGATAATACAAACTGCATAACTCTATCTATCAATGGGAGTTTTTTTGTTATTTTTGTTGCAGACAAAAGGAAGGTTCTGTGTGTTACCAGTGATGATCGCAAAAGTATGTCTTTAGGGTGAATTCATGAGATCGATAGAAAAAAAAAGAAAGAAAATACGTTTATTTACGGTAAACATAACGCAAAGAAATAAAAACACAAGCATATGCGTCACATTCACGCAAAACGGCCATCGCTCAGCATAATGCTGCAACCCTATGCGAGACAGAGCCCCAGCGCTAGTTTTCAGTGAAAGCCGGCGTTGACGTGATGACGTCAACCGGTACAGCATTAAATGTGATAAAAATAAACAAACAAAAAAAAATAGATAGATTATTCGGTACAATTAATTTTCATTCCAAGAGAACAATGTGAATTATGGAGGCCTATTTTGAATAGTGACAGCGAATTCCAATAAGTCTAAAAAACGTAAAAACAAAAGCTGAAGCACAAATTGTTTACAGCCTAGATCATCATTATCAATCGAACACTATTTAAATTAACACACTGCACTGCTCACTGGTCATTAACAATGGATTACCCTCACTATTGCGATCGATACCATAAATATACCTCGCCGTACGCTGTGTAAGGCATAATTACGCGCATAATACAAATGAAAAGCGCAACCGTGCACACGTAGCCACCATGTCTTACCCAGATTATTTATTGCCGTTTTATCTTACGGCGACCGTTTGCGATAAAATAAAAGAAATGTCAGTCGCCCGTGATCGCGATTATCTCGAGACGATCACTGAATCGCCCCTGAGTAACAGATCCGAACCGCAACATTTATGTCCCTATCAATGAATGCAAATACCATCTCCCGCGCATCTCGAAGAGGACTCATAAAGTGGAAACAGAAACCGCAATGTATGGTTCTAAATTCGAATGTATCGTTCAGAATGCGGTAAAACAAAATACGCATTGATAAGACTTTAAAAGCTTACTTTACGACGTGGTAGTATTGGTAGTCAGTCATTGACTGGGAAGAAAGACTTGCTCGCATGGCGTGCCCTTCATGTTCTCTGGGCGGACAGCCGGGATCATTGTGTAAGGGAATGTCCTTTAATTAGCACATGTAGAGCAAGATTATCGGCCGACAACGTCACCAAGTGGGCGACAACTGAATAATGACGTCGCTATTTATATCGAGATAATTATTGTTAAAATTAAACACTCGTTTGTTTAATGTTGGGCCTTGAATTAGCGAAATAAACTGTTATTGCAGGGCGGTCGCAAAATAAATGGGTATTCCAGGATTCATTGTGGTTGTTTTGACTACTCGAGGAGCTATGCATAAAATAATGATGTACCCACCTAATAATTTGCCTAAGGGTGAGTTCAAAAATAACTTAAGGCGAAGGTTTCTTGAAAATGGTCAAATAGGTGTTTTTTTAAAGCAGTGTATCTCTTAAACCGTAAATAGTATTTCCAAAACAAAAACAGTATGATATTTTCAAGTCTTTTATGCATACGGTGATGGAACTCAATACATAATTAATTACATCAAAAAAATCTTCAAAGACAACTCTTAATTATTTTTAAAGCAGTTTATCCCTTCGTTAACAGAAGTATACCATAAAATTGCAAATGCCAAACTGCATCCGGTGATGGATAATTTTTTTTAATTAGTTAATATATAATTTTATACGATTTTATTTGCATTTTTACGCCATACGTTGTGTCATCGCGCATCTCTTTCTTTTGTATGCAATCTGACAGTGACAGCGGTTTACCTATTGTCAGCCTCTTAAGAGTACTTGCTCAATTAATAGTTCATAAAACAGTGCATCAACATATTTTCTACATCAAACAGTCTCGTCGCTACGGCATTTCGGAACGCTGATTGACTTATAACATAGATATGTATATTGCATCGCACAAATCAATTTGGAGACCAGTGGTGGCTCATTGGCAACGGCCCCGACTAACGAGTTGTAGGTCGTGGGTTCGAACGCAGACAGGCGCTTTGCTTTCTGTTTGCTCTCTCAAAACATGCAGGCATGTCCTAGAACCAAAAATTCGAAGACATGTGACATCTACCAAACCGCACTGGGCCCGCGTGGTATATTGCAGCGCACTACCTCTCGAAGAGAAGGAGGCCTGTATCCCCAGCAGTAGGAACATTGTAGGCTGAATTCGCTAATTCAATTTGGGATAGACAAAACATTCCACAAACGTTTTCACAGGCAGTCAGTTGTTTTATTTTTAAACAACTAAAACCCTAAAGATAAACTACAATAACATGGCTCGCCCCTCCAAATTACTGTTTCAATGTGTGTAGTCATATCCTTACGAAAGAGTTTGTATGTAGTTGTAAGTATTCGTCTTCGTGTTCATCGAACTTATTCATAGTTTATGTGCAATCGGTCCTGCCAGGGTTACGAGCCTGTCCGAAAGGGATATCGTGGCCCTGGCACACAGGCATCTGAAGGAACACGGTGGGTTTTAGTCAGTAAAAGTCTGACACTCCCTCCCGCTCCACCCAGAGCGGGAGAAGTTATTTGATAATTTCCCACCCAAAAAAAAAAAAAAAAAAAAAAAAAAAAAAAAAAAAAAAAAAAAAAAAAAAAAATGTGCAATCGGTACTCGTAATATCTCACTTATTACCAGATTTGTTGGTCAACTAATCATAACTAGCCGATCGCGCAAGACAACACACGTGTCGTTTTCATAGAGTACGTCAGTGCAGCGCCATACTAATAATAATGAGCGATTAATGACGCCACTAGTAGAGCAACAAATCCGTGGATTTGTTTTTGTTTGACGGCCGTCTCATTACGCACACATGCGTTGTGAGTCTTGGTGGCACTTTTTAAATACTTTCAAACGTTTTGAATTTTGGAGGCCGGGCCATATAATTGTAGTTAGTCTTTACACCCCAGGACAAATAGCTCTGGCAAGTAACACTGGCCTCTATTATATGTAAATTCAGAAAAAAACATTTAAGATAACAACAACCGTCTGCCATTAGGCAGCATAAAGGACGTTCTTGCCAACATTATATTGCTAGCAGTCCTTTCCAACTTTCGGAGCCAAATGACTGCGACGAGGAGCCAAGTAAAACTAAACAGCCACCTGCCATCGGAAGCCAGCCAAGTACTGATAGGCTATCAGTCTGCGCCAACTTTTAAATTAGAATACCCTATATTTTGCTTGTTTTAAATTAGAATAGGTACACACGGCTACACATCAAGCTATACATTTCCAGTATAAGCTGATCTCGCATTGTATAGGATTTCCGTACAGTACGAGATCAGCGTAAACTGGAAATGTATGTATAGCTTGATGTGTAGCCGTCTGTACCTTATATGTGTTGCTTGTTAGTTTTAAAAAACCATTCAAGTGCGTGACGCACCACGCACATTGAAGGATTCTGTAGTAAGGTTGAATTTACCCCAAGAACAAACTTAACATTGTAGTTGAAAAACATGTTCACCCCAACAGTCGAACTGCAAATGTAAGTTTTGACGCTCAATATTGAGAGATTGAACATTATAGTTTAAGACCATAGACTTCTTATAGGTTTTCCTGTAGGTAATCTATAAGTAGAGAACAATTTTCTGTATTTTTTTTTTTAAATTTGGGCCCAGTGGTTTTGGAGATAAGGGTCAATTTTCATCTATTTTCATAAATAACTTTAAAAGTATTTATTTTAAAGTTATTAAAAATATATGTAACTGAAATCCTTACAACAAGCCCTTTCATTTGATATGTCCATGGTATAGTTTGCAAAATTTTTTCTTATAATTTTCTAATTTGCCCCCTAAAGTGACCCCCATATTCAAAATTCATTTATTTATGTTACACTTCCGTGTTCAGGTCATAGAAATTCATAAGTGTACCAAATTTCAAATTAATCGGTCCAGTAGATTCGGAGCAAATTGGCCAGACACACACACGATTGATCCCATAAGGGTTCCGTATTTTCCTTTTGAGGTACGGAACCCTAACAAGGCGACTTTTTGCTTATGCTGCCTCTCAAAGTAGTTGGTTGCTTTTGTTTTTATTGATAGCTAATAACGGTGACGAATTTCCAGGTCTACAACATGACCCGGAATTTAAGCACCACCAAACACCCCAATTAGAATATTATTTTATAATCATAATACATACACAGAATTTTTGTTATTATGTACTAAACATTCTTTATTTTTTAAATTAGTTATAAGTAGGTACTGATTGTAGGAGAAAATTGTAGTCACATTACAAATTTACGCACGCACACAATTGCACACGTATAAGGGTCTAGCGTAATAGTACTTCGTCCATTTTAGTTTCTTTGACTGAACAGTGAAAGTGTGGCTGTAATTTACGTTTTAATTATTTTTGGGATACGTAATTAGTTAATTACGTATATTCAAAACCGGCCAAGTGCGAGTTCCGTACCATTATCTATAAAAACGGCAAAAAAAATCACTTTTGTTGTATGGGAGCCCCCCTTACATATTTGTTTTATTTTAATTTCATTATTTATTTTTAAAGTGAATATATAACTAAATATTCTGTGAATATTTCAAGCGTCTACCTGTACCATTATCAATATCGAGCAGAAACAAGCAAAAAAATCACGTTTGTTGTATGGGAGCCCCCTTAAATATTTATTTTATTCTGTTTTTTTGTATTTGTTGTTATAGCGGCAACAGAAATACATCATCTGTGAAAATTTCAACTGTGTAACTATCACGGTTCATGACATACAGCCTGGTGACAAACAGACAGACAGACGGTGCGGCGGCGGAGCCTTAGTAATAGGGTTCCCGTTTTACCCTTTGGGTACGGAACCCTAAAAATCACAGAAACCGATTCAGTAAAGGATTCTGAACAAACTACTTTCATAATGTGCATTAATTCAGGTACAGATTGTAAGTATTTAGTTCAGAGAGGTCAGCTTTTTCTGAGTCTTACAAGTACCATAAGTGAGTCACTCTACAACTCCTATTTGATAATTACTTATCGTGCACTCACCGACTCATCCACCCACCCGCACTGGGGCCGCGTGGTGGATTATGGCCCAGTCCCTTTCACAGACAGGACGCCGGTGTACCAGCAGTAAGAACGTTATAAGATGATCACGCTACTCACCATTTCCTGGTTTATTTAATTCCTTATTAGGTATCGGAAACTAACTGCTTCGGAACTTCCACTTCCTCGATGTCATAATTTAACAGATGATGTGTCTCCATTCCTGCGTCTAGACACATACGCATTGAAGTATAATATTGACCGTTGAAAGATAATTCATCATTAATGATATGTAACAACTTTACAACATCAGTGTTAACAAAACTGTACGTCATCTTTCATTCCTGACATCATATGGTGCCTAAACAGATTTATACAATTTACGCAAATGTGACGTCATCAGACTTATCAATACGCATCACAATCGATTCGATTCAAATTAATTGCGTAGAGATAAATCGATAATTGATGTCGTATGAATAATGATTGGTTATCAACGCACATATTAAAATCGCATCCGTCATATTCAACTATCAATGTATACTAATATTGTTGTTGCATATTTTACAGTTCTGTTTTAGTACAGTGCGAGTGCAACATTAGTTCAAGTCAAGTGCAATTCCAGTGCAACTCAGGACATTACAAGAATGTTTATAGGTCAATGCCAACCACAGTGCAAACTCCGTACAGTTTTAGTTCACACTACGTTCAAGTTCAGTGCAATGAAAGTAGTCTTAGTACGACATTCGTGAAGACAGGTGTAATAGGACTATGAAAGTATGAGATCTATTTTGTACTAGAGCTTGACAGTATGCACTAAAAGTCCGGAGAATAGTTCAGTTAAGTCAACATTAGTACAGTTTTGGATCATCCGAATTATTAAGAATGTCACATCATATATAGAGGGGCTTGTGGCTAAGTAATAACAGCCGCACGGGTCGATCCATCAGGTTAAGCTACACTTGCCGCAGTGGGTTCATGGATAGGTGACCATCTTTACATACCGACAGCCTTACGTGCCTCGGAAAGCACGTTACTAAGCCGTTGGTCCCGGCTGTCATTTGTAGATCTTTAACAGTTGTTACGGGTCGTCAGAAGCCCTGAAGTCTGACAACCAGTCTTACTAAGGGGTATCGTATTACCCGGTTACTCGGTTGTGGTGGGCAGATAGGCAGTCGCTCCATGTAAAATACTGGTATTGAGCTGCATCCAAGATAATTTCAATTCAATAGTGAGATAAAGTTATAAAAGTATTAGGTCACTATCGGTACAGAGTCAGTGTTCGAACGGTGGCTTTATGCATTGTCAATTAGACGATAACGCACACTAATATCACATAATATCATGGAGTTGGATTATTTTTATCGTCGATAGATGGGCTGTTCCAAAGATAATTATGCTTCATTTTCAACATAACAAAAAAAACATACTGTCGTTTTTTATTTGGGCTTTATTACACAAGCACCTTTCTTTTTTTTTTGTTCCCTGTGTGGAATTCCTCATGGATGTGATACTCTTACTGACTTAAAACCACTCCGGAGGGAACTCCGGGGTGGTTTTCATGGGATGAAATGCGACTTCCGCGATCCCCGGCTGGTCTGCGGGCCACCTCATGTCTGGGAGAAGGGGGGTGACGTGTTTGACCCCTACCGTGAAGTCTGAAAGGGTCGCGCGTGGCTCACGCCGTTCCTGGACCCATTTAGGGGGGCCGGAAGAGGCCATTATCTGCCCTCTGCCGATGCCCGGCGTGCATGGTGCGGGCGGGGTGAGCGCAAGGGACCTCCCGCTATTTCCGCAGCCTCCTTCTGCGACATGACTGTTTCGTAGAAGGATACCACCGCGTGCCAGGACTCCGTGATGTCGACCATCGACTCGACCACTGCCGGCAGTGACAGGTATCTGCCTACTCCTGAGATGAGGGCACGGCGGCGCGGTGGCAGCGCGGCTCCTCCCAAGCGGCTCACTCTGCCAGCATATGCCGCGCCGTGTCCACCCGGCAGTCGACGCCGTGGTGACACCGGGCGTCCGGGTCCCTGTCTATGCGACACTGGGTACTTCCCAAAGCACCCATGCCCAGAGAGCACCTACGTCACCCGATTACACAAGCTCCTTAAGAGCAGGCAGTCTAAGTCAAATTTCGAACGCATGTTCCGCCCCTTGCTCCCCGCCACTCCGTTATATGCTAAACGCTAATACATCAGTAATAACGTTGAATATCACGTGCGCTCTTTGATCGTGTTCGAGCACGAAACTAAATAGCGTAAGTCTCAATTCTTATTTCGTTTATAACTAAAGTAATAATTGATTTAGAGAAAAAATATCTTGTGGGTCGATAATAAACTATATTTTCTTGCTGTGAATTTTTATTTTAGACATAAAAGCCAAACAATCTTGTCTGTTTTCAATTATCCTTAAAAAATACATTATTTTCGAATAAAAAATGTATGTAGAGAAAATATTACAATTACGTAACTGTCTTCAACATGGAAGGAAAAAGATCCAATAAATCATATACTAAAGTTTCATTTTGCTTGTATGTGTGACTGTTTCAGAATATTCATGCAAATTAACATAAAAATAGGGAGCCTCCTCTTAAACCAACATTAAAGTTCTTTCTTTGTTACTTTTCCACTAGCACAAGCGAAATAAAACCACAACAAAACTAAAAATTCATGGGAGCACATTTAAAAAATCACGTTTATGAAATATTAAATCTAGTAGTTATATCTGCCAAGGGAATCTCTACGAGTTTACGTCTACCGAGAAAGATAGGCAGGTGCGCCCAACCCACGGGTGCTGAGTCTCCGAGCATAGACAATTATCATTCCGTGTGCTTGCGAAACATGCTTCGTCACTATCATGCTGCCCATCATCACGACTTCACTATTTACATATAATGACTATACAACAATAAACAAAGAAATGTGCAACGCCCCTGCTTGTGATGTTATGACATAATTTAATTTTTTCTTTTTTTTTTTTGGTTAGCTGTGGATGTCACGTCGGACTAATCTAAAATCGCATGTATAAATGTTACTACATCAGATCAGTGTACAGCCAGCAGTTGGCGGGTACTCAATATCGTGTTCCTATTAGGTATGCTACTTCGATGTAAGGTCATTTCATTGATAATTATCACCAATTTTTCTACGTTACATTAAATGGTATAAAAGGTGCTGGTGCTGTTTTTTCTGGAAATCATTATTTATTTATTTTTATTCTCCCATTGGAACACCATACAGCAATTATACCAACGGAGCAAAAAAATACTTCATGTGCTGCTTTCCATCCATCTTGGGCGCGGTGGACATCGAACGGGCGGCGATGCACGATGGTTCACGCACGTTCACGCAGCGTCAAGACACTTCTCCATAAATATTTCCTTAACTCCATCCATATGGTTTTCTGTCCCTTTCCTGGTTTGCGGTCCGAACAAAACATTTCAACAACGGTGGCTGAAAATAATTACTTTTCAGATTCTCTAACATAAAATACTGTGTAGTAACAAGGGAAACCCGTGCCTAAACCAATCAAGTTAACCGCAAAAACTAGTGAGTTAGTTCTCAGACCGACTACCTAAATCTTATCGCGACACTTCCATTTAAGTTACCTTACAAAAATGTTTAACGCCCAACAAGTTACTGAGTTTATGTGCAAGTGGCTGGACACAAGCACAAGTGACAATGCGCCTAAATGAACGGACACGAAATATTGGTGGCATCAAGAAAAGGTCTACAGAAGGTTGACTCTGAACAACTTTTGATATGAAAGCTCATACCTAAGTATGCACATAAGCAAAACTAAAGGCAAAATAGATCAAAGGAGCTAATAGTAACTGCTTTGGCATAAACATAGTTCAACTTGACAAAATTAAATGATGATTCAACAGTGTCATTGAAATGAAGCCGTTTCTTGCGACAACAGTTTGCCCCCTCCGCACTCCTAGCACTAATGTGCCATGTGAATGTATGTGTGTGTGTTCGTCTTAATACACGAACTATAAACAAAAAGTACTTTGTTATAGACCGCAATGAGCATTATTCATGATTAAATAACATTTATAACACATGTGTACATTATCTTTCTTTTTACTGTTTTTAGCACAATTATTAGATACTTATTACGATTCATAAATTCCAAGAAATTTTTATGTTTTGTTTTAAAGAAGAATTTATTTTGTTTTGTTAAAACAAGAATTTGTTAAGTTATTTATATGGAGATTCTTTTTTAGGGTTCCGTACCCAAAGGGTAAAACGGGAACCCTATTACTAAAGCTCCGCCGTTTGTCTGTCTGTCTGTCTGTCTGTCCGTCTGTCACCAGGCTGTATCTCGTGAACCGCGATAGTAAGACGGTTGAAATTTTCACAGATGATGTATTTCAGTTGCCGCTATAACAACAAATACTAAAAAACAGAATATAATAAATATTTAAGGGTGCTCCCATACAACAAACGTGATTTTTTTGCTCGTTTTTGCTCGATATTGATAACGGCAACTGGTAGATGCTTGAAATATTCACAGAATATTTAGTTATATATTCACCTTAAAAATAAATAATTAAATTAAAATAAAACAAATATTTAAGGGGGGCTCCCATACAACAAACGTGATTTTTTTGCCATTTTTATAGATAATGGTACGGAACCCTTCGTGCGCGAGCCCGACTCGCACTTGCCCGGTTTTTTAAATTTTAGATACATGGTTTTTAATTTGTGGAAGCTTGTAAATGGCAATTGTAAGCGCTATTGTGCATAACTGACCTTTACAGATAATTAGGCTGTAAGCTTTCTGAAGAATAAATAAATAAATAACTAGCGAGGTTTACAGTAATTACATGCCCTTATTGGCAGTGATCTGCTTTTAATCTAGAGAACGATTATCGCAAATGTAACACACTTTAGTTACACTCTTCTTCTTCCAGCTAACAGCGAATTGAAAACGAAGCTTCTGTATGTTTCTATGTATTGTTGTTCGTTAGTTAACCAAGACCGAGTGACTCTTCCGACGTAACTTAAAGAAATAAATTAACTTTGACCCCCACAATGGCCGTGTAAACATGTATGTTTATGTTTGACACACTGAAATTTACGACTCCACTGTGGAAACTCTAGCTACTTTGTCTTTGAAGTTAATTTTTCACGTATTTGTTTAAAACATAAAGGAAAAAGCTATACTGAAAACAAATTAGTTAAACTAGTAGTTTTACGCTTTGACCCTACGATTCATAGGCCATAATTGTACAGCCAAGTATTTTACAATTGCCTTTCGTTCAAAAGCTTAATTAGTCAAATGAACTTGCTTCCAAAGACAACAAAAAGAACTTGATATTAAATTAAAACCAAATGCTGATACCATCAAATAAGAAAAAGGAAAAAAATTAATAGAGTCGACGGAATCCGAGCTCTCCCCTTACCGCCTAATTATCATCTTAATTCCTTATAATGAGGTAGACGTAGCTACCGTGCTTCCCAGAATGCCATCAACATACAAAACTTAAAATAAGGTTCTTTATATTCGTACTTAGCGCCACCCCAAACATTCCACAAAATATAAATTATTACCAATAACGAGTCATAACTTCTATAACGTCTCGGTAGCCATTAATGAAGAAAAATTGGTAATACAAATCAATATTCAAAGCATTCGCTAAGCACAACTATAAAGGAAACTACATAAACTTTAATATTTATATTCACTTAATCCATCCGTCCAAATATTATATCTTACATCTTGAGGCAATTCCTATTCACAATCGATTAGTGTTCGATCATTTATTAATGCCGACTGTAGGAATACCATTGCGGTATATTGAGATACGAGCTATAAACTACATTCTCGTTTGAATATAAATAAAATTTAAGCAAATATTTTAGAAACCTAATTCGGATTAACAATTTTATGAATGATATTGCCATAGCTAAGCGTCTCCATCGTATTCGGAATGTATTCCTATGAATGTATGAACATCAAATATTATGTCGCGCATAATATTTATTTCAATAAAACATTCCTATGTTGTAATAGTGAATATAAAAAAATATGTTGCGATGTTCAATATAATGAACCTCGAATAGACTCCCCATTTTTTCCAAGTTGAATTTTTTCTTTTATCCTTTTAGTTCATTAACTACAAAAATGTAACATCGTGCTTCATGTCTAATACTCGTTAACTTTTTCTGACAAAAATAAAAAAGATGGTTACTGGTTAATAACGGCTCGAGGAGAAATTACTCTTAAACACACGAAGCTTTCGTCATAACACGGTACAAATTACGTCAAATCATGTAGATATTAGTTTTTATACCGAACAAGAGCACCATGTGGTAAATTAGGGTCCCTAATATGAAGAACAAAATAAACAACATAACGACTATACACAGTTTCTTGAGGATAGAAAAAAAAACTAACAACTTCCCGAAGTGAATGTCGCGCGCTTCACAAATTATCGACCCCCGAAACTAGTTTACTTCGGGATTATTTTTTGTTGGATCAAAACATGCCATAAAGAATGATGCATTAGCGATCGATTTGATTACCTATAGAGGATTCTATAATTTTATAACGAACTTTAAAAAGTCGTAAAACAAACGTTATACAGGCAATTGCCAACATTTAATTCGTTTTTCATAAAATTTTAAACATCTGTATTTAAAATAATTGTTGAGTAATGACAGCTATCGAAGACTGGTTCTTGATCCTGATTATTCAGGTACTTAAGGGTATTTCGCATGCATTTTCCCACAGGATCTTTAGCTCAATAAATCTGGGGCAATTTGAATTCCAATAAGACATTAAGTGAACCTAAAGGCCAAAAGGCATGTGGTCCCCGAATATCATTCCGTGTATGGTTTCACAGCAATCTGCATGGTATTCCTTATAGTTACCGAATTGATTCAATTAAACCTGTTGAAAAAAGGAAATAGATAATTAGCTAGGTATAATTGCATAATAAAATCCGTGAAAAGTGATAATGATTGAACATATGCCTACAAAGTACACAAGTAATGATTAATCACCAAGCAATAAGGTGCCAACAAAACAGGTTTGTGGCACTGGAACGAATACATTCGCAATACGTATTCATTTAATTCTACATCCGATGAAAGATAAGGTCTTGTTCACACACTCGCGGCTAATTTGACAACGGAAGATAATGATGAGTCTGGAAGAAAATAAGTGTGAAATGGGTACAGATAAATGCCGCTAACTTCTGTACGGTAAAATGTATACTTATGAGAAAAGTATCACTTTTCTCCGCATAAGATTACTATTTACTTCATTTGAGCCCAATACAGTATTTAGAAAGCAAGCGAGGTGCTTGTGGCTAAGTTATAACAGCTGCACAGGTCCATCGATCAGGTTAAGCTACGCTTGCCGCGGTTGTTCCGTAGATGGGTGACCATCTTTACATACCAAGACCGTGCCTCGGAAAGGACGTCAAGCTGTTGTTTCCAGCTGTTATATTTGTAGATCTTTGACAGTTGTTACGGGTAGTCAGAAACCCGCATGTCTGACAACCAGTCTTACCAAGAGGTATCGTATTACCCAGTAACTGGGTTGTGGAGGTCAGATAGACAGTCGCTCTATGTAAAATACTGGTATTCAGCTGCATCCGGTTAGACTGGAAGCTGACCCCAACATAGTTGGGTAGATGATGAGAAAGCAAGCAACTAATTTTATAGCAGTAACTAAAACTATCAACCATGATCGACATTTTGAGTAAAGTGGTTTCACTAAACATTTATCAGGAGAGAGCAATTTACTAGATTGAGCTATTACCGTCCCTAAGGTCCTATTAGGATATTTAGCTAAAACAGGTTAACGATCATGAATTTAATCAACCGATTAAACCATTACTTACGTAAAAAAGACCAAAACGGCTAATTTTATTAAGTTTCAAAATCAAAGGCACAGACAGAAAAAAACCGAAGTCAAAGTCGATTACGTTGTAAAAGCCGAAGTCGTGCGTGAATGATGACAAACGCATTGACGAGGATTATGCAACCCTACGCGGTTTGAATGATTGCTCGGATTATGTTGTTTTAAATAATTTGCTGGAAGTGACTGCGTAATTTTTCAAGTGAAAACTTTTTAGGCGCGTTGAGCACTTTTTGGGTGAACAAAAATCATGGAACTCGCGTCATCGTCACCGAACGCTAGTTTTCACTACTATCGGCAGTCCCCAAAGACTGCCCTGCTTGATTTTTTTGTCTCTCGTCTCCGCTCACTGCTGGAACTCCTAACATATCAGTAGATATTATGATGCTCTACGTTTTTAGCGTCATCACCTGCCTAGGTTTTTCCCAACTATGATGGGGTCGGCTGCCAGTCTAACCGGATACAGCTGAATACCACTGCCTATCAGACCTCCACAACCCAATATCTGGGTAATAGGATACCCCTTGGTGTCTGACTGTCTGTCAGACTTTCGGACTTCTGACGAACTGTAACGACTGTCAAAGATCCACGAATGACAGCCGGGGCCAACGTCTTAACGTGTTTTCCGAGGCACGGAGCCTGGTATGTAAGGATGGTCACCCATCCACAGACCGACCGCGGCAAGAGTACGTTAACCTGATCGTTCGACCCGTGCGGCTATTATTACTTAGCTACACTACAAGCCCCATAGCCATGTTCTACGTTCTTAGCGTATATCACAGATATTTCACATTTACAGAACCGACGCGACTAATATTATTACTACCTACCGTAACATAAACCTATCATAATCGCCGTTGGTAGGTAAATATCTAAAGATTTATTTCTCGTATGTTTAAAAACGGCGAATCGAATCAAGAAGCTAAAAATCATAAAATCAAGTTCTTGACTCTCAATATTCTCAAACCGGTCTTATTGAAGTTTTTTTCAAAAGCAGTAAGAGGAAAATCAAAGGATAGGTAATAAAGAAACCAAAAATATAAAATATTCTGAACTGCGCAAGATCCTGAAAAGTAACCCAGACACATAAATTTTATTTACATGTCTAGACAACGCAAGTAACGCGTACTTAGCAACTCAAAAGAGATACACCTACCTCCCTAGGAGTACCTCCACCTCTTTTGATGAAGCAGACTGAAAAGAAAGGGTTGAAAATGTCGGAATATAAATCTTTATCTGTGCCTTCTAAGTGAAATCTATACTTAATACTTTAAAGACAAAAGTAACTCTGCCTGTATGTCTATTACCTTTTTATGCCTAAATCACTTAACCCAATATTTATGAAATTTGACAGATAGGTAGCCTGGGACCTGGAGAAGGGCAAAGACACTATAAATACGAAATTAATTATTTCTGTATGTCTGTTGCCTTTTGACGCCTAAACCACTTAACCAATATTTATGAAATTTGACAAAGGTAGCTTGGGACCTGAATATTTGTATTAATATTTAGCGGCATGAGGAACAGAGTGTAAATTTCACTCATCCCCCATAGAAAAGGTAGGATCCGCCGACCAGACGGGTCTTGTGTCTGTCTGGTGGGCAACTGCCGCTAGTCACGCGGTAAACTCTGCTTGCGCGATGCAGGATTTTGCGTGACGTCAGTGTGACTCGTAGTTCGCATGTGGCGATGTTGATGAAAATAAAAAAATACACGCAAACGAAGTCACGGGCAACAGCTAGTTCAACTATAAACTATTCAATTAAAAAAAAACAAGCTGGAATTTTTGATCATTGTCACATTCATTGGGTCTTTCTTGATAAAATTTTCGTGTTGGGGCCATGTAACTCAAAGGAAGTTCAACGAAACGTATTGAACGTTTATTGACTTCTTAATGATGGTGCTGATGAAGCAGTCTTAAATATAATAGTGCGAATCAGATATAACCGAGGTAGTGGAGCGTGGGTGTTAGCAAACATTTTATTTGAATGTTTCCTTTCAAAATCATCCGTTTCTATGGAGCCTCCGTGCTCCCAAAAGAAAACTGTTTATTTTTCCTTTTTTTTCTTTTCTTCATTACTGTAAGTGTTACCTTACCTACATGATTTAATGCAAAGAATCACATTTTTTTAAAACCTGATAACGTGGGAGATGAAAAAATACTTAATACGTTTGACGGCGCAGCAAGTGAAACCGTCTAGTTTTGTTAGGAAGTTACTGGAATCACCGAAAAGGTCGGATAAAAGTGACACTGACTGGGGACAGTTACACTAGCAGGGCGTTGCATCGATGGTTACGTGGCGTGTCTTTTGATGACAGAGATGATGTCATCAGCCGCTGTCGTGCCATGTCCACGACAAACTGCTATATTCCGGCACAATCCTGATGATATTGAAGCTGCTGAACCATTAATACGATTACCATTTCTGGTGAGGTTACATTCGTTTTTTTTTGCGGCTCATTCTTGAGAAATTAAAAACCTCCGAAACAAAAATGTATAAAACCACATTTTTCCTGTTCCACATTGGATGCCACTTTCAGTAACTCTCTATGCTTGTATCAAATAGATTTGAAAGCGCGGTCGTCTCTCGGATTAGCGATGGCGTGTTATCACTTGGCTGCAGTTAGCACAAACTTTTGGAGCGCGGCCCGAGGGGGTTGCAAAAATCAACACCATTTCGCGGAAAAATCTGGGATGACTTGGCGTCTCGCTTCGTCCTATGGTGATTCGGGAAACTGTAGGGGTCCTTTATTTCGATTAGATTTTGATACATTTTACGCAATGTTGGTAATTGAACTAGGCACTGATGAAATAATAGACACTTGAAGTTGTACGGTTTGTGTGGATAATTATAATCTCTCTATCTCCTCTTATAGTTCATATACCTAATATTCAAAGTTGTACAAAAAAGCAGCAATTAATTAAAAAATCATAAAGGCCTTAAGCTACTTCGTTTCTTCAATTTCAATTTTAATCTCTCTTAAATCTACTAATACCTATCACACATACATAAAATTCGTCGTCGACCAAAAACTATTTATCGACGTGCACGTTTCGATGATTGCAGTTCATGCATCTATCACTCGTATGATTTCTTTAATTACAACCACCTCGACCTCACTTTGAGGAACCCCAGAGCTTTGCAAATGCGAACCAATCGCGACGCAAATAACATGGACAAACGCGGCGTCTACAATTTGTACCACATTTCGTCTGGTCACGATATCGTCCAGTCTGTCTCAATGGGTGCTTTTATAATTTTATACTGTACGATACGATTGCGATCCGAAACCGTAGTGCAAGAATTTTTATTTTAAATCTCTGATATTTTATTTTTGTCAGTGACATTTATGTCCATAAGCCTATATTAATAATAATAAATAATAATAATAATACATTTTTGATTCACAAAGCATAAAATTTGACAATAAGTATACAGGAAGGTAAACAGAATTGAGTAAAATTACTCAAAGATTGGATACAAAAGGTAAGTTGTGACTGTAGTGAGGTCAAAAGTCCAATAAGAATAGGTAAACCCCCAAAACTAGGAAAATCCTGTATCTTAGGAGTGATAAGGCTTAGGTTTATAAATCCTGTTATGCCTCGAAAGAGTACCTACGTATTTCATATGAAAAATATGTGAGTGAAGCAAACAAGTCTACCATGACTACTCTTGGCATCAGCATCATTCATCCCCGCCACAAGTGTCTCTGTATCTGCTGGTAGCACATCGTGTCGTTCACGTATCGTACCTAGCAAAATTCTAAAAGTTTTCATTGTTTCACAATTCGACAGATACCGACCGCTCACCGTTGTGAAATAGTGTCGTCCGTATAATTACTCTGACTCATTGTTAAACGCTCCACTGACAGCTTTGTTATTTATCACCTAGTTACTGTTAAGCCAGATATGGTCGGATGGCTTTTTGATTGGTTTTGAACTATCACCCATGTTAATGTCCTGGCAGAGAGATATGAAGCAAATCGAGGTCCGAGTTGCTAACGATAAGAAATTAAGAACAGGGCTTGAAACCAGTTAATTTTAATTTCCGAATCTTCAAAGATTGCTTCATCACATAAAGTTCAGCATTGAGTATGTAACAAATTATTAAATAATTAACGAAATATGTTCGAAAACATTTATAATAACGGTAAAGGTTACATAGAAAATTAACCGGTTTTCGAGCCCTGATTAAGAATCATTCATGCGATCTTTCTCACTAATGTTTCTCCTCTAACTATCGAGACCTTGTTCATTACGATCATTCATCATCAAATGCCTCCGTACGTGGCTTATGTTATGAAACGAAAGACATTGAATTGTACAAATAGCACAAACCTATTAGATTATCATTAGTGTTCCACTGTGTTATTAAGCCCGTGTATTGCCATTCAATTTGTGTTATTCGGTTTCGAAATCGCATTATCGGACATATCGCAATCGTTTCTCATGTCAACACGACTCTCTTTACACATACAGAACAAAAAAATGCACGCTCGCCGCTCTAAATTTCAAACAAAATTACTGACAACAAACTAACAACGTCAATCACTTTGGCTAATGGCGCACAAAACGATCTTATCTCAGGAACCATAAGCTCAGTTGTCAGCGAGACGGAGCGGCCAGTACAAAAAAAGGCTCATTGAAAAATTATGAATTTGAAGCAGTAGCAACGTGGACCGGTCTGTGGGCAAACAAATGATGCGTCCGCCCCATCGCACGGACATCCGTGGCTTCGGGCACCTTCGGGCCTCAACTGTTACGAGTCGTGCCCCTCTCTAGCACCGTTAACTAGCCCGATATTAATCATAATTTCCACTGACGCGATCCACTCAAGTGTTTTAGATCGGCGTCATTATCTAAAACACTTGAAGCTAACTTTGGATCTCAAGCGCAAGCGATGATAGATGGGCAACGCGAAAATTGGCCTCCGCGATAGCCAATATGTCTGTCGAAACGTAAGGAGTTATACTGACCAGCTAAGCTAATAAATTGAAAAACTTTCAAGAGTAAATTCTCTTCTAAGTTCACGTATCAAATTATAACGTCCCAGTTTATTTATGAGATGGCGTTTCATACAATGTGTGGATAGAAAATTATATCCAGAAGATTTCCTTAAGATCACAAGAGAACATTATTAAAAGAAAAGGCAGTCTCTTGCGTATTCTACGAATTTATATTTATTTCATTCAATCAATATCTTACCCATAATATAATCCATAAGCCATTGTTCCATCGTATGTATATATATCCCTGCCTTTATACCTCACCTGTCAATAGCCTCAACCAAACATAGGAACAACTCAAAAATTGAATAATTGGCCAAAGATTCCCACGACGTACGACCATGTTCGTATACATCATTGAAATTGAGATTAGATAACGCACAGATGTATTGGCATCTTGTTATAGTGATTAGTTTGTGTTACAACCAAGTACAAGGGTCATAATGTACAGAAAAACAAAAGAGGTGAATAGATTCTTCTCATACCCGTAAAATTGATGGTCGTACAAACCTCAAGGTAATAGTGTTATGCTTTTAAATTAAAATTAATTTATTTCAGGTACCTACCACATAACCCATATCTTTAAATTATTCAATATCATTTATAAACACAAAATCACACATAAATAAATACAAACAGTCTGGGGGTCTACTCCGAAGCACTAAACCGAAGTATCGGCCGACCGTTCGGCCGTTTTATAACTTCCACAGTTTCCTTTTTTGACTTTGAGTCCTTACCCGACTTCAAGTCACAGTTTTGACTTTGGCTTATCTCTTCGACTGTCTTGTTTTTTTTTTTCTTTCGCCGTAGTCAGCGTTAGTTAGCCGTAGTAAAGAAACGACGGAACATTCGGCCGATACTTCGGAGTAGACCCCCCCCCAAGACTCAAGTATCGATCATGATGGGAATAATATCATTGCTAAAGTAGACACATACATACATAAACTCACGCCTTCTACCCATGGGGGTAGGCAGAAACTATAGAACGCCACCTGCTACGCTCCGAAAGAAACGCAACGCTGCTAAAGTAGAATCTGCCATAATTCTTAATTCAGAATATGAAGATAATTATGTGAAATTAATAGCATAATTACGTAACACACCATTACGGCGACATTCCCACAAGATGGACCAACGACCTATTGATCGTTACAGAAGTCTGCTGGATGCAAGAAGCACAGGACCAGTCTTTGTAGTGATGCTTGTGAGAAACTTACATTCAGCAGTGAGCGTCTTTCGGCTAAAAATTATTATGATGATATTTGGGGAAATATTTCAGAAGAAGTAGATAAGTGTGTTGTGGCTAAGTATAAATAAGAACGGGTCGATCGATCAGGTAAAGCTACGCTTGCCGCTGTTGGTCCGTGGATGGGTAACCATCTTACATACCAAAACCCCTCCGTGCCTCGGAAAGCACGTTAAGCCGTTGGTCCCGGCTGTTATTCATGGATCTTTGACATTCGTTCTGGGTCGTCAGAAGAACGAAAGTCTGACAGCCAGTCTTACCAAGGGGTATCGTATTACCCAGTAACTGGGTTGTGGACGTCAGATAGGCTCGCTCCATGTATAATACAGGTATTCAGCTGCATACGGTTAGACTGGAAGCCGACCCCAGCATATTAGGGAAAGGCTAGGCAGATGATGATGGATTTCAGTTTCAGAAGAAGTTGGTACCACTTTTATGTTTTAAGAATGGGAGCTTTGCGGCTTTGGAATTCATACAAAATCCTTCAGATAGATCACTTCTATTTCCTTATGAAGATTTCTGTGGTAATATTATACCAGCTGCATGACACACAACAAACAATAAACGGATATTACGGAACTTGTTAATAGAAGCTCTTGCATTATTGAACCGATTGTATGGAAATATATCGAACAATCGTTTTGATATTCTCAGCATCATAAAGTATATTTGCGGGAGAAACAAAAGATGCTAATGTAATTAGGTAAGCAACCAGATCATAAATACCGGCTGCGTATTTAAAATGATATTATTTAGCTTACATCTGCCGGCTTACATACGTAAAGTAATTCCGAATTTACCATACCACTGCTAGGTAGCAACAGGCTCCTATACCCTGTACTTATTGAATGAGGTATAGTTATAGATCTATAGAGGTAATAATTATAACATGAATAGGGAGGAACATCTAATAGTTATTCAAAGTCGAACAGCAGCAGTTATTCTGTGTTTGAACATTTAAGTGATCGGAACGTGAATGAAAGCAGGACACAGAACTTCGTAAAATCACAGGTCAACATTCAGCTGAAAGACGTTCACTGATGGACATAGTCTAGAATCACACTGAAGAAAATATCATAATTTTAATTAGTGGCTAAGTGAGGAGCTTGTGGCTAAGTAATAACAGCCGCACGGGTCGATCGATCAGGTTAAGCTACGCTTGCCGCGGTTGGTCCGTGGATGGGTGACCATCTTTTCATACCAAGATTCCTCTGAGCCTCGTTAAACCGTTGGTCCCGGCTGTCATTTGTAGATCTTTGACAGTTGTTACGGGTCATCAGAAGCTCAAAAGTCTGACAACCAGTCTTACCAAGGGATATCGGGTTACCCAGTTACTGGGTTGTGGAGGTCAGATAGGCAGTCGCTCCATGTATAATACTGGTATTCAGCTGCATCCGGTCAGACTGGAAGCCGACCCTAACATAGTTGGGAAAAGGCTAGGCAGATGATGAGTTGTAAGTAATAAATCTAATTGCTAGCATAAACCAAAAGAACAACAATAACATTGGCACACACAGAGTGCACTTTTTGCATCAACGCGCATCGAATCCAGATAATCTAATCTTATAATCTCTATTAATACCAATTGACGTCACTCTTCAGAAATGTCTGATATCAATTAATAAGCAACGAATAAAAACGAGTCATCAATTATTGTTATAATTTTTTGTTTGGATCAGAAGAAAAAATGCGTCAATTTAATAAAAATTATTAGCCGCCATTGATGTGAGGAGTGATTGACAGTGTGGTGGGTTCAATCAGACGAATTTGTAATGCCTACTGAGAGAACACTCGAGGGAACCCTCGCCTCACGAAGGCACCTTTTTATTTTACATAACGTTTGACATCCCATACAAAGGTCGACGTTGTTGATTGTTTATACACACAAAAGGTTCCATAAACCGACGCTGACGTTTTTCAATTCATGCTCCCTAACAAATTGGATGGATTTTGCATCATTGACCATTATTTTGGCTGATTCATGCAGACTTTCAATAAGTACACTACGCAAAATCTCGGATCTTTTGTTCGAGCCGCCATTGCAATAACCAGTTACTTAGAAGCTATTTTTAAATCACACGCTTATTTGTTACACCTGGCTTCCACTAGCAATACCTACCTTGTTCGCATACACCTTGCAGCTCTGGAAATAATTAGTATAGGAAAGCGTTGCTAAGCGGTGCATATCTGACATAAAAAAAACCGGCCAAGTGCGAGTCGGACTCGCGCACGAAGGTTTCCGTAACATTATCTATAAAAACGAGCAAAAAAATCACGTTTGTTGTATGGGAGCCCCCTTAAATATTTATTTTTTAGTATTTGTTGTTATAGCGGCAACAGAAATACATCATCTGTGAAAATTTCAACTGTCTAACTATCACGGTTCATGAGATACAGCCTAGAGACAGACGGACAGACAGACAGACAGTCGGCGGAGCCTTAGTAATATTGTACCCGTTTTACCCTTTGGGTACGGAACCCTAAAAACATCCAGTTTGCCAGCTGAAATTATGCCTTTCAATATTACAAGTAATATAAAAATTGAGACCGTTTTATATATGATCGACTGATCGACTTACCGAAAACATGCTTTTTTCAATCCTCAAGATAAAATAAAGGAACAGTCATATTTTTATTCGATAACGAAGCTTCTCAACTCGATTAGCCAAGTTTGATAACAGATAACAGTCCCAATCTTGTGATACCCACCAAAGATTCCTTCAATTCACTTTAGGCTACGCGATCAACCAAGAACAAACCGAAGCCGAACTTAGGTAACAAACCTAATGAATCATTAACTAATCTGGCCACAATGGAGCGAGTGTCCCAAAGAGGAAACGATAACACACGAAGTACGCCGAACCCGAAAACGAATCATTGTTGCGTTACAAAGTGGATATCTTATCATATGTCCCTACAATAGGAAAGTGTTTGTTTCCGTCAACGTGCGGTTTCAAACAAGATAAAGTTTACCCACAAATGACGTCACATCTGTATTCCCAGAGCTGAGGTCGTTCTCACAGACTGAAGTATTTTCGTTTCACTCTTTTACCTTGCAGTTTGCAGTGCGTCCAATGATTTGTATGCTGACCTACATCACCCAAATATTAAAACAACACTATCTACTCTGAGCACTTAATCTATCGTAATCAATAGCTGAACGTTTTTGTCTCTACAAAGTTTTAAGGTTCATAGGAAATGGGTCCTTCGCTCCCTCAGATTGATTGTGAGCTGTGTAACATAGCTGTTTTCAGAATCATTTACAAACGGTCCATAAGTCCTTCGCAAATTCCCAGTTACGCTGCCAATAATGTAAAATGTTCCTCACATTTCATAAGTTCCAGCTATTCAATCGTATGATAACAACAAAGTACAGTATGATCGAGAGGACCAGAGTAAAGCTAATAAATGCTATGCGCATGCTCAGCCCACACTTCATTATGAATGCGTGGTCATGCACGCTTATAGCCGTAATTGCTGCGTCATTTTGTCTATTAAATAGCTACTGACATCACTGGAATAGTCATTATTAATTTTGTCTATTTTTAGAAGCGAGAGGAAATGAACTTGCTTAGTCTTGTACTGGGAAGACAATCATTCAGTTGATCATCAAGATGTGCTAGCCAAAAACTTAATTCTAAACGACAAAATGGCGAGTGAATCAATGTTATGTTCTTAAACAACTTCTTCATCATCATCATTTCAGCCGAAAGACGTCCACTGCTGGACATAGGCCCCCAAAAGGGGAGGTTTGCCATAATCGCCATGCTTGGCAGGCGGGTTGGCGAGTGCAGTATGGTGTTAAAATGCATAGAGAACGGTGCTGCCCACTCTCTATTAAGTCCCTTAGTCATCTTTTACGACACCCAGAGAAGAAATAGGATGGTGCTATTCTTTACGTCCGGCACCACACGGGCAAAAACAACTTTAAGCCTTTTCGTTTTGGAAATCCTAACTTCCTAACTTAATATTATAAATGCGAAAGTGATTTTGTTTTGTTACGTTAAAACGGCTGAACGGATTTGGATGAAATTTAGCACATCGGTAGACCATGACCTGGAGAAGGACGTAGAATACTTTTTATCCCAGTAGTACATTCCCATGAGTTAGATAGATACGTTTTTATTTTATTTATTAGCTTTATTTTATTCCTTACATATAGTTCTTATCTACCGTTTTGTATTGTGTATTTATTTGTTACTAATGTTAGTTTTGTACTTAAATAAGGTTAGTATTGTGAGGAGTAAGGGCTGCCTTTTGCGGTGAACCCTCCTCCAAACCGTTCCACGTGGCTCTATCCTGCGCCCGTCTGACATAAGTAATGAAGTTTAATCAGCCTGAACTTTTAATAAATAGACACGATTACACGGCACATGACTCGTGGTGTTACAACATAATGCTGAACTAAAAGACATCATTTTAAAACAAGTGTCAGCTCTAAGTACCTTAAACAGTTTGAACAAATTTCTTTGTTACAAACTTATCAAGTTTGTGTGACAGGTGCCCTAACAATTGTTTACATAGTGTAATGAAAGTGTCTTCACAATTTAGAAGTGGTTAGGAACAACATAGTAAACTGTTATTCATTAACTCGACACTTGAGACGAAAATAGGAAGGAAAAAATCATTTAACGATGAAATTATATGGAAAATATCCATAAAGATTTTTATTATCAAGCAAATCATGAAAACCATCGCTTTTGGTTAAAGTGTACAGTTAGGGAAATTAATAGTTTTTCTATTCTATTCTATTTTTAATTATGGCAAGCAAAGCCGATGTCGACTATTCTGCCAATGTCTATAGTGAATTGGAAAAGCAAGTGTGCATTTAATAGCTTTTCACTACGTAAATTTGCTGCGATATAGCCACTACATACAACTGTGCGCGCGCGTTGTGTTGTTGTGTGTTGGACAGTTGTGATTTGAATATTCTAACAATTCAAGTTGGTACTAGTTAATTTGATAAGCAAATAATTTCCCTTGCTTTACTTCGTAAATAATCAATTTCAAGTAGATTTTGAATTATAAGCAAGAAAACCTTACTTTACCTTAAAATGTTGCACACAGAACTTATTACGAGTGTTATTTCATCAGTTCTTAGCTCAAATCAAATCAAATCAAATCAATTTATTTGTGAAACATAGGTTTTATGATAGATGGATCTTAAGAACTAAATAGTGCGCTATGTCTTGTCAATTTTGACATACAAATATTTTTAGAGGAAACATGCGTAGTCAATTATCAACTATAAAAGAAAAAAAAGAAAAATTAACATAATGAATTAAATAGTTGGTTTACACAAAATTTCAATATTAATTAACATTATCATTTAAAAAGTCTTCAATTTTATAATAACATTTGTCAATTAGCAATAATGTAAGAGCTTTTTTAAACTTTACTTGAGGCATATTTTTAATATTGTCTGGTATTTTATTATAGATCTTTGGCGCAATGCCAAAAAAACTCTTTTGCATTATAGCTATAACACGTGTTTTACCACTTCCAAAGAAAAAAGCCTCTTAAAGGAATACCATCAAAACCCACTTGGTCGATTTTGCAGCTAGGGGCGAGGCAGTAGAATATGATCTGTCCTGCACCTGCTTACGTGTGCAGACCTTTACAAAAAGGCTGGGGACACGGTTCATATTTAATGACGTCATTAACTGCAGGATACAGGAGTCTTGTACCATGCCTCAGGCGTCCCATCGCTCGCTTTGTCACTATGCTGTGTGAATTAGCTTCACGTATGACATCTTTATTTATGAAACATGGTTTTGTGGTTGTTGATGACCGGCTTACTCTCTTATTTTGCGATATTGGCTGTCTTTATAATAATGTTAAGGGGTCGTGCACGAAATCGGCTGATTTTGATCAATTTTATTCATTGGTTGTGAGAAAGGGAAAAGTAATTTAATCAAAATTATTTGTGATTTCAAAAGTTGAATTCTTTGTTTTGCATGTGGCGGAAAGAAATTTTTCAAATAGATTAAGTACGAGTATTCATGGAAAATCACAAATATTTGCAACAAGTTTTCAGAAAAATGACGCGAGACTGACGTTTGATCATCTTTTTACAGGACACTACTATTGATTTTGAAAATTAAAAAATATAATATAAGGTTATTACAATGGTCTATTTGCATGTGGGTGAAGATAAGAAATTGACGAAAAAGGTTTTTTTTTCGTGCACAGAGCCTTAAGTTTGTTAAAAAAAAACTCAGTTCTCATATAAGTTTTACTACAGGGTTATTTTAAATTGGCTAGCTAAACTTCATAGACGCGACCGGTATCGATATCTAAACACGACAAAATAAAAAGATTTTCTGTTCTTTTTTGTGTTACTTGAAGCATGAGTTGAGAAAACCTGTTTTCTTATGTTTTATCGTGTTGAGATATCAATAAACACCACGTCAGAGAAATTTTTGCAAAAAAAAAACAGATTTTTTAAACTGATATTTCAGGTGACTACAATACCTGCGCTCAATGACCCCCAAAAAAAAATCATAATTTTTTACTATGATAACTCATCGCGTCTGCGGAGTTTAGCTAGCCAATTTGAAATAACCCCGTATATAAATCCTCGAAAAAGGCCAACAATATTTTTCCTTAACAGAATCGACAGGCCTGTAGGTGTGGCGTGAAGCGTGGGCAGTTAAGATAACCTTTCCAAACAAAAGAATGGAAGGCGCAAATATGATAAGAGCAACGATGATAAACTGTGCTTGCTCAAACTTCAGCCTATATTTTTATTACACAACGCGGCCCCATAAAGTGCATTCCATAGTTATCGCTTCTTTTGTATTCAATTAGCCTTGCATTTAGATTACTGATGCCTTTCACGACGACAGTGGTAACGAGCGTGGTCAGCTGTCAAAACGTCCAAACAATCAACCGTACACTCGGCCGCCTTTTCGATACATACCTTTTCGAAACCTTCGAATTATAAATCGTCCATTGAATATTTGGTATCGTTCCATATTTAAAAGTCTTTACGATAGCATCAATGGAAATTCAGACAGTTTTAGTACCGAACAATTTTGGACAGTCTGAGTGTATATTGTTGGTAAAGTTCGATTCGGGGCACATTGTTCAATCTATTAAAGTCTTTCAGAGGTGCGTCAACTTGGACAAGGCGTGATGAGATTATGCAATGAAATATATTTTTGTATCATCACTTATAATATATTTGGATGACAGGAGTGTATTTACGCTAACAGAAAGGTTTTGGTTGACATTATTGGTAGACTTTAATCAAGAGTCTTTACGCATTATTTTAAATTAAGACATTTAAAATACGTTTTGTTTGAAACCTTATCAAACAAATTAAAATACTTTACCATATAAATGGAACAACGTTGATTACAATCCGCAATTTCTTTGAAAAATATCTCTAATAACACCCACTTGTCCAGTTTCAGTTGTACCATTCTTATTTTCTGCTAAGGAACTTTTAAATGGCCTGCGTTCTGATTACACCGCGATACGCTCCCCATTACCCGATGCATGCGTAGAGATATATGCCGCTTGAATAAAAGATATAAAGAAAGCATTGAAAATATGACTGCACCTGAATCTAGACCAGACTATAATACTTGTTATAGGGTACATGGTGAAGCTGCGGATGGCGTACATACCGTAACAAGTTATATCAATTGCCCAACATGAATACGTAATGTGTTATACTCGAATGATCGCCGATTCGACAGCCAGCCGACAAAGATAGGTATCGGACATTACCACAATCCACAACATGGTTTGCGGCATCGGAGATCCGAGTGCTTATACGAGTTCGATTGAATCGAGTAATCAAAGCGCCATGTCTATATCGATTCAACAACTACTACGGCTATCTGCTGGACGATCGATATTTGTTACATTCGTAGCGACCAACAGTTTTTGCTGTTCTCTAAATCGATTATAGAAATCGATCGATTCGATTCTGCGTCTTACGACTTTTAGAATTAGGTTGTTAGAACTTTGGATGGAAAATGTTTAATGTTCATGATACGATGGTAATTTCAAGCATTCCAAATTGATTTACTGTCAAAATCGACACAATCGATTCAATGTCAAATGTTTGCGATTGCATTGAACCCTTTTATTGAGATGAACATTTAACCGACTCGGTCTGTATAGTTAACGACAATGCGTTAACACATATGGTAAACTATGCAGCTGTTAAAATTGAATAACTCATGCTTTAACTGTTTAATGATATACTATTGAAGACTGATACAAAGTAGGAGAAAGCTTGTTACATGTACTTTGATGTTGACTGTGGACCATAATTATGTGATTTTTCAATTAGTAAAAATACATACTGAAGGTAACAAAACCTTATTTGCAATCCAGTGTAAAAACTCTCCTTAAACAAAAGTTACTTGGTATCCACCAAGTAACGTTTTTTATCAACCTAACCTATTCCAGATAATAGAGAATAACGCGAACAATATGAAAACTGCTATCACGTTAACTAGGTAAAGTGTAAACCTCAAACAAGTACGTAGCGATAACTAGTTAGCTCATCGTCAACCTATTAACCCAATAATCAAGGCTCTACCCACGCAGGAAGATAAAGAGCTTGCTTGCACACCAAACGATGCCTAATTAATTATTGTATACGGTATTTTTTACCGTACACCTACGGATTCAGACGCAGACGTTTTAATGGCGTAACACTGTACATATCAGATGCCATAATCATTATAAGAACATACACTCTCTGCTTCGATACACCGTTGGTCAGAAAATAATTTGGCCCCCAAAGGTTAATAAAGTTATTCTCATAAAGCATTCTAATATTAACTAAATGAGTTATTAAAGAAAACCAATTAAATATACACGGACAGTAGTGGACAGACTTTCTATTTAATTTCAACTTGAGTTGGACATGATTCTCGTTCAACAAATACCGTAGAACCTTGTATAATTGAGAGAAATATGTATTGACTTTCACTGGAAAATAAGTAAAAGATTTCCGATTCACTTGGAAGCCGAATGACACGTATCCAATATACGTAGGAAAAATGCCGGTCAGTTACGAGAGGCGAAAACGCGTATTTCAATATCATCTCGAATTTTCGGTTCGTATTATGAAGTATCAAATTAAATTAAGTTCTTCATTATTATTTACAAACATGTACATTCGGAAAAATATTTACATAATATATACGCTAACAGAATATAATAATATGTACATTATATAAAAAAGGAGAGGACAGAATCATAGGGCATCAAAAAATTCGTCCGCATCGCTGTCAACCGGAAAAGTGCCCAAAAGGCTGGCAGCATTGCCACGTTGTATGGCGATGCTGATTCTTTGCCCGAAAAATAGACCAGCCCTCTGGTCACGTGAAGAGTCGACCAACCGCTTGGCGATATCCTGAAAAACCAAGTGGGCACTTGGACCCCATGGCCCTAGTTCTTCATTTGCTTTTGGAAGGATGTAGCTCGTAAGGATGTATTGAAATGGTGTTATTATTATCGGGCAGTACTGTTATATTTTATAATAGTGTTGTAAGTATTCAACAAGCGTGGTCAGTATTTAGTTGTGGAAGTGAAGTAACTGTAAACATTACCGTAACTCAAACACTGACTTATTTTTTTTTTTTTAGGAAAATGTATATTTTTACGATTTTTAGGGTTCCGTACCCAAAGGGTAATACGGGAACCCTACTACTAAGGCTCCGCCGTCTGTCTGTCTGTCTGTCTGTCCATCTGTCACCAGGCTGTATCTCATGAACCGTGATAGTTAGACAGTTGAAATTTTCACAGATGATGTATTTCTGTTGCCGCTATAACAAAAAATACTAAAAAACAGAATAAAATAAATATTTAAGGGGGCTCCCATACAACAAACGTGATTTTTTTGCTCGTTTTTGCTCGATATTGATAACGGCAATAGGTAGACACTTGAAATATTCACAGAATATTTAGTTATATATTCACTTACTTAATAAATAATTAAATTAAAATAAAATAAATATTTAAGAGGTTTTTTGAGATTTTTTGCTCGTTTTTGCTCGATATTGATAACGGCAATAGGTAGACACTTGAAATATTCACAGAATATTTAGTTATATATTCACTTACTTAATAAATAATTAAATTAAAATAAAATAAATATTAAAGGGGGGTACATACAACAAACGTGATTTTTTTGCCATTTTTATAGATAATGGTACGGAACCCTTTGTGCGCGAGTCCGACTCGAACTTGGCCCGTTTTTAATTCTTTTTACCTATTGTGCTCGTAGTCATTAAAATTTTATTATAGGTGCATCGTCTTCACATATAATTATATAATTAATGTACTTAAACAAAATATTAAAAAACATTTTTAAAAGAGTAACGGTGGAGTTTCTTGCCTATTCTTCTCCATACGAAACTACCTTTTGGAAGGGGCAACTAGAATCAATTCAATTTTTTTGTAAAATTTGACGTTCAAAGTGCCTTTTATGTGCCTATTTAAAATAAATAATTTAACATTGTGATTTTTATACCAAGTGACATTTTGTTCAAAGCCATACATCTCTCAACTACTTCATAAAATTATTTATATCACTACTCCAGTTTTTTTAGTGCTCTTATAATAACCTGTTACCCGAAATACACACAATTTACTACACGTCTGTAAGAACATAATTATTCGATCAATATATTTATCTTATCAGGAGCCTTGCGGCAAAGGGCCTCCAATCGATCTTGCCGAGACATAAACACGCCATGAACTTATCTGCAGCGGCAGATAAAAGCTTAATGGTCATCAAACACTTTAATATATTGTGTAGAAGTTCATGCTATAAAACTGATAAACTTGGGCCCAACCAGTTTTTTTTATGATAAATAGCGGTCTAATGTGTAAAAATACGAAATACGGTGAGAATCTTCACACCCTTTACTGTCCTGCTTCAATTCTCGCAGGGATCGTGTGAGATTACGTTATGAGTATGTCATAATTATCTTCTCATAGCGATGATTACTCAGGTATCTTATGAATGTAAGTAGACCGATAGATCCAATAAATCTCAAAGCAATAAACAAAGTTTAAACACTAAGAAAAAAAATCGGGTAAACCAAACAAAAAAGAAGCCCATTTCGTTAGAATTACTAATACAAAAACTAGTGTCTTCGTATCCAACGAGTTGACGGCGTAATCGTCACGATATCGTGATGACAAATCCGAAGGTTTATCGCGAACTTTAGTGCAGGTAATATTTCTGAAAATAAATACGCTATTACAGGCTCTATTTATAGACAAGAAACACAACTCAAAGATAGAATAAAGATAGCCTTTATTGTTTACCCTTAGCCTTGCTTGGGAATGAACACACAGTACAACATATTTACTTAGGAAACAACCATGTTTGTCACACTCAAATCGCTATATTTTGTAATGTGATCGAAGATAACATTTTGATAAAGGCATTCACACATTCGTTTGCTTCTGTTTTTCAATTTGCTTTATGATTCATTTCATTTTATTTTTTTTAAACTCTTTTTTAAACCAGAATTTCACAAGGTTTGTTGTACTGTGCGTTCATTATTAGTAAATAGATCCTCAGAAGGCCCGAGACCGGGCCGGGGGGAATTTTACAGCTCAAAAGCTGTCAAATTCCTAATGCCAATAATGATGATATACTCTCACGCCATTCCCCCTTTGAGAGGAAGCAGACCTCCACGAAGGGCTCCACAATCTTTCTAGGAAAACTTAAGAACTTTTTATGAGCATAAATCATTATTTCATCCAACACGCCTCGTTCCCAAAAGTTTGTCTCAAGAAGGCCGGAGAGCAATCTGAGTAAAATTCAAAATAAGCTCACGTGCTGAGGACATGTAAATCTACTTACACTCGTGAGATGAATTCTAACAACGTTATAGTAGCTGTTACACTATCTAAGTAGGATTGTAAATATGTTTGGTTGGGAAATGTAGTTTTGAATGAGATTGTGTCATTTAAATATGGGAATGATGCTGTAGTTGTACATAAAGTTGTTGCTAGATAAGGTGAGCAGATTCATATTGAAGCATACAAAAACGTACGTTTTATTACTGGATGTAAGCGTTGCAGTGCAGAAGTGGGTTCTGACTTGAAGAGTGTCTCGGGATCGCCGTGCTCTGAGCTACGAGCACTAGACTCAAACTCTGCTATATCGTGTAATATTATTTTTTAGTATTGATATACGTCGCTGTCAGCTGTCAGGGCTGACTGTCTTTCGAATCTCTTCTATTCAAAGTCAAATCATTTATTTCAAATTAGCACTTAGAAGGCACTTTTGAAAGTAATTTACAAACAAAATAAAATTGATTCTAGTTGCCCTTTCCAAAATGTAGTTTCGTATGGAGAAGAATGGGTCAGAAACTCCAGAGTTACTCTTTTAGAATGTTTCTCTATATTTTGTATAATTATAATAATTATATAATTATATGTGGAGACGATGTACTAAGAATAAAATTACCATAGTACAATAGGTAAAAAGAATTTAAAATGGAGCAATGGCAGAAAATTAAAAGAAGAAGAGGTTTTAAAAGAAGAGTACACTATCTTTCCACTTAGTCATAGTTGCTATTAATTTTAGTGATATTTATTTGAGAAGTATGAATGTATTTAAGTATCATTCATCATTTCAGCCTAAACACGTCCAGTGCTGGACATAGGCCTCCCCAACATTTGGCATCTTGACAGGCAGGTTGGCGATCGCAGTATGGTGTTAAAATGCATGGAGAACGCTGCTGCCCATTCTCTAGTAAGTCCCTTAGTCGCCTTTTACGACACCCACGGGGAGAAATGGGGTGGTGCTATTCTTCCGGCACCACACGGCCAATGTTATAAGTATATTATAGGTTTTATTTAATAAGTGAATTGTTTTGTATTTTATTTTATTTATTTTCTCTTCTACATCGTGTGTAAGAACACGGTGTCTACATCTCTTTTATCCTCTGTCCTATCGCAGCATGGAGCACAACATTGTGCTCCATGTATCACAGGTATACTGGAAAAGATTTCTTTAGAAATAAGCAACACCTTTGTACGTTTTTTTTCTGTTCCTTTCTTCTTGTCTGTTTATTTATGTGTACGTAAATGGTTAAATAAATTAATTATGTGATAGATACTCACATATTTACAAATACAGCAAAAGCAAACAATTTTCAAAAAAAAAAAAGTTTATGTGTGAGTTAAAGTAATCCCAGAATGTAAAATTTATGTCATATCAATAATAAATTATACAATTAATTAGCAACCAGTTTGATTCTGTCTAGACTGTAGATTATCCTATGGAGCTAATTTATCTCGTCATATAGTATTAGTAAGCATTCGTGGAAGTCGGTTAAAAAAAAAAAGTTGGCAAAGCCAACCAGATAAAAAATTTAAAATACATTATCGATTCTTATAATACACCTGATATGAGCCATACTCTCCTTCTCCTTTCTTTTTTTATTTATCTATCTTTCTTAGCGTGTCGATTTTTTCGCTTATCAAAAATGCATATTATAAGATTAAAGACTACGTTGAAGTCAAGGAAGTTTGGAATTCATTCCTTCTGCACATGTGGCTTCCCTGGTAGCTCATTAGCGGCAAATCTATATAAATGTCTATTAACTGCTCCCAAATTACGATGTCTATTTTTATTGTTTTTTTACATACTTCCTTGACATAATCTTTTCTTTATTTGACTATACACTGTAGATTTGTAGACCATTTTCTATTCTGTTATGTACCTGGTACTTGTTGACGGCCCTTCACTGTCCTACCATACCTATTGACACTGTAATTTGAAAACATTGTACTCGTAAAAGCCAATAATTTGTTTAAAAAAGAGTAACCGTGGAGTTTCTTGCTGGTTCTTCTCCATAGGAAACGACCAATTCGAACCTAGGCTAGGAATGTAGGCTTATGTGAAATAAAATATTTTGATTTTGATTTAGATGGCAATTTGAATGGACTTTGGAACAGCATTGATACTTCAAGGCAGAGTCGTCTATGATTCTCCACCTGAAGAAGTTTTCCTTACTTCGGCCAACCTGGGTCCGGAGTCTGTTTAAAAACTTCCAGGTTAGCCAAGGCAACTTTGACCCGTACGCAAAATACGCGCATATTGACGTGGAGTTGCGGAAACCAGCCCGTTTTACCTATTACCTAAGGCAACTTTATGTCCAGACGAGGAGATCTTCAGCAGGTGGGACGAATGGTTTGGGTAAGGAAGCACTGTCTCGCCACAGCTTTAGTCTTTAATTTGACCGCTTGCCAGTGAGTGAGACACACTTTAAAAAACCAATAACCTTACCTTTAATAGACATACTGAAACCTTGTCATCCTGTACCATAAGGTACTGCCCAGAAGTCTATGCCACACATATAATTAGTTCACTGTGCGTGATCGGTACGCGTGAAGTGGCAAACAGTTATTGATGTCAGTCATCTGCCAGTGAGCAGCTCTTTGACGGCCCAACCGAAACAATTGGGCTAGTACTCGCTCCAACGCTCGCTCAAACGCAACGTTTGACGTAGGATGTAGTTATACTTAGAGGGAGGTAAACTTACAATTTAGTTATATCCATCGTCAAATAAATAGTTAATTACTAAAATCTGGACGGGATCGTGGTTAAATAATAAAACAGCCGCACGGGTTCATCGAAGGTCAAGCTACGCCTGCCGCAGTCGGTTCGTGGATGGGTGACCATCAATTATATATAGAGCTCTCTCCGTGCCTCGGAAAGCACGATAAGCCGTTGGTCCCGGCTTTCGTTCGTATATCTTTGAAAGTCGTTACAAGTCGGAAGCTCAAAACTCTAACAACTTGTCTTACCAAGAGGTATCATGTGTTTTTCTTCGAACTTGGTGTAGAACCAGTTGAAAAGGGCCGCTTCCGACCTTTCTCCGGGTACCGGACTATCTTACCAGCACGCGTAGCATGACCACCGTAATAAAAGATTTTGTCGACGGAAGAATCGACAAAATGACAGATTGTAGAAAGATTTCTATCGTCCTAAGCATGGCGATTTTAAAACTGAAGAGATGAAATGTTTTTATTCTTCAGTCGACAAAAGTCTATAATGTCGAGCACGACGACCAATTTTTCTCTACTTGACACTCGGGGTAGAAACATTTCTTCTCGACAAGATAGTCAAGAATATATATTAATTTTGAAAACTCAATTCAATATTTTCACCGTCCAAACTTCTCACTGAACAATCTCGACTTAGGGGCACTATGAGCAGAAAACAAAAATTGGAAAATGGTGCGAAAGAAGTTCTTGTTCTAGTCGAAAACCATCCATATGATACTGTAAAAAACCAGCGAATTTTTTTTTTTTTAATCTTTTTTTTTCTTTAGATTCATGTTGGTTTTTTTATTTTAATTCATGTTGGCATGCTACTTGTACGCGGGTGACACAGGGGGAGTTAAATTTCTGTAATTTTTTGCTTAGAACGCACCGTTTTCGAGATATTAGAATTTCTATTTTTTTTTATTAGTTTAAAAAAAATCTATTTTTCGCTGGTTTTTATTAATTAACTTGGCGTTTGACACATTTTTTTCGAAAACGAAACGTAATAATTAGCGTAGAATTCATATTTTATCTACTTCACTCCCCGTTGCTATGGCAATAATACATATATTTATCTTCATAGAAACGCGAGTCTACGGGTCGCGCCGTGCTCGGGCAGAAGAGATATCGAGTTGGATAGAAAGAACTTTGTCTATTCTTGGTAGAATAGAGATAGAATTGGTCATGCTACGGGTGCTGGCTATCAAATTTGAATGGCAAAAAATTTAAGAATATAAACTTGATGACCAGCTAGAAACCAAAAAGTTGCAACCGCAGAGGTCACGCTGCACTATGTCTTAGCTAACATAATTATAGATTTAATGTGCAGAAGGTTATACTTTCTACCTTTAAGCAATTTTAAAGGTAGAAGGTTATATTTTCTACCTTTAAACAATTTTAAAGGTTCCATAACGAACTTAACGCAACAACTTTTAAATCATCTTGATTGTGAGTAGGAACGTTTGGACCTACTTTAAATCGTGCTGTGACTACTATCACAATTTAATAGGTGACTGTTTATGTGTTCTTTGAACGTGGTTCTAATATTTCTTTTCTATTAACAAGAATGAGTTCATTCATTGATAGTTTCGAACAAAAAACTTGTATTACATAATTCCTTCTTTTTGAATCATATTGATTATTTTTATTATTTTTAAACAGTGAAACACGATCACGATTGCAGCGGTAATAGCGAAATACGCCACTTTCTTTGACTTCTTCTTGGTGACGTTGGTACTAAATTTTCTTTACTACAATCACCAATCCATTACCTACCTAAAGTTTTGATGATTAATGCAATATAAGCCGTCTCATAATAGCCGTTCAGAGCCTCAAATGATGAAATTATATTGGTCTGCAGACAGTAAAATAAGGCAACACTCCCAAACACTTGTAAATGTGACAACAAAACTGTAAAGTTTCACACAATAAATCTTCTAAACCAAACAAACAGCCGAATAATCCAACCAAGTAAAATTCCTCAAACATCTCTCGAGGCACAAGAATTTAATAAAGTTCACGTTTTATCAAAAGTCGTCAAGTATGAAAACGCCGCAGACAATACAGGCTAGAGGTTAATTCCCATCAATATAATGTAAAGAACAGCTTTGCAAATATTATACGTGGCCTAAACGACCTCGTGTTAGCAATGTTTCACTTCGGGCGGTTTTCAGGTTAAAAGGGGACGATTCTATGGACAAAATGGTAAATATTTATTCATACAAAAGAGTACGAAACACTTCATCAAAAGAGTGAAATTGTAAAAGCTTGAAAGCCACTTTAAAAAATCTAGTAGTTTTGCGAATAGTAGACCTCGCGAGCATAAACTTTTTGCAACAATTAATATACCAGCCAACTCCACTGGTAGAAATCTAAAAGTGAGCAATTTACTACATTTTGAGGAGCTATTCTGCTCATCACGCCGAAGAACCTCATCAGATCTTCACCAAATTTCTATGAGACTAACTTAAAGTTACTACTTTTCAAATAAAAAAGTAACATCGAAATCGGATCTCATAAGGCAGAGATATTCAGTAGCCCCCTTTTTGCCCCTTTATGGAAGAATTAATCCCCTCCAATCAAAAATCCCGGACGATATTTTTTTTTGTTATAAAGTCGTTAAACTAGTATACCAAGTTTGTCGAAATCGGTTGTAAAATACGACCTGTAAAGGAGTACCAACAAATTGACTCGGGCAAGCAAATTTTGCCAGACTTGAAGCAGAAACTAAGTCTTGAGCCAAGCTGCACGATTACTGACAAATGCTTGCACTGATTGGACAGGTCCTCTCAAATTTGTATGGTTTTTCCCTCAAAAGACCATTTCAGACACGGATCTACATGGTCCTCACATGATTTGACCAAGATTATGTCTGGACTTACGAGACTTTGACCCCTGGGTTTGTTTAACCATTTCTTCTCAGGGGTAGTCAGATAGGAAATGTCAACTACATCTAGTTTTTTTTTTAAGTGATTCCGATATCCTATTTACAGAATAAACGATTTTACTACAAACGCCTCGCTCGCTCGCTCGGTCAATTAAAAATTAGGTCAGGACACTCAGTAACTGACAGTACCTTAATTATCCTTAAACACATATTAAGAAGGATGTAGAATCATTAAGATTAATCACTTCTTACGTAACAAACACTAAACAATATTCTCACATCAATTTATTTCAAGGAAATGAGTTCAAGCCAATATAGGCAAAAGACGGAAGATAACAAAATAATTAAAGACAAAGTGCAGTATCTGAGTAATGATCTAGTTTATTTGTTTTTGTTATGAGAATAACCATCACACAAATCAAACTATTAATCATTTGAAACAACGTGCAACGCAAGCATTGATTCCATTTTCCTAATAAACTGCTACATACGAACCGAGAGAAACTTGTGTGTTTGTTCATAAACTGCCATTAGTATTACATTCCACATACTTTAACAGAGTAAAAATGTCTACTAAGTACTACTACTACGAAAAATGTTAATTACTCGATGTAAAAAATTCAAAGAATTAAATAGATTTATGGACGCAAACAAGCAGTATTGACAGCTCACATAATTCCCACTAAAAACACAAGAGCATAACTTGAAAATAATTAAAAAATGTTGTCAAACGACATGTTAATCTCGACGATTTCTATAAAAAGTTCTTCGAAATGGTAGTAGGCAAAGTAATGTGAGTTATCTAATCGGACTAATACATCACGTAAGTTGGACGGGCGGCGTCAGGCGGCAAGGTAGTGAACGTAATATATAGCATGGTTTATTAATATTCATAGGGACCCATTTGTTAATATACACGCGGCTGACAGCTCAATTTCACTCGCAATACGAACCACACAGTTCCCATAGACCCATTCCCGGCCAATTATATCTGATATTGGTACTTTCATCGTTGTCTAATAGGATTACTAATTACGTGTATTTATTTTTAAGTTTGGAATAAACTAATTGTCTTTTGATGCATCGTTCGTGTCAGTTCTAAACAGCCATGTTTAATTTTTGTTTTTGGAATAATTTCGTTGTGTTGATTATGTTCTACACTTTCACTATTACCAACCTTGGAATAATAGTACATTCACGCATTCGCGGTCTGTAATGACTGCGTTGCTGGCAGCGTTCATGATGGCCGAAAGCGTAGCGCAGCTCCGGGCCAACATAGCGCGATCAGCATAACCAAGCTTGAAGGCCAACAGCGTAGCTAAGCTAAGCTCGAGGCCATCATAGCGTGGCCAGCAACGCAGTCATTGCTAACTTTAGGCTTGTATGGTGCTTTACCAAACAATGCAAGTAAATTAAATAAAACCTGCTTATTAAAGTAAGAATTTATTTAAAGTAACAAAAAATTTAATCGCTCCGATCTTTTTTTTATTATTAGGCGATGATGATTGTACTGCCTATACCTATACAGCCAAATTCTGAATAAAATCTTTTTGCATCTAACTATTTTTGAAACAAAACTCGACAATAATGGATTTTCAAAGGAAATTTCTGGTGGCTAAAACTCACCAGCATTGAAATTCCATACAACTTTGCTGGTGCCTATTCAAGTAGCGCGGAAAGGTCGACTTTTCTCAAAGAAGGTTGCCCTGGTTGAAAGAATGACTAAATTACAAGCATTTTTGAGAAAATAAATGTTAAATTAGTTAATAATACTATTTCCTGTTTCTTAATTACATCTTCCTTGATCTGTCTCAGTCTATTTCCAGATGCAATTTCCAAAATCATTGCTTTGCGCATTCTATTATCTGGCCCAGCTGAACTATCTTATGCAATTCTTTCTCGTTTCTTGAGCCTCGCTTCCCGCAATCCAACCGCGCAAAAGATGTTAGTACAGTTAAGTACAAACTGTATACTCTTTCATTGACTAAAGTGTCACAAGTTCCAACAGTTGTAGCTCTAGAGTGAGCAAAGACTCTCAATGAAGTGTCATCGCAGCGAGTGCACTCCATGTGTACGGGTTGCCCAACGTCACACAAGTGGCGCTATTGCTCTTGTGACGGTGCACAATTTACAATTTGGTTAACGTTTGTTTCCCCTTCTGTATCCTCATACTCCTTCATTGGTGTGCAGATGTGAGCAACGGAGGCTGGTCTGTTGGCAATCTTCTGCTCTGGCCAGTTTTTTTTTTGTGGACACGTTTAAAATTGGAATCTTATGCGACACAGATGATCTAATAGGGCTTTCCTAATATTTAAATTTTATTTTTTGTTTAATTTCGTTAGAATTTAACCTAGTGTAAGTGAGGCACTCAGGTAGACGTTCTATCTGCTTTCAGAACACAGGTAAGTACTGCCCATCCACCTTTTGGCTTCGAAGTAGCCCAAAAGAAAGCGATTAGGTGATTTATTCATACTAGTGGTCGCCCACTGCTCGAAATTCGACCTACTTACAACCTTAGTACTTACTAATTCCATGAGTAGGTATTAAAAACTACATACTTATTCCATGCTCAAGCTGTCACTTCTGTCACCCATCTATCCTCAAGTCATGAGGCCCAGGTACAGTCGGTGACCAGCATTACCTGACTCCTCTTACAAAGAAGAATAATGGAAGAGGGGTCAGATAATGCTGATCACCGACTGTACTATGTGTGTTTGTGTGTGTGTCAAACGCATGGTAGTATGTGTAATGTTTTTTTTTTATAAATTTAATTTATTTCTAATGCATGTTATATAAAAATATTCTTCTCCATTATCTAAACTTTGACTGTGCCAACATTCCCGCGTAATTTTTCGTAAAAAGGTGTAGAACGTTTTCGCTTCACTTAGTAATATAATGATAATCGACCATACGATCCAGTCCAGTGTAAGAGGCGTGTCGATAGCAAAACAGTCATCATCAACATGACGAAGAAAAAGCACAACAGCCTACAATCCAATCAATCAATATGCCTAGCCTTTCCCAACTATGTTGGTGTCGGTTTCCACTCTAACCGGATGCAGCTGAATACCAGTATTTTACATGGAGCGACTGCCTATCTGACCTCCACAACCCAGTAACTGGACAATACAATACCCCTTGGTAAAACTGGTTGTCAGACTTTTGGGCTTCTAACGACCCATAACGACTGTCAAAGATCCACGGATGACAGCCGGTACCAACGGCTTAACGTGCTTTCCGAGGCATGGACAAGTCTCGGTATGTAAAGATGGTCACTCATCCACGGACTAACCCCGGCAAGCATAGCTTAACCTGATAGATCGACCCGTGCGGCTGTTACTGTTACTTAGCCACCAATTCCCCCCGCATTCAACATAAATATTTAGACTACGCTTTTTAGTACACAAGGCTATGCATTTCCAGTATACGCGGATCTCTCATTGTACGGAAATCCTACACAATGCGAGATCAACTTATACTGGAAATATTTAGCTTGATGTGTATCCGTCTGTACATATTATTATCACTTTCACCGTCCAAAGATCGGTCAAACAAATTGAAAACAGCAATTCTTCAAACTGACAACCAACAAAACTGCTATTAAAATCCAACTTCACAGTGAATAAAAACTTGACGATCGATACGCCTTCGACTCTATCCTAATCTAATCTCAGCAGAAACTCCATCAATATTTTATCGCGTCCGTATTTTTTGACATTGCACGTAATAGTTTTTTTTTTGTATTACGAATCGCATCCACAGAATGCAATTTCAATTTCTCACCACGTTTACATTGTAACTATTTTGTGTGATTGTCATTCACAAATCATAAGAAACGGAATCTATAAAAAGTTCGGCTTATCAGACTAGGGAATTCAAAAAAGTAAAGTTGTTTCGTTCACAATCCAATGTAATTTCTTACTGGTTCATTTTTAATTGCTTTTTTTGGGCGTAACAATCGGCGAAGTTGGCGCGGACAGCGGGTGGCCGCCGGCCCCTTTGCCTCTCATATAATTATAATTATTCCATTAACTTGTACCACTGCAATTATTACGTAAAATTCCATCTCATACTGTCATGCAGACGCTAATTCTCAGTCTTCATACGTCGTTCGATGTAAACAACGTTTATTTTACAATTTCTGCATTTAGGTAACAATTTCAATTACATTAACTAATTAAATTACTGGCCATATACATTTCTGACAACGTCATTTCGAATCTGTGTAAATTCGAAAGTTAAAAAAGGAATCTTCGAATAAAAATTGCAAAACACGGCCCAAGAGAATCCAAATCATTGTCGCGTCGTTAAATAAATAAATTACTGTCGATTATGACCAAAGTTAACAATGCAAAAAATCTACTTAATTTTTAACAATCTTATAAACAAAGATAAATTCGTGCCGCCGCCGCAGTATGACGTCGCATCACCACCCGCCCTTTGCAAGATTTATATCCGCTATAAAAAATAGTAACGAAGTCCATTGCGGGATATCCCAAAGATTACGCAGCAAATTTTCCTTTGAAACCAGCAGTGTAACGCATTACACATAAAACATTCCTTTATTGACAGTTGCGCCATACGGCGAAGATCTGCAACATTTAACTTTTGTTACTTTTCTAATACCCTGTGGCGTGGGATCAGGGATCACGAACTATTTTTTATTGGGCCGATTAGAAAACCCGTTGTAATTAAAAACAATTTACGAATAATAGCAGCTATGAATAATTTAGAGATCGTTCACTGTCATTAGTGTACAGATTGGGGTTTTATTGACCTTCTTATTTATTTATTTAGGCCTTCGTTTCTGTATTGGGTTCTAGTCAATTACTTCATAATGTTTGTGTATTGCTTGAGCGTGGAACTATGAAGCATTTAAACAGGTCATAAAATCGAAAAGATAATCCAGAGAACGAGCTCAATGATCACCTATGGAAATGGGCTTACCTCAAAAGTACTTGTTTCTGGTACTTTCCTCAAAAGGTCAGTCCGGGTCTGCATTTTGTTACGCGATATTTTTATATTTAATGTCTGGAGCTTAAAAGAGTCTTTGACCCTTGAGTTTGTTTCGCCATTTCTTAGGGGTAGTCGGATAGGAAATGTCGACTCCATCTAGCTTGATTTTTCTATTTTATATTATGTGTAAAAGTGATGATAAACAATTCCATTTAATTTACTGCCTCTCTCCTCAAGTTTTAGGTGAAGCCTATGGAAATTTTTATTTGTATTTTACCAACCAATTTTTAAACTCAAAGGTTGAACACCCCTGCTACACCTTAATTTAAATTCAAACCGCTACAAAAACAATGTTTGCGGTGAGCATCATTATTTTTTTTTTCAAAAACAGAATTCCGAAAATCCGCACTCGAGTGCAGGTAGCGATCGAATTTTAAAACTATTTGTATTTCCGAAAAAAAAAACATGCAACAATAGACGATGTATACCTACCTGACGCCAATTATAATAAGGCACAAGAATTATGACGACATCCATAGTCATCCATATGTTGTTTTATTTTGTCTATGAGTAGAAAAAATGTTTAGTAGTCTTCTGTAGTGTTTGGTGAGTGAATTATTCGTTATTAGTTGTTCAGCCGGGTCGTTAGAAATACGTTTACAATTTCGTGGATGCGTCCGTTTTTTTGTGTGCCCTCGGGCGGAAAAGGAGTTTCTGCGTCGGTTGGCTACTTGAATCGGATTTGCTACAATTACAAGCATTAGGCCTGTTGCATGTGAGACGCAATGAACTGCGAGATAGGGGCATTTTTTTGGAAAGCAGTATTCTATTAGTTCCGTTTCTTGTTTGTTAGCTTTTGTACGGAGCTCTTGAGATGTTTGTGGAAACCGCGGTTGATATTTTTTTTTTTTTTATAAAACGTTCGTTTTTATAAAGCAGTCAATCGCTTAACCACTGCGCCAACCGTGCCGTCACATATTATCACACGTATTATTATTACTAATCTTATTGTAAAGTTAGATTTTGATTATATTTCCCACAGCTTACCATCAAGTCTTTATTGCTCAAATTACCAAGCAGAGAAACATTTTTGCCACAATTAAGGGGCAAGTAGATAGGTATCCATGTTTTTACTCGACTACGGCGAACCAAAAAGGAGGGTTATGATTTTGATCGGTATGCATGTATGTATGTAGGTATGTTCATCTGTTCTCTCATAACTTCTAAACAATTTATCATAATTAGACAAATGAGGTATCGTTGGAAACGTCTTGATCGTCCGCTGGTATAGGCCATGTGACGTCATATTAAATGATATATGGCGCCCTCTAGAGAACATCAAGTCATGAATAAAAAAATGATGCCCTGTTGGGTTATCCTCTCAACAGAACTATCCTCTAAACTATGTATATGTATTAAATAGATAAAAATATATTACGTGTAAGTTATAATTATATTTAATAGACAATAAATATTGAACAGTTTGTACTTGATTTTTCAGTAGTTGGGTTTTAGTTTTTGAATACGTTTGTTATTCATATTTCAAAACTGGTCAACCTAAAAATCTCAGCGTCTCAAATTCAGTACCCGCCATTGCAACCTAATATTAATCCTCATAAACTTGTAATAATGGACATTTTACTCTGTTCAAAAATACGAAAGCAAAAACTTACAAAAATAAAAATCCTCCATGTTCAATAAACAACGTAAACAAGTGAGGCATGTCCTCACTATGTCCAAACACAATGCTCATTAGTACAGGCCGGTTTAACAACGGCCTCGCCACAGTAAATAATAATAATAATGAGCAGTTATTATTTCCCTACACTACTATATAATTATTAGCCTTTTTTCCAACATTTCCGACCAAATTACACTTGCGACTCAACTGATCACATCTAGCCAGGGTTGGTTGATTTAAACCAAAAGATTTTTTTTTTTCATTAAATTGTTCGATTTAAATGTAAATGGCCAAACCAAAGACATAAATACTTTACTGAATATTAAGGTTCTTTAAAAAAAATGGAACAATTTTGATAGTGTTTATCATGTTCGATGTAATGTTAATCCAATATTTGCCAATTTTACCAATAAAACATGTCTTGAATAAAAATATTAATAATCACAAAAAATAACATGATTTATAAAAAAAACTGATTAAAAAGATATGGTTTTGCACATCCCTGCTTCCAGCACACCCCACTAACGTTAAATAAGATGTTTATTAATGTTTACAGAACAAGATTTAAATTAATCAAGAGAATAATAACTCTATTTTGATTGGCTATATTCCTTTCGCGTATCGCGTAACGGTTAAGGCGAGTTTTTTTTCCTTTCATCATTGGCTAGATAATATCTTGATTAATAATTTTTAATCGTTACGACTTTTTTGCTGTCGGTACGTGACCTTGGCTACTATATAAAGAAAGGACGAATTTGTTGATGGTACAACTGACTGTTATTGATTCGTCATATTATTTGTATGCTTTAATTTCTATTAATAAAGTAATAAGTAATATCCGTTGTGGTTTCTCCCAGACGTTATCTAAGGATTGAATTGTGTGTGCTAACGTCTTGAGTTTTTTTTTAATATGTTTCAGATATGTATTTACAGAATTATAAATAATCATTAGAATCATGAATACATCTCTCTTAAGTTAAATTTGTTCCATTGAATGACTTTTTCATGAAATCGTGACATTGGGGAAAGAATCTTAACTGAGAGAGACATCTCTCTAAGTTAGATTTGTTCCTGATTAATAATTATAATTCCGTAAATACGTATAATTATGTTAAAGTTTCGAATCATATTTTGATCAAGATATAACCTGACACTGACCTGCAAATTTGCAAAAAAATGTAAGAAAATTTGACGGGCTACAGTACAGCTGCGAATTCAGCGTAACAATTAGGTACTTACAAAGATTTCCATACAGTGCCAACATGAAATCCATGAGTATGTCTTTGATAGCAGTTATGAAAGAAGTGGACACTATATTTGTTTCAGGGCTTTAGCAGACGGATTTTTTATTGTTTAAAATACTACGTTGATGATTATCTGTGGTCACTAAAATTGAATTCTGCCACTACTACTACTGTATCCGGTTCCCTATTTGTTAGATAGTTTAGTCTGTCCGTGTAAGTTATTCCGTTAGAGAATAAATCTCTTGTTGGGCTAACGATCGGCTATTATTCCTAAACAACCCAACATTTTTATCTACCACCATGTATCACTGTAAAGTTAAGGCTCGTACAAACAGGCGCGACGCGACACCGGTAGAACAATTTCCGTGAAGTTTTCATAGAAAATAGAAAGAAAGAAAATACATTTATTTAGCACAGACTAAAAGGCACACAATTTATAATACAGCAGATTAAAAAAAAAAAATTATAATAAAAACCCAAACAAGTAAAAAAGTGTAAAATGCGGTGTAAGAAATTAGCAGTAAAGTGCGCCTCACGGCTGCGCCAAAAAGGCCCAGTTCAGCAAAAAAACTGCCAGACAACTAGTGCCTGACGCTGGTTTTCAACTGGACCTGAAAGTGTGAGGTGACGGATGTAAATCAGTTTTATACTGCAACGTGTGTATGCATACATAAATAGAATCAATGTGGGTCAGATAAAAAATAATAACGAATAAGTACATAAACAGTGTGATTTTTTGTAAAATTCCAAAAACAAAACAAAAAGCCAGTGAGCTGAGCCGAGCGCGAGCTTGAGCAAAAGCAATAAGCAATTCCCAGCAATGAAATTGTATAACAACAGTTCGGTGTAGTTGTATAATTGTTGTATAACAGCGGCTATTTGCATTTTCGTGTTACATTCAAACACTGAAAAAATTCATTTCATTCATTCAATCATAGAAATTGTTCCACCAGAGTCGCATCGCGCCTGTGGGCGGAAGCCGTTATGAGTGTTTATTGTATTACTGACGTGCATGTGTCGGAATTTTCCAACTCATGATCATCATTATTTCAGCCCAAAGACGTCCACTGCTGGACATAGGCCTAAGCACCGCCACTTCTACCGGTTCAGTGCATCTCGCATCCAGCGTATTCCTGCAGCCTTCACAAGGTCATCGGTCCACCTTGTGGGAGGCTTTCCAACGCTATGACTTCTGGTTGGCGGTTTCCACTCCAGAAACTTTCGGCCCCATCGGCCAACTGTTCTGCGACCAATGTTCCCTGCCCATTGCCACTTAATTTTTTTAATTTTTAATTTTAGAATTTCCTGACTTATTTCGGAATCGAAACCATAAAAGCACCGATTCAAAGCATGCTCAATGTGTGTGTTACATAAATTGTAATCTGCTTAAGAGGAGGCTCCCTATTTTTATGTTAATTTGCATCAATATTCTGAAACAGTCACACATGCAAGCAAAATGAAACTTATGATTTATTGGATCTTTTTCCTTCCATGTTGAAAACAGTTACGTAATTGTGCGATATCGCGGGCGCGACATGATACTAGTAGCACAATTTCTTTGTCGGTGCCTGTCGCACCCGCGATATCGCGCAAGTCTGTGCGAACCTTAAGTCTTAACTTTCAATCCCACATGGCAACTGAGAAATAAACATCAACTAAATGAACGCAGGGCTATAAAATAAAAGTTTTATATGAAACTGATATTGGATGTCGCATACAAGATAAAGATAACATACTCATAAAACCGATAAACGCTCAATTAGCTTCTCGGTCCTTTTTTTCATTTTATTTTTGCGAAATCAGAAAAAATTGTATAAATTTTTTACGTTTATGGCAACGTTGTGTTCTGTCATAAACAGTCATTATTAAGTGGAATTAATTTGGAATCGTGTTACCACCTGTTAGGGAAATTATGTAAAATAAACCGGCCAAGTCCGACACGTACTTGGCTGGTTTTTGTACATAATTTTCACGCACAATGAAGGGTTCCGTAGTTGGGATGAATTTAGCCCAAGAACAAACCCAACTTTCAATCAATCAATCAATTCAGCCTATAGCAGTCCACTGCTGGACATAGGCCTCTCCCAGGCTGCGCCACAACACAATGTTTTTCGCCTTCCGCATCCAGTATGTCCCAGCCACCTTTTTAAGGTCGTCGGTATTTAAACCTAACTTTGTAGTTGAAAAAATGTTCTCCCATACAAAAACAAAAAAAAAAAAAATGTGTTCCCATACTCGAACGTCACGGTAAATTCTCCAACAGCAAATTTAGGTTTGTAATTGCAAAAAAAAATAGAGTATGTGATAAAACCACAAATTAACGATTTTAGGACTTATTCCTTTACCTGTGCTGTGACACCTTGCTTCTTGCCAAATTTCATGATTCTAGGTCAACGGGAAGTACCTACATACATCAATATTAATTTCAATCTAAGATTGTACATAACCAGATTTATGAAGATACAAGGAGACAGTAGTAGCCTTTGGATGTTTTAGATTAAGTTGTAAAAAAAAATGTGGCGTGTGTTGTGTATATACATCTTAAAAATCTTCCACTAATAATTCTTATAAATATTCTTTTTAATATAATATAATCTACATCATACACATTATTTTTTATAGTTTAAAAAAATATTGGTCTTGTAAATCAAAGTTAAGTAATTTACTTTAAAAATAGAGGGGCTTTTGAGTTTGTGACTAAGTAATAACAGGGGTAGAGCAGGTTAAGCTACGCTAGCCGCGGTTGGTCCGTGGATGGCTGACCATCTTTACATACCAGGACCCCTCCGTGCCTCAGAAAGCACGTTAATAAGCCGTTGGTACTGGATTTCATTTGTGGATCTTTAACAGTCGTTACGGGTCTTCAGATGCCCGAAAGTATCTCATATTACCAAGGAGTATTGTGTTACCTAGTAACTGGATTGTGGAGGTCATATAAGCAGTCACTCCGTGTAAAATACTGGTATTGAGCTGCATCCGGTTAGACTGGAAGCTGACCCTAACATAGTTGGGAAAAGGCGGCAGATGATGAGTGGCGTGTGCTGATTTGTGTTCATCATCATCATTTCAGCCGAAAAACGTCCACTGCTGGACATAGGCCTCCCAAAGGGGGGTGTTGCCATAATCGCCACGCTTGGCAGGCGGGTTGGCGATCGCAGTATGGTGTTAAAATGCATAGAGAACGCTGCTGCCCATTCTCTATATATAGTAAGTCCCTTAGTCGCCTTTTACGACACCCACGGGAAGAGACGTGTTTTGTGTTGCGAAATGTAAATTATTTTGCATTGCAAGAATCAAGTTTTTCTAACTGAACAGACAGCTGTGCTGCTGTGGAGTTTGTTGCGCCTTCTTCTTCCCAGCTAAAGCACTAGCAAGTGGTGAAGGGCGGGCGTTTTGGGGGACTGTCTTATGTAATTTTGACGTTCGAAAAGTGCTTATTCTAAGCCTAGTTTGAATACATAGCTTTTGATTTTGATTGATTTTGAAGACACTTTGTTAATCTCACTATTAAAAATGTACAGTAAATTTACTTACGTAATGGTAATTATATGTAGTATAGTGAATCTAGTTATTATTAAATGTGACGACATACAAGGTAAAAGTCAAGCTTTATTTACAAGTATAATAATAATAAACAATCCCATAGTAAAATAAAATAGTATTCATTAATGTTACAAGAATTTGCTCTGAATCATGATAATGTGGGTGACTCATTTTACAGTAACTCTAATTATTGTAAGAACTCTATATTACAATAATTACTCTATATTACAATAATTTGAACATATTACTTCAAACTATACTAACTAGGTAGTAAGGTAGCTAGGTATCTACTAAGTAGGTAGGTACATAATTCAAATATAGACAAAAAAAGAAGAAAACAAAACGTCGGACTCGCCGACAAAGGGTTCCGTACCACCGTACAATATTTAACACTACATATTTTTTATATTTGTAAATATATTAGTTGGACGTTTGTATCTATTGCCATTATTAAGATCGAGCAAAAAACGCCGACACGTTTCATTTGACCCCCTTTAATTTTTACTTCATTTTATTTTTATTATTTGTTGTAATAGCGACCACAGCAGTAAACACTCTGTAAATTTCAAGTGTCTACGTAATATGGTTCTAAAGGTACAGCCCTGTGACAGACGGATGGTCAAGGGAGCCTTAGTAACAAGGTCCCGTTCGTCCACGGAACCCTAAAAACCACAAAGCGTGACAAAAAATGTCATGTAGAAACCTTTGGACACGTTGGATGACATTGCTAATTTTGACTAGAATTTATAACCAACATGATTCGTCACATTAATCTATTTGTAGTGTGTTAAGGAAATTTTTGTCATACAAAACGTGTATTTGAATTTCCAGTAGATAAGTAAATAGAATTCTCTCCGCTACAGGATGTGATATAAATATGATACAGGATTTTCATTCAGAATTCTCTAAAGTAGCATGCCTTATCTTTGCATTAGTAACCTGTAGTAAAATTAACCTCTTTTAAAGACCACCAACGAGCGAGCGGGAGGCCCAAGACTTTTGTGACAAGACATTATAAATTATGTCATGTCAATTTGTACCAGCATTTTATGACAAAACAGTTTTATCGCTCAAACTGTGATAAAATGTGTGACTCAAGTCATGTCACAGTAGGCCGTGCTCGCGCTGCTGTAAGGCTCGCTCGTTATCTCACCTTGGTAATAAGCAACTGAGCAGCGACAGAAATTAACCTCAAATTAAAAAAAAAAAACTAAATACTGAAATATTTATTCGAATAATTAATAAATAACTAGTAGTCGCCCGGTCGAAATTCGACCTCCTCCACTTACAATCTACATAGTACTATCACAAAATTTACAAAGTACTTACTTGCTCAAGATGTCACTTCCTGTTACACACTTCCGTCCCTTTTCACGAAATCACTCCCACAGAATTCGAGAGAAAAGGTGTTACACATAAAAAAGGAATTAGTTTGGATTTATTGGCAGATTTATAAGATTAATTGCAAGTTTGCAACCCCTGCTACCATGACCAGTCTACTTTCCAGCCAGTATTTATAATTCACACCATGACGTCGCTCTTCAGGAGAACAGTTTGTGCAACGAACTTCGCTTCAAAGGAGTGGGTGTCAAAGCCCCAAAATTCTTAACAGACCTTGATTCATAAATACTCATTACAACAACAAAAGAATTTAAAGATATGAATGTTACGGTCAAAAGTTAATAAATCCTGTCTGTAGAACAACGTTATTAACAACACGGTTGACTGACCACTCGAAATGATTTTGCAACATTTTGTATTTTGTAAAACACCACCACATAAAGCACTTTCAGATAATCAAATTTGATTCGCGTCCATTAATCAGTTTAACACATTTACAGTGTGGCCATTGCGATTACATGCGATTAATAAACGCAGACAGTGCGGCCGAAGTGATTAATTATATCAAGTGTGAGCACCAATCAAAATAATTACGAACATCGCGACTCGTATTCTGTAGTATTGTTTAATATTGAATGCATTACATGTTGCCTTAGTTATCTTACATCTGTGCGGTACATCCGTTGGACCACACAAGCATAGCTTGATAATCTTGAAGTCCCCTACTGTTTATTGATCGTCAGATGTTTATTGTAATAGAACCTTGTCTTACTCAAAGCGTAGATTACTGAGTTACTTTATAGTAACTGTCATCTCATTATTCATTCAAACAATAGTGCAAATACAGCTGCGTCTGAATCCGTTTGCTCTAAAACTATGGCTTATTGGTCGATTCGCACGAATTTACTCGCCCGAATCGGGCGAATCAACACTTTTAAATAATATTTTTTTCGTTTTGAAGTTCATTTATTTGTGGGCGAATCGAGAATCCCATAAAAATGTATTAGGGAATTGGCATACAAAATATTTTATTTTATATTTACTCATAAACATTTGCTGAATAAAATATTAACTTCTACAAAAATAATTGGTAAATGTAGTTTCTAGTGTAATTTTTCATAATATTATTGCATAAAATTCAAAATATGCCAATTGCCTAACACATATTACTGGAATTGTCGATTTGCCCACAAATAAATTAACTTCGTCCAAATCGCCTAAAGAAAAATATATAGTATTTAAAAGTGTCGATTCGCCCGCTTCGGGCGAGTAAATTCGTGCGAATCCACCAATAAGCCGAAACTATTATTGAGAAACCTATTTCAATCTATCGGTGTTGAAGCAGTGTCGTATTATGAACATTCTCGTTGAAGGATATTTCAAGAACTTTGAAGATGAATTTAACGCCAAATTAAATAAGAATATCAGTTTTCCCCAATTTTCTTACAAGCGGTCATCATCATAATCGTATTAAAGCTCTTACAGACTCACGCGATATCGCGGGCGCGACGGCAGCGACATAGAAATTGTGCTGCTAGTGTCGCGTCGCGCGTCGCGCCCGCGATATCGACTCAGTCTGTACAAGCGTTTACTCCATAGAATTACATTATTGATCTAGGTTCTCCCAATAACTTAAATTAAACAGAGAATATATTAAATGTGTTGGCGGAACACTCTGAAGTTCCTGAACTCTTTACGGAAAGTTTCTTGACAGAAAATATTATAAACCACCCTGTCCTTTATACCAGGAAAAGATGACTAGAGATCACGTCCAGTATGTCATACCCACGTCAATTATGTGAACATGCTCACTATGTTGATTGATTATTATCAATACAAAGGGATGTATGGAGGTTGCCACCCTTTTCTGACAACGGCAAACGTTGAAGACTTTAAGGAAAAAGTTTTTATAAGTGAAATAGAATGCTAAACTTCTACAAATATACAAGCTTGGCGTGGCCAATATTGGAATTAACGCGGCCAACGTATTTTGCCAATAACATTTCAATACCAATTTCAAAAAAAAAATTCCCTGTCAAAGTCACGCCAAAAGATCCCTGTAGCTCTCTAGGCTTCTCAAAATTCGACTGAGAAGTAAATAGATACTACTTATCAAAAAAAACCTGCCAACTTCGAGTCGGACTCGCACACGAAGGGTTCCGTACCACCGTACAATATTTAGCAAAAAAACGCCGAAAAAACGTTTCTTGTATGGCGACCCCCTTTAATTTTTAGCTTTATTTTTTTATTATTTGTTGTTATAGCGGCAATAGAAATAAATAATCTTTGAAAATTTCAACTGTAACTGTAATAGGTAACGGCTCATGAGATACAGCCTGCTGACAGACAGACGGACGGACGGATAGACAGCAGAGGCTTAGTAATAGGGTTCCGATTGTCACCCATCGGGTTTGGAACCCTAAAAACGAACAGATTTTTTATTTGTGGTCAGATCACGATTAGACTAAATAAACTTGAAAAGAATTCACTATCGTACACTCAATCAGTGCCAAAGAAAATGGAAATATATTCGTCGTCGTTCAATAAAAGATGTGTTCCGTGTTGTGCCGAACGTAAAGAATAGCACCACCCTATTTCTTCACGTGGGTGTCGTAAAAGGCGACTAAGGGTTTTACTAGAGAATGAGCAGCAGCGTTCTCCTGCGATCGCTAACCCGCCTGCCAAGCGTGGCGATTATGGCAAACCCCCTTCTTTGGGGGAGGCCTATGTCCAGCAGTGGACGTCTTTCGGCTGAAATGATGAATGATGAGATGAGATTGTGACTTGAATTTGAACGTTATTAAAGTAGGAGAATTGGCCTTCTGTCTGTTAAAACTGTCAATATTGGAACCGTTGAACTACTATAGGAAGTAGATGGTTACACTGTGGCAAAATAAGATGGCGGCGTTAGTTCAGTTCTTTTCAATTTTTCCCACGGTAAAGCTTGTAGCTTTGTAGAAGTACTTTGTTTTTTCTGTATGTTTGTACAAACACGTTTAACGTCAATCATAATTAAAAAACGAGATGAGGGCGGCGATTCCTATCTGACTACTCTGACGAGAAAGGCCGAAACAAACTCAGAGGTCACAGTCTTTTATAAAGTCCAGACATAATCTTGGTCAGGTCAAGACCATGTAGATTGGTGTCTGAAATCGTATTTTGAGAAAAGAACCACACAGATTGCGTGAAATTATCCAGTTAGTGCACACATTTGTCAGTAATCGTGCAGCTCAACTCGGAATTTAAGGAGCTCAACGATTCGACAAAGCAGAAGAAGAAGAGACGAAGTTTAGCATTCTACTTCAGTTCATCATCATCCTCATCTACCTAGCCTTTTCCCAACTATGTTAGGGTCGGCTTCCTGTCTAACCGGATGCAGCTGAATACCAGTATTTTACATGAAGCGACTGCCTATCTGACCTTCACAACCAAAGTTACTGGGTTACCCCTTAGTAGGTTGACAGCCGGGATCAACGGCTTAACTCCGAGGCACGGAGGGGTCTTAGTATGTAAAGATGGGCACCCATCCACGGAACAACCGCGGCAAGCGTATCTTAACCTGGTCGATCGATCCGAGCGGCTGTTATGACTTACCCACATGCCCCATTCTACTTCACTTATTACTACTTATTTATGTATACAAACTTACCCTTAACTTAAGTCTAGAGAATACAATCCCGAGCATGTTTTTCAATCCCGGGCTTACGGGATTTTTGAAGCCTTTTCCCGGGATCCCGGGCTCATCCCGGGATTAGACTATGTGGTTTCTAATTGGGCTAAAATAAAAAAAACACGAGTAATTAAAAAAAAATGTCTTCAATGTCTTTGCACAACACAAGTCAGAATAATAATAAGAAAAGAAAAAACACAAACCAAAAAATACTATACTTTTGCAAGAAATTAAAAAACAGCACAAAATAACTATTTAAAATCGGGATCCCGAGATTGTATTCTCTACTCAAGACCCATAAACATGGATTGACAGCAAATAGTTAATATCGGCACCTACTCCATATATTTTACATGATTACGGTCTGGAGCTCTACAGCATTTATGATCAGTGATGTTTATAATGCAATGGCCTGTTGGTCCCAGTCAAGACTCCAGACAATAAGTAAGTCCAGTTAGTCTTCAATAAGTTATTGGTGCCGATTCTCTTGTACACCGAACTAAACTAAACTATAACTAAAATTTCTTAGTTTTAGTTTAGTTATTCTTAAAAGCTATTCTGAAAACAAGATTCACTAAACTTAGAAACAATTTAGACACAACTATAATCGAGTTTGACAATCGCTAAGTTGAATAAACCATAGACCAAGATTTGTTGGGAAATAAAATAAAGATTGAACGAAATGATCCGAAATGCATAAAAACCTGAGTAAAATCATAATAATCATCTATTGTTTGTCAATAATGATTCAAATAAAATACAGAGAACATAATGACGGCGTCTTTATAGCATGATTATCTTGCTTTTTATTTCAGCGTAATAAAGCAAATGTTCTAATAAAAATGTGATCTCGAGAAAAGAAAATCCGGTTTGGTGTTCAGTAAGTTGAAAATCTCCAGTATTCTCGTCACCGTAGGAAAGCTCTATCAAGGACATCTTGAATTTGTCTGTTTGTTTGCCATATCAATTGGTTGGTGGCAAGAAACATATTTACTCTGGAGAGAAGAATAAAAAGTCCGTACAAATAAAATGGTACGGCATTGGGGGCGTCCTGGTGGATGACACCGAAAACTCGCGAAAGCGGGAAATTCAAAATCACATTTCTAGATAAGGTCTGTCCACGAAATCGAACTGGGAAACCGATGTTAATGATTGTGAAATATTACTGGTTGCAATTTTCCAGCTCCACTTTGGTGGTTAGGCAGCCATATTGTTTAAATTAACATAAAAGGTGAATAGGTAATCAATTCATGCTTGTAGAAATCTTTGAATTTTGACAAAAATAGCGTCATTAGCACCACGCTTAAATTTAAACTTTGCCATAACTTTTTAGTGTAGTAGCACTATCTTATTCGTGAGCCATGGCGCCGGCAAATGTCAACCTTAACTGCTCGAACAGATGCGTGGTGATCGTAAAGCTCGATAAGTTTAGCCATAAAAATATTAACTTGCTCATTGACTGATCCAGAGGCAATCAGTCCAGCACCAATCTATATTATTGGCATCCTTGCAAAGATCATTCCACCAAAATTGCGTTGCATGAGATTCTTAGCTTTAGCCTTAGGTGGACGAATTTATAACGACAGAAAAATAAGGTAAAAAATAAGGAAAAATAAGTTCAGGGATTTAGTGGTGCCATGACTTATGCATTCATGTACAGACGCGCACATCAAGCTACTACAATCTGTCAAATTTCTTCAATAAATTTTCAACTTTAACCCAACAACATAAGGTTCAAGGTTGATTGGGAAAATTTGACAGTTTCGGGTAGCTTGATCTGCTGGCGTCTGTACGTTCTTACAGTTAAAGCTTGCCGGCATATCGTGGAAATGAGCCCGAATGATCTGAGCGTTAATGTGTATAACGTTAAAATTCTTAGGAACATCCGAACACTGCGCTGCAAGAGAAGAGTACTCACGAAACTGTCGTCGTCGTTACTTGTTATAGAGAAAAAACTACTACTATCACTGCTTTCATCGATAGACATAAATATTTACCAGACTAATAAAAATAAATCGTATAAAGGCTCCTACAGACTGGTGCGATATCGCGGGCGCGACAATGGTCGCAATGCCTGTCGCACCAGTCTGTAGGAGCAATAACTAGTCCACCTGCCGGTTGCGTTATTCAATCAAAATAATTAAAACCTACTTACTCAGTCCGGGTAAAAAGAGTTAAACAAAAGCATATAAAAATAATATGTAACACATTTCAGATATAAAACAACAAGAAAACAAAACACGGTCTGCCATTCCACCTTTACGAAAAACGGAACGCACGGAATTAAACTGACATGGGTACTGACTGACACTGACAGCTGACAGTGACAACATTGTGACTTAAATCCATTGAATTATAAACCTATTAGTATTCCTACCTCAATGCTTAAATCAATAGTTCAATACTGTACTTAGCACAGTACCGTAGACAGCACAGTACAAAACATTTATTATATTAATACCATAAAAATTACAGATATAAAATGTACATAATACCCCGACTTTGAATAAAACATCACAAAGAAATCACTGCTTCAAAAAAGCAGCACGCTTTAAGCTAGCGGTCCTCGCAGCAGCAACGGGACAGAAGCTGGCACATCCGTTATTGGATCACTCCGCTCGGGCTCACTGAGATTCGGCGCAATCTTGTCCAATTCAGCAAAGGTCTCAACCCGATGCCGCGAATCATTGGGGCCAAAGACATACACGCAGCCATCCTTAGTCCAGCTCTTGGTGACACCGCATATTTCTCTCGCAGCCAAGAACAGATCATGCCACCCCCTTTGTTAGGAACTTGGCTAATGGTGTCGCCTATAGCCTTTAATTTGGCTTTGGAAAACCAAATCTTATCCCAAAGCGCAAGACTGCCTAGCTTGAACAGGATAGGCCTGATTTTATTAGTTACTGCACGTCCCATCTGGTGACACCATGCAACAGCAAGATCTTCCTTGTAGTACGCAGAATACGCGCATATTGACGTGGAGTTGCGGAAACCAGCCCGTTTTACCTATTACCTAAGATCTTCCTTCGTCCCTACATCTCAATTTGGTTGACACTGCGAGCAAGTAGGTCCACCTGTTGCCGAACACTGCTGAGAGCCTGTGTGATGAATGTCCAAACTCCTAAGACGTTGTGGATGGGTGGGTGTGGTGATGGAGGGGCCTTCTGAAGTTTATCTTCAAAGGCGGACATCTATGTGTGAAACAACTCCTTTAATTTACTCAGAGTGCTTGTTAGAGGATCCATTATGATGAAGTGAAGTGATAATAGATTGTAAGAGAATAATTATGAGATAACGCTACACAAGCAGGTACTATGAACTTTTAAAATCTAGCTTATATAATTGTAAATAATGTTTCTATTAAATTATATTGAATTTCAAATAAGAGCAAATTAATTTTACTTTGTGTAACTGTTACAACTACCCACAAGTGACATTAAATATGTGCCTTGAATAACATGCGCTCATGCCAGCAGTTTTTTTTTTCTTGTGAAGTGTCTGTGTGGGTGCCAGGTATATTTAACTAAAGCTTACCCATACAATTTTGTGAAATTAATAAATTTAGAAAATAAGTAGCCTCTGCCCGGTGCGTTGCAGTAACTTAAATGAATTATTTATTTATCTATTGCTTCAGCAAACTCCTGATCTAGGGAGTCTAAATATTTTTCTTTCTTCTGCCATTTTCGATGGGTTAGAACAGTCTTGTAATGTCCAACTTAACTCTTTCTTGATAGTTTCAAAAAAAATGTTATTTCATATTTCACAGAATCTGAAAAATGGATTTATCCACTTCGTTCCTAAATCTTATTGTAGTAGGCGGTATTGTATTCTAATACTTAACAATAATTTTATTATTAACTTTCTGGCAAATTGACAACAGCTTTTTAAATGATTTAAGATTTTCAAAACTCACAAGCATAGAATAGAATACTCTTTATTATGCAGACCATAAAAGTTGCAGAAATAAATGTTAAAAGTTTACATAGGGTGCCTTTTACAGCCTTAGGATGGATTAAAGAGAGAAGACGAGAATACTACAGGTAGTCAGTGGTGTACCATTTACTTATACAATAATATACATACATAAAGCATACCCTTATCTATATGAATATATAAACAATAATAAACATGAAACAAGAGCAAGGAACTGTAATCTGTAACGATGATGTTTAAGGAGAGAGGAAGTATTTTTTTACCAGAATTTTAAAAGTGGACAAAGATTGAGCACACCATAACGACAGGGGTAGGGCATTCCATAACCGAGTATGGTTATGGAATGCTTTACCCGTGTCGAGTCTTACAAGTTCAAGCAGTAGCTTGAACTTGTAAAAGACTCCCAAATCAACAAAAGCATCCCAACTTTCAAGAACTAGAAGAAAAATGTACTTTGTAAATTTTAGTTCATGACAACTAATTTTATTCCACACCTTTTTAATCGCGATTTAAAATTGTCGATTTAACCTAATCTTAGCTGAAAAACGTCAAATTCAGACTACCAAAATTGCCATTTTCATTAGATTGAATAACTAAAATGAAATTAGTGCTGTCAAACTTTATTACAGTTAAGTTGTGTCACTTTAGTCAATTTCAGAATGGGAAACGTCATTTGACAGGAATAAACTAAATTTTGGTGATTTTTAGTCTAGTTTAGAGAATTTTGTGACAACAGAATCGGCACTAATCCTAATTTTAGGTGAAAAACGTCAAATTCAGAATAGCAAAATTGCCATTTTCACTAAATTGAGTAACTAAAATGACATTAGTGCTGTCAAACTATAATATAGTTAAGTTGCGTCACTTTAGTCAATTTCAGAATGGGAAACGTCGTTTGACAGGAATAAACTAAATTTTGGTGATTTTTAGTCTAGTTTAGAGAATTTTGTGACAACAGAATCGGCACTAATCCTAATTTTAGGTGAAAAACGTCAAATTCAGAATAGCAAAATTGCCATTTTCACTAAATTGAGTAACTAAAATGACATTAGTGCTGTCAAACTATAATATAGTTAAGTTGCGTCACTTTAGTCAATTTCAGAATGGGAAACGTCGTTTGACAGGAATAAACTAAATTTTGGTGATTTTTAGTCTAGTTTAGAGAATTTTGTGACAACAGAATCGGCACCATTATCTAATCTCTCTAAGTTGCCTAGTGACCTTCTAATGTCACAGTTTTACCCATTACCTTTGTACGGGTGATTGGGACATCAATGCTTCACAAGCAAGATACTAGGCATAAAATAATAAATGGTATCTTGAGTTAAGTATCTCAAGACGATGTTTTGAGCTAAGTATCTCAAGACGGTGTCTTGAGCTAAGTATCTCAAGACGGTGTCTTGAGCTAAGTATCTCAAGACGGTGTCTTGAGCTAAGTATCTCAAGACGGTGTCTTGAGCTAAGTATCTCAAGACGGTGTCTTGAGCTAAGTATCTCAAGATGGTGTCTTGAGCTAAGTATCTCAAGACCCATAAATAAGGGGATCCTGCCGTTTTGCCGAAAAGATTTTGCCAAATTTTCATTACCCAAACAAATTTTAGCAACCTTTTTTATACCATTGCAATATTTTGAATGATTTTAGTACGCATATTTTCATTTGGTCAAATTTTTACTTGGCAAAATATTACCAAGTATAATGTCATTATGGCATTTGGTCTTTAATCAAATGATTTATTACAGCAAACAATCTTCAGACAATAAACGTTTTTGAGCGAGCGAAGCGAGCGGTGCCACGGTAGCGGCCGGCGAGTGCCAGAAACGACTTGCATTAATAGAAAAAAGAAATTGTTTTTAGTAGGTTACCCGGATCTGAACTATTTAGATTAGGTTAATTACTTATTTATATTATTATTTGATTTTGCGTAAAAACTGTTATTACAACTGAAATATTTGACTAAATAAAAAATGTTAAAAGTACTAGTTGGTAAACAAGTTATAGTTTAAACGTTCATTTATCAAACATTAGGTTTGCGTTACAATTTTTTGTGAATAGATTTTTTGCTAAGTAATAATTTGGCAAATGAAATTATGCGAGAAATTTTTTGGGAAGTGAAAATTTGTCAAATTCCTTTCGGTCAAACAAGGGAGACCCATAAATATGGGTAATTGATTGACAGCGTACAGCATTTATGATGTTTATAATGCAATGACCTGTTGGTCCCAGTTAAGACTCCAGACAATAAGTAAGTCCAGTAAGTCTTCAATAAGTTATTATCTAATCTCTCTAAATTGCCTAGTGACCTTCTAATGTCACAGTTTTACCCATTACCTTTGTACGGGTGATTGAAAGCATTGATGTCCTAATCCTAGGCATAAAATAATAAATGGTATCTTGAGTTAAGTATCTCAAGATGGTGTCTTGAGCTAAGTATCTCAAGACGGTGTCTTGAGCTAAGTATCTCAAGATGGTGTCTTGGTATCTCAAGACCCATAAATATGGGTAATTGATTGACAGCAAATAGTTAATATCGGCACCAACTCCATATATTTTACATGATTACGGTCTGGAGCTCTACAGCATTTATGATCAGTGATGTTTATAATGCAATGGCCTGTTGGTCCCAGTCAAGACTCCAGACAATAAGTAAGTCCAGTAAGTCTTCAATAAGTTATTATCTAATCTCTCTAAGTTGCCTAGTGACCTTCTAATATCACAGTTTTACCCATTACCTTTGTACGGGTGATTGGAACATCAATGCTTCACAAGCATTATCTCAAGATACTAGGCATAAAATAATAAATGGCATCTTGAGCTAAGTATCTCAAGATGGTAACTTGAGCTAAGTATCTCAAGATGGTATCTTGAGCTAAGTATCTCAAGATGGTGTCTTGAGCTAAGTATCTCAAGATGGTATCTTGAGCTAAGTATCTCAAGACCCATAAATATGGGCAATTGCTAACTTAAAGTTTAAACTTTAAGGGGGATTTGATAAGGCTTTTCAAACTGAATATTAGTAATAATAGCAGAGCAACAACAATTTCATCAATTATCCTCAAAGATTAACTTGAAGCCCATCTCCCATGCTCTTTGAAAGATTGGTGATTTTCATTTATTACACAAAATTAAAACTCTAAAAGCAGGCTTAGCATGATGCTTTCTATTTCTACTCTATTGTAGAATAGAAATCGCTTGTCTATCTTTCTTCGTAGAAAACTGTCAGCTGTCTACACAGAAGCGTAATTTTTATCTACTTTAAAACACTTCTCTACGGTTCTCATGCTAAGCCTATGGAACCAGGAATGGTTGGTTAAGTTTCTTTTAGTACTAACCTAATAAGCAATGTGGAGATATGAATAAGCAGTTTTTTATACATGTACGAGTATAAGAATTTTGCAATATCAGGTGGCGATGACAAAGATAGGGTCAAAGTAGGTCTAACAAAGTCTCCCGCCATTTGAAATACTTAATTTCAGATAATTGACTTTTAAATTTTAATGACGTAGCCTACGTAACCCGTCGTCACTGACGTAGCCTACGTAACCCGTCACTGACAGAACAATAAATGAAAAAAATAAAACCTGATTTGCATAATTATACTTTCGTACAGGGAATCCCCGACCGACGGGAAATACCCGCAACAATATTATGATATGAGATGATCGGGTGATTCCCCTGTTGGTTCGTTGGGGAATTACCTTAAGAGTATTGTATTAAAGTGTTCCGAGTGGGGAAGTCCCTTCTAAGTTCTACGACAAATATATTATTAGGACTGTACCTGTGTAGTAAATAGTGGGTACCTACGTATTGTAGGATTTGCTTTTTGTCGTAATGTATTAAAATAATCTAGGCAAGGTTATTTTCAAGGCGCAACGGACTACGGAATACAAACTAGACTTGTTTGTGGCAATCCCGAAAATCCCGAGATTAGCCAAGTACAGTCCCGGGATTTTCGGGGCCAGAAAACGGTCGGGATCCCGGGATCCCGAGATTCGGGATCCCGGGATTGTATTCTCTACTTAAGTCTTCAACGTTTGCCCTTGTCATCAAAATATAACTACCTATAGTAAGTTAACATATTTGGAAGAAAACCATTTAGGTATTGACAAATAAATATTAATCTACAACGAAGATGGAAAGGCAAAGGATCGCATAAAACATAACGGTTTAACAGATATTTAATTTCCATAAAGGTTTGGAACGGAAGAAAACTCCTTGTAGTATAAGATTATTATGCACATCGCCTGGGTTATAAAATTTTATTATGGGAGCTACTTGTACTGGATAATGTTAGTTATCTTTCTAAGCTTGAATACAGTTAACATTATGAATACTGGCACAATTGTACTATGACTAAAACGAAACATTTTGAATCGAATAGTATTGTAGGTATGATATATGTATCTGTTACCGGAAATGTATGAAACCTAGGAATTGTACACAATTCCAGCTGTATGTGAGGCTCACTAGTATTTCAGCTGAAGAACTTATCGGATGACGCAATACCCTCGCCTCGCTCCGCTATCCCCGCTGAAGTTACAAACATCAAGAATGTAATACATTTCCGATTGCTATTTAGGAAATGTATAGATTTCCTAGGCAAAGTGCATATTACAAAATATATCATAGATTCCCTATCTATTTTAGGAATTGTACACATTTCCTAGGAATTGTATACAATGACGGATTACACACTTTTCCGTTAACATATCCAATAGCTATTATGAACGAAACCCTTTCATTCAATGCTGTAATGTGAAGAAAATAAAACTATTAAATGGAAGACCTAAAGCAATCTTTTCAATGATTATCAACTACATAGGAATTGAAAGAGAGATAATAATGTTCTATCACTGAAAAGTTCTGTTCTATGAACTTTACGTACCATAATCTACTATCGAATTATTACAAACTCGATGACAGTTTGAATCAAACTGTCATCTTAAGTCATTTATTTCATAATAAAATACATAGTGTTGAAAATATTACAGTGATGATTACTTTTACTAACACTAGGCTAAGTAAGGACATTGTTACTAACAAATTTATGGACACAGTCTGAAATAAATTACTAAATAAATAAAAATAAATAAATAAAACAATAATAAAAAACATAACATTAAAAATTTCTTATTTAAAATTCATTACGCATTTAAAATGTATGAATAATTTTCACTAATAAATAATAATAATAAATATTGTTTTTATTAACAAATGTTGGTACAAGTGTACAACTTACTCATCTATATCCTAAACAAAAACACAATGTACAGAGTTTTGAGTATTTTAAAGATAGAGTTAACGGCGATGTCTGTGTTAGTATTAATTACTGTGTGAGAGACAATCTCATTCCCTTATCCCAATTTACTTGGGGTCGGCGCAACATTCCCTTTCTTCCATACTTCTCTATTAAGGCTCGTACAGACTGATGCGATATCGCGGGCGCGACAGGCACTGACAAAGAAATTGTGCTATTAGAGTCGCGTAGCACCCGCAATATTGCACCAGTCTGGACAAGTCTTTAGTCGTCATCTCGGTTTCATTTCATTTCTAGCCACATCATCTTTCACAAACAAATAATTATATGTCAATAATTTTGTGAAAATAATTTAATAGTTACCAACATTGCATTTAAATTTAAATTAAGTAGCCCTAGACTACGTTATTAGTCCAGTGGTCGCAAGCGCTACTGCTGAGCATGAGGTCCTAGGTTCGATTCCCAGGTAGGGTAAAGTATTATTGGGATTTCCATCTGGAAAATCTCTCAAGTCGGGATTTGTGCCCTGATGATGGCAATAAGCTGGCCCTCTATTACATGGAACTTAAACATAACTGGCGAAATGTGGGTGTACTATAATAAGTACACCTCTGCCTCTGCGTGATGTTATGTTATGTTACGTAGTATCCGCAAAATAAAAAAAACTTACTAAGGGACTGTCGACAGAAGTGAAAACTTATCGCTTAACGTGCCTAAAGAAGTTTTCACTTCAATAAAATAACACATAATCTGCCTATAATGTTCGCACTGCTGGGACACAGGCCTCCTCTTTCTGTGAGAGGGAGTGGGCCGTAATCCACCACGCGGGCCCAGTTCGGGTTGGTGGACGTCACATGTCTTCGAATTTTTTAGTTCTAGGACATGCCGGTTTCCTCCCAATAAAATAATGAATATCTAAAATACAATTTAAACATTGAACAGTTTAAACAAATAAAACTTTTCACGTGGTCAATATAACTTCACTTACTGCTACTACAGCATGTCGGTGACGGGAAACCATAAGTTTTTTCCCTACCAAAAATCGCTCAGCGCGGCTAAAGAAGATTTCACAAAAAAAAAACACTTTTTACTCAAGCTCTCTCACGTAAGTGCACTAAAGGTCGTCACTTGATGGGATTGCCTAACATCGGGATCAGCTTTCATGTTTGAAGCGTGAATTTCGTTCATTCATTCATTGTGTAATGTCAAAATCAAATGCGACCTTTGGCCGTATCGACGGACACACACACTATGATAAAAAAAGACAAATGCAGAAGGTCCACGCTCGGGATCTTGGTTGAGAACTTTTGTTTCCATTGCCTCAGCCATCGTTTTCAAATACGTATATATATTACATAAACTCACGCCTTTTTCCCATGGGGTTAGGCACAAACTACAACGCCAGCTGGTACGGTCCTTGTAATTTATTCTTTTTGCTTCGTTTTCAGTACGTTGTATTTATGGTCTTTGATTACAGATGCAGCTTATGGCTTATTCTTTTACCACTTTTTTGTGTGAAAACTGCCATTATAATCTCCTTAGACAGCTACTGAATTTTGTCACTGTTCTGATTATTTTGCTGAAGACATTCCTATGACTATAGAACTGACGGCTATTGGCTTAATTCGATCTTCTTTTGTTTTCAGGTATCTTTCAAGGACAGTTTGTGGTATAGAAGAAATGATTGTCTGTCTGGTGTTTCGTCCGTCACACATATTACTTGACTACGATGATACGATCGCATGCTATTGCTATTGCAATTAAACCAATTACAGGCACTTTTGAATTGTCAAAGAGTCGGTCAGTTAGTCAGAAAGTTGAAGGTAATTGCCCATTCGAAAACATAGATCTCTATGGAGAAGAACAGGCAAGAAACTCCAAGGACACTCTTTTAAATCAAGATATTACAAAATCCTGGGTACATTATTCTTGTTGCTTCTATATGTGAGAACAATTTAAACAATATGACGCGTCATCCAGCTCAACCATTTTGAAGGGAACCGAATGATCCAACACACGCGCCACCATCAGCGAGACATTTAAGTGAGCATGTGTGAGTCTTCTTTTTATTTACTTTCGGTATGTAGCCACGTTATTGCATCCATGAATTGTGATGCGCGGTATGTCCACAAAACTTTGTATTTATCTAATATGCTATTAAATGATAAATGATTTTTTTCTGTAAATAGGTTTGTACAAACACTTTTACACGTCAATCCTATTTTAAAAACTAGATGAGGTCGGTGTTTTCTATCTGACCACTCTAAGAAGAAAGGCCGCAACAAACTCAGAGGTCACAGCAGTCTCTTTTAAAGTACAGACATAATCTTGGTCAGATCATGTGAAGACCATGTAAATTGGTGTCTGAAGTGGTATTTTGATAAACGAACCACACAATTGAGTGGACCTGTCCAGTCAGTGCACGCATTAGTCAGTAATCATGCAGCTCAACTCAGAACTTAAGGAGCTCAACGATTCAACGAAGAATTCCAAAGAAAGGATATTTGGGTAGGCCGCGTAAATTACTCAAACTGCTAGAGATCATGATAAATTTAACTGAGAATAAGTAATAATCTTCACATTCACAACCTGAATTTGAACAGAACTGATGTAGGCATGTTTCATAGAATTCTATCCCAACCAAATGGCGACGCTGCGAAGGGTTTGTTCAAATTCACGGCCCACGTGTTGTAATACTATTGTTTAGGATACGATGGGACTGGCATACGCTATGCGTAAAAGCCCCTTTAAATAAATAAAGAAAAAAAAAAAAAAAAATATATAATAGCATTACAAAGTAAGTATTATATCTATTATTAAAAAGTCGTGTCACCTCTCATAATGACCTATTTTAATATTCAACGTTTTTATAGCGCAATACCAATGCCGTGACTCATGATTGGCTATAAAGTAACTGACATATACTGATAGTTTAAGCGAAATATAACTAAGATATGAAAATATTTTTTGTTAATAATAAACTTAAATTAATTAAAATTGATGATTTCCCGACAAAATGTTAATGTTCATCGCTATTTAGGATTTCCTTTATTTTTTTATGATTTTGTCAACGATTAACAAAAACGTGTAGCCAAAGTAAAAATATTTCTTTGAGCTCATAAACCATCTATGAAGTAGAAAAAAACTTATTTGATTCTACCAAGCATGTCAAATAATTAGTATAGTTACCTTATTTGGACAAAAACCTGTGCACCCTATTTCTAATAATTGATCTCCATCATCTACCTAGCCTTTTCCATGTTGGGGTCGGCTTCCAGTCTAAGTGGATGCAGCTGAATACCAGTATTTTACATGGAGCGACTGCCTATCTGACCTCCACAACCCAGTTACTGGGTAATACGATACCCCTTGGTAAGACTGGTGGTCAGACTTTCGGACTTCTGAAGACCCGTAACGGCTGTAATAGATCCACGAATAACAGCCGGGACCAACGGCGTAACGTGCTTTCCGAGGCACGGAGGATGGTCACCCATCCACGGACCAACCGTAGCAAGCGTAGCTTAACCTGCTCGTTGGACCCGTGCGGCTGTTATTACTTAGCAACAAGTTCTAATAATTGATATCAATGATTATATTCGACATTATCCAACAATTATTATATCATTAACGTTCTGACTCAAACTCGTGGGAAATATATAATTTCATAGTACAACCTCACATATATTTCCCATAGTGACTTAATAATCCTAACTCATATTATTATGTTCCGTGTGGTGCCGAACGTAAAGAATAGCACCATCCTATTTCTTCCCGTGGGTGTCGTAAAAGGCGACTAAAGGACTCACTAGAGAATGGGCAGCAGCGTTCTCTATGCATTTTAACACCATACTGCGATCGCCAACCCGCCTGCCAAGCGTGGCGATTATGGCATCTACACTCTTTTTGGGGAGGCCTATGTCCAGCAGTGGACGTCTTTCGGCTGAAATGATGAATATTATAAATGCTTAAGTGAGTTTGCTTTTTTTTTGTTACGCCAAAACGGCTGAACGGATTTGGATGATTTGGCACTTGAGTAAACCATGATTAAAGTTAGGACATGCGTAATGCATAATCAGCCTATAATGTTCCCACTGCTGGGACACAGGCCTCTTCTGTGTGAGAAGGAGTGGGCCGTTATACACCACGCGGGCCCCGTGCGGGTTGCTTGATGTCGCGTCTTCGAATTTTTGGTTCTAGGACATGCCGGTTTTCTCACGATACTTTCCTTCACCGTTCTGAGAGCAGTAATGATTAAATAATTTACACAAAGTAAAGCGCCTGCCTGGGTTCGAACCCACGACCTTACAACTCGTAAGTCGCGGCCGTTATCACTGGGCCACCACTGCTCTACTGGGCCACCACTACTCTACTGCGCCACCACTGCTCTACTGGGCCACCACTGCTCTACTGGCTCACCACTACTCTACTGGGCCACCACTACTCTACTGGGACACCACTACTCTACAAGGCCACCACTGCTCTACTGGCTCACCACTACTCTACTGCGCCACCACTGCTCTACTGGCTCACCACTACTCTACTGGGCCACCACTGCTCTACTAGGCCACCACTGTTCTACTGGGCCACCACTGCTCTACTAGGCCACCTGCACAGCTCTACTGGGCCACCACTGCTCTACTGGGCCACCACTGATCTACTGGGCCACCACTGCTCTTCTGGACCACCATTGCTCTTCTGGGCCACCACTGCTTTACTAGGCCACCACTGCTCTACTGGTCCACCACTGCTTTAAGGGGCCACCACTGCTCTTAGGACATAGGAAACTTTTTATCCCGGTAGTACTTTCCCGTGGGATAAATTTCCGACCACCACACGGGCGAAGCCGCGGGCAAAAGCTAGTAAAATAATAAATATCACGTGATTCACTGGTATGATTTCATAGCGGAAGTTGCTCTATTACATACAGTCACGACTTGAGCTACTGATATAAATATTACTTTATAAAAACATAATAATTTCATATAGTGTGTCTAATATAAATGTTTTACATAACATGCTATTAATTCATTTAAAATTGCAATTCGTTTTGTTCAAGTAAATTGGTGCATGGAATATTTATATTTTATATTACATATATTTTATGAAATATTATATAAATTGACAAACTTAAGGTTTCTATAATATGTAGTAGGTATGCTATAGAAGGTGAAAATGTTCTACTCTCCAACCACATGACAGATTGGTCGTCAATAGTTTGTTGAAAATGATGGAATGGAACACTGTTGGGCGTCTCCTAACGTTAACACTTTAGTCGCCATCGAGAACTGATATTCAAGCTCGGATTTTGGAACGAAAATCTACCAAAAAATTGCTAATAAATTGTGTAAACGCCCGTAAACTGTTGTGATTGATTAACTGAATTATCAACAACCAATCGGATCACTGGATGACTTGCGTTTAATTTTGACACGTCGGTACTTATTGTTCCAGAAACCGGGTGTTAGACTGACAAAAAACCATAATTTTAATCTGTCACAGAAAGCAGAAAATGTGAACGGAGCAAAAACTTTGCCCTGTCAAAATAATTGATTTAAAAATGATATTTGATAAAAATGTGTCAATAATGTAAACAACATATTTTCTTCGTCAATAAGGTGTGTGCACACTGGTAGTTTCACGCTTCATAGTCTGGTTGTAATATTCAAAAGCAGGAACTTTAATGGGATCCGCTCATTAACGTCTGAAATTAGCGTAACTAGATATTTTGATGAGTTACGCCACCATAATAGATGGGGATATTCTAAATTATTTTAATGTCTTACCGGTGCTATATTTATGTAGAGGACGTGAATTTGCTGTGTGCGTGTACGACAGATGTGATGCAATATATTGCTAAAAAAACTAATTTAAAAGTATATGACAACGTCTAGGTTATCAACTCAGCCTATCGCAGTCCACTGCTGGACATAGGCCTCTCCCAGGCTGCGCCACAACACCCTGTCCTCCGCCTTCCGCATCCAGTCTGACCCAGCCACCTTCTTAAGATCGTCGGTCCATCTAGCTGGGGGGCGTCCCACACTACGCTTGCCGATACGCGGTCTCCACTCCAGGACTCGTCTGCTCCATCGGCCATCGGCCCTTCGACAAACATGGCCAGCCCACTGCCACTTCAGTTTGCTTACTCTGCAAGCTATGTCGGTAACTCCGGTTCTTTTCCGGATAATTTCATTCCTGATCTTATCCTTCAAAGAGACTCCAAGCATAGCCCGCTCCATAGCACGCTGCGCAACCATGTCTAGGTTTACGTCTAGGTTAAGCATTTTTAATCTGATAGATTAATACTGGGTGTACTTACAGAGAGAAATACTTCAAAGACTAAATGAAGGACTTATTCATAGACAGCTCAACTTTTATCATCAGTTTTAATAAAACCGGCCAAGTGCGAGTCGGACTCGCGCATGAGGGGTTCCGTACCAGTATCTATAAAAACAGCAAAAAAAGTCACGTTTGTTGTATGGGAGCCCCCCTTAAATATTTGTTTTATTTTAATTTAATTATTTATTTTTAAAGTGAATATACAAAATAAATATTCTGTGAATATTTCAAGCGTCTACCTGTTGCTGTTATCAATATTGAGCAAAAACGAGCAAAAAAAATCACGTTTGTTGTATGGGGAACCCAGTTTGGGTGGAGCCCCCTTAAATATTTATTTTATTCTGTGTTTTTGTATTTGTTTGTCTGGCAACAGAAATACATCATCTGTGAAATTTTCAACTGTCTAACTATCACCGTTCATGAGATACAGCCTGTTGACAGACGGACAGACAGACGGCGGTGCCTTAGTAATAGGGTTCCTGTTTTACCCTTAGTGTACGGGACCCTAAAAATGTTTGATTTGACATGACGGTAAGCATAAACTAAATTAATTATTTTGGCTTCCTGCATAAAGGCGATAAATAACAAGTGATCCACTTTATTAGCTGCTACCTTATTAATATCAATATTAATTCGTTCCCATTAATGCTAATCCTGTTACTACTTTGTTACTATAACACTGAAATATGATGCCAATAAATTATACTTAGCACCAGACATTGTCCGCCATTAGGTACGTTCATGCAGCGCGTGGGAGTGGGACAACTTTAGCCAAGATTTAGATGTTACTCCACTTCAAGATGTCAAAACATGCCCACTGATACACTATTCAAATACCTCCATTTACATATCAATTTATACCTCGAACCTACTCATAAAAATTAAGTGATATGACTTCTGCTTCAAAAATCGCAATTAAGTTACCTATATAATTAATTTCATATATTATTACAAAGATAAAACTTGTCTCTGACCGTATAATCGAATTTTCGTGGGAGGCACAAAGTTCCCGAAGTCATAATTCATCTAAAACTCTCATTCTATAAAACGATTTCAAAAATAGAATAAGAGTTTTTGCCCCGTTCGGCCACCAGTCGTCGAAAAACAACAATTAATAAATATAAATAAAAAAATCCAGCCAGTGTTTCAATTCATTCGAGGGGCGGGGTCGCTTTACATTCAAGGGGAGGGTATCTCTCGAAATCATTAGTCGTGGAATGCCTCGGAAAGTGAACACGGTCCATAATAATTTTCGGTGCCCTTCGTCCGGCGTCGTGGGCGGATATTGCCTTTGTCTTTAGTTACAAAAAGGACAAAAAAATCAGATCCAAACGTCAGTTCAAAATATTTATTTGCGCCGGTCAATATGAGCCGCATGTAATTTCGCTCGCATTGTACGAGTCCCGTGTTATTGTCCAACAGAGTGATGTATAACGACACACGTTTCATTATTCAAAATTATGTTCCAACAGACATAAGGGCTGTGTTTTATCAAACGAGACCAAAAAAAGATTTTAATCGTCGAGCACAAACAAATTTCGTTCGATGTGATCGGACGTTATGGGGCCCGAATACGAAGAACTGCGAACCAAGACCATCTTCATTTATTAATGCTGTTATTAATATTAATTTAATGATGTCCGGTACAAAATTATAATTCATGTCCCTTTTTAAACAGCTCATATAAACTTCATTATTGAATTCGCAAATAAGAATATTTTATTCTCGAATTAGTGAATCATTTTATTGAGCTTCGTAAATTAATGAGTAGCAACTCAACTTGCTCGGAGCTGGTTTTCTGTTTGCTTTTGTACTTCACAAGTTACCGCGTGCGTCCGTCTGTCGTAACTTATAACAATACAACCGGGTTTTATCACTAAAACCGCCAATTAAAGTTCGTCTTGTAAGGTAGGCTCCCATTCATAGGAGTTATTATTACTCGAAAATCTTGTTTGTATAATAACACTGTAATATCATTAGTGCTTTTATGGGTCTATTCATAAAATCATGTGTTCATACTTAAAGGGCATCGTTATAACCCTTGTTTTGGATAAGATAAACCGAATTTACGGTAAAATATTCTTTTCCAACTAGCTTTCCCTTTAATTGACTATGGATACTTAAAAACCTATTTAGAGTTTTTAACAAGAATCGTTATCCTGGTCGTAAACTAAATGGAGCCGAATTTCCTATGAACGGAATGACTTTACGAGGCAACATGCCCAACATTTAAGTAAAAAATATATTAAATCATTGTGACTAGGTAGGTGCTTAAGGCTCATTTAACTTGCCTATAAATCCTTACTATGGTTCATAATGTGATTCAAACACAGCTTTAAAAGATCAAATATATTTTCCCACAGAGGTCAAAATCACACAAAATATTTAATCAACACCAAATCATATTATTTTATTTTCAATATAACTTCCCATTAAAATATAAGTGTGAATCTAAATTCATAACGACTTTTTACTTAAAAGAAGCAAGGTGTTCGAAATTCAAATGTATTGACATAAGATGGCCGAAGTTTCAAACTAATCAAATAACACGGGTGTGAATAAAAGACGTTCATATACAACTAATTATTTAGTCGGTGCTTCTGTACGAAGGTAAATAGAATCAAGACAGCTAATGAGAACAATTTACATGAATACACTATTATCACATGAGTGATGATCGTCTTATGTAAACGGCATTTTTAGCTGGCAACACGAATGCAAGTTGTTTTTTTTTTATTGCCTATTATGGCAACCGGCTTGTGTTTGACTTCCCGCCTACAGTTACGACATTTTTGTTAATAATAACCTAACTATATCGTATGGTTAGTTCTCATAAATGTTTACACAAAATCTGGGTAAAGGTAAACTAGTAATTCGGTGCGGTTAAATAAATATTTGACCTGATGTTTACCAAAATTACTGCAATACATGAACATAAGCACGTATGGTTACGTACCGTATAGTAGTATAAAAAAAGTTAAAAATACTTGAAAAGATAAATCTTGGCTAATGCTAGGTCCGCTTGACATCAAAATGGTCAGGTTTGAAGATGCCTCCGAATCTGTGTGTGCCTCAAGGACTCATACTAGGCGACGATTAAGACAAATTAAAGGCTATAACTATAAGTAATATTTGCAAGATACATAAATAGAAATCCCTACCTATCCGTTATGGTGGTTTAGGGACTCGCAAAATTTCCAGTGTCACTTTACCAGGCTTCCTATCTTCTGTCCATAGTTCAGCTAATCTCATAAGTACAATTTTAAGGGCATCCGCTTCAGACTTTGAGATTGCTGGCTTGGAAGAAGCTAGAAACGCTTTCTTAATTGCATGCCCAAGTCAAAATTTTCCAGTTTCTTCAAATTCACAGCGGAGCTGGGACGACATAAACTGCAAATTGACTTACGACAATCTTTTGAGCTATAGTACAGGTTCGGCGCGTACTAGGCTTTTGGCCGTGGGTGCGCATGAGGCCGGCTACTGGCTTCATGCGTACCCTTCGTCAAATACAGGAACATTTCTTGAGCCTGACCCGCTCCGAATCGCAACCTGTCTACGGCTTGGGGTTCTGGTCTGCGCTCCTCATAAATGTCCCTGTGGCAGTGATATCGACAAGCTAGGACATCACGGACTGTCATGCGAAAAAAGGGCAGGCCGCTTCTCGAGACATGCCGCACTTAACGATATCATACGCCGGTCCCTTGCCACCGTCAACGTGCCAAGTCTACTTGAGCCGACTGGTATTGCAAGAGACGATGGCAAGAGACCGGATGGTATGAGTTTGATTCGATGGAAGATTGGCCGGGTGCTGGTATGGGATGCAACCTGTTCAGACACGCTGGCCCCTTCCCATCTGCATGGAACCACCAACAGAGCTGGTTCGGCTTGTGAAGCGGCCGAAAAAGCTAAAGCATCCAAATACAGGGGTCTAGGCTCCGAATGTGATTTTGTCCCATTCGGTGTCGAGACCCTTGGTCCGTGGGGTCCTAGCGCTATAAGGCTTTTTAAGGAAATTACAAAAAGGTTAGTCGACATCACAGGAGACCGAAGAGCTGGCAGCTACCTCGGACAAAGAATTAGTCTAGCTATTCAAAGGGGAAACGCTGCCAGTATCTTCGGAACCTTGCCTAAAGGGACTCCTTTTATTAATATATTTTAGTTATATATTTTAGATATTTTTCTTTTAGTCATAAGTCTTTTAACCATTAAAATTATGTTAATTTCGTTTCCAATAAATAAAACCTTTCATATGTCAATAGAAAACCATTTCGTTTAGCGCATTTAAAGACACGACAAAATAATCCCACATTGCGAAAACAGCGACAAAATTCAGCAAATTCTTACCACCACCCAGCTAAACTGCACAATACATGCATATTTTTTTTCGTCTTGAAAGTATTAGACGTCGCTCGTCGTAAGGATCTTAATACAATACACACCTACACGCGAAGGAAGACAAGGGACAAGTTTCACTTAAATCTGAAATCGTCGCGACAAAATCTTTTCACTATACAGTCTGCGCGTTTAATTAGAGTGAGCGCAAACTCCGCGGCGCAGGCGGCGGGCGTCACAAAGAACTTTGTAGTATCATTTGATCGCAGACAATATTGTCGTTGAGTTTGTATACAGACTAACTTTATAAAGCCAAGATTGTAAGGAACTACTTGCCTTTTGATTTGAGAAAAGTGTACTGTAATTTGTTTAACGAGATCAGCGAGATAACTGTGTAACACACTATCAGTAGCAATGGGTTCCATTTTGATAGTTCAACAACATTTATTACGTTATTTACGTTGTTGAGTAATAACCGCCGTACGGGTCGATCGATCAGGTTAAGCTACGCTTGCCGCGGTTGGTCCGTGGATGGGTGCCCATCTTTTCATACCAAGATTCCTCCGTGCCTCGGAAAGCACCATAAGCTGTTGGTCCCGGCTGTCATTTGTAGATCTTTGACAGTTGTTACGGGTCGTCAGAAGCCCGAAAGTGACAACCAGCCTTACCAAAGGATATCGTGTTACCCAGTAATTGGGTTGTGAAGGTCAGATAGGCAGGCGCTCCATGTAAAATACTGGTATTCAGCTGCATCCGGTTAGACTGGAAGCCGACCCCAATATTGTTTGGAAAAGGCGGCAGATGATGACGTTGTTGAGCAGACAAATTTTTGAAACATTTGAAGCAATTTGTAAAAAAAACAACAACCCAATGTCATACACGACACAGTTCCAACTCTATTGCAACCGATTTATGACATTTTTATTACAAACGGTCAATAAAAAAACCGGCTAAGTGCAAGTCGGACTCGCGCACGAAGGGTTCCGTACCATTATCTATAAAAACGGCAAAAAAAACACGTTTGTTGTAGGGCCTTAAATATTTGGGGTCACTATTAGAATATCCACGTTGCTTACTATTTATCACATTCAGACTGTGATAGATAATATGTTACCCAATTAGGATGATATATATGGAAAGAAGAAAGAAGAAGGAAGATATATAAAATAACTAGCTGCGCTCCGCCGTTTCACCCGCGTAAGTCTCGCTCCGCTCGTTCCGTGGGAATATCGGGATAAAAAGTAGCCTATATGTTAATCCAGGTTGTCAGCTATGGGCACGCCACAATTGTGGCGATAAGTCCCCTCTTTGAGGAGTGGCTTGAGAGGCACCACGGCGTCCTCAATGGCCCCGCGCGATGGCGCGTTGTGTTCCACGCGCGCCTCAAAGAGACGTCAGCATGAATTGACGGGGTCCATTAGGGCCAATGCCTGCCAGGGTTGCGAGTTTGTCCGAAAGGGATATCGTGGCCCTGGCACACAGGCAAATGAAGGAACACGGCTGGGTTTTAGTCAGTAAAAGTCTGACACCGCGAGAAGTTATTTGATAATTTCACACCCAAAAAAAAAAAAGCTACAGCTTTTATAACACTAGCAAAACCACTAGCCACCTAGATTTATTGACTTGAATCGAAAATGCAGGTGCTAATTTCTCACGTGAATTTACCCGCATCGTTTTTTGTGTCTTTAATTAACTTAGTTTTTTCTATTTCTACGATAGATGCAAAGTTCCGGCAGACATTGCACGATACGCCCCTCAGCCAGATGGGCTGACAACCTCATGAAGCAGGACAGCAGGGGCAAATTGAAGAAGGCGGAAAAGACAGGACTCTTATATTATAATACTTTGATGTTTTATCCTTTCCGCAGAGGAAACGCTCACGCATAACAAGATGGACGTGGGCTGTATGAATACGAACCGCAGATACCTATCACAAGGTAAACCTAATAGTGTTTTTCATAACTATTTATTTTATTCGGAAAACTTACAGCTAATTTATATAGTGTTCTTAAACAATATGAAATTGAAGGCCATTTACAAAGTATCCACTGTTAAAGAAATCAATCTGCCTAGCCTTTTCCCAACTAAGTTGGGGTCGGCTTCCAGTCTAACCGGATGCAGCTGAATACCAGTATTTTACATGAAGCGACAGCCTATCTTAACTCCACAACCCAGTAACTGGGTAATACGATACCCTTGGTAAGACTGGTTATCAGACTTTCGGGCTTCTGACAACTCGTAAAGACTGTCAAAGATACACTAATGACAGCCGGGACCAACGGCTTAACGTGCTTTCCGAGGCACGGAGGAGTCTCGGTATGTAAAGATGGCCACCCATTTACGGACCAACACCCCAAGTTTCCACTGATAAACACTGAAATAAAAACGAAAAAGGGTCGGAATAAAACACCCACAACATAAATGAGGAAATAAATAATACACGATCGACTTATACAAAATAAAAACACCGTAGTACTTTCCCATGGTATTACTGTGTCTAGCCTTTTAAGTCTATCATAAGTACACACTTACTTCACTTACACCACTCACATCTCCGTACTCACACTACAAACATACAAACTTAAACTAATTCCCTTCACATACCTTCACATTTCACCGTACACCTTTCAGCAAGCCAATAACCACGCTTTTTTGTTCAAATGCCAAAACTATCGCTCGGACTGTGTCTTTTTACCTAATATGTTACTCTTAGATAATAAAATTCGATAACATAGACTCCCTAAATCATAATTTGGATAACTTTTCTGTATCTAACATTTACCAATGCACCCCAGAAGATTGTTTACCAATTATTAAGAACCCTTCTCCTTACCATAAAATCTTATCACAAAATATAAGATTTATCAATCGCAACTTCCTTAGTTTTGAAACCCTTCTTACCCGTCTCTCTTTTGAGTGTGATATAGCCGTACTTTCTGAATGTTGGCTTCCCTGCTTAACTAACTCCAACTTACCTCACCTCCAAAACTTCTCTTGTCACCACACCACTAAACATCAAAATCAAAGTGATGGTGTGGTTGTCTACATAAATTCAAAACTAAATTACAAAGTTTATCAACCAGAATTTCATGGCTCTGCCTCTGGTATGATTGTTGAACTAAACTCAGATTTAGCAATCGTCTGCATTTACAGATCTCCCTCAAATGAGGATATTGATATTTTTCTCAGATCACTTAACGAAATTTTACCGTCCCTAACCAATTTTACTACAGTTGTCATCACAGGTGATATTAACATAAACATAGATAGTTCAAATTCTCCTTTACATAATCGCTCCCATGATTATCTTAACTGTCTCGCATTCTATGGATTTTTACCGACACACTGTCTACCAACAAGAGGTGACAATTGTCTTGACCACACTGTTCTTCGAACTAGACTACCGTCTTCTACCTTCATTTTTGATTCCACCATAAGTGATCACTCCTCAACTCTTCTTTGTTTAAATTTAAAGCCTCGCCATAACTCCCACATGACCACGATTTCTAAGATCGACTATGCGGCCTTGGATCTGGCTATAGAAAAAACAGACTTTACACATATATTATCCATGGCTGATCCCAACGCAGCAACAAATTCCCTAGTACAAACTCTTTCCCAAAAAATTACCATGAGCACAAAAACCAGTTACGTTCCAAAGCGTAATAGGATCCTAAAGCCCTGGATTACCCCAGGGCTTCTGAGGTGCATGAGAAACAGGGATGCCCTGCATAAAAAGCAAAAACTTTCTCCTGACAATGAAGTGCTTAAAATTACCTATGTAAGATACAGAAATTTCTGCAACAAAATCCTCAAAAAAGTTAAGAGACAGTTCGACTCTGAAGAACTGACCAAAGCTGGACACAACACCAAACTTTTATGGCACACAATTAAGCGTATCACGAACACCAACATCACTACTCGCAGTCCCACAGAGTTATTTTCCTCTTCCACATCCCCTCACCAATCTGTTAATGATGTTAAAGCTTACTTTGCTAATATTAGTAAGAATCTTGCTGACTGTATTACAAAAACCCAACCATCATCCAGCCTTCTGGGTCCACATATTAAGTGCTCTCCGCACACTACTAGCCCTGACTCTTTCGCTTTGTTAGGAACAAGCACTGACGAGATAATTTCCGTTATAAAGTCTCTCAAACCTAATGCTGCAATAGGACACGATGGCATCTCCACGACATTTTTGAATAGGTACTGTATGCTTCTGTCACCCATCTTATGCCACATTTTTAACCTCTGTTTCGATTCCGGTACTTTTCCTTCTTCCTTCAAATTGGCTATCATTCATCCCATATTCAAGGGGGGTGACCGTGGTGCAGTGAATAACTATCGCCCTATCGCGGTACTATCTGCCCTATCGAAGCTCATGGAGAGACTTATAAATAAAAGACTCATCAGTTACCTTGAGACTAATAATCTGCTATCAACCAACCAGTTCGGTTTTAGAAAAAATAAATCGACTTCTGATGCGGCCTTGACATTGATAACCGGTATTGTTGACAAACTCAATCTCCGCAAAAAATGTCTAACTGTATTCATTGATCTCGCTAAGGCTTTTGATACCGTCCCTCTTCCTTGCTTATTATCCAAACTCGAACGTTTAGGTGTCCGAGATTTACAACTTCAACTCTTTCATTCTTATCTCTCAGGCCGCTCACAGAGGGTCAAAATCGACAAATATTTAAGTGACGAACTGCCTATTACCTACGGAGTGCCGCAAGGCAGTGTCTTAGGTCCCACTCTTTTTTTGGTCTTCATCAATGACCTCTGTAATATAAAATTAAATTCCGGAAACATTGTTTCTTTTGCCGATGACACTGCCATCACCTTCTCTGACAACACATGGTCAAGTCTACAAACTACTGCTCAGAAAGGGTTTGATGTCGTACGTAGCTGGCTTATGTCTCACTCACTCACCTTAAATACCTCTAAAACAAAACTCATTACTTTCTCTCTCAAAATCATATCACAACCTTCGGCTCCCGTAACTTTGCAAGCTCACACCTGTCAATTAAACACTCCAAACTGTAACTGTCCACTAATTGCATCTACTGATGCAATTAAATACCTTGGTATCACTCTAGACAAGCACCTCAACTTTAAAGCGCATATTACTCTTCTGACTGGCCGTATCCGCAAACTGATTTATTTTTTTAAAACTCTTAGACACGTTGCCAACGTACATGTTATACGGTCCGTATATTTTGCAATGTGCCAGTCTGTAATCTCTTACTGCATTACAAGTTGGGGTGGTGCTGCTAAATCAATTCTCAAGCCTCTTGAGGTGGCGCAGCGAGCAGTCCTAAAGGTAGCCACTTTTCGACCAATACTTTATCCTACCTTTGACCTCTACCAGAAATGCGAGGTCCTTACTGTTCGCCAAATGTTCATACTCAGCACAATTTTACAACAGCACACTAACACTCCAGTTGCACGTCGGCCGACAATACCCAGAAGAAGAAACAGGGTATGTAATGTACCTCATCCTTACTTTAGTTTTACAAAAAGATTCTTTCTTTATCAAGGACCATTTCTTTATAATAGAATAAATGCAATAATTCCTCTGCTACCATGTTGTAAGCTAACATGCAAAAAGCTTATTACTGAATTTCTTTCAACCAAAAATTATGATGATACCGAATCCCTTCTCACAACAATGAAGTAACTCATAATACACACACGCACACACCCTCACACACACACACACACACACACATACACACACACACACACACACACAAACTCACACCCACACAAACACAGAGTTCTTGTATTGTACTTATATTAGTCCAGTTTATCAATTTTTTTTTTTCTTGTTTTATGTAACAGTCTAAACAATAACTTTGTCCTACTTTTGGGAAATGAGGGCTGATTGTCCTTAATACAGGTTACTAAGTAACCTAGCTAGGACATCAGATCGTAAATTTGTATTGTTACCTACTCATGTCAGATGTAAACTATTCCTAAGTTGTCATCCTACTTTGTAACAGACTGTACCTCTTTTTATGAAATAAATATTACTATACTAAAAAAAAAAAAATAAGTTAACAGTTTGGACACATACTTTGTTAAAATTAAGTTCCTAAGTAAGGCTACTTCGTAAATGACAACATTATCATTTTTCAACCCATAGACATCCTTTGCTGAACAGTCGAGTAGGCCTCGCCAAATCATGATCACCGTAAGTGACAAAAGAAGTTCAGTAAATAACAATGAAAGCTTAAAAGAATGATAACTCTATAATTTATTGCATTCCACAATCTGTACTTAGATGCTTAAAATATAATGAGATCATGTGTCTGTGTCGTGACATCAAAGTATCAAGTGTACTTACGTACGCCTAGCGGGACCTTCGACCCTAGGGCTTTGCAGACCAATAATTACTTAGTGCTCATTTTTATCACAATAACAACATTAGTACAATAATAGTTGCATTCTTTACTATGTGATCCAAATACTAATTCACGTGTCTTCTCTTTATCATACTTTTTTCTAACCCTTTCAACACACGCACCCTATTCATCCGTCCATAGCATAATGATGGCAACCTTTCGCAAAGCAAGCGACCACGGGGACAGATCGGCCAGTATTTATACCCACATAAAACTGTTCGCGATCCGAACAAGCGATCACACAACAGATGTGACTGCCAGACAACGACAACGTGATTTTCAGCTTTATTTATTGAAGGAAAACATTTCATATAAACTTTGTCGACAAATAGTTATGGAGAGTTAAATGTGGTGAAAAGTTGGTTTGTGTTTGTTGAAGATATTTAAGTCGTCCTTGGCATTGCTGCTTTGAAACCTCGCAAAATGTTGTAAGGTTTAATACGAGCTAATGATATTAATAATGACAATGGTGCTGTAGCAAATCTTCACAATGAGACAAGTTACGAAATATTACTGATTGGCTCCATTCAACGTTTGAAACAAATATAGAAGAGTTCACAGCGGTCCAAAATGTTAGAAGCCTCTCCCAAAGGTTTTCTGAAATCCTCATGTATGTTTAGCGATTATTTATAGTTTAGGATAACTCTTCATCATCATTATCATATCAGCCGAAAGACGTCCACTACTGGACATAGGCCTCCCCCAAAAAGAACGGGGGGGGGGGGGGGGGGGGTGCCATAATCGCCACGCTTGGCTGACGGGTTGTCGATCGCAGTATGGTGTTAAAATGCATAGAGAACGCTGCTGCCCATTCTTTAGTAAGCTCCTTAGTCGCCTTTTACGACACCCACGGGAAGAAAGCTGAAGGAAAACATTTTGGTTGACAAAATTCGTTTCTAATTTTCAGTCACTATAAATTTAATAATGTGGTGGCAAAGACTTTCTTAAAGTTTTAAAAGCTTTTATAAAATTTTTGAAGACTGAAAATCTGTTACGAATTTCGTCGAACCAAACGTTACCCTCGGGGCTTCTATTTAACCTAAACTACAAATAATTCCTGAACACATGGGAGTATTCCGGAAAACCCTTGGAGAGAGCCTACTAAAAAATCATTTTGGACCCCAGTTAATGGGCTACCCTTAATATAGGTACTTATATAAATCGCTGAGCAAGATTGAATTATAAACCATAGCAAAACAAATGAAAAAGATGCGTTTCATATTGAGAACACAGACCAAAAAGTATATTGTTCTAAACGTGTTATTGATTTATTTTAGAATAACAATCGAAAGAATCCCATTGCAGACAAAAAATGTTTCACTGATTATAGGGTTCCCATCCAGGCCGCCGCCGCCGTCATAGACAATCCCGAGGCGGGTTCGCAGACAAATCTGTTGAAAAAGATTTACTCCTCGAAGATTTCAAGAAAGACATGTTTAAATCTCTTATTTTGTCATAAGAATTCTAGACAAATGTGTTGTGTATAAACAATATAGCCACCAATGTATGTCATAACTTCCTATTACCATAATAATATATAATATGCAAAAACACATAAAAATCCGACAACTAAAATAACGGGAGCTAAAATATTAAGAGCATTCTGGACTGTTTTATAGCCGTATTATTTACTGCCTCTAAATATTACTGCTGCGTACAAAATTAACAAATGAATGAGCATTCATTGAATATCTCATACAATTTTAGCGTTCCCGTTCATATATTGACGCTGCAATCACTCTGAGGTTGTTGTAAATCAATTTTACAACGTTTTTGATGATCATACGTAAAATATGAGCATGTTCTCGCAGACTGGAATTGTGAAAACGGCCATTCCAGGATTCGCAGCGTACGCGTCCGTATTTATAAAATTAAATAATGTTTACTGTTTCCGATGAACATTGCCCGTTTGTCGTTTACCGAGTACGCCAATGTAAACATATGCCAGTTATATTGTTTACACAAATACGCAAAATATGTATTTAAACAATACCCGAAACTCATACGCAACAAACAATATTTGCTCCATTACGTAGTGTGGTTACTTATGAGACCCAAATAAAACCGAAAGGAAAGGGTTTGATCGCTAAAGTGCTCCTTATCAACATCCCAAAAATAACACGCGTTTATATTCAACGAAGATATGAGGACATGTGTTTCAATATAACAATCCTCTTTTTAAGTTGAGCAAACAATTTGTTCGAAGTAGTGACAAGTGATAACTGCATTAAAATCGCATTAGGCATTTTTATCGCACAATTTTATCATACACTTAACACTTTTAAGTGTGTGATTCAGTATTATATAACTTCGGATCGAATCAGGAATCCAAATCAAAATCCCACACTCGGGCACTTACGTTCTTTTTGAAGCGGGCTCGGTATTAAATCAGATACACAAGTAATACTTGTTCCATGCATATCCATACTCGTCAAATTGCCTATAGAATCAATACCTCCCACATAAAAAGCTCACGACCGTACAAGCGCCGTGACCAATAAAAAACGATTAGTTCACTGCTTCAACATGCGAAGAATTAATATTTGTATAGACGCGATCAAAGGTCGTCATGTAGCGGAGGTCTATCTCGTTAAAAAAAACTGTCAGTTTTTTGCTTCCAACGAAGACTGGACAATAAAAGTGCCAGTGTGTTCTTACAAACGAGAATTTATGTGCGCTATATGTAAATGAAGTCCGGTGACGGTCGTACGCTGTGCTTTTTTGCTGAACAAAACACTGCTCGTTGCGTGCCCGTAATGAAACTGTAATGGAACAGTTTACGCAATGTATGTTAACGTTTTTTGTATGTTTCATGATGTTTTTTTTACCGGCTTTTTGAAACATGTGCGTTTTCAACGGTATTTTATACGGGCAAGAAGTGGAAATAATTTAAATATTGGTTAAGTGAATCTTAACTGATGGATAAGAAAATTCCATTAGCCCCTAGTATATGTGACAAAGAGACCTGAAAATCGAACCCTATCAGATGAGTCAGTACTTTTCTTGTGGCTAATTTTGAAGTTTTACCATCACATTTTGGTTATTATGATCCCGAGATCACTATCATTGAAGAGAAAATGTGATAAGATGATTGGTATCATAAGTTCTACCTGGAATTGGTTTGATTTCTATGCAAACTTCGACAGAACCACCAGCAACAAGCAGATGACGAAATTTGATAAAAGTGTTAACTCCCTCTTCATACATGGCTACTTAGCTTTCAGACATCATTGCTTAGTAATAGTGTAACCTATTGTTATATCAGCTAAGTTTACAACATCCTCGTAATTAAATTCAATTACAGTTACATACCTTTCAAACAGATCAACGTTTACTTCAAATCGTCATTATAAAGCCTTCTTATTTCTGCAGTCGAACAATAAAAGGCTCATCTGTATTCTGTATTCATAAATTTTATTTAACTACGGGCATGACACAAGACCGTGAGTAGAAATGAGTATTTTATCACCTATATTTCTAACAGCCCACTAAATTATCAAGACGTTTCTTGCGAAATAAACCCCAGAACTGTGACTAAGTTCCCATAACATTTTTCATCGACAATAAATTTTACTATGATGCTAGACAGTGAGGGGTCAAAATGCATAGCCGTGAGTTGTAAAACAGCACTTAAAAAATTACTACCATCTTCTATGATGGTCACTGTCAGAGTGTATGCGGGATTTATGTAAAAGACATTGAACGTTCCGTTGTTGGGTTGACAACAGCATTATACTTCAACACAGCTACAGCATAAAATTGAAGTAGCTTCTTGGAAATAAAATTGAAAATGCCAAGTTATTTCTTTCCAAGCATTTTGAAAAGAAATCTTTACTACGCTAGTACCAGTAACAGTTAAAACGTTCAGAGTTATTCTCATGTTCAGTAAAACTGTGCATAAAGTTTCAAGTTCTCGATTAATTTAAAGAAGACAGGCCATATTGAATTGAAAGTCCTTATCTACTTATTTTCCAATAAATCGCCGTAAACCAGGACAATATAACTCAATAAACATTCCCACAATAATCAACTTGAGTGAATTAACTATAATTCAGCACTCAAATTAATTTCGCAATACAATAAAAAAGAACCAAAAAGTATTCACATTTCCATGCTATGCAATTTAGTGCCTGTAAATTGGCTGGATGCAATTCAAAAATGCATTCTAGTCTTTGTACTTGTTCAATCACTAAAAGGAGCTTGTTTAATGGATTTCTACCATTACTGAGCAAATAATCGTACTGGACTCGTAAGGATGCGCGCTTATTGCGCTGTCTATTAACACAATTTATGTGCGCGTAATAAATAATTTTGTACTTTTTGAATTATTAGGACGCTCTTCTAACGAGATGTGTTTTATATCATTTGTTTCTATCTCGTTATTCAGTTCTACTTTTTTACATTATTCAAATCTTAAGAACATAAAGATTCGAAATACATATTTAGAATTAACGTCATGCGTTTTTCGCAACTAACGAACTTCAAATGCATTTAACCAAAAATATGGTTTGCCATTATTTTCCTACTCGTTAACAATCTCTATGAATTGCAACCCTCCACAGCAATCAATATCTTCAACCAGGATCATTATTTTCCTTGAATCTCTTAATTCAATCTATCACTGGTCACCTGGTTATAACCTCACTAAATCAACCTCACTTACACCAACTTTTACGACCTAATATTATTATGTGACTTCACGGTTTCATGATAAACTCGTCTGTCTGCTTTATCAGCTATGCCATTACCAATTTATAAGTACACCTTTGAAATCCTTTAATTCATATCCAAATGCTTTTTCTTCATACCTTTTATTCATCATCATTTCAGCCGAAAGACGTCCACTGCTGGACATAGGCCTCGCCCAAAGGGGGGTTGCCATAATCGCCACATCGCAGTATAGTGTTAAAATGCATAGAGAACACTGCTGCCCATTTTCTAGTAAGCCTCTTAGTCGCGTTTTACGTCGCCCACGGGAAGAAATAGGACCTTTAATAACTTGAACATTATTTTTCCTCCAAAATTGATCCCCGCTCTCCGCTCCGCTCATGTTCTGTCCTCTGTAAGTGGATGCGCCCGCGGCGCGGCGGCGCAGTCACGACGTGCCCGTCTCGCTGAACCGCCAATTTGTGGCCGCCCCGTGTTGGTTTTGTTGAAGCCAGCGACTTCATACCTACATGCGAGGCTTTTTACACTTTTTGCCACCTCCATACACCTAGAGTGGACGTGAAAAAATGTTTACAAGCCGTTCTTACCGATGTATGCGATATGATTCGAATACAATAGAATATTTGAATTACCATCAAACCAGTATACCTGGTATGAGTTTCTATTTTCTTCGTTGTATTGGTTTTGGAAGATGCTGCACATTGTTCTACAATGTACTGTGTTATACGCTCTCCGATTCTTATAGTCTCTTGAATAAATTTCAGGATTAAATATAACTTTGTTATTATAAATGGTTGTTCTACTTTTGCATAAAATAATTTCCAACCCGAACATGTATTTATTATTAAACGCTTATTACCGAGTAACCGAAGTTAACGTTACATGAACCAATAATTAATAATTAAGTGCGTAATAACATTTACCGCATACCTCGTCAACTACAAAATTTCCAAAACATACAACCTGCACCAGTGCTGGTTGACCTTTGACTGCACGTTGGTGCCGCCGGGGGCCACAATTTTGTGTATGCAACAGGGGGCACCGCGGGTCAAGATACGGTGGACGCTCTTCATAATGACGGGCCCGTCGGTTCGCCCGTCAGTCAGCGAGTCCAAAGAATGAGTTCATTTCCTTCGAACACGCGAGATACGATTTTTAATTAAGTTTTTGTTAAAAATTCATTAAAGAGCAGCGACGATGGCGCGGGTGGGTCTTCAAGCTCAACTCTACATGCATGAATAAGTATGTAATTAATGAGCGTAGAAACGCAGCCACTTTACTCGTTATAATGTCGAATATTAAAGGTTACGTTACCATTATGTTTACCCGTCAACTTTTTAAATTAAACTTCGGCATGGAAAATGTTTTCTACATAATATAGGCGATGCGGTGCAGCGAGGGCTGAATTTAAAATTTAAAACACAAGAAACAACGGAGGGACGTATGAGCCGATGAAATGTAAATTCCTACTTATTATACCAGCTCCCGAATGTCAACGGGAACGGTCAAGTCACTTTTTATTCATGGAAATAATAGTCAATGTGTCAGCACTAAATGAGAGTCAGTCGCGTAACGAATATTGGTTTAGACACGATCCGACAGGTAACACACTCGCTCGGCGAGCAAACAACTAGTGCCATAAATAGAAATAGATATTTTCACAAAAACACAGTCTGCCGCGTTGGTCCAGTGGTCGCAAGCGGTACTGCTGAGCATGAGGTCCTGGGTTCGATTCCCAGGTCGGGCAATATGTTATTGGGATTTTCCATTTGGAATTTCTCAGTAGCAGGCCGGAGTCTGGATTTGTGTCCGGTTGATGGCAATAGGCTCGCCCCCTATTAAATAGGACTTAAAAATAACTGGCGAATTGTGGGTGTACTATAGGTACACCTCTGTCTAACCCTTCGGGGATTACAGGCGTGATGTTATGTTATGTTAAAAACAAAACTATAGAGGGTAAAGTTAAATTAGCTAGCAAAACTCCGCAGATGTAATGTAATCGATATATTATATAACATGATAAAATAAAAAAGTTTTGATTTTTTTTTTTGGGTGACGTTACTTGAAGTATGAGTTGGTTGGGAAAATCAGTTTTTTTTTAATCTTTTTTAGATATGGAATCCCATCACGTCTGTAAATTTTAAGACCAGGCACTCTAAATCAAATTTCCACGCAAGCTCCGCCCCATACCCCATGCCACGCGGTTATGTGCTAAACGCACATCAGTAATAAAGTTGAATATCGTGTGCGCTCTTTGATCGTGTTCGAGCTCGAAACTAAATAGCGTAAGTCTCAATTCTTATTTCGTTTATTTAACTATGGTAATAATTGATCTAGAGAAAAAATATATATACTATATTTTCTAGCTGCGAATACTTATTTTAGACATAAAAGCCGAACTCTTATTGTTTTTAGGGTTCCGTACCTCAAAAGGAAAAAACGGAACCGTTATAGGATCACTTCGTTGTCCGTCTGTCTGTCTGTTTGTCGGTCTGTCTGTCTGTCAGTCTGTCAGTCTGTCAAGACCCTTTTTCTCAGGAACGCGTGGAGGTATGAAGTTGAAATTAATATCAAATACGTAGGTCTATGATCCCTTGAAGCTCTAAAAAAATCAAGCGTCCAAGTCACCGCAATAAAAAAAAACGGTGATATAAGCGACATTATTGCGACATATTTCGATACTCGCAAATAAATCAAAACCTATAGGGCACTTCCCGTTGACCTAGAATCATGAAATTTGGCAAAAAGCAAGGTTGAACAGCACAAGTAAAGGAATAAGTCCGAAAATTGTAAATTTGTAGTTTTATCACATAAAAATAAACTGTTTTACGATTAGAAACTTAAATTATTACAAGTTAACGAATAATAGTCGACCAACTTAAATTTGCAGTTGGAGAATTGACCGTGACGTATATCGGTGTATGGGAGAACATGTTTTTCAACTACAATGTTAAGCTTGTTTTAGAGATAAGTTCATCCTAACTACGGAACCCTTCATTGTGCGTGGTCCGACACGCACTTGGCCGGTTTTTTATAATCATCTTTAAAAAAGACATGATTTTCGAATAAAAATGTATCGAGCGAAAATATTACAATTACGTTATGTAACTGCCTTGTTTGTACACACGGCTACACATCAAGCTATACATTTCCAATACACGCTGACCTCTTATTGAACGGAAATCCTATACAATGCGAGATCAGCTTATACTGGAACGTATAGCTTGATGTGTAGCCGTGTGTACATGGAAAGAAAAAGATTCAATAAATCATATACTAAAGTTTAATTTTGATTGTAGGTATGTGTGACTGTTTCAGAATATTCATGCAAATTAACATTTTTGTTTATAACCCAGCGAAACCGTCACTTATCTTAATCTTAATTATTATGTTTTACCTCATAGAAGCGAATAATTGTATTCTTTTTGAGTGAAATAAATTTTCTCAATCCGTAACATAAAAATAGGGAGCCTCCTCTTAAACAAAAAAAAAAAGATTTTTGAACTGATATTGCAAGTACACTATCTGCGGTTGATGACCCCAAAAGAACTCATCAAATTATTATTTGTTCGTTTTTTTTTTCATGTTTAGACATCGATAGCCATCACGTCCGCGGAGTTTCACTAGCTAATTTATTTTGACCCTGTATACGTCGTTTCCTTTACAAGCGTTTTCCTTTTCATATTCTTTATAATAAATAATAATAATACCGTTTATTTCAGGCGACACAGGCCCATAGAAAAATACCTTAACCTAAACATACATAATGTAATATAAACAAAAACTTGTGTTAATAAAAAATGCTTAAGACACTATATTGACTTTCTGCTGTCCTGTGGAACTTGTCCGCGGAAGCGACGGAACCAAAAGTCTTCATCCATGACGACGGCGACGGACAGAAAACAATTCGGTACTCGCACCACGAACGCCTTGAAGTTGACGTTGCGGTGCAACTCCAGTGACTGCACCCTCGGCGTGTACCTCGTCTTCTGGCGCACGTACTCCACGATGTCCTCCGCCTTAGTGGTGCAGTGTAGGCGGGAGACTTTGGGGGCGGCCTTTATGTGTATTCAGTTTCCTTTACATGTCCCATGTGCAGTTACAGATGTTTTTTGGAATAACTATAACAAAATTCACATTTAAAAGTTGACCTAACTAATATTTATAATAATCTAAGATATATATATATTATCATATATGTATGTGTAAACATTGCATCATCTAAGAAACCTCAATTTTATCGTTATTTCCAGTTGTAAAGAATCTATTATACAGCAGACTTAAAATCACTACAAGAAAGTTCAACTAATATTTTATATTATTTCGTTTCCAGTGTATTACTAGAATGACCTCCATCTCACGTAGAAGCTGTCGACGACAAAGTCAAGTTGAGCGATGATCCAAGTGTAAAACTGAATTTCTCCAAAAACTTCTCGCATCAATAAACATCAAATGCATTGACATAAACGCGAGTTGACAAGGGGGTGAGACTCGACGGCTCATTTAAAAATCCAGTCAGCATTGCATACGAGTTGACAGGTATGGGTTTTCATATACTTAAGAAAGCATAAAGCATTTTTGAATAACTAAAGTCACAATAGGTCAGTAAATTATCGGATCATGGTTGGAATTGGAATATATTTGTGGATGCAGAGAACAAAATGGAGAAGGTAAAATGGGAATCAGGACAAGCTATGGTGCGGCAATTAGAAGAATATAAAGGCAACCGTATAGCCACGTGGTTTTGCTGTGAAATAATAATAATAATAGTCCTCAAGGCCAAATTTCGGCCATGTTGACCAATCTCACCGGAGGCCAGCCTTCGGCGCGGGAGATATTATAGTGCACAAGTGTGTGCGAAGACACAGGTGCGATGGGATGGCAGTCCGATACGGCCGGAGATAGATCAGGCGCAGGGCCAACGGCTTAACGTACTTTCCAAACTCCGGGCTGTTACTAAGAAATTCCTAATGGAAAAACCCAATAGGTAACACTTTGCCCGACCCGGAAATCGAACCCAGGACCCTTGTGACCACGAGACCAACGGGGCAGTCTGTGAAATAATGAACTGGTGGAAAAGAGAAAATAGATGGCAACGACGATATTGAAAATGGTTAACATCTATTAACATCTGAATATAACACTTGTTTGAATAGCCAATGAAATTACTTGACGACAATAAAAGAAACGACTAGAAAACACATTAATCGATTTAGGGAAATAATATAGCTATGAAAGATTAGCAGCCAGCAATCTTCTTCTTCGTGTCGATGAAAGCCAGCAATGTAACCATCAAGCCATCGGCTCGTATCATCTATTCATGTGTCTTTGAAGCCAGACAAAGTGGAATCAAAGGAGAAATGAAAAGCGTGATAGATTAACCTGTTACCCAAATTCCATAGAATCGTTTGATATAATCCATATTATATTTAGTCGCTAACAACCCAACCGACCGCAGCTGCGACAATGCGTCCGCGCAACGCAAGCCCGCTGTCAGCGCGCGGCGCCACCGCCATTTGTAAATTTATCTTCAAAGTAAGTCCCGGGCTTAACATATTGCTCGACGGATCGAATCGAGCGTCACAGAATCGTTTATTTTGTATCTTAACTAAAATAAGAACGTTTTTAAATGAATGTCTAATGTTCTATTTTAAATAGGTCTCTATTGTTCACCGGTAGTGGCTTTCATCGTAATTAATTTATAACTTCAGTTTATTTTTACATATTTTCTTATCTATCTATCTACTTCTATATTATATTATTATTATATAAATACAAATCAAAAGGGCTGGACCGATTTTAATTAAACTTTGATGAGTTTTTCTGCATACGCCCGCGAAGGTTTAGGGGGGTAGAGGTAGGACACCACGCGAACGAAGTGAAGTCGCGGCGGGCAGCTAGTATGAAAATAAACATAACTGATTATGAGGAAAACCCGTGAGCTATAAACTGCAGTGTTTTAACATTCTTTTTAAAAGTTCCACCGTTGCATTCTTGATTTCGGATTTCATAACAAATCATGTCAGCTTACCTACCCAATCCGGACCGGTGACATAATGTCCTGGTTTGAATAATCTATAATAACCTGTGATTTTCTCCGGAAAAGCAAGCTGTCCTGCCTGCCTGCCTAACTTATTCCCAACCATGCTGGTATCGGTTTCCAATCTAACTGGATCCAGCTGAATACCAGTATTGTACATGGAGCGACTGCCTATCTGACATTCACATCCCCGTTACTGGGTAACACGATACGCCTTGGTAAGACTGATTGTCAGACTTGGGCTTCTGGCGGCCTGTAACGACTGTCAAAGATCTACGAATGACAGCGGAGACCAACAGCGTGACGTGCTTTCCCAGGTACGGAGGGATCTCGATTTGTAATGGATGTTCACCCATCCACGAACTGAACGTCTACTTTCGATTGATCCGTGCGGTTGTTATCATTTTAACCACGAGATCTCCAATGTATCATATAATATGTAACTTTAACTTATATGCAACGACGATGTTACAAGTGAAGTGTTGTTATTATGATCCCTGTAAAACAAAATCGCGGACAGTCGTTAAGTGAAACGATTCACCTTACTGGCACTCATAACTTGTCTCGTAAAGCTAAAGTAATAGCTGAGTACCGGTATAAAATTAATTATCAAATAAAACATGAGGTGTTAAAATAATCGCCTATTAAGGATTCATACTACTATACTGTAAGACAGTTAGATTTAATATCTTCATGCAAACCAAGGCTTTACGTAGAAGGCTTTTTGTAAAATTGCTGGAAACGCTGTAAAATTCAAAAGCGTTATTGTACACCTTAACAGTAAGAGATACAAAAATACGAAAACTGTATAGATTTAATTAGTGGTAATATTAAATTCAATAACTGGTAACATAGAAACTGATTTCAGGAAGTTATTTTCATTCAAGCTCCGCCCAAAGCTTCACAATAAAATTGTCATTAAGTTTTACCGCCTGTCACTTTCTGATACGTTCCGTTAGATAAAGACAGCATTACTTTTAATGAGGAATTAAATTTAAGTAATGGACTTACGTGCAACTGGCGGATCGTCACCCACAGAAGAAATATTACTATAACTAGAATCAAAGAAACAGATTTCTAACTTTCTCAACTGTTGAGGAAACCACTCGTAGTATGATTTTATCAGATGATTCTACTGTCTATCAAACTATTTACCTAGGTACCTAGTTTGTTGACTTTCCGGCACACACTAGAACTCAAGGAAAAGTAAGGAAGGTGAGTATAGAACACATTTATATCCTAATCGCAACAAAAATTTACAATATATAATAATAAATTCATTTATTTCAGGTAAATAACACCCATTGCCAAACATAAATTAATAGAAATAATCCATAGCCCTGCACTCACACACATCCAAATTTAAAACCATTTATTACCATCTATCTCAAATTCCAAACAAACAAAAACCCAAAATAAAATTGTGATCAATTAAATTCAAATATTCAAGAACTCATTAAAATTGTTAAAAAAAAACGAAGAAAAACAGAATCTACAAAAAATAAAATGTCAAACTGTAAAACGTTATAAGAATGTCAAAACATTAAAAAAATATATATAAAAATCTATGGCAATAATTTTAAACTTTTACCTGGCTCCATAAAATAAAAAAAATAAAAATCTTTTAGTCATTAAATTATTTACTTATTTATGTTTAGTTTTGCGAAAAGCCTTTTTTATTAAATAAATAAAAAAGATTTTCCCGTACCGGGAATCGAACCCGAGCCTCCTGGGTGAAAGCCAGGTATCCTAGCCACTAGACCATACGGGATACTAAGAGATTTTTCATACAGAGCATCAAGTAATACGCAGCGGCTGGCTCAACTTCGTTGAAGAAAAGATTTCAACGTTGGAACATCTGCGTCAGTACACTATAATTATTCTTTTTGATAACCAGAAGATCAATTTTAAACGATGATTTCTTCTTGTTTTGATATTTATAATCGCAAAATGATTTATATGTAAAAAAATAATTACGAAGAGGTCTCGATTAAATTTTTCAAATCTTAATATCATTAACTCATACAAAGTTTCAAAGCCAATAAATAAAAAGCTTATTAATGGCAACAAAAACTTAATAGGCCCAGGTAGTCATATAACACATAACGTTACAATAACCGATGGAAAGTCGATCTCCAACTGACATTTACGCAAAACAGAATTTATCTACAATGAAATATTTACAACTTTATTCAGTAATTTAATTATGTGTTTCCCTTAACAACACCTAAACGCGTATCTTAGGCATTTTATGATACTTATCAATTTCATATCAGTTGAAATCTCAGTATAAATTTAATTTAGAATGCTTGTTTTAATTTATGTATGCAAATTGAGGAAATAAATTCAATGGAAAAATTATGTGATACTATTTTAAGCGGCTCTTTAGCACCTTATGAAATCTGATACGCGACTGAGAATTCTGCGTTCTCGATTTCATGCTCGTACTCGGAACGAACGATAAAAAGTGTTGTATTAATAAGTCAGACTACACGACTGACACTGTTTGTAATTAAGTCATTATGTTATGTGTAACGGAAATCCCAATTATAGACAGGATGATAATGTAACACTTGCAGCTTTGGCTCTATGGCAAAAACTGCCGGTTGCTCTGGTTATAAAAAAGAAACCGTTTTTCAAATGAGAAGTTCACGATGAGCACTGTAGTAAGTAATTTAAACGTACCGGATATTTACTGTCAACTACTCTCTTGATTCAAACAAATGAATCCTCATGATTTCTCATCAACTCATAAATCACCTAACACTTGGCGGACGCAAATTTTCATCAAAATATCTTTACTTTCAACGTCCAGTCGCACAAATATTTTTAAGTTTCCTAACGAGGATTTCGTCATCCGGAATTTTCTCACATAAAGTGTGGTCTATTGGTACTATACCTATTAAAATATAAATATACTAGGTCTTGGATGTGATATCACTCCGCTACCATTAGTACATTTTACAACAATGACGTAGACAGCACAATGTGCCTTCACAGTTCCTAATTCCATATCATTGGTGGAAGACGATAAATATTTTAGGATACCAGTGTGAATGGACATTGTCGCTTTATATTGTTGAGGTGACCGGGTTTATGGCCTCCATATAGCTGGTGCACTTCTTGTGTTTGTAGGATCTCCATTTTCTAAGGACATTCCTGTATTATTGAACGCTACTGTATTATTGAAATTGTTTTGTTTACAGTGTGCCTTCTGGTGAAGAAAAGACCTCCCCTTCGTTTGCAGTGGGTGTCGTAAAAGGAGAGGAGCATTGTGTTAAAACAAAGTCAGAAGCATCACAATGTGCTCTAATAAAATACGATTGCCACTGTTTTTGCCAGGTAATGATGGAAATATTGCATAACAAACCGCTGTACGGTGAATTAGGACGTAACATCTAACCTTTACGGTCCTCTATAAAGGACAATATTGTGTAGAATAAGTAAAAAATAGGCACCTCTAATATTATTTATTCATTCTACTTACATCTTTATCTTTCAGATCCTCATATACGAGTAACTCCAACTTAATATGAAAATATCTTTAAACTTCGAACTTCTTTCTAGATACACTGTTAGAAACTTTGACTCCTTAAACACAGCCATCCATATACCTAGTATTATTTACTGATCATTTCATAGTCTGTGTTGAACAAAATTGGTTTAGCACAGTCCGACATTCCCTCCCAACGTTTGGTAACCCATCTGTAGGAAACAATTCAACCATTTAGCATACATACGCAAAGGCCGAACATAACAATGTTACCAGCCCCCAAAGATGCCCACTCCTGGTCATTGTCTACACAATAGTGGACTTACACCACGTTTATAGACCGTGGATTGTAAGCCGCATAACAGAGGAAAATGGCGATTAGCGGGACGATGAGGAAATTGACGATAACTATCAATTGAAGAGCACTTTTATCGTAAAGTTGACGACAAACGACAAACATTTTATAAAATAAGACTAGAAATTAATTGTTCAAGAAGCGTACAGGCATATGGGACTCATGAATGGTGCATGACATGTCTATGGTTAGATCTTCTGGATGTTTTTTCAATCTTGTAACTTTACTGGTTCTTAAAATAATATATTATGCGAAAATATATAGAAGACTAGCTGCGCCCCGCGCTTTCACCCGCATTAGTCTCGATCCCGTGGGAATATCTGGATAAAAAATATAATTAAGTAGGCCATGTGCCAAATTTCATCAAAATCCGTACAGCCGTTTTAGCGTAAAAGCGTATCAAACAAATAAATAAACAAACTCACTTTCGCGGTTATAATATTAGTTAGGATTAGATCTACAAACGAAATATGAGCTCTTTTAACTTCTACTAATTTATCAGAAACAGCAAGACGTCGTCTTTTATGTCTCGTATCTAACCATCTAATGGCGTGTCAAATATCTACTAGGTAAGTATAGGTATAATATACTTTTCGAGATATTTTCCGAATTCTTAGTCAGAACCGTTATATTACCACTGAGTCACTAACCAAACAACTTTTATGTCTACGATAAGAAATACCTGACTATGATAATACGCCCTTTTGGATTCTAACCCAAAACCATTAAGAGTAACTTCGCGACTACCGTTTAAAACAAACATGAACCTCATTTTATTACTCTGATAATTAATGCTCGATCAGTTTGTATCGACCGCCAACGCACAGGCGTCGGCATCTATCAAAAACCAAATTTAGACAAGGAACATAATAGGCGGTAACAATAGCTGTGGGCATCGCCGAGTACCTCAACCAATAACTAAAACAGTACACAGCGGCTTGCCTGTTGTCTAAACGCATTTTTCCCCGAAGTAAAGGGTCAATATTTACCCTTTCCATGAGCAGCACAAAGCTTAATGTTTGTCCCGACGTTGCACTTCGGGTCCTGTGTAAACTCGCCCTAACAAATTGTACGTAGTACTGTAGATGGAAAACAATTCAATCTAAACCTTGTTCAGAAAAGGCTAAGGTCTGATTTAGGAAACGGAAAATCCTGGCGTAGTAAAGACACAAAAAGCATTATATTTTATGTCTATAGTAGCATTTAGTAGCTTAAGGCGATTCTGCGGTTACATTGTAAAGAACTTTATAAGAAAATGGATACATCGCCTCCAGTGCTTTCAAGATAAACTATAACACAAACTCTGAAGATATAATTATATTGATATAAGACCTAACTCAGGGGACGTTTTTATGAATTACTTATTCCTTTAGACTAGAACTGGTTATTTGATTACGGTATGGCGATGGGTACCCTAATGGATTTTCTGAGAGAGTATCTGCCTACTAATGCCAGGGTTTGTAAGTACGTAATAAACAAAAATAGAGCTTACTACGCTTAGGTCCTGTTTATATGAATATATAAATCGTCTACTTTGATATAATTTATGTTCCATACCCTGATTTTATGCAAGGAATTTGTATATGTGAGGTACGCACGCAATCGAAAGAATATGTCCTGAGATACAGGACAGCTACACAAATTTTGAGTCCCTTACATTAATATATTGATAAAACACTGTATATCAACCATACCTGCTGTAATAATTATTCGGATAAGACTTATAAAACAAGACCTACAAGCTCTTAAAAACCTTCCATCTCAATTTGTTATAAGAGAACAGGATCACGATGCTACGAATTCAATTTGTTCTCATGCTAATTTAGAAATAAGAGTAAAACATAAAGTGGTATCAGACGGTTATCATACCCCCCAAGTTGTAGGAGCGTTGGGGGAAACAGGTTATTTTGTGCTCCTAAGCGGGTTATAGTAACTACAACACGATTATGATTCCCAGAGGGATAAGCAGGCTACGATTTGTAGCTGTAGTTTTGCTCTGCTTAGAAGTTCATGAGGAAGCTACTGTTGATTTGGCAATTTTTTTGGTTGTAGACCTATTAAATGTGCAGATTCAGATGACTATTAAGTAGAATTTTAAACATATATTCAGTGTTGGTTAACAGAAGAGAGATATCTGAAGGAGATAAACAACAGTTTGTAATATTGGACTATGTCTCAAAACACTTCTTTGAATCTAAGTAGAATTGTCCGAAATGAAGTATAATGGAATTAGTTAAGCGAAGTCTCATGTGTAGACTGTCCCTCTTTCTACATTTTAGGGTTTTGACCTTAAAAGGCAAAAGTGAACCTTTATTTAATAATAAGATATTACATAAATAACTGGCAGCATCATTCAAATCATAATTTCTGTTGATTTTACGCTTCAATTCATTTATTTCAGTAAGTTATTCCTTAGGATTAGGTACTTCTTCAGTCTTTGCTTCACTTTTGATACGCTGTGTTACTTTAATCAAATACCTGTAAATTATACAACCAAAAAATACATAACAAAATCTTCAATCCACTTTTGGGAGCTCCATCTGTCTAGCTTGTAACAGCGGCTTGAATATTTATTTGACATGTTTTGATTAAAGCGTTAGATACGGTGAGACAGCCATCCTGCCGATATCGCGAGATGTTAGCATCGCATTCAAATAATGTATCCACTGATAAACAATCAAAGACTGTTAGAAAAAAAAAAGATAATGTGTTTGGTTAAACTATTATGTTGAACAATCGTATTTATAATTTATTGAGAATGAATTAACTTATATAATAATAATATGTACCTACATAAATAATATATATAGGAAACCAAAATAAATAAAATACATTTTTACAAAGATGTTTGTGAAAAACGCAATTAGAATAATATGATTACACAAATATACACACAGTACCTGACATTCAAAATTATCATAACTACATAATAAGTGCGTATTAAAATTCTAAAGAGACCATTAATAACAATTTGTATTAATATAATACCAACATTATTAATTAATTAAAATACTCTGTTTTAATTTACAAAACAACGTTCTAATTAAGTAGGATTTCATAATTTAAATATGAGTAATTTAATGCACACAGTATAATTGTTTAGGTAGCTCATAATTTTGCGAACTTTTCACACATCATCAAACTTCAAAGCGGAAAATTTTAAGCAGTATCTGATTACTTTTTATAGTTTTTATACGAAACTTCCCATTTAAATGTATCTAAACTGCCTATATTTTTTACATTTAAAACGACACCAATAAAAAACCCATAATATTCACATCTCGGTAACTGGATCATAAATCACGTTGTAACATAAAACTAACGGGACCACTCTATTACTCGACAATACTTTCCGATGGAGACAAACCAATTCGAGACAGCAATTCGCAATCCAGCAGCAATAAACATTTACCAGTTAAAACTTCATTGTTCCACATCACAAAACAAAAGGGTTGTCGCGAACCTCGTAAACAATAACATAAATACTTGCAGATCTTTCACAAACCAGTACAAAGTCTTTGTCGCTCGCAAACCCTTTGGGAGCTTTCGCAATGACAGATGACTCAGTAACCTATTAACCGTAGAACAGTTTGAGAGATATCTAAATATTGACTCTTGCTCCAGCTACTGTTAAATTACTTATCAAACTAGTGTACATATACTTACGTGCCTATCTGAATACATTAAGCCTTTGACATTTGTCGTTGAATTCTCTGTTTGTGTCGTTAGAGATTCATGTCGTTTTCTTAAAGCGCTTAAGGCATGCTTAAGGCCATTAATTTAGTTTCGGCTTTCCACATAAAGCTATAAAACATTCGTTCAAAGCCTAAATTGCCTACAAACGATACAATCTGGAATTGCTACGTTACCAATTTACGAGTAGAGTTGCCTCAAAGCATTCTCCGTACGGAGGAACGGTTGGCATTTTTGTCGAGGACAATATTCTTATGAGTTTCTAAACATGACCATTCCATTTAAATCCGAGCTTCGTGTGTGAATATACTTAAGATTTTATTACGCTATTATTCTTTATAGACGGAATTTAGAATATTTTTTTTTTAATTACCTGCCGTAAAATCTAGATAAGTATCAACAGACTCACTAAATTAGGTAGGTATTATTGCTATTAAATATATATTGATAAACTTTAATTGTTTCTTGTGTTCATAAAACTTCGTCTAATAGGGTGGTTCGCTGTTCTTAAATAAACAATGGCAAAATTATGAGTATTTTTTATTTTGCTGATGCCGATAGATATGCTGATGCTGTAATACTAGCATTTCGACAATTTCCTCATATAAAATACATCTCGGAACAAACGAAATAAAATGCTGAAGAAAACACTTTGATATCGAAACTAACTGTAAAAAAACTGTCATAAACTTGAGCAGAGAAATATGGTCAAACTATGAAGCATGTTGAATTTTCAACAATATCCGTTGACTTTATAAATGATAGTCAATTAATTTAATTATCATTTACATAAATATCTATTTATATACTTGCCTACAACCGGTGAATGATGCTGACGATATATAATTTTAGATGATCATTCAACGAGCTGAGATTTTTTTTCCTGCAGAATTCCAATACCTACGAACCGAAATGGTATCAATATTAAACAAAATCCTTTAAGGATCTTTAGAAGGTTTAATCCGACATTGTTGTGGGCTCCTAATGGCAACTCAAAAGTGCCGACAATAAACGCATTAGCCGTCTGCCGGATCACGCGTCTCCATCAAAATAATGTGTCACATATCCAAATCCCCGAGAGAGTGTCGCTTCCATAAGCTTTTTCCAATAAAACCACCGATGATTTCTCTATATGAATAAACGGTTTTTTTAGGTCTTGATTGTAGTTTGTGCTATATTTATATATTTTTTGAAATTTTTACGCAATATTTTGTTTATTATCTTATTAAAACACTTAACCTTAATCTACCGTGTCGAAAAAAAAATCCATCAATGAATGAAGCATCTCTCAGAGTCCATGTGGAGAGCCACGTGACAATTATTCACGTTTTATTTACCATAATTCAATCGTCTGTCGCTTAAATAACATTATCTAAAGGCAGTAAATATCGGCCATTATCGAGGGCCCTTCAAAATTCCAAGCGGTGTTTTTGAACGAACGCGAGAGAATGACGCGTCAACTCCATCCACTAAGAAAAATATTGAGACAACAGGCTTGTCGAGTGCCCTCCGCGGCGACATAATGGCTTTTCATTGAATTCCTCTTGCTTTCTTTTGTTTATATCCCATAATGTTTCGATTGGAGCATGATGGAGGGCGGCCGTGATTACTTTAATAACAATGACGACCGGGTACAAAGCATTAGGTATGGAAGCCTCGCCCCAGCGGAAACAAAACGCATTTCTTTACTCATTTTAATATAGAATAAAGGCGTCGCTTGCTCGTACCTGGCGATATGTATGCGACACAGCAAAGGGACACGCTGTTTGATATGGTTATTACGTCCTTTGTGGAAAGGATAAAGAAGCCGGTGTGAGCGGGCTCTATATAGGCTCCGCGGTGAGATTTGTCTTCGTGATACGCTAAAATTTAGAAAAAAGCCACTTGACAAGTGCATACACAGTCGGTCTCCTTGAAAATGGTAATTTTTCATAAAAATTGAAACCTGTTTTGGAGATGGCCTTAAGAATAACTAAATTTAGTGTGACTAGACTGGTCGCCATTCATCTCTGTGGATGTCATTCACGACATGATTCATTTCTTGCTAACGCTACGAGAGACAATAGACAGCGACCATCATTCACTGAATAAACTAAAGTGGGAATAGTTTTTGAATCTGGTGAGATTCACAAAAAACTATTACTCAATCCGGTTTTTGAATTCTCAAAGCTTGTTCCCTTAAATGTTGCTATTTGACGTGTAGTCCACAAACAATATTGACTTCCGTTTACTATTACCACCACGACGAAACTGCTACCTAAGACGCTTCAAAAGATACATGAAGCATAATGGCTGTTTACTGTCTTCTCCCCGTAGCGAAGCATATTTTATGGGTTTATGTATGAGCGTCCCGGTCCGACGAGCATAGCTCCAAGCGATTCCGACACGATAATCGCAATACAAGAGGATGTCTTGACAATTCTTTTCTTCGGGGCGATGTGTAGCAGTAAATAAGCCGGCATGGACATCAGTACTGGGCTGACACCGTGCTATTATATTGTTTGCGTAATTGCACCCCGCGACCTGGAACACTTAACGTATCCAGTTTAAGATGCTAATGCATGCGAAGCGGACGCAAATTACTCATGTGAAAATTATTAAATTCTACAAACATTACATAACTTTAAAAAAATATATCAATGAAAGCTACGCATTATGTGATTATGCAGTTGTTTAACATGCAAATATGGGGACCTCTTATACCGATATACGGAATCTGAATGTAAGTATGCAGAAGCATTGTCGTTCTCATATACAAACAAAGGTTTGGAATAAACTTAATGAAGCGTCGAAAGTCAACAGGGAAAGCAAAGCTCGGTAATATTTGGAAAACATCTTTATGATAACACGACTTAGGCTCTCTTTTATTTTTCTTACGAACCATACTGTTTGACTACGTGCTGAAAGCGTAGGGACTTAAAAATAGGATCAAGTAAGGCTAACTGTAAGATATGTGTTCTCCGAAACAGTCACGCACTCGGAAAAATATCCACGTTTGGCTTTGAGACTGTTTTATGTGACCCCAGAAGTAAGGCTAATTTAAAGACAGCTTGAACTTACATCACTTGCAGTGTTTCCTTTATAACGAAGAAACGTCATTGGAAACATTGAATGAGCATACCTTCTGAAGAGGTTGAATATCTAGGTATATTTATTTATTTAGGTTAGCCAATAATTGTTTACACAATACGTTTACAATCATTTCCATAATAGTAGATACATTTATAAGTGCAACAATCACTTACAGGCTAACACAACATGCACCATTTATGGTTTTACATAATACGAGTAATACAAAGCCAAAAAGGATATTTACAATTGAAATTATTCAATAATTTTGGTTAATCACGCGTAACAATAATAATAACAAAAATTTCATCTAAAATAATGTAACAAAAAGATTGATAACCTTAACATTTAACAAATAAAAATTTTAGAAATCTAAAATAATAAAAATTAAAATTAAAAATTAACATTCGCTAAGGAGATCATTCGTTGTGGGAGTAGTACTCAATAATTATTTTATAAAATGTTCCTATGTTGTCATGGTGTATATCAGTAAGATCACTGCAACTGTTTATATTTTTACACAGGCGAGAAATCGGTGAGTTAGCACCCAGAACCGTTCTGCGCAAGGGTGGGTATAGTGGTGTGATAGGATTTCGCGGATATCGGGCTGGGGCACGAAACTACAGGAGACTCCGAACTTTACGAGGTTTGGGCAGTCAATTTTATTTCTAAGCAACTTATAGAGAAACAAAGCATCAATAACTTCTCTTCGAGTTGATAACGAGTGCATTTTGAAATATTTGAGACGGTATTATAGGAGAGAAGCTGTTTACTTTTTCCTCTAGAAAATGCGAGGTGCGGAAACCGTTTTTGAACTGTTTCCAAAAGTAACTTATGTGTGGCGTAGTGTGGTCTCCATACAACACTGCAATACTCCAGGAAAATCTAGGTATATGGGAGTTGAATGACGTTGCAGATCCTAGAATGGCTCCATATGCATTGACATCATGACGCAAGTTCAAGACTAAGTTCTGAAGTCACTTTTATGGCGTAAAAGTTTCAGAAATTTGCGGAGCAGTTTTAAATGCTACAAAATAAGCACCAGAAATTGTTGTTATACCACACATACATCACAATGAACGCAGCATATCACCTGATCCTGTTCTAAACAGGAATTGTAGCGTTCTGTATCTAATCTTCACATCTGCGCATGTTTCCTCCAGCGTAAGTTACGTACTTACGTTAGCACCTCTGTACTTGCGTTGTCAATTCGCAATGAATCTCCGCGAGTCGAACCCCATCGTACTTTATCAGCAAGATCTGAAACGCCGCATACCTGATTGCTGGAGATACGAGCCTGCGGTTGAGAGACCGCAATTTGAATATTACGTCCTATATTATCTTTCAGATTTAAATGTTATTGTTATTCTAGTGTTATTAAGCGGTTGAGTTTGTATGGACTGTTTCTCCGGATTGATGTCTTTGTTAACAGGTGCGTTGATAGTCAAAAGTCATGTTTCCATAGACTTACTATGATTCATTTCGGATTCCAACAGAGTACATGCATTTAAATCGATACGTTTACAAAGTCCATCGACCAGCAAGTGCTTATGTGAATGTGTACACCAAACTATCGTTTTGCCTTAAAACAGAAGTTGTATCATTTTTGACATATAAAAACAGTTAGTCGATCGTGTGCGCTGGCTGTAATGCAGGATGACAATGTTTGACAACATCTAAAGTGTCAATTTAGACAAATTGCACGGATGCCGCAACTTTGAAACAAAATCCCGTTACTGTAATCTCGTGGGTCTAATGTGCTTTCTACACCATAGTCGTCAAATACGAAAAGGTGATTCACACAGGCGTTAAAACTTCCCATTTGCTAATATTTGCTCTTTAGATTTCCCACTTTTTACTACTTTCATTGCACAAGGCAATTTCTATGCGTTTCCAAAGCGCCGACTTTTATTGGGGACCGTTAACATAAAAGTAGAAATTAACGGTACTGAAGGGTTCGCAAAAAGAGTTGCAAATAAAACAATACAGACTTTCGTATCTGTAAACCGAACATTTGTTGTGACAGGAGAACCGTTAGTCCGGTAAAGGACTTATTTATTGCAGCAAATAAATTATTTGCACGGTCCTTCTAAAAATTTAGATTTCGCCAATTAAAGACAAAGGGTGTAACAGGCTGTCGGCGAATGCAGAACACAAAGAAATGTTTATTGCCAAAAGGGATTTAAGTTCCGTTGCAGGCATGCGGGAGCCAAAGAGTTAAATACAATATTCTTGTTTATTGTTTTTGACAATATTTAGCCGACAAGAAGCAAAATTACGGTAATAAATTTACCGTAGGAAAAACCCAGGCACGGTTACATTCAGTCATAACGTTTTACATGCGCATATCAATTTTAATAATGCTAAATTGTACGTAGGTATTATCATACGGACATATAGTCATGTTGAATTGCACCGTGCTCGCAATTAATTTCTTCTGAAAAGATCGTCAGTATTTATTTGATATAATTATCGTCAAGCCGGTCGTCATAAAGTCAATAATCACACACCACTACGGTTTTTATGACATCTGTTTTATTATCAAGGTTTATTCACTTTGATGAACTGAATATATTTTATGAAGCTTTACAAGCTGTTTGCAGAAGCAACTACTAAACCGATATCAAATAATTAATTTAAGAAATGAATTTTTTGTAGTTTTAATCCTATAAAAAAACAACTGACTTCCAAGTCGGTGTCTTTGGGTCTGTATTTCTGATTTTGGCAACCAACTTCCGAAATAAGTTATTTTTCACTTTGTAGTGGGTCAGTTTCAGGGACGCAGTAGTATGCAGGGGCGTTCATTGTTGAGGAGTTCTCTTGTTAAGAACCAGGAGAACTGCCACTCACAATATGCATTGTGACGAGCATAAATTGCTTAGCAACCATATTAAAGTACCTAATCAAATCGCAACCCGTTAAATACTCATTATTAAGTAGTTCCAACGGCCATCTGTGGTCTTCATCATCAGTTCCACTTCACCAAATGGTGCTTTCTGAGAGCAAATGCACGAGTTACTCTAAAAAATAGAATAGGATATAATACTCTTTATTATGTACACCATAAAAGTTACAGATATAAATATGGGACCACTTCGGGAGCATACCCTTTCAAACAAAAAGATTTTTCTTAATCGGTCCACAATTGATGGAGAAATCGGTGAAAATACAAAAAAAAGAGAAAAAAAAAAAAAAACATACAGACGAACTTATAACCTCCTCCTTTTTGGAAGTCGGTTAAAAATACACACCTGATTATTTTTAAAGTCACGTGGGTACTATGCGCACAGCTTCAAATTGTGTGGAACCCAATGATTAAATACCAGTACACAATTGTAAAACGTCAAGAGTTAATTGTTCCACGCACAGAGCGAACTATTCCAAACAGAATAAACTTCTCTTACAGTGTTCCATATAAACACATGGTTTTATGCATGACAACGAAATTTACTGTTGTAAAGGTCGCTAAAGCCTCTGACAATGAAGTACATTGTCATGCGCTTAAAGCACGTCCGAGTGAGGCGCTGTGAGTGACAGGCAAATAAAAGTAGACAAAGGGACCATCGCGCGCCGTCGACGTGGTCCGTGGACGTCGGTCCTCAGTCTTGAGTCACACTGGAAACATCCTTCGAGCGATTCTCACACTTTCCCTACTCCAATAAGAACGAACTAAAAATTAAATCGGGTATAAACGCGAGTTTAATCATTCTTGAAACAAGTCTGGCGTGTAACAATGAACAATACTTCACAGTTTCCGAGTCGAAAGCCAATACTAATACCATACTAAATGTCCGGCCATGAGTTCCCAGATGTAGTGAGCTTTTCTATAGCACGGCGCGGCATGAGAGGGGGGCCGGACCACCAGCGCTGCGCCCGCGCCGCCCGATCCGCCGCATAATTACTGTGTACAGACACACGCACACACACCCATGCCACTGGCCGGACACCTATCGATAAAACATTAAATTAAATTTTATCTGCCTTGTAAATTTCATGGGCACTGATTGAGTTTTCGGCGTATAGACTTTAACTGGTCCGGAATCAGACTCGAAAAACAGAGAGCGTTCTCCGGTAGCCATATTAAAATCAGCCGCGGTCGCACTGGGTAGTTTACGAGCGTCTTGTAACGTATATTCTTATTGATGATGGTAATCGATCCTCAACAATGTTATTCCATCAGCAAATAGGCAGTAGGTATATAGAGTAGAAATATTTACCTCAATCTCTATACAATCTCCATAGCTATGCGACCTTTTAACTCCACACACATATGGGGCTATTGTCAAAACGTATCTCACGTAACGTGTAGGAGCGATATATTCGCATTCTTTGCGTGTTAGTCGTTCCAATCAAAAATGGCTTCTATATTTGTTCAGTGAAATGTCAAAATATGTCGTGAGAACGTTACGAGGCGTATGATGGCGCGGGCGCATCGTGTCGGACCGGTCACGCGAACGCTACACTTGTACCAGTACACTCCTACTCTGCACTGTTTGCGAAATAAGAATTTCAGCCTCAGGGAGATTGAAGGCTCTTATGGAATTTTAAGTTGGAAAAACATCCGTCAAAGGTTGTTGATTTATGAATAACTGACTTTATCTCTTAAGACACTGAAAATCACTGTCAGACAGCTAACGATTTTGAATCCTGGTAACTAGGTACTTGATAAAGGACTAGGTAGACGAAAAATCTTCTTTCCAAATATTTATATTGTGGTCCAGTCCAGATCATGGTTTGAATGAATTTCTGGTAAAATTTATCAAATTCCTCCCCATTACGTGAAACCTTCAGTCTATAATTTAGCCAACAGTGGATACTTTCTAAATATTTATTAACCTCTATAACAAAGCAGTTAATCAAGACGCTAAGCACCTCTAAAGTATATAAAAGCCTGGTCCCGTTTACTACAGCGCGGTAAGTTTTATAGATGACCTACGACCCGCTACAAACATGGCATAGGTCTGATAAAACACAGAACATTAAGTAATCAATGAACAACACGAACCTTATTGCAAAGGTTAGTACACAAACATTAATAAAATACAAAGTTATAGTTCCACCACTAATGCGAGGTTAACAAACTTGCCGGACCAAGGAAAACGAAGATGATAGAGGACCGTCGCACATAACTCTCGATTTGAACGATAATCGATGATTCATAATTGTGACTTCGAACAGTTCTAAATCAATAGATAACTATGAAACATGATCTCATAATTACTGGCAAGCTAACGTCGGTACAAAACCAACAAAGCAAACGGGAAGACTGTAATTCAACCACCCATCTGTGGAGGCGACCCAGTAATGGTCATCTAAATCACCGGACGTAATCGCAAAAGTGATTTTAAATAGAGGTCACGAAGCACTGGACAATATTTATTAAGACAAAAAAGGCAGGCCCCTCTGGATGCCATTTATTACAGAGCATTTTTTTGACAATTATACTGTCACATCACACACCAAATTTCTGTACAGCATCTCCGTTTGTTTTGTCTGTTTTTGTCTCGACCCGATCGATCGATATACATATGAAGGCTTTCTCCGAATAAGGCCCGATCGACTTACGAATAAAAGGATCAACGAAAAAAGCTCGGCGTCCTTTTAGACGTGGAAGTTTGGTATCTAAGCGACGTGTCTAAAAACACATTAAGTCGATAATACTGACAGTGGTTTACGCATAAATTGTGTACAGAGCCGAGTCTCGGGCTCCAGTCGCGCTCTGGATCACGAGGCTACTACAAATGACTGCGTATCCTTATCAGGTAGCGCCGATGCCCGCGGTGAAATATTTTTATAGCGTTTAGATGCAGGCGGCTTCCGTGTCTTTCAAACTGTCCGCCGGATCTAGTTACATGTTCCTATTACGACGTTTTATGGCTCATATCTCATAGAAACATTACATCAACGACATTTCACAACATCTCGGCGACGTATCGCGATGGCTCGAGCCGCTCCACAGTTTAAGGATCCATAAATATTTGTTTTAAATTGAACGATGTTGAATATAAATTCCGTTACGGATTTATTTTTAATTGGAGTAGAGTGTGCGCTCCTTTTATACTCTGCGTGTCTCGTTTCAATAAAATTGATCGTAATCGCGCTCGTATGTTTTATCTACAAAGTCATTTTTTGAGCGGCATACCGTGGCTACAATAAATCGATGTTCATTACAGAAATCGCCGTAAAATACCTGAGCGATTCGACATCGATGCGAGGGATGCGCGGGCGGCGCGAACGAGCTGCGAGGCAGTGTGCGTGCGAGCACCACACCTCGGCGTATGGCGGTGTCGGGAACAGGTAGTGTTGTGTATAAACAAATAACAAAATCGACTTGTCTTACAGAGCGCGCCAAGGTCGGGCTGCCCTGCCCGCGCCCGAGCCGTCCGACCGCCGCGCCGTCCATCCACAGTCCACTTTTATACTTTTTTTCTTTCTTCAAAAGCCCTTATTTATTGTGATGGCTGAGTATTTGGGCACACAGTTTGTATAAGCAATCAATTTTATTCATTTAGACGGAGCAAGTTCTCTCCTACAAATAAAAAAGTGAATATAAAAATATTGTTGCTGCCGATGGGGCGACCGGGTTCTTGAGTCATCATCGAATGTAAGTAATTACATAACCGAACCGAAAAATATTTGTATTGACCAGATCCAATATAATCGAATACCGTAAAAAACATACATCCGCTAAACAAAACTAAACTTAACGGTGATAACCTAACAAATGGTGGGGAACGTGTCCGTGAAATCGATATCTCAAACGTTTGATTCTTCGATCGATTTCGTGATGAATGGTGGGTGATATTCGACACTCGATCGATTAGTGAATGGCGGCGGAAGTGCGAGCGTGGTTGGAGTAGACCGTAAGCCACGGGGCCCCACGATCCTCACTGTGACAAATCGCTGCATGCCATCACTCGTTCCAATCGTTCTGCTTTGCGTCCACAATAATATCGATTTAATTCAATTAACGCTTCAATGCACTCTTGCCATGCGAACGGATTTATGAGAACAAAAAACTGATAATGATTTCCGTTTATACTTTTATTCAGTTGATCAGCAGGCTGCCTGATTAATTATGGTGTAATTTTGCTATCTTATGTAAGCTTCTGTAACCTATGAAGTAAAAAGACAATACTTTAACGCCCGCAAGCATTACATTTGGCCGATGAATGACCGCAGTTCTTTATAACAAGACGACGGAAAGACGGTTTTTCTTTTCTCATATCTCCCAAACCCTGTTTTAGAAAATTCACACACTGGATCACTGATGGATGACATCATGCAATTAAAAATCAGTTTACAATGTATTTCGTACAAACTCCGTAGACACCCAGGTGACATGACAAAGATAGAATTACACATCACTGTTCTACTAACAATAAAGGTAGCGCTATTTTCCCATACACTTCAAGTTATAAATTCTTAGAATCATGTTCCGTATTGTAGGCAACGAATGCACAATATAACGACTTATTAACATACCTATCGGTAACGGGTGTTTTTATGACGTCAAGATAGTTAAAATACTTTGTTTAAACAAAGAAAACCTTTTTTTGTATCTGTTATTCGACACAAGGTTATATCGGACCTCTTTTCTAAGCTTCCCATAGGTATTACAAACACCCTACTACAAATATATTTGCAGGACCACTCACAAGTGATTGGATGTGAAACCCAAACGATAGAAACGTCTACTACGCTTATTGTGCCGTTGACGAGAATAACTTTAGTTGTATCATCTTCTACTACTTCTTTTTCTACTCTTCGCATTTTAACATATTGCTGGTCTTTAACCAAGACGCCTACATGGTTGTTTAGTACATACTCTTGATTTTCACCATCCTTTTGTACCTCCTCCCTCTCCCCTAGCTCTTCCTTCAGTTCCTTGGTACCTATAAAATTGCTTGATTGATATGATGTGAAGATTGCTTCACATCATATCAATCAAGCGATTTTTCACAGGATTACACTCATGCTTGGATATGACTGAACCTGTATCGAGGTATATACGTAATTCAATAAACGTCCGTTTTGTCCTTGGTCCTACCTCAACAGTTGTAAAAGTCTATGAGCACGGAATCGTGTATTCTCTGTGGTACATAGACAAATATACGGCACATTCCTGCACTGTCTAATGTTTAAACAATATTTAAATAATTATACCTTCAATTCAACAGTTACATGCTACAAACAGTAACAATGTATTACACTCAAAGTGGTTTACATATAATAAGCGACGACAGGAAGAAACCGAACCCGACAATTTTCCACAATTATCATATTCTCGAAATTGCCTCTAATGTCAAGAATTTCATCACGAGCCTCCTTGTTAGCGACAAAAAACTTCACGAGTAACAAGACAGTAGCTTGTATTAGAAGCTGTCAAAAAAAGTATGTAAATCGATCCGAGACACGCAACGGCTCGCATGTGTAACTGTATCAGGTTCTTAGAGGCTTTTTTCGAAGTTTGTATTCCGGTAGCGTTAAAAATAGTTGGTAAGCGACGGAAATGTTAGAATTCTAATTCTATGGGTTTTTCAATGAATGTGGTCGTGTTGAAATCATTAAGATCACATTTTAGAAGTACGGCTCCTAGATCATGGGTGCTAGCCTATTTGTAATTAAAAGTTTAATATAAACAAAAGTCAGTCAATCTGCCTAGCCTTTTCCCAACTATGTTGGAGTCGACTTCCAGTCTAACCGGATGCAGCTTAATACCAGCATTTTACATGGAACGACTACTTATCTGACCTCCACAACCAAAGTATCTGAGTAATACGACACCCCTTGGTAAGACTGGTTATCAGACTTTCGGGCTTCTGACGACCCATAACGACTGTCCAAGATCCACGAATGACAGCCGGGACCAACGACTTAACGTACTTTCCGGGGCACGGAGGAGTATTGGTATGTAAAGCTGGTCACCCATCCACGGACCAACCCCGACACGCGCAGTTTAACCTGATGAATCGACCCGTGTGGCCGTTATTACTTAGCTACAAATTCCTCAAACAAAAACAAAACCAAACACTATAAACAAAAGTATATCTAAAAACAAAAATATGTTTTACAGCTGCTAACCCAATGAAGTTACTTAACGAAAAACTTACAATCCAGCTTACAATCAAGATTCAGGTCAAATTGTACGGGTCAAGTAAAGAGAATGGGACGAGCCAGAGTGATGCTCGAAGGCACTTGATTATTAACAAGCAACTTGTCATTACCTCCGTGAATCGGCGATCTTTGCCCTTATAAGTTACTTAGCTGGGGTTCCAAGACCTCATAACGCACGTTTTGGAAATCCGCCAATATAAAAGGAAGCCAAGTTCTTATTTGCATATTTCTAACTTAAAAAGACATTATGCATTATATTCGCCTTTTACAGAATTCCTTACATTATTTTGCCCGGTTAATCTATGCGCAGCTAGACGCTGAGATCACCGCCTCCGTTCCCAAGCCAAGCCTTGACACATATCATCAGACAACAATGAGCAAGAACATAGTAAACGTCAATTACAGCATTACTCGTGTATCGCTGACTCAATCGTAGGCACATGCGGAATCGAACAGGCGACATGGTGCGCCGTTTATGAGAACACAATTACAATCCATTATATTCGCCTGAGACCTTTTAGGGCCGAGCTAACCAGCTAACCGGATCGCAGAGCAATGCGTAGCAGTCGGCAGACGAGGAACACAAGAGTCCGTGTCGAGGCAGAGCTGGGGCACAACATTATGTCCCCCATCCCGTATTGTTTGTCACTCAGACGGATTTCACGGCGACAAATGGCCTCAGAGATCCAGGATAAACACGCCACGGCACAATGCCTCTCGTATAAAATTAAAACAAGTCCAACTTAAGAAGAGTTTAGTGAGCTAGTTGTAAAGGCAATTTTCTAAGCGACTGCTTGTACGAGTTCATCCTATACGTTTGTTCATCTTGAACGGCAGCAGAATAGTTCATTGTGGATACTTTAATGAATGTCGGAGAAAAAAACGTGTAGGTGGAAACTTTCGTTCTTACAATCAACATGTGTATTGCTAATGATCATTATTCCGACAACTTTGTTTATGAATTCGAAAGTGAACAAAACACGTTCGCCCATCAAAATTAAACCACGAACGTAAAAGTGTATCAAATTGCAAAGAGCTCATCATTATAATGTTTGGAACGAGAATATTGCGATGTTCAAGTGAAATCATGTAGGTTGGCAATTGCTACTGTTTGCTATTAATGTCTGCGCTAAACATTTATTCAGAATGGCCTTTTTCGTGTCACCCTACACTCATTATGCAATAAACAGTGACGATTTGCAACCTAAAGGGCAAACGAGTGCGTACGAAATTGCGTCCAATTTTCCTCTCTCACACAATTGTAGGATTAGAGTAAAATTTATATGTCTGGCTTTTTCAAATTAGAGCTCTGGGCTTAATACCGTCTGAGGGCTAGCAGCCATTCCATTTGTCGCCTAACCCAGGGCTACCGTGACAATAGGACTACCTTTAGCTAGGTGGGCTTAAATAGACTCAGGGAACTTTAAACACCATCTTCGCAGAAATGTTTGTTGCTGACTTTTTGCGTAGAGCGTGTGACTGCTTTGAGAATGGCACTCATCCTTCTTTTCTCTGAAAATAGTCTATAAGTTATTATAAATGGGTAAGTATTTGTGTTTCTTATTTGTAGTTTTAAAACAAGTTGGTTTATTGTAGAAATGTAGATTCACTATAAGGCGTTTCATTCACATTACTCCCAACCTCAATCTGTTTCCTCATTTCTTAATTATCTATATCTCCTCAATTTATATTCACTTACTTTGAATAAACATTCTTCTTATGTAACGTACACCTTAGTAAAGTCAACAAAACCATAATAAATTAGTGCAGATCTTGGCAGATAAAGAACATATACATGACATTAAGAGGCTGATAACCTTTATTCAAACCGTATAATTATTGGAGATACCATTTGCCGAGACTACTAATGCTTAAGTACAAACTTATGGTGGTCAAGGGAAAATAGACCTTAGTGCTTTATAATAAGAGTAAATGGTGTGTTGTAGAGGTCCACAGTTCGTCAAGACGGTGCTGGCACGTAGCCTGCGTCGCCGCCACGAATTGGTCTATAATTATAAGAAATAAGTTGAGATACGGTTTTTAGCTGACTTTTTACAAAGCATCTTACGGGCCAACGCAATTAACCCGCCTTGTAAATTGAATGTTTGCTTTATAGTGATTAGTAATTAACTTCTTAGTTTTTATAAGAAGTATAAGAACCCGAGCACGACCACATTGATCTTATTGATGCCGAATTTGTTTTGTTTATACCGCGCAACTCAATTTTGTACACAGGGTATTATTTAACCCGTGCTTTGTTTGTTTTTGTCGTAATTTTAGTACGCTCTGCTACTCAAGTATTAAAATTAAACTCCGTTGGTGTCATGCAAGATGATCAATACTTTACTGCGACAATATAGGCATTTAAATAGTTTTTATAAGCATCATAATTATTATCTATACGTATTTACGATATCAATTATTTCACTTTTTGATGCAACTCTATTCTTTCATTACTAAACGCTATGAAAGAAGAACGTTATTGTAAACATAACATATAATACTGTATTGACATCTTTTTGTTACCAAAATAATCCTGAAACTCCTCAATCCATTCAACGATTACAATATTTGTACGGCGTTGACGGCAAGACGTAGCATTTATTTTATTAAGACACTGACAACAGCTAAACCGCGGCACTGCCAGACTGCATACAAAAGAAAGAGAAGCGCGATGGCAATTATCTATTTACAAAATAATTAGTTGCGTAATTGAAAATAAAAAACAACCATGCTCTGCATACAAATAAGAATCATTAATTAGTTAGTTATAAAATACCAACCGTACGTTGATATTTAATACAGATATTTTGGAATGAAACTCAAAGTAAAGGGTTAGTTTACAGTTAATTGTTTTTTTTTTCTAAACGTATTTTGGTAACAACCAAGTTCTGAGAAATATGTTTAAGAATAACATATATTTTTCCCGCTACCAAAAACTATATAGATTTGGCATTTTTTTTGTTTAAGACAAGACTACTTATATCATTTGCCTCGTGTCAGCGCCTTAACGTTAACATCTATGCTTTCGTTTACAAACAAAAATATTTGTATTTGTTAAAATCCAAAAGATCGTTTGAGTAGTGAGAAATATTTGAAATAGAATTTTGAGTTTGCATTTGCTGATAAAATCAAACAGATCGTTTGAGTAGTGAGAAGTGGAGATGATTCAAAACTTTTCAAGTTTTCAGGGAGGCTTTTAGGAGAAGACCTTTGGAATAGCCTAGCTAGACGAATACTGATGAAATCATAACACAACACAAAGGCACCATTATCCATAAACATTGATAACACACTTTGAGTACCTAATTCAATTCAGATAACTTAATCACTTCCTGAGCTACAAGGTGGATGAGTAAGTTTGATATCAGATAAAAGATAGCGTCATTAACATGAATTTCGCAAAATTATTGGAAAATTGTTACAAGGTTTGTAATTGTATGATGCATCGATGCGTTTTAATCAAGAACAGTACAGGAACTTAATTTTAATTTTTTGTTATTTTTACTAGCCATTATTTGCCCTCTGCTGGGCAAACGCCCTACTCTGTTTTCACCTATCACTGCCCAGAGCTGCCAAGGACCAAACTTTATTAAAGGAGTCCAGCTCAATCCAGTCCAGTATACTTAGCTTCCTTCAAAACTAAGCCAAAGAAAGACAAAAGACAGAATCAAGAATGCGCAACAGTAAAGAAGAAGTAAAGAAGATCAGTTTCTTCATTAGTCATTAGACTTCTCCAAACTCCGCTAAGTATCTTCCTTCTCGTATCATCATAACTATTGTTACATAAGTACATCACAGACTTTTACGAGAGCTTATTTTTTGCCCTAAACTTCACCAACCTACCTTGTCTATGACATCCTCAATAAACAACCATATTCCACAAAAAACGGCCACTCCATATTCTCCAAGTCGTGATAGATCGGCAGGAAATCAAAACATTGTAAAAGAAGCGATACCCGCACATAACCATGCATATTTCATAATCAACAATATCACGGAACACATTACATATCCCAGTTTCAATATTCGATCAATTAGCAATAAACCATTTCGTCGTAGGGCGGTCGCAATCCTGCATAAATTCAATTAGAGCAACCTCAGTGCCGGTCCACAGATCCCACTGCCTTTCGAGACATAACTATATGGAATAATTGATCGGTCGACGATGAAACCCGGGAAACCCTTTAGGAATTGATATCGGAAATTATTGTCTCTAGCGCGTGATACTCGTATGAGTATATTTATTTGCAGTAAATTATTAGGTTTATGAGGCATTGCCAGTTTGCCTGACGTGGTAGTGTTATGGCTTGTTGATATGGTTTATTGAAATCGAATGGTAACCTGTAACCTGTTTTACATTGAGGAAGTGTGCATTAAACTCTCGATTTAGGCGGTCCCTACACCTATAATAAGTTTGCGCGATATTTACTCGTAAATTGCGCAATATGATTGCATCAGCATTTGCATTCAAACGATCCATTATATTCACGCAATAAAATTGACGGTTCGTAAGCTTCAATGTTTTCACGTGAGCAAGACCTGCGCCACACTTATCCTACACTAGACGATACAATTAAAATATTATGGTGCAGTCAAATTTAAACTTTTGTTCAATGCGCAATTGAACAAAAGTTTGCGAGAGTTTAAATTTTATTGCACCATAATATTTTCATCAATATTAACCCTAAACGGTCAAAAACATCGCAAAATTCGTGATATTGTGCAATATTATGGATCGGGTAGGTCCCGCCTAAGTCTATTTATCACATTAAGTCGTAAATATTCTATTGTTGAACTATTCCTCCCATTAACCGTGATAACGATCAGTTCAAGCATAAAATTGGCATTATAACCACACTTGCGTACTTCATTTAATGGGATTTCAACACAGGGAGCTGTTTCTGATATCATACGTAAGTCATCTCTTATGACTTGAAAACTAATTGAAATTGTATTTTTTCGAAAATCGAAAGCGTCTTCATTTGTCCTCATAGCTGAATCTCCATCAGTAGTACCCTCATCTCATAGGATAAGGCGACTGATAGGTAGGTATATTTGACCTTCAGTATCATTATTTATTCGATGGTTTTCCGTCATTTCTTTAACACTTATAATGGCAGCAGTTAATGCGGTATACCATAATACTATAATATATATCCAGCAGTGCAAAAGTAAATTTTATTAGCTATCTAGCTACCTTTCGCTCGCTGGATGTTCACGTTTTGGAAAGGTTCTGTCTTTTTACTGAACTAAGTAGATGGGACATTGGAAATACTGACCTACATCCACATCCACAGGTGGTATTAGCGCCTCATCTTATTGAACACTATTCAATAAACGTAATTCATTTTATTTCATTTATACTAAACCAGAATTAAAGATCACAGTATTGCCCAAGTCGTGTGCTCATGAACATTACAGGATCGCACGCGCCACAAGTACATGCATTGCATTAATCAGATTCGCTGATAACACATGTTAATATCGTATTCATTGGACGTATTGCATTGCACTGGGATTTCCTTTGGTTTTTCTTCGGAGGAAGTGACGTCATCGGAAGGGTGTCAGGTGTTTTTCTAGTTAAGTAATTTTTACATTTAGGTACTTGAGTGTATGTTGGAAATGTGCAAATTGGTGGAAACCTGAAAAAAAAAACATGACAAGGCTAACTATCTACGATACGCAATTTAGTACAAATTTATCCGGACCTGGATGTCGGTTAAATTACAATTTAAAGGACTTCAGAAGATTTTCCTTAAAGTCAGTCAAACTAAGACTAAAGCTTGCAAATCCACTCTCCTCACTCTAGCCACACACGGTATGTATACAACCTAATGTTAGCCTAATGAAGCATCTATCTCATTATTTGACATTATATACCTACAATTTTAATTACAACAAGGTTTTTACTTTTATTATTTTAATAATATTTTATATAAATTGTTTTTTTTTTTGTGAATTTGAGAACGCTGTGGGCTTAATAGACTATAGATTAGTAGACCATTTTCTATTTTGTTAAGTACCTGTACTTGTGGACGGGCCTACACTGTCCTCCCATACCTATTAACACTGTAATAATGAAAACATTGTAAAAGCCAATTATTTTTAAAAGAGTAACCGTGGAGTTTCTTGCCGGCTCTTTTTCATAGGAAACGACTAATTGGAACCTTGCACCTAGCTTCTGAGGTTTCATAAGTGTTAGTGCTCATATAGGTATATGTGAAATAAAATATTTTAATTTTGATCTAACGAGTATCGAATCGATACTGAAATTTCCAGAAAATCGTTCATAGTTTCAAAGCTTCCTAAGACCACCTGGCTCTTACAGGAAAATCAACATCCACAAGAATCAAAGATAGCAATTCTACCGAACTAATCACGTTCAAGTCAGATAATATACTCGGGTCGCAATAAAAAGGTATTCAAATAAATTGGTACAACGGCATAAACTCTTAGGAAATATTCCGACGACGGAACTTCCGCGAGGTAAAATCTTAAGGCGGTCAGTTTTATGACTACAACCAATGAAGATTGAAGGAGAGAAATAAGATTAATTTCCGTCTGTCAGATTCCCGCAGCTACAAAATATTTGGGGTAATAATTTTGTTGCTGGATCAACCATATAATTGAGATACTGATCCACTACAAACGGCTTTCCATTGCATGACGATCATAGACGGATTGATTGTCGTGTGTTTTATTGCCAAAACAGAGAGAGAGCTACTTTATAGCCTTTATCCTTTAGAAATATTTTATGCTATTCTCAGGTAACGAGGATAGCAATCAATGAATAACTGGCCTCTGAAAATCAAGCATTAGGTCTTGAAAGAGGTAAAGAGGGAAGTAGTCCATTACCTACTGTTCCCAAAATATATAGAGACTTTTTAATAAAATATACAGGGTGGCAGGGACATCGACGCGAAACCTGTTACCATGGATTCAGTACATCATTCTTGACCCCCGTGCGTTAAAATTTCTCGCCGGTAATTTAAAAACGTCTGTTTCCTCGGTCAAAATGTATGGAACAGCGAATTTTTAGGGTTCCGTACCAAAATGGTAAAAAGGAACCCTTATGATGAGACTAACTGTCTATCTGTCTGTCACACCTGGATATGTAGAACTACTAATGCTATCAACTTGAAATTTGGAATAGTTTTAGATGACGTTTACCCAACTATTTTGCAAACAAGAAAGAAATTAAAAATATATATATTTTTTACAACAGGGCCTGAAAGGAGGTCTTAAAAATTAGAATGAAGTCTACTAGGGCATGTGGGGTATCATATGAAAGAGCGCTGTTTGCACATTCTCTAACATTTTTTTTAGGCATCATTGTTTTCGACTTTTGATGAAAATTCAAATAAAAAATACCGTTCCCCCTCCCTTATCTCCGAAGTTTGCATAGAGAAAAATCTGAAATTATTCTATGTGATAGAACTTTATGGAAAAATTACAGGAAAAATAACACGATGTCTCTAAATAGCACATTTTTTCAGAAATCATCAACATCATATATACGTACGGAACTCTCGGTGCACGAGAACGACTCGCTCTTGATCAGTTTTTTTTCAATAACCGACGAAAAATTTAAACGCAGGGGGGTTAAGAATGATGTACTGAATTCATGGTAACAGGATGCGCGTCGGTGTCCCTTCCACCCTGTATAGAGACTTGTAATATGTAGAGATTATTTAAAAGAGGAAGTAAATGTACCGACTATGACCACGCTATTGAAGCGGTCTGGCTGTGACTCGTGCACAAAAGTTATTATTCTGTTTCTAATGCCTTTCGTGAATATCTTCCGTGTATTACGTCTTTATTGCTTTTTGAATTTTTGTCCATCAATAGAACTGGCCATTAAGGCTTTTAAGACCAGTGGTGGCCCAATGGTAACGGCCCTGACTTAAGAGTTGTAGGTCGTGGGTTCAAAACCCAGGCAGGCTTTACTTTGTGTAAATAATTTCATCACCACAGCTCTCAAAACGGTGATGGAAAACTTCGTGAAAAAACCAGCATGTCCTAGAACCATACACTCTAAGACATGTGACATCCACTAACCCACACTGCCCGCGTGGTAGATTACAGCCCACTCCCTCTCGAAGAGAGGAGGCCTGTGGGAAGATAGGCTGATTATATGAAGGCTTTTTGCTATTAGGTATGTAATGAAAAATAACGGTAAAAATTGCTGAAAAGTGCAGTGTCGTTATAATAAAAGCCAAAGAAAATGAACAGTAGGCAAAGGAAACCAAACACAACAGCACATAGTAGCGCCATGGAAGAGGGAAGCCTCTTGAGAGTACAATACAACATAATCTCCCGCCCGCTGAGCCCACCGCTCCATTTATTTATTTATGAAGATTATTATCGTGCGTAATAATTCACTAAGTTTCAATTGCATAATGACGGCGGACAGGGCTACTAGGCCTGCTAGCTAGCGCTCTGGGCGGACGCACCGACTAGTGACCACAGATAATCTTCTACGCGAGGACTATTATTAAATAGGGGGCTGTCAGTGAAACGGCAGGCCGCCTCCTAGCGCGATCCCGCGATGTTATGTCCAACTTGTAAGTCTGGCAACATCGAACAGCGGAACATTCGTATTTTAAACACTTGATTAACGTTAGGCGTGGGTCCTTACGTGATTTTCGCGAAACGTAACGTAACTAGTTACTTCGAAGGCGTCACCTGATATGAAAACACATGATTTTAGTAACTAGTTATTTTTTCAAATTCTGATGATCTGTTCAGTAATTCAACGTGATGCTTCTATCGAAGTATTACAGTTATTTACGAAACGAAAATATTAAATGATTACCTACGTAATACGTTAGGTATGTACATATCACAAGTTTCAAGTTTTTGGGACGAATAAGTTTTTTTAGTTATGTAGTTACATCATAAACAACACAAATGATTTTTTGATTTTTTTGAATAAAGTATGAAGGGAAGCCTTCATACTTTATTCAAAAAAATCAAAAAATAACTGTCGGGTCGCTCGCTGTCACTACTTCACCAGTAACCTATTGGGCGCGAAAGAAACAACATTCGCTCGCAACGTAACTTTTGTTTCGTTTTTATCTTTTCATTCGGTCACTGCATTGAAATGTAACTCGTAACTCACAAAATCACGTGTTTACGAAAATCACTAGTTTATCGTTTGCATCGAAACTAGTTATTCGGCTACATGCCCCGTAGCCAGTTATTGTATGACGCCCATGCCTAATTAACGTTCCAATGCGCACAAAATGTATTACTACATGGGAAATCGGTGAACATTAGTCAACACTGGGATCGAGATATTTTATATTTATGAACTGAAAATCGCTGTTCCACTTGTAGAAACAAGATAAGAGATCGGTAAGGTAATATTGTTACGATATACGTAAATCAATGAGATTCCGATCATATCTATCTCAATGTTATCTATGCAGAGCGGTTGACACCCACAGAATTTCAATGCCAATTGTTTTAAACAGTTTAAAATAGAACATACAATTGCACGGATACGTTCATTGAAGAGTTTAAGACTTAGTTAATGGGTGGTAGAATAAAGTTTTGAGAGTAGTGGTGGCCCAGTGGTAACGGCCCCGACTTAAGAGTTGTGGGCCGTGGGTTTGAACCCAGGCAGGTGCTTTACTTTGTATAAATAATTTCATCACCACGGCTCTCAAAATAGTGAAGGAAAACTTCGTGAGGAAACCAGCATGTCCTAGAAATTCGAAGAAATGTGACATCCACCAACCCGCACTGGGCCTGCGTGGTGGATCCCAGCCCACTCCCTCTCACAGAAGGAGGAGGCCTGTATCCCAGCAGTGGGAACATTATAGGTTGATTATGTTGAAACAAGTTTAAAACGGACACTCATAGACGCGATAAAGCGTTACTCCATCAGCAATGAACGCCGGTAACCCATTTCAAATTGTTTTACTGCTGTACAAAAAGTTGGAATTTCACGGAACAAAGAAATTGCGAGAACGTGTGAATGTTAGAAAGTACTATTACGGATATCAACAGCTAAGTATCCACTCGTTCGGGCATCAACTAGGCGACGCCCTTTAAATATTTCGAATTCAATAGAAATTACTGCACGCCACTTCACCGCAGACAATGAATGAGCTTGTGAAACACTGCGTAGAGCTTCCAAGTTAGCAGTCACGACGAACGTTCCACATGAAAAACCAACAACGATTTCACACAGGAAAACTACGTCATTCACAAACTAACACTAAACCACCAACGAAGAGGGAAGTAAACTTCTATTTTGAAAACTCCTGTACCGTTAGCTGACATTGTTTTATAAGCACGCTCGTTTAGAAGCCACGCGGCGGAGCTCCCAACACTACATTCCCATCAGTACGCATCTCGCGCCGAACACCGTTACCTAAACAGATATTAATCATAATTTTCACTGACGCCTGCTCAACTATTTTAGATGATAGTTATTAGCTCATTTTGATTGTGACCCGACTGCGTGTGGGCAAATTCGAGAGAGCAGCTACTGGAAAATTGCCGTGTGACATCTAAGGGGTAATGGATTTAAAACTGCTCTCTGAGACACCTTTGAACAGCAAAATAATCACTTCCTGCGCAATTACCTACACAGGCATTACGACAACTTGTCTGGGTACTTTAGAACGATTTGTCTTTAAACTTTTATCATACTTGTAAGTTGGCTTGATAGCTATTCTAAAACGTTTTCTTGGCTGGTAGAAACGCGAACATTTTATTGACTGTAACTTCGTCCGATTCATTTAAGGCTAGGAATCCTTGATGGGAATGCGGACATCAAGTGTACAAACAAAGCTAGAGCAAGAATGCGAAGGAATCCGTCGTAAAATATACACGTTTTTATGTTTCTTAATTGTCTTACGCTGTACGCATATCACGAGAACGAATGCATATATTAACTGGGACACTTTACGGTAAGTTTGGTAAGTGAAAAGTTTAAACTTTTCATAATTCATTTTCAAAATGAATGCTCTAAGAAACGATAGGTATAGTATGTCGGAATTTTCTTCTCAAAGATAGATTAGCAAAAACTGAGGATCATGATGAAGAAATTTTTCATGACAAAGACAGAATTCTTAACGGTTTACACATTGACCCTGGATCGTGTCACGATTTTCCTTATTGTTAGTGATCTACTAAAAACTAAGGGAAACAAAAAATATGAACACTCCGTCATTCATATCTATTAGTTAGACCATCATAATCAATACGAAGATGGCGGAGTCAGAATATATATCAATTTTATGACTCATCTAATTGCCAGTTTATGCAGCGAATTATCAAATATTTAGTATTAATTTGCTAATAGCCACTAAGCGACTGTGATTGAGAAATACCAGACTTTTTTGTATCACGCTCGAGGCGAAACAACAATTTAAAACAAATTAATTTAACTATCTTGACTGAAGACGTAACGACGTATATCAAACGAATTGACGCCTACATGAACGAATTGACGGTCTTAATGGATTTTAATTCAATTGGTGACTAGGCCCAGTAGGGCCCGGGATTTATTCGGGATCAATCAGATCAATTAAAAGGCAATTGTAATACTCGAGGCTTGTTTAAACGGACTTTCTCACTGGATTACTTTCCTCTATCTCTGATATTTATGAGGAAATCATGACTAAGTAATAACAGCCGCAGGGGTCCATCCATCAGATTAAGCTACGCTTGCCGAGGCTGGTCCGTGGATGGGTGACCATCTTTACATACCAAGACTCCTCCGTGCCCCGGAAAGCACGTTAAGCTGTTGGTCCCGGCTGTCATTCGAGGATATTTGAGAGTCATTACAGGTCGTTTAGAAGTCTGACAACCGGTCTTACCAAGAGGTATCGTATTACCCAGTTATTGGTCTGTGGATTGTTGAAGTCAGATAGGCAGTCGCTCCATGTAAAATACCGGTATTCAGCTGAGAGACGACCTCAACATAGTTGGGAAAAGCAACAATAACTTTAATGGTGTACATATTAAAGAGTATTCTATTTCGAGTATTATTATATAACTTAGATTACATACCAAATTTCAGCTTTCTAGCACTTCAGGAAATAGCCAAACATTTTGATGATCATCAGTGTGTCAGTGTATCAGTGACGAAATCGGTGTATTTTAGATATCTATAAAATCTAAAGTATTAGAGCTATTCAATTGAGACTTTGTATGTTTAATTAGTCTATTATTGTCATCATATCCTGAGAATATGAACTATCTGGTACATCGGAAACCAACTCTATGAGGGTTCAAAACAAAGACGAAACACTTCGAGAAAAGGTAGGTAGTGCCCTTGCGCTTCGCTTGGCTCGTCTTGGCGGGGACACTACCGTGCTCTCAGATTTATCTCTAATATATATGTCCGTAATATACTCACCTAAAGTAAAAAATATATTTTTGTAAAAAATCCTATACATATGCAGAACGCGAGGTAATGAAAAACTTTCAGCAGGTACTAATTTATTCTTCTCTCTCTGAGAACGTAATTCATCGGGAGAATATATTGTTATTCGGCAAAAATGAAGCTGGGGAGAGTCAAGCACAAATACTAGCAGAGTACGCACCTGACGGCATTAACTGCTTTACCAGGACTGCCTTCATTGCTTTGAAGAATACTTACTTCTTAAGGACACCCACATCGTACTTTTGTAATTACAAAATTATTACCCAGAAAACATTTTATGTGAGCAAAAGCAATAAATATCTAACAGTGTTTATTAGAAACTCTTCGTCATAAGAAATGCCAGACACAATACCATCAAAGGTTGCGCCAAAACCTGTTCCACCATCAATATAAACGCGTCACCAATTATCAAATACCTATCACAGACAAATATCCGTGGAAACAATTAAACAAAAATTGCATATCGAATCTGCAACTATTACAGTAAATCTTATGTGAACGCCTTCGAACTAATGTATGAATATGACAAGCTATCCAAACTGATCCTGCCACTTCTCCACAACGCCACATCGCCGAGTATCGCCCGAATGTTCAGCCGTTTCCTAGCTACGGCTGACAATGGCTGAATACAGCGAAAGAAGAAAAATAAATGACGGTCAAAGAGATAAGTCGAAGTCAAAAACGTGACTTGAAGTCGGTTAAGGATTCAAAGTCAAATAAGGAAACTTTGGAAGCCAAGAGGCGGCCGAACATTCGGCCGATACTTCGGATTATCGTTTCGGAGTAGGCCTCCTTGTGCCATGCTACTTCGGGTCGGCGCAACACGTTATCTTCTTCAATTCTTCCCTGTCAATTAATTTTATCATTATGTGGCGATCAGTGTGATGGACACTGATCGCCACATAATGATAAAATTAAAAGAGACAAAATAGAAACACATTCAATAAAGGTCACCCAGCCTCGTGAGAAAACCTCGTAGTCCCTCGATGTTGAGAATGATGCCGAAAATTGGCTTTGCCGTTGCAGGATTTGTAGCTTAAATTTTTATTTCGTATCAATTATCATCCTTTGGACATACTTTTTTAATAAGCCCGTATTGTCCCACTACGGCTTCGCTACTCTCCTTCGTCTTCTTTTTATTTAAAGCTTTATCTAAAGAGTCCATCTCATCCCGCTATCTCAATCTAGGCCTTCCGCGATATCGCTTGAGCAATGGAGGACCTCAAATACTACTTACTTCATTGTTCGATAGTTTAAACATAGATTTTATCATTTAATACTTTTTTTTTAATCATCAACTGGGAAGTTCTTGGCCTTCATCTCACCGAGTATAGATAAGTTCGAAGGTGGAAGCCAGCTTCACCCGGAATCCTAACCCACAGAGGAACTGGCTATCTTATCTCTAACTGCCGAATCACAACAAATGCTGTTAACAGTCAACATGGCGACAGACTTAGATAAGATGGTGGTAGCTAGCCAGGCGGACTTAGAACAAGCCCTACCAACAACCAAACCGAGCAGAAAATTTTGCTCCCGCTGGGAATTGAACCTCTGGGTCTGAGACAGGTGGTTTTACCACTAGACCACAGAAAGGTCAGACTTCCGAAAAAGAGCTTGTTTTATTCATACTCAAAGCTGTAAATATCGCAGCAGTGGCAAGACTAGCAAGTCAGGACAGGCGGCATCATCCGATGTGGCCACTTGATTTAATTGAATTAAATTGAAACAATCGATGGCAGTTGCCAGCGGTTGGTCGTCTAGGTAGGTACTCTCCGATTTATAGTTGCTTGTTGTACAATGTGAATGGCTTACGTACATTTGTTACGTTAATAGTAATTAATTTTCCTAATAGATTTTTGACAGTTTGACTTGCTACCTAATCGAGAACTCCGTATGAGTTCGAAACTTGGTAGTCTAGTAGCAGCCCATACCCGAAATGAACGCATGCCGTAAATCAATCAACCTATAAGCTTTTAATGAGATCACAGACGGAAATGCGACTGAATTCTTTCCCAATTTTATTATCTTTTCCTAAGCTGATTATTCACAAATGCGTATAAATAGGTTATCTTATCTCGAGATACGAAAATGCTAACGACCCTTTATTACAAAGCCAGACAATAACAACAGAAATATGCACCTAATTATGCGATTATGTCATCACAACGTTATTCATGCATGTGATGCCGAATATAACGCACACACACAATCCTGCGCGCGCGCACACTTGAATGACGCAAGAAAAACAAAAGACAGCTTTTATCAACGCATCCGAATGACTAACACAGCTGAAAAGATATTTTTAAATGTCAATGTCGGTGCTCAAAAAACGCTAGCATTTCTTCTCATTGAATCGCTTCATAACAAACATTTCTCGACAGTGTAACAACTTATTCACTGGCACTCTGGCTCTTGTTGCTTTTTAATACCCCCGAGGCACTAATCGTCGTACACTGTGCCTGCTACAGCTGCTATGCGCCGTAATTGCTCACATATCAATCCACGAAGCGTAAGTGCCAACTTAACATCCGTTTAAAATAAACAAACCGCTTTGTTTAATATATTAGTCGTTACACTTTTATTAAGATAACGTTATTACATAATCTATTACTCCATCGTTATCTACATTATATTTATGGACGACTCAAACGATGCACAAAAATATAAATGTCGCAGCAAAATAACGATATCTGTAACGTTTAAATAACAAAAGGACATCGATACTAACGCATATCCGGGCGAATCGCCACGTTCAGGCCTTTAAACGCAACCGATAAAAACATTACTCGACGCTCTCAATAAATACACATTAATGTCCTGGAGCATTCTGGTTTACATTCCGTGCGGTTTCCAACGAGTTTTATAAAAGCTCCGTTCGGCCGCACACGCAATTACAAGCGCCTCTTTGCGGTACAATCAATATTTATTCCCTTACGAGACAATTCAGGACACACTAGTACATTACTGCGCCGGCTTCAGACCACGAACACGCCATGTTTGTGAAGCCGGCAATCAATTCCCGACTCGAAATTTCGTTCACGTTACAAGCGTAGCGATTTATGTAAGGGTGGGCGCACACTGGCCGGCCCGCAGAGTTCGTGTCCGTGCATAAATAACCCACCGTGCAATCTTCCAAGTTAATGATATTGCGATGCATTATCATTTCTGTCATTTGAAATCGCTCATTTCGTTTTTCTCGTCGATATCAGGAACAAATGGGCTTTCAGCGAATGCGACAAATTAAATGAGCACCGTGATTGTTTTCGTTTTCAATTAATACCGATTAAAGCTTGAATTCATGGGTGTTCACAGAATAAAAGTAAAAAAGGAATTAATTGCGCCGACAAGACAGAATAAAGGCAATCATAAAATAAACGGATAAATTTTATGGCGCGGAAAACAATGCGCTCGATTCGAACAATCGAAGTCGTCGATGCAATGCGAAGGGATGTTGAAGTGAAAGCGCATGCGCTGATACAAGAAAAAGCCTCGCGAACCAACCAGTTATTACACTAATCGCAGCGATATAATTCCCGAGTCAACTTAAACACAGGTTCCTTGCGGATCGAAATGCAAACATGGCGGGCGCTTTGAGCTCTATAGCGCGGGAACTGACAAGTACGGCTTGTCTATAACGAATGTTGTAATACTCAATACTATCAATTAGTTAGACATTGTAACTACGATTCAGTGGCTTTACCTACACTACTATGTTAACTGGACTTCAAAGCTGTCGGAAAGAACCCAAAACGGAACGTTTGAAAAACACCTTGCATTTGTTGTTTATTCTCTTTGAAATGCAATATGTGGCTCCCGTTACGATACAACGCAAAAGCTCGAGACAAAACTTAATTTATACATTTTGCACACTGAAAATAATGAAGCTCTGTAAGTATTGCAATTATTATTGGAGCTGAGCGAAGAAAATGTTCCAAGAATTCAAACACCTTGTTTGAATTCTTGGAACATTTTGAAGCTTTGCACTACATAATATGGGATCTAAGCAACGTCCATTATAAAAAACAGGTCAAAACGTTCGCAACAAAAGGCGATACTAGTTAGTTCACATATAAATGTGTGTACCGTATTGGGACAAAAACAAATGATATCACAAAGAAAGAAAAAATCTTAAATTCACTGACAGACAACGCGCAGCTTTTTTTTTTTTTTTTTGCTTTTTTTTAGCTGGGTCTAGAAGTATCAACGGGAAATCACCGTTTCCTCACTAAAATGAGGATCTAGATACATTCGTCAGCATTCGCAGTAAGTAGCCCGCACCTTCGGTCGCACCCGGCCCGTTTCGGTCCATCAAAACGCAGCGCGAAAGTCGCAAGCTTCGTTTTATCGCGTTCGCGCCAGAGTTATCTGGCCGAAGCGCCTGCGCAGCGCCCCGCTACAAAACGGTTGCTCGATACAACTCTTTATATCCCCATAAACGTTTTACATGTTATTTATCACGATCTTATCTTAGTGGGTGACCCGCTGTATTTATGACGCTAAATATTATAATCGTCTTTATGTAACTTGATATTGACTAGTGGCTCTATAATGGTGGGACTGTTGAGGTTTACAGGATTTGTAGAATAATATCAAAAGTTTTTTTAACACAGGCGCAGTTATTTATGTTGTTATTTAAGTAAATTATACCCATACAACTAACAAAGTTCCGAATCCGTCGACTTTAATATTTATGGTTACGCTTATAAATTATAATGCGAATGTATTCGTAACACCTAGCCGGTAAAGATGACGTTTACGACCGATGTGGTATCCAAATATTTATTGGCTTAGAACAAATTAAAAGTATAAAATGGTAATGTTAAGGAACTAAAATCTCCAAAAAGTATAATCATTCTGTCACTTGACGACCAAATCCTGTTTATTATTGGTATGGACCCACTTGTCTCAGTCACCCGGAGTGAATTTTAATGAAAGTCACCTTTACAACTCGTATAATTCCTTCTACGTCTATTTGGTAACAGTTTATAATGCGAGCTTCGTAATAAAATTATTCTTTTTTTATTATTCAAATTAATTATATGCCGCATATTATTTTATTGGATAATCCGCCTAAACAGCCATAAAATTGAAGCAATTTGAATTATAAAAATTGAATTAATTCCCTATAAGTATAGGATTAAAAACAAAAGTGTTAATAAACCTTAGATCCAACAGCAGAACGACCGAGTCAATTCATCGAATTAACTTCGAAGTACGTACAGAAACAGATTCGTATATATAAACGAAGATTACAAACTATATATCATGGATAGACCTCCTAGCATCTGGATTAAGATTAGGCAATTAAAAGTATGTTCTTTTAAGGGTAGCTATTAAAGAGTGAAATATAGCCGGGGAGGCCGGCCATGGCCACACAATTATTCGTTTAACCCCCCACAGGCGGCCACCACACAGCACAGACTATATTTAAAATTTATCACTTGGATATTAAATGTCGTCCCACATATAAATTACTGTCTGTAAACCGAGGTATTGGCACGATTACTGCACTAGTGATTTTGTATCTACTTTAATTGGAATTATTAATTTCTAATTGCCTTCTTCGGTACTTAATCGAGTTCATCTAGTTAATAGTAAGTTTCGTATATTAATAGTCCTGCGAGTAATTGGTATCATCTGTTACATTCCTGTAACATCCTTTCCATTAGTTGGTCTATTGCCAATATGGGCTTAACTTATGTTGTTTTCAGCCCATATACCAAGTACGTTTAACTAACCATAATATTTGTATCAATGTGTGTTCAGAATTAAGAATAAGTCGACTATAAAAAGTCCTTATTAAACCAAACTTTTAACAACTGCAAATCTTTTCTTAATATCACTTTAGATTAGATTCTGACTTTACCGCAACAAAATTATCATTACATACTTAAAACTACACGACTATATCAAAACACAAAGAATTAAAAAGAAGCATGACGTAGCGCCCTCTCGCGTTTTCTCGTCACACGAAATGGCCAGCTGAAAACTGAAAGGTTCGTATTTAAACTCGCAGTGTCGGACTGTTTTCAGTAGCGCTACGCACATAACTACGGACGATGTTTGAACGCCACCAATCTGTGAATTTATGGGGACGTTCGACGCTTTGAAGTTATATTGTTACCTACTGAACTTTTACCTCAATTTTGTTGAGACTTGTATTGTTCTATGTCTGATTTAACATTTTTTTTATTTTTTTTTAGCCGGTTTTGTCCCAGTGTTGGGCAAAGGCCTCTCTACTCTCCTTCCACCTCTCAGTCCAAAGCACCCATTGAGCAATCTTAGATGAAGGAGTGCAGTTCATCCTGCCATCTCCATCTGGGGCTGATGCAATGTCGCATGCCATTAAGCGGGACCCACTGGGTCGTAAGTTTGATTTAACATTGCTGTGCATTATTTTTGAAAAATAAGTTTATTCTAAGCATAGCCATATCTTTCTTGTCATCCATAATATATTTTATTATTATCAGCTCCACATGATTCTAAGTTGAAACAATATCGGAGGTTCATCCAAGTTCTATATTTTGTGGTTACATCAACGTTAAAATATTTCCTAACATTAATATTGATCACTAATGTGTCACCTATTTTTCACATCATAGGTTCGGGCTGCCTGCAAATTCTGTGAAGATCATTAATGCCAACAACTGCCTACGTATTTTATAAATCTTAACCTGTTTCACTAATTAGATAGACGCCTCCTACTGTGTCCTAAACACACCGCGACAAATTATTCATCCCCGCTGAGTTTTGAACTTGATATCCGTTAGTCCGTTCCCCAAAATAGTACCTCTACAAGGCCAACGGGGCTACGGAACAGGTTTAGTCAAACGTAAAATTATAACTTCCAATGCAATCCGTGCAAGTTCGCTTTCATTGCGAACTACTAAGGACAACTCCGTACAGGTGGCTCCTACCTCGCACGGCATCGTATTTCGTTCGATTGTGTATCGCGAATTGCGATCGAACCTTTCCGGTCGGAACTGGGTTGCACGCCCATCGTAAGCCATTGTGAGATTCACATTAATTGGCCTCAACCGCAGTCATTTAATATCTCGTAATGCGCTCGAAAAAACACAAAAAGGCACCCGAAATCTCCCAAAGCTTCAACATCCGCGCATTCAATGCGCTCGGTGTATAAACTGTAATGTGATATTTTCTTAAGCGATTTGTTGGCAATAGCAGATGGGTGTGTCTCGAAACAGGAAATAATTTCGAAGTTGTTGCCACTGACTGATCTGTCTGCATGGTGTTCGTTTTGTTAACAAACCACGTGTATTTATCTTGGAGTTTCTTCCATTGAAACATGACTACTTGTATACGTAGTTATTATATTCATTCTCGCTATAGTAGGGACCGGGGAGTATTGAATTTCGCATATAAACACCATCTGCTGCTGCGTTTGTGTTTTGTGAATTTTAAAGCTATGTAAACTATGTTGCACAAGTGTAACTATCTATGAAATTTATGCTTTAGAACTAAAGACACTCTTTTTTATAGTTTTGGTTAATGTAATTACCAGAACTGTCTTTTCTTAATCTTGAGTAGAACGTCCACGGAATGTTTAGGATTTTCTTTAACGTACGACAAAGTAGTGACACTAAATTATTCAAACGAACACTGGTAGAAGTTTATTCCTGTCAAATCTTAAAAAATACCTCGTCTATTCGTGTGCACACATTTGTTTAACGGGACCCATCGCTAACTAACTTACCGTTCAGGTAAAAACATTTTTTTTTAAACGCACCATCTCCCCGCTTTCGTGTCTAAACGCCACGACGAGGGATTATTATTTTAGTAACATCTGTACGAGTAACTCTAACTAGATACTAATAGATAACCACTGATGTTTTTTTATGCGATCCCGTTTTTTAATCTTTTGTATCGGGTCGTACACCAAATGTGCATTTTTATTTATAGGGGTCCGTTACAATGGAATATGTATTGGGGTACTATAGTCGGATACACAATAAAATGAATGATAGGTCGCACTTGTGACCACTTGTCGCTAATTGAATTTTTTATTAACAATAACAAACAAGTGCGTGGAATTACACTGACATTTGCGTAGCTCGCCCTGACAAAAGACCAGCGAACAAATAAATACACTGGAATCAATTAAATTAAATTAATTGGCGGCAGGTAGTTAATTATTAGGCGCAGTCGCAATAGTTAGTAGGCGACAGGACGTCCCCAAAGTTCCAATAAGCTGCTGCTAATTACGTAATTCAAGCACCGTGACCGAAATAAAAAAGCTAGAATAACTCGAGCATTGTGGCGCGGCAAACGTAAAGGGATTGTGGATCCGGGGACACGGGGACGAACGTCGCATTCTCTGGAGCTGAGTAGTTTAGTTCTCTTTTTTTGGGACGATCTAGGATGGAAGGCGTATAGTGAATTAGCTCCAATGAATCCCTTGGTCATTGTCGCAGTCAAAGGTATAATTTTATCCTTGTAGACTATAGTAGAGTTTATAGGGAGAGCGAATATACCTACAGACTTAGTCAAAATACTAGAAAGCGTCGTAGCGTTTTGAGAGACATTTTTAGTTTTAAGTACTCTGAACAATACTCGTATAAATGTCTCACAACTATTTCTTGCCCAACGGATCTTAAACTTAATTTAAATTAGCATACCTTATGAAAATCTCAAAGAAAAACAAAAAAGTGTATTCCTATTTCAAATAATTGTAAGGCATAACACGATCATTTTGGATTTCTCTTTCAACCCCCGCAGATACAAGTGTATCTGCAGGGTAGTTTTTAACGAACCATGTATTGTTACGGGGCATGCGCATGCCGCAGTCTGTCTCCTAATTAATGTAGTACCTATTCAATTTCATCCACTTATTATTTTTTGTGACACACCCCCCGAATTTATTCGCATATGCCAGATTTTTGCTAACCACACTCACAGTGTTATTCAAAAATGTTCGATAGCTTTTTTTATCTTTCTATCTATATGAGATTATATTTATTTTATTTGTGTACACTTTTATTGGGTACCGTAAGCCATATTCATCAATTATTCAATATTTATATAACACTAGCTGCGCCCCGCGGTTTACCCGCGTAAGTCTCGATGCCGTGGGAATATCGGGATAAAAAGTAGCCTATATCCAGGGTGTCAGCTACCTCCATACAAAATTTTATCAAAATTGGTCCAGGCGTTTGAGCGTGACGAAGTAACAAACACACACTCACAAACTTTCGCCTTTATAATATTAATGTGATTAACAATTTACACATATAGGACACTTAAAACTGTTTTTGGCTCGTGAACACAAACGAAGAAAAGCAAATGATGGCAAATTAAGAAAATATATTCTTGTCTTAATTTATCATCATTTAAATATAAAAAACATATAAATCCCCGCTTACATCTAAATATCGGAATACCTATCTAATTAGTTAAAATTATTGCAAACTCTTTTTAGCTTATGAAGGCTAAAAAGCATGAATGTAAAAACACATTTGAAGTAAACTCAAAAATCAATATTATCCCCGTCCCGATAACCAACAAGAAAAAAACCTGAACCAGAATATTTGCGAAAATTATGCAAATAGGTGCCTACATATGCTCGGTAATTATTTTCTTGCTACATGGTGACTCGTGTTGGACCCAGAAGCATTTATTATGTCTGTGTTTACTTAGATAAATGCACGTTATCTCGCAGCATCCGTCTGTAGCACGTCCGGGGAATTATCCGCAGATCTTAGTCCCGCACTATTTACCGTTATCCACAAAATCATGCATTCCTTTAACTACGGCGAGGTAAAAACTTTCAACTAATACCTTAGCTTCGTATGACTAATGGCCTACAGATGTTTCCGAAACGTAGACGTATATCAAAAATAGAAATTAGGGGTTACACGCTCGCCCTCGATCAATGATAATAATTAAAATTAAATTTTTATCTCTTCCAAATCTTGCAAGCCACCCAAGTAACGCTACGGTGTTTTACATAAATAAATAAATTTATATCTAGCGTTAGAATTTTTATATCATTCTTATGACGTAATGCTTTTTGGCGATGTTATCAGCGATTATCGCGAACGTTAGTTTTATTGCTTCTATATCTTAACGCTTGCAAATTATAATTAAAAGAGGTCTAAATAAGTAATGTACGCCAAAGTTTAGACTATATCAATTTGATTTGGTCGATTAAAATTGGTTTTTATCTGTGTCGTTAAGTCGTAAATGATTCAATTCGGCAATGTTTTAACATTATTTGAAACTGGTTTAATATGTTAAAAATCGGACCACTTTTATAAATAGACTATGTATTCAGTATGTATTTTATATTTTTTACATTAAAAACGGAAAGCTAATTTCGAACAACAGCATATGCGTTACATTCTCCGCTTTCAACACTGTCACGGGCTATTCCCTGGCGAATTTAAATTTGTAATTCCTTCCTTCGCTCCTCCAATAACAGCGAAACATTTATTAAAAAAACCTGTGACTCCTCCTACCGACGGAAGCAGCTGCAACCCTAATTATTACAAACATGGACTCCTGAGCATTGGGCAATGGTATAGATAACTAGGGTTATTGTTAATCATCTATATATAACTGTTATTAATTTACCAGCTGGCATCGAAGACACAAATTGTTAATGATTAATAAAATACTAATCACCGCGGGGTAATAATTGGGCTACACACTTACAGTAGGTACCAATGAGTTTCATTTTGACACTTCAACAACATTCATTGCGTTATTTACGCTGTTGAGCAGACAAATTTTTTAAACATATGAAGCAATGGATTAGCAATATCCTTCAAAATCATTCAGATCGATACGCAATTAGGATGCTGGTCTTATGGCCGAACCCAATAACATATCTATCACCAGTTTTGGCATACTGGAGATAGAAAAATCTATCTATCGATGGTTTTAACGTCCCAATAATCTATCAGACAATATGGAATCTTACCGGTCCATCCTATCAACTGATGGGAGGGCGTATGGCTTACTACGAATGGCTATTTGTATGAAAATACCAAACTATGCGTCCCAATAACTATTTGTTTGGCAGGACAGTTACTAAAGATGACACATTGGTCTATTCCCCGAATTGCAGGGATAAACGTATTTAACTAAGCATGGTTTACTTAAAAAAATAACACTTTATAAATAATCATATAAACCATGTCCGATTCAAGTAAAAGTACGTTACGATCTGAAGGTGATTTTGGAATGGTAGCAGAAGTTATCGACTCGGAAAGTGGTTTTGGGGTCCAGTCACTTTGTTCACACAGAACTTACAAACTGTAACGTTACGATTCGCCGGAGGGCCAGTCGTAGGTCACAAGTTAAATAATTAAGAAATATAAAAAGGAATTAGAACTTCAGAGCTTCGGCCTCGGGAAAGCAGTTACGGGAACAGGATCTTCAGTCGAACTCAGGACAGCATCCCATAAACGCCGCATCGACCATATGACTAAATTAAGTAGTTATTCATTTAAATAAAACAGCAGTGGCCTATTTAAGGTAAATCCGCAGCTGTAGCCCGCGAAATTCAAATTTTCTTTAGTTTTTGTAATTTGCAGGTCAGTGTTAGGTTGTATCTTGATAAAAATATGATTCGCGACTATAACAGATATGTATTTACAGAATTATTATCATTAGAATCATGAATACATCTCCATAAGTTAGATTTGTTCCATTGAATGACTTTTTCATGAAATCATGACATTGGGGAACAAATCTAACTTAGAGAGATATATTATTGATTCTAATGATTATAAATCTGTAAATACAACCTGATACTGACCGACAAATTGCAAAAAACGTAAGAAAATTTGAATTTCGCGGGCTACAGCTGCGGATTCACCTTAACACCGAAATATAATTATCGTCTAGTAACCTTAGCAACGTGTGGTGTTTCTTATGTCATACTGTCAATTACGTTTCATTAATCCTCTCCAGCGTTAACTATTTCACCAATATGTAATCAAATCTTGTATCATGTACTACTTACTTACAGAGTTTTAATTTAAAATAAATTATATCTTAATCCACTAATTTATTAAGAAACAAAGAAGTTTTAAAATAAGGCTAATTACACGTTGGCTATACACGTTGTTTTTTAACAATCTTGTTAGTAGATAATGTGGTCATAATTACAAGAACATTGATCATCACTATAAAATCAGTATCAATAATTCCATTTACAATTTTAAATCAGCTGTCAAGTATTTTATTTGTTTTTAAAAAGCCATAACCGAACTATTTTATTATGACATCTGAACGTCCTACGCGAATCTCACGGGCTTGAACATTTCTTTAAACGTTTCATTTGTTGGGCCTGGGATATTTACGATTTTGGATAGCTATGGGCGGTCACATTTACGGTAATGGAAGTATCGTTTAATGAGGATACGATACATTTAATTTGAAGCTAATAAGAGGCAGCCTTCATTTACCGTCCCACGCATTGAAATTGAGAGGTTAGAATTCAGACATAAATATCATAATGCAAATAATAAAAAACAAATCGAATGGAACAGTCGCGGTCTGCACTCAAATGTTGTTGATACCGCTGATGATTTACAAAGTCACTGTTGGGCTTGCGAAAGACCTAAAAAAAGTCAACCAAAATGTATTGCAGCATTTTCATAAGAAGTGCCATTAATACTTTTGTAATAAACCTGTCCGAACACAGATAACATCACAATCTCAACTTCACCAAAAGCTAAAAGGTCGTTTATAGGGACATAAACGTTTATAGAATCATAAAGCAGAGCCAATCTTTTGTTTCCCGTCGGCCTACGCCCGCCGACGACATAACTAATCGAACGATTCCGCTTTTTGTCTTTACAAGGGACATAATCAATTGTCACTTCGAGTTTAGATATTTCCCACCTAAGTTTAAGATGTCTAAGATCCATTTGGAACGGGTTTAGAATTGTCCGTGGACAATAAACGATAGGATATCGTATTGCATGGAGAAAAAAGGTGATGAGTTGACGATGTCGTGGTCTTGGCGCGTAAATGAATGGCTTGTGTGTCATAGACATGGGACCTCTTGATGACCATCATTTAAATCTTTAACGATGTTCGAAGTTTCAATTCTTATCGATATAATATTATGTCAGCGTATCGATTTAGCTATTACCTTGTTTTTTTCTTTGTTTAGTTTCGATGTCGAATAAAATGTCAAAGGCGTCCAATGTGAGAAAAATACTTTTACTACTTTAGAAATGATCGTTCAATCAAAAAAACGTCAAGTCTTTATTGCTAGTTCAGGCTCCAACGCAATTTATTCAATGATGCTTAAATATATTAGTCTACAATTCTAACTTTTTATTAAAAAGTTTTATTGATTGAAGGCTTTCAAACTCATTAACGTACAAAAAGCTCTAGATTCGACCACTCGACCTAAGAAAGAAACACAATTAGTTGAAATATCAAATGGGACCTGACACATGCGTCTGCGCACTTAACGCGTAATCGATTGCTCCACTTGCTCACACCGCTACTTAACAATGAAGAGACATCGTCGTAATCAAAAGTCAATTAAAATGCTGTTTATTCATCATTGGCCCGGTCGGCAGATGATTTATAATTTCGCAGCGGGCCATCGCCGCACGCGCACTGTCGCGGTCGCTTTTTAAATTAAAATCGTACGGACCCGGGCGTGATCTTATCCGACTCGATCAATTTAGATAAAATAAATATTTATACATTTGACTCGGGATGGGTGAACAAAGCGTTCGGTAAATTGATTATGTCAATGAAAAACTTATTTGACGTTTCGACGTTTGCCCCTATTCTATCAGCTGTTCCGATTTAAGATATGTATTTACAAAATTTTACGTCTTGTTACGTCAGATTTAAATTCAAGCATTTTTTTGTAACGATTTCTGTCACTTTAAAATGTGAGATTTTAGGGGGCAAAGCTCATGAGAGAAAATATTTGGAAACGAGACAGGTCTATTAGATAATTTTTATGACTAAGAGGCAAGCAGTTCAAAACATTTATCCGAAGCTTTTGAGAGCCTCCACCTGTCTGCTACAAACTTATGGAGTAAGCCTAAACATTTTATTTATATGGACAACACTTTAAATAATATTTACTTTTCATTGACAGCTTTGACAGATGGTTACACTCGGACTTTGCTTGAGCTTTTACCATTATTGTGTGCTCACTCAGAAGCACACAATATAAATTTAGTCTCTTTGCTGCCCAACAATATGAGTTATATTAGAAAATTCTCTTGAACATTTGATTGTATCTCGCGTAATTTGTCTTGTGTATGAAGAGTTAGTACGGGTTGTATAATGTATGAAGTCATTAAAAGGCAATAATAGTAGAGAAAAATATTATTTTATTCATACTCTGCGTTTGGAAGCGTAATAAATACGAAAAAATTTCATATCCTAGCTAAAAGTTACATCACAAAATTATTTACTTACGTATACTTCTTACAATTAAGCTATTTACAATTGACTAGGGTACATTTCAGTTCTGCGATACCTTTTACTTACATAGTAATATTTACAGTACATATTTTCACACAGTTCTCACTTCACATGATAAATTCAAGACAAGTACCTAACATTATCACAAAATACTCAGCATGTCAGGTCTTAAAATTAATCAGGAACCTTAAAGTACCAGTGTATGTATTATTACTCGTTTATATTACAACCTATGCATGCACATATGCAAATAGGAATGTATGGGTTTACATAACTTAATTTATCTACAAAGAACTCATAAAAAAGTGGACAATGAATGCTATTCAAACAGGTACAATAGATACTACAAATAAGTTCAGAATTCGTTATAGACATCAATAGTACTTACAGTACAATAAAAAAGCAGATTTTTCAAGTCTGGCACAAGACCGATTACTGTTACATAATACAATTTAATATTACAGCACCAACAAAGATAAGCTTACAAACACAATTTGCGTCCAGTACATATGCCAGTTATTTTAATAATATTTGCTTTACAATGATATTTACAGATAACAGAATAAATCACAATGATCGTTCGCTTATACGAAGTAAGTCTTTCTAGGATGCGTTGTGCTTGACATAGGAATTTGTTGAGCGGGCCTTAGAGGTCGTTCCTCACACTGGTGATTATCTATGGAGACGTAACTGTGATGGTGAGGTAGGCGGTCGTCAGGACGACCCTCGCTACTAGCTACCGAACACGTTTCATCCTCCGTGCTGCGCGCTGACACCTCTGCGCTTGCGCTGGTCGAATGCATCGGGCTTGACATCATCAAACCAGGTGGATTCATCCCATACTTATACCAAGGATCATGAGACGTCGGCGGCGCCGTATACCTCAAATTCCCATGACGACCAAACGCTTCCCTATTACTACCACTTTTCATATTATTCGCATTATGAAGCGTCCGATTTGGAAGAGTCACGTCCACATCCGGTAAACGAAAATTTAGCTTTTCCCAACAGTTTCTCTCACCCCACACGATCACTGTACACGTTTTAAGTAACACTTTTAAGTCCGGGTCTATGTTTATGGCACTCAAGTCCGTCGTCACGAGGAATATTATCTTTTGACGTCTATGCCTAACGTTCACTGAATTGATTGCACTTTGTATAGCCGCATTCGATTCCGCCGCGTACCATTCTTGCTGTAAGAATGATATCGATAACACTATAACGAGTCTTTTAGAACTTTCGGAGGCACTCACTAAACTGTCACCTGAACGTCTTTCAACCAAGGGCAAGTCCCTGTGTTGTAAACATAACGTATGTCCTATATTTTCTAGTTCGGAACTCACGGCGCGCGTCACAAAGTCTTCATCTCGAGGATTGTACACAAAAAAAGCGTCGAACCGTTTGTTTTTATTGTCGTTCATATCTTTCGGAGTCGAAGTGAAAACTCTTACACCGTATCTCGAATGCATCCATAATTTAAAATCTTCCCGGAACATGAAGAGCAAAGCACACATTAGTAAGAGAATAATTGCTATTATCAGCACCGCAGCGATATATGGAATGTAATTTTCGACACCGTCATGCGATTCAATGAATAATCGCTTCAGTGTCTCGGTGCCGGTCTCCTCAGTTGTAGTATCTGTCTTACATTCCTTAGCTACTGTTGCGATGGTTTTATTCATAGCTTGACCATGAGCAAAGTAGCACATCATAGTCTCAGTATCTTTTGACTTTTTTATTAGCCACTGATTCAACTGGTTGACGTCTTTACAATCGCAAATCCAGTTATTCCCATCTACTGAGACACGAGTGCGGGGATCGTTGTCTGTAATGACTCTCCATGGCATGTAATCAACGTACCCGTTATTGTCTAGACCCAAGTACTCCAGTGAAGGCAGGTAATTAAATGTATCATTTTCTATAACCTTGATCTTATTGTCACTGAGATACAGCTCATTCAGATTTGGTAATCTTGTAAACTGTGTATTCCTCAAAACCTCCAATTTATTGTTTTCCAAATGAAGAATTCTCAATGACTCAATACCGTTAAATGTTCTATTTTGTATTGTGTTGATATTGCTGTTATTGAGGTACAAGACTTGTAACTTTTTTTTGCCGATGAAAACGTGATTCCCTAACTCTTTCAAGTCATTTCCATCCAAGTATATTTCGGTCGCGTCCATCGGTATTCTGTCCGGCACGTGATCGTAGCCAGCGCTCGAACAATCGACCACGTTAGTGGTGGTCCAGGTTTGATCATGATAACACGAGCATTTATCTGGGCAAGTCATCTTACAATCACAGGCGTCAAAGTCACAACAATGGCACACCGCGAAACAATGTGACTCGTACTCGCACAAAAATTCTGAAGATTTTACTTCAAGCAAGAGCATATCCGATCTGGTTCGCGAATGGGTTAAAGAGCACCTTACACTTTCTAAATCCATTACTCTCGGGCGCTGCCTGAGGTCACTTAATTGGTTAATTGTCTGCAGCCATTCCATTGTACAATCACACTCAAATGGATTTTCGCTAATATAAAACTCGGGTAAATCTTTGTCATCCGGAACAGCTGATATTGCAAAGGCACCGAGCTCTAGTGTTCTTATTTTATTTGCATACAGAATAACTTTGTTTAGATTATATTTTTGTAGGAATGTCCCTGGGCTTATTTTATCAATATTGTTATTGTTCAAAACAACCGTCTCTATGCTACTTGGAAAAGAGAACTCATCAATGCTCCTTAATTTATTGTAACTGATATCGAGCATTTTTACTGAACATGATTCCTTTAGTCCGTATGTGTCTTCAAGCTTCTCAATTTTATTTTCGTGCATATCCAGCCATTCAAGATTGGTAGGAATATGGCTGTAATCAAACCAAAGTAACTCGTTGTTAGACACGTTTAACCAAACAAGCGGTTGGGTGTTAGTAAATATGCCTTTCAAGTCCACTAGTTTGTTACCGTCCAGTCCGATTGCTTTTAGCTGTTGGTTTGAAGCAAAAGCTCCGTCGTCTATTTGATCTATGTTGTTTGAAGCCAAGTTCAATATTTGCATTGAAGGTAATGCAGCAAATGTATCCTTTGATATCTTTTCAATTTTGTTTCCAACAAGACGTAAGCCATACAAATCATCCAATCCTTCGAACTGAACAGTTGTGACTTTCGTTATCCTGTTCATGCCCAAGTCCAAGGATGTCAAAAATCTCAGTGTTTTTATAGCCTCCGGTACTTCTGATAACTGGTTCCCGCTAAGTCCCAAGTCATGAAGCTTCGTTATATTTTCAAAAGAACGTAAATCAACTTTCGTTATTCTGTTACCATCAAGAAACAACTGATTCAGTACATAAAGATTTGAAAAATGTCCGCTGTCCACTTCTAATATATTATTATGAGCTAAAGAAAGCGAGTGAAGGTTTTTCAAATTAGAAAATGCACCATCCGCTACGCGTGCGACGTTGTTGTTCTCCAAACTTAAAAACTGAAGGTTATTCAAATCTTGAAATAATAGTGCATCTATTTTTGTGATTCTATTGTGCGATAAATTGAGAACAATCAAACGGACTAATCCTGAAAATGTGTCTCTATTTACCCATTCACTTGTCAATTCATTCACTGATAAATCCAATATTTGCAATTGATCCAATCCTTCCAATAGTCCAGGGGCTAGTACACTAAGCGAGTTGTTGTTTAAATATATTTGTTTGATATCTCTCGAAGACTGGAACATTTCAGGTGGTAAGGCAGTCAAAGCATTTGTTGACAGATTCAGAATTTGTAAATCACTCAAGCCCACGAACGCTCTATCCGCTACAGCTGATATTCTATTATTTTGTAAGAATAACTTTTGAAGTGCGCGTAAACTTGATAATCCGTTGTCAGGTAGATTCTTTATTTCGTTGTACGACATATCTAACGTTTCTAACACTGTGTTGCATGATTTACCAGGTGCAGTTGGTCCATTGCCCCAGTCGGAGAATCCAAGATTTGATATGTCTTGTAATCGGTTTTGTGTTATATTCAGCTCTTTTAAATTGTACAAAAGACAGAATATCTCAGGAGGCAAGTTCCAAATGTTGTTATCACCCAAATCCAAAGTTCGTAAGTCAGTAAGGCCTCGAAATGTGTCTCTATGGAATTCCATAGACATCGCTGACCAATCCGTGTTGTGTGTTCGAAGAGTCAAGCTCCGCAATCCACTAAGCGGGGATAACACTGCAGAGGGAACATATCGAATCTTGCAAGACTCTATCCTCAGTTCTCTAAGGTTGTGGAACCGGGACAAAAGCTGTGTTCCTTCTTCTTTTCTTCTTCCAAAGTCGAGAGAGCTCTCGAAAAAGAGCACATCTGTGCAATGTAGATCTAGGACAGTGATGCGCTGAGCTTGTGAGGAGCTTAGACCGGCCAGTAGGTCTGTAGCGCCGGCAGCAGTGCGGAGCGAGCACGCGAGCTGGACGCGAGTGGATTCGCTGGCATCCCCCGACACTCGCTGCCACTCGCACTCCTGAGGCGCCTCCGCGACGCGGCTCGTCAGCGAAGCAGCGCCGGCACCCAAGTACATCCAACTACATGCGGCATACCACACAGCCAATAATCCCATCGATAACATCTCGAATAACTCACTTTAAACTGTCACTGTATTTAAATTGTCACCGTTTGAGTTGATATTATCGCGCACATCGCTACGTTAGTCCGGACGCGCTCGGAAAACTTCACGAATTTCCCGTCAAACTTGTTTCGAAGTGCGACACATAACGGCACGAGTTGGCGAGCTGAGGTGCAGCAAGCGCCTCTCTCGAACACTCGTGAGAAGCGACTGAGTGTAGCGCAAGGCAAGTTGAGCGACCGGCCGGTGGCGGCACGCTCCCCGCGCACGGTTGCTCCTCCCCCGACAGAGAGCTCCGATACGTCTGTCTCTGTCTTTTAAAAAGTTCACAACGGCAACAAGTTGCTCGCCGCAAGATTGGCATGAACAGAAGCGCGCTTTGCGAGCTTTTATAAACATGGCGGTGCTTACTTTGTTTGTTTTGTCTAATCATAAAATTTCAATAGAGTTCCGACAGAAGAGCGTGCGAACTAAAAAAAATATATAGTTTATATTAAAGTATAAATTGAAACTCACAACTACTTAACTGAAGAATAAGATTTTTTGCTGTACCAGGATATTTACAAAATCAACAAATGGGACGGACTTAGTCAAGTTATTAAAATTAATAATGTATATAGGCTTATAATAGAACACGCTTATTGCTCAATAATCAGTTATATTTTTAATCCACACTGATAACTCAAACAACAATGCAATAAATGTACATAATCTTACAGGAATGCCAATACCAAAAGATATAGACAGAAAAATGATATTTGTCACCTCTTATCACCTGAGAACGTGCATATTTTCACATGACCACTGATAATGCAGTACAATTACACTGTCACTTCTGTTAATTTGCTTTTGTTCTACCATCTGGGACCTACCTGGGTTATGACGCATTTTGCGATATCTCGTGTTATCTAGCTCACTTGTCGACTTACTCATGATGACGTCATCAGTAAAGTGTTTCTATACTTCCTATCTTCCTAAAACCTCTTTGGAAACTTTTGGATGGCCGATAATCGGGTACTAAATGATTAAAGTGTGAAGTAGGTAATTAGTGATTCCTCGACTTATCAGTCCATTCTGTATTTTTATCAATGCTAATGGATACTTTCTTTCTGTTTTGTAGCACTACCTATTAAGCGATGCATTTTAATATTAAAATAATATATATATTATTAAACCATCCTGTATATTTTTAAACTAAAATGTAGAGTCACATTTAAAATCTTTTCTTAACACATCCGCATTTATTACACTAAAGTTATTTGAAGAAGTGAAAAAATGTACCAAAACGAACTTTAATTAAAAAAATACCACATAAAAATAACATTCACACATTCAGTTTTTTTAAATACCTGAACTACTGTACGGCAACGTGTTCAATACTTCCGTTTCTTTGGTATTTTATCACAGAATCAAATGTAAAAGCGAACACGCAATTCAGTTGGACAAACAAAAGGCGTCGGGGAACATGAAAGGGCTTTATTGGCATTCTCGGCGGCGAAACACAAAAATTGTACCGCAAAGAGTTAACTGATCTAAACGAGTGCACTCCGAGTGACCTGACGGTGGCATAACGTGGATTTATGGATATCTCATTTTATTATTATAGTATTGATTCTCTGCTTGTCATTTGGGGTGGCCATAATCGCCACGCTTGGCAGGCGGGTTGGCGATCGCAGTATGGTGTTAAAATGCATAGAGAACGCTGCTGCCCATTCTCTAGTAAGTCTCTTAGTCGCCTTTTACGACACCCACGGGAAGAAATAGGATGGTGCTATTGTTTACGTCCGGCAACACACGGAACCGATGACCTTGTGAAGGCCGCAGGTATCCGCTGGATGCGGGAAGCACAGAACCGGTTGAAGTGGCGGTGCTTGGGGGAGGCCTATGTCCAGCAGTGGACATCTCTCGACTGAATAATGATGATGATGATTCTCTGCTTTGCCTTCCAGAAACAAAATTTTGCTGAAATCCTAGCACAAGATAGAACTGACTGCCTCGTTGGTTAGTGGTCGCAAGCGCTACTGGTGAGCATGAATTACTGGGTTCGAGTCCCAGGTCGGGCAAAGTGTGATTTGGTTTTCCCATCAGGAATTTCTCGGTACCAGCCCGGAGTCTAGATATATACCCGGTTGATGGCAAAGGCTCGGGATATAACATGGTACTTAAAAATAACTGGTAAAATATGGGTGTACAGCCTCTGCCAACAATTCGGGGATAACAGGAGTGATGTTTATGATGTTATATATTTTAACACGCATGTAATGTCATCGACGTTGAGGGAATTTAACCGAGAAAACTCATCACACATTACGAGAGTCGACGTACAGATTTTCTTGAATCAAAATAGACCGGAAACCTTCAAAAATAAACAAATAATATAAATTATAGTTACGCTTATTAATAAGTACAAGTCGGGAGTATTGCAGACCAATTCTAAAGTCAAGTTTTTGCGAAAATGAAAAAGCTAAGAAACTATAATAATTAAGCCTTTCAATTTCCCAAAAAATACATTAAAAATTCATAGTATCCTTCATTTGTTTCTAATAAAAACAAGTTAAGTATTCATTCATAACAATTTGAACATACATTTTAACAATAATTAGATAAACAAAAATAGATTCTTGAATAAAATAAAAAATATATTAAATAAATAAGAAACTATATCATTAGCAAATAACTCCTTACTACTCAGTAAGGAATTCTGGCCAAATGCCATATTTTTTTTTTTTTTTTTTGGGTGGGAAATTATCAAATAACTGGGAGCTGGAGGGCGTGTCAGACTTTTACTGACTAAAACCCACCCGTGTTCCTTCCATTGCCTGTGTGCCAGGGCCACGATATCCCTTTCGGACAAACTCGCAACCCTGGCAGGCATTGGTCCTAACGGACCCCGTCAGTTTGTGCTGACATCTCTTTGAGGCGCGCGTGGAACACAACGCGCCGTCGACCCGGGCCTGGTCCTTATCGGACGGCGAGCTACCCATCGCTCACCGTCCGCAGGCCCGCGCCTACGGTGGCCGGAAATCGGCACGCGACTCCCGACGCCCGGGGCGTCTCCTGCGGCAACTAAGGGCGCGAGGGTGCGAACCTTGTCTCACCCTCACACGTTCCGCCTCTTCCTTTCGCTAGCATAACTGCTTCGCAGAAGGAGGTGACAGCCTCCCATGCACTCTCGCTCCGAACCATGGCCTGAACCAGGGCCGGACGCGAGAGATAGCCGCCGCCGATCACCTCCGTGAGGACACGGCGGTGCTCCGCCCACGCTGGACAGACCTCCACCGTATGCTCCACCGTGTCCTCTGGGCGATCCACACAGTGGTGACACCCGGGCGTTTCCTCCCGCTTTATCCTGAACAGGAACCTCCCGAAACAACCGTGTCCGGTGAGGACCTGCGTCAGGCGGTAGGTGAGGACGCCGTGGCGCCTCTCTAGCCACTCCTCAAAGAGGGGACTTATCGCCACAAGTGTGGCGTGCCCAGCGCTGGGTATGCGACAATCGCACTCTCCTTGTCGCCATGAGATCCCGCCGGAGCTCTGTCCGCTGTGCCGTGATTTCTCGCGGCAGCGGAGTTTCACCCCGGCGTTTCGCCTCCTCACGCCACTCCCAGATATGCGCGAGGACTTTTGCCTCCAGATCCCATGGCGGCAGTCCGCCAAGGAGGCTCGCCGCCTCACGGGAGACCGTGCGGTAACCCCGTACCAGCCTGATGGCCATGACCCTTTGGGACGCGTTCAACAGCTGGGCTGGTCGCAGCCTTAAGGAACGCGCCCACACCGGTGCCCCGTAAAGGGTCTGGCCATAGGCATGAAGCTCCAATTAACAAATAAAAAGAAAAAATAGCCACGCCTTGTATCAAAACCTTCAAAGTGCGAGTGAGACCAGCACATAGTAGGATTCCGTCAATACTTTTTTGAACCAATTCAGTTCTTCATTAAAATAAGCCAAGTTGTAAATTTAATTTTAAATAAAATTTAAAAAATATGAATTCTACTGATTATTTACTTCAAACAAAGAGCCAAAGCAAATTTAGAGCCGAAGTTTTCATAAAATGAAACTCCGGAAACTTAACCTTTTTATAATATTTTTTTATGTGAAACTAATACATTTTTGTTGGTAACGAAAATGAGGTATTCCACTCAGAGCACTGATTTCAACAGCACTTGTCCGAACCGCACCTTAGCACTTCCACTAACCGCACTGAAACAAAATTTTGATAAGTGCGGTTTGGTGGAACAGTTTATTAATATTATTTTCAGTCCCCGAACGGCACCTATGTAAAATATTTTTTTAGTGATGGGTTGTATTTTTTTGTTCAAGACATAAGCAAACAAAACATATCGATATAAATCAGCAGAAGTTAAGTCTTCCGGATAATTCCACCTTGTTCACCTGGAGCAAAGAGTAATGTTTTATTTGTGTCGCTGTCAGTAAACAAAAAATGAGAGACCTTGTCACTTTTCTTAGCGATTTCGTTTGTTCAAAATTGTTCTGAGGTTCAAATCATACAGTATTTCAACTAGGAACAAACTGGTCGAATGAACACACTCACACATATAGACCGCTACATGAAATCTAAGTATGTTTCAGTATGCAGTGAGTCGGGGCTGTCACATCGAGGCAAGTTTAGTAATTGCGTGTTATCATGTAGGTAATCCTACCTACATGATAATTATAAGTCTAATTTAATAGGTTGGGGAAAAAGTTTCTTCGCATTTTTTAAGAAAATTCAAAACATTTTTAATATAGTTTATTTACATTTAACTAAAGTATGTAGATACCATTTTGTTCGATAACTTTTTGCCATCTTGTAGGTAGGGACATGATCCCATTGCTATAGAAATTTTGGGACTTCTGATCAAAATACCGCGACAAGTGGTTTTGGCAGTCCTCTCGTGATGTTAACCTGACACTGCCTGAAGAATTCTGAAGAGACCGAAACCGGTGGAAATCCGAAGGTGCAAAGTCAGACCTATACGGCGGATGCATTAACACCTCCCAGCCAAACTCTCTTAATTTATGCTGAGTGGCTAAAGATGTGTGAGGTCTAGCGTTATCATGATGAAAAACCACACCCCTTCTGTTGATTAATTACGGCCGCTTTCTCTCAACTTCTTGCTTTAATCTCATCAGTTGTTCGCAGTAGAGTTCAGAATCGATGGTTCTGCCTGGTGGTAACAGCTCATAATGAATAATGCCCTTCCAATCCCACCATACACACAGCATCACCTTGTTGCGAGTTAACCCGGGTTTCACCACAGTCTGTGAAGCCTGACCGGCCTTTGACCACGACGTTTTTCACATGTTCTTGTGTGCGTGATCCACTTTTCATCACCCGTTATCAGCTTCTTCGAAAATGGTTCGGTTTCATTACGTCGTAAAAAGAATCACAAATGAGTACATGGTTCATTAGGTTTCTTTCAGTGAGCTCGTGAGGTACCCAAATAACGAGCTTTTTTGTGTACTCAGTTTTTTTCAAATGTGCCAAAACTATTTTGTGGTCAATTCCCAGTTCTTCAGCTACGTCGTAACTACTGATGTGCCGATCTTGCTCCACTTTTTCAAAAATGGCATCCATTTTATCCGTAATAGGGCGACCAGAGCCACGCGCATCTTTGACATCAAAATTTCCGGATTGAAAATGCTTAAACCAAATTTGTGCTACTCTCACAGACACTGCACTAGGTCCATAAACATCGCAAAATTTTTTCGCGGCTTGCGTTGCATTTTTACATTTTTTGTAGTAAAATTTTAAAATGTGTCGAATTTCTTCATTAGATTCACTCATCTTGATAGTACGAAAAACAAATGAAAATCACACATTTTCCTAATTTGAATTTGGAATTATGTTCTTTAAAATTTAAACTTTCAATGATACCAAAACCAGCCAGATACAAATAGTATAGCCAAAGAGATTTTATTACAAGTTCATACATACTATAATGCGAAAAGACTTTCTCCAACCTAATATAATAATAATTATGTCGTTTGTTTTTTGTTTTCTTACCAGAATACATTTTTAAATATTTCCTACAATCAAAAATAAAAAACAAAACATTTAAAATATAAAAAAAATTAGTTCCACCGGTGTTGGGAGCAGGGTTCGAGCTACCAGTTGTTAGGGCTGCAGGAGATAGGAACTTCCTCACAATGCGAGCCGTATCAAGGAATACTGCCTTTTGAATCACGCCCTTGATCCAACCGCCTAACGAGAGCCTCGAGAGATGTTGATCGAGGCTTTCAGGCATCAGGCTTTTGGCCGTAACGACAATCGGCACAATGACAGCCAAGCTCACATTCCGCATGTCAACAAGCTCGTGTCGAGATATTATGTTTCTCTTTCGAGGTTCTCGTCATGTGGAATGGCAACATCTACAATCATTGCGCGGCGCGCTAATCGATCTATCAACACTACCTATATCAGGCAAATTGACGACAATAGTCCGGTCAGTAATGATAGACCGATCCCAGTACAACGTCACATGGTAATTTTCGAGAACTAGGTCAGGCATATTAATTATTTTCCGCCATTTTGGACTTGTTAGTAACTTAAATTTAATACTTGTTACTTTTTTACTTCTCGAAGAGAGGAGGCCTGTGTCCCAGCAGTGGGAACATTATAGGCTGATTATGTATGAGTGTTATGTAGTAACTTACGATTGCTTCCAAAATTGATTTTAGTTTAGATTTTTTTTAAATTATTATGTATGTGTGAATGGAATCAAATCAACTCCTCATAATATGTAACTATTATATCGTCAACGTGATCTATCAACTCAGCCTTGCGCTGACCAGTCTGAACTATTTAGATTAGGTTAATTACTTATTTATAAATAAGTAATTAACCTAATCTAAATAGTTCAGATCCGGGTAGCCTACTAAAAACAATCTCTTTTTTCTATTAATGCAAGTCGTTTCTGGCACTCGCCGGCCGCTGCCGCGGCACCGCTCGCTTCGCTCGCTCGGCTCGTGCGTAGGAGGTCACAGTTTTAATCTAACCTAACCTACCCATTTTTTTTTTAAAGAAATTAACCTAATCTAAATAGTTATGTTCCGGGTAACCTACTAAAAACAATATCTTTTTTTCTATTAATGCAAATCGTGTCTGGCACTCCCCGGCCGCTACCGCGACACCGCTCGCTTCGCTCGCTCAAAAACGTTTATTGTCTGAAGATTGTTTGCTGTAATAAATCATTTGATTAAAGACCAAATGCCATAATGACATTATACTTGATAATATTTTGCCAAGTAAAAATTTGACCAAATGAAAATATGCGTACTAAAATCATTCGAAATATTGCAATGGAATAAAAAAAGGTTGCTAAAATTTGTTTGGGTAATGAAAATTTGACAAAATCTTTTCGGCAAAACGGCAGGATCCTACAAATTGCATACGTAAAAATTTACCCGCATTCATTACGTACGTTATCGGAGCCCTTTACTGTGCGTGGTTCGATTGCACTTACTACTCGTTATGTTATAGTTGGTAATGTCCTGAACACAGAATATAGTATACGTCCCATCACTACAAACTGTATGCAGGTGCCGTTCGGAGACTTAAAGTAATATTAGAAAACTGTTTCACCGAACCGCACTCATCAAAATTTTGTTTCAGTGCCGTTAGTGGAAGTGCTCAGGTGCTGTTCGGTCAAATGCTGTTGAAATCAGTGCTCTTAGTGGAATGCCTCACGAAAATTACTAAAATAACGAAAGTTCCTTAATTATCTAGGTATAGAACCCTAACAGCGATACTTTAAACTTTTAAAGAAATCACATTCGATAAAACAAAAAGGTAAAGTAATCACAGCTTTACAACAAATTGCCTCGGAATGTAAAAGATCAACAATCCATGTATACCTTCAAAAAATCTGTAAAGAAACACATTTTAATTTGTTTTATTTATTTGGGAAAATAAACAGTTACACATAAAATTTACGCTGTGCAGTGGGTTAATCTGTACCCACGACATTTTCCACACATTATAAAAACAACAAAACTAATGCGATGTGCGCTTACAATTAGGTACCTACTTACGTATAATTAAATTATGCTGTTAATATTAAAACTAATCACTAAAAGGCATGCAAAAACAAGAAATTATAAAGATCATCATCTGCCTAGCCTTTTCCCAACTATGTTGGGGTCGGCTTCCAGTCTAACCGGATGCAACTGAATACCAGTATTTTACATGGAGCAACTGCCTATCTGACCTCCACAACCCAGTAACTGAGTAATACGATACCCCTTGGTAAGACTGGTTGTCAGACTTTCGGGCTTCTGACGACCCGTAACAACCGTCAAAGATCCACGAATGACAGCCGGGACCAACGGCTTAACGTGCTTTCCGAGGCACGGAGGAGTCTCGGTATGTAAAGATGGTCACCCATCCACGGACCAACCCCGGCAATGGATCGACCCATGCGGCTGTTATTACTTAGCCACGAGCAAGATATTAAGAGTTAAATATATTACGGAGCAATATCCAAAATAGTTCCACGAACAAGGCCTCTAAATTAACAAGGCCTCTAAATTAATTTACATTTTAGCGGATTTAAAATTTTAAGCTATCGTCGAGCAATCTTCTTAACCTAATTAACTCAAAAACCACTGAATTTCGGTAGAACATTTGGTGGCTTAATTTGTTGCATTTTAACCTTACTGTGACGTCGTGCAAGGAATACTCGTACGTCGAGTTACCAGTAACCCTGTTTATATGTGCTTTTTGGTTGAACAAAAATCATGGAATCGCGTCATCATCACCGAACGCTAGTTTTCACTTCTGTCGGCAGTCCCTAAAGACTGCCGCGCATGTTTTTTTTTGTATTAAGTAATTATATTTTTTTGCTGCTATTGTGTTTTTTATGGATCATGTGTTTATTATTACTACATGTGCAATATGCATCCTACGTGACACTGCTGTTCAGAAAAATAAACGTTCATAATTATCCCTAATGAATCAGCACCACAGAATATCACAGATGATAAATTAAAACCATTATTCAATGGACCTTGATATTCTGAAAAATTGTTTATAATAACTCTCTTCCGTGACAATAAATATTAAAATAACGGTGACAACTATTTCGTAAGTGGGCTTAAAAAGGCGTAATATAAAACGTTGGGTTCAAAAGGCTTGTCTACGGACACAGGTGTTTTATGTACTACACAATAATTTATACGTTTGGCAGCCAAATATACCACATTAACCTAATGACATCGAATGAAATCAACATGTGATTTCGATCACCATAACTAACCACATTACAAGTTGAATCGATTCCCGCCAACTGTTCCCTATGCTTTCCGGATTCTATTATCTGTCAATAAATAGGGTTCATTGTGGGATTTGGCAAAAAACGCATAAATCGAATCGATCTTCCTAGCTGTCTGCCATTCACTTTGTTCCCGTGTTTCCAGGGATCTAATGGCCGATCCCCAAAGAGCCATACATATTCGGCAGTAGTAAATGTCAAAATATTTTGTATCAGTTGTGCTAATGGTTTGTAAAGTCGGCATTAAGGTCATATTGTTATTTTGTACGGGGATATTGTGGCCAAATGTGCGTTATTTTTACTAAATCATAAATTCCTTTCAAATTGAGGATGTTTGTTGATAAATGAGAAATCTTTTTCCATATCCATAGGGAATTCTGTGTGGTATATAGGTCTCGTGATTTTATATGGTATGTCTCTGTAAAATTTATGTTTAATAACTTTGCGGTCCGAGTCACCGTTTTATTCAGCTTTGTTGGAACTGGGTCGTGTTCTTGTAGAAAACCGACTTACCGAGCTGTAAATTTATTAATTTTCAAAATGGACTTATAAAAGAGCCTCCATTTAACGTATTTAACACAATTAACAAATCGCATTTCTGATTAGTCTCCACAATCGCAGCCGCCGATTACATTAACGTTTTATAATGAGAAAAGCACAAGGAGAGAGAAAAAAATGATGAGAATTCGAGACCTATCTCAGGATACTTGACAAAATCCGGCGAATGAATGTAATGCCATTATGATTAGCATTATTTTGTCGGGAGGGTCGCGGATTCCGGTTTACTGGATAAAGCGAAATTCGTCGTCACAAAGAGGTTTTTTTTAAACATGCTTTTTAATTCTCCCCTAAACATCTGTGGTGGCTGGGACTCTATAGCGGCTTTAATCGCATTTGTTGCGCCACACGTTATTGATAGTTGAATGGTTTGTTTAAATATTTTGGTGATAGGATACAAGGAATATGCGGCTTTGGAGATACTTCGGAGGGTTCTGTAGAGTCGGAGTTTATTGAAAATCGAATTGTAGAATTATGGCCCTGCACTGAACTATACTTTAAATTTTGCGCCACACATAATTGATAAGTTGAATAGTTTGTTTAAATATTTTGGTGATAGGATACAAGAAATATACGTCTTTGAAGATACTTCAGAGGGTTCCTTAGAATTGGAGTTTATTGAAAATCGAATTGTAGAACTATGGCCCTGCAGTGAACTATAAGAGCAGGCGGTCTAATCAAATTATATACATCAGTAATAAGGTTGAATATCGCGTGCTCTTTTTGATAGTGTTCGAGGACGAAACTAAATAGCGTAAGTCTCAATTCTTATTTCGTTTATAACTAAAGTAATAATTGATCTAGTGAAAAAATATCTTGTGTCGGGATAATAAACTATATTTTTTTGCTGTGAATATTTATTTTAGATATAAAAGCTAAATAATCCTGTTTGTTTTTTTTATAATTATCCTTAAAAAACACATTTTATTCGAATTCAAAATTTATTGAGAGAAAATATTACAATTAGGTAACTGTCTTCAACATGGAAAGAAAAAGATCCAATAAATCATATACTAAAGTTTCATTTTGCTTGTGTGTGTGACTGTTTCAGAATATTCATGCAAATTAACATAAAAATAGGGAGCCTCATCTTAAGTTACGATTAATAATATACTGCAGGTACTGCAAACCAAACCAAACCCAAACCCAAACCAAGCCAAACCCAAACCAAATTTATGCAATAGATCTTTTCTCAAAGTTGCAATCATTATACCACGAGAAAATCGGTATTGAATTTTGCTAAGCTAACCTGAAAAATATACTTAGTACAGTTATAAGTAAACAGGTAAGCAATATTTCTGTTCTGTTTGTGGTTCTGTGGGCAATAAAACATAAAGCCATGGATTTAGTTTTATTATATACCTTTGCTATTACGGAACTCCAAAAACTTCTTTACACAGTGACACGAAAATTTTAATTTATGTGGGGGATTTTAATAAATAATTATAGACGTGATCTGTAAACAGTAAGCTGAAATGTTTTATTTTTTTTACGTATTTTATAGTTCTGCTAGCTAATCCGGTTACATTTGTCACGGAGCCTTTTAGTACAAACTCGACTGCACTAAATATGAATTTTTATGTTTAACTGTGACATTAATCACAAAAACCCCGTGATTTATGTTACTATGCATCAGCACGGATCCGTTTACAGTTCAAACTAGAGTTTAGGAGCATGCTTCACATTCGAGAACAACAAAAGCATCGTTATGTATTTTATTAGTTTTACAAGTGCTCGAAACATGGCTGTAAATAAAATATGACTAAATGAGAACAAAGACTTGCTTTAGAAGAAATATTATTGGTTTACTAAGATTCTGAGCTATGTTTGAAGAACGTATCCATAGTCCACACGGTTTCAATATCAGAACCACTCCTCATACCTTTGTCGGCTGCATCATCTTATAAAATAGTATAATTAAAACTCAAATCGAAATATCGACTTAGCTACGCGAGTGTGCATCCCAACGTGTGTCACTGACCGCTCCTGAATGGGCCCTAATTTTTTTTCAGGCCTTCGATTTGTGGGTTCTTGCTTTGTGATACAAAATTAATGATTTTTGGTCTGTGCTTCGCAGCGTCAGCGGGTACAATAGACCAAGTGACAATGGTGCCCCGCTGTCCACGATATTGACGGAAGGCCGTACGGACGAAGCTACCTACGCTCCTGGCTGCCCTACCGGCCCCAGCCCTTTGTCCACAAGAATTTTATACACGTCATGAACCAAATGGAAGCTCGTGAGAATAACCGCGATATTATATAAAAATCATTCATTAATTATAGTACCCTTATGGATGCTAGTTATTTGTATCCTATTTATTTTTTGTACATTTGTGGCAGAGCACGCTTAGCATCTCTTTCTCGTTTGCTCTCTTAAGCTAATCAAAATAAGGTTGAAAGTAATTAGCTTGGAAACATGCTGGTCCAGCTCCATAGGACAATCTAGAGTCTAGACAAAATCAAACTGGTTGCTATTTTTATGGTATAATTTGTTATTTTTATGATATTGATTTTACATTCTGTGATAACCTATACTCACACACTGACTAATTGTTATTTTTTTTTTAGAAAAACATACTTTTACGGTGTTTGTAAATATGTGAGCACCATGTATCTATTATAATAATTAAGTTATTTTTCATTGCTTAGTTTTTAATTCTTTTTACCTATGATGGTATAGTATAATCATATAATTAATGTACTCAAACAAAATATTGTCAAACATTTTTTAAAGAAGTAACGGTGGAGTTTCTTGCCCAATCTTGCTCTTTAATTATTGTGAATGTGAAGACTATGTCGGTTATTGCTCTTTTATTTTTATTTTCACTTTGTCTTTTATTCTCAGTTAGTGTTAATCATGGTCTGGCAGTTTGAGTCATTAAAGCGGCCTACCCAAATGTCCTTTGGTATTGATCGTCGCATCGTTGAGCTCCTTAAGTTCTGAGTAGAGCTGCACGATTACTGACAAATGCGTGCACTGACTGGTCAGGTCCACTCAATCTGCGTGGTTCTTTCCTCAAAAGACCATTTCAGACACCAATCTACATGGCCTTCACATGATCTGACCAAGATTATGTCTGGACTTTAAAAGAGACTGTGACCTCTGAGTTTGTTTCGGCCTTTCTTCTCAGAGTAGTCAGATAGGAAACGCCGACCTCATCTAGTTTTAAAAATATGACTGACGTGTAAAAGTGTTTGTACATACCTACTTACAGAAATAAAAATCATTTATCATTTATCATTTATCATTCTTCTCCATACGAAACTACCTTTTGGAAGGGGCAACTAGAATCAATTCTATTTTTTTTTTGTAAATTTGAAATAAATGGTTTGACTGTGACTTTGAGGTAAAGCCATAACATGTCAGTCAGTAACTTGAACTTCTCTCGTGTTTTAAAATATATTTCACAACCTATTCACATAGCTGACATTATTAAAGTTTATTTTACTGCACGTAACCTTAACGTCTACAATACTCATTGGCCAAATGCCCCAATAAATTACATCATTCATTTCTTGTAGCAGACCAAACATCGTGCTCCCAACACTATTGTGACTGTGGACCACAACGCACCCAAACATTTAGGGTGGTCTTATTTTGTGACCACTATTTAACCCAAATACGGCGTGCATTGTAAATAGTCATCATTGTGGTCACCCCAGAAACGAACATTGTCGCCTGGCCTCTAATTTATAGCAATACAATGAAATTTCATTAGCACCAAACTGTTTATAAATCTGTATGACCACAATACCAATTCGATTGACGACAGTCTGTTGTTATGGCCGATAAATTTTAGGATTATCTTGTCCGTGGGCCGTGATTAGGTGCCATCAATGTTTTGAGGGAAAGTCGAAAATTAAATCGTTTAAGCCCAGTTAATGGCGGGTGTACAATGACATCAATACGTAATGATAAATTACGGCAACGAAATAAAACCACAGTATGTCATCATAAATAACGTTTTGAACACCCACAAATGTATTCAACGGTTTGACTGTAGGTATGTTTATTAGAAACTTTCTTTGAAAAGTTCGTTTCGAGGGCCTTTACTTCTGAATAAACGCTCGTACAGACTGGTGCGATATCGCAGGCGCGACGCGTCACTAGTAGCACATTTTCTTTGTCGCTGCCTGTCGCATGTCGCGCCCGCGATATCGCGCGAGTCTGTACAAGCCTTAATACCAAAATAAAGAATAATCACATAAAAGTTATTTGTTTTAATTTAAAGATTTATAGTGCAATTAAAGTGTTATTTAAGTGTTATTGGGATTTTCCATTAGGAATTTCTTAGTAGCAGCCCGGAGTCTGGATTTGTGCCCGGTTGATAGCAATAGGCTCGCCCCCTATTACATGGGACTTAAACATAACTGGCGAAATGTGTGTACCATAGGTACACCTCTGCCTAACCCTTCGGGGATTACAGGTGTGATGTTATATTTCAATTAAATAAAAAATGCATGTTCTCGAGGCGCGTCTGACCATGCTTCGCGCATTTTAAACCGGCTTCAAAAGAGCTGATCCGAGAATTTGCTATTTAAACGTCGACAGGCGCACTCTTAATTCTTCGACTTTTTATCGAAAATCTTGACCAAATCGGCGTGTATCGTTGTAAACAATTCCCGTAATTCATTCGAGATTCGCTTTGCGTCTAACAGAGATATACTGAAATGACCAATCACGGACGTGCGCGGACTATCGAACTTGATGTTTACTTCAGTTTTACCCATTGTTGTCACACCGACATGCTGGTATATTAGCAATATTTATGAAGCCAATTTATAGGTCTTACCTTTGTACGACTCGCCTTAGATGGCTAATGTCGGATTCCTGGATAATACCATACTTATCATGATCATTCCATGACTATTATCATCTATCTAACACGAGGACACGAACGTGCGTATTTGTTTGAGCTCATTAACTAATTGAACAGTACCTAATCTTGAAACCAACAAGGACCCAGAACATAATTAGTTTCAATTAATGCAGTTGGCAAACAATTAATTATGTAAACAACTCATTTTAATGAATACCAACTGTAGATACTAGGTAGTAGGTACCAGTTTATTTTCATTTATGTTTTTCCATATAGGAACGAACTTTGATGAGGATCACCAGTCACCCCACACTTGCTTACAGCATGCTTAAAGCACATTAATACCTCGTCATTTCATGGCTTTTGTGTCGTATTAAGTGCAGGGTGCAGGCCACACTGGGAACGAAGCTAAGTTCGTTTAGCGTCGATCATGTAGCTACCGCGTGTTTGCATACTTCGAGTCACACCGCGAACTATGAACCGAAGTATGAAAAGACGCGGTATCTACATGAGCGAAGCTAAACGAACTTCGCTTCGTTCCCAGTGTGGGTTACCGTTCAGAGTCGTAAACCAGTGAAGGAAGAAATAAGAAAATTATTTTAAGAATTTATACGGTGATTTTCTTACCTTGTTACAACATCAAAGATTGTTCGCAAAAGAATTTCGGTGTAAGCATTCACGAACACCGAAGTCCGATACGATAGTTACATTTGCTCCGAAATCGACTATTTTTATGCCCATTAGTGTAATGTGATTTCTTTTAGATGTTGGAAAAGCATGTTGGTACTCACCTAATGGTCTTATCCCTTTGGTAAAAGGTTCAATAGTACCTATGTAAGCTATGTAGGTGGAGCCTTCAAATATACGAGTGTTGTCGATCCAGAATTTCAAATGTTATCATTATTTTAACTAGCTCAAACTCAAACTCAAAGCATTTATTTCAATTAAACCATTTACAGGCACTTTTGAATTGTCAACAAGTCGGTCAGTTACAAATATGAAGCTAGTTGCCCATTCCAAATAGTAGGTTCCTATGGAGAAGAACGGGCAAGAAACTCCACGGACACTCTTTTAAAATAATATATTTGATACAAAGTATTGGTTACATCATTCTTATTGAAGCTCTAGCTGCCTACATACACTGAAAGGAAATAATCCTATACACACATATTTCACTTTTTCTCACTTCCCATGTAGCCCTAATTGTTAGATAAAGGTGGAGGTGGTTTGGTTGTTGTTGTTTGTTGTTATTGTTAGACAAATTCGGCCAAACTTTAACACCTTGTATTAGTCTTATTCTTTACCAGGATAAGAATTACCTATACTAGGTATAAAAGTTTGTTCGAATTCGTCCTAAGTCAGATAAGGCTCATTTTTCTGCCACTTAGTATTATATAAACAAAAAAAAAAAAAAATCTATAGTACTTATACTAACATTACTTATAAAGAATCAAATTTGATTGTAAGTTTGTATGTTTAGGGAGTAATCTCTGAAACGACTAGTCAGATTTGAAAAAAAATATTTTGCATTTGATAGCCCAATTCTTGAGGAAGGTTATAGGCTATTTAACATCACGCTACAAACTTTAGGAGCCGAGCAAAAAGAAAGAACGGTGAGCGAAAACGAAGTAATAGCGCAGGCGATGCAATGCGACGCAGTGAGTCGGGGAACAAGAAATTTCACGCGGGCGAAGTCGCGGGCAGAAGCTAGTGGTTTTTAGGGTGCCGCACCTCAAAAGGAAAAAACGGAACCCTTATAGGATCACTTCGTTGTCCGTCTGTCAGCCTGTCAAGACCCTTTTTCTCAAGAACGCGTGGAGGTATCAAGTTGAAATTAATATCGAATACGTAGGTATATGGCCCCTAGAAGCTCTAAAAAAATCAAGCTTCCAAGTCAACGCAATAATAACCTCCTCCATTTGGAAGTCGGTTAAAAAAATATGACGATTTATGCGATATATTTCAAGTATTATATGAATCATGAAATTTGGCAAGCAGCAAGGTCTCTCAGCACAAATTAAGGGAAAAGTCCGAAAATCTACAATTTGTATTTCTCTCTATGTATTTTATTTCACGTACCTACGTTGCCATCACGGATACCTCAAAGCCGAAAAAGATGTTCCGCAGTTCAGCACATCTCATAGGTAGGTAAGCCAAGTTCTAAACTACCGAATGAAAATCTAATCACTTCCACTCAACATTTTTAAAAACAAAGTTTAACGACCTGTTACCACAAAACGATGAATAGCGGAAATTATACTGTCAACGATAAATTCAAACATAATTAGACGATTCCTGTAATTACCTCTCATTCTTGAAATTAACGTTAGTTGGCTCATTAACTTATAACATCTACTTAATTTTTATTTGTGTCGAGATTGTTAGTACAGGACTACAATGACATGAGACTTGACATTCATAGAGCAAAATAGGGCTTTGCAAAGTGCTAAACGATTTCATGGTTACCTAATCCGTTTTTATGTGGGGATTCTATGTTAAGAAGGATTCAATAAAATAGCTATACAGGGTGTAAGGGATATCGACGCATTTTCTAACAAATGTTTTGGTAATATCTAATAGAACTATGGACTTATAGTAGGAGGACAAGTAGTTTTGGACTGATGAATAACGTATGTATTCGTAAGGTCTACAAAAACTACCGTCGATATTAATTCTTTTGAAAACTTAGTCAAAATTCTGGTCAGTAATTCTGTGTTCTTTGCTAGAGACATACAAAACTATGAACAACATTAATCTATGCAACACTAACAAGACCTAACACCAAATACTTTACTTTATCCGTCAATAATTATCATGAGTCAGACTATTTTATTTTATGTGCCATTAAATTTAACAACAATTGCCTTTTAGTGACGTGGAAGTAGACATCTTTATGTTTATATGTCGTTAAGATTAACTGGTCCTACGTTTCGAACGTAGGGTCAGGCAGTGCGGCTTGCAGGGTGGGAACCGACCTCTCTAGAGGTATCTCTGGATCCATTACCATAACTCAGGTGAGTTTCAACGCTATCATTGTTATGGAGCATTTGTGAGTTGTTATAGTAACCCATGAGTTTTAAAGTCGTTCGAAATGAAGCTTCTTAGATAGAGATGTGGACTGGTGATCGCGAGAATTGTTTGTTTGAAATAACAATAGATTTGTGTACATTGTTTTTGGATTAAATATAAAATGAAACTCGTGAAATTGTTTCGAAACACTTTTTTTAAATATATTTTTTAGTTTAATGAATGAATGAAATGCACCGACCCCAGCGTGGTTAAACCAGACTCGATCACTCGAATTAACCTAAATATTCACATGCCCTTTGAGCCTCATGGGACTACAGAGACCATTGCATATCAAAGAGTACGCCAGGGGGCGCGATAATGGTAGGGAAGATAGATACAAAGGCCGTTAGATAAAAAAAATATTTAAATAAAAATTAAATCAAGGAAATAAATAAAAACAAAAAAAAACAATACAAGGACAAAAATAAAAACAAGTATAAATACAAGGAAGGCACTATAGGTGCCTTTCTTGTATTTGGTTTATTCTAACTATTCAAAATCAAAAGTCTATTATTCAAAAACTAGACTGAGAATCAGCACCTTTCGAACGTCAAAATTACATAAGAAAGTCGACACTTCCTGCTTCGTGCTTTAGCTGGGAAGAAGAGTGGCGCAACAAACCCCGCAGCGATGCAATATTATTCTAAGTTAGTAATTATTCCAAGGCATTTCCTAAAACTGTTGTGATGGCCCAGTGGTCTTGACCTCCCCTCTCTTGTACACGACTTGCAAGAGGATAATGGTTCAGATCCGGGCAAGTATTAATGTGACTTTTTCGATTTATATGTACTTTCTCAGTTTATCTAGGACATTATTGACATTTGGAGTGATTCCGTGTGGTGCCGGACGTAAAGAATAGCACTATCCTATTTCTTCCCGTAGGTGTCGTAAAAAGCGACTAAGGGCCTTACCTACTAGAGAATGGGCAGCATCGTTTTCTATGCATTTTAACACCATACTGCGATCGCCAACGCGTCTTCCAAGCGTGGCGATTATGGCAACCCCTCCTTTTGGGGGCGGCCTATGTCCAGCAGTGGACATCTTCGGCTGAAATGATTACCTACTGACATCGGTAAAGGAAAAATATCGTGAGGAGAGTTAATATACACTACAAGTGTCTCCTCACGATATTTTTGTCTTGGGACCATAATAGGCTGGTAATATGATTGTTATACTTGTTGGTAAATTAATTAGGTAACACTAACTAGATAAGTAGGTACCAACTTCTTTTTAGGGTTCCGTACCTCATAAGGAAAAAACGGAGCTCTTATAGGATCACTTCGTTGTCCGTCTGTCTGTATGTCCGTCTGTCTGTTTGTCCGTCTGTCAAGACCCTTTTTCTGCAGGAATGCGTGGTGGTACTTATCAAGTTGAAATTAATATCAAATACATAGATCTACGGTCCCTTGGACCTCTAAAAAATCAAGCTTCTAAGTCAACGCAAAATAATTAAAAAATACGCCGTTTTATGCGACATAATTTGATACTCGCATAAAACAAAACATATACTTGCCGTTGACCTAGAATCATGAAATTTGGTAAGAAGCAAGGTATCACAGCATAATAAAAGGAAAAAGTGCGAAAATCTATAATTTGTAGTTTTATCACTTTAAAAAATATTTTTTTGCAAATACAAACTTACATTTCAAGTTGGAAAATTGATCGTGGCGTATATCGATGTATGGGAGAACGTGTTTTTCAACAACAATGTTAAGTTTGTTTTTGGGATACATTCATCCCAACTACGGAACCCGTCATTGTGCGTGGTCGAACACGCACTTGGCCTGTTTTTAATGAAGATTTACCTACTGTTATGATCTATCTACTTATTTATTTTAAAAAAGAGTTCCTAACTCTAAATTCTAAAATATCCAAGTGCATGCAAAACTCCAAAGAAATCGTTTCCTAATTTCATTTTTTTTACACCAGGTGTAAACTCAGTTTTGACTTTACCAAAACCTTTTCAATAAACCTCAAGACCACACAAAGATGTCCGTTTACCGCCAAGAATCACACTATTGTCGCTGTCAAAACAAGATCGGTTACAATAAATCTTATTAAAAGTTAGGCCCGCCACATCGTCATTCATGGCGGCCTTGAACCGGCCTCAAAAGAATGGTTTGTTTACAGATATTGCTAAAAGCCTTTGTCGTGGCGCACATCTGCTCTACCTACCTGAAGGCACGACCGTGATAGGGTACGACATGTAAGAATATTTGTATCAGATTTAGCAAAGTGTACATTATCTACAGAGTAATTTTTAACCGACTTCAGAAAAGGAAGTTACTGGTACGAATAAATAGGTAATAGGAATTTAGATAGGTACCTACCTAGTAACAACTAATTATTAGATACCTACCTACTACAAACGAAAGCTACACGTCATCTTTTACTTTTGCGGCAATAAGTAGCCTAATAAATATTGGATTGTAAAATAGGCATAATACGATCGGATCCCACCATCCGATCTCATTTTTGGAATTCGCTAGAAATGTGGATAAAATTAATACTTTGTTCCTAACCAATCCGATTTGTGGGATTCGTTGGGAATGCTGCTAAAATAAATATTTTGTTCCGAAAAAAGTGCTTAGTTCCTTAGTGCCTAAGGTAAGTCGGTACCTATACGAAATAATCTCTGCTGTGAAAGGATAAATAGAACTTACCTACTTGAATTACTTAATTACCGTGCACGAAATCGGCTGATTTTGATCAATTTAGTTAATTGGTTGTGAGAAAGGGAATAATAATTTAATCAAAATTATTTGTGATTTGAAAATTAGAGTTCATGGTTTTGAATGTGGCTGGAAGGGATTTTTCAAATAAACTAAGTACCTATTCATGGAAAATCACTAATATTCGCAACAAGTTTTCCGAAAAATGACGCGAGGCTGACGTTTGATCATCTTTTTACAAGAAACTACTTTTGATTTCGAACATTGAAAAATATCATCAACATCATTACAATGATCTACTTGCATGTGGCTGAAGCACTCTTTCAACTTCAAAACAAATTATAGCAGAAAAATAATGTTGTAAACCCCATTTTTTTTTAAACCCAGTCTACTAATGTATTTTTTCCTATTATTTAGCAATCCATAACAATAAATTTAAAAATCACACACTGGGCAGCTATCCTTGAGTTATATAAAATCAAATTTTAATTTTATGATATATAATATCTTATAAGTAGGTAAATCAAAGACGAAATAAACTATATTTTCCAGAACGCAAAACCTTAAAACTGATGACTCTATCAGGTGCTCAGCTGACACTGATTTAGCACCACGAAACTGTACTTATATAAACTAGAATCTTAATAGTATCAAACCTATTTTAGTTAAAATGGTATAGTTCGTTTGTCCATATATTTTGTCACTTTGACCGCTTTGACCTTGTGAGTTTGTTAAAAAGTGAGAAAACCTATTTAACTAAAATAGGCATGCTAAGTTTTATAATTATGGGGATTAATGTTTCAATTATTTCAAGCTTTCTCACAATTAGATAAGAAATTGACAAAAAGGGGATTTTTTCGTGCACGGAGCCTTAAACCTATTTTTTTGCACTTACAACAAAAGCTTTTAGAAATATGTACCTTCATAATTAATAAAATGAATATTTATAATTTATTAAAAAAAGATAATCAACATCAAAATTAAAAATGAGAGTAAACGAGCGCACCCGCCGTGATATTTTATTTGTAATACAAGAAAGAAAATACATTTATTTACGCTAAACGTGACACTAGAACAAATAAATCACACCAACATTTAAAAAAATAGTGGGAGAGTAAGTTTTTTCCACCAGCTGTGACAGCTGCTAAACTGAACATTCCTGATTCCTGTGCCTAGATAAATTAAGACCTCCCTAACCTAAGCAACTACAAAGGGGCCACCCCTTGTGGAGTACGAGCCTGGGAAGACAACCATTAGACAGGCTGGTTAGGTTTAAAAGCCCCATCAAGTAAGTATTGAGTCGAACGAATTTATCGCGGAAACTTGTTGAAACTCAAGGTGACCATGATAACTTGGTAGTTTGTGATAAATCCGACAGATGGCGGTACTAGTATCAGTTCTTGCGTGGTTCTGGCTACATTATTAATTGGTTTCCGACAAAGAAAGTGATGGAACAATAATCAAAATAAATTAATTAAAACAATATTATGCCAAAAATGAGTAACACCTAAAAAACAGAGAGATTATAAAGATACTGATAATCGTTAACATTTTTATCAATCTTCGTAAAACGGGGATTCTAAAATCCAAAATTGTATACAATATTGCCCACCTTCGTAACTCAGTCAACAAAAGGCAATCTTATCCAAAGTGATGGATTTTTAGTATTACCAATTTTCCACATTACATAATACATTGGCTAAAACATAATAATTTAGATTTTGAGTTGTATTTTTTTATTGTATTAAGCGTGCGGCAAAAGTTAAATGTAATCATGGCAGCCCGGAGTACCCGCGCGCCCTTCAGAGGACAGCCACGCAAGCTTCAGTAAGTTTTGATAGTAGTCTATCGTTAGTTAATTAGCTACTTACACCAGCTAGCGAATGTACGCGCGGTCTAACTAAAATGTTATGTTGCATTGTAATTTGTGTGAAAGTGTGATTCATATGCAGCTGTGTTTCTTACCCGTTCCCCGGCCATACAACTCAATTTTGTCCACTGGTAACCCAAGCGATAGAAAATGCATTTGTCAAATGTCAGTCGTCAATATTTGGTTCTTTAGCATCGCTTTCCTTGTCTGTGCCATAGGCTATGGTAAAAGAACACATTTTTGTTATGCTCTAAATATCTAATAATTAGTTTCAAATATCTGTATATTTTGAGTTTGACAGACAACATCGTGAGCCATTGCAGTTGAGTTGCATTCACTTTGTTTGCTTTGTTTTGAACGTAGGTAGTGCTCAACAAGTTTTTGGCTGTGCCGTGCTAATAACATCCTAACATAATACATGAGAAATTAAACCTGCATTGAAATATGGATACAAGTTTGCGACTAAAGGAGTGAGTACAACTTATTGTTTAAACTTTTTGAACGGTTATTTTGTAAGCACTATTTTATTATGAATAAATAGGACCGAGCTCAGGAGCACAATATCTATTTATTTTAATCAAAGCTACTGTGTGTGATAACAATATAAGTTTATCTACAGCTTTTGTTTCTGTTAACATATTTAGACTCACTGAAACTAGAAATGACAACTAAATGAAGCAAAAGCTTTAGATTAGACAAAAACATTATTTTTTACTGAAAATATCATTTCAGTGTAACATTTATCGATGTTGAGAGACAATAAACCGTGAATTTTCATTGTATTTTAAGTTGTATGTGCCAATGTGTGTCAGCAAAATTCTTAAAACTGAAATGGTATTGTTTAAAAAACTCTGCTATCTTATTACATGATGAGCTGCATCATCAAACATGCTACTAGGAACTGCAGGTGATTGACCACAAAAATTATTGCTTGTTGCCTGTTCCGTGTTGTGTCACAATATAATTGCACAATGTATAATTTTTTCAGTTTCTTGCATCAGAAGAAACATTCCTAACTCCTTCGAACTTTAATTATGTGGAAGTATTAGAACTATATACTTCTAGCTTCGGCCCGCGCCTTTGTCCATGTGTTATCACATAATACATATCCTATGGCACTCGGCAATAGTGTAGCACTTTATCAGTAAAATAATTGTTGTAATTGGATCATTACTTCTAAAAACTACCAAATAAAAACAAATAAACAATTTGACATCTTTATAATATTAGTTTAGATGATTTAAAAAAACTTTTTCTTTTACACTAAATTGTTATTGTTCTCTCTTAATTAGAATGCTTGCAAAAGAAGTTCAATTTGACAGCTTTTCAAAAAGCCTAAACTAAGTAGGTACCAGCTGCGGCGACGGTAAAGTTGCTACTAGTAGCAACATTCATCTAGATGCAATTCTAAACAATAAGTTTATTCACCTTATTGTAAGTGCATGCACCTTCATTAATTTACACATAATATTATGAGGAATAGAATCAATGCAGTTTTATTCATCATATTATTATTATGTCAAAATTTTGATGTGTCACTCACTCATCCAAAATCATGGCAATTTAAAGAACGATAAACTACTGTAAGGCCTTATAGATGTGTCTGTATATCTTGTACTACAGTCTTAATAGGATTAGGCCTCTCATGAATATACTGCTTTAAGGAAAACTTACCAAGACAGTAGCTCTGCCAGAAAGCTACATGTAATAAATAATGTTTATTTTTCCAAAATAATACATAGACACAGGTTGAGCACAGTGGTAGATATACTTAAAATATACATAATTGTTTGTACAAAAGTTAAAAGGCCACAAAAAATCTATACAAACAAAACATGTCAGCAAACTCTCTCTTAAACTAGGAGGCCTGTATTTTAAGAGACATGTGGTATTTTCTTGTAAAGAAAATCTCTCATCTGCCAAATAAAATAAAATCATTCAAACTTATGAGAACATAGGAATAAGCAGATGTTTGATTAATAATAAGGATTATCAACTTGCGGAGAAACCATTGAAACTGGAAATCAATCAAAATAGTTGAAATCTGTGATTTTCTTAATAACCCTTGTAAATTCTACAAATTATCTATCTAATTTAAGTATAATCTGTGCCCTCTGCTATATTATCAGCCACTGCAATGTCTTTATTACTTGACTAGACTTTGTGTCTATTTTTATGCCCATTCAACGATAATAAACTTGACTCTAAAGTTAGAACTACAAAAGAAGTCTCAAGAATTTTGGATGGTAGAAATATTAATTCAAACAAGCTGTTGGTATGCAGTTTGAGTAATGGAAAAAGACGAAATAAACATACATGTAGAAACTTCCGATCCATAAAATCAATCTGCAATCTGCCTAGCCTTTTCCCAACTATTTTAGGGTTGGCTTCCAGTCTAACTGGATGAAATGAAATTGTTTATTCTGTAAATAGGATGTTTAATCACTTTTACACGTAATATTAAAAAATTTTAAAAATTGCGACATGGAGTCGAAATTTCCTATCTGACTACCCCTGAGAAGAAATGACGAAACAAACTCCCACAGAGTTTGTTTCGTCTGACCGAGATTATGTCTGGACTTTAAAAGAGTCCAGACATAATCTCGATGGTCACCCATCCACGAACCTACCTCGGCAAGGGTAGCTTAACCATCGATCGACCCGAGATACTTCCTATCCATATCCAAACAATTTCTGTAAGTATACTTCTTTTAGATCAGAATGAATTGAATACTTTCCTAAATAATGGTGTAAAAATAATACAACAGAGAATATGCATGTTATTTTTTTTTTTCACTAAAAAATTATTAGACAGTAATATATACCCAAGAAAAGTATTATAAGTTAAATTCAACTACTGCTTGTTGCTCAAAAAAAATATGAAACTACAACAATTTTCTACTACAGTTCAAACGTCCGTTTCTGCCGCAGTCATGATGTGACGTCATTTACCACGAAACTGCTTTGTTTACATCTGCGTTTTATAAATGAAATTATTGTTTGCTTCATTCAAGCAGAAATTGCACTTACTTACTTAAGGCTCGTACAGACTGGTGCGATATCGCGGGCACGACGCGACACTAGCTAGTAGCACAATTTCTATGTCGGTGCCTGTCGCGCCCGCGATCTCGCGTGAGTTTGTAGGAGCCTTTACCCTAGTGAGATTTCAAGCACTTTGCAAAGAATAGATTTTTATTCACTTAATCTTTGGCCAAAGAGATTTAAGATAGATTCAATAGTTTCCTTTCCTTCCTCCATCGTCGGAGACGACGCGTTATGAGTTTTCGTGTCGTTCCACCAAAAAAACGTAACATAAAAAACTTTTTACAAAAAAAAAAACAACCGACTTCCAAAAAAAACCCTACAAAGTGAAAAATAACTTTAATTTCGGAAGTCGGTGGCAAAAAACTAAAATGCCAAAGACACCGACTTTATTTTTCACTTTGTAGTGTATTTTTTGGAAGTCGGTTGTTTTTTTTTTTTGTAAAAAGTTTTTTATTTTTCACTTTTTAGTGGGTTAGTTCATAATTTATCTAATTTACAATAGCCTAATGTCAAATTCTCATCACCTTTTACAAAATATTGCTTTCCGCGATGCAGGGGCGTTAATTGTTGAGGAGTTCTCCTGGTAAGAACCAGTAGAACTGATGGTGACTTCACCATATGCATTTTGACGAGCATAAATTGCTTAGCAATCATATTAAAGTGCCTAATCGAATCGCAACGGTGAAATACTTATTATTAAGTAGTTCCGGTGGCCATCTGTGGTCTTCATCATTAGTTCCACTTTACCAAATGGTGCTTTTCGCGTGCAAATGCTTGAGTTACTATAAAAAATACTCAAATCGCTATAGGTATGCCTATAAAATTTGAGGATTTCCCTCGATTTCCATGGGATCCCCTCATCAGATTCTGATTTTGTGGCAATGGGACCACCTCGGGAGCATACCCTTTCAAACAAAAAAACAATTTTCAAAATCGGTCCACAATTGACGAAGTAATCGGTGAAAATACATAAAAAAAAAAAAAAAAAAACTTACAGCCGAACACATAACCTCCTCCTTTTTGGAAGTCTGTTAAAAATAATGAATTGTAGGTAATAAGCCTACTTATTACCTAAAGCATTAAAATATGTTACAAAAAAATCTTGTCTCCTACACAATTTGAATTACTGGCATATTCCCTATAATGAAGCTTACCACTATAAATAATTCCTAGTAAAAACAATTGAATAAACTATACTTGTTTGGTAAAAAGAACAAGTTTGAGGTGTATAGCGAAAAGTGAGTGTAGGGTTAGGCAGAGATGTACCTACCCAATAGGGTACCTACATCTCTGCCTAACCCTACGAGGAAAACAGGCGTGATGTTATGTAGTTTATTTACTTTGCAGTGGATCATTCTTCAAAAAGCGATCTGCATCTAACATGAAAACATTGCATTAAAAAAGCTATCACCTAGCAATGCAATACTGAATACTGTAATCACTCGGCAAAAAACCCAGAACTAATTAGAGCAATACAAATTGTTGGATAAATGATGCTACAAAAATTTCTTTGTCTGAAAGTGTGAGGTATAAGAGGTATAAACCATTTATATTCATCACTCTTTTAGTCACATGCGTGTCATCCCTCCTCAGCACATGCCTATAACAAGACAAACAATTCACTTTCAACTTTTCTGTCACTGGCGCCACTTTACCTCTACTATACTCATTTCCATTTGTTACCCGTGGTCCCCTCCTGTAGTCCCTGGAAGGACCACGGCTATTTTTAGGGTTCCGTACCCAAAAGGTAAAACGGAACCCTATTACTAAGGCTCCGCCGTCTGTCCGTCTGTCACCAGGTTGTATCTCATGAGCCGTGATAGTTAGACAGTTGAAATTTTCACAGATAATGTATTTCTGCTGCCGCTATAACAACAAATACTAAAAAACAGAATAAAATAAATATTTAAGGGGGCTCCCATGCAACAAACGTGATTTTTTTTGCTCGTTTTTCTCGATATTGATAACGGCAACAGGTAGACGCTTGAAATATTCACAGAATATTTAGTTATATATTCACTTTAAAATTAAATTAAAATAAAACAAATATTTAAGGGAGGCTCCCATACAACAAACGTGATTTTTTGGCTAGTTTTATAGATAATGGTACGGAACCCTTCGCGCGCGAGTCCTACTCGCACTTGGCCGGTTTTTTTTCCCGGTGGTCCCTTCGAGAAATACAATGCTGCCAAATTAAAAGGTAGACCGTTATTTTTAGTAGTTACTTGAAACATTCTAAATGATTCACCAAAAATAGAGGGAATCTGTACCCTAATTGCGTAACGCAGTTTGAATCGGAATGATTTTGAAGTATATTGCTAATCCATTGCTTCTTATGTTGAAAAAATTGTCTGCTCAACAACGTAAATAACGCAATTAATGTTGTTGAAATGTCAAATTGAAACCGATTCCTACTGATAGTGTGCTACGCAATTAGCCCTCTGGTCACTGTTCTAACCTAACCTAACCCAAATAATTCAATAACAGTAGATGGTTTTAATTTGGTAGCATTAAATTTCTCGAAGGGACCATGGGAAAAAAAAATACCTGTGTTTGTTACCCGTGGTCCCTCCCGTAGTCCCTGGAATCCCTTTCAGGGACTACGGGAGGGACCACGGGTAACAAACTCTCATTTCTTACTTTATCCATTCTCGTTACTCCACACATCCATCTGAACATTCTAATTTTTCTTCATCCATCCACTCCACTTGTTAACTAAAGTATTCTTAATTATTTACAACAATTTGTACCATAGTTCATAACAAATGAAGAGGTTGCACTAATTTGTAGGTAGGTCCCTACTAGAGTAGGGTTGCCAGGTGTTAAAACCAAAAAGCCGGATAGACCAGCCAGTTTAGCCGGACATTTGGATGTAAACGCCGGACACCATTAATTTTTTAGTGTTAGTATAATACGACTTTTTTTTTAAAGTAAAACATGGTTATCATTTACCATAATTCTGATGAAACAACAATAAAATTGAATGTATCAGTCTTCTATATTATTAAAGCGGAAACCAACATAGGACATAATTATGTTTAAAAAAATGGTCTAATTTAAAAGGCTGGACAAGCCGGACACCGTCTAATTTGGCCGCACATGCAACCAAATAGCCTGACTGTGTCCGGCTTAATCCGGACGCCTGGCAACGCTATACTATAGTAAAGCTGCCTTTTTATCGCCTACAAAATTTGGTCGTGCGTAAATGCACCTTATCGTCTAATGTATAGTGTGTATGCAGTATATCACTCTTATCAGTCCTGTGATATCTTATTTTTTTCTATCAGTATTGTGCAAACATTCACCCTAATTAATAATAATAATAGTTTATTGTCACAAAGAAACATACATTAGTATACTGATTAGTAAGATGAATTATATGTTGAACAATAATTTCTTACGCCCATGAAGCTGAAAGGTGTTCTGTTTATTACAACAGGTAGGTATCTTTTTGATTTTACTTACATTTTTCTTTAGTCTTTTTTATTTATTAAATTAAAATTAAGTAGAGATGATTCTCTCCTTAATTTTAATTTAATAAATAAAAAACTATCGCCTCCCTGTCGTGCTGACGCTATCGCGCATTCGTGTTTTTTTTTTTAATTTCGAATTTATTTCATACCGATGCTGAATACGAATGCTGATATTACTTTGGCAGTGAAAATCCAGGTCTTAAATTATTTAGAACAGTATTAGCTCAGACTACTTCTTTCTATAATCTGAGAGTATTAGCTAATATTAAGAAAGAAGTAATTTCAAAATTCTGGAATTTTTACTTAGTGATTAAGTTACCATTCAACCTTCTTTAAAGTAGGACAGTAAACAATTAACTTTGTCATCATTTCATAGAATTACAAATTAATTACAATTTATTGACCAAAACTAGGTATTTGTTCCATATACCTATAGAGATTGGCATGCAGGAAGCCGACGTATACAATCCGTGATAGATAAAACTAGGTTAAAATACAGTGGTATATAATATTATGTTACCGTAAGATTGTGAGAACCGTTAGGTTATAATTGTTATAATCTATCCGTATTATTTCCGTTAGATTATAAACTGTCGAAAAATTGTGAGCTGAATGAAATGGGTTAGGTTAGGCTATAACTGGCACGGAGCCTCGCCGTGCCCTCATCTCAGGAGTAGGCAGTGACCTGTCGCTGCCGGCCGTGGTCGAGTCGATGGCCGGCAGCGAGGAGTCCTGGGACGCGTTGGTATCCTTCTGCGAAACAGTCGTGTCGAAGAAGGAGGCTGCGGAAAGGGAGCGGGAAATCTCGTCCGCTCACCCGGCCCGCAGCAGGCGCACCGGGCGTCGGCCCTAAATGGGTCCAGGGACGGCGGACTCGGGGACGTCCGCCGCCCCCTATCACACTGGACCCGAGGTGGCGGTGCGTAGTGTTCCACGCGCGCCCCTTTGAGACGTCGCGGGGGGTCTAACACCTCACCCCCCCGCAGACTTGAGGTGGCCCGCAGAGGCGGGCCGGCACTAGCCGAGGATCACGGAAGTAATACTAGCTCCCAAGATCCCCGGTGCAAGTGTGGGAAGGGAACACCGGGGTGGTTTTTAGTCAGTAAGAGTCTGACAGACCCCTTCGCCCACCCCAGGGCGGAGGACATCTATGAGGATTTTCCACCCCGGCAAAAAAAAAAAAAAAAAAAAAGGCTATAACTGGCACGCGGGGCCCGCCGGTTAGGCGGGCATGCACCGAGAGGGTCATGGATGTAAAGGTTGAGCCGGTTTCCCATGGCCCTCCCATCACGGTTATGTGGGAACACCGCTGAGTTTTAGTGGGTATACTGTCACTTATTGACAGGAGTCCCACATACCCCGACTCGTCCCCCACGAGCGGGCATGCGTAATGCATTTCTCAGCCTAAAAAAAAAAAAAAAAAAGCTATAACTGTGACCAACCGCGCGCGAGCCGAGCGAGCGCTACTTCCAAGTTGCTCGCAGAGCTAGGCCGACTATTTAGTATTAGCGGAAGGTAGGTTACGTCGCAAGCAAGTTTGACACCAGTTCACAATTTGTCGGTTTCCCATGGATAGATTATAAACTATCGAAAAGTTTTACTTAAATGGTTTGTTGCAGTTTACAATTTTTCTACAGTTTATAATACATAGATAAACTCACGCCTTCTTCCCATAGGGGTAGGCAGAAACTATAGAACGCCACCTGCTACGCTCCTTACATACTCCTTTTGCTTCGCCTACGTTCATACATCTGGCCATACACGCACGCCGATTGCGAGTACTACGCAAGTACGCACCTGACCTTTCTGAAGAACATCACCAATTTGGTCACTATATGTCCTCCTAGGGCGTCCCGTCCCGGCGTTTCCACTCACCTCTGCTTTATAAATAACTCTTGTTAGTCGCCTTTCACTCATCCTCTCAACATGACCAAACCATCTAAGCATACTCTTTTCAATTTTTGTTACTACATCTTCTTTTAAACTGCACCGTTGCCTTATCACCTCATTTTTCAGCCTATTATTCATAGTCACGCCAGACATGCTTCGCAAGAAACGCATTTCCACTGCATGTATTCTACTTTCATGCTTCTTTTTCAGCACACCATTGTGAACAGCCAGTCTAGCCTTTTTGGGCATCGACTGATTGGTCACAATCGCATGTATAGCACCATTCACTTTATACAGTTTATAATCTAATGGAAATAATACCGATAGATTATATACTAACGTAGTTCATAATTACAACTTGATAAGATACAACTTGTTTCCACCTGTTTTAATATTTTCTGGACTTGGGAATCAATGAATCACTGATACTGCACAAATAGATATTCTATAAGTGCTTGTTATCAGTCTAGTTGACCAGTTTCCGTTCAAATGACACTAATTTGTTGCTGACTAGTACAAGATAAGGTGACCTTGGCATAGAAGCATAATTTTGTTTTGTCAATTATGCCAAACGCTGTTTCAAGGTGGCACTCATTAATATGACAGTCCTGGCGTGATTTTTAGTATAATAATGTGCTCAACATTTGTTCAAAAACCTTCACATATAGGTGATATTGATTCAAATTTATTTATTTGTACACATAGGTATAATGTTGGTACATGATGTGATAAAATAAAATTTTGTGTTACTATGTGCTGCCCTGTAAGGCTTACAAACATTTTCTTACACAGAATAGGTGTACAGGTAGTAGTAGTAGTAGTAGCCTATAAAATTATACAATACTGCCAAGTAAATGTCTTAAAACTTTAGCAATAAAACTAACAAACAAACAAAATAATAAAAATTAAGGTAACAATATTATTAAATAAACTTATTAACTAAAGTAAGTAGGTAATAAATACATCTGAGAAAAGGTCTTCCCTACGTTTTTATTTTTCTTCTAAATATTCATTTATAGTGTAATATGCCTTCTGTATTAGGAACTTATGGAGTGTTTTTTTGAAAGTATGTAAGTCTTTTGAAGCTTTTATCGATTTACGTAGTTTGTTGAATATTTTTGGAGCCATTCCTAGGAAACTTTGAGAATAGGGCGGTTTGATGGGTTTTTGACGTAAGAGCACCTAGATGGCGTTTAGTGGATAGGGTTTCAAATTGGTTTCGGTTATTTTTGATAAACATGGCAACTTCATAAATGTATAGGGACGGAAGTGTTAATAATTTTAAATTAATAAAAAAAGGTTTGCAACTGTCGGTGTTTTGGATCATACAAACTGCACGAAGACACTTCTTTTGGGCTTTAAAGGTTAATTCCTTATCTGTAGAATTACCCCAAAATATTACGCCATACCGCATTGTGGTGGAGACGTATGCGTGGTATGCGGTAAGAACGGTGCTACGATTGGCGACTTTGCGTAGCTTAAATTGTGTAAAGCATAGCAATATTGATTAAGTTTTTTTATTATATGATCAATGTGTGTTTTCCATGTCATGTGCTGATCTAACCAAAGAAACCCTAGAAATTTTGTGCTGTCTATTTTGGCAATCTTGTTATTTTTATAATTATAGTTATTTGTATTAATAGAGTTTGTTCGCTGGTTAAAACTCATGATGTGGGTTTTACCAAAATTAATTTTAGGTGGTTATCGGTTAGCCATTGAATAATTAAGCCTAAACTATTAATTACTTCATTTTCATATCTTTCTATGTTTTTTTCTATATTGTAGTACAGTCATCGGCAAATAGAGTCATGGGGTGTTCTATGGTTCTTTAGGTACTTAGTACAATTAGAAACCTACGCTGTGTGACTAGCGATGTAGGTACGTATTTTGACAATGTTGAATGTAACCCTTAAATTATAACGATTTATTCATGCATAAAACAATAAAATGGTTGCTTACTTAATTTCGCACGAAATGAACAAAACTCCTACTGCGTTCCTAAGTGGGAGATACACGACCTAACGGAAATACCGAGTGTCGTGCACATTTACATATTGTCTTGTCGCTGGGTAATCAATCGGTGCAATCCAGCGCGTTGCCAGGTATTTTTTTTCGGACAAAGCAGGATTTTGAAACGTTTTAAGTAAAAAAAGCAGGATTAATTCGTCTTAGCGGTACATAATAAAAAAAGTAAATAATCAGTAGTGTTTTATTTATTACTACTTATCCTTGAGTTTCAAATTAAGTTTACAATGATATTAGTTAGCCATAGAAAATGTATTTTTATGAAAATACGGTACCTACTTAACTGTAGTAGTAACAATAATTATCAGGTTTACCCTGTTAGGCAGTTAATTCTTCAGAGAGATATAATATTATAAATAAGTAATACATTACTTACGAATTATACTCATTTTATTTATTTATTCCCGAAAGGCATTCGCAATTTTCGTAATTTATGGATAGCCCCTTACGTCATTCGAAAGGATGTGAGGAGTACTAAGTAAATCTTCTGCGGTAACGCAAGATAAACAAACACCAGTTCAATGATAAATGGTCCAATATGATCAGAACAGCCTTATCCGGCTTATAACTAGCATCTTATCCGGCCATACAACCTCTGCTGAATCACAATTCAGCAGAGGTTGTATGGCCGGATGCAAATGTTCATTGATGATGCTTTGTCTTCAACAATAGAAATTTTGTTCATTAGGACCCAGTTGATAACTGTACTGCCTTAATTGTACCTATAAGGAAAAACTTTTACGAAATTACAAACGATGCATAATATCTACGCCCAATAATGAGTAGAAAACTGCGCATTAACGAGCAATGCTGCACTGAAGTCCCGTTAGGCTGCGCATGCGCTTATTTATGACTAAGATGTTTTTTGCCAATACCACGAATTGTAAAAAAAACCTGGGCTTTTAATCAAACAGATATTGGATAATATTTTATTTACCTACTCAGGTCGTATTTTGTTAGCCGCTTATCATCGCCAATCGGTCAATGACTGCACCCGAATGGTCATCATCTTTATTATTAAATTATTTGATTACTATTGCTAAGCTTTCGTACTAGCTAATTGGTCCTAAATCCTTTAGTATTTATTTTATAAAAAACCGGCTAAGTGCGTGTCGGACCACGCACAATGAAGGGTTCCGGAGTTGGGATGAATTTATCCCAAACACAAACTTAACATTGTAGTTGAAAAACATGTTCTCCCATACACCGATATACGTCACGGTCAATTCTCTCAATTCAATTAAATTGGTCGACTATTATTCGTTAACTTGTAAGGCCTACTTAGCTGTGATAGTTTTCCTTTCAATTTCGTATATATACTACTGCCATGATTTTTTTCACATATCCTCAGTCAACCATTTAGCTGGCAGGGGGGGGGGGGCACATTTGACTAACAAAATTTTGCACTTTAAAGCTTAGTATTACGCAAACGGATACCCTAAATCGAAAACTACTACAGTACGGGCTATCCAATGATACCCCATACTATGGGATAGACGAGAAAAAAATATCATCCACACTTTACGTGTAAGGGAGGTATCCCTTACACGTAAAGTGTGGATGCCCGTGTGCCTGTATGTGGTGCCCCAAAAAAATATATTTTTCTAGATTTTATTGTACGACTTTGTCGGCGTAACTTATATGTACACCCATGCAAAATTAGTTTTCTAGTACTAAGAGTATCTTGAGCTAAGCCGGGGACAGACGGACATGGCGAAACTATAAGGGTTCCTGGTTGACTACGGAACCCTAAAAATGCATAAGGTTTCGGGTCAGTTTTCTTGTGCGATATAACATACCATTTGTCAGACCACTCATTGCTTTCACGAATTGGGTTTTACCCGTGAGAACATTGTTAGGTGCATGTGGAAAGAGAAACTTTCGATTTATGCAAACATAATTTTACCTTAAAATGTGTTATTAGTCTTAGACAATATTCTAAGCCTAATTCCTCCCTCTCACAGTGTCCCTGTGTCCAAGCTAGCTGGAAATGTAACCTTTGGCATAGCTTTAGACTCCATCATCTGTGCACACATGCTTCACAATAAATACATTAAAGCTAGTAGAGAAATCAATTCACGACCACACATCAAGACAGAAGTAACATTACAATACATTGAGGTAGGATTCTATGTCAATGTTACAATATCACAATTATGACATTTCTGATTTGAAGGAAGACATCAATCGATTTTAATGTTGCTATGAAAGCTAAACGCCTAAAAAACGTGTGATAATTAGCCAGAATAATATTCTTGTGTTACAAATGACGAGTCTTCTGCAAAATGTCTTAGATTTGATGGAACAGAACTGAGCTATCGCAACAGTAACTAACGTCTTGTCCTGTCATAATCCTCTAAAACAAAACGATGAAACCACTACTACCAAAATCCGGGTAATTAGCATGGAATAGAAATAGAAATGTCATATTCTGGTGTATTAGGTAACTCCACTGCTACCGTACTAGGTTCTGCCTTAAGATATTGCAAATAATTGCGTTTAGATATTCAGATTAAAAATAATAAAAATGTTTTATTGACATTAAATTAAGGAGTTACATTTTTATTTGAAGCCCTGACTCCTGTGCTAGGTGGTACCTGTGTTACAGGAGTCAGTGTCTCCCCCTTGTTTTTGGAACAATAACAATAGATGCAATAAAATAAAATTAAAATTATAAATTAAGGAATTTAGTGTTTTTTTTTTTTTATTGAATGAAAAATTCATTTTTTTTGCAGTTTAGTAAAAAAAGCTAATACATACAAAGTAAAGCCCTGCGTTTTTTTCGTATAATGTACACACGGCTACACATCAAGCTATACAGTTCCAGTTTACGCTGGTCTCGCATTGTACGGAAATCTTATACAATGCAAGATCAGCTTATACTGGATAGGTATAGCTTGATGTGTAGCCGTGTGTACATACTTTCATTCATGAACGCTTCTTAGCGACACAAGAACTGCAATTTTCTTTAAGATCCCTACCGGTTCCGCTTGATAAGACTGATGGTCACAATGCCTATCGCCATTCATGTAACCCGATTCAATCCTAAACATAACTATTGTATTACCATTATTAAACGTTATTGGAGATAAACTCTGTGAGTCATCAATGCCTTAATAGAATTAATAAAATTAGACAAAACGAAATAATTATGTCAACAACACCGAACCAGACTGATGTTCAATTAATTTTGTCCTTAGGCCTTAGGGTGATCACACATCTGCGACGCCAGAACGGACAAGTAGATAATAAAACATTCAACCTCACACACTCAACCGATGATGCGTCAGTGCGTCGAGCATACTATACAGGCTGGATTTTTGAGATGGGGCAGTAAGGGCAGCTACCTCAACCGCTGTAGCTACACGAAAACGGTCTTGAGGGACTGTCCTTAACTTTTTGAGAAATTTTGATCTGCATTCACAGATTTTGAAAAAAAATTACAGCCAGCAGGAAAATGGGCAATTTTCACAAAAACTTTTTTTTATGCCAATTGATCCTCTTTCATATAAGGATCAAAAACCTCTATTGTACCAACTGAGGTTTGAGTACTAGAAAAGTCATAAATCGCAAAAAACTTTTCCCATACATTTTGTAGGAAATGAGACTACAACTTAATTTTTTTTTAATGGATAGATAGACCGCTGAAAGAGGATCGAATGGCATAAAAAGAAAGTTTTTTGTGAAAATTGCCTATTTTCCTGCTGACTGTAATTTTTTTTTTCAAACTCTGTGAATGCAGATTAAAATTTCTCAAAAAGATAAGGACAGTCTCATAAGACCGTTTTCGTGTAGCTACAACGGTTAAGGTAGCTGCCCTTACTGCCCCATCTCATAAATCCACCCTGTATAACGAAGTTACACCCGACGCATCTTCTCTCTTCATCTTAGGTGACAAGTTATCCTAGTTGTTTCCGCAAAATAGCCACTGTTACGGACAACGAGACAGCCTCTATTTACTTATGACAACGTAATAACAATACATACGTTAAAGCAACGGAACATCCTTACGCTTAAAAGCCGTTCCTATCATTATCTAATTGCCTTATGTGCCTATAGAAATGAAGACGAGGCAAATATATATCAAATCAAATCAAAATATTTATTTGCTAGAATATGGTACATATGGTGTTACAGTAAATTTGTTTCAGCATATCCTGCCATAACATGGCGTGCAAATGAATTCACAATCAGCGATGTCAATTAATTTAACTTACAAATTACAGGTTCTATTGACTTGTCTTCTAAATAGTCCTTAATGGCATAATATCTTTTAAATAGTAATAGTTTGAAAAGTATTTTTTTAAACATTGTCAGCGTTAAGTTTTGCAAACTATTTGGTAAATGATTGTAAATAATAATCGACATGCAGTAGACATTTTTCTTAAATAATTTTAGTTTTATTGGTGGCAGCCGAAGTCTATCTTTATGCCGTGTTCGGCTATTTGGCCTGTCCGTGCTTGTTTCAAATAAATTTGAGATGTATTTTTGTTAAGAGTTCCTCTTAACAAAAATACATAGTTCAAAGATATATAAACATGGCAAACGTAGAATGTTAAGTTTTTGAAATAGTGGCTTACAGCTGTCTAAAGAATGAGCACCACAAATTGCTCGGATACATGTTTTTTTGAGCTTTAAAGACTCTGTCAAGATCTACTGAGTTACCCCATATTACAATGCCGTATCTAAGTACGGATGATACATAACCATGGTAAGCCAGCATTGCAGTATCACAGTTTACTGTTTGTCTGGTTCTTTTCAAGGCATATATAAAGCGATCTATTTTTGTCAGAATTTTGTCAATGTGCGTTTTCCAGTTGCATAGGCCCGTGTGCACGCTACACTTTCTTAAGAATTCATAGCTGTATACAGGGTCAAATTACATTTGCTAGCGAAACTCAGCAGACGTGATGGGTACCCAAATATAATATAAACCCGACAAAATAAAAAATGTTTTTTTTTTGTCATCGACTACTGTGGGTGTTGTTACTTAAAGTATGAGTAGATAAAATCTTTTTTTTTTGTTTTATCGTGGTTAGATATCGATACCCATCACGTCTGCGGTGTTTCGCTAGCTAATTTAATTTGGCCCTGTATAAGCGATTACATAAGCTGAGCTTATGAAAAGTAAATGGAATCGCTATAAATAAAACTATTTGCTATTGGTCGACACAAAGGGATTCAAAATGACCAATTAAAAGGGATATTATTTACCAATAGTCTGATCCGACTAGCGGGGGGACATAACCCGCTGATTGGCTGGGAAATTGCGAATTATTTCGAACGACCAATGTGCGCACGCGAAAAGCGCCTGAGATTATAAAAAGACTGCGCCCTGTCGATTCCAGGCTCATTCCCTGGACAAGCACGACACAGTCAACATCTAGCTACGTTACGCATCTAGGCACCCTAGATTCCCGCCCTCAGCGCCTAAGTCAGTGTTCCCCTTTCCTGCTAACAAATAGACTTTTAATTGTGGTGTAATAAGGACTTAATAAAGTGAAACTTGTATAAATATAGAGTCAGTGAACGTAACATAACAGTTAAGCTTACGGTTTCAAAGTGTCGTCCGTTGCTTAGGTGCTTAAGTGAATAAGCGCTATTCTTGATTATGTGAAATACATATGGCGAAGTGCCTTTACATTGGACCAAAGTATTATTTATCACACAAATCCCTTGTATATACCTGTCCCCTTTTTTTTTTGGGTGGGAAATTATCAAATAACCTCTCCGCTCTGGGCGGAGCGAGAGATGTCAGACTTTTACTGACTAAAACCCACCCGTGTTCCTTCCGTTGCCTGTGTGCCAGGGCCACGATATCCCTTTCTGACAAACTCGACATCTATTTGAGGCGCGCGTGGAACACAACGCGCCGTCGACCCGGGCCTGGGGGTCTACTCTCTAAGTCCGTTAACGAAGCAACGGGCCCGTCCGACAGTAGTCCGATACGTCGCAGTGAACCATACTCCCTAATGATTTCGGATTCATCAGTTTCCAACGGAATCATAGACAATCTTCGTGAACGAATGACGCATGACTATAGAGCTGCGCAATTTTACCGGTCGATTACCGGTTTACTTATTTTGTAGTTTTCAGGTTTAGATAATCAAAAATTAATATTTTTCTCGTTAGAAACTACCGCATTTTTAACAATATATTTTTTATTATGTCTTAGAATTGAAATATTATTGCCATTTTTTTTCCGAAACCGGCATTATCCTGTTGATACCTTTGCCTATTTTGTTTTTTTTTGATGTCGTATCAACTGACGTAACGAGCCGTCAAAACAAGTGTCAAGTTGAACTTTTCGGACGGGCAAAAACGCATCGGGAGTAGGGACAACTGTCAAATCGTGTTGTCATTCATTCTTCGTTCGGGCCCGGAACGAATCATCCGTCCGAAGGTGATAAGGAGTAGGAAACGCCCGGACGCGTCGGCCTTCGTGGCCGACACAACGGACTTCGTGCTTAGGGAGTAGACCCCCTGGTCCTTATCGGACGGCGAGCTACCCATCGCTCACCGTCCGCAAACCCGCGCCTACGGTGGCCGGGAAACGGCCTAAGACTCCCGACGCACCTACTGTCCCCTACAGCCACAATATAATGATGACTGTAATTTCTCGGTTCAGTATACACTCGGCCTTGGCCATCGCACAATCATAGTCCGGTCAACGACTTTATGTTCTCGAATTTTAAAATATGTGCTTACTTGTTTACCTAAACTGTTATGTAGGTGGCGGCTATCGACAAGGTCGTATGTATAAGTCATTGAATATTCTCAGTGTGAAACTTAATTTACATTCGTGTACTTGTGTCTCGGATTAGTCGAAGATAACATCTTCGTTGTTTTCCTTTTTCAAAGTTCATTGTTTTCTTTTAATTTGACTGTGAAGGTGTGTTGAGTGTTGACTTTTAAGGTTCGAGTTTTCTGTGTGAGTTTCTTATTTCGCGTGTGCTTTCAGATGAAAAGCGAACCGGGAAAATGGACCCTAGCAAAAAGCTGCTGCTGCAGAAGCACCAGCAGGACATTATCGACGATCTAGAAGTAGAGTACATCTACGATGACCTGTTTACGAAACGTGTTATTTCTTCAGAGGAGTTTGATCATATTCTCAGACTTGTAAGTATGATGAATGACACACCAATATTTTTTTAAGCATTGATTTCTGAGAAAACCCACGCGTCCTTTATACCCTAATTGCGTAACACAGTTTGAATCTTAATTGGAATGATTTTGAAGTATACTGGTAATCCATTGCTTCATATGTTAGAAAAACTTGTCTACTCAACAACGTAATAACGCAATGAATGTTATTGAACTGTCAAATTGAAACTACTGATTAAAACTGATTGTGTTACGCAATTAGCTCGCAGGTTTATTTAATATGTTCAAAACTTGTCGTATAGTTTGTGAAGAGACGTTTTGCACCAAATGCAACTGGGTTGCTCCTCCTCCGTTAAGGAAAAATAAAACAGTGAAATTGTTCATTTAGCTAAAATTAATTATTTACCTATTGAATAGCAAAGTCAATATAATATTGTTCGGTTAATTTAATAAGCATTTACCTTCGACTTGTATCGGCTGCGCTTTTGTGAGTTTTATTTCGGTTCTTTATTAGTTAAATTTATTAGATTTGCGATATTTCCATCATTTCCATTTTTCATATGTTTGACCTAATTCTGTTTTTAAACGTTCCAAAGACACTTAGGAACGCTGGAAGTAAGATGGAACATATTATTAATGAATGAAAACGGTTATTTGCAATGTTTATGACACGAAACGGTGCAATAGAATAGATGCTTTAAAGCGTCAGTCAGATTACAGCGTCTGTTGAAGGTCGTCGTTTCGAGAAATAACAAAACGTCACATAATTGACCAGTGTAGTATTGAATTTAAAATAACTTTTTTGCAGTCATCCCGCGTCGAAAAAACAAGATTCTTACTGGATTCGTTGATTCTTAATGGTAACAACGGGTCTTATGAAGCTTTTGTAGACAGCCTGCTTAAAGACTACAAGTGGCTTTGGGAGAAATTGACGATCGAGAATAACAATCCGATGCCTAATGATAGTTTTGAGGACAGCCTTAGTAAAGGCGATGTGCCCAGACTACCGGACCATCATGTGCGGAGAATTAAAGTGGTAAGAAATCAAACTATATTTTTGCTTTATAAAAAAAATTAAGCCGACCGTAATAGTGATTTAATAAAAATAGGTAGATCTACTGCAACTCTTGCACATGGTCATTGTTATGATTTAGATTTTAGATCAAAGCGTAAGTAAATAATATAATGTAGGTATGTAACTGATAGTGATAACTGTTAGCCCCGCACGAGCGCTTTTTTTCTGTGATGTTTTTTTACCGCACGCTGGATTTTTAGCCGACTTCTAAAAAGGAAAAGGTTATAAATGTTCGTCTGTTTGTTTGTTTTACATTTTTTTAATGTATTTTCACCGATTTCTCCGTCAATTGTGGACCGATTTTGAAAAATATTTTTTTTGTTTGAAAGGTTATGCTCCTGAGGTCCCAAGAATCTGATTAACACATGGCAATCCTCAAATTTTGTAGGCACACCTATAGCGATTTGGGTACTTTTATGGTGTACATAATAAAGAATATTCTATTTTACATAGTAACTCGTGCATTTGCTCTCGGAAAGCACCATTTGGTGAAGTGGAACTGATGATGAAGGCCAGAGGTGGGCACCGGAACTACCTACTTAACAATAAGAATTTAACGGGTTGCCCTTCCATTATTAATATGGTTGCTAAGCAATTTATGCTCGTAACAGTGCATGTATGACAGTGAGTGACAGTAATTCTCCTGGTTCTTGCCAGGAGAACTCAACAATTAACGTCCATGCATCGGGAAAAGCAATATTGAGCAGTTGACTATTGTAACATTTGTAACTTAGATAAATTACATACTGACTCACTAAAAAGTGAAAAATAAAAATACTTTTTATAAACAAACAAAAACAACCGACTTCCAAAAAAACACTACTAAGTGAAAAATAAAATAAAAGTTATTATCACTTTGTAGTGTTTTTTTTTTTTTGTAAAAAGTTTGGGACGCTCGGCTTAGCACTGAGAGTTGAAATTCCAACAGTACGCTTTTTTAACGCACTAGGGATGCACTCTGTTTGAGTCAACGCCAAGAGTTGATAATCCAGGGCGCGGTGAAATAAGCGCCCGTGAGTACGTGGGCTTACGCATATCCCGTCTTATTACAAAACAAGTTCTTTAAATCCAAGCCCAAACCTTACGGCGAAAGGGTTAGGGTAGCCCGCGAAATTCAATTTTTCGTACGTTTTTAATTTATAGTTATCTAAAGCAATATTTGTTACGGCCGCGATCATATATTAATCAACATACAACCCGACACAGACTTGCAAAGTGCAAAAAACTTACGAAATGTTTGAATTTCGCGGAAAATAACTGGCTTTAAGGGGGATGCGCTAAGGTATTAGCGCATCCCCCTTAAAGCCAGAAATAAATAATTAAATTAAAATAAAACAAATATTTAAGGGGGCCTCCTATACAACAAACGTGATTTTTTGCCTTTTAACGTTTTTTGTATGGGATCATTTATTTTTAAAGTGAATATATAACTAAATATTCTGTGAATATTTCAAGCGTCTACCTGTTGCCGTTATCTATATAGAGCAAAAAGGAGCAAAAAAATCACAGTTTGTTGTATGGGAGCCCCCTTAAATATTTATTTTATTCTGTTTTTTAGTATTTGTTGTTATAGCGGCAACAGAAATACATCATCTGTGAAAATTTCAACTGTCTAACTATCACGGTTCATGAGATACAGCCTGGTGACAGACGGACAGACAGACAGACAGACGGCGGAGCCTTAGTAATAGGGTTCCCGTTTTACCCTTTGGGTGCGGAACCCTAAAAAACACTTGACTAACCTACTCTATTGATATTTTGTTAGCATGTGTTATGGAATTTGAGAAATAGCACTTCAATCTAAACTATGTTAACTCGTGAATCATGCATCGACACACGATCGTTTTACAAAGATAATTCAATCAATGACCTTAAGTAGATTATTAAGATTTCTTTTATGAGCCGCGCGTGTTTCCTGGGGTAGAAATGAAATAAAAAAATAAAAAACCTAATGAAAAAGAATTTACCTAATGGTCAACTGGACTAAAACAGTTATTAATCCAGTTGACCATTAGGTAAATTCAGTAATTTAGAAAAAAAAATATAAGTACGTATGTTGAGATTCCTATATTTTTGTCATTAAACCGAGCCGAATGTTTGGTAAGTAATTATTTTTGTACACAGTGAAAACGATCACTCGCGTGTACAAATAATTAATTACCTAATTTTAATCTTTAATGTAGGTAGGTATGTAGTAAGAAACAAAAGTTCCCCACTGCAAATAAAGGTTTCGGCAAAACAAAAGCAGGTCAGTAGCAGCGCGGATAGATGGCGGCCCGCGCGAGTTGTAATTGCTAACGATCCCATACAAACTTGGCCCAGAACTGAACACAAATCAAGCAAAATTTATTATGCAGCTATAATAGCGTTTCATAGCTCTGTATATTTTTGTTCGTCATAAAACTTTGCAGCAGATTGAATTTCACTCAAATCTAACGAATGTATCCCAAATGATTCATTTTCTTTGCCCCGGTTTATAGAACGTTGGATCTATAAACCAGGCAAAATCAGAGTGTATAGGTATTGTTATTGTAGCCCAGGTAAACTGTAATCCGAAGATCCATAGTCCAAGAAAGGCGAAGTCACTCAGAAAAATCAAAAAAGATATCCAGAAACACAGCCAATTATATTTTTAAAGAAATCACAACAAAACATTCATGATGCTGCCACACGCAGCACCAAAGTGATAAAAAACCGGCCAACTGCGAGTCGGACTCGCGCACGAAGGGTTCCGTACCATTATCTATATAAACGGCAAAAAAATCACGTTTGTTGTATGGGAGCCCCCTTAAATATTTATTTTATTCTGTTTTTTAGTATTTGTTGTTATAGCGGCAACAGAAATACATCATCTGTGAAAATTTCAACTGTCTATCTACGGTCTATCACGGTACATGAGATACAGCCTGGTGACAGACAGACAGACGGCGGAGCCTTAGTAATAGGGTTCCCGTTTTACTCTTTGGGTACTAAACCCTAAAAATGAAATAGAAATCGTCATAGACAAACCCGACTGACAAGAAGGGTTACTTATGTTTTTGGCGCATGTATTTGTATGGTACATAGTTGTGCCCTATTTATGTAGGACTCTTTATTATCTCGTAGCATCCAGACGTCTGGATGCATTTTAATGATTTACATGTCGTTATGTTTGTGGTGACCGCCCAGCGTAACGCACTTCACTTTCAATCTCAATCCAAAGGATTTTTAAGGAAATTCCCAATCACAAAAATCAACATGGCGGACTTTAGAAGCCATTAGGTAAAGTAGTGAAAACAAGTTTTTAGTACGTCAAAGTCCAAGTACGTAAAGGTCTTTATGAGACGATTCTAACAATATGACTAATGGTCACCAGGGTCATTTATTTATTTTTATTGGTTCACCAACAATTGTTTACACTGGTTTTATGCTGAAGGTAACATGCAAAAGTGTGATGCAACAGTCGCTTACAGTCAATGATATTATATTAAACAGATATTATGTTATACACTCACAAAACAACCGAAAAAAAAAGCATACATACTCACTTTTCATTCAATTTACATTCAAGTAAAAATGATAGAAAAGAGATGGCTTGATAAAAACAACAAGAAAAAAAGAGACAGCTAGTGGTGTCAATTGCGCGTGAATGTAAACAAACATTATTCTGGCCACCATTCACCGAATGTTGGCATCACAGACTAACTCCGTGAATGCGTCCTTGTCGTCATCACGACAAAAAAATGAATTTCCATTTCTTTCTTTTTTCTAACCTCCAAATATGAGAATATTAGGAAAATAATTGAAATATATGAATAAATCGAAGTTTATTGCGTACTTACAAGTTGTATGAGATCCCTTGTGTTTTATTAACTTTGGTATCATAATTGGTACAGTTTCTAAATACACACGATGACATTTTTTGAATTTTTTAGATGCTTCAACTAAGCGTATTACTCGTCGCCATGCGTGTCGCAGACTAAAGTCAATACGTCCCAATTAGGACGTTTTCGAGTCTTCACGATTGCACGCTCACAACATATCTGTTTAATATAATATCATTGCTTACAATCATAACTTCATAAGTCATATTTTAGGGATCGTCTAGTGTCTTCGTCAAAAAATAACTTAATGGCATAATGATATAAGTATTAAAGCGTACTCTTTCTAACACACAGGATGTTTTGTATAGAAAAATACAAATAAAATATTGCGTTGCATTATTTTCACTTTAATGCATCCCTCTATGTTATTTTGAGGTATGTGCAAAACATGGACCTATAAAAAAACTCGGACGGATTCTCGTTTACAGAAAACTGTGTCACTCAAAGTCAGTCAGCTCGCTGTACGTACGCACACATTCACAGCATACTCACCCATTACGCGTGAAAAACGTCAACACAGTCGACACGTCCTACGCGGCAAAAAAGTATTGAAATACAGCATGTCTTGTGGTGAAATGTTGTAAAAACCGTAGCGATCGAAAGAAAAAAAATCCAGGAATCACGTTTCATAGGTAAATGAATAATTCAACAACTTAGTTCCCAATTTTATAGATTACAATCAATCTTCATTCACTAGAACAAACAAAATCATCACAAGGCCAATATTCACGTGTGCAAATTACCCTAAATATATGGGAAATGTATATTTCATCAATTCAACTTATTTAGGTTATTTAATACTAGTTATTTTATATTCTTCTTATTAGATTTCCTAAACAAAATGAAGTATGGAGAAATTATTGGATTTAAAAAAAATCGAAATTGTAACTGTCAAAATGACTGGATTAAAAAAAAACATACTCAGCATTTGGGATGTTATACAATAGATACGGTAAATATTTTTTACAATTAAAATATTTTCAATTATTAACTATGTTGTTAATTGCACATATTTTCATAGGGAGATTTGGTTCTTACCATTAACTTGTTAAAATAGCACGGTATAATTCTGCCGACATTTCCAAGAAACTTGTCTCTCGACCTGTATTTGTCTTAAAATAAAACAATAATATATGGGTAAATTTGGCTAACATGGCAACCCTAAATTCACTCACACTTAAGACTGTCGCCGCCATTACGGGACACAGTTTTGTCTTAGCGGGAGTTCCGTCCGAGTTTTTTTATAGGTCCATGGTGCAAAGCATAAATGTGACAAATACATGACAATGACAGACAGTGGCAATGATTAAGAAAGCTAAAGAAAGTGGTGCCTTTACATACTTTTAAGACTGGACTAATCAATTGATTTAAAAATGAAATTGACACATTAATAAATTATTAAATATCATGTTCATTACAGTCTAGTTATTATTATTCGATACGCTTTAAATACAGTTTTAATAATTTACAGTCTAAAAATACTCGTGAAATCATTTCGGTTCTTACAATAAGCATGTCCCAATTACCACCATATTTTTAAAACTAGCAACATAAATATCTCCCCGAATACTTGAATAAAAATAATAATCTTTTAAATGGAAATATTTCCTGCAAAGTTTTGCCAAGTAACGAAAGCTGTGGTGGAGTTCATTTATTATCAGTTTTTTTTTTTTTATATATAATTATCTCTTTGACTGTGCTAGGCCACACTTCATCCATGTCATTTTAAAATATAAGTTCAGTTAAGAAGTACCAGTGGTATGTCAAATTTGAATAACTTTTTTCTCAAATCAAGCTTTTTCAGAGTTTCAACTTCTAATGTCTAATTAAAAAAAATGTGGCTGTTTTTGAACATTTTTTAATCCTTATTATCTATTGACTTCTAGATACCGAATCTAATCTTAACTCAATACCCCACTACTGAACCCTTTATTACTAAATCTGTTCACCGGATGAATTTAATACGTTTTTCCCCATCAATTATATAACATACCTACAGTATCTTATTTTGGAAAACCGTTGTGGGATTTCCTACAAACATTAGTCTCATTCCCTTGCGGAAAGTGACGAATCAATCACGTTTTGCATTAAAATTGCCTTGATTAGTGACGATACTCAAAATAACTACTTCCGGCTCGTCCCGGGCAGTTAGCTGCGGCACCACCTTGCAGACTATCCTTTTGAATCATGCTAATACGAGGGTAGAAGGAAAAAAAATCTGTCTGATCGATCAACTCGGCCGTCAGTTCACCGCTGGACAGGTTGCGAGTTGCGGCTTTAGAAAAGGAAAACCCATCTTAACACTAATATTGACATTAATTAAGGAAAACGAAAATTTTATCAGCCTAGTGTAATTTAGGAACAGTGACATATCTCCGTGTGGTGCCGGACGTAAAGAATAGCACCATCCTATTTGTTCCCGTGGGTGTCGTAAAAGGCGACTAAGGGACGTACTAGTAACTAGAGAATGGACAGCAGCGTGTTCTATGCATTTTAATACCATACTGCGATCGCCAACCCGCCGGCAATTTTGGCACCCCCCCTTTGGGGGAGGCCTATGTCCAGCAGTGGTCGTCTTTCGGCTGAAATGATGATGAATGATGACATGTCTAATTCTCCGCCGTTTTGAGGCCCATTTAGTCGAGTGACGTCTCACCGGTCCCACGCAACATTTGCTGTTCTCTCTCATCATCTTCCTGTCTCAGTGTCATCTCAGTATTTCCGTTCACCTCAGTATTCCCCTTCATCTCAGTATTCCCCTTCATCTGAGTATTCCCCTTCATCTCAGTATTCCCCTTCATCTCAGTATTCACCCCCTTTTTGGGCGTATTAAGTACCTTTCACACAATTGACAAAATCCTAATCCTAACTAATACTATATATAACTAGTCCATGACCTGGGTTAGTACTTAGGATACTTTTTATCCCGATATTCCCACTGGACCGAGACATATGCGACAGAAACCGCGGGGCCCATCTAGTCCAGTACGAGGGCGGCACTGAAAATTTCGGGAATCAAGGAAGTGACACAACATTACTATTTAAAAATGTATTTATTGCTTTTCGAAGTATTCTCCGCGAAATTTGACACATTCTTCCATACGATGGAACCAATCATTGAAGCAACCATTCCATTCGGAAGTTGGGGTCTCCAAAATGGCCGTTTTGTAGGCGTCCACAGCTTCTTCAGGTGATGAAAATCTCTGTCCACGCAATTTATTCTTTATTTTAGGGAAAGTATAGAAATCATTAGGGCTTAGGTCGGGGCTGTACGGCAGATGGTCTAATAATTCTATGTTTTCTTGCTCTAAAAACTCTTTTCTTCTGTGCGCGGTGTGAGAACTCGCATTGTCGTGATGGAGGATGATGCGGCGGTTGCAGTTCTCTTTACGGAGTTCAGAGACGACCTGTGGCAAACAAATGCTAGCATACCATTCTGCATTAACCGTTCTTTGTCCCTCAAGAGGAATAGTCGTAACATGGCCGGTTTTGGAGACAAACGTGGCCACCATTTTTTTTGCAACACTCCGTGAACGAACAATTTTTGTTGGCTTTAACTCATTTTCGAACACCCAAACTCGTGACTGGTTTTTTGTTTCGGGTTCGTACGCGTATATCCAGGATTCGTCACCTGATACAATGTTGTATACAGCATTTGAGGATCCTGCGTGGAATCTTTCGAGAGTTCTGACGCACCAAGTAACGCGAGCCGCTTTTTGCTCTTCACCGAGCGAATGCGGTATCCATCGGGAAAACAACTTTTTTACACCTAATTGTTCATGCAAGATTATTTGTATTTGACTCATGCCAATGTCTAAAGTTGCCTGAATTTCGCGGTATGTCACATGTCGATCTTCCTCAATCAGCTTACGCACAGCATCAACGTTTTCTTGGGTGACTGCAGTTTTTGGACGACCTTGACGGGGATCATCACTGAGCTTGACACGTCCACGTTGAAATTCAGCAAACCAGCGATAAATTGTGGTTTTGGGTGGGGCTTCATCACCAAATGCAGAAATCATCCGGTCAACACACTGTTTTTGTGTTAAACCAGTTCGAAAGTCATAATAAATCATCGCTCTTGAATTTTCTCGAGTCAATTCCATTTTCTCAACGACTAAACAAGTTTGACAAAACCTTGTGACAAGACCGAGAATCTTTTTTTAAATAAATAAATGGTATTCGATTTTTAAAACCAAGGAGTTTTCAATTAAAAAGATTTTAATATGACAGGAACAGTGGAAATATTCCATTCCCGATACTGTTAGTGCAGCCCTCGTATCATCATCATCTGCCTAAGCCTATCCCGATATTCCCACCGGATCGAGACATGCGACTGAAACCGTGGGGCCCATCTAGGCCAGTATCAACTATGTTGGGCTCGGCTTCCAGTCTACCGGCGATCGCGGAAGTCGCACTACATCCCATGATCCCCGGTGCAAATGTGGGAAGGGAACGCTGGGGTGGTTTTTGTCAGTAAGAGTCTGAGAGACCGCTCCGCCCGCCCCAGAGCGGAGGACATCATGCGGATTTTCCACCCCGTGAACAAAAAAAAAAGGCTTCCAGTCTAACCGGATGCAGCTGAATACCAGTATTTTTATTTACGAGCTGGTCCAATATAAATACTCAAAGCTTTCCTGACATTGATGCTTATCTTGAAAATATTCTATAATGTCTTGTAGGAAGAAAATGTAGCAGATTGCCTGAAGCGGCTGGCGCGTCACAAAGTAATCGCGCTTCACGGCATGTCCGGTTCAGGCAAGACGTGTGTCGTACTCAGCACATTGAGGGAAAACCCTGGTTTGGTCACTAATAACTTTAACGGCGTAGTATTCTGGGTCAATTTTGGCAACTGTAAGACTGACGATGACATTATCTTTCAACAAAGCAAGTGAGTATTTCATTTTATTTCTGTTCTTGTAATGATAAAAATTTTGGTATAGAAATGCACTACGCTGCAGTCTTGGCGTGGTGCCGACACAAAAGCGGCGCGGCGTCGCATTGGGTAAAAATGGCAGGCAGGCGCTAAGAAACTGCGGGTGACGTTGCCGATTTTTGCGATGCGACGTCAAAACGCACCTATTATGTGTGTTGACCCTTCTTTGTCTTGTTTGCCCTTACAGGTGCCATAACTCAAACTCTAACGCAGCTTTTACTTATTAATAACTTTTAACACGTTTTGATTTTTGAACACTAGCAATTTTTTTTTGTACTGTACACAATATATCAGCTGAGCATTACTCGTATTCTGCTGATACCCAGCCAAGATTTTTTTTCCATTTTCACGTTACTTACCGACTTCTTTCCTCCACAGATTACTAAGAAAAGCTTCTTCAATGTACACGCAAAATTCATACATGAACTCATCAGTTTCTATGTCAAGTATCGGCTCCAATGGCGATAGTCACTCTTCTTCCAATTACGAGTGGACCATGATTGATCTCAAGGACAAACTTAAAGCTCAGTTCTCCGAGCAACCTTTGAAAGAATCCCTTCTTGTGTTGGACGAAGTGAACGATAAAAAGTGCTTAGAAGCTTTCGATATTGGATGCAAGATCTTGGTGACGACAAGGGACACCAATGTAGTTGCTAATTATCATCCGCAGATTATTAAAGTGAGTACTTATGTTTGTTGTAGTTATGTATCTTTAAAGGTGCTCTTCCGAAGGCGACCGCAAACGCAAACCGCAGCGCCAAAATCGCTCAATAGGATATTGGAATATTTTTAAGGTTCCGTACCTCAAAAGGAAAAAACGGAACCCTTATAGGATCACTTCGTTGACCGTCTGTCTGTCTGTCTGTCTGTCACGTCTGTCAAGACCATTTTTCTCAGGAACGCGTAGAGGTATCAAGTTGAAATTAATATCAAACACGTAAGTCTATGGTCCCTTGAAGCTCTAAAAAAATCAAGCGTTCAAGTCAACGCAATAAAAAAATACGGCGATATAAGCGACATTATTGCGACATATTTCGATACTCGCAAATAAATCAAAACCTAAAGGGTACTTCCAGTTGACCTAGAATCATGAAATGTGGCTTACAGCACGAGTAAATGAAAAAGTCCGAAAATTTAAAATTTGTAGTTTTATCACTTAAAAAAAAATTGCGAATATCTCGCAAATAAATCAAAAAACCTGTAGGGTACTTCCCGTTGACCTAGAATCATGAAATTTGGGCAGAAGCAAGGTCTCACAGTAAAGGTGTCACAAGTAAAGGAAAAAGTCCGAACATTGTAAATTTGTAGTTTTATCACATAAAAAAAAACATTTTTTTGCGATTACAAACTTAAATTTTCAGTTGGAAAATTGACCGTGGCGTATATCGATGTACGGGAGAACATGTTTTTCAAGTACAATGTTAAGTTTGTTTTAGGGATAAATTCATCCTAAATACGGAACCCTTCATTGTGCGTGGTCGGACACTTGGCCGGTTTTTTATTTAGATTTTTCGAAAACAACAAAAAAATTAAGCCACAGTAAAAAAAAAAATGTTATAATACCTATAAAAATGCGGAAGTTGTGTGCGTTTTAAAGTCTATTATAGACAGAGACAGCATTGCTGCGATCTGACGTCACAACACAGAAACGCCATAGTAACTTCGCGCCATTCAGTACAATGACCGTTTTGCGTGACAAGGATAGTAGAATAATTTCAAAGCGCGTAACTTCTCCATTTTTCCACTGATTTTATGATTTTTTTCACAAATCGTCTTTTTTAGCCCCTTTAAACATGAGCATTCATTCATATAAATTTTTGATAGCAGTCTAATATCTTATCGCAATGAAAAACCGTAGCGACACGATGGGTTTCTATGTAACTTTAAGAAAACGCTTCCTTAGATGGTGACATTGACGCCTGTTGCGGTTATGGCCACCTTCGGAAGACCACCTTAAGAATTTTCATTTCTCTGATTCATTATTTTGTGGAGTCTTGCATCAGCTCTAAATAAGCTCCTGTGATCGAAAACACCGTTTTGAACGTTGTAAAGTGTTATTCGTGTTTTTTCTTATATAGTATTACAAGTAAACATAACATCACGCCTTGTTTCTCCAAAGGGTTGGGCAGAGGTGTACCTATAGTATAACCACATTTCGCCAGTTATGTTTAAGTGCCATGTAATAGGGGCTGAGCCTATTGCCATCAACCGAGCACAAATCCAGACTCCAGGCTGCTACTGAGAAATTCCAGATAGAAAAATCCAATAACACTTTCCCGACCTGGGAATCGAACCCAATACCTTATGCTGAACAGTAGCGCTTACGACCATTTGACCAACGAGAAAGTCTTTCAAGTAAACGTTAAGTTAGTATTTCAAAAGGCTCACTTTACTAAGCATTGAACTTAAGGGGGATGCGGTAAGGTAGACTGCGAAATTCAAATTTTCTTACGTTTTTTTTTTCAAATTTGCTGGTCAGTAACAGGTTGTATATTGATCTAAATATGATGCGCGGCCGTAACAAATATGGCTTTACAGAATTAGAATCAGCAATACAACTCTCTAAGTTAAAAAAAAATCTAGGATTTTTTAAACTGTTACTGACCAGCAAATTGCAAAACCGTAAGAAAATTTGAATTTCGCGGGCTACCTTAGCGCATCCCCCCTAACCCTGTGGTCAATGAATCACTAGCCTCTACATTTCCCGTATTATGTATCCATTATAATGTAACATTACATTTTTATTGTGTAATGGTAACCAGGCAGTATAGTAATATGTATACGAAAAACAACATTCTATGAGGTCATAGTTCTACTACCGTTTATGTCTTTCCCTATAATGTTTATCCATATTGGTTATTGTAGAACCATAATTGATAGTAATGCGTACTGAATGCTATTGTTTTCCTATTTTTTTTTTCTATTCTGTAAATAGAAATTGTACCTTCATCAGTTATATTAATTAACTAAATTGGAAAAGGCATGAATGCCTGTCTGAAATCTATACTAGCCAAGTCACTATTTTATTGTCTTGTGTCTGAACAAACATAATAACAAAAAAAACTCATTATTGGAAAATCCAAATGTCACCTTTAAAAACACTGTAACAAAGTTAATTTCCGCATGCATGATAAAACTAATGAAAACAATTCTAGTTGCAATGCAATTTGAACTAAGTGTTCTGGCAGTTAAGATTTCTAATCCCATATAAACTGCTTGGTAATAAATATATCAATCATATTGAATCATTACATCACGCTCGGTCATTGCCCCCCACGCATTATACAACAAAAATGCTACAAGATATGTTTTTACCTAGTTTAAAATCCATAGATAGAGAACAACTTAGAAGAAAAAGAATCACTGGAAATCTTTGCGTTAGCTCTGGAAGTGCCTGTATCTAACTTACCGAGGCAGGCGAAGAAAATACATGAGATTTGTAAAGGCAGTCCGTTCAATATCGGGTTGATTGGAGCGCAGTTAGCAGAGAACAGGGAAAGACTGATCGACGATCCCGAACGCTGGAAGTACTATGTCAACGAGTTGAGGAAAAAAAATCATTTTTCATTGTAAGTGTGGCTTTGTTTATTGATTAACGTTTATTATCTGTTGCAATATTGCGCAATTGGAAAGAAGTTGCAAGTATCAGATTATGCTTTTGTATCAACTAAGTAACAAAAGTTAGTTTTATTGTATAATTATTTTTTATTGTATAGAAAGGTAGTTTGTCAATAAACTTATTTTTATCAACATTATCACAGATAGGATAATATCTTGTTAAATTAATCATGTTTTTCCACTTACTATTAAATTATTTAATATATTTAAGGGGGTAAAACGAGAATATTTATATTTATTTATTTTACCATAGATTTATAAAAATAATAATTAAAATAAAAATTTAACCTTGATACGTGTCCGTCCATTTCGAAATTATACAGTAATAAAAATTTAATCGCATTAATTTTTCAGTATCCAAAAAAATCAAGCCTACAATCCAATGAAAACAATTGAAGTCTGCATTAACTCTCTAAACGACTCCGTACTACCATTATTCAAGAAGCTGAAAATCCTGCCAGACAATGTCAAAGTCTCAGCCAAAGTGCTGAGTAAACTGTGGAATAAAGAACCATCGCAGGTGGAATCGATCATGAAAGAACTGCGCAGCAAGTCACTCATCATTGAGTTCTACGACAGAGAACATAGAAACTACATGTACGAAATACATGACCTAATTATGAAGTACTTAAAAAGTACGGGGGAGGACGATAGCAAATTGCATTCAGATTTCCTTAATAGCTACAGCTACAATCAAGTTTCTCCACCGCTGGATATCATTGATGATGGCTACATCGCGTTTTACATCGGCTATCATATTAAACACACTGAAAATTACAATGATAAATGGAGTCTTTTTAACAAATTGTTCCTGAATTTAAAGTTCTTGGGGAACAAAGTGAGATTAACTGGTCCGGCTGATGTGATGTCTGATCTACAAAACTATGAAGCTAATATCGTCAAATATGTAAGTATTATTATAATTTAATTATTTACATTATTCACAAACTAAGAGCAAGAAAAGATAGAGATGACTATAAGCAAGGGGACCCTTGCGTATTGTCATGGTTCACGTCCATCGTAACAATTTGACATTGACAGCGCCTTTATTTCTTAAGCAATAAGAACGATTTTCATAGTTCAACAGTTACTTCTGACGTGCAGTTGAACGTATGTCGCGCGATGATACGTCACACATCCGTTGTAAAAGAACATACCGGATGTGTGTGATCCAAAGAAAGTAAAAGAAAACTCTGAAGATTATAAATGTCTTGATGACGTAGTTAGCAGGAAAAGAAGCAGTTTCAATAAAAAATTAAGGTCATGAAATAATCTCTTATCTTTTTCTTCAGAAACATAATTATGACTGTTAATAACTTAGGTATAATCAACCGCACGTGGGTAACAGTTTGACTTTGAAAGCACCTTTATTTTGTAGAGTTGGTTTTTCGTAATTCAGAACGGGCGAGTCTAATAATTATAGTTCAAGCACTGCCCTCTAATATACATTGTATATTAATTAGAGGTCAGTGAGTTCAAGTCACTAATGATATGAAATTCATAACATAACGTCATCAGCGTCACTAGTTTTCCTTAAGGGGGATGCGCTAAGGTAGCCCGTGAAATTCATATTTTCTTACGTTTTTTGCGATTCACAGGTCAGTGTCAGGTTGTATTTTGATAAAAATATGATTCGTGACCGTAACAAATATGGCTTTACAGAATTATAATCATTAGAATCAGCAATACAACCCCTTAAGTTAGAAAAGGCCTCAAATGTCATAATTTCATGATATTGTCATTCAATAGGGTATTAAGAACTTAAGAGAGTTGTAGTGAAGATTTTATGATCATAATTCTATAAATAAATATGTGATACGGCCGCGAATCATATTTACATCAACATACAACGTGATACTGACCTGCAAATTGCAAAAAAACGTAATAAAATTTGAATTTCGCGGGCTACCCTGACGTTTTTGCCTTAACTTCGAAGACTTTAATCATTCATTGTAATGAATGATTAAAGTCTTCGAAGTTAAGGTTTCCTGTAGGAAACCACAATGATGATGCAATGACCTTGCAGGTCTAATCTTACGTTAAAAGTGCAGGATATATTTCAAATGAGTTAATCTTGCATTATTGCATATTGTCTGTAAACTACTTGCATTAAAAACAAAGCTTTATCCACCGTCGACATTATTTTTGTTTTATTTTCTTCTAATCATGCTTTATTTTCGTAGGAATTAGACAAGGATCTGATTAACAACATCAAAGCATTCCTTAGCACTCATGGAAACGATTTATTTCATTACCCCTGCACTGACATTATCCAAAGCATCCTACAAAACGAATCGAAAGGCATCCTCTATTCGAAAGCTTCGCAGATTGCTCAAGAGAATTGTAATAATAATGAGCTGTATTTTGATTTCCTGTAAGTATTTTTTTTTTTACTTTTGTGTGTCGTATTTTCTCTTGTAACTGATTTTTTTTTCGCTGTTTCCTAAATTGCCTTTCTAATGTATTTTTTTATTTTGTTACAATCATCTCATGTATTCTACTAATTTTTATTCAATGGAAAACTAAACATTCAAACTGAATACGCTTGTTTTATACGCAATTCACTAGTCTAGACAATTAGGGTAATAACAGTAAATTATGATCGGTCGATACAAATCTCAGAGGGTGTGATATCAATCTAATACAACTAGTTATATCAAACCCAGACATCTTATCTCACGCACCAGACGTTTAAATACCTACTTAAACTATACCACATAACATCACGCCTGTAATCCCCGAAAGGTTAGGCAGACATTAATACACAAATAACACTAATAAATTAATATCACGGTCTGGTCTAGTAGAATTTAATATTGCATATTAAGAGGAGGCTCCCTATTTGTATGTTAATCTGCATGAATATTCTGAAATAGTCACACATACAAGCAAAATGAAACTTTAGTATATGATTTATTAGAACTTTTTCTGTCCATGTTGAAGACAGTTACGTATTTGTAATATTTTCTCTAGATTCATTTTTTATTCGAAAATTATGTCTTTTTTAAGGATAATTATAAAACAAACAAGATTGTTTGGCTTTTATGTCTAAAATAAATATGCACAGCAAGAAAATATAGTTTATTATCCACCCACTAGATATTTTTTTTTTAGATCAAGTATTACTTTCGTTAAAAACGAAATAAGAATTGAGACTTACGCTATTTAGTTTCGTGCTCGAACAGGACCAAAGAGCGCTCGCGATATTCAACTTAATGACTGATGTATTAGCGTTTAGCACATAACGGAGTGGCGGGGGTCCAAGGGGCGGAGCTTGCGTTCGAAATTTGATTTAGACTGCCTTCTCTTAAAACCCCATATTCTTTGGGAAGCTAAGTTGTGCAGCATGCATTTTTGTTCCGGAAACATGTTGCCGGTATTAAGCTAAAGTTTCGTGTTCATTATAAACAAAAGCTGCGCCACATTGTTGTTGCCACCAACAGTTGATGTTGTGGGCAACGATTTTGCGCTACTGTTTCTCAACTTTATTTCCAAGGCTTAATAACATACCTCATTTAGCATATACATACGAGTACATGTAAATAAATGATTTTAATAGAACCCGCCCGAAATAATTCGGCCCCGGTAAGGACAATGCAACCAACTTATTATCACAATAATCCTTCTACTGAAAAAGAAGGCTACTCTGATTATAAAAAATCGTTACATACTTGTGGGTGTAATAAACACCTCTGCCTACTTCTTTTACCCTAAAAGACAGCATTCGTTGATATAAATTAATTGATATTTATGTGGATATAATCATATCAATTGATATTTATGTGGATATTATATCAATTGATATTTATGTGGATATAATATAACAATTGATATTTATTGTTAATACTAGAAATTTACCAGATTCAAAGTTTACCCTAGAACACTTGACAAAACTACAATTTGTATTATCTTTTCCGAAGTGGCAATCTAATCTTAAGTTTCGTGGTTTCACCAATTAACGTGCAAGTACGGTTAGCTTTTTATTTAAATTCCAACCTAATATCCATTACATAGGGTTTATAGTACGTTACGTTAATTTAGGGAAATACCTTATATTAACCAAATATCCTACATTATTATAGGGGAATACCTCAATTTTATGGAAATCCCGCGAACCGTTCGAATTCCTTTAAAAATAATGTTATCATTTAAATTTTTGTTAAATATTGATTAAGTAAGACTTTTTTTGTTAATTTTATAATATATTATAACGTCAAATAATCAAACACAAACTTTTATTCTACAACTAAAACACATATAAACCACTTAAATGATTAAATTAGCATCTTTTTTTTATACACGGCTAGCAACCAGCCTCGGCCTACATTTTTTTTTCTGTCGTAGTGTCGTAGCAGCCTACTGCGTCGAGCATGTGGGTTAGATGAAAATGTAACTGATGTTCATCCCACTTGGAGTATTTTACATCGCCATATTTCAGCCAATTTACACAAAACCTTCATGAATTATACACCTAAACCTTCCTCATGAATCACTCCCGTCTATTAGGTGAAAACCGTATGAAAATCCGTTCGGTAGTTTTAGGTTGTGCGTTAATTCGGATATTTTGATATAAACACCAAATGTGAACCCTACCAAAGATTGTTTTTCATACTAAAAGTATTTTGGAGAATTCCAGGCAGGGTCAAATATTGAACTTACTAAAGCCAGTTACACGATGCAAGTTTCTTGCCTGTGGCATACAATAATAACAGTAGTAGTATAATAGTTTCAAGCTATCGGGGCTCGGAAACCGGTTAATTTTCTATATAACCTTTACCGTTATTATAAAGGTTTTTGAACATATTTCGTTAATTATTGAATATTTTGTTACAAAATCAATGCTGAACTCAGCTCCATAGGACAATCTGGAGTCTAGACAAAATCTAACTGATTGCTATTTTAATTGTATATTTTATTATTTTTTGTGACATTTATTTTACACTCTGTGATTACCTTAACTCACACACTGATTATATTTTTAGGAAAATATTTTTTTTTTTTTTTTTACAATGTTTGTAAATATGTGAGCACCATGTATCTATCACATAATTAATTTATCTCATTGCTTCATTATTAATTCTTTTTACCTATTGTGGTATAGTAATTTTATTCTAGGTGCATCGTCTTCACATATAATTATATAATTGATGTACCAATACCAAATATTGTAAAACATTTTAAAAGAGGTCCATACGAAGCTACCTTTTGGAAGGGGCGACTAGAATCAATTCTATTTTATTTGTAAATTTTGACGTTCAAAAGTGCCATTTATGTGCCTATTTGAATAAATACTTTGACTTTGACTTTGAACTTAATGTGATGAGGCAATCTTTGAAGCTAATATCAATTGTATCAGAAATAATTTGTATCTTCGGAAATAAAAATTAACCGGTTTCCGACGCTTATTTATTAACACAATTTTGGTTTTATATTTATATATGTTAGTTTGTAAGGTATTTGTCTATGGGCCGTTGTAACCTGAAAGAAATGTTTTATTTTTTTATTAATATAATTGAAGCAAGAATTGACTTGCCTCGTCTAAACACTGTTTAGATGGTGCAGCTTTTATTGTTGTTTCAACTAATGGTATGCCACCTGCAATTAAATCGTACCGTGTAAATCAGGCTTTAATACTTTATGTTTGTTATCCGTAGCCATGAACAGAACGTGGATGAGGTCAAACCCTCGTCCATCGACGTGAAGGAAACGATCACAGCAGTGTGCTTTCTAAGAGATTATGTACTTGTGGGGACCAACTCCGGCGTCCTTAAGGTATGTTTTGTCTTAATAAACTATTTGTTAGCACTGGGTCAGCTCTAACTAAAAGGGTCAGTCCAATCCGTAAAGTTAAAGTAAACTCATCCCTATGAAATATTACGAGTTAGAGAAGGATTAAGAAATTGGCGTGTGGTGCCGGACGTCAAGAATAGCACCATCCTATTTTTTCAATGGGTGTCGTAAAAGGCGACTAATGGACTTACTAGAGAATGGGCAGCAGCGTTGTCTATGCATTTTAACACCATACTGCGATCGCCAACCTGCCTGCCAAGCGTGGCGATTATGGCAACCCGCCTCTCCTGGGCTTCTTATGCTTGACCTACATTTTTTAAACCAAACTTTAACACTACTTTTAAACAGTTAGCTATTGTCTATGAGCGTCTCCTTTAACGACCCTTACATATTCTTATTATAACCCTATTTGACAGATAGTATCATGAAACAAAAAATCTTGTTATTAGCAAACGGGTAGGTTAGCGGATAAGGTCTCAAATTTCCTTTAAGCCAGAAGTATCCTCACTATTTTCTTATATCTAGTTCTTTCACATCTTCACAAACAAACTGAGGAAGGAGCTCCGCGGTACGGGCTCGCCAATCAAATGGATCGGCGTGTCGTGTACTAAGAACCCACCAATCGTGGCCGCGCTAGCCTATGATGGCGTCATCAAACTGTGGTACGTCGATGACGTAGAGAGTGAAGAGACTGATGATATTATTGAAGAAGGTATTCTTTTGTTTTTTTTTTTTATCTTTTATGTCGGAATGTGGAATATTTTCTGAGCTTGTGGAAACAAATTACGTAGACATGAATAAAAATTGTAAAAATAATAATATCTGCAAATGGTCTAGTATATAATTTTTCTTTTTATTTGACTATTTTCTTTTATTTTTGTAGAAACTCGTGTTGCCTGTTCTCCTTTCAGTTTCACTGTATTTAGAGGCCAAACTTAAAATTTTCAATTTGTATCTTGACTAATTGGTTGTTTAGTTATTTTTTTGATAAATCGATTAAATTGACTTTGTGGTTGATTCTAAACTTATTGCTCACGGAATGACCTGAATTTTTCACAGTGAAACAGATAAAAATTTCAGAATTTAATGACAGCACTTTATTGATCCTTTCCAGAACCAGAAGAAGCCAACACTTACGCCGACACCGAACAAATTCAAGGTTCATACCTAAACTGCAGATGGTCGAACAACGAAGAGTACCTGATCATGCACACAAACAAAAAGATCATCTTCTACAACCCTTCTCGAAATGAGAAGAACAAAATCTTCAAGTCTATTCAAGACTTTGAAAGGGACCGGGAGATTTTGTGCTGTATCCCTTGTAATTATGATAAGAATATCATTGTGGCTACGGACGGCATTGTTAAGTGTGTCGATGTCATTGATTTGAAGACGAAGGAAAGGGTCATCACGTTTGAAGAGTCAGATATAGTTCTAGATATGGTTACAGTTCCTCGTAAGTACTTATAACTATATTTTATTTATTACTAGAGGTCCTGCTTCTCATAGTTTTTCCGACATAACAAAACACTTATATGTGTCCAGTAGTGGGGTATTGACTTAAGACTTGATTCGGTATCTAGAATAGTCAATTTAATAATAATATTCAAAAACTGGCATATTTTTTTTTATCAGACATTGTAAACTTGAAACTCCGAAACCTTGATTTAAAAAAAACTATAATATGAACTTGTAGATTATGAGCATTCATTAATAATCAATTAAAATCGCGAAATTCAACTAATTCACCCAACTTTACAAAACTGCGTATATCTCGGAAACTAAATGCCGAGAACCAAAAACCGAGAAAAAAAAAAAAACTGGGCCCTTTATGGTTGGACGCCCACATATTTTATTATTAACTAGCTTTTGCCCGCGTGGAGGTCTGAAACTATGTGTTAATCCAGGTTAAAAAAAAATATATATTCATTAAATTCCGTTCAGTCGTTTTGTAACGTAGCAATCAACCATAAATATTTTGTTAAACGAAATTTTGAATCTGTTATATCTTTAGTAAAGTATTAATTTAAATGATAAGATGTCGAATTATTAAATATTCGATGATGATGATGTTATGATGATGAGTAATTAAATATCCAATTTAAATAACATATTTTATTGGATAAGGATTAATAAAAAAATTGCCAAAAAAAAAAAGCTTCGGATTTTTTTTTTTTTATCAAATTTTGAAAGATAAAAATGGTTGCTGTGGTCATTGTTAAGGTTGACATATTATGTTATCACGGACTTTTTTTGTTGATCTTTTTTAGATTTACAATCCTGTAGAATAGTGTAGAACATAAATTTTATGTATCTGTTACGGTTTACGCGGGTCACGCCAGTAAAGCTCCCAGTCGACATGATTTTTTCCGACATTTTCAACAATAATCGTCATATTACAGCTAATTTACACAAAACCGAAATGAATTGTACACTTAAACCTTCCTCATGAACAGAGGCGGCTCGTCATAAAGAGCGCTGGTGCGGTGCACTCCAACGAAAATAGCATAATCTATATTTCTTTATTATAATCCTATACATACATTCTTTCTACTATGCCCATACGCATACAATAGCAGTTTACTAGAAAACATTATTAGCATTTCCTACGCGTACATTTGGCGTCGAGTTGTAACGTGTGGAGCGCCAGCGATTGCGCTCCTATGAAACAAAGTTCAGTACGATATCTAGCACTGTATTCAATGAGTGCGAAAGAGAAATATCGACACAGTCCGACGCGTGAAACAAAAGATTTTGTATGAGAAATAAGCCTAATTTGGAGCGCCGCTCACGCGCGACGTTGCCAAACGGCGCAAGGCGGCCGTGCGCGGGAATGCGATCTATGCCTATGCGCTGTTGCCGATCTTATGTAAACAAACAGTCGGCTCAACTCGGCTGTCAGTAGATTCGCAGTGTTTATTCTAAATAATTATTAAAAATAGTTTGTCCGCGACATTTGTATTAAAAATGGAACAATACAGTGTATCTTTTATTAAAAATTGTGAAAAGACTCTCGAAATGCGTATCGAACTGAAAGCTAAGGGACCACCACGTCCCGAAATTGCACTTTCTCAAAAATGTGTTACGAAAAATAAATCTTTTACGCGTGGTTTTAAATCTGAACAATATTTCAAAACACCTTGGTTGTGTGGATGTGAAGAAAGCAACAAATTATTTTGTTTCCCGTGTCTGGTGTTTGGAGCTGGCGCCGGCAGTGGTGGTGAATCTGCATGGACGGAAACGGCCGTGTTGACGATTTAGCGCATCTTTCAATAAAAGTGAAAAAACATTCGCAATCTCGATTTCATATCTTATGTGAAGTGCAATTGGCATCTATCGGCCTTCAAGATATTCGTAAGGCGCTCGATTCTGCGTATCGAAAATCTATTAGAGAGTTCAATGAACGCGTTGATGAAAATCGATAAAGATCGCCGAATGGATTTTCTTTACAAATAAAATAAATGGTAAGCTCTAGTTCTACGTTTCTTTTTTTAGTGAACCCCCACAAATAAATGTCACGAGCCGCCTCTGCTCATGAATCACTCCGTCCATTAGTGAAAACCTTTTGAAAATCCGCTGGGCAGTTTTGAGTTTATCGCGTTAAGACAGACAGACATACAGACGCGGCCCCCGCCGCGTCTGTATGTCTGTCTGTCTTTTATACATGTCTTTGTTTTATACATGTAAGGATGTATTATAAACATAAATCTTCCGAGAGCAGCTGGAAGCTAAGTAATAACTGCCGCACGGGTCGATCCATCAGGTTAAGCTACGCTTGCCGGGGTTGGTCAATGGATGGGTGACCGAGACTCCTACGTGCTTCGGAAAGCACGTTAAGCTGTTGGTCCCGGCTGTCATTCGTAGATATTTAACAGTCGTTACGGGTCGTCAGAAGCCCGAAAGTCTGACAACCAGTTTTACCAAGGGGTGTCGTATTACCCAGTTACTGGGTTGTGAAGGACAGATAGGCAGTCGCTCCATGTAAAATACTGGTATTCAGCTGCATCCGGTTAGACTGGAAACCGACCCCAACATAGAAAGAAAGAAAAATGCGTTTATTGGCATTACAGCAAAAAATACACCTTGTAACTATAAAAACAGAAAACAATTATTATAATGCCAAAAGGGCCTCAGCTCAGCATAATGTCAGATGACATCACAAGGTGTACCACTTGACGCTGACATAGTTGGGAAAAGGCTAAGCAGATTGATTGAGACATAAATCTTCCGGAATAAATTCTGTTAATGATGCAGGTGTGAGTACTATGTACTATAGAGCTACCATTTACCGGGTAATATGTCTTTCATTGACTTGAATGTGGCCCTGGTGGCTGAGAGTATGTCATGCTCACTTAGATGTCTCGCTGATAGGGGCGCGTGGGTTGCATCATCTAGCTCCCCTCAAAATGGTCGAGCTGTATGGTGCTGATCCATGTATCATGTTCGTGAACGGGCGTTGTCAGTTGGGACTGGTCATCTCTTAGCTGCCACGGCTTATTTTAATTAATTTAGTTTTGATTTTTTTTTTTTTTTGCCTTTGTTTCTAATTGCTGTACTATGGACGCGTTGTTTTTTTTTTTGTTATATCGTTCTCACATTTAGTTATAAATTCAACACTAAAGATGTAACATTAAAGAGTGTCGATGTAGTTTCTTGCCCGTTCTTCTCCATATGTACCTACTACGCTTTGGAATGGGTAAATAGCTTCATATTTCTAATTGACCGACTCCTTGACAGTTCAAAAGTCCCTGTAAATGGTTTAATTGATATAAATGCTTGGAGTTTGAGTTTGAAAAAGCAAACCCCACAAAAATCCGCAGTCACATAGACAAACACGAAAAGCGACAATAATTTATAATAATGTATAGATTTAGCCAGATGCATGACAGTGATAAACTTACATACATAAACTCACGCCTTCTTCCCATGGGGGTAGGCAGAAACTACAGAACGCCACTCGCTACGATCCCTATACTCCTATTGTTTCGTTTAGACTTGAATACGAGAATCGCTCTTAATACTATGACAATGCCCTAAACAGGCAAAATATGGACTGTACCTAATCCACCAACCTCTTACAACTGGTAATACCTATATTTTCTGCAAATAAATTATTCTTATTCTAATTCTGTCTAGATTTCTGACACTTTTTTGCATGATAGGTATTTAAATTGTTCTGTTATGTATAGTTTAGCTAGAACATTTAGCAAAATGGTAAATAGTCAACGCTACTGTATAGCATACACCATAATTAGGAACTATAAAAACGTCATAATTCGTACTATTGAGGATTAACAATGACTAAACTTAAACGTATAAGGAAATTGTTTGCTTAAGTCCGGGTTTATAGGACGAACACCATGTTACCGTGTCTTTACGATAATACGTCATATAGCATTGGCGTAAATATCTGTATCCACGCCCTAGCTAGAAATTCCACGTCACAGTAGGTAACTTAAGTGTAAGTCATATTTCTCTATGAACATATTTGCAATTAATAAAGTATACTCCACAAAAGAGTTGGAGATTTTTGCCCATTCTTCTCCATACGAAACTACCTTTTATCAATTCAATTTTTTGTAAACTTTGACGTTCAAAAGTGCCTTTTATGTGCCTATTTGAACAAAAAGACTGAACGTAACTTTTTGTAATTTGAGTAGGTATTTTCGTCAGAGAACGCTTTACGCAATTGTAGTGACAGATGTTACGCCATAATAAAATGAGGTAATTTCATAAAGTAAAATTTTATGCAAATTGTTTTGTCAATACGCATCTTAACGTGTCATCAAAATAATATAATATCGTTTAAGGAAAAAAAAAATATTTTCCTTGATTTATTTGAATAAGTACTTACTGAAAATACAATAATACAATTTAAATATATTAGTTATATAGATAAGTTTAATATGTGTTAGGTATGTATTTATTGTATATAATTATGTTAATATAGAACACCACAGACTACCTGCAGTATTGTCTCTCCGTCCCCCTTAATCCATCCAAAGGTTGTCTTTAAAAGATCGCTTTTAGAGATAAGACCGCCCATTGCGTCAGCCTATGTAAAATTTCTACATTTATATCTGTATTTTAAATGGTGTACATAATTAAGAGTATTCTATTCTATTCTACTTTATTATAAACTAGCTTTTGCCCGCGTCTTCGCCCACGTGGATGTCGGAAAATATCCCACGGGAACATACTACCGGGATTACGGCGATACCAAAATAAATTAGGGGCTTTTGCGTAACCATTTATTTCACGATAATAGCATGTATGGATTTAATTTTTGAATGTGTGTTTATTGACTATTTGATTAATACTCTGACTTAAGAAAAACTCAATTGGGTTAAATTTCCTCGATAAAATTTAATTCCGAAAAGACCCCTACTTTTTTATATTTTTTCTATAATTCTAAAATCCTAAGTAATTTCATTACAAAATTGTATTCAAAATATGCGTATAAGGTAATTGAAAACTCTGGCTGAAAATATTTTTGATACATAGTTTATTTTTTTTATTTTTTATTTATTTGGTTTGGCGCTCTTACGTTGTTTTGTTTTTGGTTCCAGCGCATTGTTGCGCTCTCTTTTTTTGCATGTGGAAGTAAATGACTCTGTCACTTTCTTATGCTCACAGTTCACTATGATTTATTTTTTACATATCACCTTAAATGGAAACGAAGCGATGGCATGGCGCTCGTCGCGTCGCCGTCAACCATAATTATTTTGTTACGCGTAACTTTGAAACTTGTTTTTTGTAACTTTCATTTAAATGATATAATGTATAGGCATACTTTAATCTAAATTAATTGTCTTATTTAAATAACATATTTTATTTGATAAGGATTAATATAATACCGTTTAAAATAGCTTCAGAAATAACAATGAAATTTTTATCAAATTCTGAGAGATGAAACGGTTACTATGGGTCATCCTTAGAAGATAGACATATGCCATCGCAGACTTTTTTGTTGAACTTTTTTAAATGTGCAATCCTGTAGAACATACATTTTATGTATCTCGTACGGTTTACGCGGCTCACGCCAGTAAAGCTCCCAGTCGGCATGACTGCTTCCGTCATCTTCAACAATAATCGTCATATTTCAGCCAATGTATACAAAACCTTAATGAATTATACACCTAAACCTTCCTCATGAATCACTCCGTCCATTAGTGAAAACCGTTTGAAAATCCATTCGGCAGCTTTTGAGTTTATCGCGTTCAGACAGACAGATGCGGCGGGGGCGGGGGGGTGGATACAAATCATCCTATGTCCCAACTCAGGTCATGGTCTACTCATGTGCCAAATTTCATCCAAATCCGTTCAGCCGTTTATTAATTTATAATATTAGTTAGGATCTAAGCTCATTTAAGACGCCCCGTCGTAATAATGTTTTAACAAATATTTATTATTTGACTTAACTTATATTTTATCGGGAGTCCCCGTTCCCCGATTCAAACTAGAATTTGTATGAACTACAGACGAACCTTACATTAAAATCTAACCTTTACATTACAGGTAGCAACAAAATCATCACGTTAAAACCCAACGAAATTATGGAGCATGAAATCAAAGTAAACTCAAATGCCCTCAAAGCAAACACATTGACACGATGTAGACGAGTGATCGTGAGCGATGATATTAAGGAGAATATGTCTTTCTTGACTATTGCCGTCAATAAGACTGGCACATTGCTGTTTGTGGCAACCGATGATAGTAGAGTTGTTTGCGTTGATTTGAAGACTTATACGCGTAACTTTGATTTGGACAATCGGAGAGGGTGAGTTTTTAGTACAGTGTATTTTTTGTTTTTGTGTCTATTTTTGTCATTTAAAAATAATATTAATTTAATTAGAGTTTACCTTTGCCCAGTCGAGGGATTCAACCGCCTGTGTGGTTTAATGGTAATACCACCTGTACCAGACCCAGACGTCCTGGGTTCGATTCCCAGCGGTGTCAACATTTTCTGCTCGGTTTGGTTGGTGGTAGGGCTTGTTCTAAGTCCGCCTGGCGAGCTACCACCATCTTATCTCAAAGTCTGTCGCTTAACAACAATGTTAACAGCATTTGTTGTGTTTCGGCAGTTAGAGGTAAAATAGGCAGTTTCTCTGTGGCTTAAGATTCCGGGTGAAGCTTGCTTCCACCGGCCTTATCATCAGGTGAGTCGAAGGCCAACCGCTTCCCCGATGTGGTTAAAAAAAAAATCAAAAGTCATTTAGTCAAACTAGGCTGAGAATCAGCACTCTTCGAACGTCAAAAATTACATAAGACAGTCCCCCAAAAACGCCCACCCTTCACCACTTCCTAGTGCATTAGCTGTGAAGAAGAAGTGGCGCAATAAACTCCCTCGAAAATATTCAGGCTAAACTAAAGAACATTTCCAAATTGCCGTGTTGAGAAAATATATAATATTACGAGATGGCGCTTTTGCTTCAGTAATTTTTGCTTGCCACACCTCAATATAATACAATCAAATAACTTCTCCCACTCTGGGCGGAGCGGGAGGGCGTGTCAGACTTTTACTGACTAAAACCCACCCGTGTTTCTTCCGTTGCCTGTGTGCCAGGGCCACGATATCCCTTTCGGACAAACTCGCAACCCTGGCAGGCATTGGTCCTAACGGACCCCGCCAGTTTGTGCTGACATCTCTTTGAGGCGCGCGCGCGCGTGGAACACAACGTGCCGTCGACCCGGGCCTGGTCCTTGTCGGACGGCGAGCTACCCATCGCTCACCGTCCGCAGGCCCGCGCCTACGGTGGCCGGAAATCGGCTTGCGACTCCCGACGCCCGGGGCGTCTCCTGCGGCGACTAGGGGCGCGAGGGCGCGAACCTTGTCTCACCCTCCCGCGTTCCGCCTCCTCCTTCGCTAGCATAACTGCTTCGCAGAAGGAGGTGACGGCCTCCCATGCACTCTCGCTCCGAACCATGGCCTGAACCAGGCCCGGACGCGAGAGATCGCCGCCGCCGATCGCCTCCGTGAGGACACGGCGGTGCTCCGCCCAAGCTGGGCAGACCTCCACCGTATGCTCCGCCGTGTCCTCCGGGCGATCCACACAGTGGTGACACCCGGGCGTTTCCTCCCGCTTAATCCTAAACAGGAACCTCCCGAAACATCCATGTCCGGTGAGGACCTGCGTCAGGCGGAAGGTGAGGACGCCGTGGCGCCTCTCCAGCCACACCTCAAAGAGGGGACTTATCGCCACAATTGTGGCGTGCCCAGCGCTGGGTTGCGACAATCGCACTCTCCATGCCGCCATGAGATCCCTCCGGAGCTCCGTCCGCTGTGCCGCGATTTCTTGCGGCAGCGGAGTTATGCCCCGGAGTTTCGCCTCTTCGCGCCACACCCAAATGTGCGCGAGGACTTTCGCCTCCAGATCCCATGGCGGCAGTCCGGCAAGGAGGCTCGCCGCCTCACGGGAGACCGTGCGGTATCCCCGTACCATCCTGATGGCCATGACCCTTTGGGACGCGTTCAACCGCTGCGCTGGTCGCAGCCTCAGAGAACGCGCCCACACCGGTGCCCCGTAAAGGGCCATGGACCGCACGATCCCCGCGTAGAGCCTCCGGCAGGAGGCGTTTGGACCCCCTAGATTGGGCAGAAGCCGCTTCAAAGCAGCCCCGGCCCGCTCCAGTCTGGGAGCCAAACGTCGAAAATGCTCCACGAAGTTCCACCGGCTGTCGAGGACGAGTCCCAGGTACTTCATCGTCGACTCGACGCCGATGTGAACCCCTCCCGCCGTTATTTGGGAACCCGACGGTGGCGCGTTCCGAGGACCATAAAAACACATGGCCTCGGACTTGTGCAATGCCACCTCGAGTCCCAATTGCCGGATACCTGCAAATAGCAAAAAACGTAAGAAAATTTGAATTTCACGGGCTGCAGCTGCGGATTTATCTAAATATTGACTTTAACAGCTAACCCCCGTTTAATTGGTTGGGGTAATTGACCAACAAACTTTCCAGGCACGATTTAAATGTTCTTTCGACTCGGGTTTAAGGTAGAATCTTGGTCCTATTTCAGGAATGTAGTTGCAATGGCAGTAAGCGAGATGATGTGGGATGAGTTCGAGCCCGGTTCTGATGTACTACTTACAGGCACCGGGTGTATTGAAGATTCAGCTAAAGTATGGTATTTGGATGCTTCTTATGTCTCACATACGGCGCAACGGAATGGGTAAGTGATACAGCCCAGAGGGTTTTTGAGCAAGCATATGTAGGGCGAAAAGTTAAGAGCTGTGTTGGCATGACGAGAGAACACCGAAAAAATTGAAAAGTTTCAGATAGGACCCCGTGGTCTCCTGATCACGGGGCTCCTATTTGAAACTTTTCAAATGCATATGCATATGTTTGCTGAAAAATTCAGTTGTTTCTCATGAGCCTAAATACAATATGTAACAAAAACCCTGTTGTTCCTTCTACCTACGTTTTAAGAATCGGTATACATACGTAATAAAGCAAGTCATTTATAAAAAACTGTTCAACAAAAATAATTAAAATAAATATTTAATTATTAATATTTGAAATGTTTAACTGATTTCTTACCTCTGCAATTCTGCATGAAAGCGATGCCGCGAAATCAGAAAATAGGTAGAACATTCCCGCCACTCTCTTTGATCGGTGCCGCTGCGCCCGTGCACCCGCGCCGCTCTACCTATTTTTCTGCACAAGTTCGCGACCTTGTCAGCTGTTGTTTATCACTGAACACGAATGAATCTTTGAAAATGTTGGTTTACACGGTATTTGCACAAGCACAATTGATAATGTTAAAACTACATTATTTTAACACTTTTACATAAAAAGAAAAAAAGTCACCGCGTCTGTCACATAAAACCTTATGTAGGTACCTACTTAATTTATTATGATGTCTACTTGACGGCCACGGAGATGCTGTTCAATATGACCACCTTGTACCTCGACACATTTGTTGCAACGCCTAATCATATTTTCACGTACACTTCGCAGAACGGACGTATCGGACTTGATGTGGTCAAATGCTGCTACTATGCGTGAACGCATTTCGACCTCCGTATCACACGATTTTTTGAACACCTGTTGCTTAACAGTGCCCCAGAGGAAAAAATCTAATGGCGTCAGATCAGGTGAACTTGCGGGCCAATTGATGGGTCCACCGCGACCAATCCATCTCTCTCCGTATTCAACATCTAAATAGCTTCTCACAAGGCGGGAGAAGTGTGGCGGCGCGCCGTCATGTTGAAACCACATACGTCGCACGATATGGAGCCCTAATTCCTCAAGTTCATCACTCAGCTGTTCTTGCAGGAAACGAAGATAGTTGGCGCCGCTCATTGTTTGGTCTAAAAAACAAGGTCCAATAATTTTGTCACCAATAATTCCAGCCCAAACATTAATCCTCCACCGATGCTGGAAGTGACTTGGTTTAATAGCATGCGGGTTTGTGATCGACCACACGTGCTCATTGTGCGAATTGAATACACCTGTTCTAACAAATGAGCACTCGTCGGTGAACAGTATCCAATTCAAGAAATCACTATCTTGTTCGATCTTGTCGAGTACCCATCTACTGTATTCTATTCTTGGCTCATAGTCGGAGGGAAGTAGTGATTGGACGCGACGATAGTGAAATGGGTGCTGGCCATCTTCTTTGAGTACTCTCCAAACGCGCATATGGTTTACTCCTAGTTCTCGTCCCACTGAGCGCGTACTTCGCGTTGGATCGTGCTCAAACAAATCCAGGACTTGCTCCTCGATGTCACTGTCTTGAGTCCTCGGCCTGCCTGCGTCAGCTCGATGTTGGTCTCGTCCGTGCACACTGCCGGTATTGTACGTACGTATGTGCAAACGTTGGAATGCCATCGCCGACGGTAATGGTAGACTCGCAAAACGTTCTTGGTAGAGTCTGCGTGCTTCTGCATAATTGCAGTCACATTTCCCAAGACACATCAACATGTTAAAATATTCTACGTTAGAATAAGACATGGTTAACGTTAACGTAAAAAAACACAAGTCACTCACTCACTACGTAGGTCAAACTCAACAATAACATCCGTTCGGAAGTAAGCTGCGCGGGAGACTAAGGAAGTGATTCGCAGGGCGGCGGGTGGCGGGGTAAAGGGGTAGGTAGGCACGTGGGGTAGTACTGACCCGCGGGGCACGTGCGCCGGCCGCGGTAAGTTTTGGCGGCATCTTCTGTCGCATCAAAGAAAGCCGCCGAGCTCGTAGGCTATTTAGCGAAATAAAGATATACTTGTAAAATCAGATACTCCAAACATTTTTTTGAATGTGTCGTTTTTAATAGTTATTTGATTTTGACCTCTCCACTAGCCAATGTTGATTTTTTTTAAATTATAATTTCATCATTGTTGTGCTCGTAGGTAAATGTATACGTTCCTAAAAGGAACAACAGGGTTTTTGTTACTTATTGTATATTGTTTTCATTGTGATAGTGCCTTGTAAGAGTAAAAGACTTTATGTTTGCTGAAAAATTCAGTTGTTTCTCATGAGCCTAAATATATTATGTTTTCATTGTGATAGTGCCATGTAAGAGTAAAAGTTGAAAGTAGTTTGTGCAAAAGAGTACTGAAAACCTAGCGAGAGCAGCCTTGATTGTCGAGACCTACAAAAAATACTTCGTAAAAACAAGTCATTAGTGATGCCATTATCCTCTTATATACATTTATGTAAATAGGTGTCTTTCGACAAAAACTTCAACATGACGCTGCGAATCGACCGGAATAACACAAACCTCTTTGTTCTAAAATTAATCTCATAATTTAATTCAACCCTGTCTTAAACTATTGTATTAACATAAACCTTCACAATTCTAGGAGAGTCCGCCTAACAACAAAATTCGATGTCAGTTTTATCAACCCATTATCGCCTCATACGCCAAATTCAACATCACCAAACAGTGGAACAGAAAGTGCTAACAGCACACCAAGGAGGCATCAATCTTTTAACCATAGAGAAGTACCAAAGACACTGCTAAAAAACTCTATGAGTTTGGACAGGAGTTCGTTGAAACCGTTGAATTTGAAGGGAATTTGCAATAATAATGATGGTGTTTTACAACCTTTATTGGCTGTGGTTGATGATAAGAATAATATTCAGGTATGTTTCTCAACACATTAGAAATAATTTAAAGACACGAGTTATTTTTACTTTACATGAAGAGCTTGTATCCTTATGAAGCTATTATTTGACTCAACATTTCAAAATACAATCCACATATTTGCAGCTTTATTTATTTATAGATATACTAGCGACCCGCCTCGGCTTCGCACGGGTGCCATGCTGATACTAAATTTACTACATAATGTCTTAATATACAACGTTCACAGCATTTTTGTCATTAGACAATACAAACATGTTTTCTTACTCTTGAAAGAGCGATTGGATAAGGATTAATGCTGTATTGCTTAAAATCGCTTCGTAAATAAGCTATTATTTCTCGTGAAAAGTAAAGGATAAAAAATGGTTATTGTGGGTTATCCCTAAGAGATAGACATATACCATCGCGGACATCCTTTTTAAGGGCTACAATACTGTAGTATTCAGCCAGCATTTGCAATGAAAGCGCAAAAAATGTGTTTATTTACGACGTCACATTAGAAACCTCTAAAATTATCAGTGTTTCTCTACTATATTATGCATGTATTATACATATAAACCTTCCTCTTGAATCACTCTATCTATTAAAGAAAAACCGCAACCGCAAAACCGCGTCAGACAGACAGCGGGAAGCGACTTTGTTTTATTTTAGCACAAGTAAAAGATAATACTCAAAATCCTGATTAAAATTAAACCAAAGTAATATAACATTTTTTTTTCGTCTTCCAGGTAATGCGCGGAAGAAAAGTATTAACAGAAATCACAGAAAAATCTGACGAATACATTACCAGAGTGAAGATCTCTCCGTGCAATCAATACATTATTTACGGCCTAAAATCTGGTTCCGTCAAGAAATATACACTCCGTTCGAAAGAAAATGTTGCCATTATGGATGTTTACAGCCCTGTGCAATACTTGAACTTTGTTAATCCTGATCTATTAATCGTTGCGGGAAAGAACACGTGTTTAATGGCTTATCGATTGATGTTGAATGGGGATTGGAAACCTGAAATGATGCAGAGGGGCAATAATAATCTTGGGTCGCAGGAGATACTGAATGATATTCAAGGTATGTTTTAAGTCTAGTATATTCTTAACATGCTTCTTTGCATGCAGTCTTTTAGAAACGACTGGATATGAGCAAGACTATTTCCAGGATAATGATATCCTAAGATTAAGCGCGCAGGATAGCCTTTACCAGAAGTGGTCATCGTATTAAGTGGTTCAGCAGCTTCCATATCATCAGGATCGTGCCGGAATATAGCAGTTCGTTGTGGACGTGGTACGATAGCGACTATGACATCATCTCTGTCATCAAGAGACAGCCGCCACGCAACCATTGATGCGACGCTCTGCTAGAGTGACTATCACCAGCCAGTGTCAATGTTATCCGACCTCTTCAGTGATTCCTAGTAACTTTGAAAAAACTAGACTGGTGGCGCCACTTGCCATGCTTGAAAACTGTTCCAGCGAAAGTGAAATACATACTCATTTGAACTTTATTTCTTAAGAGTCAACGTAGTGGCAAAAAAAATGGTATCTATTGTGTTGACTTGATTTCCAGTAAATGGTGGACCAGTCCATTCAAAAACATATCATCAGAATGCCCATAATCTAATTATACATTTCTTTTCCAGGAGTCAAGAAAAAGAACGGTCATTTAGAAAGGCTGTCAAGTTCGAGCAGCGAAACAAGCATCGGTTCAAGAGACCGAGCCTTCCCCAACGGGGAACACAAGAGTCTTTGCAAAGGCAGTGGGCTCGTCGACTGTTTCTTTGTAAAAGACCTTGGTATTATAACTGTGGAGTTTAATGCGACTATCAAACTGTGGTCGGACACTAATTTGAAATTACTGACAATACTGAATGGAAGGCAGTCGGATGTGTTCATCAGTTCGGCGGCTTTGCAGAATAATGTTCTCGTCATTTGTGAGAAGAAGAATACGGCGTTTCAGGTATGTTTTTTGTATGATTTTCTTTTTCCTACCCTTGTGACATGTTGGTGAGAGGAGCTTGTGGCTAATCCATCAGGTCCACGCTTGCCGTGGTTGGTCCGTGGATGGGTGACCATCTTTACATACCGAGACTCCTCTGTGCTTTGGAAAGCACGTTAAGCCGTTGGTCCCGGCTGTCACTGTGGATCTTTGATAGTCTTTAGGGGTCGTCAGAAGCCCAAAAGTCTGACAAGACTTGGTATACAGCTGTATCCGGTTAAACTGGAAGCCGACCACAGCATAGTTGGAAAAACGCAGGCAGATTGATTGTTACATGTTGGTGATGTAACGAATATTCGTATTCGCGAGTGCGATCGCGAATATTCGCATACTTCTTGACATTCGCATTTACAAAATGCTTGCGAATATTTTACTTAGGTATATAAAGTTCAGAAAAAAATATATAATATTAGGTAAATAAAACAAAAAAATATTAATTTCTTATCGTTTTTATTAGAAAGCCTTTTTCCTTGTAACTTAACATAACCTTGCAATAACATGTGTCATCAGCAGAGATCGGAATAGGTAGAGCTTATTTACCTAAACTTCGATGGATCGAGGAGGTATTATCCACTCTATGTTACTTCCTTCCTTAAAGTTTAGGTAAATAAGCTCTACCTATTCCGATCTCTGGTCATCAGCCTTCCCTTTTAATATTTGGTATTATGTTAAATTTGATCCATAGTTATGTGGCGCCAGATTGACAACTGTATTCACGAATATCGGTGGCAGATATTCGCATTCGTGAATGCTTAAAAATTTGTATTTGTTCAAACTCAAACTATTTATTTCAAATAAACTAATGATAGCCACTTTTGAATTGTCACGGGGTCGGTCAGTCATAAAGATGAAGCTAGTTGCCCATTCCAAAGCTTAGTAGGTACCTATGGAGAAGAACGGGCAACAAACTCCATGGACACTCTTTTCAATTAACATATGGTTACAATTAGTTCTTCACTATGCTTGGGGTCCGGGCTCCTTCCATTCTCCCCTGTCAACCGTCACGCCAACATTTACTGCTTTTTCTGTTATATTGGATGACATAATCCATCCATCTTATTTTTAATCATCCTCTCTCTATCCTTCAATATGTTTTATTTGATCAGGGAAGTTAAAATACTCCAAGTAATGTGTTACCATGTTTTGTTCTGTGATTGATAAGTTAAATCTAAAGTCATAAAACATAACATAACGCCTGTATTCTCCGAAGGCTTAAGCAGAGATGTACCTATAGTAGACCCACATTTCGCCAGTTATGTTTAAGTCATGTAACTAATATGAGGCGAGAATATTGCCATGAACTGGGCACAAATGTCCCCTTTGTCCTACCCGGGAATCAAACCCAGGACCTCGTATGCATATACCAACGAGGCAAATCTTAAATCAATAGATAAAAAGTCGGAAATAAAAATAAAATCAATTGAAGAACGTCTTACGAACGCCCTAGTAGACGATGTTATTACAATCAATGCTATGTCGGTCAGCTTAGCAGAATTTTCTAATGCTCTATGAACCTTTAATTTTGTTTATTTACAGACGTTCGAATTAAAAACAGTAAACGATCAAGTTGAACTACAAACTATTTTAGAAATGAGACTGAACAATGTTATTGTGTCGTGTGATCTCACTGCCGACGGAAATGTTCTAGCGTTGGGACTCGACTCAGGAAATGTTGTGGTAAGTTATTCAAGATTGCCTCATTAAAGAAATAAAGAAAAAGTATTTATTGGTCACTCGCACAAACTAAACTGAACACAATCATAGAAACATTTAAAAAAAAAGAAGTATTCAGGGAGGGCAGGTCATCGACGCGCAACCTGATTCAGTACATGATTCTGGATTCAAGACACACATGCGTTGAAAATTTGGTTGGTTATTTAAAAAAAAAAATGTTATTCCATACATTTTGACTGCGTATGTCACTTTTGTAAGAAACAGCAGATTTTATTTTGATAACCGACCTTCATTCTTGTGAAAAAAATAAAGACAGATTATATTATTGCGCGTGTTAATGGGAGATATAAATTGTCTTTGTTCGATGAATGAGAGTAATTTATACACCCGAATATTTTGAAAATAATCTTTAAAAAATCCTCGTTCTCTTCTTAGGTATGGAACGTCAGAGGTGGACGTCAACTGAGCCTACTGAGGCACCACAAGTCCAAAGTCCATTGGTGTTCATTCTCCCCCGTCCCCGACCGTTCCAACCGCAACTCGATGACGTCATCACCGCATGCCGTCCAATCACCGTATCACTTTTCATCACCACAAGATGATGACGTAGATACCGATCAACCACCGCTTGTACTAGTTACCATGGCAACAGAGATTGTTTGGTGGAATCTCACGCAGGTTATGAAGACGCAAAAGCAAAAGTTTGGAAAGAGGTTAGTTTGTTTCTCTATTTATTTGAGCAATTTCAGAAAGACTCATACTCCATTTGAAATAAGATTAGAAATTTAAATAAACTTTTTTACAGTCCGTTCAACCGATCTTGACTTCTGGCATTAAAAGAAAAACGTGGTTACAATACCAACTGTTTATTGCAGATGCCATTTGCCATGCCACCAACGCAATAGAAGTCCAAATCGGCTGTAAAAAGGTTTATTTAAATTTCTAATCTTATTTCAAATGGAGTAAGGACTGACTTTATTGACCCCTATGTAGTCATTCCGTCCGTGACGATTTTAACTACCTTGTAGAAATAATAATAGATAATTAAACAATACTTACAGAACCTACAACGCAATGACACCGATCGGCAGTCCGTTAGAGAATAGATGTGACACACCAAACGCAAATAACAGCTCAAATGCTACATCGTCGTCGACTTGCAACTTCTTCTTCAGAGACGATTACCTACCGCAGCAATGCTGGAAGCTTATTTGGAAAGGGAAATCGTAAGTATTTGGATTTATTTTTAAGGATAAAAGAGAGAGAAAAGGATTATTTTTAAGGATAAAGATAAATTTATTTTCAATACAGTTGTTAAACATGGCGTACTTACTTTCAGGGCTATAATTATGATTCGAAAATTAAATCTTTTGCATAGGCATCTTTCTGTTACGCGGTCGTGACTTTTGTTTACGAGCTCTATCATTAGTTTTGCAGTTGAGTTTTAAATTTATAAGCCAATTTAAAAAGTTCAGTAGCAAGGAGTTTTCATATATATAATAAAATGGGATAGATTTTATACGAGGAAAAATGAACGAGTCCGTACGTCTTAGCATTGTATTCTCAAAAGTCTTTTAAATGGTTCTTTAATATATTTAATTACCAGTTTTAATTTAATTATTTTACATCAACATTTGTCAAAAATCGAATAGGCTGTATAGGCTGTTTTCGTTGTAAAAAAAAATATGTCCAGTTGCAAAAACGAGCCATTTTCTGAAAATTTTAATTAATTCTTTGATTTGTTTTTTACTATTTCCCACAAGTATATTAAAAAACGTCGTGTGATACACGGGTGTTTATGTTATTGCAAACAAGCTGTCACGTGTTAATTAATGCCACGAGTTTTACTTTCCACCCTTGTATCACAATGTACTATTGTTCGAACGTGTGTAACATGATACATGAATATGCACATATAGATGGAAACATAATTTTACCGGACCTACATGTTTTTTCTGACTAGGCGTACAAAATGTTTACATTTTATTAATTACGTTGGTAACTATAAATTCAATTAAATTCATTATTAATTACAGTTTCATATATAAAATTAGAGTTAGTGCAAAATATAGTCCACAATTCAATATACAATCAAAGTCAGTAAAAAATATGTTAATATATAATAAAATTTAATCAACAATAAAATTCAAAATGTATCATTAAAAAAATCAACAATGTTATAATAGCACATATCAGTAAGCAACTTTAGAGTGTCATCTTAAATAAATTAAAATTCAATTGCTTAATGTCTAACTAGCGGCTTAGCCCGCGTGGCTTTTTGTAAAATAAATGTAGCTTTTTTTTTTTGGGTGGGAAATCATCAAAGAACTTCTCCCGCTCTGGGCGGAGCGGGAGGGCGTGTCAGACTTTTACTGACTAAAACCCACCCGTATTCCTTCCGTTGCCTGTGTGCCAGGGCGACGATATCCCTTCCGGACAAACTCGCAACCCCGGCTGGCATTGGTCCTAACGGACCCCGTCAGTTTGTGCTGACATCTCTGAGGCGCGCGTGGAACACAACGCGCCGTCGACCCGCGCCTGGTCCTTATCGGACGGCGAGCTACCCATCGCTCACCGTCCGCAGACCCGCGCCTACGGTGGCCGGAAATCGGCTTGCGACTCCCGACGCCCGGGGCGTCTCCTGTGGTGCCTAGGGGCGTGAGGGCATGAACCCTGCCTCTCCCTCACGCGTTCCGACTCCTCCTTCGCGAGCATTACTGCTTCGCAGAAAGTGGTGACGGCCTCCCATGCACTTACGCTTACGTTTACGTTACGCTTACGTTACTCCTTATAACATCAGCTATCTGCCAGTGAAAGTCCCGTCGAAATCGGTCCGGTCATCGTCAAAATCGGTCCGGTCATCATCGAAACCGGTTAACACGTTTTCTTCTTTCATTCTCCCCTGTCAGCCGTCACGAGTAGCGATACTTAAATGTACGTCAGGCGTATCCTGGGCAGACGGCCCTGCTGTTGACTGGTTAATATTTTTACCAAGGCACTACTCTTTTAGTTATACCTCGTGTACATTTCACAGAAGAATTAAGTACTGTGTACACCAAAATTAGTGACCGCGCGGAAGCTCGGCTGTTATTAATTTTCTTTCCTGTCTTATTCGTTTCATGTTAAAAAAAAAACCTATAGGCGTGTACGCGCGAACGAACAAGAACATGGTGAACACGAACATCGAACACTTTGTTGGAATCTGCGTACCACTAACGAACATCAAACACTTATGTTTGTCAAAAATGTACGTGGTGATCCAATTTTGGTTTTTCTGTGTGGACGGTGTTCGGAGACATTTGATGCAACATTTTTCGTACCGAACGCGAGGGGTGAACACGCGGCGGCATCAGTTCTCAGCCACGTATCCAACAGTACCACTTCCAACGGCGAATCCATGGCTATTCAAGAGAAGAGGCGGTTGAGCGTGAACATAAGTAGAACGTGTTCGTGTTCGCTTTGATAATTTACGTCCACACTTACGAACCAAATGTTCCGTATTCGATGTTCGTGTTCGCCATGCTTTGTTCGTTCGTGCCTACACGCCTTACGAGATTTACATGAGAAACTTGTGTCCACTATTCCTTTATATCTACAGGTGCAAACAGGGCTCCAAAAGGAAAGAAATCTTAGCATGCATCAAACTATCAGGTATGAACGCGAAAAGGCTAAGCCATGACGATAAGTTCTCATGTTTTGTAACAGTCGACAATCCTGGCCATATCCATATCATGAACGTAATGCGGTCGATCAACACATAGCATAGTGCCTCTGCCATTTATTATTATTCCTTAGAAAGAGAAATAATTCTTCGTATAAAAGTGAATTTATCGTTCCGGACGCGTTCAAAATCGTGTTAGTTTCAGTTCAGGGCGTATGATACGCCTAGTTTCACTTCTATATGAAGGATTATTTCTTTCTATGGTTACGTGAAGCAATGTCCATGCCTGCACCCTTTTACCGTCACTTGGTTGGCGTCGCGCTTCGTTATTAACTATTCGATTATGTTGGTGCTATTGTTACTTATTAGATTTAAAAAAAAGCAATTAAAATGTTGTCATTTTCGGGGGGGGGGGAGGTGACTGAGTCACAGAGACAGCCTAATGCTGTAAAGCCTACATGCTTCGTGCACTATGCGATGGCACTGACGGTAAAATGGTAATATACATTATCATATCAAGTATTAAAGACAATTAACGAACTGCTCAATGAAATACTTAAGGACTAAACACTGCCTTGAATGCATTTATTTTTAAATAGTATAAACTTTTACTCCTAACTTTTATTTTCTTTAAGGTGCTCGCGGTTGTTTGTACTATGCGTTCACTCTATCCTGACGCATGACGCGATTGGTAGCACTGAATTTTGCAGTCATGCGATTGGTAGTTCAGTTTTGTCAGTCGGCATTTTGAACTCTATTTGTATTGAAAATAAGAGTCCATAATTCAGTGCTACCATTCGCGCCACGCGTCAATTTATAGTGAACGCACTATAGTTAGAATGCTGGTGCTGCTTTTTCAGAACAAAAAAATGTCAGCTTAAAAATATTTATTTTAAAACCCGTTGCTGCGGGTGTTTATCCCAATACCTCAGAAGCGTAAATGACAAGTACATACTAAACTAGAATATTATTTGAGATTTCCATTTCTCTGTGCTAGTCCAGTGCATTTCTTTAACAAACCCTACTTTAAAAATGGATATTGCTTCACATAATACGTTATACTAATCATGAACAAACTGTTATTTTAGAATAGTACATTTAAGTATGAGATTATTGTAATGTTGATCCCACCAGTACTGGTATGCTTTATTTGATTTGGGTAAACTATCTCCTCATTAGTCCAAAATTATATTATTTTTATATCCTTTGGATAAGTAGATGCAATTAAACGAACACTGGATTTGGGTGACCTGGATCAAAATAGTTACTATAATTTGAATGTTTTTGTTCTTATAGATAATAATTAAAATCAATTTTTATTTTTTATGATACAGTAGTTTTTATAATATTACACCCGAACGGTATCATAAAAATAATTGCAATAATAAATGATAGAAAAGAAGTAGTAAAATAAAATTCGGTACATCTCTAAAGTAAGTATCTTACGTATGAAATATGTGCCATTTTTCGGCTTTATTAATTAATAATTAATTCTTGAAATGGAGGTTTGAAGTAAGAAAGACATATTTATGCTTTCAAACTAATAGAAGTACATCCGTAATTTATCGGGCAGTCCTTGTTTGCTCACTGTGCTACAAAATAAATAGAAAATTGAAATAATGTCCACATAAATTTCAAAATTACTCTCTATGTAGGCAATTCTTAAATATATAATTATGTTTAAGTCCATGATAGATCTCTCTGTTAAACGTAACTAAATAATATAATGGTGCTTAAATAATAAGACTTAGTTTATAAAAGTTTATATTTACCGACAACTATATTATATGTGTAGAAATATGGGACTATTTTCTGTTAACAAAATCAAAACTCCTTATGAAATTCGAAATCCGTTTTAGTTATAAATAAATAAGGGGCGTAATCCATGCAATGATCCTAGAACGTGTGAACTAGAAACGGCATAGGACAAGACTTTTTTTTTACTAAGTAACCACGCACAAGTTTGTTATTTAAACAAGACCAATGCTGTAGAAATGCCGTATCCTGTTTAAATGCTCTAGGGTTCAAGTTGTGAAAAGGGTAGAATATAAGTTTTACCTTATGGTGCATGCATTAAGTCCTAAGATCCTTTAGGTGAACCCACTCGAAGGGAAGCTAATGAAGAACAAAAATGAACAACGATTTATAATTATAATGTACATAATTTTATAATAAATCGTATTTTAAAGTTGTCGGATATTACACTGTACAATATTCTTTTAACTAAAAAGAATAATTGAAAAAAAGAGACTTTAACCTTTGCTGCAGTGGTTAGATTTAAAAAAAAATGTTTTTTCTAGAAAATTATAGTTTTATATTAATTTTTATCCCACTGCAGAGAAAGGTTAATTAAAAATTACCGCCCAATTGCGTGTCTGTACGCTCATAGAGTAGGGTTCTGTAGTAACTAATGTGATATACGTATAACTCAATCGTCATGTATCTAAGATCCGCCTAGTATACAACATCGATTAAAAACCAAAGAGGAATGTTGTACAATTTGTGCCTGGTACAGTACGGCCGATGAATCACGACCGCTCTGAACTTTGCGCAGAAGACGGAGCAATGACATTTTTTAGGAACCAAATGGTGACATAGGCCGAGTGTGAGTGAGAGAACATGCGCAAAAGTTCGGAGAGCCTATGTTCAGACCGGCCACGATTTATCGGCCGTACTATATTCTGAAACCAATGTCAATTTCATACTCGAAATACTCCTAAAATAGGGGCGACTTAAGCACTTTTCAATCCATATTGAACAACAATCTCCTTTGGACTACGGAACCTTACCATTATAATGCTCAATTCGTATTTTTACAAATAGTATGTTATTTTTAATGTAATGATATCAAACCCAGCATAATTTAATGATAATGCAATCTTAAATTTTTCTACTGTCTCAAATGTTCCAGCTAACATCGAAATTATATTTTTTTATAGTAATTGGTTTTGTAATAAGGAAAATATTTTTAAATATATTTTTTGATAATACGTTATTTTATTTTTAATACATATATAAAAATAGCTTAGCGTTTCATTCCTACATCAAAAATGTAGCCTAATGCAAGTAAGCGAAAAGAATACCCAGGACCACCGATGAAAACAGAATACTCATCACAGTGAGAGATTGAGATTTAGGGCCTGCGCCCACTGGCGGCACGGCACCGCATCTGACGGCAACGATGTCGCGGTATCCTAAGGCATGCCGCGACGTTCTTTTTAGCATTCCGTAGTCAACAAGGAACCCTTATAGTTTTGTCATGTCCGTCCGTCTGTCTGTCCCCAGCTTAGTACCAGACGTTGGACCCTATCCAACGTCACCTAGGTATTTAGGGTTCGACACGATCACGTGGCACGGTACTGAGTACCGTGCCACGTGATGTTGAATGACCGATTTGAGTTCCTGTTGCGGAAATTAAATACGCACGACTGTTGTCTTGTACGGATTCGGCCGGAGAGAGTATTACTGACATAATATTTTTGCACGGAGTCGAGGGCCAGTGTCAAATTGTGCTCCACCTCATTGAAAGTTGCTGATTGTGTCGCTAAGGCCAAGTAATAAGCGTACTGGAAGCGCTCAGTGTGTTGATAGGCTGGTCGTTGGTATACAACGTGGCGATTAGGTTATCACATTAATTCAAACCACGTATTCTACATTACGTATTTTAAGCATACATAAATAAAATAATTAATAAAAGTTAACATTCTACCCGTGAGACCTTTTTTTCCCTTTTAGTATTTAACAACATCATGTATTATAACGCCCCGCGCGTGAGCGCAAGTACCTACCCTCCGCTAGTCTCACTGTCGTTTGGCGTGTGCGCCGCCCGCCGCCTAGACGCCCGCGCCGCGCGCCGCGGCGTTGCCGCTTTTACAGGTCAGTAAACTAATAGTATCAAGGGTGGATTATTTATTGCCAATTTTTACGCTATTTAGTTTGTTAGAAAAATTCAGTTTTCTATTTTTAGGTCTATTTTTATTTTTATTATTTTAACAGACTGATAACAACTTGTAATAACCGCTGTACTATTTAATGTGATAACCTAATCGCCACGTTGTATAATTATGTTAAAAAGAGTGGGAGCCAACACACTGCCTTGAGGGAGACCGTTCTTTTGCCGTCGCCATCTACTCTTATCAGACTGAAAGCACACCTGGAAGCTCTTGTTATTTATGGTGTCGTAAGCTGCCGAGAGGTCAACAAATATGACACCAGTGACTTTCGATAGCCTCGTACCCGTCCTCTATATATATTCTGTTAGTTGGGGAGGACTTGGCAGGCCTTAAGCCAGCCTGCTCGGGTATTACAGCTGGATCAATAGCTGCTGTGAGGTGGTTTAGTGGCAATATATACTATTAAGATAAGGGCAGCGAGTACTCGAAATTGAGCAATAGGGAGCCGTTGAGTTGACCGAACACCCCACACCACACCTCTTACTTAGTTATTAACATCTAAATAATAGGTACCTACTTCAATCAAATTCCACTCAATGCAGTCCACACATTACTGGGCGACTTGAGAAAGAGGAGAGTTCGTAACAAATTCACTAGTGCGCCCCATATGACTTAAACGCTGCAATCTTAATATTATTTGTTTTGTAGCAATATCCAGTCGAGTTAATCCATCTTGAGTCAAGCACCTGTCTTTCAGCCTGTTATCAGCATTTTCTTTGCCTCTCCGCTGGTGGCGCCCTCTATACTTACCGTTGGTACTAAGTATTTTAAGCGCGCATCGGGTGATGGCCCGATTTACCGTCATTATAGCGTCGTTTTTCGCGCCATACAGTTGTTAGCGTTCTTTAAACTTCGCGAAAAATTCTACCAACTTATTTCATTTAAAAGTTCGGTAAAACAATTTCGGTTTTTAGATTCGTGGAATTTTTTACCTCTCCGTGGTTATTATGGAAAATCTTATAATAATTATTTAGAGTCAGAAAATGTTAATGATGGCTCATTATCGCGTAAACGGGTTCGTTCTCCTACACCAAGTACAAAACATAGTTATAGGTAGTGGTTCTTCTACGAGTAGTAGACCCAGCCCTGAGAAACGCAGAGTGAGGCGGGACTCCCTAACCGTGAGTTATGCACAATTTGAGTTCTTATCACAACAAGTGGACTATTTAATAAACTTCGTAAGTATCAAAACGTTCCCACATTGATAATACGAATTCTAGTGCTAATAACAATACATCCGTTAGGTACCACAAACGAGTTAAACAACGACAACCGGAATTTAGCAAATTTCAGATTTTGTCGGAAGTCAGTACAAATAGTAAGAGATTCGATTTACCCTCGGAAATAAAACATTCTTAAAAAATTAACGGAACTACAGCGTTTTAAGTGTGATGATTGGTATGCTGTTCGGTTTTCGAATGCTCAAACGAAATATTTAGCTACCCCCGGTTTTGTAAGTAAGTATTAACGACGAAATAAAGCGTTTTGAATCGGATATGCTAAAAGGAGGTTCACGCTCATATTTATGGAGCGATCTTTTGCTGCATTAACGATGCACACAACTCGTTATTTTGGAGTATTTGTGTAAGTAGAGACATTTTTTTTTCGAAAGAATCCGCATTACCCATTGGCACTTTAGAAATAGTGTGCGGTTGAAGAGCTGATTTAATTAATATTAATATATACGTAGCGAGGGCATGCTGCGCCAGATTTCCGAAGGCTTACATCGCGATGTATTAAATAAAATCCCCCTAGTACGGAATAACCTTTTTATGATGAGGTAGTTCAAAACTACCTTAAAAAAATGGGGGGGGGGGTGGATATCAACAGAATCTGTACCTCTAGACTTATTCTAAAGATAATTTTTATCTAATTCAAAAACCAGCGACTAGTAAGCAAACTGATGATAGGTTTTTTCGTCGAGTCAACTTCAACAAAAGACAAGACATGGCTCACACGCTTCACAACAAAATACAAACATTGCAAGCAACCATCGAGCCAAATCTAGGTAAAATACTTCGCAATCGCAGGCTTCCACTAAAAACGAGTGTCGCGAATGACTGTCGGACATTTCAAGGTGGTTGTCTAAAGCAATTCAGTATGCTTGGCGCAATCTAGGTGCCCCAAACAAAATATGCCTAGTATGCTAAAATATGCTGTTGAACGGTGCACGCGTACCCACCCTTCATACTGAAACCGCCGCTAATATTTACCAAAACATCTCCCATTATGACCATACAGATCCAAACTTTGTTAGTCAGGTGTAGTAGAACCCGCAGAATAGACGTCCAGCTACCTTTCCACGTGCTTTCTGATACAGAAGGCAGATCAGACCTTCTGTTCTTTCTTCTTCAATTTGAAGCAACTGAACCAGTTTGTAGTACCTAGCCAAACCATTTCAACTATTCAGTTACTTCCGTGTTCCAAAATGTTTTGCAACAAGATTGGATGGCCTAACTAGATCGGAGGCCAAAACCAGTCAAAATCGCAGTTGGAATACGACATAGCATTCACGCTAAAGATTCTGCATTTACTGGGCAGGACAATCAACTTCGAAAAGTCTGTATTGGCTCCGACACAATGCCTCGAGTTTCTCGGCACAACATGGGACACAAAACGCAACGCAAAGTCCTTGTCGGAGCCGAAGTGCCTATCGCTACGCAAAGCACTTCACCAACAGCTCCAAACAAGCAAGTGGTCCCTCAAACAGTACAAAACTTTAGAGTTTAACCCATTTGTCCCCATTAGTGGGGAGACTCAACTTTGCAACTTTCGTGACTCTGAGCCTGCACTGTCGCACTCTGCAATACTACAGTCGACAGCTGTCGGTGAAACACCCATACCGGCTGGTACATATCTCTCAACCAACTCGGTCAGAGATGGGATGGTGGTGTCAAGGTTTAGGAAAGTCGATGCTGATCCACTTGAGCTCGGTGACACACCTATTGACTGCTGACGCATCAGACATCAAAAAGGGGGCACAACTCGGAGATACGAATATTGTGGGAAGATGGACGAATTCACAAAGGACCTGGGTTTGTTGTTTACGCAGCTATACGTCAGAACCAACAGCATCTCCAAAATGCACAGATACTGCTGCAAACCGACAATCGAAGAGTATTCTCGTATAGTTACACAAAGAGTTAGTTGCTCAAAACCCAAGAAACTTCTCCAACAAACCCGCCAAGTTCTTGCTGTTCTAGACAAGCCGAACATTCATCTGACAGGACATTATTTTCTGGGCAGATTCAATGCGCAGGTGGAACCTCTTTCTCGGCAGAAGGCTTGCTCAGAGTGGCATCTCACGAGGCCAGCGACGATACAATTATTTCGAATGTGGGGTGCGCCGGAGACAAACCTGTTCGCATTGATAACAGCTCACATAGTACCTAGGTACGCATCATTGGATATGGATGCTCAGGAAGCATACCACCACAACGTCTTTTGTCGTCAGTGGCACTACGACCTATTTTGTTTGTTTCCGCCACCAAATCTGATTCCCAGGGTTCTCAGACACCAGAACCAAGCCAGCGGAGACTACATATTGATTCGAAGTGGAAAAGGGTGTCAGATTATGTTTGGCAGGCAAATGTTCAGCGGCGAGCGCAACAGCCCCCATTTTCTGATTTCAGATCTAGCCCGTACTCTAATTGACACCAGAACAGGGACGCATCCGCCGCAGATGCAACACCTACTTACTCACTTGCAGACATGGCTGATTTCCGGTGGCCAGATATTTTGACGGACTGGGCAGATCAACAACATAAACTCCCATATGTCAAGCTAGAGAGGCTCTACAATCAATACCTACAGACCAACGTGGCGCAGGCGCAGATGGAAGCGATGGTATGAGTCGCATTCAATTAACTGCAAATACCTTAGTGCGGATCAAGCAGCTCGATATTTAGCACATTTACACTGATACAGGTCTTGCATTACTCTCTCCCTACCTCTCGCGGCTGTCTAGCGCTGCTCTAACGGACTATTTTCGTACGTAAATCTGTTATTTCGACAAATATTGATTTGTCGTCCAATTTCTTTATAAAAATATATTAAAATCTATTTCTGTGGCACGAGAGAAATCTGCTAAGCCACCTATTTGGCACCTTAAAGTTTTATTGCAATACATGAGTACTTACAATGTTGACCAAAATAATATGTTTCATCTATCGAGACATGTGGCTAATCTTTTACTGTTAGCATCAGGCCGCAGGGTTCACGATCTTACATTGTTGCGAATTGATAGCACTAGTTTATTCAATGAAGATACCTCTGTTGTATTATGGCCAGCATTTGGTCCTAAAACAGACAGCCATTACCAAAGGTCTGGATGGAGGTTTAGGGTATATCCTAATAAAATTAAAATCAGATTTTTTGGTTGATTTATACCAGCTGCGCCACGCGGTTTCACCCGCATGAAACTCAATCCAATAGGAATATCGGAACAAAAAGTATCCTATGTCCTAATCCTGGTCCTGGTCTACCCATGTGTCAAATTTCATCAAAATCCGTTCAGCCGTTTTAGCGTGAAAGCGTAACAAACAAACTTACTTTGGCATTTTTTATTAGTTTGGATTAGGATTACCTCTAAACCGTCGAGGAAATATATTTCATTATTTTGTTTACTACAACTAGAGGGGTATAAAACTTGTGTCTAGAACTGTTATAAGCTAGTGGCAGTGATGCAACTCCAGGATCAGTAAGATCTGCAGTAGCGTCTCTCAATTTTGTAGAACATTTTCCGATTGATCAAATCCTTGCACCCGGTAACTGGAAAATGATTCATACCTTCCTAAATTATTATCAAACTGAATTAATAAATCAAAATGATGCGAATATTCCTAATAATCCTGTATCTTTATCTAATTATTTGGATCCTGTTCATCAAGAGTCTAACAATATTATTTCGTGAGTTATTTAATTTGTCATTAAATTTGCTGTCATTTAATTTGCTGCAAGCAGTATGTCATACTTGATTAATTATTGTAATTATACATTATAATTTTATTAACCTATTATTTTTTCATCAATATCCGGAATCCATCTTGAGTCAAGCACCTGTCTTTCAGCCTGTTGTTTTATTTTATGTAAAACTCTCTATTATATTAATATATGATGAAATGAATAGCACTTGCATATCAACCTTTGTTTGAAAACAGGGATGGCCAAGGCTTAGACCAATTAATGGCCTAGCTAGGGCTAGGAGGCATAATTTCCTTTCGGATGTTGGGAAGGACCTGTGATAGAGTGCGGCCAGTCAATCTATCTGAGCAAAAAGTGCTATCGAAACGAACTGGTGTAACGTTCATTTAATACATGCAAATACAAATCTCTATATAATTTAATAAAAATCTTAGTCAGTCGTTTGCTAGATACACACACAGATTTTGACAAAATCTGTGTTGTGGACGTGAGCTTTTGAAATCGACAAATCTGCTATCAAAATCAGTGTGTGTAGCTAGCATAACACCACAGATTACTAATATGTAGCAAGCTCATAACACTGATTATCATAATTATTACAAAAACTACTCACAAAAATAGTGGCGTGGGGTGTACAAATTTATTTTATTTCAAAAAAGGTTATTTTACATTTTTCATTGCAACACTGTTGGTGTGTTCTTACTATTAACACCCACCGTAAAAATATGCCATGCCATGCAGTTGCAGCTACTGAATGAAAAAAACCCGATCAAGTGAACAGAAAACTTTTAAATGTTTTCTGTTACAAATTTACGCTACTTTTGCAAAATCGCAAGATTACTTTTGTAATCTGACAAAACTATTCGAGTTTAATAAAAAAAATCACATAAAAACACCACCATTTCTTTATTTATGGGATTACACGTTACGTGCATTGGTTTATTTTTCATCTTTCGGTTACATGTATAGGGTTAATATTTTTCGTAATGCCGCTACACCATTCTTTAGCAGTGCTTAGAATAAACCTTCTTTCATTTTGAATAATTTTCATCGTTAAAGGCCAATAACTTCCGAGTAAAATGGCTATGTTTTATCCGGACGGATGGACATGACGAAATTATTAGGGTTCCGTTTTTGCCATTTGGCTAAAGCCTAAAAAGTATTCTAGAATAGAATATTATATCAAAATAATAATTTTTTGTGGTTAACAAATTGTTCACATGTTGGCTACTGCTACGATTTCTTAGTCTACGTTTAAATAATCAGAAAAAACGTCTTTGTTCATTCATTTCTCGTTATTCTGTGAGAAATTTAAAACAGAAACTTATTATATGTCTTGTCCATCAAAGATGTCGAGTTAAATAAAGATTCAAGGATCATTCACTGTGTTTGTGAATGAATTTACTGATGTCAAGTTTTACCCTTGTTTCCACTTTCAAGTGGGAATTCCAATAAGCTGGCAACATTATAAATTTGAAATTTCATTTCAAACCAACGTATTTTTGGAATAGACTGTCATTGAATTTTGATTTTATTCTTTTGATGAATACTTAAATTTATCTCTATTGAGTGTTTCTCTTGCATTTATGAACGATAAAGCTTATGTTTGACAGTGTTCTATTTCTAAGGATTGCTAGTGTAGCCAGTGAATTTGTGGAAGTATGGCCCAGTTCAACTATCTGAATGAAATAAATAGTTTGGCGACAATGGATGGGCCGATAACTCGAGGTCCTCTTCAGCGTTGGGCGAAGAAGTCTAATAGTGAGAACATAAATCCATTGAGTACTTCATTCAAGAACCATTCGAATGTGAATTTGAGTGCTTGCAACCAGTCGATGCAAAAGTTGTCTGTATCGGCGAATCAGAGTTGTAACAATAGCGTGCTCTCTAGTAACAAGACACCGACGCGCAATGATAATAAGAAGGGCAAGAAGACGCCGTCTAAAAACAAATCTCCAGGTAAAGTTGTTAAATAAACTACAAAGAAAGACAGAACTCCTGATAAAATTAGCATGTGTGTTTGTGGAGTCGCTTAGGCTCTTTGTGTTCGCTTACGTAAATTCACCAGTAGTATTAACAGCTAAAAAGCTTTTAAAGTATCCCATACCTTGTCTAAAACAGCTCTCTTTTTGCTATGCCATACCCTCGAATGTCACCTTAGAAAGTAAGCAAAAAGTCTTGAAAGAAAAGTTATCTGTCTATACCTTGCAGGTCGCTCAACCACGCCGACTCCTAACAAAGCTTCGAAGACTCCGAACAAAGCCGATAGATTCATTCCATCTAGAAGTAATTCCAACTATGACTTGTGCCATTATATGGTAAGTTTTGTATTACAGCTTGATTCAAACTTGATGGAGGCTCTGAAGTGCGCTACTCGCTGTGCAGTACTGCACCCCTCACCCCTGCTGACACATGAATTTGTTACTAGCTAGCTTAGCAACTTACCTCATGTTCTGAGCCACCATAAAGTTGGAATCAGACTGTTTTAGCAGTTTTATTGCAAGGCTCTAAATTATCTTTATAAGTATTAGAACAAACAGTTTGAAACTGAAAAGATGTTGTGTGCCTTTTATTGTTATTTTCAGCCTTTGATGGACATGCTTTTCTATATTTCATACCTACTTATAGTATGAAGAATATTTGCATAAATAATTATTCATTGTTTCATTCATAAAATTCCAAAACATTAACTTGCTAAGGGCTTGTACTCATTGATTTAGAAGCAAATAATCTTTACCACCATAAAATCCAGAAAAAGCACCATAAAAATTACAGATATAAATGTACAATAATTTTTTTTTTTTTTTTTGTCTGTAAAAGTGATCTTTTACAGACAACCTTTGGATTGATTAAAGGGAGAAGGAGAGAAAACTGCAGGTAGTCAGTGGTGTACCATTTACATATACAATAAATAAATGCATAAAGAATACACTTATCTATACAAATATCTAAACACATATACTATAATAAACATGCAACAAGAGCAAGGAACTGTATTATGTAATGATTATGTATAAGGGGAGTGGAAGTGCTTTTTTACTCATTTCTCTAAGGAAACAAAAGTTATACAGGTTTATTTATGAGCATTGCTTATCCTATTGTCTTTTAAAAACAGAACCAAAAAGGTAGCTCATTTGTGTGATGTGGTAAGTGATGATGGTTCTCATACCCTTTCATTATAAAAACAATTCCACTCTTAAGTAATCAACCAATATACTCATTTATTATTTACCTGGATTTTATCACTGCTGGGCCTAAAGGCCTTGCTAATAATCACTATCACTACATAATATTATAAAACCAAGTTCCCCTCTGAATGTCGTGGCTGTCTGTCTGAACGCGATAAACTCAAAAACTACCGAACGGATTTTCATACGGTTTTCACCAATGGACGGAGTGATTCATGACGAAGGTTTAGATGTATAATTCAATGCGGCATAGTGTAAATTGTCTGAAATATCTCGATGATTGTGATGTCGGAAAAAAACATGCCGACTGGGAGCTTTACTGGCGTACGCCGCTTAAACCAATAGAATTATATGAAAATCCCGGTAGACCTGGTAGTATTATGTTCCCGTGTGAATTTTCCGACATCCACGCTGGCGAATCCGGGGACAAAAGCCAGTAATCACACTAATATTATAAAGGCGAAAGTTTGTGAGTGTGTGTGTGTGTGTACGTATGTTTGTAACTTCTTCACGCTCAAACGGTTGGACCAATTTTGGTAAAATTTGATATGGAGGTAGCTGACACCCTGGATTAAGATATAGGCTACTTTTTATCCTCATATTCCCACGGGATCGAGAGTTACGTGGGTGAAACCGCGGGGCGCAGCTAGTATAATATAACAATTATACCTACTCATACCAATTTTAAAATAACAGTTGAGCCGTGACGAAGACAAGAATGAAGAAGTAGTGGCTCAAACAGCAGCGAGTGAAGCTATCGGCCGAGCACTCACGGACACTGAACCTGGACGACTACTGCAGTATACCTGCAAAGCTCCGGCTGCTCCAGAAGGCTACCAGAACAGACTTAGAGTTGTGTATTCACAGGTATATCTGCTTGCTTTAACTTCCACTTGGCTGTTCACTAACTTGTCTTGTAAGTACAGTGTCAACTCCTCAAATACATACATAAACTGACGCCTGTTTCCCATGGGGGTAAGCAGAAACTACACAATGCTACCTACTGCGATCCTAACATACTCGTTTTGCTTGTTTGACGTTCATAAATGTGGTCCTACTCTTCAAATAGGCTTTTAGAAACGCAAAACATGCCCTCAATTGAAAAAAGTAAGAAGTTAATGAATAGGTGGGTATTTATAGGAGTTTACACTGTATTTTGTTACCTTGGGTGTTATTTGGTTGATTGGTTGTCATTAAAATTGAAAAAAATGCACATAATTCAAAACCTATCCATTATTTTAATATACATTGAGTAGGACTCAAGAAACAAATTCCTATTATTTTTACATTTTTTAATGCATTACTTATTTCACTATTAATTATGTTGCGTTTTTTTTTGTGGAACGTAACGCAAACTGAAAAAGCGTCCTCTTCGAAAATGCCGGAAGTGACGAAAAATACTATGTGAATAAAATCTATTATTTGCTAAGTGCTTGAAATCTCACTAAGGGAAATAAGTGCGATTTCAGCTTGTATAAAGCATAAACAATAATTTAATTTATATGATTTGGGGCAAAAAAAACAGGATGTAAACAAAGCAGTTTCGTGGTATGTGACGTCACATCAAGACCGCGACCGAAACGGACATTTTTTTTACTGTAATAGAAAATAGTCGTTTCATATTTTTTTTGGACAACTAGCAGTAGTTCAATTTAACTTTTAATACTTTTCTTGGGTTTATATTACTGTCTGATAATGATTTAGTGAACAAAAAAATTACATGCTTCCTATTACATTAGTGTCACAAACCATTACAGCTTTACAGCTCTTATCTTATCCTTCTAAAGCTATACCTAAGCATTATGTAGAAAGTTTATAATATTATTTATATAGTTGAAATTATATCCGCTTATAAATAGGTGAAGGGCAAAAACCTGTTTTTTATCGTTTTTGATCTTATAAAGTTCTGATTCTTACTAAAAATACTGAGACATCATTGTGAATCCTATCCTGTGCAACTATGAGATCTTGAAGATTGTGGTGTTTGTAGTAACTAATGATAAAATAACATTCCAGGCCAAAGTACCATCTTCAGTAAAGAATACAACAAGATACATTCCACAAGCTCCTGACAGAATTCTTGATGCACCTGATATTTTGGATGACTACTGTAAGTTTTAGTTATTCATTCTTCCTTACATTATTATAAAACAAAGTCCCCCCCGCCGCGTCTGTCTGTGTGTGTCTGAACGCGATAAACTCAAAACCTACCAAACGGATTTTCAAACGGTTTTCACCTATGGACGGAATGGTTCATGAGGAAGGTTTAGGTGTATAATTTATTAAGGTTTTGCGTAAATTTGCTGAAATATGACGATTAATGTTGAAGATGTCGGAATAATCGTGCCGACTGGGATTTTTACTGGCGTGCGCCGCGTAAGCCGTAAGAGATACATAAAATTAATGTTCTACAGGATTTATATATTTACATCTTAAAAAGTTCACCAAAAAGTCCGCTATACGACGGTGACACTGAAAGTTCTTAGAAAATCAAAAACTGGACAAACTAGCAAGTTATTAGTTTAATTATATCTTTTCAAAATAGTGTCCATTTACATCAATACATCGCTGCATCCGATGGAACCACTGAGAAAAGCACTTTGCCCACTCGTCCTTAGGGGTCTCTTCGACGGCATTTTGAAACGCAGCCACTGCTTCCTCGGCGTCCATAAAACGTTTTCCTCGAAGTTTTTCTTTTATATTCGGAAATAAATAAAAATCGAAAGGTGCGAGGTCGGGGCTATAGGGCGGATGACCCAGTAATTCCACGTCTGACGTCGCCAAGTAGTCGATTGTTTGCTTGGCGGTGTGCGACGAGGCGTTGTCGTGGTGAAGGAGGATCCTACTGCGAGGTCGTTTCTCCCGAACTTTTTCGAAGACAAGTGGCAAACAATTGTTAGTGTACCACAGTACCTGTTTTGAGATCCTCTAAAACAATTGTTGAGTAATGACCTGTCCTTCCGAAGAACGAGGCCACCATCTTTTTTCCCACGCTTCGACCTCTCTTTACTTTAGTTGGCAACTCCTCCGAAGGAAACACCCAGACAGCAGACTGTCTCTTAGTTTCAGGATCATAACAATAAATCCAGCCAGGACTTGGAACCGGTTAATTTTTATTTCCGAAGATACGAATTATTTTTGATACAATTGATATTAGCTTCAAAGATTGCTTCATCACATTAAATTCAGCATTGATTTTGTAACAAAATATTTAATATTTATCGAAATATGTTCGAAAACCTTTATAATAACAGTAAGGTTACATAGAACATTAACCGGTTTCCGAGCCCTGAATCCAGCTTTCGTCACCCGTAAGTATGTCGAACACAGCATTTGAGTCACCTCCGTTAAATCTTTGAACCTTTTCACGACACCAATCAATACGACGGAGTTTTTGGGCCTCTGTCAAATTATGAGGTATCCACCGGGCACAAAGCTTCCTGACCGCTAAATGTTCATGGAGGATTTTGTGCACTTGACTCATACCGATGCCTAAGCTTGTCCGAATCTGCTGATAAGTCACTCTTTTGTCAGTCTCTATCATACGCCGCACAACACTGATGTTATCTTCAGTCGTCGCCGTAGGCCGTCCCTCACGCAGATCATCAGTGAGATTAGTGCGACCACGTTTAAACTCATTAAACCAGTTGTACACAGTGACACGAGATGGGGCTTCATCGTGAAAGGAAAAATCATAAAAAATTATTGTACGAAAACTTTCTCGCGTTAAATTCATGCTGACGTGACAAAGAAAATTTTCAATTTGCCGCCAAATCGTAAACAAATGACAAATGAATAAAATACATACACAATAATATTGGCAGAGTTCCATTTTCAAAATTTGAACTTATTTTTTTATTATATCGTTTACAACTGGCCAGTTCTAAAAACTTTCAGTGTCGCCCTCGTAGCTTAACTATATCAGCCTATCTATAATAATCTTCTAAGGATGACCCACAGCAACCATTTGTATCTTTCAGAATTTGATAAAAAAATAATTGTTATTTCCGAAGCTATTTTGACCGGTATACTATTATTGCATATCCAATAAAATATGTTATTTAAATTGGGCATTTAATTTACATTAAAAATATCGTGACATCGTCTCATTTAAATGAATACTCAGCAGAAGAGTCCACCATTATATCAACAACTCAACAACTGGTCTTCATTTCTATAATTTAATTGTGCTTATTAATTTACTGCAAAGAAAGGCTTCACTACTCATAATTTTTTTTTAAACAGACCTCAACCTAGTCGACTGGAGTGCTTCAAATATCCTCGCGGTCGCGCTTGGCAACTCAGTCTACTTATGGAACGCAGGCTCGGGCCAGATAGAGCAACTATGTACTCTAGAAGGTTCTGAGACAATATGTTCAGTGCAATGGGTGCAGGGAGGAGGGTCGCACCTCGCTGTGGGGACTTCTGCGGCGACTGTGGAGTTATGGGACTGTGAAAAAGTCAAGAGGTTGAGGGTATGTATGAAATAAATGTTTCAATATACACTTTTAGCATTATTGATGTGAAACATTTATAGGCGCGCCTAGTGAGTAAAACCAAACTCGTAAGCCGTATGACGGCAAGCGGGATGAAGCTCTCTCATGCCCGAATGCTCCGTCATGTCAGAAAAATATGTTTCTTTTTTCTCCATATTTATTTATTTATTTTCTTTAATTATAAATTCTTTCCCGTGAATTTCGTCCTGTGACGGTCAACTTTTTTGTGTGTTTCTTAACTGCAGTAGTAGTAATTTTAATTTGCAGAAAGTTTATCTAATATTTATACTAGTCATTTTAATTTGTTCATATACAGTAAGTACTAATGAAATAAGCGAATTCACGTCACCAAACCTTTTAGCCGTCTTTCTAACCAATTTTCTTACGCAGGTAATGGATGGCCACACTGGCCGAGTGGGTTCCCTTGCGTGGAACATGTACATCGTGAGCAGTGGCGCTCGCGACGGCAACATTGTGCATCACGACGTGCGCCAACGAGACCACGCTGTAGCTACCATACATGCGCATACACAGGAGGTACGTAGTTTAACTTAGAAAGGTAATGGACGGCCACGCTGGCCCATTGTGTATGTATGTCGTCAGCAGTGGCGCTCTTAAGTATCACGCCTTGCGCCAGAGAGACCACTCGCACATGCGCATACACAGGAGGTACGTAGTATTATAACTTACAAAAAAGACGACTCGCTCGTCACGGAAACGATGCTCCAGACGAACCAGAGGAACTCGCCGTGCCGTGGCGGTAGCGCGCAGGATGCTGGATGATTGCCCTCCACAACCTAGCAACTGGGTAATACGATACCACTTGGTAAGACTGGTTGTCAGGCTTTCTGACTACCCGTAAAAACTGTCAAATATCTACAAATGACAGCCGGGACCAACGGGTTAAGCCCTTACCAAGGGACGGAGGGGTCTCGATATGTAATGAAATGGTCACCCATCCACGTACTGACCTCGGCAAGCGTAGCTTAACCAAGCTGATACTCGAAGCATTTATTTCAATTAAACCTATTACAAGCACTTTTTAATTGTCAAAGAGTTGGTTAGTTAGTCAGAAAAATGAAGCTATTTGCCCATTCCAAAACGTAGATCTATATGGAGAAGAACAGGCAAGAAACTCCAAGGACACTATTAAATCAAGATATTACAAAATCCTGGGTACATTATTCTTGACGCTTCTTTATGCGAGAACAAAGTACAAAAAAAAATAACAATTCAAAATATAATATTAAAAGATTACAAATAAGCCCTGGCAATAAAGAGATGACCAGTCTCAACTGACGGCGCCCGTTCACGAACATGACGCGTAGAACCATCGATCATCCCGTGCGGCTGTTATTATTAAACCACGAGCCCCTCCAACCCCGAATTCATTCATATCTATACTCCATTTGAAATAAGATTAGAAATTTAAATAAACCTTTTTTACCGTCCGTTGAACCTATTTGGACTTCTTTTGCGTTGGTGGCATGACAAATGGCAGCTGTAATAAACAGTTGGTATTGTAACCACGTTTTTGCTTTTAATGCCATCCTTATGCCTACCTTATTCTGTAGGCATAAGGATGGCATTAAAAGCAAAAACGTGGTTACAATACCAAAAAAAAAAAAATAGGTTGAACGGACGGTAAAAAAGGTTTATTTAAATTTCTAATCTTATTTCAAATGGAGTATAGATATGAATGAATTCGGGGTTGGAGGGGCTCGTGGTTTAATAATAACAGCCGCACGGGATGATCGATGGTTCCACGCGTCATGTTCGTGAACGGGCGCCGTCAGTTGAGACTGGTCATCTCTTTATTGCCAGGGCTTATTTGTAATCTTTTAATCTTATATTTTGAATTGTTATTTTTTTTTGTACTTTGTTCTCGCATAAAGAAGCGTCAAGAATAATGTACCCAGGATTTTGTAATATCTTGATTTAATAGTGTCCTTGGAGTTTCTTGCCTGTTCTTCTCCATATAGATCTGTAAGGAAGTCAAAGACTATATCTTACTATCAGTACTGTCTCCTTACAGTATACAGTCAAAATCTGTTGAACGAACTGTAAAAAAGTTTATTTATAATCTTATTTCAAATGTAGTATAGAGTGCATAAAAACTTAGTACATTTAGATCAAGTTAGTGACCGAAGGAGTCCAGTCCCTAAGTCCTAAATCCGTAATTTCGGCCGAAGTTACGGGCGTTTCGTACTCCGTATCACCTACGGATATAAATTTAATTGGGAGCCGAACTGCACGATTTGACAGTTGTCCCTACCCGCAATGTGTCTTTACCTGTTCAAAAATTGAATTCGTCATTTGTTTTGACAGATCAATTACTTTCGGACGGGCCCGTATCTCCGTTGCCGAACTTTGAGAGTAGACCCCCAGTGCCGTCGCACGGTTGAAATCCCGCTGTCCGAGGATTATTTCGGGCGCAGAGCCACCGTAGCCACTTACCGAGCCATGAAAACAAAAAACAGAGTCAGGAGGACCAAGGAACAAGTTCTCGTATACTCTCGCACTAGTGTGTACACTCATAAGTGTGACTCGTCAACTTAAAAATTAATTGCTTTTCGTTTGTAGCTAAAACTCGAGAACGGCTGGACCGATTTGGATAATTTTGGTTTTGAAATATTTGTGGAAGTTCAGGGAAGGTTTAATAGGTGAGGAAAAATAAAAGGTAGGTAGGTAGGGTAGGCAGGTAGGGTAGAATAGAATACTCTTTATTATGTACACCATAAAAATTACAGATGTAAATGTTGAGTTTTTTTTTTTTTGCATGAGACGCCGCGCCCGCCGGGCCGGGTAAAGCTAGTGGGTAATATAGATTGGGCCGAAAGCGTCAGGGTAGCCCGAAATTCAAATTTTCAGGTCAGCATCACGTTGTATTAGGTTGGGGAAAAAGTCTTTTCGCATTGTAGTATGTATGAACTTGTAATAAAATCTCTTTGGCTATACTATTTGTATCTGGCTAGTTTTGGTATCATTGAAAGTTTAAATTTTAAAGAACATAATTCCAAATTCAAATTAGGAAAATGTGTGATTTTCATTTGTTTTTCGTACTGTCAAGATGAGTGAATCTAATGAAGGAATTCGATGCATTTTAAAATTTTACTACAAAAAAGGTAAAAATACAAAGCAAGCCGCGAAAAAAATTTGCGATGTTTATGGACCTAGTGCAGTGTCTGTGATAGTAGCACAAATTTGGTTTAAGCGTTTTCAATCCGGAAATTTTGATGTCAAAGATGCACGTCGCTCTGGTGGAATTTTATCCGTAATAGGGAATTACGGATAAAATTAATGCCATTTTTGAAAGAAGTGGAGCAAGATCGGCATATCAGTAGTTACGACGTAGCTGAAGAACTGGGAATTGACCACAAAACAGTTTTGGCACATTTGAAAAAAACTGGGTACACAAAAAGCTCGATATTTGGGTACCTCACGAGCTCACTGAAAGAAACCTAATGAACCGTGTACTCATTTGTGATTCTTTATTACGACGTAATGAAACCGAACTATTTTTGAAGAAGCTGATAACTGGTGATGAAAATTGGATCACGTACGACAAGAACGTGCGAAAAAGGTCGTGGTCAAAGGCCGGTCAGGCTTCACAGACTGTGGCGAAACCCGGGTTGACTCTCAACAAGGTGACGCTGTGTGTGTGGTGGGATTGGAAGGGCATTATTCATTATGAGCTGTTACCACCAGGCAGGACCATCGATTCTGAACTCTACTGCGAACAACTGATGAGATTAAAGCAAGAACTTGAGAGAAAGCGGCCGGAATTAATCAACAGAAGAGGTGTGGTTTTTCATCAAGATAACGCTAGACCTCACACATCTTTAGCCACTCAGCAAAAATTAAGAGAGTTTGGCTGGGAGGTGTTAATGCATCCGCCGTATAGTCCTGACCTTGCACCTTCAGATTTCCACTTGTTTCGGTCTCTTCAGAATTCTTTAGGCAGTGTCAGGTTAACATCACGAGAGGACTGCCAAAACCACTTGTCGCGGTATTTTTATCAGAAATCTCAAAATTTCTATAGCAATGGGATCATGTCCCTACCTACAAGATGGCAAAAAGTTATCGAACAAAATGGTACCTACATACTTTAGTTAAATGTAAATAAACTTAATTAAAAAATGTTTTGAATTTTCTTAAAAAAAGCGAAGTAACTTTTTCCTCAACCTATTATGTTAATTAAAATATGATTCGCGACCGTAAAAAAAATGGTTTTACAGAATTATAATCACAAAGATCATCAATACAGCTCTCTAAGTTCATATATTCCTATTGAATGACTTTTTCATGAAATCATGACATTTTAGGCCAATTCTAACTTAAGGAATAGTATTACTGATTCTAATGATTATAATTCTGTAAAACCATATTTTTTACGGTCGCGAATCATATTTTAATTAACATACAACCTTACATTGACCTGTAAATTGTAATAAAATGTGAATATCGCGGGCCACCTTAGCGCATCCCCCTTAATGAAAATCTTAAATTCATTAAACCGCTGGGGCTAGAAGCATAATATTCCTGAGAGTTCCTTATATAAAGGGTGGAATTTTGTAATGCCACCTGGAGGGAAAGTACTCTTAATATTGTAGATAGAAAGTTTTACTCAAAAGGAACATTCCTTTATTTTTGAATAGAAAGCAAACTGCATTAAAAGATTTTCGAAAATTCTCTTCTCCCACACCCGGGAATCGAACCGGCTAAAATCTGAAAAAATTATACCCTGTACTTTTATTGCATCTATCGTTAGGGTCAATTATAAGGATGAAATCTCTCTAACAAACATGATAAATTAAATGAAAGGAAAACCAGGAAATCTTAAATTAATTTAATTATTTACAAAAAATGGTAAACTAACTAATTAGTTGCTCGAAATGGGCTCCATTCTCTTGGATACACAAATTTATTCTTTTAACGAATTCATTTCTAGTAACCTTTAATAAAGTGTTGTGGTGAATATTATAAATCGTATTCTGAACTTCAACTCTCAACTCGTTGTCATTCGCATAAGATTTCATGTAAATTTGATTTTTTACATATCCCCACAAAAAAAATCTAATGGGGTGAGATCTGGCGATCTCGCAGGCCATCTGATTGTGCCGTTTGTACCAATCCAGGTATTAAAATGGTTATTAATGTAGGCAGTAGTGATTCTGCTGTTATGTGCTGGAGCACCATCTTGCTGTAGAATTATTTGGTTTCGCTCTTCCTCGGGGAAACCATTTAACTCGTTTCTTAAGAGATCCAGTATTTCAATATACGAGGGCGGCACTGAAAATTTCGGGAATCAAGGAAGTGACACAACATTACTATTTAAAAATGTATTTATTGCTTTTCGAAGTATTCTCCGCGAAATTTGACACATTTTTCCATACGATGGAACCAATCATTGAAGCAACCATTCCATTCGGAAGCTGGGGTCTCCAAAATGGCCGTTTTGTAGGCGTCCACAGCTTCTTCAGGTGATGAAAATCTCTGTCCACGCAATTTATTCTTTATTTTAGGGAAACTATAGAAATCATTAGGGCTTAGGTCGGGGCTGTACGGCGGATGGTCTAATAATTCTATGTTTTCTTGCTCTATAAACTCTTTTGTTCTGTGCGCGGTGTGAGAACTCGCATTGTCGTGATGGAGGATGATGCGGCGGTTGCAGTTCTCTTTACGGAGTTCAGAAACGACCTGTGGCAAACAAATGCTAGCATACCATTCTGCATTAACCGTTCTTTGTCCCTCAACAGGAATAGTCGTAACATGGCCGGTTTTGGAGACAAACGTGGCCACCATTTTTTTTGCAACACCGTGAACGAACAATTTTTGTTGGCATTAACTCATTTTCGAACACCCAAACTCGTGACTGGTTTTTTGTTTCGGGTTCGTACGCGTATATCCAGGATTCGTCACCTGATACAATGTTGTATACAGCATTTGAGGATCCTGCGTGGAATCTTTCGAGAGTTCTGACGCACCAAGTAACGCGAGCCGCTTTTTGCTCTTCACAGAGCGAATGCGGTATCCATCGGGAAAACAACTTTTTTACACCTAATTGTTCATGCAAGATTATTTGTATTTGACTCATGCCAATGTCTAATGTTGCCTGAATTTCGCGGTATGTCACATGTCGATCTTCCTCAATCAGCTTACGCACTGCAGTTTTTGGACGACCTTAACGGGGATCATCACTGAGCTTGACACGTCCACGTTGAAATTCAGCAAACCAGCGATAAATTGTGATTTTGGATGGGGCTTCATCACCAAATGCAGAAATCATCCGGTCAACACACTGTTTTTGTGTTAAACCAGTTCGAAAGTCATAATAAATCATCGCTCTTGAATTTTCTCGAGTCAATTCCATTTTCTCAACGACTAAACAAGTTTGACAAAACCTTGTGACAAGACCGAGAATCTTTTTTTAAATAAATAAATGGTATTCGATTTCTAAAACCAAGGAGTTTTCAATTAAAATGATTTTAATATGACAGGAACAGTGGAAATATTCCATTCCCGATACTTTTAGTGCAGCCCTCGTACTTGACAGTGTTTAAATGACCTTCGTACACGTGGACTAACACTACATTATTTCTCATAATTCCGCACCAAACGTTGAAAGAAAATCTTACTTGATTGTTAGTTTCATGAACACGAACCGGATTCACTCGAGACCAATAATGGTTATTGCGGCGATTGTACATGCCATTATTGCTGAAGTTGGTTTCGTCAGACCATACAATGTTACTCAAAAAATTAGGGTTTCGGTCAATTTCTCCAAGCATGTTTTCACAAAATTGTAATCGTCTGTCACGATCCCCAATATGCAATTTTTGCACCAACCGACCTTCACGATAGCATTTATACTTATACTTTTTCAGCACTTTAAGTACGCGAGTGTGGGTTGTTCCTAATTCATCGGCAGCATCTCTACTTGAAGCCTTTGGAAATGATTAAAAGTATGTTAAAACATCTAGTTCAAAATCGAAATAGTTTTGCTGAATAGTTTGCCGTCTCTTCTTGAAACCACCCGTATTCTTTAAATTTTCTACCATTCTTTTCAATACGAACCGAGTTGGTGCCTGTCGGTCTTGATATCTCTCTCCATACCACCGCAGAGCTAGATTCACGTTTTTGTTATTTAAAAAATAAGGTTCCATTAAATCAAACTGTTCTTGATAAGCCATTTTCACCGTGAGACAAAATGTGAAATGAGTTGTAAAAACAATCAAATGTGAATAACAACTATGACAATCTAATTTTCAAATTTTAATCTAACATTCCATATTTAAATTACCTCATACACGCAGCTACGAGTATGTCGCAAAGGAGTCTGCATTACAAAAGATGGATGTTAGTCAAAGAGCTTTAACTTGACTCATTGAATTTGTAACTTCAGATTTCCTGGTTTTCCTTTCATTTAATTTATCATGTTTGTTAGAGAGATTTCATCCTTATAATTGACCCTAACGATCGATGCAATAAAAGTACAGGGTATAATTTTTTCAGATTTTAGCCGGTTCGATTCCCGGGTGTGGGAGAAGAGAATTTTCGAAAATCTTTGAATGCAGTTTGCTTTCTATTCAAAAATAAAGGAATGTTTCCTTTGAGTAAAATTTTCTATCTGCAGTATTAAGAGTACTTTCCCTCCAGGTGGCATTACAAAATTCCACCCTGTATATAACGACTGACGTTGAGTTGCACGAAACCAACATTAATTTAACGGAGACTTTAAATTCCTGCCATCCCTTACATTTTGTAACAAAAATAAAGTGACAGCATCAATTTAAAGTCTCCGTCAAACTAATGTTGGTTTTGTGCAACTCACCAAGTGAGCACTAAGGAAGGATTTCTGAAAATGTATCCCTTAGAGGGGATAAAAGTTTGTATGGGAGTTCATCATTTTTGGCGATGGGAAATACCATTGGGTGTACGGCTGGTTAAAAAAAAAAAAACTAAGTTTTTCTTGTCAGGGAGTACCTAATGTAATTAAAATCTTATCTTTATTTTATTCACAGATTTGCGGGTTGAAATGGTCCCCTGATGGTAAATGTCTTGCTTCGGGCGGCAACGACAATTTGCTCAATATCTGGCCAATTGCGCAAGGACAGCATTACTCGCAATCACAGTTCCTGTATTCATTCAAGTAAGTTGTTAATTTGAATTAATATATATATTTTTTATTTGGCGTGAGTATGTATGTATGTGTATAATATTTGAAATAATTCCGATTATTCATTAGGTGATAAAATAGAAAAAAAAATGGTAAATAAATTGGGTGATCGCGCTATTTTAAAGGGGCAGTCAATTCTTAGCGAAGATGCACGAATTCTTCCTTTATTATACACAAGTTTCACATTTACATGATTATCACAATTTCTGAATGTGCCAACGTCTAAATCATAAGACACTAGTCTGATCATAATATGCCCCGAACTGGCAGACAGCAACAATCTCGAATAAAAGCTAAGCTGCGCGTATTATACGCCGTACAATATTTAACACTAAAAAAAAACACAGTTCATGTACCCCCTTTAATTTTTATTAAACTATATTTTATTGTTCATTATCATAGCGACCCCAGTAGTACCCACTCTATGATAATTGAAAGTGTTCAAAAGATACACACACATACAGGACGGACGGACAGCAGAACCTTAGCACCCTATAGGGTGCCGTTGGCACCCGTTTAATACGGAACCCTAAAAAAAAGAAAAAAAAAAAATTGACCCAGATGAAGGCACAAAAAAAAACTTTCGAAACTCCCAGTTATCTTATTCTCCTACCTAATTATCACATGTTATACATTTTCAGCCAGCATCTAGCAGCAGTAAAAGGTCTCGCCTGGTGTCCTTGGAGCGCGGGCATCCTGGCCAGTGGCGGCGGTACGGCCGACAGAACTATACGCATCTGGAACATCAAGACTGGCTCCAATCTCAATACTGTTGATACTAAGTCACAGGTACGATTTAGTTGAATATTTGAATGTTAAAGGCATCCGTTTCATCGCCAACGAGAAAGCGATCAGCTGTACGATTTAGTTGAATATATGAATGTTAAAGGCACCCGTTTCATCGCCAACGAGAAAGCGATCAGCTGTACGATTTAGTTGAATATATGAATGTTAAAGGCACCCGTTTCATCGCCAACGAGAAAGCGATCAGCTGTACGATTTAGTTGAATATTTGAATGTTAAAGGCACCCATTTCATCGCCAACGAGAAAGCGATCAGCTGTCGAATATTGTCTCGCTTATGAAACGAACAAAAGATTGTATGTCACATGTCAGTAAAAAAGATACATATTAATAGTTGATCGCCGACTGTTCACACCACCGCCCGGCGTGAACTCTGTCAAACAAAGAACTCGTTTTTTAGGATTCCGTAGTCAACAAGGAACCCTTATAGTTTCGCCATGTCTGCCTGTCTGTCCGCGGGTTAACTCTGAAACTCTTAGAACTAGAAAGCTGTAATTTGGCATGGGATGGGTATACATATTAATCACGCCGACAAAGCGGTAAAATAAAATATAGACTAAAAAAATCGCCTACCCATGGTTTTATCGTACCGTAGTATCGTTTCCCCATTTCTTCCCGTGGGTGTCGTAAAAGGCGACTAAGGGACTTACTAGAGAATAGGCAGCAGCGTTCTCTATGCATTTTAACACCATACTGCGATCGCCTACCCGCCTGCCAATCGTGGCGATTATGGCAAACACCCCCTTAGGGGGAGGCCTATGTCCAGCAGTGGACGTCTTTTGGCTGAAATGAGTATCGTTGTAAAGGCCGTTCAAAATTATTGCGGTTCTGTGAAAACCACTTTTCGATTCAGGGATCGTTTGCGTAATATTAAGCTTTAAAGCGCTAATTTTGTGTTAACTGATAGAATACCTAATAAAACGGTAACTATTATAATATGTATCCGACAAGGATACAGTGGGTCGTTGCCGGTTAAATGTTAAATGTAAAAAAAATATTACGAGTCAAGTGTGTGTTGTGTGTCAGCACGCTGCCAGCTAAATGGTTGTATTTGGATATGTGGAAAAATTCATGTGCATTAGTATATTTAACTTAGTTAAAAGGAAAACTATCACAGCTAAGTAGGCTTTATAAGTTAACGAGTAATGGTCTGTCTGTCAAAGTCAAAGTCAAAGTAATTTATTTGTCGAACATAGGTAATATGGTACATGGTATAAAATTTGTGTTGTATCACTATGTTTGTCTGTCTGTGTCTGTTTGTTCTTGGGATAAATTCATCCCAACTACGGAACCCTGACACACATACACTTGGCTGGTTTTTGTTGCTAGCTCTATTCGATGTTTTTCAATAGTCAGTTATCTTTTATCTGAGGATTAAATATGGCGGTTTGATAATTTTTACTATACAAAAGCTGTGAAACTGTAATTTTTATTCCTCTGATAAAAGTTATCTGAAGATTGAAGAATCGGTCCTAAAACACATTTTGGACCATGAAAGGAACTGGTATATTTACTTCGTGTTTTGGACAGTTAATAACAGCTTACTGGCTAATGATCTCACGAAGGAGAAATAGAATATCATTTGTATCGAGTCATGCTTCCTCGTATACATCGGCGGTCGCGCTAGAGACAGTGTTGCGACTTCTTTTACATTTGCATGTGGACTTTCTGACAGTGTCTCGACATGATGTCTCGTAGCGCGTAAGAGGCTTCAGGTCACAGTTAAATCAGATATTTTAATTAGACCATTAAAAGGCACTTTTGAACATCAAAGATTACAAGAAACAAGTTAAATAAAAGCTTGTAAAAAGAAGAATTGAATCTAGTTGCCCCTTCCAAAAAGGTATTTTCGTGGAAAGAAAATACCGGACATCAAGGATACTCAGTATTTAAATTTTGCCCTTATATGTATGCTAATAAGGTTGAGGGTTTGAGTAAAATAACCAAACTGTCTACTGTTCTATATCTGGACAAGAAGCATCATAGTACTTATTAACAATTCTATTTCGTTATAGGTGTGCTCAATCGCATGGAGCACTCACTACAAGGAGTTAATATCAGGCCACGGCTACGCTAACAACCAGCTCGTGATCTGGAAGTACCCGGTGATGACGCGCGTGGCCGAGCTCAGCGGGCACATGGCGCGCGTACTGCACCTGGCGCTTTCGCCCGACGGGACCACGGTACTGTCCGCGGGCGCGGACGAGACGCTGAGGTATGTTCAAGTTTCAACTTGAGACACCACCAGGGTAGCCCGTGAAATTCTAATTTTCTTAAGTTTTTTTGAAATTTACATACAGGTCAGTAGCATCATTAGAATCATCAATAAAACTCGTAAATTCATATTATCCTATTTCATGAAATCATAACTTTTGAGGCTAATTCTGGCTACTCTATTCGCTGTTGCATTGCTGATTCTAATTATTATAATTCTGTAAATACATATTTGTTTCGGTCGCGAATTATAATAATACAACCTGATATTGACCTGCAAATTGCAAAAAACGTAAGAAAATTTGATTATTTTAAAAAATTGTCTAAATCTCGATCTCGAAAACGAGATCTCGCTTGATTGCTGGGCGAAACCACGAATGGACAACCTCGACACCAGACTTGATACGCAAAATCTCGAATTGCCGATCACGACTTGAGATTGCATTCACTATCATAGCCTTTCCTGGAGATATTGTCCCTTTACTAAGCAAACGGTAAGTCTAAAAAAGGTTGAAATAATGTACAATTACTTCCTAGATGATGATTTCGTCTATGTTACACTATTTCCAGCCTAATTAAAATAAAACTGTATTATAAAATAATATCACACTTACAGACGGGCTGGAAGATAGACCAAGTATTTTTAAATTAATTTGGTTTTTTTTTTTAATTCCAGGCTTTGGAAATGCTTTATGTTGGACCCATCAAAGAAGAAAGAGCCAACTGATTCGAAAGCAGCTAAATCATTACTCAATCTGAACTCTTTGATTAGATAATTGGAGTTTACGAGTACACAACCTATTTAATTGATTTGACTGACATTGTGATCTTACAATTAGTTTAACTATAACTGTGTTGTACTAATATATGCTGACATTTTTATAAAATTTTAGTATCCTCGTGATTTTTTGACTTACATTTGCATTACTTTGCATTGCATGCTTATAAACTTGAAAATATTGAATAGTATTATGAAATGAACTTATTCTCGATGTTTTAACAAATAACATTTTTAATGGCTCGCGGTACTGGAAATCGTTCTTTGTTAAAGTTTTTGGTTTTTGACAAATCAAGAGAAGTTGAGGTCGTCGAATGGGAATAATTTGCGGCTTTTACTATTTTATCTATTTCTAGAGAATTTCGTTTCTTTTCCCTCTACTCTTATTTCCTTTACTTTTACCATTTAATTACCTCAGCTTCGTTGTTTTAAAGGACTATACAACTCATTATTACTTAACTAACTGTATCTACTATTTGTAAGACTTTAAGTATGTGTTAAGATGTTTTTAATATGTATGTAATTTTTACACAATAAGAAAATAAAGATTTACATTTCCATATATTGTTATTACATTGACTTATGAAAATTAGACACGATAATCCCCACTTATAACTTGTTCGCCAAACAAACTTCCAACATGTGAAGAGTAGCAAAATTTTTGTTTTGCGTAACGAACTGATTTACGAGCCCAACGCTCTAGGTACACTTTGCAACTTCGTTGCAAAATTTGTTCAAACGAACCTGAACGAAAAATCACCATGTTTCAGCCGATCCGCGCGCTGTCGACTTACCAAGCTTACCTAATATATGCCTGAGGTGGTGCCCAGGGTCCAAAAACAATAACATTGAACTTGCCTAGGAATAGAACACGATATCTGCGCGTCGCTGGTTAAAGACGCGCCTACTAGCATACACATTATTATCAATCAGTTAGCATCAGAATTTATTTGGCGAATTACTAAACCATAAACAATTTCGAGCGACCATTGTTGTTTATGTCTGGCAAACTTAAAAAAAAATGTAGTGTACGGTGCGGTGTAATAAAGAAAACTCGCTAATGCCTTCGAAGTACCAGGTTGCCATATTATTTCGATTATTCCCAAAATCACTATAGATTTTGATGCCCTTTTGTAAACTTGAACACCCTTTCCACACCCACATTCTCCATTGTCCTTTTTAGTACGCAATCAAAACAAAGCAGCGCGAAGCGTCCTTGAGTGGCGCGCGGCGAAGAAGCCCTCGCACTCACGGGCGATTTTTATCGATAGTAGAAAATCCAAGGGCTTTTTTGGACGCGCACGGATGCTCTCTGTTAAAATCCAGTGCGCGATAAAAATCGCCCGTGCTACCTGGGCGTGGTGGCTTGGTGAGGTCCACGCGTCACTCGGAGTGCGACTAACAAACTGCCTAGGGATGAAAGTTGCCGAATGTTTCCGAAACTTACCAGGAAAGTTTCCAATATGGGGCAATATTGCCGGAAAGTTGCCAGATTACATAGGGTTTTTCAAATGCCATTTTCAATGTTTATGCGCTCATGAGGTTTTATGTAATGGTGTAATTATACGTATTACTAGTAAGCCTGTATAACTAATGGTTCGTTATAATTAATTTATAATTATCTGTGCATAAATGTGAAGATAAAGTTTAATTATGACACTGGTAACTTCATGATAGCTGCCCCCATAGTTTTTATAGAATTTCACTTATAAATTTTATAAAAAAAGAAAGGTTAGTGATACCGAACGAAATGTTGAATACTACGTACCCATGTCCGTGACTACCGCAGGACCACGAACGCCAATCGCTTCCATATTTGGCAAATAATTAGTGCTCAATTGGTGGTAATTAGTGCTCGAACAACAGAATTGGTGCTTTAGTAGTTTTCGAGAAAATCGACTTTGAAGGTGGTCCTGCGGTAGTCACGCTCCCTACAGCAGGACCACCATGAGCGCAGAAAAAGGGGGCATGCTACAGCTATGCTAAGTATACAAATAATTAGTGCCCTTAAATGTGATTAATTTCATAACAAAAACCGAACTGAAACATTTGTATTTACCGAGAAATCAACGACGATAACTTTCGCGCGCTCGTTCAGCAGGACCACGACTTTGAATGTTGATTCCAAGTTTCAGGAGCTAGTCGCTTTCCTCAAACCTACATAGAAAATTAGTGCTCTGCGAGATAAAATTGATGCCCAAAACTCAAAATTACTACTCCAATAGTTTACGAGATATACCATACCATTGGTGGGGTGGCGGTAGTCACGGTGTTAAATTTTCATTTGAAGATTTCCCTATTAAAAACTCTGTGATTTCTTCCCAAATTTATACAAAAATTAGTGCTCCTAAAGAAGTAATAGTGTACAAAAATTCAGATTCCCAAATGTTGTATTTTAAGAGAAATTGGCTTTCATTACTTTTCCATACTAAATCTCCGCGTATAACCCGACCAAATTAAGTTGTCAATGGTATTGAGCTGTTTATGAGATGTACACTCGTGCACATACATTGATGGATGTCGGAATAGTAATAAAAACAGTTAATTATCTATATTTTTTATACAAACTGTGTACCTAGATACATATTAAGAATAAAAAATAACCTATTGTTACCCATGGCTTGTGATACCTTAATAAACGAATAAAAAAAGACTCGATGTAGGTACCATGACACGCTTCGCGAACGGTTTACTTCGGTAATAATAACCTGCGCGCCATGCCACAAAAAAATGTTTTGTACCATAGACAAGATAAAAATGAGATTCAAAATCATGTGAATCTGTCAGTTAACTAGTTTTGTTTTTTGTTTGTTTTAACTGAGTAGAACTTAAAATGAGCCCTGTGGTATGAAGATACATAATTACTTTGTGTGATTTATAACATAGATCCACTTGATCGAAGTTTGAACGTGTCTTGATTTACGTTTTTTGACAAAACCTATGTAAGTATACCTAGATACCGTGCATGTAATAACACAATCTATATTTATTAAATACTTAAAATAATTAGTATGTACTAACCAGTACGTATTTAAAATAGTAACTTTCTTTTATTTTCAGATTAAACTTGGATTACAGTAAAATGATCTTGTCTACCTAATAGTATGTGCAAGTAGGTATATAATAAAATAATTAAAAGAGGGAAGTGCTCATTGAGCATCAAAAAATTCGTCCGCATCGCTGTCAATGGGAAAAGTGCCCATAAGGCTGGCAGCATTGCCACGATGGATGGCAATACTGATTCTTTGGGCTGAAAATAGGCCAGCCCTCTGGTCACGTGAAGAGTCGACTCGAGCTCCAAGACCCTAGTGTTTCAACCCCAAACGGCTCAAACATATAGCTCGCAATAAGGTTGTTATATTTGTGCCATTTGAGGTTTTTTGGTCCTGCAGCAGCCGCCCCAGCACAACCCGCCGTGCCAGGAAGATGGGATGGCACGAGGGTGTCGCCACAGGTTACATCCCACACCAAAGGCCTACCCAATTTCCATGGCATTATGTACATTCCGTCTGGCCTCTTCCCATCGTCGCGCGCCAAGCCATTGGGTTCTAAAACAGCTGGCACTCCGGTGGTGCCCGACGGATGATGTCATTAATACTGGCGTGCCGTGCCATCCGACCAGCGCTCTCTCTCTCTCTGTACCACTCTATACATATTTTAGGGTTAGCTTGTATATTTTAATTAAGGACCAATTGTTATAAATAAAGTCTTCTTAATTGAGACTTAACTTGAAGGAGTTTGTGTGAAGTCTGCCTAGTAAGTTTATAATATTCATATATCATTATATAGATAAATATCTACATTATAGGAGTATGCGTTATTAGCAACATATTATTAACCCATATATGCGCAGAACTTTTTTTAACATGAATTTTTATGATTTTCAACTATGTTGGTAATAAATGATTATAAATAAGGGCTTTAATTGTAATTTGTGGTTTTCAGTTCGGGAAGTAGGTTTTTTTCAGTGGGTCGACAACGACCCCATGGGCACATGTAGTCCTACGCTAGTATGGAGAAAGGTGCATCAAAATAAAAATGTTTATACGCTAATCAGTTTTTATTATTAGGTGCAACAATAAGATAGGAGGTATTAAATAATCAAATTAGACAGTCAAGGAACAAAAACCATAATATCAGTTATGAATGAAATGGTTCAAAGCATTTGTCATGCAAATTGACGTTACGAGTTGCGGCATATTTTCACCGTTTTGTTTTTACACAGCGCACATCGTCTTCTGACCTGACCGGTGAGAATAATATGTTGAGCTGAATGCTTTCTAACCGAAATTGGTACAACTGTACTCACTTGTTGCACTGGCCCAGGGTGAGATTTGGGATTCCCATATTTCTGGAGTAAAGACCTTGCAATAGATCGACGAAATTCTAAAGTGTCTATGTTCAATCCTAATGATCTTGCGAATAAAGCAGAGTTGTTGACGGCAACATCAATTACCCATATCAAAATTGGCATGTACCACTTTTTGCCTCTCATAGAAATCCGGTAAACTCCAACATTAGCATCAAGTCTATCTACTCCACCCATAAATCTATTGTACTGATGTACAACATTTGGCTGATCAATATCAATTTTCTGTTTAGCAGCAACTGAATATCGGCTTGCCTTTTGGATAGGGTGTATTCCAAATTCATTTGACAACATTGTAACTACGTTGTTGTCATTCCATCGTACGGCGCAAATATTGTCATTTGTATCCAACTTATAATCATATGAGCCTCTGGGCTGCTTTTTGCAAGATTTTACTTCAATTAGTGGACATTTGTCTACTCTATTTTGACGAGCAGTTCCAGTAACTTTTACGTTGTTTTCTTGCAAAGCACTCAGTAATGAAGGGGATGTAAAAAAATTGTCACAATATACAGAAAACTGTGTTTCTGGGTATTCCTTCTTTACCATGTTCGTCAATTTGGTTACAACATGCTCCCCTAGGCCAGTATCTCGCGCTTCAGATCGTCCTTCATATAAGTCCACTTGTAAACAATACCCTAAACGAGTTGCTGCAACCCATGCTTTGAATCCGAAACGTATCGGTTTGCCATGAATATGCTGTTTACATCCATGGCGTCCATAATAGGGTATCATCGACTCGTCGATACTAATATTTTTCTCGATGGGGGCGTATGTGAGAAACTTTTCATTCATTATGTTGAACAATGGCCGAATTTTCGCCATTTTATCACCTGTGGGTAGGTTGTTATTATCAGCAACGTGCAAATATCTAAATATTTCTTCAAAACGATTACGTCTCATAGATTTGGCCACCAATACGTTGTGGGTATCTTCGTTTGTCTCCCAAAACATGCGTCGTCTTGGTAAAGGCGCGTAACCACTAAGAATTAGAATTCCCAGAAAACAGTACATCTCATCACCCGAAAGACAAAAACTGTAATTATGTTTTTCAACAGCATACATTACTATATGCCTTACAATATACCGTATAACATCTTCGTTAAAAAATAATTCGAAGAATTCTATTGGTTCACTTTCTTTGGTAAGTGTAAATACAGTTCGTGGAGGTGGAGGTGACCACTCGCCTTGTTGGGGACGTAAGTCTCGCTTTACCCATTTGCGTGGTCTAATGTTCGAGACGTTGCGCTGTCTTGTACGACTTGAAGATGAGCCATTAGGCTGATTGAGGGCCCTGGTAGACTGTACATTCGAGGAAGAATGTCCATCAGGTTCAGCGGTGATTGTTGGTGCTTCAACTCTTCTACCAGTTGACTGTACAACAGGACGATTACGTAGTGATCGGCGTGAGCTGGATGAGGATGCCGTAGAAATTGGCTCAGAGATTTGTAAACTACAACTCGGAACGACTAAAGATTCATCGATGGCTGTATCGTCACTTATATCTTCTTCGCGTTGAAGCACTACCAACTCGGCTGGAGCGAGTAATTGATGTCGGTTCAACCGATTTATGTTATCACAATCCTCCTCACCTGAGTCGCCGTCTGATATAAGTACCACCACAAGGCGGATCTATGTAAACATCAACGCCCAAGATGTCTTCATCGTCATCAAACGCCTCCAGGGCGTCATTTCATTAGTAGAGAGTACGTGCCGGGACCTAAAATCAAAAAATAAGAATGTAAAGCATGATATGTGCCCACAGGGTCGGTAGCGACCCACAAAAATATTTCAATTGATTGCAAACTAAAAAAAACATTCTATACAAAAAAAATATCTTTATCCGAAAAGTACGTATTTCATTTACCATAAAAATATTTTTTTTCAGTAAAATAACATAATACACAAAAAATACTTACATTTATGTGCACTCGGTCGCAAACTTTTATCACAAATAATCAAGTATGAACTTGCACTCCTAGTTGTCATTTGAATTATTATAGATTATCTATGATCCTGTGCTGTGTTTCAAAATAGTTCTTCAATCTATTTGTAGGGGCGCTGACGCGGTCGTTTTATATTCCTCGCATGCGCAGCGCCCGGCGAAACCAGTTCGCCCGAAACCGTTTTCCGCTATACACGCGCCGCAAATACAACTTTGTAATATCAACTATAGTAAAGACTTATATAGCACGTGACATCTATTTATTTCTCTCCACACACACTACCCTGGAACACTCACAAAATTGGTGACCCCGACGTGATCCTAAAGTGTGTGCGTTGATCGAGAACGGGCAACTCACCCTAACATCCACGCGGCATAGTGTGAAAACCCACAGTGCTTATTGAGAAAAAGTCACAAAGTCAAGCCTGAAGATGGAAGAAAAAACGACCGCGTCAGCGCCCCTACATATTAAAAGATGGCACTATAATCTAAATTAATGCAACAGCTCGCGGACAATCTGTATTAGAAGTCATGAAGGAATTTTTGGTCGTTATCGACCCTGTCGATAACGACCCTGTCGATATATGGGTTAATGGTATTGATGATAGGTACTGCTTGCAGCAACGGTAAATTAGTAGGTAAGAAATAAATAAGAAATACCTATCGCTCTTTAATGATATTCATGTAACAACACAAAAGCTAGGTACTTACAATACAGAAAAATAATTATTCGAGTACCTACCTACCCACGTCATTAACAACGGTATCACAGGCCATGGGTAACGACAGGTTATTTTTTTTCTTAATATGTACCTAGGTAAACAGTTTGTATAAAAATTATAGATAATGAACTGTTTTTATTACTATTCCGACATCCATCAATAAACACGAGTGTACATCTCATAAACAGCTCAATACCTTTGACAACTTAATTTGGTCGGGTTATACGCGGAGATTTAGTATGGAATAGTAATGAATGCAAATTTCTCCTAAAATACAACACTTGGGAATCTGAATTTTTGGTCACTATAACTTCTTTAGGAGCACAAATTTTTGTATAAATTTGGGAAGAAACCACAGAGTTTTTAATAGGGAAATCTTCAAATGAAAATTTAACACCGTGACTACCGCCACGGGACTAATGGTATGGTATATCTCGTAAACTACTGGAGTAGTAATTTTGAATTCTGGGTATCAATTTTTATCTCGCAGAGCACTAATTTTCAATGTAGGTTTGAGGAAAGCGACTAGCTCCTGAAACTTGGAATCAACATTCATAGTCGTGGTCCTGCTGAACGAGCGCGCAAAAGTTATCATCGTTGATTTCTCGGTAAATAAAAATGTTTCAGTTCTGTTTTTGTTAAGAAATGAATCACATTTAAGGGCACTAATTATTTGTATACTTCGAATAGCTGCAGCCTGCCCCCTTTTTCTGCGCTCATGGTGGTCCTGCTGAAGGGAGCGTGACTACCGCAGAACCACCTTCAAAGTCGATTTTCTCGAAAACTGCTAAAGCACCAATTCTGTTGTTCGAGCACTAATTAGCACCAATTGAGCACTAATTATTTGCCAAATATGGAAGCGAATGGCGTTCGTGGTCCTGCGGTAGTCACGGACATTACCCCACACTAATCTCTTAAGGCCGGGTGTTCCCGTTTTTGCATGTTTAAGAACTTTGTTTTGATAGGCAAATTATTACAATTAGAATCTGAAAAAAATATGTATTTCAGATACATTCTTTCTCCATAGGTTGTACCCGATCAATATACGATACAATAAAATCTCAATAGAAAAAAATACCAAACTAAGCTCGATTTGCAGGTTTTTTACAAGCCAAGTTCCATTTTAATCGAGTACTATTACTCCTTTTTTTCCATAATTTATATCAATATATAGGTAATTAATTTAGGCGTCGATTCTACCCGATGGTTTTTTTTTATTGCATTTGTAAATTTTTTTATCGATTATTCAAGTGGTTTTCGATCCGCGCGTCGCTTGCCAGTGTCTGCCAGTGTCCCACAGACTACAATACTATATAGGGTAGTGTCCCGCGGGACGTTACCGAGGTAAGACATATGCCAAATTTTTGCGCGCGCGCAACTTTTCTGCTGCGTAAAGAATAAATAAAATAAATTTTAAGTAATTATTGTTTTTATAGAACTTTTAGAGGCCACAGTTAAGATTTTATTTCTGTGTTTATTTCTCGTTGTGTAAATATTTGTATACAACGTGGCGATTAGGTTATCACATTAAATAGTACAGCGGTTATTACAAGTTGTTATCAGTCTGTTAAAATAATAAAAATAAAAATAGACCTAAAAATAGAAAACTGAATTTTTCTAACAAACTAAATAGCGTAAAAATTGGCAATAAATAATCCACCCTTGATACTATAGGCGGCGGGCGGCGCACACGCCAAACGACAGTGAGACTAGCGGAGGGTAGGTACTTGCGCTCACGCGCGGGGCGTTATAATACATGATGTTGTTAAATACTAAAAGGGAAAAAAAGGTCTCACGGGTAGAATGTTAACTTTTATTAATTATTTTATTTATGTATGCTTAAAATACGTAATGTAGAATACGTGGTTTGAATTAATGTGATAACCTAATCGCCACGTTGTATAACTTGTAAGACAATATTTTTGTGATTGTTTTGTGAAAATGGCAAACAAAAATTATAAATATAGGACTAAATCAAGGTTGAAGGCAAAAAAAATTGCGAAAGAAATATGGTAAGTTATATTTTGTATTCATTTATCCCTATTGACCACAGTCACAGTGTTACAATAATTATTATTTTCCGCCCGTGTACTTACGCTTAGGTACTTAGCTGTCCACGCAAATTTTGACTTTCGAGCACGCGAGATCCCCGCCGCACAGTGGGCCCATACTGAAAATTAGTGGACTTAGGCAACAAAGTTCCTATATCGATGCGATTTTTTTTTATATGACGTGTTATATTATTCCTGACAACTTTTATTCTTATAAAATTTCTTCTAAAGTTGATAGTTTGTCTTGAAAAAAATTAATTAGATTTTTTTGTATGGAGCGAATCACGTTTAAGTTTTTTTCTGCAATTGTACTAATATGTTGAGTGTGTGGCGTGAGTATATGATAGCTAGGGTCATTCTCTATCCGTGAAAAAAAAATCAGCGCCGGCCATCTGCGGCAGCGCGAGTAATCATTCGGTAAAAAAAAAATGATTTGGAAGAATTTTTTTGTCATTTAAAATAAATTCAAAGCATATTTTTGTCTCATTTGGCTGTTTTCACCTTCTTTTTAGTTAAATAAATAGTTTTAATAGCGCATACGTACTTATAACTAGTAATTCTGGTAGAGATTTAGTTATTATTGCATGTTATCGGTAGCACCTGCATTGTGATTGATGACTCATTTGTTTGTGCACTCGGCTAAGCGCATAACTAATGAGTCATCGAAAAATGCTCGTCTCTGATTGGCTGAATAATTTTCACTCACTGTTATGTCCACTACTTGAGTAATTAACACTAACTATAAATATAAAGACATTCATTAAGTCCATCTAGTTTCGCTCTTGTCGCTTGTTTGTGAACACAGTGAAATACTTGTATTTTTATATTTACATTAGAACTATGGCTGGATTTTGTACCAACCTAGATCTTTTTGTGAAATTAAGAAGTGGCGGTGATCTGAAAAATCATATGTTTCTGTATGAAAGTATCATTTCTGTCTTGACTACCGAAGTTTCTGAAGAAGACAAGAACCGAATCAAGGAGTTCTGTCGATTTTTTTGTGTAAATTTAAATAAAAAGTGGATAGAGTCAAGTAGAAATCAAAAAACTTTTATGAATCGTGTAATTAATCGCAAGTGGTTGGAAAAAAACATCAACTGGCCTGTTTGTGACAGTGTTGATCTGAGAAGTGTGATGGGCTTTTCGGACGCAGCCTTATCTGAGCTTGTGGATATAGATTGCCATGTTCCTACTCTTGCAGTATGTACTGCGGAAGCGGGAACATCTACAGAAAAGGAGCACAGAAAACCGTTCGAAGAGTTAAGTAATAAGCAAAAGAAAAGACGTTCTACTTCCATAGTAGAAGAAAATTCCGAGGAAGAGTTGCAGCACTGGTACATAACAAAATTGAAAGACAACGGCAAAACGAATCTGGCAAAAGTGGTCGAATACCTTTCCAGTAATCCAGATGCGCTATCCGAAGTAGAAGAGAGACTATTCAAAAAGCAGAGCTTAAGTACTGTCTCTGAAGATAAGTGTTTAGCATATATTTCAGTTGCGCTCTCGAAATGGAAGTACTTAGCTCTTCGACAATTTCTGAAAGAAGAAAACTGTGCTGCCTTTCCATCTTATCCAAAGCTTGTAAATGCCAAGAAAAGATGTTACCCACCACAAGAGAGTATGGAGATTACCGAAAACGGAGCTCACATTAAATTGCAAGCGCTATTGGACCACACTGTGGAGAGGATATTACTTGATATAAATACTGTTGATAGGTCTCAAAATGAAGAACTCAAGTTGACCTGGAAATGGGGACTTGATGGTTCTTCGTCGCAGAGTAACTATAAACAGAAAACGTCAAACACAGCTACAGAGTCGACAGAACTCCTTGATTCGGTTCTTGTCTTCTTCAGAAACTTCGGTAGTCAAGACAGAAATGATACTTTCATACAGAAACATATGATTTTTCAGATCACCGCCACTTCTTAATTTCACAAAAAGATCTAGGTTGGTACAAAATCCAGCCATAGTTCTAATGTAAATATAAAAATACAAGTATTTCACTGTGTTCACAAACAAGCGACAAGAGCGAAACTAGATGGACTTAATGAATGTCTTTATATTTATAGCTAGTGTTAATTACTCAAGTAGTGGACATAACAGTGAGTGAAAATTATTCAGCCAATCAGAGACGAGCATTTTTCGATGACTCATTAGTTATGTGCTTAGCCGAGTGCACAAACAAATGAGTCATCAATCACAATGCAGGTGCTACCGATAACATGCAATAATAACTAAATCTCTACCAGAATTACTAGTTATAAGTACGTATGCGCTATTAAAACTATTTATTTAACTAAAAAGAAGGTGAAAACAGCCAAATGAGACAAAAAATATGCTTTGAATTTATTTTAAATGACAAAAAAATTCTTCCAAATCATTTTTTTTTTACCGAATGATTACTCGCGCTGCCGCAGATGGCCGGCGCTGATTTTTTTTTCATGGATAGAGAATGACCCTAGCTATCATATACTCACGCCACACACTCAACATATTAGTACAATTGAAGAAAAAAAATTAAACGTGATTCGCTCCATACAAAAAAATCTAATTAATTTTTTTCAAGACAAACTATCAACTTTAAAAGAAATTTTATAAGAATAAAAGTTGTCAGGAATAATATAACACGTCATATAAAAAAAAATCGCATCGATATAGGAACTTTGTTGCCTAAGTCCACTAATTTTCAGTATGGGCCCACTGTGCGCCGTTGCTCTAGGCAAGTACATTCGTTTCACAACTGTATGGACTGTAAAACTGTGCTTCAGTCTAAATATAACATCAGTAGGTTCAAAGAGAGGTAAAAGGCTACTCTTTTTCTTTTACTTACCTACCTTTATTGTTTTAAGTAGTTAATATGTCCTGCCATGATTAAATTGTTTTAATAACATAACCCAATTTTATTGTTTCAGTTCAAAAATTAATCGAAATAAAAAAGGCTTATTTGTTCGGAAAAAAGCACAGAAGAACAGTTAGTACTGTCTTTGTTTTATTTTTTTATAATCGAAATCCTCAGAACAGACTAAATAGTAGTACCTACTTTACAAGCGGACAGAAAAATCACCCCCGAACAATAGTAAGTACCTATAAAGTAAAAAAAATGGCAAAACTGACACCTATTTCATTCTTGCAACGGTTCACATTCCATTGGGTACCTATTATTGTCTCCAAACCGGTCTTGAGCACTGAAAATTCACTCCGTGCGAATAATAAAAAAATATGGAGCCGGCCACGCGCAATCGCGGGAAGCGGTGCAATTTTGTGCGTCCGGCTCGACTACCCGGTGTGGCCATTGCACTTAGTGTCGCAATACTATCTTAGATTTAGTTAATTTTGCATTTTAATAAAGTAAAGTTTTTAGGGTTCCGTACCTCAAAAGGAAAAAACGGAACCCTTATAGGATCACTTCGTTGTCCGTCTGTCTGTCTGTCTGTCTGTCAAGACCCTTTTTCTCAGGAACGCGTGAAGGTATCATGTTGAAATTAATATTAATACGTAGGTCTAGGCCCCTTGAAGCTCTAAAAAAATCAAGCTTCCAAGTCAACCAAATAAAAAAATACGGCGATATAAGCGACATTATTGCGACATATTTCGATACTCGCAAATAATCAAAACCTATAGGGTACTTCCCGTTGACCTAGAATCATGAAATTTGGCAAGAAGCAAGGTCTTACAGCACAAGTAAAGGAAAAAGTTCGAAAATTGTTAATTTGTTGTTTTATCATATAAAAAATACTTTTTTTGCGATTACAAACTTACATTTTCAGTTGGAAAAGTGACTGTGACGTATAACGATGTACGGGAAAACATGTTTTTCAACTACAATATTAAGTTTGTTTTAGAGATAAATTCATCCCAATGACGGAACCCTTTATTGTGCGTGATCCGACACGCACTTGGCCGTTTTTTTCAGAAAACCGTGTGACGATACGTTTGATAAGACTCACGTATCTTATATATATATATATATATATATATTAGAGCCTATTGATTTGCAATCCTCCGCTACTAAGTAAGGTTTCTTTTTGTTGTCTAAACACAAATCTAAAATTTGTTTTGTTTATTATTATTTCAGGCCATAGACATCGCCCAATGATGATACTTCACAAGATGTACCACTACCAATTATTCGTTATCTGCGCCAGAACCAATTGTTAATTCTGGATCTACTCAGTAAGTTATCAGAACTAACATAACACTTACACAAGTGTGCAGCACGTATGTCACGGCTTATAAGCCTGATTGACCTGAAAATGGTTTTTCAACATTTTTTTTTAGGCTCCACGTTATACTATCTCCATATACTTTTTTATGTTGTTACAGAGAAACTAATGGAAGTGAAGATGAAGACGCGTTTATAATTGGAATGGATAACAAGGAAAACCATTTCCAACCCATACCAGGACGGCGAATAATTGATATCAATTACTTTTTAAAAGAACTTCAAGAAAAAGCACGCCACAATATTTTATTTTATTGTAAATCAAGCCACTTTTACTTAGTTGGTGAAAGAAGACATGGATTTATATCGATAGTTTGTTTGATTCCATCCGAAAACACCAAATGTACTGAGCATGTAAATGCTAATATAGCTGCTACTACTGGACTTGTAGCCTCTGGTATAGGATTTTCACAGATCGAAGAGTTATTTATGTTCGGCTATAAACATCCCCATAATAATATTTTCTTCAAAATATTTTAATCAACTACAAAATAAAGTTTATAAGAAATGGGAAGAAACTGCAAATAATAATATTAGGACGTACGATAATGTGTTTCATAGAAGTAAGAAAAATTTAATCAATATTTGTGACAATATTATGATACTTATATAAATTTTTACCCAATTTGTATTATTTTTAACTATCCCTATTTTTTTTAAGACAACTTTGATATAGTTTTTTTAAGTAGCGCTACATCACAAACTTCATACAAAGCTTGAAAGCTGAAAGTGAATTTAAAACTTTATTATTTCATAATAATATCAATCACTTACAGTAAGTATATAATTATTTAAGCTATTTTTATCAAATTTATTAATTTGATTATACCGTTGGAATACTGTTCAGTTTAGACTGTGGCGCGCGAACACTTGAAACTCGATCTTTGCGGCGCGGCGCGGCAGCGACGACGTCCGCGCGTAAATACCTATTGCGCTTGGGACACCCGGCCCATAAAACAATTTTTACTTATTTATTTAGTTTATTATTTATGTACACACAGTAAAATAGAGAGATACGGCATAATTATAATATTAGTACAAAGGTACTACAATACATTACAACAATAATGGATTAACTATCGTATTTTATTATGTTTTTTAAACAAATATAACAAAATAAGTTGACCTACACGACACGCTTACCTAAACTGTGATACTTCGCTCGGCTATCGTAAGTTCACGCCGGCGACGTAACCGCACGGCTCGCTTCGCGTAGTTTTAAATGCCTACTTCGCTTGGTCTACCTGGCCTTAACCACTGCACAAATCGTGCCGTCAAAAGATTTTTTTTAATCGGATCAGTAGTTGTTGAGAAAATCGCGAACATTCAAACAAATATACATACATACATTCGGATTGAATAAAGAACCTCCTTTTTGAAGTCGATAAAAAACATCAACTTGTTGTTGCTGATTAAATCGTCTTGCAAGGTTTGACCCTTTTATACATACATATATAGTTTCTTACATACAAGTGAAGTTAAATTAAAAGGTAGACAAAAAAAAAATTATATATCTCTAAAATAGTTATGGTTTTATCATGGATAGCTTGTTTCTTTTCTTTAGTATAACAGTAAGAAAATAAATGTAAAAACTAAAACTTTCGGTTGGTTATTGTAGATAAGCATAAAAACTACCACCCTGCAGACTGCAATTTTATCCTACTAAGCAATTATATTGGTAAAAGTTGTTTTCTATTTATACGTTTCTTGCCGGAAAGTTTGGAAACATTCCCAACATTTGGCAGTTTTGGCAACTTTGACAATATTGCCGGCAATTTTCATGGCTACCTACGCCGCCACTCCTCTTAGGTCTGCGCTGACTAAGGCTGCCTGCCCACCGGAGCGGAGAAACGGAGAAATATTAACCAAAAGGATTGCAACAGGATTGTTAGCGGACAGGGATTTGCAATCCTATTGGTTAATATTTCTCCGTAACTCCGCTCCGGTGGACAGGCAGCAAGGCTCGGTTGGAGAACTTTTTTAAAATTCGGTATAAAAGGTCAGTGTTATAAAATAAAAGATTTATTCATGGTAGTGTAAAAATGTTTTAATATCTAATTTATAAACACTGCAACAATGTGGAATGCAAAAGAACGCGCAAAATCAAAATAAGAAGGGTAAATTATAAAAGAAGTGCAATAAAAATGTGCTATAATAATAAATATAATATGCTTTAGTAAAATGTGATGCTTTACGAAAATGTTTACAACTTAAGGTGGAAGCATTGGTGACTAGAAATTAAAAAAAAAATTGAAGAACAAAATGCACTCAGCCAGCTACGCACTACTTATATTGCAAATACAACCAAATTAATACTGATTAAATAGCTTCAGTTCACAACACATTGAGATCAAACTTTTAATCTCGACTTGAAGATAATGACGAAGACGAAGTCTTGAAATTATTTTTTGAGATTTATTCGATAAAAAATAACTTTGACTAAACTAATTAATGAAAAGTTCAACGTTTCTTACTTATTAGGCTCATGATATCAGACGACCGACTTGTGCAGTGTGCGTTTTTGCCGATTTTGCGCGTGATTTCTGATATAAACAATATTCTGAGTTGACGTTTATAAAGTGAGCCACGGATGAAGCCTCGGATTGAATGTCTTCTGTTTTTGACAATATAAACTTTGGGAATATTAGTAGCATTCCCGTAAATATCAGAGAATTGAAAGAACAATATAAATTTTAATAGTGAGTAGCCGGTTAAACATAAATGCAAGAAAGGAACTAAATAAGCCGTCATTATCACCTATAACTATCGAACAACCAGTTCGCTTACTGAACTAAATTCATTGTACTTGACGCATTCAACACTGATTTACTGATTCGCAGCTTTTGACTCGATTTATTCGTATCGATATCCTAGCTACTGACATCGATTCTAAAATATGACTCGATTTCCTATGGGGTTGATGCTAATTATTATTACGATCTAACACTGATTTCATAATATTTAGTACACTTTGTAACTTTTACGTAACGATTATTATTTCCATAAAATGGAATACAAAAAGTTGATTGGTACAGATATTTATGTATCGAATTTTAAAATAGACATTCTATTCTATATTAAAATGGGGTTTTCACACAATGTCTAATGTATTTTTATCTCACGAAGGGACGCGAGCTTTACTTGTGGTTACCAAGGCTGCATTCCGTATTAGACCTTAATCGCTGACAGCGCTCACATCAATATTTTCCGTTCCGAGCTATCACGATTATGACAGATGTCAACAATTCGGAACGCTCGTGAACGCGCTCAGGGTTGTATTACAGTATTTATTTGAGTATACACCACACACAGATATATTTTGTACACTTCTTCTTTGGTTAGATGGCGACTGTAGCCAGAAGCACAATTTCGAATATGCCACGCTAACTACTTACGATGCGACTCAAAACAAAACAACGCAACTGTCATTTTTTACAGCGCTCACGGTATTATTAATTTAGAGCATGGTCGGCGTTATCGCAACATGGCGCATATCATGACGTCATCTATGACGTTTCACGCGACATCGTTTTCGCGCTCACGTTAATTAGGAACGGGTGTAAGCGCGCTCAAATAGATTACAGCGCAACTGTTCAAACACGCTGTGAATGTGTGTGTTATGTGCTGTCGCTTCTCTTCTTCAAGCACACATTCACAGCGTATTTGTGTACTTACTTCCCACAAGTCAAGCGTCGCTTCGTGAGTTAAAAATACGATATTATTAACAATAGGCTAGAGGCATCGCTCTTTACAATTTGTCACACTAACGAATTTAACACTAAACTACATTCATTGCCAACAACTCATTCTCATAATTTAGAAAAACACGCTCATAATAATTCAACGAGAACACATTTCTAGTCTGTTTGATTCACATTTTAAAAAATAACTCTTAACAATCGTCTTCACATTTTCCAAATGTTAAACACATTTTCTCTAAGCTCTGAGGTTATTATCAATTTAAGTATACAATGTAAGTACACTTATGCTATACTTAAACATCTAACTAAATGGCTCATTTATTGTGCTTACACGAATAAAGGATTAACAATGTTTAAAAAAATATTGGAGTAACTGAGATTCCTCTTCATTATGACTACTTATTATGTTAGGGTCGATTAAGAACTAACAATTACGAATCTAAACCTAATCTCTAAACACGAATTAATAACAAACGACGACGGTCAGTCGCAAAAAATATATTAAAAAAAAAACATTGAGAACGGATCCATTACACATAATAATATGGTTACTCGGAAATGGGAACGTTATTTATTACGTACGTAGACCCCCCCCTTTTTTAAGGTTTATGTTATAATCAGGCATACCCAATTAATACAGGTGTCTCTAATAAGTACTATTACTGTAAAACACATCCTCTATCTATACAATAAACTTAAAAATACATTGTAACGGGTTTAGGCCATCTATAAAAATATAGCGCTACAAGGATCATTCGGCGCGTGGCGAAAATCGAAACTAACGATGCCATCTTATTTTTAAAACAAATATCACCATGACAGTGAAGGTTTTCATGAAAATTCACGCCGCCAGTGGGCGCCACTTTGACAAGAGGTCTTCCATTTTGACGATTTCGACAATGAATAAAAAATACATGACGTTCTGAATCATTCAGTCAAGGAGGTCAGTGTTCAGTCACGACCAAAGAAAATAAAGGCGGTTTGACACTTGACAGATGCCCGGACTTCACGTCTCAGTGGTGCCACCTAGTGAACGTCGTTTCAGAATATACTGTCCACGTCATACGAGCGCCAAAAGATCTTTGTAGCATTGTATTCGTGAGGTCTTATTCTAAGGCGGACAAGAAAAATCATATAACGGACGCGCGGCTGTGTGTGTCGTGTGACGTGCTAACTGCGGACATCGCAACAGTACTAGACATAGGCTCAGCACCACGCACCAAATGTTCGTGACTACTGGTTAAGGCACCGCCATATTTGAAACTCCTTCGGAGACTCGATCGAATGCTTTTCGCCGAATCGCTTTTACGAACGAACGATCTACGAAGATAGTCTCTAGTTAGAGATAGGGAATTCCTGGATGTAGATGATCTAGGTCGGTTAGTTCTAGAGTCAGTTTCATCAGTGATGGTTATAGAGGGTGTTGCGAAAACGCCGCTGTATTCTGGAGGTTGTGACTCGAGGGAGACGAGGGCGTCTCGTTCTACTGTTTCACTGACTGTTATTGGTAGCTGTGTCGTGTCTTCAGCGGGCGATTGTTCGGGTCGCGTTGTTGTGATTCTGTAATGAAATTGTGAAATAAAGATAAATACAAGATACATCTAATAGAATACAATTGAAGTAACGTAGAAGCATGGTACCGTACAGCCAGAAAAAGTCGAAAATCATTGTGTTAATCTTCTTAAATACTCAACTGAATTGAATCAGCTTGAGTGAGTGACTGCTGGGGGGTTTAATAATTAAATAGTCAAGAATTTTCATTTTTATGGTGTACATAATATTTTTTTAAGCTTATGGCATATCAAAGACAGCTATGTAAAAGAATTTACTACTCAGAACTCTGACAACATTGTTTAAAAGTAGTAGCAAGTTAGTTGCCTGTATACTAAATAGCTTGTTAATTATTAGCGTATTTACAGAAGATACTAAATGATAAATGATTTATTTCTGTAATTAGGTTTGTACAAACACTTTTACACGTCAATCATATTAAAAAAAAAATAGATGAAGTCGGCGTTTCGTATCCAACTACTCTGAGATGAAAGGCCGAAACAAGCTCCGAGGTCACAGTCTCTTTTAAAGTCCAGACACAATCCAGGTCAGATCATGTGAAGACCACGTAGATTGGTGCCTGAAATGATCTTTTGATGAAAGAACCACACAGATTGAAGGGACCTGTCCAGTCCGTGCACACATTTGCCAGTAGTCATGCAGCTCAACTAAGAACTTAAGGAGCTCAACGATTCAACAAACTATACCAAAGAAAGGACATTTGGGTAGGCCGCATAAATTACTCCAACTGCCAGACCATGATAAAAACTAACTGAGGGAGATGGCCCGAATAGGTGGTTCACATTACATTACAGAACCCTTGGATCTAGTTGTGGACGTTGATATACTCAGGCCACGTTCACGACCTCAGGCCATGTCACAAGTAAACGACCTGTCAGAAGCAATGGCGACTTGTTGAACATAGCTCGGTCACCTGTTTTCGTCGCGAAAGTAATAGCCAAACCATCGGCCCGTGAGTCCATCAATGCCTGGTTGCGGCCAAGGCTTGTATAGTGCTTTTCTCAAATAGTGCGCGGAAATTCAAACTAAGTAAATTATTTATAAATTCCAGATTCAATGACGGACAACGATAATTTTTCACGCGCCAATATGTTCATTTGTTTCTTTTTTAATTTAAACAGCTTTATTTACGAACCAGTTCGAAATTTAGGCAATACCTTTGATAAATTACCTCCTTGGTTGCCATGTATGGAAGTAAAAAGTTCGTTCCATTTTTAAATTACACGATAGATATGAGTTTTCATCGTAATTTATTCGGCCGCTAAACACGACGGATATAGATTTCTATACTAACGTTGCCGGCCGCCTGCTCGCAAGTATTTGACCAGTACAGCATTTTCGATTTATCTCGAAGAAGGTTGTCAAAATAATGCTCGAATTTCCAAGCATGTTTGAGAAAATTATATTAGATACAATTATTATGGACACCCTGTCGGGCACAACACTGATCAAGTACGAGAGAGGAGGAAGAATCTTTGGTGTGATAAATTTTATCATTAGTAAAGTAGTTAGTAAGTTATACTAATACAGAATTGAATTTAAGAATTATAATTATTATTTTATAAATTATATACATTTATTTATTTCATTCGCTGTCGCAAGACGCGTGTTGTTATGGCGTGGCCATAGGGTCTAACAGACATACCTTCTAAGCGTCCTGAAGCTCCGCCTTATAGTGTTCAACAGCCTGGCGCCCGTGGCGGTGGAGTAGGAGGGGGGCGGCGTGTACTTGGGCGGCGGGTCGGGCGGCGCGGGCGCGGGCGCGGCCGGCGCGCCTGCCGCGCGGGCTCGCGGCTCGTTGCCCGCTCCCATGCGGGGACGATACAAGTTTTGGATGCGCTGGAATTGATAAAAATTTGGTTATAATTTTATCGTGACTGATATGAAACAGCACAAGGCAATACAAGCAAATAATAATTAAAAAGATTGGTCAAAGAATTAAATGTGTATGTATGACAAGTTTTTTTTTTTATTATTCCTATATAGAGTCGGTAGAATTAAGGTTTCCGATTTTGGGAAGATTATTTTGGTCTTAGGGGATTAGGTTCCGAAAAACGATTACTTAACATTTACTTATAAACAGAAATAATAGTCGTGGCTAAGTAATAACAGCCGCATGGGTCGATCCATCAGGTTAAGCTTCGCTTACCGGGGTGGGTCTGCGGATGGGTGACCATTTTGACATTCCGAGATTCCTCTGTGCCTCGGAAATCACGCTAAGCCGTTTGTTCCGGCTGTCATTAAAATTTGTAGATCTTTGACAGTCGTTTCGGGTAGTCAGAAGCCCGAAAGTCTGGCAACTAATCTTACCAAGGGGTATCGTATTACCCAGTTACTGGGTTGTATAGGTCAGACAGACAATCGTTCTATGTAAAATACTGGTATTCATATGCATCCGGTTAGACTGTACGTACAGACGACCCTAACATAGTTGGGGAAAAGGCTAGGCAGATTGATTTGACTTATAAAAATAAGTCTAAATACTGGAAGCCGGCCCTAACATAGTTGGAAAAGGCTAGGCAGATTGATTTGCCTTATAAACATAAGTCTAAATACTGGAAGCCGGCCCTAACATAGTTGGAAAAGGCTAGGCAGATTGATTTGACTTATAAACATATGTCTAAATACTGGAAGCCGGCCCCAACATAGTTGGAAAAGGCTAGGCAGATTGATTTGACTTATAAACATATGTCTAAATACTGGAAGCCGGCCTCAACATAGTTGGAAAAGGCTAGGCAGATTGATTTGACTTATAAACAGAAGTCTAAATACTGGAAGCCGGCCCCAACATAGTTGGAAAAGGCTAGGCAGATTGATTTGACTTATAAACATAAGTCTAAATACTGGAAGCTAGCCCCAACATAGTTGGAAAAGGCTACGCAGATTGATTTGACTTATAAACAGAAGTCTAAGTACTAACTTTCACGTTTCTAGCTTCAAAAAAGACGAACTACTGTGTGGAATTATAGCAACAATAGTTTGTAGTGGTCATTCCGAAGTGGTCTCTTTCATTATGATTATAATAAACTATTGTGCAAATTACATGCTTCTAGACAACGCGGCTTAGGATGTGCATTATTCGTCAGTGAATGAATTACTATTTAAGATTTTTATTAAGTAGATTTACCGATTTACCCTTAGAAAATCCACTGCTAAACCATGCATCGTAAAAGCCCGTAATTACTCGTAAGGATGACGTAATGCGGTTGTCATATGGTTTCCAAAACAGAACAAAGTTTATATACATAGGTACTAGAAATAATTCCTTTTGAACTTAAATGTCAATATGACAGTTTTTATTATGTGTTTTTTTTTTTTTTTTTTTTAAAACGTTGCCCCACACTAGGAATTTCTCCTGTATCGTGGGTGCGTTTACAAACATTTAAACTCACATACACAAACAGCCAGACCCGGAACAACTACCTGTAGGTCATACAAATATTTGTTCCGTGTGGGAATCGAACCCGCGACACGCAGCGCGGCAGTCAATCGCTTAACCACTGCGCCAGCCGTGCCGTGTGACCGTCGGACTCTTCATGTCATAGGTCTCCAGTTGCGACGCACTTGTGACTTTTCGGATTCATGTGCGTATTGAATAATTATCACTTGCTTAAACAACGGTGAAGGACAACATTGTGAGGAAACTTGCATGCCTGAGAGATATTTGTGGACGGCATGTGAAGTCAAGTCAGAGGGACCATGGGCGTTGTAAAAACTCTGACACCAGGTTAATCACTTACCACAAGAAAAAGAAGAAGTTTTTCATTTGTATTGTCCATGTCCACTTAATTTTAACACTCTTATACTCGACTAGAATATACGAGAATTAGAAGCTAATTTTACAATTGTAGAAACATTCCAATGAATTCACTTATTTAGTTATTTTTTAATTATCTAATACCATACTCTGTTATCTATTACACCAGAACTGAGACTAAAATGTAATCTTTTCGTGACCTTTTATGAGTTTACATCAGTGTATTATCTATGGTTCACATTTCGTGAGTATTACGAAATGTGAACCATAGTTAATAACTCTATCGATCGAGGATCGATATTACTACTTATATCTAACTATTATGTTATCTACTTGACTTGTGACGCATATTTTCCCTCAACTTGTTCTTACGTGTTTGTGTTTTTATTTATTTGAGTTATGTTTACCGCAAATAAACGTATTTTCTTTCTTTTTTTTCTTTCTTTATCATTGTGTGAAGGTTTTATCAGGAAGAAGTCATCAATTAGTAAATACATAGGACTGCACATGTGACGACATAAAATGTATTACTTAATAAAAAATAAACAATTTCATTCTCTTTGATAGGAAAAATAGAAAGAAAAAATATCTTCAAATTAGTGTTTAAGGGTTATCTATTTGTATATTTGGAAACCAATTACGTAAAAACAGTCAAATCTGATGAGACGAACTACAAAATACATACATTTCTATTAATAACCAAATTTTAAAAATACTGGACAGTCGGTACAATAACTAAGAAACAAAATATCTTACCACTTCTTCAAAACAATCGTTCGCCCCATAATCCTTGTAGCGTTAACATAAAACATTATGTAGGAATGAGACATAATAGAATGTCTTATTTACTAATCAGCTGCTCTGTATACAAACAATTTGCTAATTGTTCAGTCTTCGCATCTAATCTAATTGTATAGTATCGTTAATAACTTATGTTTTCATAACAGTTTTGATTTGTATTGACTAGTGCAGATGGACACAGTACCAGAAAAAAAAACATTGAGATAATTCTTTATACTTTCCGTGTGTACTAACAACAAGATAAAAGTTCCCCCATGCCTTTGTGAACCTACAATATCTCAGAAGAGGTTGTAATCTCCCCTGGCTTAAAAAATGAGTTTTTTAAAGTCTGATACAGATCATAAAATACAATAAAAGTTAGCAGATGTGACAAGCAATCACATCTGCTAACTTTTATTGTATTTTATGATCTGTATCAGACTTTAAAAAACTCATTTTTTAAGCCAGGGGAGATTACAACCTCTTCTGAGATTTTGTAGGTTTGGTAGGTTTTTAAGCCAGGGGAGATTACAACCTCTTCTGAGATATTGTAGGTTCACAAAGGCAAAAACTAAAATAACAGCAAACAAGCAAAAAAATACATGAGATTTGATAGGTAACTTAAAGGATCAGATTGAGGTGATATCCTTCTACCTCCTTGTAAAAAAAAACTTATTGGTTCCAAGAAGAAAATGTTGTTGAAAATAATAATTCGAGATGAAGTAAAAGTTGAGGACTTACATCAAGAATATCCGGTGGTCCCTTGTTCATGTAACGCCACGTCTGTATAAACGCAACGATAGGTACTAGTAGTAACGCCCCCTGTTGCAAAAACACTGCTACTTGACGACTCCATACCGGCCAGTAACTGAAATTCAAACTAATATCATTAGTTTTACGGTTTACTTACAAAGAGTATGTGCTTTCTGACAAAAAATCATCATTTCAGCCGAAAGACGTCCACTACTGGACACAGGCTTCCCCCAAAGGGGGAGTATGGTGTTAAAATGAATAAAGAACGCTGCTGCCCATTCTCTAGTCTCTTAGTCGCCTTTTACGACACCATCGGGAAGAAATAGGACAAAGAATAATCAAATTCAACCATTTTAGTGGTAAGGCATCGTGAAAGGTAAGTGTAATTCCGGACTCTTGATGCAATTGGAGGAGCTCGTGGCTAAGTAATAACATCCGCATGGGTCGATCCATCAGGTTAAGCTACGCTAGCCGGGGTTGGTCCGTAGATGGGTGATCATCTTTACATACCGCGACTCCTCAGAGCCTCGGAAAGCACGTTAAGCCGTTGGTCCCGGCTGTCATTCGTGGATCTTTGATAGTTGTTAGGAGTCGTCGGAAGCCCGAAAGTCTGACAACCAGACTTACCAAGGAGTATCGTATTACCCAGTTGCTGACTTGTTGAGGTCAGATAGGCAGTCGCTCCATGTAAAATACTGGTATCCAGCTGTATCCGGGTAGACTAGAAGCGACCGCAAGATCAACTATGTTGGGGTCGGATTCCAGTCTACCCGGATAAGTGTAGGCAGATTGATTGACTCTTGATGTAATTATCGACAGATTTGGCCAACCGCTAGGGACGATTATGGCGATTTAGGTTATCCACTTAAGGAATATGCTGCTGGGGAGTTTGTTGCGCCACTTCTTCTTCCTAGTCAAAGCACTAGGAAGTGGTGAAGGGCGGGCGTTTTGGGGACTGTCTTATGTAATTTTGACGTTCAAAAAGTGCTAATCTAAGCCTACTTTGAATCCTGCCAGGGTTGCGAGTTTGTCCGAAAGGGATCGCGGCCCTGGCACACAGGCAACTGAAGGATCACGGGTGGGTTTTAGTCAGTAAAAGTCTGACAGGCCCTCCCGCTCCGCCCAGAGCGGGAGAAGTTATTTGATAATTTCCAAAAAAAGACTAGTTTGTATAAATGAGTTTTAATTTTGATAATCATGCAGACGGGAATCATCTTCTTCCTCTTGGTATAGTAAATCTCGGTTAATTGATTTGCCAAAATGTTGTAACGATTGAGATTAAAGAAGAAAAAAAAAAAAAACGACTACGCTCGTAATTCTTTCATTTTAACGTAAAAGCTACATCATATCTCGAACCCAGTCCACGTATCAATTTGTTTTTTGAAGTGGAAACTTCTTTAGGCGCGGTGAGTGATTTTTGGTAGGGGAATAACTTATGGGTTCGCGTCACCGACATGCTGTAGTAGAATTAAGTGAAGTTATATTGACCACGTGAAAAGTTCAATTTGTGTATACTGTGCATTGTTTAAATAAATAAAATCGTTGAGCTCCTTAAATTCTTAGTTGAGCTGCACGACTACTGACAAATGCGTGCACTGACAGGACAGGTCTCCTCAATCTGTGTGGTTCTTTCATCAAAAGATCATGTCAAGCACCAATCTACGTGGTCTTCACATGATCTGACCTGGATTGTGTCTGGACTTTAAAAGAGACTGTGACCTCTGAGCTTGTTTCGGCCTTTCATCTCAGAGTAGTTGGATACGAAACGCCGACCTCATCTAGTTTTTTTTAAAAATATGATTGACGTGTAAAAGTGTTTGTACAAACCTACTTACAGGAATAAATAATTTATCATTTAAATTGTGTTTTAGATAATCATTATTTTATTTAAGTGAAAACTTCTTTAGGCGCATTGATCGATTTTTGATCGGTAAGGGAAAACTTATGGCGTCACCGACATGCTAATGGGACGTGTTGCGCCTGACTCGCAACGAAATACATATATGTATAATGTTATTCCAAAGTTTTAAGTTTTCACTTCTGTCGGCAGTCCCCAATAGTCCCCATAGACTGACTATTTCTTTTTTGTGGTGAACCACAAAACAAAAAAAATCCGCAGATTTGTTCCCCAATGTCATGATTTCATGAAAAAGTCATTCAATGGAACAAATCTAACTTACAGAGATGTATTAATGATTCTAACGATTTTAATTCTGTAAATACATATCTGTTATAGTCGCGAATCATATTTTGATCAAGATACAACCTGACACTGACCTGCAAATTGCAAAAAAAACTTAAGAAAATTTGATTTCACCTTAAGTATCTACTTACTAACACAAATATATATGTCTGTAATGGATTGAGGGTCTGAAATACAAGTTATTGTACTGTTGTACACCTCTGCCTTTCCCTTCGGAGACATACATGCGTGATGTTATATTATTATAACTTACCAGGCTTTTTTTTTTCGGAGGGTAACTATCAAATAACTTCTCCCGCTCTGGGCGGAGCGGGAGGGCGTGTCAGACTTTTACTGACTAAAACCCACCCGTGCTCCCACCGTTGCCTGTGGGCCAGGGCCACGATATACCTTTCGGACAGACTCGCAACCCTGGCAGGCATTGGCCTTATTCGACCCCGTCAGTTGGTGCTGACATGTCTTTGAGGTATAACTTACCCGGCTGGTTTCCTCCAACTGTACATCTGTTTCTGTTGCCCCACTCGGAAATCCATCACGCAAATTGCCTGAAACGATATAACATCAAAATTACATTTTAGTATTCAAAAATGTCTCGTCAATGATTTGTGATATGTGAACGTGCACGTGTTTTCTTGTTTTGTGCATGGCCCTAAAGTAGTCGATAGTAACGTTAACTTGCAAGCATAACTTGCTGTACCAGTCGAGAACTTCCAAACTTATCAGCGAGAACAATAAATCGATAACGATTTACCATCCTACTTGCCAGCATAGTCCTTTAAAAACCCGTAGCGTGGAACGGCGGCGGGGACAGACTGGATGCAGAAAATCGGAATTTATTCGACTTGGGCTCTCCCAAGCCTGTGTCCAGCAGCGAATGCTATAACCTAATTAAGTATAGGTACCTACACACAAAACAGTCCAACTGAAGCTCAGTTTGTTGCCGATGACGCCGATAGTGTGCTTCGCGACGAGTACAACGCGGTACTCTGTATATAGTACATAGTAAACTTACACACAGCGACACAGGGTCCAAGTGAAGCTCAGTAACGCCGCCAACGTCGCCGACAGTCTCCCTCGCGACGAGTACAACGCGGTACGCTGTATATACATAGTAGGTACATAGTAAACTTACACACAACAACACAGGCAACACCACGGTCCAAGTGAAGCTCAGTAAAGCCGCCAACGTCGCCGACAGTCTGCTTCGCGACGAGTACAACGCGGCGACGACGACATCGGGCGAATACGGCCGACCTCGTACCACGAACACGCCGCATGCGAGAGCGACTTGGATGACGCATTGCCACCAGGACCCCACCCATACGTAGTCTATGAAGTGGACTATGCGGATGCCAGCCTGGGGAATAGAAGATTTTATGTTATTTTAAGTACAGCCGTGTCCCTGATTTCCCACCGGCAAAAATGATGAACTTCCATACAAACTTTAATACCCTATTTAACAACCCCTTTAGGGGAGGAATTTTCAAAAACTATTTCCTCATGGCTCAACTTCGATTAATAAGAAACTCTTGAGCAATATTTCATATTTCTAGACACACACAGGGGACTCCACACATGGTCAACAAACTTCAGAGAAGGTAATTATAATAATAATTTCAATTAGTATTTTTTATTTTTATTTGGCACGTTTCACAATCTCGCGTCTCTCGTTTCTCAAAATCTCTCTCAAAAATGGAATACATTTTGTGAGTATCAAAAAAGTAGTACATACTAATTCCATGGTATCAAATCATCCTCCACTCTATGTTAACAGTAATTTAACCGGAGGCGGTAAACAAGCCACTATAATTGTATTGTTTTACTGGCGTAACCTACTTAGGTCATTTCCATTTCATTCACCAGCGCGTACCTTTAGTGAACTACAGATATAGTACGTACGCACGCAATCATGATAATTATACAGTATAATACGGTTATTTTCCGGTGCTGGGCTAGAGTTTAGCCTGACTTGACACGATACGAACCTAGCAAGAAGAAAGTTTTGCGGTCAATACACAACATGTAAGCTACGGTGTTTTAACAAACCTTTTAGAAAGTGCATGCATGTCTAGTCTAGAGTGGAATGGCCGCCAAACGACAGGTCATTAGGATGACCTGACGACCTGTCGTTTGGCGACCATTCCTCCCTAATAAAAATCCAATCTAATTTCCCTACATATTATTATCAATGTAGGGAAATTATATTGATCCAGTGGCGTAGCTAGGGGTCAGGGGTGGTCCGCACCGGGTGCCACCTGATTGGGGGTGACAGCCGACCGTGAAAAAAAAAAAAAAATTAAGTACACAAACTATCACGTTTTTCAACGATAAACCATTTAGGCTGGAAGCCATTTTAACCAAGTTATCCATACAAAATAATTTAAATATAGCAAAAAAGGGAAGGAAAAAATCACGGCAGTAGTATAGAAAACGAAATTTAAAAAGGTCGTTTTAAATAAAAAATTAAACCATTATTTCCAAAAGATTTGAATTTCATAACATGATAATATCCTATTTTATACATCAGTATAAATAATATTTTTTTATAATCTAATCTAATCCATTGCTTCATATGTTAGAAAAATTTGCCTGCTCAACAACGTAAATATCGCAATGAATGTTATTGAACTGTCAAATTGAAACCGATTCCTACTGATAGTGTTACGCAATTAGCCCGCTATATCAGGTCACAGGAAATATCCTGTGGATCCAAATTATAACTATTATACTCAATCTAACTCAGTCCGGTTATCAAGATAAAAGAGATAAGCGTAAGCCATTCCATACGTTCGAATTAATGTTATTAATAAACTAGCTGCTGCCCGTGGCATTGCCCGCGTCGCTTGTTCTAAAATAAAAGTAGCCTTACGGCCGAACCCAATAACCTATCTATCACTAGTTTTGGCATACTGGAGATAGAAAAATCTATCTATCTAAGGTTTTACTGTCGCAATAATCTATCAGATATTAAGGAATCTAATCCGGCCCACGCTATCCTTTGTTAGGAGGGTCTATCGCTTACTACGGATAGCAATTTGTATGAAAATGCGTAAAGTATGCGTCCCAATAACATATTGACAGCTATTTGTTTGACAGGACAGTTACTAAAGATGACAAATTTGTGCATCCCTCGAATTGCAAGCATTATTTACAACAACAAAAAAGTAACACTGTTCGATTCAAGTGAAAGTACGTTAGCCGGAAGTGCTTTTAAACAGAAGTTATCGACTCGGAAAGTGATTTTGGGGTCCAAATCACTTAGTTAACTTGAGAGAGAGAACTTACCTATAAATGCCGCATCGACCATATATTAAGAGCAAATTAAGTTGTTATTAATTTAAATAAAATATTAGTGAGTAATTTAAACACCGAAATATATCATAATATAGATTCAAGAATTTACGTTAAATACAAAACTCATTAAGATAATAATTTAACGAGTTCTACGAAATGTGGAGTAATCAGTTTAATTGATCTAGTTTTCTTGACATATTCATCAAATATACTAGTGAATGATTTCGTTATTTTAAGAAACTAAGATAAAATCGAAGTAGCCGTTACGGTTCCGACTTCAAAAGGTAAAATAGAATCTATATTATTGCTATTTACGTCGATTTTCCCTTGACCTTTGCACCCTATGGTGGGGGGACGCCGGAAAATATGATCGATCGATATGAGAAATATTGCACTTGGGACATCCATGCAGCGTGAATACCGAATAATAGGAAGTTTGTTCTGACTTATTTGGCCGAGGCAAGGCTATTCAAACCTTTATAGCTAAACTTCCGAAGAAGTTTTTCAGTCGGCACCAAAACCTATTTTTCATTCTCTCTAACCGGATTTCAACTGTATTTTCGGAACGTTGACTTTTTCTCCAGATACCAAGGTACCTTACTGACAAAGTTAATTAAAGTCTGTTCCTTGATCTGGATTATATTTTATTTTATTTAAAATATGACTCGGGCGAGTCATATTTTAAATTAAATAAAATCCCAAAAACGAACAAAAAATTTTATTTATCTGTTTAGTCAGCGAATAAATGAGTGACCTTTGCTTTGTATATACAGATTAACTAATAAAACTTGTTTTTTACTTTTTAGTTTGATGTTTGGCAGTCGTGTTTTTATTTTTTTAAATTACTTAATTTATTTTTATTTTATACATTTTAGTGACAAGTTTTATTTTAAAGTGGTGGAATTTATTTTAAGCAGTAAAGGTGGTTTTATACTCTCACGGCGAGGCGAGGCGTATTGGCGAATGGCGTGGGGATGAAAAGATTGTTTTGCATGCCCACCCTATCTATGTAAATTGTATGCCAGTAAATTTTATAGTTTTGGCATGTGCTCATCAAGGCTAATAATTAAAGTTACTTTTTTCTACATTTGAAAATGGAGACATTTTGCTGCCATATTGATTTTTTTTCACAAAGGTGACGCAAAGAAAGTCACATAGATACATACCTACATACATGAACCATAAACACATTACACTCCTTTTTGGGCAGACGTGTAATGAATAGTGGTATATACTTACATCAGTACTAAGCAGCAATCCCATAGAGAGTCCAAAAACGCAGCTGAGAAACGTGATAGTAGTCTCCCATACTTTGAGAGCCTCAGCGTTGATAGCCATAATGCCGGTTATGACGCAGTGCCATATCGCCAGCTGTTGTGCGATGCCGAACATTATTATAATGAAGTAGAATATCACTGCCCATGCTGGAGAAAGCTGTGAAGGAAATTAATAAGTTAGATATTATGTTGCTTAGACGTAAGTATTTTTTTTATATCGATGGTACACCAGGAGGGCTAACATGACACACGCGACAATTACTCACTCTCGCGCGAGTAATTCTTGTCTATTTCTGTAACTATCTCGTTTTCTGACAGCGCTCCCATACAAAATACTCGACTCGTTCTGTCAAACTTGATGTTTTCTCGACAAACCCTAACATGGCACCTATTTTATCCCGAATTTTGACATTTCAACATGAGATATCTCTGATTTTTCTATCATTTACTCGTCCTCGATTTTGACGACGAGAAGAGTAGACAAAATTATGATACAAAAAAAAGGCATTTACTGGCGACAGACGTGAAAAATTAAAACTTTGGAATAACATAATAAATACGTATACATGTACACAGGCCGCTGTGGGACGCCAGTCTGCTGCAACACGTTATATTAGCATTTCGGTAACGTGGCTAACATGTTGACGAATCGGTAAGCATGTAGGTGACGCAAGTAGCATGTCGGGGACGCTGATAGCATCTGGGTGACTAGGTTAGCGAGTTGGTGACGCAGTTAGTATGTTGGGACGCGGTTCGAATTGCTGTGACTCAGTTAGCATGTCGGTGACACAGGTACTATGACGGGGACGCTGATAGCATGTCGGGACTCAGTGAGCACGTTGGTGACGCAGGTGGAATGATGGGGTCACCAATAGCATGTCGGGATTCTGTGAGCAAGAAGGTGACGTAGTTAGCATGTCGGCATGTTTTAAACATGTCGGGATGCTTTTCGCATGTCGGTGACGCAGGGGGAATGACGGGGTCGCTAATAGCATGTCGGAATTCTGTGAGCAAGAAGGTGATGCAGTTAGCATGTCGGGACGCTTTTAGCATGTCGAAGACGCGGTTGGCAAGTCGTGAATTGGTTTACATGTCGGGGACACTGACAGCATGTCGATGACGCTGTTAACAAGTCAGTGACGCGTTTAGCATGTTGATAACTCGGTTAGCACGTCGGTGACACGACACCACAGATTTTGCCCCTACCAAAAATTTCTCACTCATTTTCATTTGCGTGATTTTGTTTAGTATTTTAATTTCAGCATGCCAAAGAAAAACATGTATTTTTAAACAAGCCTGTTACACAAAAAAACTAAACATAAATTAAAAGAGGTGGATGAAAATCAATATAGTACAAACTAATTCCATGCGTAAGATCGAATGAATGAGCCGATGTTGCTATCATAAAAATTATTTATGTTTAATAATTTGCTACATCGGTCTCTCGTCGCGAGATAAAGAACTGTCAAAGTGCCTTTCTAGAATTTACTCGAGCTTATCGGTTATGTTAGTGTTTAGAATGACGTCATAATCGTCGACAAATTTCGATAAATCGAGAACGAGAGCGTTCTCGTGCATGTCATGTTAGCCCTGCTGAGCCTGAAGAGTAATAAATATAGTCAGAGTTCTCAAACTTAACTTAATGGCGTTCGTTTTTCTGTTGCTACATACAAAACACCTTAAAACTGTCAGAAACAGCATGAACCAAAACGGCAACTGCGCCAATTCGGCTGTGAATCACTTTTCGGCCGTTTTAGGGGTGATTCAGATATACATCAATAATCAACTGCCAAGCCTTTTACCAACCATGTTGGGGTCGCCTTCCAGTCTAACCATATGCAGCTGAATACCAGTTTCATAGTTGGAGCGACTGCCTATCTGACCTCCACAAACTAAAAGCATTTATTTCAATAAAACTATTTACAGGCAGAAACGGCAACTGCGCCAATTCGGCTGTGAATCACTTTTTGGCCGTATTAGGGGTGATTCAGATATACATCAATAATCAACTGCCAAGCCTTTTACCAACCATGTTGGGGTCGCCTTCCAGTCTAACCATATGCAGCTGAATACCAGTTTCATACTTGGAGCGACTGCCTATCTGACCTCCACAAACGCATTTATTTCAATTAAACCATTTACAGGCAGGGCACATTTGAATTGTCAAAAGAGTCGGTCAGCTAGTCAGAAAGTTGAAGCTATTTGCCCATTCCAAAACGTAGATCTCTATGGAGAAGAACAGGCAAGAAACTCCAAGGACACTATTAAATCAAGATATATTATTACAAAATCCTGGGTACATTATTCTTGTCGCTTCCATATGTGAGAACAAAGTAAAAAAAAACAATTCAAAATATAAGATCAAAAGATTACAAAATTAGCCCTGGCAGTTAAGAGATGACCAGTCTCAACTGACGGCGCCCATACACGAACATGACTTGTGGATCAGCACACCCCAGTTACTGGATAATACGATACCCCTGGTGTGAATGACTGTCAATCTTCTCGTATCGACTGTCAAGATCTATGACTGCCGGGACCAACGGCTTGTCGTACTTTCGGAGGCTTTCGGAGGGGTATCGATATGGTAATATATGGTCACCCATCCAGCAACTGACCTCAGCAAGATCGAAATATACGATTTAAAAAAATGCAAGTGACAAAGGTTGCAACCGAGTATTTAATTTTGGTCATTATTAACACATTGTTATCCAATTATTTCTCAGTTTATTTCATGCATCATTTTCATCACAATTGATACAATCATGTAATGAAATTTTTCGAAATCCAGTATTCATATTATCTCTTACTAACAACCCGCCCCGGCTTCTCACGGGTAGCAGAGCATATATGCCTACTTTTTTCTTCTGTTGGAGTCTTATCAGCATGTTGCGTCGAGCAAGTTGGAGTAATCCTAACCTAAACCTTCCTCATAAATAACTCCGTCCAGTGGTGAAAAGTGTGATAACCGTTTGAAAATCCGTACGGTAGTTTTTGAGTTTATTGCTGTCAGACAGACAGACAGACGCGGAGGGGGACTTTGTTTTATAATATGTAGTGATAAATTTAAGTTTTTTTTTTTTTTTACTAGGAATTTATCCTGTATCGTGGGTGCGTAAAACATTTAAACTCACATACACAAACAGCCAGACCCGGAACAACTACTTGTAGGTCATACAAATATTTGTTCCGTGCGGGAATCGAACCCGCGACACGCAGCGCAGCAGTCAATCGCTTAACCACTGCGCCAACCGTGCCGTCCAAACCGTGCTATCGATTCAATACACCTAATTGTTTCGTCTCACAACTTACAAGAAGAACAGGAGGATATCATTTAACCCATTCGGCTGTCCCATTTCAAAACCTATTGCATAAATATTGCATACTCCTGCTAACCTGGTCCGGTTAGCAAGATTATGCAATAAAACGATTTACGAAAAAAAGTGTCCCTTACTAGGTTTTGAAATGGGACAGCCGCCTATCCCACACTGCAAATACTCAATTTCACGATAATCGAAAAACAAGGCTAGTCCAACAAACAATTAAGTACACTAATTTAATAAATAGGCCACAAAGAATCAAGGTCATATTTCATATTACAAAGTCTTGGCAATAAAAAGATATCAACTTCGCGAGCTGTGCCTAATAAACAAGTTTACAAGGAAATAATTGGACTGTTGAGTTAGATAACATTGTTATCTGTTCGTTAATTCTGGCATGCCTGCCAGTTCTAAAGAATCAGTACCAAATTATGATAAACTTATGTAAGGTTTGTCATTAGGAAATTCATACTATTACATTGTGTATTGTGTACAATAAAGGCTAGTGCACATTAGGGCGAGCTGAGTCGCAACGCAACACATTGCAAAAATCCTCCTTTATCACTTTCGTACAATTTTGTATGAAAATGCGTTGTGCTGCTTAAAATGTATGAATTGTTAGGAGTACACATAAACACAGTTTAAAGTTTCATTATTTTCTGCAACCAAGTTTAAGTAAATGCTCTTGAATCTTTATGACATAATTATTATAATAAATAATGAATACTGTGATTACGTGGATAACATAATTAAATAACAGATAACTTCTTGACCGATTAAAATTGTGTTGCTATCTGTACTGTAACAATGATAGAGCTAAAAAAAACTGTATCATAAAGTTTTTTATTAAACTTACCAAATTAGCAGGCAACACAGCAAGAGTAGCCGGCACGATCTGTGTTGCCAGCTGCAAGGGTTGCCAGCCGCTGAGCATGCGCGCGGTGTTGCCAGTCTTCCATACCGTAACTCCTACCAAGCTGCCGTAATGGCCCATGTAGCGGACTGGCGTGGAGACCACATTGCCAGGCATGGGCTCCGAAATGGGCCATAAGAATTGTGTGGACTTAACTGTTTCTGTAATGAATATAATTTATGTATTACTACCGACCCGCCCCTGCTTCAATTCAAGGTTTTTAAAACTTGAAAAAACATCGAGATTTCTTTGTTTTATGTATATTTAATATTAATGTATTATAGACATAAAACTTCAAAAATAAATTATCTACATTATGATGAAAACAGCATCAAAATCCGATGCGTATAGTCTTAGAAGAACTACTCGGTCACACAGGAAGACACGAAAACAGACTTTAATTTATAATAAATCTAGGTATACATAAATAACCTGCTCACTAAGCTCTATCAACACACTCAAGGAGTTTCGAGGCCCCGGGCCATCATAACGTCGGTGGGTCCAAAGCCCGAACACGATTGTGTGACAAATTGTATGGAAGCCATCTTTTGCCGTATGTCTCGGCACCACTAAGACGTGCACAAACATTTTCGGTACGGCATGATTCGGCCCAGGGGGTCTACTCTCTAAGTCCATCAATGAAGATACGGACCCGTCCGAAAGTAGTTTGATTCGTCAAAACAAGTACAAAGTTTACAGACGGGCAAAAACACATCGCAATTAGGCACTACTGTCAAATCGTGTTGTCATTCATTCTTAGTTCGGCTCCCGAACTAATCTTATGTCCGTAAGTGGTACGGATTCGGAAACGCCTTTCGGAAACTTCAACCAAAACAATTGACTTTGTGCTTAAGGAGACCCCCAGGCTCGCCTGGTTGAGCTGAATCGTAGCCGACCAGAACATGTCATGTAACACCTCCTAGCCAAGATTGCCCTGACCGTTAAGGCGCGGGCCCACCGCGGTGCACGGAGAGGCTACGCACGTGTATTAAGCTTCGCTTTGTAAGAAAATGTATGTGGTTGTGTCCACTGCAGCCCACGGAGAGGCTATGCATGAATTGACGTCATTGATACATGCGTGGCTTGCTCGAATAGGCGGTTACATAGCTCAACGCTGTCGACGTGGGTCTACGTTTCCACTGGAGTACACGAATATGACCCATGACTATGTACAGCTCGCTTATCGCAGAGCAGTTTTCAGTCATACAGCGTAGCCGTACGTAGCCTCTCCGTGCGCCGTGCCACGCTACACATAGTCGTGGGTCTTCGTGTAGGTACTCCAGTGGAAACGTAGACCCACGTTGTCAAACAAATTAATACACGCAGCTAAATTGCGCCGCGTGCCCGTGCTCAGCATGCGCCGCGGTGGGTCCGCGCCTTAATGTGTGGATGGATGGATCGACCAGAACATAAGGGTTACATTTCAGTGTCAATTTCAGGTCCGGTGACGTTTGTGCACGAGTTTGCGGCTGTAACTAAAGTCAAAACAAAATACTACAATGGTATTTACAAATCATCGTACTTCATCGTCAGACCGATTAGCGCATCGCGAGTTGTGTTGTTAATTTCACAGTAAATAACTATGTTGAAGCCAATTAGATGCACGTCTACAACTACAAGCCACCTACCTACATACTTATTATAATTAAAATATCTCGTGAACATGGTAGTTTTTTTATGGATATTACAGTGTACAATACGTAATTACGTGAATTATAACTGGCTGTATGAAAAGTAAAATTATTCTACTACTAAATAAAGGCCGAGAGCACTTTCATTTGAAAACCATGATAAATGATTTATTTCTGTTAGTAGGTTTATACAAACATTTTTACACGTCAATCATATAAAAAAATAAAAAAAACGGACATGGATAAATGAACAATGTAAATACTTTTTCTTAAAAATAAAATATCTATTTGAAAACAACAAACAAACCTTTATATTTTTTATTTAAATATTATTAAGAAAGACGAAGCGTAGATAATTGACCGCGAAATTGATATTGCACACAGCATAGGTATTAAAACTTCGCGATAGGTGTAAGCCTAAAATGTACATTTCACAAAGCGTATTACTATGCTCTGAAATAAGGCTCTAAATAAATAAATTCTTATGCATTTTGCATGATTAATTTATTACTACAAGCATACTTACAAATATTAGTAGGCGTAGGCCTCTAACGCTAATCAAATGCGGTCAAAAGAGTGACTAACTAAACCGCTTTTTGAACGCCTGACCAAGTCAGTGATCAGTAAAACTGCTTTCAAATATCACGTTTTCTATAGTAAATTCTAATGATCAGAGGAAAAGTTCACTGCAGGATATACACCCGCCCTAAACGGCTGATTGTTGGGTTGACCAAAATAATATTATCAAAGTTGATTACTCGCTACGTATTAGCATGACCATCGAAATCAATAGTCCACCCATAAAATATTATGCAAACACGTAAACTCACCAAAACTGCCCGGTATATAAATGTAGCCATAATTCTTCAATATTTGCACGCAAGTGTTGGCCAAAAACGATCCCAGTAGCAAAACTGCGAACGTAAATGCCACTATACACGCGCTCTCCTTCTGTAGTATTGTATTAGTTTTGTTCTTAGCATTTTTGTGTGATGTTAGTTGCATTATACAGGCTCCAAGGAGGCCCCATGTTAGGAACGTTTCTTGAGCTGCCGCTGCCCAACTCTGAAAAAAAAAGTATTTGAAATAAGAACTGTGACCATGGCTTGAATAGAGGTGTAATTGTTGAGTTATTCTTTTGTTTACGTAACTAGAGGTTAGTAAGTTACACGTACATAAAAGAGATAAGATCTTTGCATTATTCTAAGGTGAAAAAATATTCATACATTACTGTTAATGAAGAATTCGCTCCATTCAGTCTCGGAGAATATATTGATGACGGAATCGTACGGTATCAAAGTTAGCAATTTCGTACATAACACTAATGTACCACAGATCGGCAGGAATATCAGCATGTATACAGCCTGTAATTAAAATGATAATGTGTTACCGTTTCGTGGGAAATCACCTTACGTTACCAATGATGCGCTGTAGGCTGTAATGTTTATTACCTTGCCGTAAGACCTTAATCCTTTACTCAGCGCGACGAACACAATCATCCACACTACCGCTAAGTTGAACGCTACTTGAAACTTTATTGTCCCAAAATATGAACTATTGGACCCCAAATTCCTTTGTAAAACCTCGCCATGAAAATACTGCGGCATAGTCTCCTGTATTTTATAAGTACCATTCTTTGCAACGGCATCTGTAACATAAAAAAAACTTTCTCAATCTGACCATATTTCCTCATTCCACTAACGGAAGAAGTAATTGTGTAAATTGACGACCTTCATTTAGACTTCCTGCTTCATTTGTTCATTGATATCACAGAATTTGTTGACATTGTCCAAACAATAAACTATCTAATTAGGTAATGGTTGACTCACCTTCAAAATTAAATTCGTGTGGTAGTGCCCATTTGTATTTGTCATTGGATGTTATAAAAGAGTCTCTAAAGTAAACAAATATCCAAGACAGGCCTATTATACTGTACATGCCAATCACGGCTTGAGTAATGAGCAAAGAGACGCCTACGCCTTGGAATATTGGCGATATACGCCACATGTCCACCGGGCCAGACTCCAACACTTGGCCCAAACACAAATGTAAAGTAAACAACGGTATTCCAATTAAAAACGACAGTATAAAAAACTGGATTATGAAGCTTGCTGCAACAATACAAAAAATCCATTATACCAGGAAATCAGGTGAATCCAATTAATTACGTAAGAGTCCATTACACACCTCCAAAATGAACACTGAATATGGCAAATCTAGATATATTAAATATTCCCACGGTACAACTGAGGCACGCCAGCATGGCACTCATACGATGTGGCCAAACTCCAAAAGGAGGTTCTTCAGTCTCTTCGTTTCTGCAAAAAATCGTAACACTTTAATTAATTAGATTTTTGGAGAAAATGATCTCTAATTCATGAATCATCACATCACATCCTATGACCTCATTTTTCAGAATGAAATGAGTAATGTATTGCCAAACCGCGAAGGTTGCTCAATGCATGAGTTAACTGCAAAGTATAACACAATTAAGTTTGAATGAATATTTATAATTACCTCTCCTCAGCGGCACTTCCTGCGATTTGGATTATGGGAGCAACGTCCAACGACTCAGAGGACGAACTGGACGCACTAGTGCTCCTTGCGGTACTCCTGGCAGTGTTGCGTCCAGTCCAGTCCCCAGCCGTGACGTCACTATCCCCCGGAGACGGGAGTGAAAGCGTACGATTCATGAGCAAAGCACGCCGTCCCACAATCAAAGGTCCCGAGGCACCATCACTACTGAGATTCGCCGCCGTCACTTGCAACTGTATCGGAGCGCTCGTCGGCCGCATGTTAATGTTATGCTCCAAAAAAAGTATCACCGGCAGCGTTAGAGGCTCGCAAGACGACTCCGCTGTTATCGCCGGTAGAACAATAGGGTCTAATCTCCTCATTGAGTTTCGCAATGTGTCGTTCGTCGTACTTGCTCTCTCTAATGATGAAACTAAAGCTTGCCGATCATTGTCAGAGAGTTCTGAAAAACTTTTTGAACGCCCAAGGCTCGTGAGATTTGACCTTTCAGATATATTTGGTGTGATGTCCATTTCTTCCATAGGCGGCGCTAACGCATGAACGTTGAAACATGTTATTACTTGAGTATTGTCGTCCACAGAACTTTGGGCTTCCGAACGATCTGCTTCTCCTTGTGCCTCGCCAATAACTTCCTTAATCTTACAGATGAGATCCTCTTCGTCGCTGTCGTAGTTTTTCGTTCCATCGTCAAGACATGCTAGTAAAGACTTATCTAAAACTTCGTCTAAATCATTCAATATGTCCATAAACTGGCACAACGCCGTCGCCTGAAACTCTTCGCCATTTGTAATGCTTGCTGTATGTGATGAAAAGTTTGAGTCGGATTTGTAGCATTCTGGTATTGTCTTTTGCAGGTCCTCTTTCAAGTCGCCATCTTCTGATGTTTTGTCCAAGTCCTCGCTGTAGTGATCACTGTCGTTGCTCTCAAACGCGCTGCTGGAGGCGTCGCTGTCGATACTGCTTCCCGGCACATTTTCACTTTGTTCGTACCGGCCTTCGCCTATATTGACTACTTCCATTTTTATTGCATGGCCTAAGTCATAGCCCGCGCGCGTGGTTGACCCTGCAACAAGGACGTCACTAATTATCATGGTCTGAACTTGAAACAAATATTAAATTAACATAAAAAGGCACATTTTGTAGTGATGATTTTCCACAGTTTGTACATGGTTAGCTGTTGAATGGTGAATGTTGTTTGTATTTACATATGAATAAACTTGCTAATAAGCCTAATTATTGTATGTAGCAGTGCGTCAAATGTGGCTTAACGTTAACACAGTAATGCCAAGAGTGTCAGGTAAGTAGTTACAACATGGTACAAATTAATGTATGAATCACATGGGATTATTTCTTGGTACACATTGATAACAGTGTTATTCTCCAGTTGCCATTTTTTTTTTTTTTTTTAGCAAATGGAACTGTACCATTGACATACAAAAGATTTATCACTACTTTTAGTGGGATTTCAAACTAAGTGAAGAAAACTTGACTAAATCTAACTGGTGGAAAATGTATTATAATTTTTGTAAAAAGTAGGGGTAAAAAGATAAAACATAATTATCACTTGAATTTATTTGAGTAAACCGAGGCCATTATGCGTATATGCAACAAAGAGCAGTCAGTGCACAGTACAGAATTACAATTGATTAAATTGAGTTAACTCGCCCCCTATTACATGGGACTTAAACATAACTGGCGAAATGTGGGTGTGGTATAGGTACACCTCTGCCTAACCCTTCGGGGATTACAGGCGTGATGTTATGTATGTATGTAATTTAACATAATATTACGCATATTATGAGAGGCGAGCCTATTGCCATCAACTGGGAACAAATCTAAACTCTGGGCTGCTACTGAGAAATTCCAGATGGTAAACCCAATACCACTGTGACCGACCTGGGAATAGAACCCAGGACCTCATGCTCAGCAGTAGCGCTTGCGACCACTAGACCAACGAGGCAGTAGTAGTAAATTAAGGTAAATAAAGGCCAGTTTCACCATACTCTGTTAATTTTAGTCTCATTATGCAAAACAGTCCATCAAAATTACTGTCAAAATGCTTAACTCATCATTTTATTAGGAGTCACAGACAGTCCGCTGTGGAGGGCCTGCATGGAGAACGACGAGACAGCATCTCATGTGCTGCTAAACTGCCCGGTGGTCGCCACATACAGGGCAAAGTACATTGGTAACCCGGGTATCCTACGTGAGATTGTCAGTAACACCAAGGCGTTGCTGGCCTTCCTTGAGGAGCTGGGGTGGATCGAATAACCGATTTTCTCACCCGTACGCAAAATACGCGCATTGACGTGGAGATGCGGACACCTATTACCTACCATTTTATTATATAACTGAGATTGGTTAAAAATAGCTCTGATGTTTTTTTTTTTTTTTACGCATTTTGTTTTCTCTTCTACTCTTACACACGTTGTCTACATCTCTTTGTCTACTTTCCTGTCGCAGGTATGCTGGAAGAGATTTCTTTAGAAATAACCATCACCTTTGTACGTATTTTTCTGTTCCTTTCTTCTTGTCTGTTTATATGTGTGTACATAAACTGTTAAATAAATAAATAAGTAAAATTATTAATTTAACACATTCTCTGTTATAATAAAATATTTTCATTAACACACTAATATTTTCCAAGGTTATTGTTATAACATAAAAACACGAAAGAAAACTAGCCACAAAGTATGTTTGTATGTATAGTACCTTAAGACCTATTTAATGGAAACAATGAATGATGCTTTACACAATTTAATCACTTTTCATTCGCCATTAAATGTTTATAAAGCAATCAATTGCTAATTACCAACTAACGATAATCACTTATAATGTACTTAAAATTACAGCGAAAATAACTATCAAATTAGTATAACAGTAGCGCAACGCCATTGTAACTAACACTTATCTGAAATACCGAGATAACATGAGAAATAACAAATGCTAAGTAAACTGCAGTTCTTTCACAATGCACTGATAATATGATAGATAAATTATAAGGTAACAGATGTTATTTCTCAACTGAATAACAGATAAGGTTAGACAATATCTGATCTCATACTTGCAGCGGTTATTCAATTTATGATGTCATAATAATAATAGATTGAATGGTCTTTACTATACTAAGAATTGAATTGGATGGTTGTTTACATACAATTTTAGTCTCTCATAACAGTTTCACATGGTCATTTATGAGTGTTTAAGAATTAGTATGGTACAACGTAACATAACATCACAATGTATTCCCTGAAGGGTTAGGCAGAGAGGTCTGGACTTGACCCAAGTTGATGGCAATAGGCTCATCCCCTATTCTTCTTCGTCGTTCCCTCAATGCTGAGGATCGTGACCACATACGACGAGTTTCCAAATTATGCGGTCTTCTGCAGTGTGGAGTTGTGGACCGCTCGGTAAATGCTACGTCCAACAGCCTTCTTGATCGCGTCGGACCATCTTGCCGGTGCTCTGCCTTGAGCGCGTTTTCCTATCACCCGGCCCAGTAATATAAGCCTTTCCAGACCATGCTTAGGTGAACGCATAATATGTCCGAAAAAGCAGAGTGCACGCTCCTGGCATATTGTAGAAAGTCGCTTGGTAATACTGAGTTCCTCCAGTATGGATTCATTCGTTCTCATGGCGGTCCATGGTATACGAAGTAGCCTCCGCCAACACTTTCGTTTTTTTTTCGCTTTCGCGGCTTTTGATGCACCAAGTTTCAGCACCATAAAAAAAATGGAAAAAACTAGAGCACGGATCAGTCGTGTTTTAGTATTTCGACGGATGCCACGATTCTTCCAAATTTTCCTTAGACTGGTCATTGCACTTTTGGCCATACCAGTACGACGGAAGATTTCCTCAAAGCAGCTGCCCTCATTCGTGATCAAAGACCCAAGGTACACCAACTCGCTGACTTTCTCATACCTAGCCGTCGAGTAGATTTGAGCTCGGAAGACGATGAGCACGGTCTACCACCATTACTTTGGTCTTGGCATGGTTGATCTTGAGTCCAAGTTTAGCGCTCTCTGCTTCTATAAGTTTCAGCAGCTCCGCCATCTCTTCCTCACTCGACGCAACTATAGTGGTATCGTCCGCATATCTTAGGTTCGTGAGTCTTTCACCGCCAACAACGACTCCGCCGTGCCAATCATCAAGCTCTCGCCTCATAATGTGCTCCCCGTAGAGTTTGAATAGCTTTGGCGACAGAATAGCCTTGACGCACGCCTCGTTCCGGGTGGAAAGCCTGCGATTTTTTGTTTTCCAGTTTCACAAAGCTGGTGCCATCAAGGTACAGATTCTGGATCAGAAAGGTGAGATGTGGGGGGGAGCATATCAATGAGATCATCAAACATTGTCTGCCATTGTACGCAGTCAAATTCACGACATTTCTCGATGACAATGCGGACGTTCAAAATTTGTTCTCGAGTTCCCTTGCCGGCAAACAAAACCGGCTTGTTCTCTCGGTATCTGGTAGTCTACATACGCTGATAATCTAATCTAGTGTTAATTATGCGCCGAAGGATTTTACTGGCGTGGAACATGAGCAATAAGGTTCTGTAGTTTTCACACTTCTTGGTGGAACCCTTCTTGTGAAGAGGAATAACAGCGGATTGTGACTGGTCTTCCATCCCCTATTACATGGGACTAAAATGTAACTTGGTGTAATGTGGGTGTACTGTATGGTATAGTAAGAGGAGGAGCCTCCGTTGCAGTAAGACTGGTGCCGTTAATGTTAGCGTGCCTGGCCTTTAGATACGTTCCTAAAGGATGGACGGAAGTGAAAGTAATATTCATCCCAAAACCAGGTAAGGGTGACTACACAAACGTCAAATCCCACCGACCAATCAGCTTGACCTCATTTCTTTTAAAGACTATGGAAAGGCTATGTGATAGGGAGGAGCTGAGGGATGGCGCTCTGAAAACCATACCGCTACATGGTAATCAACATGCATACAGCTCTGGTAAGTCGACCGAATATGCTCTTCATCTAGTCGTTAGCCAGATAGAGGCGAATAATCAGGCAGCAGGCACTACGTATCGTAGAAAGATGGTGCAGGGAATTTGACCTATCGGTGAACCCCACTAAAACGGAACTAGTCATGTTCACCCAAAAACGAGTTTTAGGCACCTTCAGCCTACCAAAACTGTTCAATACAGAACTTCAGTTGGCTAACGAAGTCAAGTACCTTGGGGTCATTCTAGACAGTAAGTTAAACTGGAGTAGTCACCTAGACAACAAGCTAAACAGGGCCTGCATCAGTCTGGCAGTGCAGGAGAATGATAGGTAAGAAGTGGGGCTGTTCCCCAAAATAATACTATGGCTCTACACCGCAGTGATCCGCCCCATGATTACCTACGGGGGCCGTGGTCTGGTGGCCCCGCACCAAGCTGGTTACAGCCTCCAACAAACTACAACGCATGCAAAGACTAGCTTGCATGGCGACCACGGATTGCATCAGGACTACTACGACTGCAGCAATCGAAGCCATGCTGGCTCTACCACCGCTCCACCTGTTCATACAGCAGGAAGCGACGATGGCAGCGGTACGTCTAAATGCAATAAATCTCTGGGGGTAAGAGGGACACACAACACACCGCTCTGCTTGCCATTAATGACCAGGTACCCAAACAATTTATCTTTGATAAGAAATACAAGATCCAACTTCACGAGGATCGCCGTTGCGAGGGTTTGCGCCCCGCAGAGCTGCGCATCTTCACGGATGGATCCAAAACAGGTAGTGGCACAGGTGCTGGAATCTTCTCGGAGCACTTCAACATACACATAGCCAATAACATAACCATTCAATGGATCAAAGGACACAGCGGTTCACTAGGCAACGATGCAGCCGACGCACTCGCCAGAAGGGAGTCTAGCATGGCACCTGTGGGACCTGAACCCATTGTGCCACTCCCCTTCAGTTATCTACACTCTGGTAAGGAAACGAACCAGGGACCAACATCACAAACTATGGTTGGACCAAAGTGAGTGCAGGCACGCGAAGGAGGCACTCCCTACTATCGACGGCCGCCTCGCGAAAAGGGTTCTACGACTAACTAAACAACAGCTGCATACAGTTACAGCGGCTATTACTGGCCATGGGTCATTTAATAAACACCTCTTTGTCATAGGAGTCACAGACAGTCCGCTGCGCAAGGCCTGCATGGAGGACGAAGAGACAGCAGCTCACGTGCTGTTAAACTGCCCGGTGGTCGCCACATACAGAGCAAAGTACTTTGGTAACCCAGGTATCCTACGTGAGATTGTCAGTAACACCAAAGCGTTGCTGGCCTTCCTTGAGGAGCTGGGGTGGATCGAATAACCGATTTTCCCACCTGTATGCAAAATACGTGCATCAACGTGGAGTTGTGGACACCAGCCCGTATTACCTATTATTATGGTATAGTAAGCTATTATTCACTACACCAAGATCGAGTGCACAGGTCAAGAATCATGATTGTACGGTTCCAAAAAGTTGGTCCTATAGACTAAATTAACTAGCAAGAAACTCCACAGATATTCCATCATGGATCACTTATTTAAAACCTTAGATAATTCTGGATGTTTTTTTTTTAAATAAGGATGTTATGCATTTGAGCATTCTGTAATTATAATGTCTGCCAATATCTTAAGCCTTTATTGACTCTATTTTTAAAATCATCAATCAGATCATTGTTTTCATATAAAAAGGGGGTCAGTGGGACAATTTAGGGGGAGATCAGATTCAGCTAATTTAGCAGAATAAATAGGTACACAAGGAACAGATAAGTGTATGTGTGGTGAACTAAATAATTAAATTGTCTGCAATGTTAAGTATTTTGTGTAGGAAATTTTGAATAAATTATACCTACCTTGAATTTTAACATTATTTTGTAATACCTACAATAATTTACTCTGCAGCATACTTGAATAACATCTAAAGTTACGGTAAATTAAGTAATTTCAGTAAAAGTTCTAAAGACACAATAAAATTATAAAGCCAATTTAAGTAATATAGCAAATTATGTAGTAATCAAAGTGTATGTCGTAAACCGTTATGAAAATACACGACCAAAATTACTGTTACTTGAAATATATTTAGACATGAGATATTGAGAAACCCTAAACCTATTTTTTAGGCTAGGGCTACTCTAGGTAGCAACCAACCAACAGTGATAGGTAGAACAACCGATCATAGAATATCAGTCAAGTAGCTTTTTAAAAGAATATCGTTTAGAAAAGTGGGCTAAAGCGTGGGAAGTTGGAAGCGTTTGATAAATTGATAGTTAGATCCAAACAAATTACCGTTTAGTAAATAAAAAACACTAACCTGATTTAATATTTTTTTTACAGACACTTCAGCCCATCAGTCGTCAGCTAAAAACATTATTAACAGATGACACTCATTTGTTTCACTGACTCGCTCTTATTTGAATAATAAAATTGAAAATAAATTCTTGTGATGTTTTTTTGTAGTAAATGAGAAAATTGCGATAGTGTATTACATGCAGCTTGTACCAGAAGGTACCACAGAACACATATATCTCTGACTAGTTTTAAATTATCTGTGCACATGTACTCTGGAGGTAGGTACGCACTAGAGGTGTGTGTGTGCGTGAAGTCGATTTTAAGAAACGAAAAGATAAAAAAAAAGTCGATTATCACAAGACCAAAAAACCCATGCCATTTCTAGCCATGTCATCTTCATCGCTCCAGCCATCCATCGTTTCTTTGGTCGTCCCCTACTTTTATAGCCATACTCATAACTTTCCTCACGATAATTTCCTCATTCCTCCGCATCACTGTGTTGACCAGACCTGGTAGCGCTATTTCTTCTGTGGTGACTTAAGTTTATAATGTTGATAATTCTTGTTTTTAAATATAATAGTTTTATCTAGTAGGTCGAATTTTTAAATTCTCCGCGTAAAAAACCTCACAAATTAGTTTTTATTTCGATTTCCTATTTTACCCATAGATGGTTTTTTTTTTCACGCAAGAAATGTCAGGTCACATTTCATTGGCAATTGGCAAGATTGACCACAGAGTACATTTGTATACACATTTTATGGTCTGACGAAACCAACTTCAGCAATAATGGCATGTACAGACGCCAGCAGGTCAAGCTACCCGAAACTGTCAAATTTTCCCAATCAACCTTGAACCTTATGCTTTAACGATAAAGTTGAAAATCTTTTAAAGAAATTTGACAGATTGTAGTATCTTGATGTGCTGGCGTCTGTACAATCGCCGCAATAACCATTATTGGTCTCGAGTGAATCCTGTTCGTGTTCATGAAACTAACAATCAAGTAAGATTTTCTTTCAACGTTTGGTGCGGAATTATGAGAAATAATGTAGTCCACGTGTACGAAGGTCATTTAAACACTGTCAAGTATATTGAAATACTGGATCTCTTAAGAAACGGGTTAAATGGTTTCCCCGAGGAAGAGCGAAACCAAATAATTCTACAGCAAGATGGTGCTCCAGCACATAACAGCAGAATCACTACTGCCTACATTAATAACCATGTTAATACCTGGATTGGTACAAACGGCACAATCAGATGGCCTTGCGAGATCGCCAGATCTCACCCCATTAGATTTTTTTTGTGGGGATATGTAAAAAATCAAAACATGAAATCTTATGCGAATGACAACGAGTTGAGAGTTGAAGTTCAGAATACGATTTATAATATTCACCACAACACTTTATTAAAGGTTACTAGAAATGAATTGGTTAAAAGAATAAATTTGTGTATCCAAGAGAATGGAGCCAATTTCGAGCAACTAATTAGTTAGTTTACCATTTTTTGTAAATAATTAAATTAATTTAAGATTTCCTGGTTTTCCTTTCATTTAATTTATCATGTTTGTTAGAGAGATTTCAACCTTATAATTGACCCTAACGATCGATGCAATAAAAGTACAGGGTATAATTTTTTCAGATTTTAGCCGGTTCGATTCCCGGGTGTGGGAGAAGAGAATTTTCGAAAATCTTTGAATGCAGTTTGCTTTCTATTCAAAAATAAAGGTATGTTTACTTTGAGTAAAACTTTCTATCTGCAGTATTAATGTGCCTCCGGAAAACATACAGCATTGTTTATGAAGAAGCAGTGTATACTTAGGCTTTTATGCGCGGTCAATAGTATGGTTAGTTTAGTTTAACTTTAGAATACTAGGTGGCGTAACTATCGCCGACGTTGTATTTAGTCTGTGCCAGCTAGGACGCGGGAACCGCTGTCACTTTCCGAATTCATGCGCATTAATTATTGGCTGTATTTTCAATCTTAAACATTAGAATAACGGTTTTTTCGTAATGAATCCCGCGCCGAGTGACAAACCCGATGAGGCCACCGCCGGGGCCAATCGGTCGATCGTTTCGAACTCGCCGACTTCCGAGTGGGGACCAAGGACAAGAAAAGGAGGACTCCTCGTGCGATAGCAGTTCATCGGACAGCAAAGCCGAACGAGAGGAACCTAAAATAACAAGTGGGATGCACAGGTAACGGTCGATCCTCGGATCGACGTCAGGTTTTATCATTTTATCAGTTTTCTTACAAACTTTATAATGCACCAACAATACGTACCGAATACTAATGTGAACACAAGTAACGTGATCAAATAAGCGGATAATATTGACACATTTTAACACCCCACATATCCGTTATAAGAAAGCGTAGAAATGCTCGCCTTTCCAGGCATTTACAATTTAAAAATTAACGATGAACTGTGTTGTCTGAACAAAGGAAAATATTTCTTGGCCTCAACGGAGGAAATCATGGCCGCAACTACCAACACCTTGCTACAACAAAGGGAACTATTGCAATTCGGTTTACAGGGTATCCTTGATTGGGCTCACAATAACCGTGGCAAGTTGAAATTCAATAACCTTTTGGAACGAAGTTCCATATGGCACGTTATATTCTACACACTTAGCAAATGAGAGCTAAGCCGAAAAATGTGTACCATTTTGACTTTTAGTATGTGTGTTTGTGTTTACAAGCGTATAACGAACGAACTTTGTTACAATCGGGTGTCCCACGACACCACGTTTTTTTTAAATAAAATTTAACAGTCGGTAATGAGTCTTATCAAACCTTACAAATAATTTGTGGCAAAAGGGCCGAATGAAACTAAACGTAAAATAATTATTTGCGAAATTTAATGAATAGTTTTTATTTGACAAGACAAAACTTTGTCGCTTATTCATTCTCTCGAAGTACCAAATCGCTGGTTATCACCACAACAAGCTCAAAAAACGAAGGACCAAACACAAAATACAAGGAACCGACACCTCCAAATACAAAATAATTAAAATAAAAAATTTCGGAATTCCTACAAAAAACTACAAAATAAAAAAAATATTATTTTGAAACAATAACAGAAGAAAGTGCGTAATTGACACTGATCAGGGGAGGTTGTTAAAACTTTTTTCAAAAAACCGTTGCCAAGCACTAGATGCAATGCAAACAAAGTCATATGTTCAGCAATTTCGGGGTTTCGAATACCCCTTTACAAGAAACCTCCTTTGTTAATGCCAACAAGAAAGATCACGAGCAAAATCTCACCAACCTATCTTAAGAATCAGTTACAAAGACCAGTTATAGGAGATGACATGTTGACCGTCGGGGCTGGCTTCAGCGCCGTACCTATTTTCCTCCGTAACATGCTGGGTCGCGGAGACCTTGCGTGCGAAGGAACATCGTGCTAGATACCTAGACGATATCCTTCTGGTCAACCAAGACGAAACCAAGTTATGTCTCAGGCTGCGGAAGTTGTGAGGCACTTGAGACACCTTGGCTGGCAAATCTATCAAACGAGATGACATGCTTGCCGTTCGGGTGGGCTTCAGTGCCGCACCTAATTTCCTCTGTAACATGCTGGGTCGCGGAGACCTTGCGTGCGAAGGAACATCGTGCTAGATACCTAGACGATATCCTTCTGGTCAACCAAGACCAAACCAAGTTATGTCTCAGGCTGCGGAAGTTGTGAGGCACTTGGAACACCTAGGCTGGCAAATCTATCAAATGAGATGACATGCTTACCGTTCGGGCTGGCGTCAGTTCCGCACCTATTTTCCTCCATAACATGCTGGGTCGCGGAGACCTTGCGTACGAAGGGATGTTGAGTGTTGATCTATCTAAACGACTTCCTTCTGGTCAACCAAGACCAATCTAAGTTATCCGCAGCTTGAAGACATTCAAGCTGCGGAAGCCGTGAGGCATTTGGAACACCTGAGCTGGCAAATCAACCGCCAAAAATCTGTCTTGATACCAACTCAATATTTGTAATACCTTGACATACGTTGGCAAACAGTAGTAAATATAATGTCCTTACCATTAAAAAGACGATAAAACAAAAGTTACACATTAGACCGGTCGTTGCTGAAAAGCCACATAAACCTCTGGGAACTGCAAAGTATGCTGGGTCAGTTAAATTTCACCAACTTTGTTGTACCCTGAGGAAGACTACACTGTCGCAAAATGTAAATCTTCCTGCGACACTTCAACAAGACACAACCACGTCTAATAGATAATGTGATGGCTTGGAGACACAAGTAACACATTGCCTATACACAAAATGCTTGTAACTTATTTCCTTCCGACGGATGCTTCGGATTCAGACTCGGGTGGGGGTGTCCACATATATGGGAATTTAATGTCATTTCAATGGGCAACTCACCAAAGAAGACTCACTGCAATATATGCAGTAATAGCATCAAAATGAATGCGAAGATATTGTAAAAGTCACTCGTGCTGATCCAATCACACAACCAAACCCTGATTGCATAAATCCGAAAGGAGGGAGGAACCAGATCGTTAGGGCCACTAGCCCTAACTTTCAAACTATTACGCCTTACGAACAACGATTATCTCCCGGGGAGATACAATATAATTGGAAAAGGCTATCACGAGGAAAACAACCCGTTGAATGGCGTCTTTTATCTCGAGCAACAGCGAAAGTCTCACCAGGGGGGGGAGCTTCCAGCAATGTTTGTAATCCAAGAAACTGGGGTAGTAAAAAAAAAAAAGTATCTCTAAACTGCAGAGCTCGATCGGGGATTATCTTGGTAGTGGCTCCAGAGTGGCCTCGAGGTTTCTGTTGAGATCGTGCCGCAACCCCCAAGTAAACTCATAATATCTATAACCTCCTAACATCACACACAATTTTATGGTTTCTTTTTTCTAAACAAGAATTTGTGCTATATTACTATCCTTGTTCATAAATCGGCAGTCTTGACTTTTGCAGCACTCATACGGAACAACAAACTTTTTCTAATTTCATTATAAAATACACAATTATGGCAATAGGAGTAACGAAACCAAAACAAGCCATCGTTCACGTGGAATCCACATATCGTACTAAATTGGCTGTCATCAAAAGCACCTACAGTTACATCGTTATTTATAGTTTTGTTGCTGGCATCAGGCCGTAGTGTTCACGACCTAACCTTGCTGAAAATCTCAAATGACAGCTTCTTGGATGACGGCGATAATATATGTATATTTAATCGATTGAAGGACACTGAACGAGACACAGTAGAAGTTTTATGTTTGTTGCGCCTATGGGCGTTTAGTATCCGTCAATGAGTCAATACCTGCATTTGGACCTAAAACCGATATATTATTATCGAAAATCCGCATGGAAACTTTCACAACATAAAAACATAATTAAGTTCTATCACTTTAGTTATGCTTAACGTTAACAATTTGAGCAATATTTTTATCACTGTATTTAGTACAAAAGCTGCGTAACGCATTGTAATTGGGAACGGAGTACGCACGGTTCTTAGAGATAGTGGCATTCATGCATCTTTGGGAAACTGTACTTCAGTAGTTGCTTCCTTAAACTGGTTAGATAATCAACCAATTGATGATCTATGATCTATCACGGGGTATAAGAAATTATCTAATAAATCTTCTTTAGTCATTACTGTCGCAAAATAGAACTCCATAAAGGCAGTCGTATTTTACTTTTCAATACATTTCGTAAAAATAAACTTAAAATCATCTGTAATACATTCCTAGAGAATTATATTTATTCGTAAAACATTTAAATCGTTATTGTCGTTACCTTTATCTGTGCAGATATTTTATTTTTCGATGTAGAACATATAATCCATTATTGTTTTAGCTATTAGAATATAAATTAAGAAAACATTACTACCTACTCTAAGTAGATACTTTAACTCTCAAAGTAAACATTTATTAATCATCATAGCGTGTTTCGCCTATAATATTTCACCAGCAGATAACAAACACGTCTTCATAAACAATGCTGTATGTTTTCCGGAGGCACATCAATATAACGGTTTTACATAAAAATAAAACCGACATTATGTGCCGAGAGGGAAAACACACAGCATTGTAGGAAGTTCTTCCTGGTGAAGACTATGAATTCGGAAAGTGACAGCGGTTGCCGCGTCCTAGCTGGCACAGACTAAATACAACGTCGGCGATAGTTACGCCACCTAGTATTCTAAAGTTAAACTAAACTAACCATACTATTGACCGCGCATAAAAGCCTAAGTATACACTGCTTCTTCATAAACAATGCTGTATGTTTTCCCTCTCGGCACATAATATCGGTTTTATTTTTATGTAAAACCGTTATATTGATGTGCCTCCGGAAAACATACAGCATTGTTTATGAAGACGTGTTTGTTAACCCTTAATGGGTTGTGAGTGATCTAACAATCATAAAGTTATGAATTTTGGAAAATATTCTTCTATGTTCTATGTTAGCGGGTTCGGTTTCCGCACCTAGTCCTTCATGTGGACCATTGTGCGTGGGCCATGGCGGCCGTCGTTGGTTATTCCAACCAGCCCACCTCCCTCCAGAAGCTGATTAGGTCTCCTGGTCTGCTTAAGATATCCGTGAAAGATCTGGGTGACCCGAGGGTTTCTGTTCTGATCTGGGTGACGCCTGTGCATTCAAAGAGCACGTGCGCAACGGTTTCTTAAGCCTCCATGCAAGCCCTGCACAGAGGGCTGTCCGTTATACCTATTGTGTGGAAGTGCTTATTCAGTGAGCAGTGTCCCGTGATGGTCCCCGCCACCAGGCGCAGGCCGTTCCTGTCCAGGCGTAGCAACCGCCTGGTTAGCCTGCCATCTAAGGACGGCATAGCTTCCCTGGATTGCCTGCAGCCCGGTGTCGAGGTCCACCAGTTCTGCGCTTGTGTGTGGGTGAACTCCTGTAGCCACCTGCGTAGTTGGTTGAAGGGGATGGAGGGGATGGGGATGGGTACGATAGGAAAATATACTTATTATGAGGTCTAGAATAATATTTTCTGAGTTTGATATTTATCATTTATTGCTCTAATGGGTTTTACCACGTGGGAACTATTTTCCTGTTGTCCATATAAAAATATATGTTTTTGAGATACAACATGAATATTATTCCCACATCTGGGTAGGGAAGACTGATAGACATTTCATTACATGTCACCATATTTATTTATGAAAGTTGTCAAAACATTCGGGGCAAATAGATACTTTGCAAGTTTTGCATATGAATCTGGAGCGTTTCTCTTTTACGCGAGTAGAACAAAAGCGGCATCTGCGGAATTTAAAATTATCTTGAGGTAGATGTAGTCCCACATTCAGCAGTCTGATTTCATCAGGAACACCGTATACTCCACCCTTTTTGTTCTTAAAAAGGAGAACAGCCACTTTTTTGGCACTGAAGTTGTTTATGAGTAGACGGCCAAGTCGGAGACGAAAATCTCTGTGTGTCATAAGACTGTTTTGATGGTAAACAATATATGAGTTCACCACAGCCGCCTCGAAAAGAAACCAAAACAAACGGTGCCAGTATTTTCTTGACTTGCGACTCAGAGGATAGGATGATCTATAATGATCAAATGGATCGACTCCTCCCATGTGTTCTGTATATTTCTTTATAACAACTGGACAAAACATTGCTTTTTTTGAGCCGTTCTTCTGTGTCCTTTGTATTACTTCAACAGACCTTGGATCATGCGCTGTAGTACTTACTAACATCTTTTGTATCCATCCATTTAATGCATGCAATAGGATTGGAATATTTGGAGATGAACTCACCAGGACTCAGTTTTAGATCTTTGTTTTGCTTGCTAATTTCTGATGGCAATCCCTTCCTGTTCGCTCGAATGGTTCCTACAGCATATATCTTCTCTGAATACAAAATCTCCAGCAACGGCAGGCTCGTATTTTTTTTTATCAAAAACTATGAAAGTATCTTCTGGCACATTTTGACATAAATCCAAAACAACTCTACTCCCTAATCCCTCTTCAGCTGTATTATCTGTTTTGCCTGTATAAATTTGAAACTCATAGAGGTACCCAGTTTTAGAATCTCAACGACACCATTTTTTTTTTTTTTTTTGGGTGGGAAATCATCAAATAACTTCTCCCGCTCTGGGCGGAGCGGGAGGGAGTGTCAGACTTTTACTGACTAAAACCCACCCGTGTTCCTTCCGTTGCCTGTGTGCCAGGGCCACGATATCCCTTTCGGACAAACTCGCAACCCTGGCAGGCATTGGTCCTAACGTCGTCAGTTTGTGCTGACATCTCTTTGAGGCGCGCGTGGAACACAACGCGCCGTCGACCCGGGCCTGGTCTTTATCGGACGGCGAGCTACACATCGCTCATCGTCCGCAGGCCCGTGCCTACAAAGGCCGGAAATCGGCTTGCGACTCCCGACGCCCGGGGCGTCTCCTGCGGCGACTAAGGGCGCGAGGGCGCGAACCTTGTCTCACCCTCACGCGTTCCGCCTCCTCCTTCGCTAGCATTACTGCTTCGCAGAAGGAGGTGACAGCCTCCCATGCACTCTCGCTCCAAACCATGGCCTGAACCAGGGCCGGACGCGAGAGATCGCCGCCGCCGATCGCCTCCGTGAGGACACGGCGGTGCTCCGCCCAAGCTGGGCAGACGTCCACCGTATGCTCCACCGTGTCATCCGGGCGATCCACACAGTGGTGACACCCGGGCGTTTCCTCCCGCTTTATCCTGAACAGGAACCTCCCGAAACAACCGTGTCCGGTGAGGACCTGCGTCAGGCGGAAGGTGAGGACGCCGTGGCGCCTCTCTAGCCACTCCTCAAAGAGGGGACTTATCGCCACAATTGTGGCGTGCCCAATCGCAACGACACCAGAATTTATAACCTCGTTTAATCGGTTTTTTAGGCATGTATTGTTTCATAGATGATTTGCCTTTAAATTTTATCATACTCTCTAACTGTCGATGATTGAGCCGACCCCGTGGGACAGCGCAAAACTGGCAAAATTTAAAAGTCCTATTTTCAGTAACTCCTTCAGAGTTAAGTGCTCTTGTTCGAGAGCCTGATTTATCTTTGTGATTATGCCATTTTCCTTTGGCAGGATTTTTTGTTTTGCTCATGGTTTCTATAGTATCCGTAAATAAGTTATACTCTTTTGAGGAGAAAACAGATTTTTGGAAAATTTTTGCCACCCCAGTTTTTGTAATATTTGTACAATTTTGACATGGTCGCGAAGCGTGCGAACATTCTGGTGTTCCTATTTTCCCGCAATGTTTGGGCTACCCAGTTCGTGAGCATGGAAAACGTTTTTGGAGCAGTGCTCAGACCGAATGGAAGACGACAAGTAATTTCTAACAACTCCTGGTTGTATATTAGAACAGAAAGCGTCTGTGCGATTTGTGTACGCTTACACACAAAACCGCGATGAGATATTATGATTGATATTATAGATTTATGCTCAGATATTTGCGATGCGTTGCGTATTCGCAGTTATGTGTGGGAGCCTGAAAGTATGCTTGGGATAAATCTATTTTGCACATCCAGTCCTGAGATTGTAGAAAGTCCAGAATGCGGTACATATTTACTAAATGAAACGGCATTGAATTTGGGACGGACAGATCCGTCGGATTTTGGAACCAGAAATAGAGGGGAAATGAAGCTTGGCGAGGGTAAAGCTTTCTTTAGAATTGCCTGCTGTTTCTGCCGGCTTTATTTTGTCTATAATTGAAGACATTTGTTCTGAAACAGGAGTTTGATAAGGCCCCTTCGTTACATCTGGATAGAAAGAAAAGAAAAGTATGCGATACCCTTGAATTAATTTTAAAACTATTTCTGTTGCTCCTATATCCGCCCATTGTGTTTGGTAGTGTATCAACCGACCCGCCCGAAACGGTGTCATGTCATTATTTATACCTTTTTTCCCCTGGAACTTTTTGAGCAGTTTGCACGTCCTCGTGTACTTCCACGTTCGGGCCGCGAGCCACGGTTTCGAAATGAACTTCTAGTACTGAAGTGATCACCTTGATTACTCGAGGAATTACCTCTGAAAGAGTGATATGTGTATGTTGGCACTGACCATAGTATTCACCCCGCGAGGGTGGGTTATGACAGGTATGCATATGCGATCCTGGTTCGTTAAATTGAGTTCCACGCGATGGAACTATCGGTTTCCGTCCCCGCGAGGGGCGGCTACTAGATTGGTATGGCTTTTGTGAAGACCTTTCAGTTTTTTGGGGGCCAAAAAGCCTTACGGACCCCGCCAGCCTTCTTTAGCGTAGAGGTAAAGGGCTCGGTTTTAAACATGTATCTGAGTATATTTTATGAAATTTACCTTTCTGAAATAATTCGTCAAACTTTCTATTTAAATTATCGCCCATGAAAGAAGATTACGAATACCTTTCTGCAATGATTGTCTTTGTTTTAATATGCAGTAGGTTAAGGCTGCATACGATTTATTGGCATGTGCCAGATGACGTGAGGTGTCATATGCTTTTACCTCATCATTTGTTTCCAGGCCTATAAAGCCAGGAGTATGATTATACAACTTTTTCATATCGGCGTATCTCACTTCTGACCAAGAAGTACTACCAAAACGCTGGATATCTACCAACTTCATCAAAAAACTATCGGGGGTTTTTGGAACTAACGGTTCCTTAAGCTTAGTATTAATGTCCAACGTGCAATCTAAACTTGTATTTTGGTGTTCTTGATTTGAACAACCCTCGCTCACTACGAACGTTGTTCATAAAGTTGACCATCGCTATCAGCGTAGACGAGTAGCTAAATGTGTAGGCGAGTAGCTATCGGCGTAGGCGAGTAGCTACCTATGTAGGCGAGTAGCTAATTATGTAGGCGAGTAGCTACCAGGGTGGGTGAGTCGCTATACCTGAGTAGGCGAGTAGCTACCTGAGTAGACGAGTAGCTACCTGCGTAGACGAGTAGCTACCTGCGTAGGCGAGTAGCTAGCGATCAGCGTGGGTGAGTAGCTAGCTACCAGCGTAGGTGAGTAGCTACCAGCGTAGGTGAGTAGCTAATTGTGTAGGCGAATAGCTATCGGCGTAGGTGAGTAGCTTCCTATGTAGGCGAGGAGATAATTATGTAGGCGAGTAGCTACCAGGGTGGGTGAGTAGCTACCTGAGTATGCGAGTAGCTACCAGCGTAGGTGAGTCGCTACCAGCGTAGGCGAGTAGCTAACTATGTAGGCGAGTAGTACCAGCGTAGCTTACCTGTGTAGGCGAGTAGCTATACCTGAATAGGCAAGTCGCTACCAGCGTAGGCGAGTAGCTACCAGCGTAGGTGAGTAGCTAATAGCGTAGGCGAGTAGCAAACTATGTAGGCGAGTAGCTACCAGCGTAGGTGAGTAGCTAACTATGTAGGCGAGTAGCTAACTATGTAGGCGAGTAGCTACCATCGTGAGTGTGTAGCTAGCTATCAGCGTGGGTAAGAAGCTAGCTACCAACGTGGGTGAGAAGCTACCAGCGTAGGTGAGTCGCTACCAGCGTAGGTGAGTCGCTACCAGCGTAGGTGAGTAGCTAAATGTGTAGGCGAGTAGCTATCGGCGTAGGTGAGTAGCTACCTATGTAGGCGAGAAGCTAATTATGGAGGCGAGTAGCTACCAGCGTGGGTGAGTAGCTAGCTATCAGCGCGGGTGAGTAGCTAGCTATCCGCGTAGATGAGTAGCTTACCTGTGTAGGCGAGTAGCTACCTGAGTAGGCAAGTAGCTACCAGCGTGCCTGAATCGCTAACAGCGTGCGTGAGTTGCTAAATGTGTAGGCGAGTAGCTATAGCTGAGTAGGCGAGTCGCTACCAGCGTAGGCGAGTAGCTACCAGCGTAGGCGAGTAGCTATACCTAAGTGGGCGAGTCGCTACCAGAGTAGGTGAGTAGCTAACTATGTAAGCGAGAAGCTAATTATAGAGGCGAGTAGCTACCAGAGTAGGTGAGTAGCTACCTATGTAAGCGAGAAGCTAATTATAGAGGCGAGTAGCTACCAGCGTGGGTGAGTAGCTAACTATCAGCGTGTGTGAGTTGCTAAATTTGTAGGCGAGTAGCTGTCGGCGTAGGCGAGTAGCTATCGGCGAAGGTGAGTAGCTACCTATGGAGGCGAGAAGCTAATTATGGAGGCGAGTAGCTACCAGCGTGGGTGAGTAGCTTACCTGTGTAGGCGAGTAGCTATACCTGAATAGGCAAGTCGCTATCAGCGTAGGCGAGTAGCTACCAGCGTAGGTGAGTAGCTGATAGCGTAGGCGAGTAGCAAACTATGTAGGCGAGTAGCTACCAGCGTAGGTGAGTAGCTACCTATGTAGGCAAATAGCTAATTATGTAGGCGAGTAGCTACCAGCGTGGGTAAGTAGCTAGCTATCAGAGTGGGTTAAAAGCTACCAGCGTAGGTGAGTCGCTACCAGCGTAGGTGAGTAGCTAAATGTGTAGGCGAGTAGCTATCGTCGTAGGTGAGTAACTTCCTATGTAGGCGAGTAGCTAATTATGTAGGCGAGTAGCTACCAGGGTGGGTGAGTAGCTACCTGAGTATGTGAGTAGCTACCAGCGTAGGTGAGTCGCTATACCTGAGTAGGCGAGTCGCTACCAGCGTAGGTGAGTAGCCACGGGGGGAGGCGAGTAGCTACCAGTGTAGGTGAGTCGCTACCACCGTAGGTGAGTAGCTAACTATGTAGGCGAGTAGCTACCTGAGTATGCGAGTAGCTACCGGTGAGGTGAGTCGCTATACCTGAGATGGCGAGTCGGTACCAGCGTAGGCGAGTAGCTACCAGCGTAGGCGAGTACCTAACTATGTAGGCGAGTAGCTATACCTGAAAGGCAAGTCGCTACCAGTGTAGGCGACTAGCTACCAGCGTAGGTGAGTCGCTACCACCGTAGGTGAGTAGCTAATAGCGTAGGCGAGTAGCAAACTATGAAGGCGTTAAGCTACCAGCGTGGGTGAGTAGCTAGCTATTAGCGTGGGTGAGTAGCTAGTTACCAGCGTGGGTGAGTCGTTACCACCGTAGGTAAATAGCTAACTATATAGGCGAGTAGCTATACCTGAGTAGGTAAGTCGCTACCAGCGTAGGCGAGTAGCATACTATATAGGCGACAAGCTACCAGCGTAGGTTACTTGTGTAGGCGAGTAGCTTATTATGTAGTATATAGGCGAGTAGCTAGCAGCGTGGGTGAGTAGCTAGTTACCAGCGTGGGTGAGTAGCAATCGGCGTAGGCGAATAGCAAACTATGTAGGCGAGTAGCTACCAGCGTGGGTGAGTCGCTACCAGCGTAGGTGAGTAGCTAACTATGAAAGCGAGTAGCTACCAGCGTAGGTGAGTCGCTACCACCGTAGGTGAGTAGCTAACTATGTAGGCGAGTAGCTAACCTGTGTAGGCGAGTAGCTACCTGAGTAGACGAGTAGCTACCTGCGTAGGCGAGTAGCTATACCTGAGTAGGCGAGTCGCTACCAGCGTGGGTAAGTTGCTAGCTATCAGCGTGGGTGAGTAGCTAGCTACCAGCATAGGTGAGTAGCTATCAGCGTAAGTGAGTCGCTACCAGCGTAGGCGAGTAGCTAACTATGTAGGCGAGTAGCTACCAGCGTAGGTGAGTCGCTATCAGCGTAGTTGAGTAGCTTACCTGTGTAGGCGAGTAGCTACCTGAGTAGGCGAGTAGCTACCAGCGTGGGTGAGTAACTAAATGTGTAGGCGCGTAGCTATCGGCGTGGGTGAATCGCTATCAGCGTAGGCGAGTAGCTAAATGTGTAAGCGAGTAGCTATCGGCGTAGCTAACTATGTAGGCGAGTAGCTACCAGCGTGGGTGAATCGCTATCAGCGTAGGTGAGTAGCGACCTATGTAGGCGAGTAGCTACCAGCGTGGGTGAATCGCTATCAGCGTAGGCGAGTAGCTACCTATGTAGGCAAGTAGCTAACTATGTAGGCGAGTAGCTACCAGCGTAGGTGAGTCGTTACCACCGTAGGTAAATAGCTATCTATGTAGGCGAGTAGCTACAAGCGTAGGCGAGTAGCTACCAGCGTAGGCGAGTAGCTAACAATGTAGGCGAGTAGCTACCAGCGTAGGTGAGTAGCTACCTATGTAGCGAGTAGCTAGTTAGTGACATAATATACTCAGGAAAATGTTTTTTATGAGTTGTATTGCAATAAGTGGTTAGCTAGCGACCTAGACAATTGATTATATTATTCTTGCCTTTTTTTTTTTTTTTGACGCTGGGGAAAATGCATTACGCATACTCACCCATCGGGGGATGGGAGGGGTATGTGGGACTCCCCGGAAGATCCGGTATACCCACTAAACGACCCAGCGGCGCTCCTACCTCGTCTGCAAGGAGGAGGACTGGGAATCCGGCAGAGCCATAACATCCAGTCCCTCGCTGACGACTGCCCGCCTTGCAGGCGGGCCCGTTACGCCCCCCCGTCGGGGAGTGGCCCAGGAATGACCGCGAGCGCTCTGTCATTTCCGCCCGACGTGGATGGTGAACTGTGCAATGCAGGAGAAGGCGCCCCCGCACCCGTCTCCCGCTGTTAACCACCAGATGGCATAAGACGACGATCGTACAATCGCCTTCTCATGACCCGTCTTCGCCTGCGGAGCGGCGCTGCGTGAGGGTCGTTCTCCCGCGCGCGCTCCGCGTCCTCCTTCTGCGACATTACGTCCTCGCAGAAGGAGGCGACCGCTGTCTAGGCCCCCTCGCTTTCCAGCATCGAGTTGACGACACTGGGAAGCGAGAGGTCCTGCCAGACCGCTGCGCTCAGACCGCAGCGCAGCTCGGACCAGGCCGGGCACACCTTGAGGGTGTGCTGTGCCGTGTCCTCCGCCGCGCCACAGTCGTAGCACGACGGGGTCTCCTCCCTTTGGATCCGGTGCAGGTGCGATCCAAAACACCCATGTCCGGACAACACCTGCACCAGACGGAAAGAGAGGAAACCGTGGGACCGCTCGAGCCAATCCTTCAGAACTGGCCCGAGCGCGTCCAGGGTTCGGCGGCCGAAAACGGCAGTGGCGAGGTCCTCCGTCCAGTGATGGATAATTGCGTCCCTCGCCTCTTACCGCACGGCCTCCCGCTCTTCTGCGGCGGGGGGCTCCCCGAGCACCTTACGCCGCGCCGTCCATTCGTACACTCTGGTCAGCACCCATGCCTCGAGCTCCCAAGGAGGGGTGCCGGCCAAAGCGCACGCCGCCGAGAAGCCCACCGATCGGTAGGCCCCCGCCACCCGCAGTGCAATGGCCCTTTGGTGCCTGCGAATGGCAGTGGCGTTCTCCCTCCTGTTGAGGGAGTCCGCCCAAATCGGGCCCCCGTAAAGGGCCATGCTTCTAAGGATGCCAGGATGCTAGAGAAGCTAATTATGTAAGCGAGTAGCTACCAGCATAGGTGAGTCGTTACCACCGTAGGTAAATAGCTAATTATGAAGGCGAGTAGCTATCAAAATGGGTGAGTAGCTACCTGAGTATGCGAGTAGCTACCAGCGTAGGTGAGTCGCTATACCTGAGTAGGCGAGTCACTATCAGAGTAGGTGAGTCGCTACCAGCGTAGGCGAGTAGCTAACTATGTAGGCGAGTAGCTACCAGCGTGGGTAAATAGCTATCAGCGTAGGCGAGTAGCTAAATGTGTAGGCGAGTAGCTATAGGCGTAGGCGAGTCCCTACCACTATAGGTGAGTAACTTACTTTGTAGGCGAGTAGCTAACCTGTGTAGGCGAGCATCTACCAACGTAGGTGAGTCGCTACCAGCGTAGGTGAGTCGCTACCAGTGTAGGCGAGTAGTAAAATGTGTAGGCGAGTAGCTATAGGCGTAGGCGAGTAGCTACCAGCGTGGGTGAGTAGCTACCTGAGTATGCGAGTAGCTACCAGCGTAGGTGAGTGGCTATACCTGAGTAGGAGATTCGCTACCAGCGTAGGCGATTAGCTAACTATGTAGGCGAGTAGCTACCAGCGTACGTGAATCGCTATCAGCGTAGGCGAGTAGTTAAATGTGTTGGCGAATAGCTACCAGCGTGGGTGAGTAGCTTAATGTGTAGGCGTGTAGCTATTGGCGTAGGCGAGTAGCTACCAATGTAGGCGAGTAGCTAACTATGTAGGCGAGTAGCTACCAGCGTAGGTGAGTCGTTACCACCGTAGGTAAATAGCTAACTATGTAGGCGAGTAGCAAACTATCTAGGCGAAAAGCTACCAGCGTAGGTGAGTAGCTACCTATGTAGGCAAGTTGCTAATTATGTAGGCGAGTAGCTACCAGCGTGGGCAAAAGCAGCTAGCTATCAGCGTAGGTGAAAAGCTACCAGCGTAGGTGAGTAACTTTCTATGTAGGCGAGTAGCTAATAATGAAGGCGAGTGGCTAACTATGTAGGCGAGTAGCTACCAGCGTGGGTGAATCGCTATCAGCGTAGGTGAGTCGCTATTCCTGAGTAGGCGAGTCGCTATCAGTGTAGGTGAGTCGCTACCAGCTTGGGCGAGTAGCTCACTATGTAGGCGAGTAGCTACCAGCGTGGGTGAATCGCTATCAGAATAGGCGAGTAGCTAAATGTGTAGGCGAGTAGCTATAGACGTAGGCGAGTAGTTATCAGCGTAGGTGAGTCGCTATCAGCGTAAGTGAGTAGCTAACTATGATAGCGAGTAGCTACCAGCGTAGGTGAGTCGCTACCACCATAGGTGAGTGGCTTACTTTGTAGGCGAGTAGCTAACCTGTGTAGACGAGCATCTACCAGCGTAGGTGAGTCGCTACCAGTGTAGGTGTGTAGCTAAATGTGTAGGCGAGTAGCTATCGTCGTAGGTGAAAAGCTACCTATGTTGACAAGTAGCTAATTATGTAGGCGAGTAGCTACCAGCGTGGGTAAGTAGCCAGCTATCAGCATGGGTGAAAAGCTACCAGCGTAGATGAGTAACTTTCTATGTAGGCGAGTAGCTATTAATGAAGGCGAGTAGCTACCAGGCTGGGTGAAAAGCTTCCTGAGTATGCGAGCTACCAGCGTAGGTGAGTCGCTATACCTGATTACGCGAGTCGCTATCAGTGTAGGTGAGTCGCTACCAGCGTAGGTGAGTAGCTAACTATGTAAGCGAGTAGCTTACAGCGTGGGTGAATCGCTATCAGCGTAGGTGAGTTGCTATACCTGAGTAGGCGAGTCGCTATCAGTGTAGGTGAGTCGCTACCAGCGTAGGCGAGTAGCTCACTATGTAGGCGAGTAGCTACCAGCGTGGGTAAATCGCTATCAGCGTAGGCGAGTAGTTAAATGTGTAGGCGAGTAGCTATAGGCGTAGGCGAGTAGTTATCAGCATAGGTGGGTCGCTATCAGCGTAAGTGAGTAGCTAACTATGAAAGCGAGTAGCTACCAGCGTAGATGAGTCGCTACCACCATAGGTGAGTGGCTTAATTAGTAGGCGAGTAGCTAACCTGTGTAGGCGAGCATCTACCCGCGTAGGTGAGTCGCTACCAGTGAAGGTGAGTAGCTAAATGTGTAGGCGAGTAGCTATCGGCGTAGGTGAGTAGCTAGCTATCAGCGTGGGTGAAAAGCTACCAGCGTAGGTGAGTCGCTACCAGCGTAGGTGAGTAGCTAATTATGTGGGCGAGTAACTACCAGGGTGGGTGAGTAGCTACCTGAGTATGCGAGTAGCTACCAGCGTAGGTGAGTCGCTATACCTGAGTAGGAGATTCGCTATCAGCGTAGGTGAGTCGCTACCAGCGTAGGCGAGTAATTAAATGTGTAGGCGAGTAGCTATAGGCGTAGGCGAGTAGTTATCAGCGTAGGTGAGTATGCGACTAGCTATACCTGAGTGGGCGAGTCGCTACCAGCGTAGGTGAGTACATACCTATGTAAGCGAGAAGCTAATTATGGAGGCGAGTAGCTACCAGCGTAGGTGAGTCGTTACCACCGTAAGTAAATAGCTAACTATGTAGGCGAGTAGCTATACCTGAGTAGACAAGTCGCTACCAGCGTAGGCGAGTAGCTACCAGCGTAGGTGAGTCGCTACCACCGTAGGTGAGTAGCTAATAGCGTAGGCGAGTAGCAAACTATGTAGGCGAGTAGCTACCAGCGTAGGTAAGTAGCTACCTATGTAGGCAAGTAGCTAATTATGTAGGCGAGTAGCTACCAGCGTGGGTAAGTAGCTAGCTATCAGTGTGGGTGAAAAGCTACCAGCGTAGGTGAGTCGCTACCAGCGTAGGTGAGTAGCTAAATGTGTAGGCGAGTAGCTATCGTCGTAGGTGAGTAGCTACCTATGTAGGCGAGAAGCTAATTATGTAGGCGAGTCGCTATCAGCGTAGGTGAGTCGTTACCACCGTAGGTAAATAGCTAACAATGTAGGCGAGTAGCTACCAGCGTAGGTGAGTCGCTACCACCGTAGGTGAGTAGCTTATAGCGTAGGCGAGTAGCAAACTATGTAAGCGAGTAGCTACCAGCGCAGGTCAGAAGCTACCTATTTAGGCAAGTAGCTAATTATGTAGGCGAGTAGCTACCAGCGTGGGTAAGTAGCTAGCTATCAGCGTGGGTGAAAAGCTACCAGTGTAGGTGAGTCGCTACTACCATAGGTGAGTGGCTTACTTTGTAGGCGAGTAGCTAACCTGTGTAGGCGAGTAGCTATAGGCGTAGGCGAGAAGCTACCAGCGTGGGTGAGTAGCTAATTATGTAGGCGAGTAGCTATCGGCGTAGGTGAGTCGCTACCAGCGTAGGTGAGTATCTAAATGTGTTGGCGAGTAGCCAACTATGTAGGCGAGTAGCTACCAGCTTAGCTGAGTCGTTACCACCGTAGGTAAATAGCAAACTATGTAGGCGAGTAGCTATACCTGAGTAGGCAAATCGCTAGCAGCGAAGGCGAGTAGCTACCAAAGTAGGTGAGTAGCTAACCTGTGTAGGCGAGTAGCTATCGTCGTAGGTGAGTAACTTGCTATGTAGGCGAGTAGCTAATTATGAAGGCGAGAAGCCACCAGGGTAGGTGAGTAGCTACCTGAGTATGCGAGTAGCTACCAGCGTAGGTGAGTCGCTATACCTGAGTAAGAGATTCGCTATCATCGTAGGTGAGTCGCTACCAGCGTAGGCGATTAGCTAACTATGTAGGCAAAGAGCTAATTATGTAGGCGAGTAGCTACCAGCGTGGTTAAGTAGCTAGCTATCAGCGTGTGTGAAAATCTACCAGCGTAGGTAAGTAACTTTCTATGTAGACGAGTAGCTAATAATGAAGGCGAGTAGCTAACTATGTAGGCGAGTAGCTACCAGCGTGGGTGAATCGTTATCAGCGTAGGCGAGTCGCTATACCTGAGTAGGCGAGTCGCTATCTGTGTAGGTGAGTCGCTACCAGCGTAGGCGAGTAGTTATCAGCGTAGGTGAGTCGCTATCAGCGTATGTGAGTAGCTAAATGTGGAGGCGAGTAGCTACCAGCGTGGCTGAGTAGCTAGCTATCAGCGTAGGCGAGTAGCTATATGTGTAGGCGAGAAGCTATCAGCGTAGGCGAGTAGCTATCAGCGTAGGCGAATAGCTACCTATGTAGGCGAGAAGCTAATTATGTAGGCGAGTCGCTACCAGCGTAGGTGAGTCTTTACCACCGTAGGTAAATAGCTAACTATGTAGGCGAGTAGCTACCAGCGTAGGTGAGTCGCTACCACCGTAGTTGAGTAGCTAATAGCGTAGGCGAGTAGCAAACTATGTAAGCGAGTAGCTACCAGCTTAGTTGAGTAGCTACCTATTTAGGCAAACAGCTAATTATGTAGGCAAGTAGCTACCAGCGTGGGTAAGTAGCTAGCTATCAGCGTAGGTTAGTCGCTACCAGCGTAGGTGAGTAGCTAAATGTGTAGGCGGGTAGCTATCGGTGTAGGCGAGTAGCTACCTGAGGAGACGAGTAACTACCAGCGTAGGTGAGTAGCTACCTATGTAGGCAAGTAGCTAAGTATGTAGGCGAGTAGCTACCAGCGTGGGTAAGTAGCTATCTATCAGCGTGGGTGAAAAGCTACCAGTGTAGGCGAGTAGCTATAGGCGTAGGCGAGTAGCTACCAGCGTGGGTGAGTAGCTAATTATGTAGGCGAGTAGCTATCGGCGTAGAAGAGTCGCTACCAGCGTAGGTGAGTATCTAAATGTGTTGGCGAGTAGCAAACTATGTAGGCGAGTAGCTACCAGCTTAGCTGAGTCGTTACCACCGTAGGTAAATAGCAAACTATGTAGGCGAGTAGCTATACCTGAGTAGGCAAGTCGCTAGCAACGTAGGCGAGTAGCTACCAAAGTAGGTGAGTAGCTAACCTGTGTAGGCGAGTATTTACCTGAGTAGACGAGTAGCTACCTGTGTAGGCTAGTAGCTATCGTCGTAGGTGAGTAACTTGCTATGTAGGCGAGTAGCTAATTATGAAGGCGGGTAGCCACCAGGGTGGGTGAGTAGCTACCTGAGTATGCGAGTAGCTACCAGCGTAGGTGAGTCGCTATACCTGAGTAAGAGATTCGCTATCATCGTAGGTGAGTCGCTACCAGCGTAGGCGATTAGCTAACTATGTAAGCGAGTAGCTACCAGCGTGGGTGAATCGCTATCAGCGTAGGCGTGTAGGCGAATGTGAAGGCGAGTAGCTATCGGCGTAGGCGAGTAGCTACCTGAGGAGACGAGTAGCTACCAGCGTAGGTGAGTAGCTAGCTATCAGCGTGTGTGAAAATCTACCAGCGTAGGTAAGTAACTTTCTATGTAGACGAGTAGCTAATAATGAAGGCGAGTAGCTAACTATGTAGGCGAGTGGCTACCAGCGTGGGTAAATCGCTATCTGCGTAGGCGAGTAGCTAAATGTGTAGGCGAGTAGCCTATAGGCGTAGGCGAGTAGTTATCAGCGTAGGTGAGTCGCTATCAGCGTATGTGAGTAGCTAAATGTGGAGGCGAGTAGCTATCGGCATAGGCGAGTAGCTATACCTGAGTGGGCGAGTCGCTACCAGCGTAAGTGAGTAGCTACCTATGTAAGCGAGATGCTATTTAAGCTAATTATGGAGGCGAGTAGCTACCAGCGTGGCTGAGTAGCTAGCTATCAGCGTGGCTGAGTAGCTAGCTATCAGCGTAGGCGAGTAGCTAAATGTGTAGGCGAGAAGCTATCAGCGTAGGCGAGTAGCTATCAGCGTAGGCGAATAGCTACCTATGTAGGCGAGAAGCTTATTATGTAGGCGAGTCGCTACCAGCGTAGGTGAGTCGTTACCACCGTAGGTAAATAGCTAACTATGTAGGCGAGTAGCTACCAGCGTAGGTGAGTCGCTACCACCGTAGTTGAGTAGCTAATAGCGTAGGCGAGTAGCAAACTATGTAAGCGAGTAGCTACCAGCGTAGGTGAGTAGCTACCTATTTAGGCAAGTAGCTTATTATGTAGGCGAGTAGCTACCAGCGTGGGTAAGTAGCTAGCTATCAGCGTGGGTTAGTCGCTACCAGCGTAGGTGAGTAGCTAAATGTGTAGGCGGGTAGCTATCGTCGTAGGTGAGTAACTTCCTATGTAGGCGAGTAGCTAATTATGTAGGCGAGTAGCTACCAGGGTGGGTGATTCGCTATACCTGAGTAGGCGAGTCGCTACCAGCGTAGGTGAGTAGCCACGGGAGGAGGCGAGTAGCTACCAGCGTAGGTGAGTCGCTACCACCGTAGGTAAGTAGCTAACTATGTAGGCGAGTAGCTAAACCTGAGTAGGCAAGTCGTCAGCAGCGTAGGCGAGTAGCTACCAAAGTAAGTGAGTAGCTTACCTATGTAAGCGAGTATCTACCTTAGTAGACGAGTAGCTACCTGCGTAGGCGAGTAGCTTTACCTGAGTGGGCGAGTCGCTACCAGCGTAGGTGAATAGTTACCTATGTAAGCGAGAAGATAAATATGGAGGCGAGTAGCTAACAGCGTGGGTGAGTAGCTAGCTATCAGCGTAGGCGAGTAGCTATATGTGTAGGCGAGTAGCTATCGGCGTAGGCGAGTAGCTACCTATGTAGGCGAGAAGCTAATTATGTAGGCGAGAAGCTACCAGCGTAGGTGAGTCGTTACCACCGTAGGTAAATAGCTAACTATGTAGGCGAGTAGCTATACCTAAGTTGGCAAGTCGCTACCAGCGTGGGTAAGTAGCTAGCTATCAGTGTGGGTGAAAAGCTACCAGCGTAGGTGAGTCGCTACTAGCGTTGGTGAGTAGCTTAATGTGTAGGCGAGTAGCTGTCGTCATAGGTGAGTAGCTACCTATGTAGGCGAGAAGCTAATTATGTTGGCGAAGCGCTACCAGCGTAGGTTAGTCGCTACCACCGTAGGTGAGTACCTTATAGCGTAGGCGTGTAGCAAACTATGTAAGCGAGTAGCTACCAGCGTAGGTGAGAAGCTACCTATTTAGGCAAGTAGCTAATTATGTAGGCGAGTAGCTACCAGCGTGGGTAAGTAGCTAGCTATCAGCGTAGGTGAATCGCTATCAGCGTAGGCGAGTAGCTTAACTGTGTAGGCGAGTATCTACCAGCGCAGGTGAGTCGCTACCAGCGTAGGTGAGTAGCTAAATGTGTAGGCGATTAGCTATCGGCGTAGGTAAGTAGCTACCTATGTAGGCAAGTAGCTAATTATGTAGGCGAGTAGCTACCAGCGTGGGTAAGTAGCTAGCTATCAGCGTGGGTGAAAAGCTATCAGCGTAGGTGAGTTGCTACCAGCGTAGGTGAGTAGCTTACTTTGTAGGCGAGTAGCTAACCTGTGTAGGCGAGCATCTACCAGCGTAGGTGAGTCGCTACCAGCGAAGGTGAGTAGCTAAATGTGTAGGCGATTAGCTATCGGCGTAGGTGAGTAGCTACCTATGTAGGCAGGTAGCTTATTATGTAGGCGAGTAGCTACCAGCGTGGGTAAGTAGCTAGCTATCAGCGTGGGTGAAAAGCTATCAGCGTAGGTGAGTCGCTACCAGCGTAGGTGAGTAGCTAACTATGTAGGCGAGTAGCTACCAGCGTGGGTAAGTAGCTAGCTATCAGCGTGGGTTAGTCGCTACCAGCGTAGGTGAGTAGCTAAATGTGTAGGCGGGTAGCTATCGTCGTAGGTGAGTAACTTCCTATGTAGGCGAGTAGCTAATTATGTAGGGGAGTAGCTACCAGGGTGGGTGATTCGCTATACCTGAGTAGGCGAGTCGCTACCAGCGTAGATGAGTAGCCACGGGAGGAGGCGAGTAGCTACCAGCGTAGGTGAGTCGCTACCACCGTAGGTAAGTAGCTAACTATGTAGGCGAGTAGCTTAACCTGAGTAGGCAAGTCGTCAGCAGCGTAGGCGAGTAGCTACCAAAGTAGGTGAGTAGCTAACCTGTGTAAGCGAGTATCTACCTAAGTAGACGAGTAGCTACCTGCGTAGGCGAGTAGCTTTACCTGAGTGGGCGAGTCGCTACCAGCGTAGGTGTATAGTTACCTATGTAAGCGAGAAGATAAATATGGAGGCGAGTAGCTACCAGCGTGGGTGAGTAGCTAGCTATCAGCGTAGGCGAGTAGCTAAATGTGTAGGCGAGTAGCTATCGGCGTAGGCAAGTAGCTACCTATGTAGGCGAGAAGCTAATTATGTAGGCGAGAAGCTACTAGCGTAGGTGAGTCGTTACCACCGTGGGTAAATAGCTAACTATGTAGGCGAGTAGCTATACCTAAGTTGGCAAGTCGCTACCAGCGTGGGTAAGTAGCTAGCTATCAGTGTGGGTGAAAAGCTACCAGCGTAGGTGAGTCGCTACTAGCGTAGGTGAGTAGCTTAATGTGTAGGCGAGTAGCTATCGTCATAGGTGAGTAGCTACCTATGTAGGCGAGAAGCTAATTATGTTGGCGAAGCGCTACCAGCGTAGGTTATTCGCTACCACCGTCGGTGAGTAGCTTAAAGCGTAGGCGAGTAGCAAACTATGTAAGCGAGTAGCTACCAGCGTAGGTGAGAAGCTACCTATTTAGGCAAGTAGCTAATTATGTAGGCGAGTAGCTACCAGCGTGGGTAAGTAGCTAGCTATCAGTGTGGGTGAATAGCTACCAGCGTAGGTGAGTCGCTACCAGCGTAGGTGAGTAGCTAAATGTGTAGGCGAGTAGCTATCGTCGTAGGTGAGTAGCTACCTATGTAGGCGAGAAGCTAATTATGTAGGCGAGTCGGTACCGGCGTAGGTGAGTCGCTACCACCGTAGGTGAGTAGCTAATAGCGTAGGCGAGTAGCAAACTATGTAGGCGAGTAGCTACCAGCGTAGGTAAGTAGCTACCTATGTAGGCAAGTAGCTAATTATGTAGGCGAGTAGCTACTAGCGTGGGTAAGTAGCTAGCTATCAGTGTGGGTGAAAAGCTACCAGCGTAGGTGAGTCGCTACCAGCGTAGGTGAGTAGCTAAATGTGTAGGCGAGTAGCTATCGTCGTAGGTGAGTAGCTACCTATGTAGGCGAGAAGCTAATTATTATGTAGGCGAGTAGCTACCAGGGTGGGTGATTCGCTATACCTGAGTAGGCGAGTCGCTACCAGCGTAGGTGAGTAGCCACGGGAGGAGGCGAGTAGCTACCAGCGTATGTGAGTCGCTACCACCGTAGGTAAGTAGCTAACTATGTAGGCGAGTAGCTAAACCTGAGTAGGCTAGTCGTCAGCAGCGTAGGCGAGTAGCTACCAAAGTAGGTGAGTAGCTAACCTGTGTAAGCTAGTATCTACCTTAGTAGACGAGTAGCTACCTGCGTAGGCGAGTAGCTTTATCTGAGTGGGCGAGTCTCTACCAGCGTAGGTGAATAGTTACCTATGTAAGCGAGAAGATAAATATGGAGGCGAGTAGCTACCAGCGTGGGTGAGTAGCTAGCTATCAGCGTAGGCGAGTAGCTACCAGCGTAGGTGAGTAGCTATCGTCGTAGGTGAGTAGCTACCTATGTAGGCGAGAAGCTAATTATGTAGGCGAGTAGCTACCAGGGTGGGTGATTCGCTATACCTGAGTAGGCGAGTCGCTACCAGCGTAGGTGAGTAGCCACGGGAGGAGGCGAGTAGCTACCAGCGTAGGTGAGTCGCTACCACCGTAGGTAAGTAGCTAACTATGTAGGCGAGTAGCTAAACCTGAGAAGGCAAGTCGTCAGCAGCGTAGGCGAGTAGCTACCAAAGTAGGTGAGTAGCTTATAGCATAGGCGAGTAGCAAACTATGTAAGCGAGTAGCTACCAGCGTAGGTGAGAAGCTACCTATTTAGGCAAGTAGCTAATTATGTAGGCGAGTAGCTACCAGCGTGGGTAAGTAGCTAGCTATCAGCGTAGGTGAATCGCAATCAGCGTAGGCGAGTAGCTAACCTGTGTAGGCGAGTATCTACCAGCGTAGGTGAGTCGCTACCACCGTAGGTGAGTAGCTTACTTTGTAGGCAAGTAGCTAATTATGTAGGCGAGTAGCTACCAGCGTGGGTAAGTAGCTAGCTATCAGCGTGGGTGAAAAGCTATCAGCGTAGGTGAGTCGCTACTAGCGTAGGTGAGTAGCTAACTATGTAGGCGAGTAGCTACAAGCGTGGGTAAGTAGCTAGCTATCAGCGTAGGTTAGTCGCTACCAGCGTCGGTGAGTAGCTAAATGTGTAGGCGGGTAGCTATCGTCGTAGGTGAGTAACTTCCTATGTAGGCGAGTAGCTAATTATGTAGGCGAGTAGCTACCAGGGTGGGTGATTCGCTATACCTGAGTAGGCGAGTCGCTACCAGCGTAGGTAAGTAGCCACGGGAGGAGGCGAGTAGCTACCAGCGTATGTGAGTCGCTACCACCGTAAGTAAGTAGCTAACTATGTAGGCGAGTAGTTAAACCTGAGTAGGCTAGTCGTCAGCAGCGTAGGCGAGTAGCTACCAAAGTAGGTGAGTAGCTAACCTGTGTAAGCTAGTATCTACCTTAGTAGACGAGTAGCTACCTGCGTAGGCGAGTAGCTTTACCTGAGTGGGCGAGTCTCTACCAGCGTAGGTGAATAGTTACCTATGTAAGCGAGAAGATAAATATGGAGGCGAGTAGCTACCAGCGTGGGTGAGTAGCTAGCTATCAGCGTAGGCGAGTAGCTACCAGCGTAGGTGAGTAGCTAAATGTGTAGGCGAGTAGCTATCGTCGTAGGTGAGTAGCTACCTATGTAGGCAAGAAGCTAATTATGTAGGCGAGTCGCTACCAGCGTAGGTGAGTCGCTACCACCGTAGGTGAGTAGCTAATAGCGTAGGCGAGTAGCAAACTATGTAGGCGAGTCGCTACCAGCGTAGGTGAGTAGCCACGGGAGGAGGCGAGTAGCTACCAGCGTAGGTGAGTCGCTACCACTGTAGGTAAGTAGCTAACTATGTAGGCGAGTAGCTAAACCTGAGTAGGCAAGTCGTCAGCAGCGTAGGCGAGTAGCTACCAAAGTAGGTGAGTAGCTAAATGTGTAGGCGGGTAGCTATCGTCGTAGGTGAGTAACTTCCTATGTAGGCGAGTAGCTAATTATGTAGGCGAGTAGCTACCAGGGTGGGTGATTCGCTATACCTGAGTAGGCGAGTCGCTACCAGCGTAGGTGAGTAGCCACGGGAGGAGGCGAGTAGCTACCAGCGTAGGTGAGTCGCTACCACCGTAGGTAAGTAGCTAACTATGTAGGCGAGTAGCTAAACCTGAGTAGGCAAGTCGTCAGCAGCGTAGGCGAGTAGCTACCAAAGTAGGTGAGTAGCTAACCTGTGTAAGCTAGTATCTACCTTAGTAGACGAGAAGCTACCTGCGTAGGCGAGTAGCTTTACCTGAGTGGGCGACTCTCTACCAGCGTAGGTGAATAGTTACCTATGTAAGCGAGAAGATAAATATAGAGGCGAGTAGCTACCAGCGTGGGTGAGTAGCTAGCTATCAGCGTAGGCGAGTAGCTACCAGCGTAGGTGAGTAGCTAAATGTGTAGGCGAGTAGCTATCGTCGTAGGTGAGTAGCTACCTATGTAGGCGAGAAGCTAATTATGTAGGCGAGTCGCTACCAGCGTAGGTGAGTCGTTACCACCGTAGGTGAGTAGCTAATAGCGTATGCGAGTAGCAAACTATGTAGGCGAGTAGCCACCAGCGTAGGTAAGTAGCTACCTATGTAGGCAAGTAGCTAATTATGGAGGCGAGTAGCTACCAGCGTGGGTGAGTAGCTAGCTATCAGCGTAGGCGAGTAGCTACCAGCGTAGGTGAGTAGCTAAATGTGTAGGCGAGTAGCTATCGTCGTAGGTGAGTAGCTACCTATGTAGGCGAGAAGCTAATTATGTAGGCGAGTCGCTACCAGCGTAGGTGAGTCGCTACCACCGTAGGTGAGTAGCTAATAGCGTAGGCGAGTAGCAAACTATGTAGGCGAGTAGCTACCAGCGTAGGTAAGTAGCTACCTATGTAGGCAAGTAGCTAATTATGTAGGCGAGTAGCTACCAGCGTGGGTAAGTAGCTAGCTATCAGTGTGGGTGAAAAGCTACCACCGTAGGTAAGTAGCTAACTATGTAGGCGAGTAGCTAAACCTGAGTAGGCAAGTCGTCAGCAGCGTAGGCGAGTAGCTACCAAAGTAGGTGAGTAGCTAACCTGTATAAGCTAGTATCTACCTTAGTAGACGAGTAGCTACCTGCGTAGGCGAGTAGCTTTACCTGAGTGGGCGACTCTCTACCAGCGTAGGTGAATAGTTACCTATGTAAGCGAGAAGATAAATATGGAGGCGAGTAGCTACCAGCGTGGGTGAGTAGCTAGCTATCAGCGTAGGCGAGTAGCTACCAGCGTAGGTGAGTAGCTAAATGTGTAGGCGAGTAGCTATTGTCGTAGGTGAGTAGCTACCTATGTAGGCGAGAAGCTAATTATGTAGGCGAGTCGCTACCAGCGTAGGTGAGTCGCTACCACCGTAGGTGAGTAGCTAATAGCGTAGGCGAGTAGCAAACTATGTAGGCGAGTAGCTACCAGCGTAGGTAAGTAGCTACCTATGTAGGCAAGTAGCTAATTATGTAGGCGAGTAGCTACTAGCGTGGGTAAGTAGCTAGCTATCAGTGTGGGTGAAAAGCTACCAGCGTAGGTGAGTCGCTACCAGCGTAGGTGAGTAGCTAAATGTGTAGGCGAGTAGCTATCGTCGTAGGTGAGTAGCTACCTATGTAGGCGAGAAGCTAATTATTATGTAGGCGAGTAGCTACCAGGGTGGGTGATTCGCTATACCTGAGTAGGCGAGTCGCTACCAGCGTAGGTGAGTAGCCACGGGAGGAGGCGAGTAGCTACCAGCGTATGTGAGTCGCTACCACCGTAGGTAAGTAGCTAACTATGTAGGCGAGTAGCTAAACCTGAGTAGGCTAGTCGTCAGCAGCGTAGGCGAGTAGCTACCAAAGTAGGTGAGTAGCTAACCTGTGTAAGCTAGTATCTACCTTAGTAGACGAGTAGCTACCTGCGTAGGCGAGTAGCTTTACCTGAGTGGGCGAGTCTCTACCAGCGTAGGTGAATAGTTACCTATGTAAGCGAGAAGATAAATATGGAGGCAAGTAGCTACCAGCGTGGGTGAGTAGCTAGCTATCAGCGTAGGCGAGTAGCTACCAGCGTAGGTGAGTAGCTTAATGTGTAGGCGAGTAGCTATCGTCGTAGGTGAGTAGCTACCTATGTAGGCGAGAAGCTAATTATGTAGGCGAGTCGCTACCAGCGTAGGTGAGTCGCTACCACCGTAGGTGAGTAGTAATAGCGTAGGCGAGTAGCAAACTATGTAGGCGAGTAGCTACCAGCGTAGGTAAGTAGCTACCTATGTAGGCAAGTAGCTAATTATGTAGGCGAGTAGCTACCAGCGTGGGTAAGTAGCTAGCTATAAGTGTGGGTGAAAAGCTACCAGCGTAGGTGAGTCGCTACCAGCGTAGATGAGTAGCTAAATGTGTAGGCGAGTAGCTATCGTCGTAGGTGAGTAGCTACCTATGTAGGCGAGAAGCTAATTATGTAGGCGAGTAGCTACCAGGGTGGGTGATTCGCTATACCTGAGTAGGCGAGTCGCTACCAGCGTAGGTGAGTAGCCACGGGAGGAGGCGAGTAGCTACCAGCGTAGGTGAGTCGCTACCACCGTAGGTAAGTAGCTAACTATGTAGGCGAGTAGCTAAACCTGAGAAGGCAAGTCGTCAGCAGCGTAGGCGAGTAGCTACCAAAGTAGGTGAGTAGCTTATAGCATAGGCGAGTAGCAAACTATGTAAGCGAGTAGCTACCAGCGTAGGTGAGAAGCTACCTATTTAGGCAAGTAGCTAATTATGTAGGCGAGTAGCTACCAGCGTGGGTAAGTAGCTAGCTATCAGCGTAGGTGAATCGCTATCAGCGTAGGCGAGTAGCTAACCTGTGTAGGCGAGTATCTACCAGCGTAGGTGAGTCGCTACCACCGTAGGTGAGTAGCTTACTTTGTAGGCAAGTAGCTAATTATGTAGGCGAGTAGCTACCAGCGTGGGTAAGTAGCTAGCTATCAGCGTGGGTGAAAAGCTATCAGCGTAGGTGAGTCGCTACTAGCGTAGGTGAGTAGCTAACTATGTAGGCGAGTAGCTACAAGCGTGGGTAAGTAGCTAGCTATCAGCGTAGGTTAGTCGCTACCAGCGTCGGTGAGTAGCTAAATGTGTAGGCGGGTAGCTATCGTCGTAGGTGAGTAACTTCCTATGTAGGCGAGTAGCTAATTATGTAGGCGAGTAGCTACCAGGGTGGGTGATTCGCTATACCTGAGTAGGCGAGTCGCTACCAGCGTAGGTAAGTAGCCACGGGAGGAGGCGAGTAGCTACCAGCGTATGTGAGTCGCTACCACCGTAAGTAAGTAGCTAACTATGTAGGCGAGTAGTTAAACCTGAGTAGGCTAGTCGTCAGCAGCGTAGGCGAGTAGCTACCAAAGTAGGTGAGTAGCTAACCTGTGTAAGCTAGTATCTACCTTAGTAGACGAGTAGCTACCTGCGTAGGCGAGTAGCTTTACCTGAGTGGGCGAGTCTCTACCAGCGTAGGTGAATAGTTACCTATGTAAGCGAGAAGATAAATATGGAGGCGAGTAGCTACCAGCGTGGGTGAGTAGCTAGCTATCAGCGTAGGCGAGTAGCTACCAGCGTAGGTGAGTAGCTAAATGTGTAGGCGAGTAGCTATCGTCGTAGGTGAGTAGCTACCTATGTAGGCAAGAAGCTAATTATGTAGGCGAGTCGCTACCAGCGTAGGTGAGTCGCTACCACCGTAGGTGAGTAGCTAATAGCGTAGGCGAGTAGCAAACTATGTAGGCGAGTCGCTACCAGCGTAGGTGAGTAGCCACGGGAGGAGGCGAGTAGCTACCAGCGTAGGTGAGTCGCTACCACTGTAGGTAAGTAGCTAACTATGTAGGCGAGTAGCTAAACCTGAGTAGGCAAGTCGTCAGCAGCGTAGGCGAGTAGCTACCAAAGTAGGTGAGTAGCTAAATGTGTAGGCGGGTAGCTATCGTCGTAGGTGAGTAACTTCCTATGTAGGCGAGTAGCTAATTATGTAGGCGAGTAGCTACCAGGGTGGGTGATTCGCTATACCTGAGTAGGCGAGTCGCTACCAGCGTAGGTGAGTAGCCACGGGAGGAGGCGAGTAGCTACCAGCGTAGGTGAGTCGCTACCACCGTAGGTAAGTAGCTAACTATGTAGGCGAGTAGCTAAACCTGAGTAGGCAAGTCGTCAGCAGCGTAGGCGAGTAGCTACCAAAGTAGGTGAGTAGCTAACCTGTGTAAGCTAGTATCTACCTTAGTAGACGAGAAGCTACCTGCGTAGGCGAGTAGCTTTACCTGAGTGGGCGACTCTCTACCAGCGTAGGTGAATAGTTACCTATGTAAGCGAGAAGATAAATATAGAGGCGAGTAGCTACCAGCGTGGGTGAGTAGCTAGCTATCAGCGTAGGCGAGTAGCTACCAGCGTAGGTGAGTAGCTAAATGTGTAGGCGAGTAGCTATCGTCGTAGGTGAGTAGCTACCTATGTAGGCGAGAAGCTAATTATGTAGGCGAGTCGCTACCAGCGTAGGTGAGTCGTTACCACCGTAGGTGAGTAGCTAATAGCGTATGCGAGTAGCAAACTATGTAGGCGAGTAGCCACCAGCGTAGGTAAGTAGCTACCTATGTAGGCAAGTAGCTAATTATGGAGGCGAGTAGCTACCAGCGTGGGTGAGTAGCTAGCTATCAGCGTAGGCGAGTAGCTACCAGCGTAGGTGAGTAGCTAAATGTGTAGGCGAGTAGCTATCGTCGTAGGTGAGTAGCTACCTATGTAGGCGAGAAGCTAATTATGTAGGCGAGTCGCTACCAGCGTAGGTGAGTCGCTACCACCGTAGGTGAGTAGCTAATAGCGTAGGCGAGTAGCAAACTATGTAGGCGAGTAGCTACCAGCGTAGGTAAGTAGCTACCTATGTAGGCAAGTAGCTAATTATGTAGGCGAGTAGCTACCAGCGTGGGTAAGTAGCTAGCTATCAGTGTGGGTGAAAAGCTACCACCGTAGGTAAGTAGCTAACTATGTAGGCGAGTAGCTAAACCTGAGTAGGCAAGTCGTCAGCAGCGTAGGCGAGTAGCTACCAAAGTAGGTGAGTAGCTAACCTGTATAAGCTAGTATCTACCTTAGTAGACGAGTAGCTACCTGCGTAGGCGAGTAGCTTTACCTGAGTGGGCGACTCTCTACCAGCGTAGGTGAATAGTTACCTATGTAAGCGAGAAGATAAATATGGAGGCGAGTAGCTACCAGCGTGGGTGAGTAGCTAGCTATCAGCGTAGGCGAGTAGCTACCAGCGTAGGTGAGTAGCTAAATGTGTAGGCGAGTAGCTATTGTCGTAGGTGAGTAGCTACCTATGTAGGCGAGAAGCTAATTATGTAGGCGAGTCGCTACCAGCGTAGGTGAGTCGCTACCACCGTAGGTGAGTAGCTAATAGCGTAGGCGAGTAGCAAACTATGTAGGCGAGTAGCTACCAGCGTAGGTAAGTAGCTACCTATGTAGGCAAGTAGCTAATTATGTAGGCGAGTAGCTACTAGCGTGGGTAAGTAGCTAGCTATCAGTGTGGGTGAAAAGCTACCAGCGTAGGTGAGTCGCTACCAGCGTAGGTGAGTAGCTAAATGTGTAGGCGAGTAGCTATCGTCGTAGGTGAGTAGCTACCTATGTAGGCGAGAAGCTAATTATTATGTAGGCGAGTAGCTACCAGGGTGGGTGATTCGCTATACCTGAGTAGGCGAGTCGCTACCAGCGTAGGTGAGTAGCCACGGGAGGAGGCGAGTAGCTACCAGCGTATGTGAGTCGCTACCACCGTAGGTAAGTAGCTAACTATGTAGGCGAGTAGCTAAACCTGAGTAGGCTAGTCGTCAGCAGCGTAGGCGAGTAGCTACCAAAGTAGGTGAGTAGCTAACCTGTGTAAGCTAGTATCTACCTTAGTAGACGAGTAGCTACCTGCGTAGGCGAGTAGCTTTACCTGAGTGGGCGAGTCTCTACCAGCGTAGGTGAATAGTTACCTATGTAAGCGAGAAGATAAATATGGAGGCAAGTAGCTACCAGCGTGGGTGAGTAGCTAGCTATCAGCGTAGGCGAGTAGCTACCAGCGTAGGTGAGTAGCTTAATGTGTAGGCGAGTAGCTATCGTCGTAGGTGAGTAGCTACCTATGTAGGCGAGAAGCTAATTATGTAGGCGAGTCGCTACCAGCGTAGGTGAGTCGCTACCACCGTAGGTGAGTAGTAATAGCGTAGGCGAGTAGCAAACTATGTAGGCGAGTAGCTACCAGCGTAGGTAAGTAGCTACCTATGTAGGCAAGTAGCTAATTATGTAGGCGAGTAGCTACCAGCGTGGGTAAGTAGCTAGCTATAAGTGTGGGTGAAAAGCTACCAGCGTAGGTGAGTCGCTACCAGCGTAGATGAGTAGCTAAATGTGTAGGCGAGTAGCTATCGTCGTAGGTGAGTAGCTACCTATGTAGGCGAGAAGCTAATTATGTAGGCGAGTAGCTACCAGGTTGGGTGATTCGCTATACCTGAGTAGGCGAGTCGCTACCAGCGTAGGTGAGTAGCCACGGGAGGAGGCGAGTAGCTACCAGCGTAGGTGAGTCGCTACCACTGTAGGTAAGTCGCTAACTATGTAGGCGAGTAGCTAAACCTGAGTAGGCAAGTCGTCAGCAGCGTAGGCGAGTAGCTACCAAAGTAGGTGAGTAGCTAACCTGCGTAGGCGAGTAGCTTTACCTGAGTGGGCGAGTCGCTACCAGCGTAGGTGAATAGTTACCTATGTAAGCGAGAAGATAAATATGGAAGCGAGTAGCTACCAGCGTGGGTGAGTGGCTAGCTATCAGCGTAGGCGAGTGGCTAATTATGTAGGCGAGAAGCTACCAGCGTAGGTGAGTCGTTACCACCGTAGGTAAATAGCTAACTATGTAGGCGAGTAGCTATACCTAAGTTGACAAGTCGCTACCAGCGTGGGTAAGTAGCTAGCTATCAGTGTGGGTGAAAAGCTACCAGCGTAGGTGAGTCGCTACTAGCGTAGGTGAGTAGCTTAATGTGTAGGCGAGTAGCTATCATCATAGGTGAGTAGCTACCTATGTAGGCGAGAAGCTAATTATGTGGGCGAAGCGCTACCAGCGTAGGTTAGTCGCTACCACCGTAGGTGAGTAGCTTATAGCGTAGGCGAGTAGCTACCTATTTAGGCAAGTAGCTAATTATGTAGGCGAGTAGCTACCAGCGTGGGTAAGTAGCTAGCTATCAGCGTAGGTGAATCGCTATCAGCGTAGGCGAGTAGCTAACCTGTGTAGGCGAGTATCTACCAGCGTAGGTAAGTCGCTACCACCGTAGGTGAGTAGCTTACTTTGTAGGCGAGTAGCTAACCTGTGTAGGCGAGCATCTACCAGCGTAGGTGAGTCGCTACCAGCGTAGGTGAGTAGCTAAATGTGTAGGCGAGTAGCTATCGTCGTAGGTGAGTAGCTACCTATGTAGTCGAGAAGCTACTTATGTAGGCGAGTCGCTACCAGCGTAGGTGAGTCGTTACCACCGTAGGTGAGTAGCTAATAGCGTAGGTGAGTAGCTAAATGTGTAGGCGAGTAGCTATTGGCGTAGGTGAGTAGCTACCTATGTAGGTGAGTAGCTGATAGCGTAGGCGAGTAGCAAACTATGTAGGCGAGTAGCTACCAGCGTAGGTGAGTAGCTGATAGCGTAGGCGAGTAGCAAACTATGTAGGCGAGTAGCTACCAGCGTAAATGAGTAGCTACCTATGTAGGCAAATAGCTAATTATGTAGGCGAGTAGCTACCAGCGTAGGTAAGTAGCTAGCTATCAGCGTGGGTGAAAAGCTATCAGCGTAGGTGAGTCGCTACCAGCGTACGTGAGTAGCTAACTATGTAGGCGAGTAGCTACCAGCGTGGGTAAGTAGCTAGCTATCAGCGTGGGTTAGTCGCTACCAGCGTAGGTGAGTAGCTAACTATGTAGGCGAGTAGCTAAACCTGAGTAGGCAAGTCGTCAGCAGCGTAGGCGAGTAGCTACCAAAGTAGGTGAGTAGCTAACCTGTATAAGCTAGTATCTACCTTAGTAGACGAGTAGCTACCTGCGTAGGCGAGTAGCTTTACCTGAGTGGGCGACTCTCTACCAGCGTAGGTGAATAGTTACCTATGTAAGCGAGAAGATAAATATGGAGGCGAGTAGCTACCAGCGTGGGTGAGTAGCTAGCTATCAGCGTAGGCGAGTAGCTACCAGCGTAGGTGAGTAGCTAAATGTGTAGGCGAGTAGCTATTGTCGTAGGTGAGTAGCTACCTATGTAGGCGAGAAGCTAATTATGTAGGCGAGTCGCTACCAGCGTAGGTGAGTCGCTACCACCGTAGGTGAGTAGCTAATAGCGTAGGCGAGTAGCAAACTATGTAGGCGAGTAGCTACCAGCGTAGGTAAGTAGCTACCTATGTAGGCAAGTAGCTAATTATGTAGGCGAGTAGCTACCAGCGTGGGTAAGTAGCTAGCTATCAGTGTGAGTGAAAAGCTACCAGCGTAGGTGAGTCGCTACCAGCGTAGGTGAGTAGCTGAATGTGTAGGCGAGTAGCTATCGTCGTAGGTGAGTAGCTACCTATGTAGGCGAGAAGCTAATTATGTAGGCGAGTAGCTACCAGGGTGGGTGATTCGCTATACCTGAGTAGGCGAGTCGCTACCAGCGTAGGTGAGTAGCCACGGGAGGAGGCGAGTAGCTACCAGCGTATGTGAGTCGCTACCACCGTAGGTAAGTAGCTAACTATGTAGGCGAGTAGCTAAACCTGAGTAGGCTAGTCGTCAGCAGCGTAGGCGAGTAGCTACCAAAGTAGGTGAGTAGCTAACCTGTGTAAGCTAGTATCTACCTTAGTAGACGAGTAGCTACCTGCGTAGGCGAGTAGCTTTACCTGAGTGGGCGAGTCTCTACCAGCGTAGGTGAATAGTTACCTATGTAAGCGAGAAGATAAATATGGAGGCAAGTAGCTACCAGCGTGGGTGAGTAGCTAGCTATCAGCGTAGGCGAGTAGCTACCAGCGTAGGTGAGTAGCTTAATGTGTAGGCGAGTAGCTATCGTCGTAGGTGAGTAGCTACCTATGTAGGCGAGAAGCTAATTATGTAGGCGAGTCGCTACCAGCGTAGGTGAGTCGCTACCACCGTAGGTGAGTAGTAATAGCGTAGGCGAGTAGCAAACTATGTAGGCGAGTAGCTACCAGCGTAGGTAAGTAGCTACCTATGTAGGCAAGTAGCTAATTATGTAGGCGAGTAGCTACCAGCGTGGGTAAGTAGCTAGCTATAAGTGTGGGTGAAAAGCTACCAGCGTAGGTGAGTCGCTACCAGCGTAGATGAGTAGCTAAATGTGTAGGCGAGTAGCTATCGTCGTAGGTGAGTAGCTACCTATGTAGGCGAGAAGCTAATTATGTAGGCGAGTAGCTACCAGGTTGGGTGATTCGCTATACCTGAGTAGGCGAGTCGCTACCAGCGTAGGTGAGTAGCCACGGGAGGAGGCGAGTAGCTACCAGCGTAGGTGAGTCGCTACCACTGTAGGTAAGTCGCTAACTATGTAGGCGAGTAGCTAAACCTGAGTAGGCAAGTCGTCAGCAGCGTAGGCGAGTAGCTACCAAAGTAGGTGAGTAGCTAACCTGCGTAGGCGAGTAGCTTTACCTGAGTGGGCGAGTCGCTACCAGCGTAGGTGAATAGTTACCTATGTAAGCGAGAAGATAAATATGGAGGCGAGTAGCTACCAGCGTGGGTGAGTGGCTAGCTATCAGCGTAGGCGAGTGGCTAATTATGTAGGCGAGAAGCTACCAGCGTAGGTGAGTCGTTACCACCGTAGGTAAATAGCTAACTATGTAGGCGAGTAGCTATACCTAAGTTGACAAGTCGCTACCAGCGTGGGTAAGTAGCTAGCTATCAGTGTGGGTGAAAAGCTACCAGCGTAGGTGAGTCGCTACTAGCGTAGGTGAGTAGCTTAATGTGTAGGCGAGTAGCTATCATCATAGGTGAGTAGCTACCTATGTAGGCGAGAAGCTAATTATGTGGGCGAAGCGCTACCAGCGTAGGTTAGTCGCTACCACCGTAGGTGAGTAGCTTATAGCGTAGGCGAGTAGCTACCTATTTAGGCAAGTAGCTAATTATGTAGGCGAGTAGCTACCAGCGTGGGTAAGTAGCTAGCTATCAGCGTAGGTGAATCGCTATCAGCGTAGGCGAGTAGCTAACCTGTGTAGGCGAGTATCTACCAGCGTAGGTAAGTCGCTACCACCGTAGGTGAGTAGCTTACTTTGTAGGCGAGTAGCTAACCTGTGTAGGCGAGCATCTACCAGCGTAGGTGAGTCGCTACCAGCGTAGGTGAGTAGCTAAATGTGTAGGCGAGTAGCTATCGTCGTAGGTGAGTAGCTACCTATGTAGTCGAGAAGCTAATTATGTAGGCGAGTCGCTACCAGCGTAGGTGAGTCGTTACCACCGTAGGTGAGTAGCTAATAGCGTAGGTGAGTAGCTAAATGTGTAGGCGAGTAGCTATTGGCGTAGGTGAGTAGCTACCTATGTAGGTGAGTAGCTGATAGCGTAGGCGAGTAGCAAACTATGTAGGCGAGTAGCTACCAGCGTAGGTGAGTAGCTGATAGCGTAGGCGAGTAGCAAACTATGTAGGCGAGTAGCTACCAGCGTAAATGAGTAGCTACCTATGTAGGCAAATAGCTAATTATGTAGGCGAGTAGCTACCAGCGTAGGTAAGTAGCTAGCTATCAGCGTGGGTGAAAAGCTATCAGCGTAGGTGAGTCGCTACCAGCGTACGTGAGTAGCTAACTATGTAGGCGAGTAGCTACCAGCGTGGGTAAGTAGCTAGCTATCAGCGTGGGTTAGTCGCTACCAGCGTAGGTGAGTAGCTAAATGTGTAGGCGGGTAGCTATCGTCGTAGGTGAGTAACTTCCTATGTAGGCGAGTAGCTAATTATGTAGGCGAGTAGCTACCAGGGTGGGTGATTCGCTATACCTGAGTAGGCGAGTCGCTACCAGCGTAGGTGAGTAGCGATGGGAGGAGGCGAGTAGCTAACAGCGTAGGTGAGTCACTACCACCGTAGGTAAGTAGCTAACTATGTAGGCGAGTAGCTAAACATGAGTAGGCAAGTCGTCAGCAGCGTAGGCGAGTAGCTACCAAAGTTGGTGAGTAGCTAACCTGTGAAAGCTAGTATCTACCTTAGTAGACGAGTAGCTACCTGCGTAGGCGAGTAGCTTTACCTGAGTGGGCGAGTCTCTACCAGCGTAGGTGAATAGTTACCTATGTAAGCGAGAAGATAAATATGGAGGCGAGTAGCTACCAGCGTGGGTAAGTAGCTAGCTATCAGCGTAGGCGAGTAGCTACCAGCGTAGGTGAGTAGCTAAATGTGTAGGCGAGTAGCTATCGTCGTAGGTGAGTAGCTACCTATGTAGTCGAGAAGCTAATTATATAGGCGAGTCGCTACCAGCGTAGGTGAGTCGTTACCACCGTAGGTGAGTAGCTAATAGCGTAGGTGAGTAGCTAAATGTGTAGGCGAGTAGCTATCGGCGTAGGTGAGTAGCTACCTATGTAGGCAAGTAGCTAATTATGTAGGCGAGTAGCTACCAGCGTGGGTAAGTAGCTAGCTATCAGTGTGGGTGAAAAGCTACCAGCGTAGGTGAGTCGCTACCAGCGTAGGTGAGTAGCTAAATGTGTAGACGAGTAGCTATCGTCGTAGGTGAGTAGCTAAATGTGTAGGCGAGTAGCAATCGTCGTAGGTGAGTAGCTACCTATGTAGGCGAGAAGCTAATTATGTAGGCGAGTCGCTACCAGCGTAGGTGAGTCGCTACCACCGTAGGTGAGTAGTAATAGCGTAGGCGAGTAGCAAACTATGTAGGCGAGTAGCTACCAGCGTAGGTAAGTAGCTACCTATGTAGGCAAGTAGCTAATTATGTAGGCGAGTAGCTACCAGCGTGGGTAAGTAGCTAGCTATAAGTGTGGGTGAAAAGCTACCAGCGTAGGTGAGTCGCTACCAGCGTAGGTGAGTAGCTAAATGTGTAGGCGAGTAGCTATCGTCGTAGGTGAGTAGCTACCTATGTAGGCGAGAAGCTAATTATGTAGGCGAGTAGCTACCAGGTTGGGTGATTCGCTATACCTGAGTAGGCGAGTCGCTACCAGCGTAGGTGAGTAGCCACGGGAGGAGGCGAGTAGCTACCAGCGTAGGTGAGTCGCTACCAATGTAGGTAAGTCGCTAACTATGTAGGCGAGTAGCTAAACCTGAGTAGGCAAGTCGTCAGCAGCGTAGGCGAGTAGCTACCAAAGTAGGTGAGTAGCTTACCTGCGTAGGCGAGTAGCTTTACCTGAGTGGGCGAGTCGCTACCAGCGTAGGTGAATAGTTACCTATGTAAGCGAGAAGATAAATATGGAGGCGAGTAGCTACCAGCGTGGGTGAGTAGCTAGCTATCAGCGTAGGCGAGTGGCTAATTATGTAGGCGAGAAGCTACCAGCGTAGGTGAGTCGTTACCACCGTAGGTAAATAGCTAACTATGTAGGCGAGTAGCTATACCTAAGTTGACAAGTCGCTACCAGCGTGGGTAAGTAGCTAGCTATCAGTGTGGGTGAAAAGCTACCAGCGTAGGTGAGTCGCTACTAGCGTAGGTGAGTAGCTTAATGTGTAGGCGAGTAGCTATCGTCATAGGTGAGTAGCTACCTATGTAGGCGAGAAGCTAATTATGTGGGCGAAGCGCTACCAGCGTAGGTTAGTCGCTACCACCGTAGGTGAGTAGCTTATAGCGTAGGCGAGTAGGTACCTATTTAGGCAAGTAGCTAATTATGTAGGCGAGTAGCTACCAGCGTGGGTAAGTAGCTAGCTATCAGCGTAGGTGAATCGCTATCAGCGTAGGCGAGTAGCTAACCTGTGTAGGCGAGTATCTACCAGCGTAGGTAAGTCGCTACCACCGTAGGTGAGTAGCTTACTTTGTAGGCGAGTAGCTAACCTGTGTAGGCGAGCATCTACCAGCGTAGGTGAGTCGCTACCAGCGTAGGTGAGTAGCTAAACGTGTAGGCGAGTAGCTATCGGCGTAGGTGAGTAGCTACCTATGTAGGCAAGTAGCTAATTATGTAGGCGAGTAGCTACCAGCGTAGGTGAGTAGCTGATAGCGTAGGCGAGTAGCAAACTATGTAGGCGAGTAGCTACCAGCGTAGGTAAGTAGCTACCTATGTAGGCAAATAGCTAATTATGTAGGCGAGTAGCTACCAGCGTAGGTAAGTAGCTAGCTATCAGCGTGGGTGAAAAGCTATCAGCGTAGGTGAGTCGCTACCAGCGTACGTGAGTAGCTAACTATGTAGGCGAGTAGATACCAGCGTGGGTAAGTAGCTAGCTATCAGCGTGGGTTAGTCGCTACCAGCGTAGGTGAGTAGCTAAATGTGTAGGCGGGTAGCTATCGTCGTAGGTGAGTAACTTCCTATGTAGGCGAGTAGCTAATTATGTAGGCGAGTAGCTACCAGGGTGGGTGATTCGCTATACCTGAGTAGGCGAGTCGCTACCAGCGTAGGTGAGTAGCGACGGGAGGAGGCGAGTAGCTAACAGCGTAGGTGAGTCACTACCACCGTAGGTAAGTAGCTAACTATGTAGGCGAGTAGCTAAACATGAGTAGGCAAGTCGTCAGCAGCGTAGGCGAGTAGCTACCAAAGTTGGTGAGTAGCTAACCTGTGAAAGCTAGTATCTACCTTAGTAGACGAGTAGCTACCTGCGTAGGCGAGTAGCTTTACCTGAGTGGGCGAGTCTCTACCAGCGTAGGTGAATAGTTACCTATGTAAGCGAGAAGATAAATATGTAGGCGAGTAGCTACCAGCGTGGGTAAGTAGCTAGCTATCAGCGTAGGCGAGTAGCTACCAGCGTAGGTGAGTAGCTAAATGTGTAGGCGAGTAGCTATTGTCGTAGGTGAGTAGCTACCTATGTAGGCGAGAAGCTAATTATGTAGGCGAGTCGCTACCAGCGTAGGTGAGTCGTTACCACCGTAGGTGAGTAGCTAATAGCGTAGGTGAGTAGCTAAATGTGTAGGCGAGTAGCTATCGGCGTAGGTGAGTAGCTACCTATGTAGGCAAGTAGCTAATTATGTAGGCGAGTAGCTACCAGCGTGGGTAAGTAGCTAGCTATCAATGTGGGTGAAAAGCTACCAGCGTAGGTGAGTCGCTACCAGCGTAGGTGAGTAGCTAAATGTGTAGGCGAGTAGCTATCGTCGTAGGTGAGTAGCTACCTATGTAGGCGAGAAGCTAATTATGTAGGCGAGTAGCTACCAGGGTGGGTGATTCGCTATACCTGAGTAGGCGAGTCGCTACCAGCGTAGGTGAGTAGCCACGGGAGGAGGCGAGAAGCTACCAGCGTAGGTGAGTCGCTACCACCGTAGGTAAGTAGCTAACTATGTAGGCGAGTAGCTAAACCTGAGTAGGCAAGTCGTCAGCAGCGTAGGCGAGTAGCTACCAGGGTGGGTGATTCGCTATACCTGAGTAGGCGAGTCGCTACCAGCGTAGGTGAGTAGCCACGGGAGGAGGCGAGTAGCTACCAGTGTAGGTGAGTCGCTACCACTGTAGGTAAGTCGCTAACTATGTAGGCGAGTAGCTAAACCTGAGTAGGCAAGTCGTCAGCAGCGTAGGCGAGTAGCTACCAAAGTAGGTGAGTAGCTAACCTGCGTAGGCGAGTAGCTTTACCTGAGTGGGCGAGTCGCTACCAGCTTAGGTGAATAGTTACCTATGTAAGCGAGAAGATAAATATGGAGGCGAGTAGCTACCAGCGTGGGTGAGTAGCTAGCTATCAGCGTAGGCGAGTAGCTAATTATGTAGGCGAGAAGCTACCAGCGTAGGTGAGTCGTTACCACCGTAGGTAAATAGCTAACTATGTAGGCGAGTAGCTATACCTAAGTTGACAAGTCGCTACCAGCGTGGGTAAGTAGCTAGCTATCAGTGTGGGTGAAAAGCTACCAGCGTAGGTGAGTTGCTACCAGCGTAGGTGAGTAGCTAAATGTGTAGGCGAGTAGCGATCGGCGTAGGTGAGTAGCTACCTATGTAGGCAAGTAGCTAATTATGTAGGCGAGTTGCTACCAGCGTGGGTAAGTAGCTAGCTATCAGCGTGGGTGAAAAGCTATCAGCGTAGGTGAGTCGCTACCAGCGTAGGTGAGAAGCCAATTGTGTAGGCGAGTAGCTAATTATGTAGGCGAGTAGCTACCAGGGTGGGTGAGTAGCTACCTGAGTATGCGAGTAGCTACCAGCGTAGGTGAGTCGCTATACCTGAGTAGGAGATTCGCTATCATCGTAGGTGAGTCGCTATCAGCGTAGGCGATTAGCTAACTATGTAGGCGAGTAGCTACCAGCGTGGGTGAATCGCTATTAACGTAGGCGAGTAGCTAAATGTGTAGGCGAGTAGCTAATGGCGTCGGCGAGTAGCTACCTGAGGAGACGAGTAGCTACCAGCGTAGGTGAGTCGCTATACCTGAGTAGGAGATTCGCTATCAGCGTAGGTGAATCGCTATCAGCGTAGGCGAGTAGCTAACCTGTGTAGGCGAGTATCTACCAGCGTAGATGAGTCGCTACCAGCGTTGGCGAGTAGCTAACTATGAAAGCGAGTAGCTACCAGCATAGGTGAGTCGCTATACCTGAGAAGGCGAGGTGCTACCAGCGTAAGCGATTAGCTAACTATGTAGGCGAGTAGCTACCAGCGTGGGTGAATCGCTATCAGCGTAGGCGAGTAGCTAAATGTGTAGGCGAGTAGCTATCGGCGTCGGCGAGTAGCGACCTGAGTACGCAAGTAGCTACCAGCGTAGGTGAGTCGCTATACCTGAGTAGGAGATTCGCTATCATCGTAGGTGCGTTGCTATCAGCGTAGGCGATTAGCTAACTATGTAGGCAAGTAGCTACCAGCGTGGGTGAATCGCTATTAACGTAGGCGAGTAGCTAAATGTGAAGCGAGTAGCTATCAGCGTAGGCGAGCATCTACCAGCGTAGGTGAGTAGCTAAATGTGTAGGCGAGTAGCGATCTGCGTAGGTGAGTAGCTACCTATGTAGGCAAGTAGCTAATTATGTAGGCTAGTAGCTACCAGCGTGGGTAAGTAGCTAGCTATCAGCGTGGGTGAAAAGCTATCAGCGTAGGTGAGTCGCTACCAGCGTAGGTGAGAAGCCAATTGTGTAGGCGAGTAGCTAATTATGTAGGCGAGTAGCTACCAAGGTGGGTGAGTAGCTACCTGAGTATGCGAGTAGCTACCAGCGTAGGTGAGTCGCTATACCTGAGTAGGAGATTCGCTATCATCGTGGGTGAATCGCTTTCAGCGTAGGCGAGTAGCTAAATGTGTAGGCGAGTAGCTAATGGCGTCGGCGAGTAGCTACCTGAGGAGACGAGTAGCTACCAGCGTAGGTGAGTCGCTATACCTGAGTAGGAGATTCGCTATCAGCGTAGGTGAATCGCTATCAGCGTAGGCGAGTAGCTAACCTGTGTAGGCGAGTATCTACCAGCGTAGGTGAGTCGCTACCAGCGTAGGCGAGTAGCAAACTATGAAAGCGAGTAGCTACCAGCGTAGGTGAGTCGCTACCACCGTAGGTGAGTAGCTACCAGCGTAGGTGAGTCGCTACCACCGTAGGTGAGTAGCTACCAGCGTAGGTGAGTCGCTAAATGTGAAGCGAGTAGCTATCAGCGTAGGCGAGTAGCTAACCTGTGTAGGCGAGTATCTACCAGCGTAGGTGAGTCGCTACCACCGTAGGTGAGTAGCTTACTTTGTAGGCGAGTAGCTAACCTGTGTAGGCGAGCATCTACCAGCGTAGGTGAGTCGCTACCAGCGTAGGTGAGTAGCTAAATGTGTAGGCGAGTAGCGATCGGCGTAGGTGAGTAGCTACCTATGTAGTCAAGTAGCTAATTATGTAGGCGAGTTGCTACCAGCGTGGGTAAGTAGCTAGCTATCAGCAAGGGTGAAAAGCTATCAGCGTAGGTGAGTCGCTACCAGCGTAGGTGAGAAGCCAATTGTGTAGGCGAGTAGCTTATTATGTAGGCGAGTAGCTACCAAGGTGGGTGAGTAGCTACCTGAGTATGCGAGTAGCTACCAGCGTAGGTGAGTCGCTATACCTGAGTAGGAGATTCGCTATCAGCGTAGGTGAATCGCTATCAGCGTAGGCGAGTAGCTAACCTGTGTAGGCGAGTATCTACCAGCGTAGGTGAGTCGCTACCAGCGTAGGCGAGTAGCTTACTATGAAAGCGAGTAGGTACCAGCGTAGGTGAGTCGCTACCACCGTAGGTGAGTAGCTACCAGCGTAGGTGAGTCGCTAATTGTGTTGGCGAGTAGCTAATTATGTAGGCGAGTAGCTACCAGGGTGGGTGAGTAGCTACCTGAGTATGCGAGTAGCTACCAGCGTAGGTGAGTCGCTATACCTGAGTAGGAGATTCGCTATCATCGTAGGTGAGTCGCTATCAGCGTAGGCGATTAGCTAACTATGTAGGCGAGTAGCTACCAGCGTGGGTGAATCGCTATTAGCGTAGGCGAGTAGCTAAATGTGAAGCGAGTAGCTATCAGCGTAGGCGAGTAGCTAACCTGTGTAGGCGAGTATCTACCAGCGTAGGTGAGTCGCTACCACCGTAGGTGAGTAGCTTACTTTGTAGGCGAGTAGCTAACCTGTGTAGGCGAGCATCTACCAGCGTAGGTGAGTCGCTACCAGCGTAGGTGAGTAGCTAAATGTGTAGGCGAGTAGCGATCGGCGTAGGTGAGTAGCTACCTAAGTAGTCAAGTAGCTAATTATGTAGGCGAGTTGCTACCAGCGTGGGTAAGTAGCTAGCTATCAGCGTGGGTGAAAAGCTATCAGCGTAGGTGAGTCGCTACCAGCGTAGGTGAGAAGCCAATTGTGTAGGCGAGTAGCTTATTATGTAGGCGAGTAGCTACCCAGGTGGGTGAGTAGCTACCTGAGTATGCGAGTAGCTACCAGCGTAGGTGAGTCGCTATACCTGGGTAGGAGATTCGCTATCATCGTGGGTGAATCGCTATCAGCGTAGGCGAGTAGCTAAATAAGTAGGCGAGTAGCTATCGGCGTCGGCGAGTAGCTACCTGAGGAGACGAGTAGCTACCAGCGTAGGTGAGTCGCTATAACTGAGTAGGTGATTCGCTACCAGCGTAGGTGAATCGCTATCAGCGTAGGCGAGTAGCTAACCTGTGTAGGCGAGTATCGACCAGCAAAGGTGAGTCGCTACCAGCGTAGGCGAGTAGCAAACTATGAAAGCGAGTAGCTACCAGCGTAGGTGAGTCGCTACCACCGTAGGTGAGTAGCTACCAGCGTAGGTGAGTCGCTAATTGTGTTGGCGAGTACCTAATTATGTAGGCGAGTAGCTACCAGGGTGGGTGAGTAGCTACCTGAGTATGCGAGTAGCTACCAGCGTAGGAGATTCGCTATCATCGTAGGTGAGTCGCTATCAGCGTAGGCGATTAGCTAACTATGTAGGCGAGTATCTACCTGCGTAGGTGAGTCGCTACCAGCGTTGGCGAGTAGCTAACTATGAAAGCGAGTAGCTACCAGCATAGGTGAGTCGCTATACCTGAGAAGGCGAGGTGCTACCAGCGTAAGCGATTAGCTAACTATGTAGGCGAGTAGCTACCAGCGTGGGTGAATCGCTATCAGCGTAGGCGACTAGCTAAATGTGTAGGCGAGTAGCTATCGGCGTCGGCGAGTAGCTACCTGAGGAGACGAGTAGCTACCAGCGTAGGTGAGTCGCTATACCTGAGTAGGAGATTCGCTATCAGCGTAGGTGAATCGCTATCAGCGTAGGCGAGTAGCTAACCTGTGTAGGCGAGTATCTACCAGCGTAGGTGAGTCGCTACCAGCGTAGGCGAGTAGCAAACTATGAAAGCAAGTAACTACCAGCGTAGGTGAGTCGCTACCACCGTAGGTGAGTAGCTACCAGCGTAGGTGAGTCGCTAATTGTGTTGGCGAGTAGCTAATTATGTAGGCGAGTAGCTACCAGGGTGGGTGAGTAGCTACCTGAGTATGCGAGTAGCTACCAGCGTAGGTGAGTCGCTATACCTGAGTAGGAGATTCGCTATCATCGTAGGTGAGTCGCTATCAGCGTAGGCGATTAGCTAACTATGTAGGCGAGTAGCTACCAGCGTGGGTGAATCGCTATTAGCGTAGGCGAGTAGCTAAATGTGAAGCGAGTAGCTATCAGCAAAGGCGAGTAGCTAACCTGTGTAGGCGAGTATCTACCAGCGTAGGTGAGTCGCTACCACCGTAGGTGAGTAGCTTACTTTGTAGGCGAGTAGCTAACCTGTGTAGGCGAGCATCTACCAGCGTAGGTGAGTCGCTACCAGTGTAGGTGAGTAGCTAAATGTGTAGGCGAGTAGCGATCGGCGTAGGTGAGTAGCTACCTATGTAGTCAAGTAGCTAATTATGTAGGCGAGTTGCTACCAGCGTGGGTAAGTAGCTAGCTATCAGCAAGGGTGAAAAGCTATCAGCGTAGGTGAGTCGCCACCAGCGTAGGTGAGAAGCCAATTGTGTAGGCGAGTAGCTTATTATGTAGGCGAGTAGCTACCAAGGTGGGTGAGTAGCAACCTGAGTATGCGAGTAGCTACCAGCGTAGGTGAGTCGCTATACCTGAGTAGGAAATTCGCTATCATCGTGGGTGAATCGCTATCAGCGTAGGCGAGTAGCTAAATGTGTAGGCGAGTAGCTAGCGGCGTCGGCGAGTAGCTACCTGAGGAGACGAGTAGCTACCAGCGTAGGTGAGTCGCTATACCTGAGTAGGAGATTCGCTATCAGCGTAGGTGAATCGCTATCAGCGTAGGCGAGTAGCTAACCTGTGTAGGCGAGTATCTACCAGCGTAGATGAGTCGCTACCAGCGTAGGCGAGTAGCAAACTATGAAAGCGAGTAGCTACCAGCGTAGGTGAGTCGCTACCACCGTAGGTGAGTAGCTACCAGCGTAGGTGAGTCGCTAATTGTGTTGGCGAGTACCTAATTATGTAGGCGAGTAGCTACCAGGGTGGGTGAGTAGCTACCTGAGTATGCGAGTAGCTACCAGCGTAGGAGATTCGCTATCATCGTAGGTGAGTCGCTATCAGCGTAGGCGATTAGCTAACTATGTAGGCGAGTATCTACCAGCGTAGGTGAGTCGCTACCAGCGTTAGCGAGTAGCTAACTATGAAAGCGAGTAGCTACCAGCATAGGTGAGTCGCTATACCCGAGAAGGCGAGTCGCTACCAGCGTAAGCGATTAGCTAACTATGTAGGCGAGTAGCTACCAGCGTGGGTGAATCGCTATCAGCGTAGGCGAGTAGCTAAATGTGTAGGCGAGTAGCTATCGGCGTCGGCGAGTAGCTACCTGAGGAGACGAGTAGCTACCAGCGTAGGTGAGTCGCTATACCTGAGTAGGAGATTCGCTATCAGCGTAGGTGAATCGCTATCAGCGTAGGCGAGTAGCTAACCTGTGTAGGCGAGTATCTACCAGCGTAGGTGAGTCGCTACCAGCGTAGGCGAGTAGCTTACTATGAAAGCGAGTAGGTACCAGCGTAGGTGAGTTGCTACCACCGTAGGTGAGTAGCTACCAGCATAGGTGAAACGCTATACCTGAGTAGGAGATTCGCTATCATCGTAGGTGAGTCGCTACCAGCGTAGGCGATTAGCTAACTATGTAGGCGAGTAGCTATCAGCGTGGGTGAATCGCTATCAGCGTAGGCGAGTAGCTAAATGTGTAGGCGAGTAGCTACCAGGGTGGGTGAGTAGCTACCTGAGTATGCGAGTATCTACCAGCGTAGGTGAGTCGCTACCACCGTAGGTGAGTAGCTTAATTTGTAGGCGAGTAGCTAACCTGTGTAGGCGAGCATCTACCAGCGTAGGTGAGTCGCTACCAGCGTAGGTGAGTAGCTAAATGTGTAGGCGAGTAGCGATCGGCGTAGGTGAGTAGCTACCTATGTAGGCAAGTAGCTAATTATGTAGGCGAGTTGCTACCAGCGTGGGTAAGTAGCTAGCTATCAGCGTGGGTGAAAAGCTATCAGCGTAGGTGAGTCGCTACCAGCGTAGGTGAGAAGCCAATTGTGTAGGCGAGTAGCTTATTATTTAGGCGAGTAGCTACCAAGGTGGGTGAGTAGCTACCTGAGTATGCGAGTAGCTACCAGCGTAGGTGAGTCACTATACCTGAGTAGGAGATTCGCTATCATCGTGGGTGAATCGCTATCAGCGTAGGCGAGTAGCTAAATGTGTAGGCGAGTAGCTATCGGCGTCGGCGAGTAGCTACCTGAGGAGACGAGTAGCTACCAGCGTAGGTGAGTCGCTATACCTGAGTAGGAGATTCGCTATCAGCGTAGGTGAATCGCTATCAGCGTAGGCGAGTAGCTAACCTGTGTAGGCGAGTATCTACCAGCGTAGGTGAGTCGCTACCAGCGTAGGCGAGTAGCAAACTATGAAAGCAAGTAGCTACCAGCGTAGGTGAGTCGCTACCACCGTAGGTGAGTAGCTACCAGCGTAGGTGAGTCGCTAATTGTGTTGGCGAGTAGCTAATTATGTAGGCGAGTAGCTACCAGGGTGGGTGAGTAGCTACCTGAGTATGCGAGTAGCTACCAGCGTAGGTGAGTCGCTATACCTGAGTAGGAGATTCGCTATCATCGTAGGTGAGTCGCTATCAGCGTAGGCGATTAGCTAACTATGTAGGCGAGTAGCTACCAGCGTGGGTGAATCGCTATTAGCGTAGGCGAGTAGCTAAATGTGAAGCGAGTAGCTATCAGCGTAGGCGAGTAGCTAACCTGTGTAGGCGAGTATCTACCAGCGTAGGTGAGTCGCTACCACCGTAGGTGAGTAGCTTACTTTGTAGGCGAGTAGCTAACCTGTGTAGGCGAGCATCTACCAGCGTAGGTGAGTCGCTACCAGCGTAGGTGAGTAGCTAAATGTGTAGGCGAGTAGCGATCGGCGTAGGTGAGTAGCTACCTATGTAGTCAAGTAGCTAATTATGTAGGCGAGTTGCTACCAGCGTGGGTAAGTAGCTAGCTATCAGCAAGGGTGAAAAGCTATCAGCGTAGGTGAGTCGCTACCAGCGTAGGTGAGAAGCCAATTGTGTAGGCGAGTAGCTTATTATGTAGGCGAGTAGCTACCAAGGTGGGTTAGTAGCTACCTGAGTATGCGAGTAGCTACCAGCGTAGGTGAGTCGCTATACCTGAGTAGGAAATTCGCTATCATCGTGGGTGAATCGCTATCAGCGTAGGCGAGTAGCTAAATGTGTAGGCGAGTAGCTAGCGGCGTCGGCGAGTAGCTACCAGAGGAGACGAGTAGCTACCAGCGTAGGTGAGTCGCTATACCTGAGTAGGAGATTCGCTATCAGCGTAGGTGAATCGCTATCAGCGTAGGCGAGTAGCTAACCTGTGTGGGCGAGTATCTACCAGCGTAGATGAGTCGCTACCAGCTTAGGCGAGTAGCAAACTATGAAAGCGAGTAGCTACCAGCGTAGGTGAGTCGCTACCACCGTAGGTGAGTAGCTACCAGCGTAGGTGAGTCGCTAATTGTGTTGACGAGTACCTAATTATGTAGGCGAGTAGCTACCAGGGTGGGTGAGTAGCTACCTGAGTATGCGAGTAGCTACCAGCGTAGGAGATTCGCTATCATCGTAGGTGAGTCGCTATCAGCGTAGGCGATTAGCTAACTATGTAGGCGAGTATCTACCAGCGTAGGTGAGTCGCTACCAGCGTTGGCGAGTAGCTAACTATGAAAGCGAGTAGCTACCAGCATAGGTGAGTCGCTATACCTGAGAAAGCGAGTCGCTACCAGCGTAAGCGATTAGCTAACTATGTAGGCGAGTAGCTACCAGCGTGGGTGAATCGCTATCAGCGTAGGCGAGTAGCTAAATGTGTAGGCGAGTAGCTATCGGCGTCGGCGAGTAGCTACCTGAGGAGACGAGTAGCTACCAGCGTAGGTGAGTCGCTATACCTGAGTAGGAGATTCGCTATCAGCGTAGGTGAATCGCTATCAGCGTAGGCGAGTAGCTAACCTGTGTAGGCGAGTATCTACCAGCGTAGGTGAGTCGCTACCAGCGTAGGCGAGTAGCTTACTATGAAAGCGAGTAGGTACCAGCGTAGGTGAGTCGCTACCACCGTAGGTGAGTAGCTACCAGCGTAGGTGAGTCGCTAATTGTGTTGGCGAGTAGCTAATTATGTAGGCGAGTAGCTACCAGGGTGGGTGAGTAGCTACCTGAGTATGCGAGTAGCTACCAGCGTAGGTGAGTCGCTATACCTGAGTAGGAGATTCGCTATCATCGTAGGTGAGTCGCTATCAGCGTAGGCGATTAGCTAACTATGTAGGCGAGTAGCTACCAGCGTGGGTGAATCGCTATTAGCGTAGGCGAGTAGCTAAATGTGAAGCGAGTAGCTATCAGCGTAGGCGAGTAGCTAACCTGTGTAGGCGAGTATCTACCAGCGTAGGTGAGTCGCTACCACCGTAGGTGAGTAGCTTACTTTGTAGGCGAGTAGCTAACCTGTGTAGGCGAGCATCTACCAGCGTAGGTGAGTCGCTACCAGCGTAGGTGAGTAGCTACCTAAGTAGTCAAGTAGCTAATTATGTAGGCGAGTTGCTACCAGCGTGGGTAAGTAGCTAGCTATCAGCGTGGGTGAAAAGCTATCAGCGTAGGTGAGTCGCTACCAGCGTAGGTGAGAAGCCAATTGTGTAGGCGAGTAGCTTATTATGTAGGCGAGTAGCTACCCAGGTGGGTGAGTAGCTACCTGAGTATGCGAGTAGCTACCAGCGTAGGTGAGTCGCTATACCTGGGTAGGAGATTCGCTATCATCGTGGGTGAATCGCTATCAGCGTAGGCGAGTAGCTAAATAAGTAGGCGAGTAGCTATCGGCGTCGGCGAGTAGCTACCTGAGGAGACGAGTAGCTACCAGCGTAGGTGAGTCGCTATAACTGAGTAGGAGATTCGCTATCAGCGTAGGTGAATCGCTATCAGCGTAGGCGAGTAGCTAACCTGTGTAGGCGAGTATCGACCAGCAAAGGTGAGTCGCTACCAGCGTAGGCGAGTAGCAAACTATGAAAGCGAGTAGCTACCAGCGTAGGTGAGTCGCTACCACCGTAGGTGAGTAGCTACCAGCGTAGGTGAGTCGCTAATTGTGTTGGCGAGTACCTAATTATGTAGGCGAGTAGCTACCAGGGTGGGTGAGTAGCTACCTGAGTATGCGAGTAGCTACCAGCGTAGGAGATTCGCTATCATCGTAGGTGAGTCGCTATCAGCGTAGGCGATTAGCTAACTATGTAGGCGAGTATCTACCTGCGTAGGTGAGTCGCTACCAGCGTTGGCGAGTAGCTAACTATGAAAGCGAGTAGCTACCAGCATAGGTGAGTCGCTATACCTGAGAAGGCGAGGTGCTACCAGCGTAAGCGATTAGCTAACTATGTAGGCGAGTAGCTACCAGCGTGGGTGAATCGCTATCAGCGTAGGCGACTAGCTAAATGTGTAGGCGAGTAGCTATCGGCGTCGGCGAGTAGCTACCTGAGGAGACGAGTAGCTACCAGCGTAGGTGAGTCGCTATACCTGAGTAGGAGATTCGCTATCAGCGTAGGTGAATCGCTATCAGCGTAGGCGAGTAGCTAACCTGTGTAGGCGAGTATCTACCAGCGTAGGTGAGTCACTACCAGCGTAGGCGATTAGCTAACTATGTAGGCGAGTAGCTACCAGCGTGGGTGAATCGCTATCAGCGTAGGCGAGTAGCTAAATGTGTAGGCGAGTAGCTATCGGCGTCGGCGAGTAGCTACCTGAGGAGACGAGTAGCTACCAGCGTAGGTGAGTCGCTATACCTGAGTAGGAGATTCGCTATCAGCGTAGGTGAATCGCTATCAGCGTAGGCGAGTAGCTAACCTGTGTAGGCGAGTATCTACCAGCGTAGGTGAGTCGCTACCAGCGTAGGCGAGTAGCTTACTATGAAAGCGAGTAGGTACCAGCGTAGGTGAGTCGCTACCACCGTAGGTGAGTAGCTACCAGCGTAGGTGAGTCGCTAATTGTGTTGGCGAGTAGCTAATTATGTAGGCGAGTAGCTACCAGGGTGGGTGAGTAGCTACCTGAGTATGCGAGTAGCTACCAGCGTAGGTGAGTCGCTATACCTGAGTAGGAGATTCGCTATCATCGTAGGTGAGTCGCTATCAGCGTAGGCGATTAGCTAACTATGTAGGCGAGTAGCTACCAGCGTGGGTGAATCGCTATTAGCGTAGGCGAGTAGCTAAATGTGAAGCGAGTAGCTATCAGCGTAGGCGAGTAGCTAACCTGTGTAGGCGAGTATCTACCACCGTAGGTGAGTAGCTTACTTTGTAGGCGAGTAGCTAACCTGTGTAGGCGAGCATCTACCAGCGTAGGTGAGTCGCTACCAGCGTAGGTGAGTAGCTAAATGTGTAGGCGAGTAGCGATCGGCGTAGGTGAGTAGCTACCTAAGTAGTCAAGTAGCTAATTATGTAGGCGAGTTGCTACCAGCGTGGGTAAGTAGCTAGCTATCAGCGTGGGTGAAAAGCTATCAGCGTAGGTGAGTCGCTACCAGCGTAGGTGAGAAGCCAATTGTGTAGGCGAGTAGCTTATTATGTAGGCGAGTAGCTACCCAGGTGGGTGAGTAGCTACCTGAGTATGCGAGTAGCTACCAGCGTAGGTGAGTCGCTATACCTGGGTAGGAGATTCGCTATCATCGTGGGTGAATCGCTATCAGCGTAGGCGAGTAGCTAAATAAGTAGGCGAGTAGCTATCGGCGTCGGCGAGTAGCTACCTGAGGAGACGAGTAGCTACCAGCGTAGGTGAGTCGCTATAACTGAGTAGGAGATTCGCTATCAGCGTAGGTGAATCGCTATCAGCGTAGGCGAGTAGCTAACCTGTGTAGGCGAGTATCGACCAGCAAAGGTGAGTCGCTACCAGCGTAGGCGAGTAGCAAACTATGAAAGCGAGTAGCTACCAGCGTAGGTGAGTCGCTACCACCGTAGGTGAGTAGCTACCAGCGTAGGTGAGTCGCTAATTGTGTTGGCGAGTACCTAATTATGTAGGCGAGTAGCTACCAGGGTGGGTGAGTAGCTACCTGAGTATGCGAGTAGCTACCAGCGTAGGAGATTCGCTATCATCGTAGGTGAGTCGCTATCAGCGTAGGCGATTAGCTAACTATGTAGGCGAGTATCTACCTGCGTAGGTGAGTCGCTACCAGCGTTGGCGAGTAGCTAACTATGAAAGCGAGTAGCTACCAGCATAGGTGAGTCGCTATACCTGAGAAGGCGAGGTGCTACCAGCGTAAGCGATTAGCTAACTATGTAGGCGAGTAGCTACCAGCGTGGGTGAATCGCTATCAGCGTAGGCGAGTAGCTAAATGTGTAGGCGAGTAGCTATCGGCGTCGGCGAGTAGCTACCTGAGGAGACGAGTAGCTACCAGCGTAGGTGAGTCGCTATACCTGAGTAGGAGATTCGCTATCAGCGTAGGTGAATCGCTATCAGCGTAGGCGAGTAGCTAACCTGTGTAGGCGAGTATCTACCAGCGTAGGTGAGTCACTACCAGCGTAGGCGAGTAGCTTACTATGAAAGCGAGTAGGTACCAGCGTAGGTGAGTCGCTACCACCGTAGGTGAGTAGCTACCAGCATAGGTGAGTCGCTTTACCTGAGTAGGAGATTCGCTATCATCGTAGGTGAGTAGCTACCAGCGTAGGCGATTAGCTAACTATGTAGGCGAGTAGCTACCAGCGTGGGTGAATCGCTATCAGCGTAGGCGAGTAGCTAAATGTGTAGGCGAGTAGCTACCAGGGTGGGTGAGTAGCTACCTGAGTATGCGAGTAGCTACCAGCGTAGGTGAGTCGCTATACCTGAGTAGGAGATTCGCTATCAGCGTAGGTGAATCGCTATCAGCGTAGGCGAGTAGCTTACCTGTGTAGGTGAGCATCTACCAGCGTAGGTGAGTCGCTACCAGCGTAGGTGAGTAGCTAAATGTGTAGGCGAGTAGCTATCGGCGTAGGTGAGTAGCTACCTATGTAGGCAAGTAGCCAATTATGTAGGCGAATAGCTACCAGCGTGGGTAAGTAGCTAGCTATCAGCGTGGGTGAAAAGCTATCAGCGTAGGTGAGTCGCTACCAGCGTAGGTGAGAAGCCAATTGTGTAGGCAAGTAGCTAATTATGTAGGCGAGTAGCTACCAAGGTGGGTGAGTAGCTACCTGAGTATGCGAGTAGCTACCAGCGTAGGTGAGTCGCTATACCTGAGTAGGAGATTCGTTATCATCGTAGGTGAGTCGCTACCAGCGTAGGTGAGTCGCTATACCTGAGTAGGCGAGTCGCTATCAGTGTAGGTGAGCTGCTACCAGCGCAGGCGAGTAGCTAACTATGTAAGCGAGTAGCTACCAGCGTGGGTGAATCGCTATCAGCGTAGGCGAGTAGCTAAATGTGTAGGCGAGTAGCTATAGGCGTAGGCGAGTAGTTATCAGCGTAGGTAAGTCGCTATCAGCGTAAGTAAGTAGCTAACTCTGAAAGCGAGCATCTACCAGCGTAGGTGAGTCACTACCAGCGTAGGTGAGAAGCTAAATGTGTAGGCGAGTAGCTATCAGCGTGGGTGAAAAGCTACCAGCGTAGGTGAGTCGCTAATTGTGTAGGCGAGTAGCTAATTATGTAGGCGAGTAGCTACCAGGGTGGGTGAGTAGCTACCTGAGTATGCGAGTAGCTACCAGCGTAGGTGAGTCACTATACCTGAGTAGGAGATTCGCTATCATCGTAGGTGAGTCGCTATCAGCGTAGGCGATTAGCTAACTATGTAGGCGAGTAGCTACCAGCGTGGGTGAATCGCTATTAGCGTAGGCGAATAGCTAAATGTGAAGCGAGTAGCTATCAGCGTAGGCGAGTAGCTAACCTGTGTAGGCGAGTATCTACCAGCGTAGGTGAGTCGCTACCACCGTAGGTGAGTAGCTTACTTTGTAGGCGAGTAGCTAACCTGTGTAGGCGAGCATCTACCAGCGTAGGTGAGTCGCTACCAGCGTAGGTGAGTAGCTAAATGTGTAGGCGAGTAGCGATCGGCGTAGGTGAGTAGCTACCTATGTAGGCAAGTAGCTAATTATGTAGGCGAGTTGCTACCAGCGTGAGTAAGTAGCTAGCTATCAGCGTGGGTGAAAAGCTATCAGCGTAGGTGAGTCGCTACCAGCGTAGGTGAGAAGCCAATTGTGTAGGCGAGTAGCTAATTATGTAGGCGAGTAGCTACCAGGGTGGGTGAGTAGCTACCTGAGTATGCGAGTAGCTACCAGCGTAGGTGAGTCGCTATACCTGAGTAGGAGATTCGCTATCATCGTAGGTGAGTCGCTATCAGCGTAGGCGATTAGCTAACTATGTAGGCGAGTAGCTACCAGCGTGGGTGAATCGCTATTAACGTAGGCGAGTAGCTAAATGTGAAGCGAGTAGCTATCAGCGTAGGCGAGTAGCTAACCTGTGTAGGCGAGCATCTACCAGCGTAGGAGAGTCGTTACCAGCGTAGGTGAGTAGCTAAATGTGTAGGCGAGTAGCGAACGGCGTAGGTGAGTAGCTACCTATGTAGGCAAGTAGCTATCAGCGTGGGTGAAAAGCTATCAGCGTAGGTGAGTCGCTACCAGCGTAGGTGAGAAGCCAATTGTGTAGGCGAGTAGCTTATTATGTAGGCGAGTAGCTACCAAGGTGGGTGAGTAGCTACCTGAGTATGCGAGTAGCTACCAGCGTAGGTAAGTCGCTATACCTGAGTAGGAGATTCGCTATCATCGTGGGTGAATCGCTATCAGCGTAGGCGAGTAGCTAAATGTGTAGGCGAGTAGCTATCGGCGTCGGCGAGTAGCTACCTGAGGAGACGAGTAGCTACCAGCGTAGGTGAGTCGCTATACCTGAGTAGGAGATTCGCTATCAGCGTAGGTGAATCGCTATCAGCGTAGGCGAGTAGCTAACCTGTGTAGGCGAGTATCTACCAGCGTAGGTGAGTCGCTACCACCGTAGGTGAGTAGCTACCAGCGTAGGTGAGTCGCTAATTGTGTTGGCGAGTAGCTAATTATGTAGGCGAGTAGCTACCAGGGTGGGTGAGTAGCTACCTGAGTATGCGATTAGCTACCAGCGTAGGTGAGTCGCTATACCTGAGTAGGAGATTCGCTATCATCGTAGGTGAGTCGCTATCAGCGTAGGCGATTAGCTAACTATGTAGGCGAGTAGCTACCAGCGTGGGTGAATCGCTATTAGCGTAGGCGAGTAGCTAAATGTGAAGCGAGTAGCTATCAGCGTAGGCGAGTAGCTAACCTGTGTAGGCGAGTATCTACCAGCGTAGGTGAGTCGCTACCACCGTAGGTGAGTAGCTTACTTTGTAGGCGAGTAGCTAACTTGTGTAGGCGAGCATCTACCAGCGTAGGTGAGTCGCTACCAGCGTAGGTGAGTAGCTAAATGTGTAGGCGAGTAGCTACCAGCGTAGGTGAGTCGCTACCACCGTAGTTGAGTAGCTAATAGCGTAGGCGAGTAGCAAACTATGTAGGCGAGTAGCTACCAGCGTGGGTAAATCGCTATCAGCGTAGGCGAGTAGCTAAATGTGTAGACCAGGGTGGGTGAGTAGCTAACTGAGTATGCGAGTAGCTACCAGCGTAGGTGAGTAACTTACCTGTGTAGGTGAGTATCTACCTGCGTAGGCGAGTAGCTATACCTGAGTGGGTGAGTCGCTACCAGCGTAGGTGAGTAGCTACCTATGTAAGCGAGAAGCTAATTATGGAGGCGGGTAGCTACCAGCGTGGGTGAGTCGCTATACCTGAGTAGGAGATTCGCTATCAGCGTAGGTGAGTCGCTACCAGCGTAGGCGATTAGCTAACTATGTAGGCGAGTAGCTACCAGCGTAGGTGAATCGCTATCAGCGTAGGCGAGTAGCTAACTATGTAAGCGAATAGCTACCAACGTAGGTGAGTAGCTACCTATGTAGGCAAGTAGCTAATTATGTAGGCGAGTAGCTACCAGCGTGGTTAAGTAGCTAGCTATCAGCGTGGGTGAAAATCTACCAGCGTAGGTGAGTAACTTTCTATGTAGGCGAGTAGCTAATAATGAAGGCGAGTAGCTAACTATGTAGGCGAGTAGCTACCAGCGTGGGTGAATCGTTATCAGCGTAGGTGAGTCGCTTTACCTGAGTAGGCGAGTCGCTATCAGTGTAGATGAGTCGCTACCAGCGTAGGCGAGTAACTTACTATGAAAGCGAGTAGGTACCAGCGTAGGTGAGTCGCTACCACCGTAGGTGAATAGCTACCAGCATAGGTGAGTCGCTATACCTGAGTAGGAGATTCGCTATCAGCGTAGGTGAATCGCTATCAGCGTAGGCGAGTAGCTAACCTGTGTAGGCGAGTATCTACCAGCAAAGGTGAGTCGCTACCAGCGTAGGCGAGTAGCAAACTATGAAAGCGAGTAGCTACCAGCGTAGGTGAGTCGCTACCACCGTAGGTGAGTAGCTACCAGCGTAGGTGAGTCGCTAATTGTGTTGGCGAGTACCTAATTATGTAGGCGAGTAGCTACCAGGGTGGGTGAGTAGCTACCTGAGTATGCGAGTAGCTACCAGCGTAGGAGATTCGCTATCATCGTAGGTGAGTCGCTATCAGCGTAGGCGATTAGCTAACTATGTAGGCGAGTATCTACCTGCGTAGGTGAGTCGCTACCAGCGTTGGCGAGTAGCTAACTATGAAAGCGAGTAGCTACCAGCATAGGTGAGTCGCTATACCTGAGAAGGCGAGGTGCTACCAGCGTAAGCGATTAGCTAACTATGTAGGCGAGTAGCTACCAGCGTGGGTGAATCGCTATCAGCGTAGGCGAGTAGCTAAATGTGTAGGCGAGTAGCTATCGGCGTCGGCGAGTAGCTACCTGAGGAGACGAGTAGCTACCAGCGTAGGTGAGTCGCTATACCTGAGTAGGAGATTCGCTATCAGCGTAGGTGAATCGCTATCAGCGTAGGCGAGTAGCTAACCTGTGTAGGCGAGTATCTACCAGCGTAGGTGAGTCACTACCAGCGTAGGCGAGTAGCTTACTATGAAAGCGAGTAGGTACCAGCGTAGGTGAGTCGCTACCACCGTAGGTGAGTAGCTACCAGCATAGGTGAGTCGCTTTACCTGAGTAGGAGATTCGCTATCATCGTAGGTGAGTAGCTACCAGCGTAGGCGATTAGCTAACTATGTAGGCGAGTAGCTACCAGCGTGGGTGAATCGCTATCAGCGTAGGCGAGTAGCTAAATGTGTAGGCGAGTAGCTACCAGGGTGGGTGAGTAGCTACCTGAGTATGCGAGTAGCTACCAGCGTAGGTGAGTCGCTATACCTGAGTAGGAGATTCGCTATCAGCGTAGGTGAATCGCTATCAGCGTAGGCGAGTAGCTTACCTGTGTAGGTGAGCATCTACCAGCGTAGGTGAGTCGCTACCAGCGTAGGTGAGTAGCTAAATGTGTAGGCGAGTAGCTATCGGCGTAGGTGAGTAGCTACCTATGTAGGCAAGTAGCCAATTATGTAGGCGAATAGCTACCAGCGTGGGTAAGTAGCTCAAAGTCAAAGTCAAAGTCAAACCATTTATTTAAAATAGGCACATAAGAGGCACTTTTGAACGTCAAAATTTACAAAAAAAATAGAATTGATTCTAGTTGCCCCTTCCAAAAGGTAGTTTCGTATGGAGAAGAATGGGCAAGAAACTCCACCGGTACTCTTTTAAAAATGTTTTACAATATTTTGTTTGATTACATTAATTATATGATTATATGTGAAGACGATGCACCTAGAATAAAATTACTATACCATAATAGGTAAAACGAATTAAAAACTAAGCAATGAAAAATAACTTAATTAAGTATTAGATAGATACGTGGTGTTCACATATTTACAAACATCATACAAGTATGTTTTTCTAAAAAAATAAGTCAGTGTGTGAGTATAGGTTATCACAGAATGTAAAATGAATATCATAAAAATAACAGATTTTACCATAAAAATAGCAACCAGTTTGATTTTGTCTAGACTCTAGATTGTCCTATGGAGCTGGACCAGCATGTTTCCAAGCATTCCTGTCCTGGATATAATCCTCTAACTTGTAATATGCTTGTTTACAAAGTGTACTTTTAATATGTGTTTTAAATTTTCTCTCATTTAATTTCAATATATCACAAGGTATTTTGTTGTAACATTTAACACAGTACCCCATAAAAGATGTATGTACTTTAGATAATCTGAAAAATGGTTGGTCTATTTTATCTTTATTTCTAGTATTAAAATTATGTCTATCGCTTATCTTGTTAAAAATATGTAGATTTTTCCTTACATACATAATATTTTCATAAATGAATTGGCAAGGTACCGTCATAATATTAATCCTTTTAAATAGTTCCCTAAGAGATTCGAGGCGACGGAGATTATAAATTGCTCTGACAGCTCTCTTTTGCAAAATAAAGATGGACTCAATGTCAGCAGCCCGACCCCACAGTAAAATGCCATACGACATAATGCTGTGGAAGTAACTAAAATAAACCAAACGCGCGGTTTCTATATCTGTTAGCTGTCTTATCTTTCTAACAGCATAAGCGGCCGAGCTTAGCCGCCCCGCCAGAGAGGTTATATGTGGTCCCCATTGCAGTTTCTCGTCTATAGTGATTCCTAGGAAAACCGTTTGATTAATAAATTCCAGTTTTTCTCCGTTCAATATGATATCACATTCGCTACTTCTAACATTAGGTAATTTAAATCTAATACATTTGGTTTTTTTTCCATTTAATACCAAATTATTTACCGTAAACCAATCTTGGACCTGAAGAATAGAGTTATTCACTTCGTCAAGATTTTGTGATCGTCGATCTATTTTAAAGATCAATGATGTGTCATCAGCAAATAACACCATCTTCGGTTGATTTTGAAGTACTTGGGGTAAATCATTAATGTAAACTAAAAAGAGGAATGGACCCAATATCGAACCTTGAGGAACGCCCATTGCCATTTCAGACCCTAATGAGTTAACGCCGTTTATTTGAACTTTAACCTTTCTATCTTTTAGGTATGATCTTAGTAAATCAAGAGCTGCATTCCTAATCCCATAGTGCTCTAGTTTCAGCAAAAGTGTCTCATGGTTCACGCAATCGAACGCTTTAGAGAGGTCGCAAAAGATTCCAATGGCATCTTGTGCTTCCTCCCAGGCGTTAAAAATGTTCTTTATTAGGGTAACACCGGCGTCAGTGGTACAACGCCCTTTAGTGAAACCGTACTGCTGTTCATGAAAGATGGATTTTTTATTAAAGTGACGTAACATTTGATTGAGCATCAACTTTTCAAACACCTTACTGAGAACTGGCAGAATTGACACAGGCCTATAATTATTGGGTTCTTTACTATCTCCGGATTTGAACAAAGGAACTACTTTACTGTGTTTCATGAGATCCGGAAAGACTCCTTGATCCACACTGGTGTTAAATATAAAAGCTAAATAGGGCGCAATGGTTTCGATTATAGATCTACAGACTTTTACAGACATGCCCCAGAGATCTTCTGTTAATTTAATTTTAAGATCTTTAAAAGTTTTTATAACAGCCTGGGGGTTTGTATGTTGGAACCTAAATTCCAAAGGGCATACTTTTACATTCTTTCTAAGTAAGGCAGCCGAGAGCGCGGGTGAGGAATTTAAAGTTTCAGTAGTTTTAAGGGAAATATTAGCAAAAAAGTTTTCAAATTCCTGAGCTATTTCTACCTCTGAAGTGATGGGCCCATGTGCAGTTTCTAAATTTAATTCAGTATTACGCTGTTTTTTCCTACCTGTTTCATTATTTATTATTTGCCAGGTAGTTTTTATTTTATCATCAGCTGATTTTATTTTATTGCTAATATAAAGAGCTTTAGCTATTTTGCACACACTTTTAAAAGTTTTTGAATATTTTGCAACATATTGATGAAAGCTTGTATTATTCTTATGTTGCTTTAGGCCATAAAGTTCAAAAAGATTTTCCCTGCTTTTACGAATACCTGGAGTCGCCCAATCACTAAATACGAACTTTGTGTAAATACTTTTAGTCTTTAGTGGAAAAGTGTCATTAAATTGTGAGTTTAATAGTGAAAAGAACTCGGCGTAGAACTCATTTGGGTCACAAATATTATTAAATCTCTGAACACATAATGCACTAGCAGCTAGCTATCAGCGTGGGTGAAAAGCTATCAGCGTAGGTGAGTCGCTACCAGCGTAGGTGAGAAGCCAATTGTGTAGGCAAGTAGCTAATTATGTAGGCGAGTAGCTACCAAGGTGGGTGAGTAGCTACCTGAGTATGCGAGTAGCTACCAGCGTAGGTGAGTCGCTATACCTGAGTAGGAGATTCGTTATCATCGTAGGTGAGTCGCTACCAGCGTAGGTGAGTCGCTATACCTGAGTAGGCGAGTCGCTATCAGTGTAGGTGAGCTGCTACCAGCGCAGGCGAGTAGCTAACTATGTAAGCGAGTAGCTACCAGCGTGGGTGAATCGCTATCAGCGTAGGCGAGTAGCTAAATGTGTAGGCGAGTAGCTATAGGCGTAGGCGAGTAGTTATCAGCGTAGGTAAGTCGCTATCAGCGTAAGTAAGTAGCTTACTCTGAAAGCGAGCATCTACCAGCGTAGGTGAGTCACTACCAGCGTAGGTGAGAAGCTAAATGTGTAGGCGAGTAGCTATCAGCGTGGGTGAAAAGCTACCAGCGTAGGTGAGTCGCTAATTGTGTAGGCGAGTAGCTAATTATGTAGGCGAGTAGCTACCAGGGTGGGTGAGTAGCTACCTGAGTATGCGAGTAGCTACCAGCGTAGGTGAGTCACTATACCTGAGTAGGAGATTCGCTATCATCGTAGGTGAGTCGCTATCAGCGTAGGCGATTAGCTAACTATGTAGGCGAGTAGCTACCAGCGTGGGTGAATCGCTATTAGCGTAGGCGAGTAGCTAAATGTGAAGCGAGTAGCTATCAGCGTAGGCGAGTAGCTTACCTGTGTAGGCGAGTATCTACCAGCGTAGGTGAGTCGCTACCACCGTAGGTGAGTAGCTTACTTTGTAGGCGAGTAGCTAACCTGTGTAGGCGAGCATCTACCAGCGTAGGTGAGTCGCTACCAGCGTAGGTGAGTAGCTAAATGTGTAGGTGAGTAGCGATCGGCGTAGGTGAGTAGCTACCTATGTAGGCAAGTAGCTAATTATGTAGGCGAGTTGCTACCAGCGTGAGTAAGTAGCTAGCTATCAGCGTGGGTGAAAAGCTATCAGCGTAGGTGAGTCGCTACCAGCGTAGGTGAGAAGCCAATTGTGTAGGCGAGTAGCTAATTATGTAGGCGAGTAGCTACCAGGGTGGGTGAGTAGCTACCTGAGTATGCGAGTAGCTACCAGCGTAGGTGAGTCGCTATACCTGAGTAGGAGATTCGCTATCATCGTAGGTGAGTCGCTATCAGCGTAGGCGATTAGCTAACTATGTAGGCGAGTAGCTACCAGCGTGGGTGAATCGCTATTAACGTAGGCGAGTAGCTAAATGTGAAGCGAGTAGCTATCAGCGTAGGCGAGTAGCTAACCTGTGTAGGCGAGCATCTACCAGCGTAGGAGAGTCGCTACCAGCGTAGGTGAGTAGCTAAATGTGTAGGCGAGTAGCGAACGGCGTAGGTGAGTAGCTACCTATGTAGGCAAGTAGCTATCAGCGTGGGTGAAAAGCTATCAGCGTAGGTGAGTCGCTACCAGCGTAGGTGAGAAGCCAATTGTGTAGGCGAGTAGCTTATTATGTAGGCGAGTAGCTACCAAGGTGGGTGAGTAGCTACCTGAGTATGCGAGTAGCTACCAGCGTAGGTAAGTCGCTATACCTGAGTAGGAGATTCGCTATCATCGTGGGTGAATCGCTATCAGCGTAGGCGAGTAGCTAAATGTGTAGGCGAGTAGCTATCGGCGTCGGCGAGTAGCTACCTGAGGAGACGAGTAGCTACCAGCGTAGGTGAGTCGCTATACCTGAGTAGGAGATTCGCTATCAGCGTAGGTGAATCGCTATCAGCGTAGGCGAGTAGCTAACCTGTGTAGGCGAGTATCTACCAGCGTAGGTGAGTCGCTACCACCGTAGGTGAGTAGCTACCAGCGTAGGTGAGTCGCTAATTGTGTTGGCGAGTAGCTAATTATGTAGGCGAGTAGCTACCAGGGTGGGTGAGTAGCTACCTGAGTATGCGATTAGCTACCAGCGTAGGTGAGTCGCTATACCTGAGTAGGAGATTCGCTATCATCGTAGGTGAGTCGCTATCAGCGTAGGCGATTAGCTAACTATGTAGGCGAGTAGCTACCAGCGTGGGTGAATCGCTATTAGCGTAGGCGAGTAGCTAAATGTGAAGCGAGTAGCTATCAGCGTAGGCGAGTAGCTAACCTGTGTAGGCGAGTATCTACCAGCGTAGGTGAGTCGCTACCACCGTAGGTGAGTAGCTTACTTTGTAGGCGAGTAGCTAACTTGTGTAGGCGAGCATCTACCAGCGTAGGTGAGTCGCTACCAGCGTAGGTGAGTAGCTAAATGTGTAGGCGAGTAGCTACCAGCGTAGGTGAGTCGCTACCACCGTAGTTGAGTAGCTAATAGCGTAGGCGAGTAGCAAACTATGTAGGCGAGTAGCTACCAGCGTGGGTAAATCGCTATCAGCGTAGGCGAGTAGCTAAATGTGTAGACCAGGGTGGGTGAGTAGCTAACTGAGTATGCGAGTAGCTACCAGCGTAGGTGAGTAGCTTACCTGTGTAGGTGAGTATCTACCTGCGTAGGCGAGTAGCTATACCTGAGTGGGTGAGTCGCTACCAGCGTAGGTGAGTAGCTACCTATGTAAGCGAGAAGCTAATTATGGAGGCGGGTAGCTACCAGCGTGGGTGAGTCGCTATACCTGAGTAGGAGATTCGCTATCAGCGTAGGTGAGTCGCTACCAGCGTAGGCGATTAGCTAACTATGTAGGCGAGTAGCTACCAGGGTGGGTGAGTAGCTACCTGAGTATGCGAGTAGCTACCAGCGTAGGTGAGTCGCTATACCTGAGTAGGAGATTCGCTATCATCGTAGGTGAGTCGCTATCAGCGTAGGCGATTAGCTAACTATGTAGGCGAGTAGCTACCAGCGTGGGTGAATCGCTATTAACGTAGGCGAGTAGCTAAATGTGAAGCGAGTAGCTATCAGCGTAGGCGAGTAGCTAACCTGTGTAGGCGAGCATCTACCAGCGTAGGAGAGTCGCTACCAGCGTAGGTGAGTAGCTAAATGTGTAGGCGAGTAGCGAACGGCGTAGGTGAGTAGCTACCTATGTAGGCAAGTAGCTATCAGCGTGGGTGAAAAGCTATCAGCGTAGGTGAGTCGCTACCAGCGTAGGTGAGAAGCCAATTGTGTAGGCGAGTAGCTTATTATGTAGGCGAGTAGCTACCAAGGTGGGTGAGTAGCTACCTGAGTATGCGAGTAGCTACCAGCGTAGGTAAGTCGCTATACCTGAGTAGGAGATTCGCTATCATCGTGGGTGAATCGCTATCAGCGTAGGCGAGTAGCTAAATGTGTAGGCGAGTAGCTATCGGCGTCGGCGAGTAGCTACCTGAGGAGACGAGTAGCTACCAGCGTAGGTGAGTCGCTATACCTGAGTAGGAGATTCGCTATCAGCGTAGGTGAATCGCTATCAGCGTAGGCGAGTAGCTAACCTGTGTAGGCGAGTATCTACCAGCGTAGGTGAGTCGCTACCACCGTAGGTGAGTAGCTACCAGCGTAGGTGAGTCGCTAATTGTGTTGGCGAGTAGCTAATTATGTAGGCGAGTAGCTACCAGGGTGGGTGAGTAGCTACCTGAGTATGCGATTAGCTACCAGCGTAGGTGAGTCGCTATACCTGAGTAGGAGATTCGCTATCATCGTAGGTGAGTCGCTATCAGCGTAGGCGATTAGCTAACTATGTAGGCGAGTAGCTACCAGCGTGGGTGAATCGCTATTAGCGTAGGCGAGTAGCTAAATGTGAAGCGAGTAGCTATCAGCGTAGGCGAGTAGCTAACCTGTGTAGGCGAGTATCTACCAGCGTAGGTGAGTCGCTACCACCGTAGGTGAGTAGCTTACTTTGTAGGCGAGTAGCTAACTTGTGTAGGCGAGCATCTACCAGCGTAGGTGAGTCGCTACCAGCGTAGGTGAGTAGCTAAATGTGTAGGCGAGTAGCTACCAGCGTAGGTGAGTCGCTACCACCGTAGTTGAGTAGCTAATAGCGTAGGCGAGTAGCAAACTATGTAGGCGAGTAGCTACCAGCGTGGGTAAATCGCTATCAGCGTAGGCGAGTAGCTAAATGTGTAGACCAGGGTGGGTGAGTAGCTAACTGAGTATGCGAGTAGCTACCAGCGTAGGTGAGTAGCTTACCTGTGTAGGTGAGTATCTACCTGCGTAGGCGAGTAGCTATACCTGAGTGGGTGAGTCGCTACCAGCGTAGGTGAGTAGCTACCTATGTAAGCGAGAAGCTAATTATGGAGGCGGGTAGCTACCAGCGTGGGTGAGTCGCTATACCTGAGTAGGAGATTCGCTATCAGCGTAGGTGAGTCGCTACCAGCGTAGGCGATTAGCTAACTATGTAGGCGAGTAGCTACCAGCGTAGGTGAATCGCTATCAGCGTAGGCGAGTAGCTAACTATGTAAGCGAATAGCTACCAACGTAGGTGAGTAGCTACCTATGTAGGCAAGTAGCTAATTATGTAGGCGAGTAGCTACCAGCGTGGTTAAGTAGCTAGCTATCAGCGTGGGTGAAAATCTACCAGCGTAGGTGAGTAACTTTCTATGTAGGCGAGTAGCTAATAATGAAGGCGAGTAGCTAACTATGTAGGCGAGTAGCTACCAGCGTGGGTGAATCGTTATCAGCGTAGGTGAGTCGCTATACCTGAGTAGGCGAGTCGCTATCAGTGTAGATGAGTCGCTACCAGCGTAGGCGAGTAACCTACTATGAAAGCGAGTAGGTACCAGCGTAGGTGAGTCGCTACCACCGTAGGTGAATAGCTACCAGCATAGGTGAGTCGCTATACCTGAGTAGGAGATTCGCTATCATCGTAGGTGAGTCGCTACCAGCGTAGGCGATTAGCTAACTATGTAGGCGAGTAGCTACCAGCGTGGGTGAATCGCTATCAGCGTAGGCGAGTAGCTAAATGTGTAGGCGAGTAGCTATCGGCGTAGGCGAGTAGCTACCTGAGGAGACGAGTAGCTACCAGCGTAGGTGAGTCGCTATACCTGAGTAGGAGATTCGCTATCAGCGTAGGTGAATCGCTATCAGCGTAGGCGAGTAGCTTACCTGTGTAGGCGATTATCTACCAGCGTAGGTGAGTCGCTACCAGCGTTGGCGAGTAGCAAACTATGAAAGCGAGTAGCTACCAGCATAGATGAGTCGCTATACCTGAGAAGGCGAGTCGCTACCAGCTTAGGCGAGTAGTTTAATGTGTAGGCGAGTAGCTATCGGCGTAGGCGAGTAGCTACCAGGGTGGGTGAGTAGCTACCTGAGTATGCGAGTAGCTACTAGCGTAGGTGAGTCGCTATACCTGAGTAGGCGAGTAGCTATCAGCGTAGGCGAGTAGCTATACCTGAGTAGGCAAGTCGCTACCAGCGTAGGCGAGTAGCTACCAGCGTAGGTGAGTCGCTACCACCGTAGGTGAGTCGCTTTACCTGAGAAGGCGAGTCGCTACCAGCGTAGGTGAGTAATCAAATGTTTAGGCGAGTAGCTAAATGTGTAGGCGAGTAGCTATCGGCGAAGGCGAGTAGCTACCAGGGTGGGTGAGTAGCTACCTGTGTATGCGAGTAGCTACCAGCGTAGGTGAGTCGCTATACCTGAGTAGGCGAGTAGCTATCAGCTTAGGCGAGTAGCTACCTATGTAGGCGAGAAGCTAATTATGTAGGCGAGAAGCTACTAGCTCAGGTGAGTCGTTACCACCGTAGGTAAATAGCTAACTATGTAGGCGAGTAGCTATAACTGAGGAGGCAAGTAGCTACCAGCGTAGGCGAGTAGCTACCAGCGTAGGTGAGTCGCTACCACCTTAGGTGAGTAGCTAATAGCGTAGGCAAGTAGCTTATTATGTAGGCGAGTAGCTACCAGCGTGGGTCAGTAGCTAGCTATCAGCGTGGGTGAAAACCTACCAGCGTAGGTGAGTCGCTACCAGCGTAGGTGAGTAGCTAACTATGTAGGCGAGAAGCTACCAGCTTAGGTGAGTAGCTACCTATGTAGGCGAGAAGCTCATTATGTAGGCGAGAAGCTACTAGCTTAGGTGAGTCGTTACTACAGTAGGTAAATAGCTAACTATGTAGGCGAAGAGCTATACCTGAGTAGGCAAGTAGCTCCCAGCGTAGGCGAGTAGCTACCAGCGTAGGTGACTCGCTACCACCGTAGGTGAGTAGCTAATAGCGTAGGCAAGTAGCTAATTATGTAGGCGAGTAGCCACCAGCGTGGGTAAGTAGCTAGCTTTCAGCGTGGGTGAAAAGATACCAGCGTAGGTGAGTCGCTACCAGCTTAGGCGAGTAGCTATCGTCGTAGGTGAGTAACTTCTCATGTAGGCGAGTAGCTTTCTATGTAGGCGAGTAGCTACCAGCGTACGCGAGTAGCTAACTATGTAGGCGAGAAGCTACCTGAGTAGGCGAGTCGCTACCAGCGTAGGTGAGTAGCCACGGGAGGAGGCGAGTAGCTACTAGTGTAGGTGAGTCGCTACCAGCGTAGGTGAGTAGTTAAATGTGTTGGCGAGCAGCTACCAGCGTGGGTGAGTAGCTTAATGTGTAGGCGTGTAGCTATCGGCGTAGGCGAGTAGCTACCTTTGTAGGCGAGTAGCTAACTATGTAGGCGAGTAGCTACCAGCGTAGGTGAGTAGCTAACTATGTAGGCGAGAAGCTACCAGCGTAGGTGAGTCGCTATTAGCGTAGGTGAGTAGCTACCTATGTAGGCGAGTAGCTATATGTGTAGGCGAGTAGCTACCTATGTAGGCGAGTAGCTACCTATGTAGGCGAGTAGCTACCTATGTAGGCGAGTAGCTACCTATGTAGGCGACTAGCTACCTATGTAGGTGAGTAGCTAACTATGTAGGCGAGTAGCTACCTATGTAGGCGAGTAGTTACCAGCGTGGGTGAGTAGCTAGTTACCAGCGTAGGTAAATAGCTAACTATGTAGGCGAGTAGCTATACCTGAGTAGGCAAGTAGCTAATTATGTAGGCGAGTAGCTACCAACGTGGGTAATTAGCTAGCTATCAGCGTGGGTGAAAGGCTACCAGCGTAGGTGAGTCGCTACCACCGTAGGTGAGTAGCAAATAGCGTAGGCGAGTAGCAAACGATGTAGGCGAAAAGCTACCAGCGTAGGTGAGTAGCTACCTATGTAGGCAAGTAGCTAAATATGTAGGCGAGTGGCTACCAGCGTGGGTAAGTAGCTAGCTATCAGCGTGGGTGAAAAGCTACCAGCGTAGGTGAGTCGCTACCAGCGTAGGTGAGTAGCTAAATGTGTAGGCGAGTATCTATCGTCGTAGGTGAATAACTTCCTATGTAGGTGAGTAGCTAATTATGTAGGCGAGTAGCTACCAGGGTGGGTGAGTAGCTACCTGAATATGCGAGTAGCTACCAATGTAGGTGAGTCGCTATACCTGAGTAGGCGAGTCGCTACCAGCGTGGATGAGTAGCTAGCTATCAGCGTGGGTGAGTAGCTAGCTATCAGCGTGGGTGAGTAGCTACCAGCGTAGGCGAGTAGCTACCAGAGTAGGTGAGTCGCTACCAGCGTAGGTGAGTAGCTAAATGTGTTGGCGATTAGCTATCGGCGTAGGCGAGTAGCTACCTATGTAGGCGAGTAGCTTACTATGTAGGCAAGTAGCTAACTATGTAGGCGAGTAGCTACCAGCGTAGGTGAGTCGTTACTACCGTAGGTTAATAGCTAACTATGTAGGCGAGTAGCTATACCTGAGTAGGCAAGTCGCTACCAGCGTAGGCGAGTAGCAAACTATGTAGGCGAGAAGCTACCAGCGTAGGTTACGTGTGTAGGTGAGTAGCTACCAGAGGAGACCAGTACCTATCAGCGTAGGTGAGTCGCTACCAGTGTAGGCGAGTAGTTCAATGTGTAGGCGAGTAGCTATCGGCGTAGGTGAGTAGCTGCCTGAGTAGGCGAGTAGCTAACTATTTAGGCGAATAGCTACCAGCGTAGGTGAGTCGCTACCAGCGTAGGTGAGTCGCTACCAGCGAAGGTGAGTAGTTAAATGTGTTGGCGAGTAGCTACCAGCGTGGGTGAGTCGCTACCAGCGTAGGCGAGTAGCTAACTATGTAGCCGAGTAGCTACCAGCGTGGGTGAATCGCTATCAGCGTAGGTGAGTAGCTACCTATATAGGCCAGTAGCTAACCTGTGTAGGCGAGTAGCTACCTGAGTAGACGAGTAGCTACCAGCGTAAGCAAGTAGCTACCTGAGTATGCGAGTAGCTACCAGTGTAGGTGAGTCGCTATTAGCGTAGGTGAGTAGCTAACTATGTAGGCGAGTAGCTGCCAGCGTACGCGAGTAGCTAAATATGTAGGCGAGAAGCTACCAGCTTAGGTGAGTCGCTATTAGCGTAGGTGAGTAGCTACCTATGTAGGCGAGTAGCTATATGTGTAGGCGAGTAGCTACCTATGTAGGCGAGTAGCTACCAGCGTGGGTGAATCGCTATCAGCGTAGGCGAGTAGCTAAATGTGTAGGCGAGTAGCTATATGCGTAGGCGAGTAGTTATCAGCGTAGGTGAGTCGCTATCAGCGTAAGTAAGTAGCTAACTATGAAAGCGAGCATCTACCAGCGTAGGTGAGTCACTACCAGCGTAGGTGAGAAGCTAAATGTGTAGGCGAGTAGCTATCAGCGTGGGTGAAAAGCTACCAGCGTAGGTGAGTCGCTAATTGTGTAGGCGAGTAGCTAATTATGTAGGCGAGTAGCTACCAGGGTGGGTGAGTAGCTACCTGAGTATGCGAGTAGCTACCATTGTAGGTGAGTCGCTATACCTGAGTAGGAGATTCGCTATCATCGTAGGTGAGTCGCTATCAGCGTAGGCGATTAGCAAACTATGAAAGCGAGTAGCTACCAGCGTAGGTGAGTCGCTACCACCGTAGGTGAGTAGCTACCAGCGTAGGTGAGTCGCTAATTGTGTTGGCGAGTAGCTAATTATGTAGGCGAGTAGCTACCAGGGTGGGTGAGTAGCTCCCTGAGTATGCGAGTAGCTACCAGCGTAGGTGAGTCGCTTTACCTGAGTAGGAGATTCGCTATCTTCGTAGGTGAGTCGCTATCAGCGTAGGCGATTAGCTAACTATGTAGGCGAGTAGCTACCAGCGTGGGTGAATCGCTATTAGCGTAGGCGAGTAGCTAAATGTGAAGCGAGTAGCTATCGGCGTAGGTGAGTAGCTGCCTGAGTAGGCGAGTAGCTAACTATTTAGGCGGATAGCTACCAGCGTAGGTGAGTCGCTACCAGCGTAGGTGAGTCGCTACCAGCGTAGGTGAGTCGCTACCAGCGAAGGTGAGTAGTTAAATGTGTTGGCGAGTAGCTACCAGCGTGGGTGAGTCGCTACCAGCGTAGGCGAGTAGCTAACTATGTAGCCGAGTAGCTACCAGCGTGGGTGAATCGCTATCAGCGTAGGTGAGTAGCTACCTATATAGGCCAGTAGCTAACCTGTGTAGGCGAGTAGCTACCTGAGTAGACGAGTAGCTACCAGCGTAAGCAAGTAGCTACCTGAGTATGCGAGTAGCTACCAGTGTAGGTGAGTCGCTATTAGCGTAGGTGAGTAGCTAACTATGTAGGCGAGTAGCTGCCAGCGTACGCGAGTAGCTAAATATGTAGGCGAGAAGCTACCAGCGTAGGTGAGTCGCTATTAGCGTAGGTGAGTAGCTACCTATGTAGGCGAGTAGCTATATGTGTAGGCGAGTAGCTACCTATGTAGGCGAGTAGCTACCTATGTAGGCGAGAAGCTACCAGCGTAGGTGAGTAGCTACCTGAGTATGCGAGTCGCTACCAGCGTAGGTGAGTAGCTACCTGAGTATGCGAGTCGCTACCAGCGTAGGTGAGTTGCTACCTGAGGAGGCGAGTCGCTACCAGCGTAGGTGAGTCGCTACCTGAGGAGGCGAGTAGCTAACTATGTAGGCGAGTAGCTACCAGCGTAGGTGAGTCGCTATCAGCGTAGGCGAGTAGGTAAATGTGTAGGCGAGTAGCTATCGGCGTAGGTGAGTAGCTGCCTGAGTATGCGAGTAGCTACCAAGGCGAGTAGGTAACTATGTAGGCGAGAAGCTAACTATGTAGGCGAGAAGCTAACTATGTAGGCGAGAAGCTATCGGCGTACGTGAGTAGCTGCCTAAGTAGGCGAGTAGCTACCAGCGTAGGTGAGTAGCTAGCTATCAGCGTGGGTAAGTAGCTAGCTACCAACGTGGGTGAGTAGCTACCAGCGTAGGTGAGTCGCTACCAGCGTAGGTGAGTAGCTAAATGTGTAGGCGAGTAGCTATCGGCGTAGGTGAGTAGCTAGTTATCAGCGTGGGTGAGTAAGCTAGCTACCAGCGTGGGTGAGTAGCTAGCTACCAGCGTGGGTGAGTAGCTACCAGCGTAGGTGAGTCGCTTCCAGCGTAGGCGAGTAGCTATCAGCGTAGGTGAGTCGCTACCAGCGTAGGCGACTAGCTAACTATGTAGGCGAGTAGCTACCAGCGTAGGTGAGTCGCTATCAGCGTAGGCGAGTAGCTAAATGTGTAGGCGAGTAGCTATCGGCGTAGGTGTGTAGCTGCCTGAGTATGCGTGTAGCTACCAGCGTAGGCGAGTAGGTAACTATGTAGGCGAGAAGCTAACTATGTAGGCGAGAAGCTAACTATGTAGGCGAGAAGCTATCGGCGTACGTGAGTAGCTGCCTAAGTAGGCGAGTAGCTATTAGCGTAGGTGAGTTGCTACCAGCGTAGGCGAGAAGCTACCAGCGTAGGTTACCTGTGTAGGCGAGTAGCTACCTGAGGAGACAAGTAGCTATCAGCGTAGGTGAGTCGCTACCAGCGTAGGCAAGTAGCTAACTATGTAGGCGAGTAGCTACCAGCGTAGGTGAGTAGCTACCTATGTAGGCGAGTAGCTAAGTATGTAGGCGAGTAGCTACCAGCGTGGGTAAGTAGCTAGCTATCAGCGTGGGTGAGTAGCTAGCTATCAGCGTGGGTGTGTAGCTAGCTACCAGCGCACACATGGGTATTTGACTTAAAAAGCTGGCCAAAATTATTTATTGGTATTTTACGAGTAATAACTATCTAGTGTCTAAATGTAATTTCAACTGTTTAGAACATACTACAAATTACTTAGAAGTTTTTTAGGTGAAGATATTAGGACTTGTAAATTACTTCAGCCAAACATTCTTAAGTAACTAATTTTATATGTTGTTAAAATAATACAAATAGTCAATTTATAAGAAAAATATATTGTTAAAAATCTGATTCGCTATCCTCGTCTTCATCTCCATCAACTTCATCATCATGTTCACGTGAAATCGTGGAAACTGCCTCGTCCTGTTTTAAAAACTCTAAGGCTTCAGTCGCAAAAGGTTTTCGATTCTTGCCAATTTTCATTCGACTACAACTTAAGTAGACATCAGATGTCAAGAGCAATCGATTCATCACGTCTTCATTGCAGTTTCTTCGCGAAAATTTTCGCGCAAAATTTTGCCGGTATAGGCGAAAATGTTTGTTGCGCGCCTCTGCTGCTTCCTCCGATAACTGCCCAATTGGGAGTAGAGCATGTTTAATAACTAAAGCGCCATGTGTCAAAATTTTATGAAGAGTGGGTGTCATTGGGTACCAACTATACAAACTGACGTATAGTTCTGCTGTGGATTGCAGAAACGATGACAACTTTTCTGTGTTAATTTCAAACCCACTTGCCAGCACTTCCAAAATTATTTTAAGCCTCTTAATAAAGTCGAAGTCAATGCTTGTGATTTCGGCGGCAATTTAGGATCCGAAAAAAAACTTCTTGATGTGTTACCATCATTGGTATTTCCAAATCCTGCTTTTGGCACGTCAACGAGCAAGCCCACTCTATTCCGAAATGCCTCTTGAATGAGCTTTTTATTCTCGTTGTCAATTTTTTTTTCCTCCTGGTTTAATCGCCATTTTTTTATTGGTAATTTATAGGAGAGATGCAAAACTGATTCGAAAAAACGTATTCTGGCGTGGAGAATCGACAATCGGAATCTTAATGAATCCGGATCTATTGCACTTTCATCTACTGATTTTAACGAGTTGAAGTCTTTAGAAGTATGTTTGCATATGTAACACTTCATGGTTGACGATGTGTTGGTTGCAGCATTACACACTTTACCATCTACCATTGTGGGTACTACAGTATGCTTCACTTTCATCAAACTGTTATTGGCTTCCACTTCAGTTTTGTTCAGTTTTTGAGCCTGGTTTTCTATGTATTTTATTTCTGTTCGTGTCAAGTCATTGTTTTCATGGATATATTGAATCCTTATTGGACGACAGAAACGTGAATATGAAGGAACAGGATTCTGCCACCACACCCTTTTTGTTTCATTCACATTGCTTATTAATCTCAGTGGTACCAATGAGCTAATAAAAACATGGGCATCTGAATCTGCTTTGTTTTCAAACTTTTGTTTGAATTCTTGCGCTTTGGACCCGTCACAGCCCCACTTGCAGATTAGCTCCATGTTTTGAATCTCACACTCACTTGCCGTCATTAAAACCTCTTCTAAATAGATGCAAAGGCGTTGTGCAGTGTGATCTAGGAGATTCTAAAGACTCACTTCGGCCATGGTTTCAGAGATGAAAATATCTTTAGGATAGCATTTCTTTTTCTCTTTTTGGATTAGAGAATAACATGGGTAAATATGCTCTTGTCCAGTCCTGATTATGTTGTATTGCTTACGAGTGAGGTCCGCCGCCTCCACGTATTTAGCCAAAGCGTCAGTTAAAGACAGCTTTTCACTTTTGGTACACTTTTCTGCCGAACTGATTATTTTACGATACTTCGTAGCTCTTGTTGGAGTCACGGATGAATCTTTGATGAGTTTAGACAAATCGTTGTTGCCTGCAGCTCGTTCGCTCATTAATGCAGCATAAGTCAGCTTATCATGAGGTACTTCTGACCTTACATGTTCCGTTTTACGCCTTTTGCTCCTTTCACTACATTCCTTGAATTTCTTTGACGGCCGACCAGTTTTCGGAACTCTCCAGGCAGGTAGCGCTATTGTGTCCTTTAGCCATTGTTCATTAGATTTCCGAAAGCGGCATTCTTTGTAGCTTGCTGAGGTCCACTTAAGTTTGTAGTGATGTTTAAATGATTTTAAACTATCGCGAAGTAATTGAATTTTATCTTCGGGACATTTAGTCATTTCGAAAAGTTTTTTCTCGAGAAAGGTCAGTTTCTCATCGATTTTTCTGAGTTCACACTGCTTAATTATGTTAAACATATCTTCTCTTGAGATATTAATTGATGATTCAACACTACAACCTGTGAACAAACAAAATCTAGTGTTCATATCAAAACGTTCTAAAACACATAATATATTTTTCTTTACTACCTTGACATATCTTAAGGCTTTTTAAAGAATGAGCGGAAACTTGCGGACCATTTTTTATTAAATAATTCATGTAGAAGGTTCATAGAATATGTCCACATAAGAATTTAAGCTTAACTCTGTTTAACTCATACTTAAATTAACATCGTAAACTAAAAAATAAATACAAAATTGTCAGAAAAATTACTACGTCTTTGAAACTTTTTTTTTAAGTGAAAATAAATTATATTTTAGTCAGTCATGTATTTAAACTAAATTACATACCTTCATCAGAAGAATCCATAGTAGTTTTTTTGTTTTGCACTAAACACAACAGTTTGGCAATGCACTGAACAGTGATGATAAAATTGTATGCGCCGAGAAAATAACGAGTAACTAGTACAACAGATAAATTCCGACTGAGATGGACAGCGCGTGGCGGGCGGTAGAAGCATATTTAGTCCGTCATCGTTTGGGTGGGAGAGTCCTATTGTCTTATAATAACAAAGGTAACGCTTATCATAAATTTTGTAATTTGGACTTTTGGCCGGTTTTTTAAGTAAAATACCCGTATGTGCAGCGTGGGTGAGTAGCTACCAGCGTAGGTGAGTCGCTACCTGAGTAGAGTAGGCGAGTAGCAACCTGAGTAGGCGAGTAGCTATCAGCGTAGGCGAGTAGCTACCTATGTAGGCGAGTAGCTATACCTGAGTAGGCGAGTCGCTACCTGAGTAGAGTCCCCCAAAAACGCCCACCCTTCACCACGTCCTAGTGCTTTAGCTAGTTTGGCATCTACTGTTATATCCAGAAACACTGCCGAGTCTACAGTTTCAAGCGCCTCTTTGTCTAAAACGATGTTGGGACCTAAATTTCTAACATTCGGTAAGGCTAGAGCGGCAACAGAAACACATCATTTGTGAAAACAACTGTCTAACTATCACGGTTCATGAGATACAGCCTGGTGACAGACGGACAGACAAACAGACAGACAGACGGCGCACGGTGGGCTGAAAGTCGGCTTTCATAGACATAGGATTTTCCGGAAGTGCTGGATTTTTTGCCGGATATCGCTTCTATTAGTTATACTATATTCAAAAATGACACCCGAGTTAATTCTGCACAAAAACGAAGGAGTTATAATTTTTTTACGAAAAATTTGTATGAAGCTAGTATGAATAAGTTAATTATCTCGTAAACATAAACATCAAGGAAAACCGTAATACGAGTATGCTTACAGGTGGTTATAGTACTAATTATTTATGATTTTTTGACATATTATGTCATATAACTTTTATCACTGCCTTTTTTTTTTTAATCGTCAAAATATTTTTATTTATTTTCACATATGAAACGGTTCCTTTTTCCCTTATTGGAATATTCTTTTTTACTAATAATATACTTGGCATATCACTTTTATTATTTCACTTGAGTGTATTCATTATTTAGTGATAACAATATTTGAAGTTCAGTAAAAGGAATCACACTATCACATCATCACACTACGAGTATATCACATCACATCACACTAATATTATAAAGGCGAAAGTTTGTGAGCGTGTGTGTATGTTTGTTACTTCTTCACGCTCAAACGGCTAGTACAGCTAATAATAGCTATCTATCCACTGATACACACACACACGACTGCAAACTGCGTCCGCCTCTCGCATACTTTGTCAAACAGAGATAGCAATATTCCGAACGAATTTTGCGGTCGCCTCGACTTGCAGTACTCTTAATGCTGGCGACCGAACGGCGGGCGTTCTCTTCTCTTTCTAGCATCTAAGCACGTCCCATTCATTTCGTTTTAAGTACAGTCGAACGGTGTTTACTTTCATTATTTGTCTATTATTATTGTATAGTTAATTGAATCAATCAATCGAATGATTTTATATAAATGTTTTGTTTTAATGTCAACTAAGTACTAGGCCATTCATATTTTTCAATTTGGATTTAATTAAATACAAAAATAACATCAAATCGCGCTTGTACTATACGTATTCCCCAAAGGGTTAGTCAGAGGTGTGTAGCACCTGCAACCACATTTCGCCAGTTACGTTTAGTCCCATGTAATAGGGGGCGTGGCTATTGCCATCAACCGGGCACAAATCCAAACTCCGGGCTACTACTGAAAAATTCAAATTGCAATGGCCCAATAGCGCTGTCTGGCCTGGGAATTGAACCCAAGGCCCCACGCTGAGCAGACATGCTTGCGACCACTATACCAACGAGATCGACGAAAGAGTAATGTTAAATGTTATTACTGTTATTAATTACTACATTTATCTTCTTCCGGTATATTAATTATATTTTATATTAACAAAGTCATCGGTGTTTCCTCGTTGAAATCCGTATTATCAATGCAATCATGAATAATACGGATTTCGGCGAGGAACCTTCATGGTTAGATAGTTACAAACTTCAATGAGGGTGGAACTATATACCTAGATGGTATGTACTGTACAGTGTTCAGGAATGTGTGAAGACTAATATTATGCGATATGTACTATTAGACGCAGAACCTCTGTTTGTAAGGTATATCGACCAGACCCTAATTTAATTTTTTGGTTAAATAGATTTCAGGTGATGACATAGTTTGCACTGAGTGCTTTGCTTGCCTAAATTATGCTCTCCAAGCTGGGCCTGCATCAGCTCCTTCATTTGTCCAACGAAGTGTATGTATGATTTGCGTGTGGAAAATCTATACTACGCGTAGGTACGTGCAATAAGAGTGCCTTCAAATGGTGAAGAAAGGAATATGATTCTTAGTTGGATATCTCCTCACTTGGTATGCATCTTATTTCACTAGTGTTGAAATTAAGTTGAAAACAATGTCAAATCAAATCAATTTATTTGCCATTTTGCCAAGTGTTGGTACAATTTCGGTCTTAACATAAATTTTCACAGATCCATAACACTTAGTCATAACAATGTGACTTGCAAACATTTGGGTTAATTATTTGTGGTCAAATTATTATCATTACATACACACAAACATAAACTCACGCATAATATTTTTTTTTTTTAGTTTAAATTTTTTACACAATTGAATCGCAATATTTTTACATTATTTGACATAAATAAAATTAAAAAAAAATTAAACACTGTTAATGTCAGATTATAATTATTATTTATTTTTCAATCTCTTGTTAAATATGTCGCTTACTGAGTAGAAATTCTTTTCCCTTAACCATTCTTTAAGACACCTTGTAAATTTATTGGCTGGTAAGATTTTAATACTCTCAGGTATAGCATTAAATATGCGACCACACATTGCATAGCTATTTTTACTGTATAATGCTGTCCTTGGAATTATGGGCAAAAACTATTCTATTTCTGTGTCTATTACTTTTTGGAAACAAATCATGAGCTTTTTTAAATAACTCCGGGTGCATTTTAACAAATCTAGCGCATTCCAAGATATACAGACTTGGAAAGGTTAATAACTTGAACTTTTTGAAAAAGGGTTTGCAAGATTCCCATGGGCGTATTCCCGCTATGGCGCGGATGCATTTTTTCTGCGCGATGAATACTCTCTGACTTTCTGTTGAGTAACCCCAGGTAATAAGACCATATCTCAACACAGAATCAACGTACCCATAGTATGCTGATAATACGGTTTTAAGCGCAGATGTCTTTGAGAGTTCGTATAGAACGTACACAAATTTATTTATTTTATTGCATACTTTATTGACGTGGGGCTTCCAGTTGCAGTGTTTATCAATCGTGATACCGAGAAATGTCGTTTCGTTTACTTCCTTTAATTTAAGTCCTCTATAATTGATGTCTAATGTCTTATTTTCTCGTCCATATGTACTAAATTGGATAAAATTAGTTTTTGTTAGGTTTACACGTAGATTGTTTTCGTCAAGCCATGTTATTATTGATTCAATTGTATTATTGATGTCAGTTGTATAATTATTAATGTCAGTATTATTTGATGTCATTATTAACTATATGTCATCAGCGAACAGAAAACAGGGGTGATTAGTAACTTCAGGAAGGTCATTAATATAGAGTAAAAACAGTAGGGAACTAAGCACACCCCCTTGGGGCACACCAGACCTGTTATGTTTATAATTTGATCTGTATGATTTTAGTTCTACTTTATTATCATTCTTTTCTATTTCTACACACTGCATTCTGTTATTTAAATAACATTCTATCCATTGAAGTGCTGGGCCCCGTATCCCATACTTTTCTAGTTTATCTACTAGTAATTTGTGTGATACAACGTCGAAAGCCTTAGACATATCAAAAAAATATGCCCGTTGTCTGAGTTCGCTTATCTAAATTAGTAACGATTGTGTGAATTAGGTTAAAGCCAGCTAAAGTTGTGGACTTTCCCTTATGAAAACCGTATTGCTCTTCCCTTAGGATAGAATGTTTATCGATGAATTGAGTAAGTCGTTTATGCATGGCAGTTTCAAAGATTTTTGATATGATGGGTATGAGAGTAATTGGTCTGTAGTTATCTAGATCTTCCTTGTTACCTTTTTTATGGAGCGGTTTTACAACCGACTGTTTAAGTAGTCTAGGAAAACATCCAGATTCAAAAGATAGATTTATTAGAAATGTTATGACTGGTGTTAATTCAACTGAACAACTTTTTAGAATTTTCGTTGCTAACTCATCATAACCTACTGAGTTTGTGTTGTTCAAAGATAATATAATTCTGTGTATCTCTTCATATCCATATGGTTTTAGGAAAATACTATCACCAAGAGATTGTTTAATGCTAACACGAGTACTTTTATGGGTATCGTTTGTTATATTAATCCAATAGTCATTGAGTGTTTCTGCAATTTTGTTGGGGCTAATAACTACAGTACCTTTGTTTCTTACGGTTTTAATAACTTGTTTACTCTTACTACCGATGGATTCTTTTTTTATCAGTTGCCATGCCGCTTTGCATTTGTTTTTCGAATTACTGATAAATTGATGATTAATTCTTTTAATTGAGCCATGTATGCAACGGCGTAGGAGTTTAGAGTAGTTTTTATACTTTGTTTTATTTTCAACAGTTTTGTTATCGTAGTATTTATTTCGTAACGATCTTTTGGTTTTGCAGCTTGCTCTAATACCTTGAGATATCCATTTTAGGGGTCGATCTATGCTTGACATCTTTATTCTTCTGATAGGGAAACATAATTTATAAAATAGATATATTAGCTCGAAAAACTTTTCGTAAGCTACGTTAACATTGGATTCTTTAAATACTTCTGAAAACGATAGTTCGGACATACATTCTTTAAATTTAATCATGTGATGTTTATTATAGTCTCTTAAACGTTGAATACTCTGTCAAAGCTGTTTCTTTGTTACTCACGGGTATACTTAACAACTGTGCAGTATTATGATCAGAAAGACCCAGGTGTAGGTAAGAGTTCACCTTTAGCAAATTTGATGTTGCTGATTAGGTGATCTATACAAGAGTTTTGTCGTGTTGGTTCCCGAATATGGAGCACTAGATCATAATTTTGAACAATTGCCTTAGATTTATTATTTAATTGTAGCGTGTTGATATTCAAGTCACCTGCTATAACTATTTTTTTCTTAAATTTACGTGATATGAATTGTAGCACTGTTTCAAGTATTTCGAAAAACTTGGTAATATTAGAAATTGGAGTTCTATATAGGCACAAGATAAATAGATTTTGGTTCATGATCTCAATGCCACAAAGATATTGTCAATACAATGTTGATTTATAAATGATATTTCTTTAAATATAGTACCCCTTTTTACGAGGATGGAGACTCCACCACGCTTTTGTTTCTTTGTCCTGCAGTAACAGGTTGCCAAACTATAACCAGAGATTTTTATGAGACTTTCATTACCTCGTTCTATGAACGTTTCTGACAGACAAATAATATCCGGGCTCATTTTAAGGTCCGAAAGCTCTGATAAATGTATTTCTATCAAATGAAGTTTGCTTAGTAAACCGGCGATGTTTTGGTGAATTACTCTTAAGAAATTAGTCTCGAAAAAACGTTTGTGTACCTGCAATGCAGAGGTCAAGGTCATCCCTTTGGGACATACTTAATTGGTTGCCGTTAGAGGTACTAGGTAAGACCTCATCGATGGAGACCACATCATTTGTTTGAGTACTAGAGTCTTTTAGTATAGGTTTCGACTTCATACCTCGTCTTTGTGAAAGTGGATTATGAATTGGAGCAGGGGGATGTTTTTTGAGATGTAATAACCTTTTTGTATGTTCAGAGTTTTTATAAAAATATAAAAATTTTGAATCGTAGTCAATCCGATCCAGAATTGAATTAATCTTGCCACATAACCCATATCATTGAAAACGTTAAATGTCTCAATGTAATCCACAAATGTGCAGTCATTCGATTGTTTACTAATTAGTCTTAAAGTATTCATTTAAGTGATCAGTTTTAGACATTTTTAACCTAGACTATATTATAAATTTCAAAAATACACATAACTCAGTCATAATTTTAAACGGGTCATTGTCATGTTCGCCAACACATTCGATATCTCGAACATTTTTGCGCTGTTTAGTATTTCCTCTATATTAGCGTTAGGTTTTATTATTGATATAAATTGGTATTTATTGTAACGGTTGAATTGTCTTGATTCTATCTGTCGGACAAATGTTCCGTCCAATATGTACAAATTGCTAAATGTTTGATGTTCTGTTACATGTGAATTCTCGAGTTTGTACTTACCTACCTCTAAAGCCTCTACATCAACCTTTAAGTGTTGAATTTGACGAGTAATATACGTCATTTTGACGATTCGTATTTTGAATTTACCAGCATCATTGTGACAAGAAGTTACTGAGATTCGATTCTAAATCTAGCTTTTGAAACTTAATTACCGTGTAATGCTGAGAATTACGATTAAATGATAAAGGACATTTGATAGCCCTAAAATCAGCTTTTATATTAAAGCATAAATCTTTGAGTCACCGCATGTTTCATACCGATACTATGTTTCCATGGACGTATAAAAAACTCTTTTTTAGGTCCATGTATGTTTCATAGTCACTCGGTCAATCTCCTTTGTTTGGCCGCACAGACTTAGTAGTACTTTTGACTTTTGGCCGGGTTGAAATATACCTAAGTATATATATTTTTTTCTTTTTTTTCTTTTTGGGTTCGCACGGTTTGTGCATTTAGCCAGTGTCATGTAAAATTAGGTAACAAGTACAAAGTGATTTAAATAATTATGAAATGAACTCCACTCAATGCATGATAAAGATGATTGATGATATCCCGCCCCGCTCCCCTTGAGTTTAAGTAAAGACGCGGCACTTTACTGAAACCTCGCGCGGACTTCTTGAGAGAACTTAAAGTGATGTTGCACTGTTTTGTTTCATTTGCCTACATTAATGCAGGTTCACGAACACTTAATGCTTAATAATCCACCAGTATTACACATTAATATTCGGCTAAACACAAATTTTAGAAAATAAAACAAAACTGCTAACATGACGCTTCACTTTCCCGCCAAGAAGTCTATACCTATATACCAATAAAACCAAATGACAGATTCATCTTGTGACATGCCAAAAAGTAAAACAAAGAGTAAATCATTTACCTCTTTCCCACATCCGTCTTCATGCCTTCAGAGAGAACGGGAACAAAGGTAGTTACAGAGTTATTTTTATAATCCTCCTTCTATGCTTTTCATTGTTCTGAGCACAGAACATATATACCCTAGTTCTGAGGTCCATTCTTCTAAAGTTACAAGTTCTTTTTTTTTTAAATAATATTTTAATGGCCTGGTTGCTGGGACCTTTGCGCCATGTCTTTATTTAGTTACAAACTTTTAGATATTGATGAAATGAAATACTCAATGCATGATGATATCCCCGCTCACTCCCCTTTTGTTTCAGTAAAGATGTGGAACTTTACCGAGACCTCTCGCGGACTTCTTGAGAGAACTTGAAGTGACGTTGCACTGTTTTGTTTCATTTGCCTACAGTAATGCACGTTCACGAACACTTAATGGTTAAGAATCCACCAGTATTACACATTAATATTCGGCTAAACACAAATTTTAGAAAATAAAACAAAACTGCAAAACATGTCACTTCACTTTCCCGCCAAGAACTCCAGTTACATATTCTGTGGTACATTCACCACAGAGCATCTATGTACATTCACGTCGCTACTGCGCATGTTCGCTTTAAAGTACTTTTTATCAAACAAAACAAAACAATACAACGTACGAAGACTTTTAATTACAAAGAAAACAAAAGCATAATTCAAATTAATGTACGTCATAGTCATCTCCTTTTTATTTTATATATATGCTTAAAAATGTTGACCTTGCCTTAGATTAAGCTTGGAATGTTGTCTTGTTACGTATTGAACGTATGAAATGAACAATCTATGGTTCAAAGTACATATCTTTCTCGCAAAATCCTATTCAACGGTTTTTAATACGATAATCAACCTTATTTTCTGAACTATAAGCATTTAAATTGAAACTTGAAAAGTACGTGGGGTATCTCAAATAGATAAGTTTATGTAAATGTTTTTTTTTAATAATTGCGACCGATAAGCAGTATCAATTGCTATCAGTGCGTCAGTAGCTTTTCTTGGTGAATACTTACAGTAGTTTTTAAAAGAATAAATCATGTTGTTCATAAAAGGAAGTAGAATTACCATCAAAATGCGCCCAACAAATAAGGTTCGTCTTCCTTTAACCAAAGTTTATTTTTCGACTCAGTCGTAGTCGGTTTGCCTGCCTAGTCACTAGTCTGCAAGAATTATAGAATTTTTAATTTCCGTAATTTGTTACGAGTGTTAAGTTTTAGTAATTTTACTGTTTCATCGACAGCTTTTTAAGGCGATGGCAGCGTATTCTTCAAAAGTTTCCCTCAACGATGTGGTTATAGCGTCTGCGGTGAGGACTCCCATCGGGTCCTTCAGGGGCAGTCTTGCGAGCCTTTCAGCTTCGGAACTTGGTGCAGTCGCCGTCAAAGCAGCAGTGGAAAGAGCCGGCATTCCTAAAGAGGAAATTAAAGAGGTTAATTGATTCACCCTACTTTCTCTTATTATCCATCGATTTACAGTTATGATTCGACCATAAACAGCTACACATTATAAGAATTCCATATTATTATTATATTTTGTTCATAGTTCTAATTAAAACAGGTTACTTTAAGTGTAGTCATTAGTCAATTTGGTCATGCAAGATTAGTTAGCTGATGAGTTTTTATCACCAATAGCAACACATGATGATAACAAAAAAACTGATTTTGATTAATCTTACAATGTTCCATTATTCAAACCATTGATTCAAACATTGATAATTATAATGACTACTCTTATAACCAATTTTCACAAAATCCTAAACTAATCATTGTAGTTTTTTAAACTTTGTATTACTTACAAATTATTAATATTAATTTGTGTTTCTCTAAAATTGATTTAATTTTGTACGGTCATCAACAAACGTCCATTAACACTGACACTTTAAATGTATATCGTCAAAATTGACACAGAATGATTTGATAAACTGATTGCTAATCTTAACTAATATATAAATGCGAAAGTGAGTTTTTTGTTTGTTGCACTTTCATGGCTGAAGGGGTTTTGATGAAATTTGGCAGGATACTTTTTATCCCGATAATCCATCAGGATGGAGACTTATGCAGGAGATACCGCAGGGCGCAGCTAGTAGCTAATATTTTTTTAAATGTTTTTGTTCTGATTTTAATTAAATATTTTGCTCAATAATTAAGAATTAAAAAAACAGCAGTGTTAATCGACTTTTGTTGCTGACTGTACCTAACCAATTTTTAAAGAACATAATACCCAATTTTTATTATTCAATAAAACATAATAGTCTGGCATAATATTGTGAATTAAAAAAAAAAAATGTGTAAACCTTGCAGTCTTAGGCACTAGAATTGTGCAGCCAGTATTTTAGTTCATAAACTTTAACCACTTTGCTCAACATGATTTTGACACATGAAACTTCAGCTGACTCAATGGGATGTTGTGAATTACGTCATAAAATTAAGGAAGTTACAATTCTTAATTCATTATTTTTTTATTCTAGGTGTACATGGGAAATGTCTGTTCAGCCAGTATGGGCCAGGCTCCAGCGAGGCAAGCTGCAATTTTCGGTGGTCTACCTAAAAGCACAGTTTGCACAACTGTAAACAAAGTTTGTTCATCTGGCATGAAGTCCATTATGCTGGCTGCCCAAGGCTTACAAACTGGTTCTCAAGATGTAATATTAGCTGGAGGAATGGAATCTATGTCAAATGTGCCTTTCTATTTGAAGAGAGGTGACACCCCATATGGAGGTTCACAGTTAGTTGATGGTATTGTGTTTGATGGTCTGACTGATGTTTACAACAAATTCCACATGGGTAACTGCGCTGAAAACACAGCAAAAAAATTAAACATCTCTAGGCAACAGCAGGATGACTATGCTATTTCTAGTTACAAGAGAAGTGCAGCATCATATGCAACTAAAACTTTTGCTGATGAACTTGTACCAGTTCCTGTGCCTCAAAAGAGAGGAGCCGCACCTATTATATTCTCAGAAGATGAGGAGTACAAAAAGGTCAACTTTGAAAAGTTCACCAAACTGTCAACTGTGTTCCAGAAGGAGAATGGAACAGTAACAGCTGGAAATGCCTCAACATTAAACGATGGTGCTGCAGCCTTGGTCCTCATGACTGCTGAAGCTGCTCAAAGATTGAATGTTAAGCCCCTTGCACGTGTTGTTGGTTATGCTGATGGAGAGTGTGACCCAATCGATTTCCCAATTGCACCAGCAGTTGCCATTCCCAAGCTTCTAGAAAAGACTGGTGTGAAGAAAGAGGATGTTGCTATGTGGGAGATTAATGAAGCCTTCAGTGTTGTTGCTGTTGCTAACATAAAACTACTGGAAATTGACCCTGCTAAGCTCAACATGCATGGAGGAGCTGTTAGTATTGGTCATCCTATTGGCATGTCTGGAGCTAGACTTGTAGTACACTTGTGCCATGCTCTTAAGAAAGGAGAAAAGGGTGTAGCGTCTATCTGTAACGGTGGTGGTGGTGCATCTTCCATCATGATCGAGAAATTGTAAGTTTCATCATATTCTGACGACTTTGTTTCCTTATCTACTGTGCCTTTTAGGAATTATTTGCTGTTAATGAATGGTTTGTGTGTTTGCTAGAGACAGCTTTAAGAGTTTAATAGATTTTATTATATTGTTGAGATAATATGTAATTTTTGTATCCGTATCTCTAGTAAATAAACTTCAATATGGATAAGTGTTAATGGTTGTACTAGTATTATATGGCATCTAAGATTGAAAATCAATAAAATATATTTTTTAATTATTTTTTGTATTGATTTTTACTTTGGTTTACTATTCCAGAGCACACACTACAGATGGACTGCCAGTTTTGACTTTTTACACTAAAGACCCATGTGGACTATGTGATATAGTCATGGAAGAATTAGAGCCTTATAAAAATAGAATAGTCATCCAAAAAGTAGATATCACTGAAAAAGAGAATGTAAGGTGGTTGAGATTGTACAGACTTGACATTCCAGTCTTATTTCTCAATGGTCAGTTTTTATGCATGCACAAGTTGAACAAACATTTACTAGACAAACGACTTCAAATGATTGAGGGTGAAAAATTACATTAATATGCAAAAAATGTAGAAAAATTTGATTCTCTACATTCGCGAGAATATTTATCCTTATAAGTTTTCCTTGATTTTGATCGGTAATACAGTCAACCGCACGTGAGTACGTCCACAGTAACAATTCGACGTTGACAGTGCCTTTATTTCGTAGCAGTAAGGGCGGTTTTTGCAGTTCAAGTGACGCGCGGTTGATCGTGGTCCTGGCTGTAGTATTATGTTATGTAGATACATGAATACGATTATAATATGTTACAAACAGTGTGGTTCAGATTGTTCTGACAATATACACCGTGGCATTTTAATCGTCTTACAACGGCAGCCCACTTCATGTATCCAATGATTACTAATCCTAACTAATATTATAAATGCGAAAGTAAGTTTGTTACCTTTTCACGCCTAAACCACTGAACCGATCATCCTGAAATTTTGCATATACGTTGTCAGGTGTACAGAAACGGACATAGAGTACCTTTCATCCCGAAAAAAAGTACTGTTCCCGAGGAAAACAACAATAACGTTCTTATGATAATAATTGGCGCCACGTGTCTTTTGAATCATGATTAAATTATGTTATGTATTTGAGTACAACCCGAAATGATTGTCAAATTCTAAATTAACGCGAGCGAAGCCGCGGGCAAAAGCTAGTCATTCATAAAAGTAAAAAAATATTTATGAACATTTGAATAATTCAAAAAAAAAACATTCTTCCACGCACGCATGATGTAGTTTGAAAATTTAAAAACACCCTGTTATGAGCGCGGTGTGACCCTTGCACTCTATTCCGCGCCGCCCTTGGACCGCAAGGCTTGCACCGCGCTCGTAATAGGGTGTTTCAAACTACATCATGCGTCATAATGAATAATATTTTTTTGTTCATAAATATATCAAATGTAATTTTCTTTTTTTTTACTTTTATGAATAATTAGTAGTCATTGGATACATGAAGTGTGCTGCCGCATGCCGTTGTAAGACGATTAAAATTCCACGGTGTATAATGGTACTTTTTATTTGTAAATACTCAGTTGCTGTGTATGCACTGAACCAACATTTACTAGCTAGACAAATGATTGAGGATGGAAAATAACATTAATAAGGTGCAAAAACTGAAGGTCAGGAATCTGGAAAATTAAGTTTCTCATTTTGTTAAATAATACCAGGGGGCCGATCGCGCTAATTTTGAACGTTAATACCAAAACTAAACCACAACCAAAAACGTTACGTTAGACACATTTCGTATCGCGCTAATCATTTCAACGGATACGATTTAGCTTTACTTTGGAAGTTACGTTGGAGGAACGATCGATCGAACTTTCTGTATTGGATAACGACAACGATTTTGTCGCTCAGAAAAAATAGCGCGATACCGTTTCTTACATCAGCTAAACCAAAACCAAAAACGTTCCGTTCGATCGGTAATTACGTTGAAAAATAGCGCGATCGGCCCCCTGGTTCTGTTTGATAGTTGGTAACTTGGTAGATATTATTTCATGCATACATGAATACGATTATATTAATGTAATGGACTAAAATAACAACAACGTACCGTGAAGGACAAGTTAGTATAGGTACACACGGCTATACATTTCCAGTATAAGCTGATCTCGCATTTTATAGGATTTCCGAATAATGAGAGGTCAGCGTATACTGGAAATGTATAGCTTGATGTGTAGCAGTGTGTACAAGACAGCGTGAAAATTATTATTATGAAACTTCTTTGTTTAATATTACAAGTGTGCTGATCCTACATGGTCTTTGCATGCAGAGGACCATTTTATCTTTATCATCCTAATATTTGACATAATTCAAACCTTTAGCCTTATAGCCTTTTCCCAATTATGTTAGGGTCGGTTTCTAGTCTAACCGGATGCAGCTGAATACCAGTATTTTACATGTAGCGACTGCCTATCTGACCTCCACAACCCAATTATTGGGTAATACGATACGCCTTGATAAGACTGGTTATCAGACTTTCGGGTTTCTGTCTACGAATGACAGCCGCGACAAACGGCCTCTAACGTGCTTTCCGACGCACGGAGGGGTCTCGGTATGTAAATCGTCACCTATACACGGACCAAAACCCCGGCAAGCGTAGCTTAACCAGGGGGCCGATCGCGCTAATTTTGAACGATAATACCAAAACTAAACCACAACCATTAACGTTATGTTAGACACATTTCGTATCGCGCTAATTATTTCAACGGAAACGATTTAGCTTTACTTTGGAAGTTACGTTGGAGGAACGATCGATCGAAGTTTCAGTATTGGGTAACGTCAATGATTTTGTCGTTCAGAAAAAATTGCGCGATACCGTTTCTTACATCAGCTAAACCAACACTAAACCAAAACCAAAAACGTTCCGTTCGAACGTTAATTACGTTGAGAAATAGCGCGATCGGCCCCCTGATGGATCGACCCGTGCGGTTGTTATTACTTAGCCACGAGCTCCTCCAAACGTTTATTGTAAGTTTAAGCAAAAAAAACTATTAGATACGACCATAAACCTTTTTGCGCATCACACACAATGGACTGCCATCAACTGGCAACAACCGGGTTCATAATCTAGACTCCGTGCTGCTACTGAGAAATTCCTGATGGAAAACTTACAAACACTTGTAAGAATCGAACCCAGGAACGACCATAAGCAGTCGCGCTTGCGACCTCTAGACCCACGAGCGGACTCATAATGAGCCTATAATTTTCCCACTGCTGGGACACAGGCCTCCTCTCTTCGAGAGGGAGTGGGCTGTAAATCTACCACGCGGGCCCAGTGCGGATTGGTAGATGTCACATGTCTTTGAATTTTTGGTTCTAGGACATGCCGGTTTCCTCACGATGTTTTCCTTCACCGTTTTGGGAGCAGTGGTGATGAAAATATTTACACAAAGTAAAGCGCCTGCCTGGGTTCGAACCCACGACCTACAACTCGTAAGTCGGGCATGTTACCACTGGGCCACTACTGCTCTATGAGCGGACTCGGAGCGGACTATTCATGCAGTATTTCTATTGTCATCTTATCTAATTCCTAGTAAAAGTATTATTTTATGGCTCGATGAATAATAAATAGCGCAGTTCGACGATTGAACTTGGTCTCCGTGAGCGCAGGAAGAGTGGAAGACAAGACATTTAAAGTGAAGGCACGTGAAAATATTCGTCAGAAGTTGGCCGAAACATATCAGTGGTGATTTGTTGGAGTCGTTTTCTTCGCTACCGGTCGTTATTTCTCCTGACAAAGTTTATTTTAGTATATTATGTATGTAGGTATGTATCTATCTATCAATCTATGTATTTGTATTTATGCTTGTATTTTACAGTTATTTCCGAGCTATCTATCCCGTAAGATGCACCTGCCATGTATTGTCTCTGAATCACCCTAAGGTTGACTGGTAGAAAATGCCTCAGGCATTACGTCCGCCTTTGTACAGTGTAGTTTTTACTTGTGCATAAAGTTTTAATAAATAAATAAAATAAGACATCTATTTTTTTTTAATTATTATTATTTGACTTAGGTCATCAGCGCGACACCTTGAAGTTTGTTTGCAACCTGAGAGTCACAGCATCATGTCTGCCAGGCCCGGGTTCAATTCCTGGTATCGGAAAATGTTTAATAAATACCTTATTTTTTACATACAAGGGAATTTATTTGGAGAGATTATAAGATGTAAGCTCGTCTTCTGATTAACGGATTGTTAATACCAGTTTATTTATTAGAGTGCTAGCGTGCTGTCCAACCTCAGAAACCCGTCTTTGCCTTGTCGGTGGTCGCACTCGTAACGCACGATCACGCAAGACTGATCTGTCGAAACTTACCACTGTGCATACCACCACCAGTATGTGTACCTAACCTGTTTTACCAACCGAAGACCACATGTAGGAATTCGCCCTAGGAAACTTTCTTTTGGACGTTACTCAGTCCCAGACTTAGCATTGTAGTTTTATTACGATTAACGGTATTTAAGTCCTGATGGTGACACAGGGGCCTGTACTAAACTAGGAGATCAAGCCATTAGCATGGTAACAGTATCTTCATTTTGTAAATAATATAGAGGAAGTCAGTTGTCAAGTTCGCCTAATTCTAATTCGTATCAAATGTAAAACAATAATGCTTCTTGCAACCCTTACAAAAATACGTCACCCTACAGATGTCGCTTTCTAACTTTTTTCATATGAATTTCTACCTTAAACCTGAGCACTAAGGCCTCGATTACATGAAACCTTTTTTCTTTATCCAAAATGTTGATAGATCGCTGCTGTTGTTAATCTGTGGTTGTCATTCTAATGGTTGACAATTGACATGTAGAAAAAAAAGAGCGGGAAACCTAACTTTGAGGACGTGTCCTTTTTTACTTAAATTGAAAATAATTAATTAACTTGTATTATAGGATCAGTAGTAGTAGTTTAGTGTTTTATCTTCTTTCACATTTATTTTAATTATAGTTCTGTATATTTTCTTCAGTAGGGTAAGTTTTTTTTACTAATATTTCATAGCGGGAAAATGAAAGACCCGCCTGACCCGGGGGACTTTGTTCCCCCGGCAGGCAATTTTGTAACTATAATTTCAAATGAATCGGGCATGGATACCGATGGGTCGTCGTCGGCTCGCCATTTAAAAAGAAGCCGCATACATGTGTGCAAGAATTGCAATAAACGCCGTCGTATCCGAAAAAATCAAGGTTCAGAGTCTTTGGGTTGTGGTTGCTTGGACTCTACACCTCCCTCTCTAACTCCATCGGAGCCTAAAAGCTCTGAAATAATTTATAAAGATATTCCAGATATTCCTGCTCCGCCTCCAGTTATTCCCACTCAGATTGGTCGAAAAACATATGATAAAACTGACAGCGCGCCATACGTTGTTCATGTACAAAAAATTTTAGTATCACCAGATGATGGAACGTCATTGCACCCTATTACATTTGGCAAGTTCCTAAAACACAACGCTTTCCAAAATATTATTAACGGTAGCGTCAAAAAAATCGGGCGTAATAAAATATCTATTTCTTTTTCCAATTTCCTGGACGCAAATTCTTTTATTACACATAATAGCCTTGAAACATATAATTATAAAGCTTTTATACCTACTTTTAATGTTACTAGAATGGGTTTAGTACGTGGTGTTCCTGCGGAATGGTCTCCAGAGGAAGTTATTGATAATATAACTGTACCAATTGGTTGCGGTCCAATTTTAAAAGTCAGACGCCTCAATTTTAAAACTGTTGTTGATGGTACAACCATTTGGAAACCATCCCAATCAATAGTTATTACTTTTGATGGACAGATTCTGCCTAAAAGAATTTTTATGTGCTATAATGCATTACCTGTAGATTTATATATTTTCCCTACTGTACAGTGTTTCAATTGCTGTCGTTTTGGTCACACAAAAATTCAGTGCAGGTCCAAACCTCGTTGTTATAAATGTGGCCAAGGCCATACTGGGGACAGTTGTGAAAGAGAACAAGAAAGTGCATCTTGCTGCCTTTGCTCTGGTTTTCACTATGCTACTAATAAATCTTGCCCAGAAATGTCTAGACAAAAATTAATTAAAACATACATGGCACAAAGTTCAGTATCTTATGCTGAAGCGGCAAAAATGTATCCCCCAGTTACTAAATCGTATGCCGATACACTTTTGTCTTCTCCTTCCAAAAACTTTGCAGATACTCCATCTTTCCCTTCTTCTAATAGAATGCCTGTTTCAAGTAGCTATAAAAAAACTGTCTTCCTTAAACCACGCTCACCTCCCAAATCTGTACAAGGATATAATAAAGAGGCTCACAACGCCATTATTAAAGATTACGACATTCCTCAACCAGCAAATGGTTGTGCTTTTTCTAATCATAACAATGGACAAATTGATGCCAGTTTTTCCATAAACGATTTTCTTTCTGCATTACACAATCTTCTGTCTCAGTTCAACATTTCACCGTCCAACGTTGCCCCATCTTTCAATGTATCACAATCCATCCTTAATGGACAACACATCCAAAATAATCCAGTGGAACTGCCGCAGTCTAGTAAACAAAAAGAGTGATGTTATACATCTTTTAAACAAATATGAGCCATTTGCCTTTGCTTTAGCAGAGACTTGGCTCAAACCTAATCATATTTTTAAAATGAATGGTTATTTAACCATTAGAGAGGATAGATCTGATGGGTATGGTGGAGTAGCTATACTTATCAAGAATTCTATCCCTTTTTCTACCATTACATTACCTCTTCATAGTGAGGAAATTTCAATTGTAGCTATTAAAGTGCATCATACTTGTCTTGTTTCTATTTACATTCCTCACCCTTCTTTTTCTGTTCTTCAAGAGATGAATAATCTCGTTTCTTTTCTTCCAAAGCCATTATTAATACTGGGGGATTTTAATTGCCATCACCAATCATGGGGTTGTTCAACTTCGAACTGTTATGGTGATGAGTTAATAGATATAATAGACTTACACAACTTATGTATTTTAAATTCTGGAGCTGCCACTCGTCGTTCAGATCCTAATCAGAACCAAAGCGCAATTGACCTTTCTATCTGTTCTCCAAACTTAGCCTCTTCATTAACTTGGCATACTTTAACCTCTACTTATGGTAGTGACCATTTTCCAATAGTTATTTCTTATCCTCTTCCCAAACCAAATGCACAATTAAGGAAATCAAACTTAAAATATAAACTGCCTAATAGAAATAATACTGACTGGGGCAAATTTAGGAACATTGTTGACAGTAAGCTTAGCTCCTTGCCCGTAATTTCTGGTGGCAATGAAAATAGTTGTGCTGAAGCTTTAGCACACATATTAATTGCAGCGGCTGATGAAGTTTTTCCTGTAAAAAATAACAATATTAGTACAATTCCCTCGCCTCCGTGGTGGGACTCTGAGTGCACTGAATTGATTAAAAAACGTAAAGAGGCTGAATATAATTATAACGCTGATATGTCTGATACGAATTTTGATATCATTACTAAGTTAAATAATGAAACTTATAAACTTTTTAAAAAGAAAAAATTTGAATCTTGGCGTAACTTTTGCTTATCAATTTCACCGAATACTCACCCTACGATTGTTTGGCGCAACATTCGTAGATTTAGGTCCATATATAACAACCCTTCTCCTATTCCTGATTCTTTAGCCAGTGATTTTTTTGATATATTAGCTCCGCCTTGGGTTCCTGAGGCTAAGGCTATTTGTACTAACCATAACCTGTCTCTCGTTTCCAATATCCGAGACACTCATACGACGCTAGATCTTGCATTCACTCTCACTGAATTAAAGGTTGTTATCCATAAAACTAATGATTCTGCACCAGGCATTGATGGCATCCCGTATTCCTTTTTTGCTAATTTAAATGATGAAGTCCTCAGTTATTATTTAGAACTTATTAATTCTATTTTTTATACAGGAAACATCCCTGTTGAATGGAAACGTCAAATGGTGTTGCCATTCCTTAAACCAAACAAACCTCCTTCTGATGCTTCTTCATACCGTCCTATAGTTTTGTCTTCAATTATGATGAAATTAGCGGAACACTTAATTAAAAATCGCCTAGAATGGTATGTTGAAAGTAAGGGTCTCTTGGCAGAATCACAATATGGCTTCAGAAAAGGTAAAAGTACAACTGACTGTTTAAGCATATTAACATACGATATTCGGTTATCCTTCTCTAATAACCAATCCACCGTTGCAGTTTTCCTTGATATTAATGCAGCTTATGATAATGTTGTATTATCGGTTTTACAAAATAAATTAGAAGCCTTACAAGTTCCATTGAATTTGTTAAATTTCATTATTAATATCTTGACTGAACGCTCTGTTAACATGTTAATAGGAGACCATGAGGTATCTCATCTTGTATGGAGGGGTCTCCCACAGGGTTCTGTGCTCAGTCCCCTTCTATACAATATCTACACTTATGATTTAGAGTTATCCTTAACTAGTCATGTTAAGGTTCTTCAATATGCCGATGATTTATTATTATATTCTTCAAGTCCATCTGTTGAGCAAGCTAGCTCTGCCATCAATTCTGCTTTATCTATTTTGGCGTCATGGTTACATCTAAACGGTTTGGATTTATCCACGTCTAAAAGCGCGGCTGTTTTATTCACCCGGAAGAGAAATATTCCCATAGTAAATCTCCATTATAAGGAAATACCTATCCCATTTAAAGATAAATTCAGATATCTAGGTATAATACTTGACTGTAAATTAAGTAGTGTCCCTCATTGTGAATATATTGTTAACAAATGTGAAAAACACCTAAACATGCTTAGATGCCTCTCTGGGGTGTGGTGGGGTGCACATCCCTTTTCTTTGAAACTCATTTACAACGCAATCATCAGAAGCACTCTGGATTATGGATTGTTCGTTCTAGAGCCAGGTAATGTCATGGCTTTTAAAAAATTGGATCGCATCCAGTCTAAAGCATTACGCATTATTTCAGGTGCAATGAAGTCTAGTCCCATTAATGCACTCCAAGTTGAATGCGGGGATGCTCCTTTATATCTTAGAAGACAATTCCTATCTGACAAATATTTGTTCCGGATTCTTCAATTCTCAACTCATCCTCTCATTCCTAAACTGGACACATTAGTGTTGCAGATTGAATCATCAGATTACTGGTCCCATAGACGTGATCCTTGTTTAGTTGTAAGTTATAAAAAATTCCTTTCACTTTCTTCTCCTATTCACCGTTCCAATAAACTTCCCATATTTAGCAATAGTTATGAGAGTTTACAATTCAGTCCCATTATAAAATATAACTGTGTAAGTAAATCAGATCCCGATTGCCATTTAAGTTTTAATCATTTTCTGGCTGAACACGTAGAGTACCACCATATTTATACGGATGCTGCCAAGCCTTCTCCGACGGGTTGTGTTGGAATAGGTACTTACCATTCTCAATACAACATCGAACAAAAAATAAAACTGCCTCCGGAGACTTCTGTTTTTACCGGGGAATGTTTCGGCATTTTTAAAGCCTTAGAATATATCCGTATTTTAAAGCTCAAAAAATCTATAATTTTTACTGATTCTCAAAGTGCTCTTCTAGCCATCAATAAATCCGCTTTCGAACACAAATCGCAGTTACCTATCATTTATTTAATAAGAGAATTTGCGTTCAGGACCATTTCTGAGGGTAATACACTACAATTTGTATGGATTCCGGCCCATGCTGGAATCCATGGCAATGAAGCGGCTGATAAACTTGCCGGTGATGCGGTGCAGTGTGGGGACTTAGTTCCTTATACAAATTTTAGTTATGACCTCGTATCGTTACCAAAGACTTTTCTTCGGGAAACCTGGAAGGTGGCTTGGGATATCGGAAGTAAATCGAAGGGACGTTATTTTTCGTATATTCAACCCGACGTTCCAGAAAAACCGTGGTTTGGCAGGGCCAAGTTTGGCAAGATGGAGACCTCCATTCTAATACGGATGAGACTGGGTCATGTTTGTTCTCCAGCTCATCTTGCCAAACTTCATATCATCGACGATCCCATATGCTTGTGTGGCACAGATGTAGGCGACTTAGATCACATTTTTTTCTCCTGTCCCTTATATGACCGTTCTTCCTTTCTTAGTAACCTCTTATCCCTCCATACTCCTTTTCCTACCTCAATACTTTCTTTACTTTGTACAAATAGCTCTCTTGTTTATAAATGTATAGTTTCATTCATTACTCTAAATAATATTAAGTTGTAATTTATTTTTTATTTTTTTATAGTGTAATTAACGTAATACTGATCCTATCCCGTATATCCTAAATCCCGTTAAAATTTATATTTATATTAATTTTGTTTCCCTACCTTTTTATAAAACTAAAACGTGACATTGGCTAAATGCACAAACCGTGCGAAGCCAGAAGGAAAAAAAAAAAAAAAAAAAAAAAAATTGACATGTAATAAAATTTACGAATAAATTCGTAATATTTTGACTGTTTTTCTCAATAATTATGTGACTTTTCGGCTAATTTACTTAATAACACATTTCATAAGTGTTTTAGGTACTGTCTCTCATTCATCTTTTCTCATAATTTGATCTTAAAAATTAAGTGTTACAATGGATAATTCAGCTATACAAACATTGGAGGCGGCTGCCCAGATGCTGATGGTGAGAAAATATTACTTTGTATAAAAATAATATAAACATAAATCAAAGGAAAAACGTTTTACAACAGCTTAGGATAATCGAAATGCCATGACTATAAACAAAATCTTTACATTTACCACAATAGCAAATTGACATAATTATTTCAGTTTTTTGTTTCTAAATATTATTATTCACTAGAAAATACCTACAGGAATTGGAAAACAAAGGCAGAAAGTCACAGAAACATGTAATTTTAATAAATTCTGTGTTGAAATTCTAGTGTTGTTTCCAGAAATTCTACATGGGAGTCAACCATGGTTATTACAATGTTATTATTAGAGTTAAGTCGATCAGAAGTATGACATAAAGGGTCAATTGGTTACTGTTCAATAGGGAGGGTAAATATGTACCTACGGTTTTACATTCACATTACCAAGGCTTTGGTAGTCAGTAATGCTTTACTTTGCTTTGCTCAAAATGTTTAATTCCACTCTTATGTTGAATCCTAAGTGTATTGACCCTTTTCTATAAAATTCATAAGTTAATACTTTATTATAGAATAGCAACCCGCCCTGACTTTGCACGGGTGCCATTTACATGTGAAAATGGTATTCTGTTCACAACACGTGCACAAGTTCTGAGCAATAACCTAAAACAAGTACTAGGCTTGCATGAATTCAAGATAGTATTCATTAGTATTATTAAGCTCTTCTTTTCGTATCATCTTCATCTTCCTGCCCTTATGCCATGTTACTTAGGGTTGGTGCAACACGTTTTCTTCTTCCATCTTCCCCTGTCAACCATCACGCTATCATTCACTTCCTACTCTTTCATATTATTCCTCACACAATCCGACATGGATGGATTGTGTGAGGAATCTTTGACCTTCCTTTCCCTCTCCATCCATCAACATTACTTACTTCATACATTTTTTTTTGCTGGGAAATTATCAAATAACTTCTCCCGCTCTGGGCGGAGCGGGAGGGCGTGTCAGACTTTTACTAACTAAAACCCACCCGTGTTCCTTCCATGGCATGTGTGCCCGGGCCACGATATCCCTTTCGGACAAACTCGCAACCCTGGCAGACTTACTTCATACTTGCATACTTGTTTTTGTATTATATATTTAAATAATATACAAGATGTAACATAAATAACGCACAACCACTTAAGGGGTCATTGTACTCATCATTATGATTAACTTTTACTATGGGACCAAATCTGAAATTGTGAAAAAAAAATCTGCTGATTCATACACTTATGTTCTCATAACTCGTCAAAATGTAGCTGTTTTTTTTTTTGCTATTTCAGATTTGGTCCTATAGTTAAAAGATGTCCATAATTATGAGTACAATGACCCCTTATTAGGTTGTGCGTTATTTATGTTACACCTTTTATAGTCCATCTGGATTATTATATCTTTCAAATGGTAAAATATTTTTTCACATAGGAGCTGTGGTTCTGGAGATTACCCTCCGCAAATACACAAACTCACAAAATTTGCTCACTCTCAGTATAATATTAAGTAAAGATTTAAAAATATCTATACAATGTATAATATGTTTTTATATATATTTCCCTGCAGCATATTTTTATTGTTTGAATGTAAAGTGCCTTTAGCCAGGCTGCCCAACCAATTTTGATGTAGGGCCATAAGTTTGATTCAGTTTCAGCAGGCGGGCCATCTAGTAAATAAAACTTGTCTACAGTTGTGGTTAGATACTATAAAAAATATACAAAACATAAAGTTACTAAGAGTTCAATATTACTCTAATAATATTTAATATATAATTGAGACCCTTGAAAAGTTTTTTCTGCTAAAACAATTTATCCATATTTATTACGGCGACAAATCTGAGGTTCATGGGGGATGAGTGAGGGATATATTTGTTTTCACAAAGCAGAATAATATTATGTTGAGCCACATCAGCTTAAAATCTGCAAAGCAAGATTGCAAGTTGCAGGAAAGTGTTCTTTTGGTGCCAATTTCCATAGAGCTGAGAAAATTTCTGAAGACTGACGTTACTTCACAAGAAGTAACTGTTTGAGTAGAAATCTGTTTCAAGGAAGTGTGGTTTTGGATTTCTGTAATTGGTTTTCTACCTATATATTTGAGTACCTACCCATTTGCAATAAGCCAATATAAAAAGCGAAATGGTTTTTCGATCCAGTAGGCTTACTCTCGAAGTCTCGACACTCGATCTTAAGAATGGCGGCACTGAGGAACTGACGCTTATTCGCGGATTTGGTGGCAAGAAATTACGTTCGCGGTTTTGGATGACTCGAATGACAACATAACTTTCGGCCAACGGGTCAATATTTATGTGGGATCACGTACCTACCTGCCAGGGTTACGAGTTTGTCCGAAAGATATCGAGGCCCTGGCACACAGGCATCTGAAGGAACACGGGTGGGTTTTAGTCAGTAAAAGTCTGACAGAAGTTATTTGATAATTATCCACCCAAAAAAAAATAAAGTACCTACCTATTTCGGTTATTCCACAAATCCCCATTGACAATCCCCATCAACGGGGATTTGTGAAATTTTCTTCCACAAATCCCTGAAATAAATGAGGTCTCAGAGTTTACAAATCCTCATTAATTTAAAAATAAAATACAAACAACGTAATTATTAAAAACTCATCGAGAAGTGTTTTATTTCATAACGAGGTAAGGACTCATTGATTATTTCTATAAACAAACAAATTAAAGTAATGGGTAATATGGCAAAAAAAACAAATTATTAAAAAAAACAAAAACCCGACTGCAAAAAATGAACCGAAAGGATGGAAACAAGATGAAAAGTAAACCAGTATCCTTTAAGTACCAAAAATAAATAAATGCAGTCGGAGGCAACTAGGATGTTACGTACGCCTTAAAATTTGCCTCCGACTGCATTTATTTATTTTAGAAAAAACCATGAAAACCACACCCATGATAAAAAATTTGCAAATTTTCGGTAACGCCATTTCTAATTTTGATTTTGTCTCCGTTATTGTTACCAGAGACCTCGAAAACGATAACAACGACACCCATGACGAAAAATCCTCACAAAACCACGACAACCATCTTTTCGCACAGGAGGGTTCGCGCAAGTGTCTTTAGCAGAAATGTCATTCGCGCAAGTGAACCAGATCCGATGCATCAAATCTCAGTTGGTCTAACTCTCTCATAAGAAACAGCTATTGGCGTAAAAAAAGTGAAAATTGCTCATTTTCTTGCTGGCTGTACATTTTTTTTTTAAATCTGTGAATGCAGATCAAAATGTCTCAGATTTTTAGGACAGTCTTCTAAGACCGAATTTGTGTAGCTACAACGGTTAAGATATCCTTACTTCCCATCTCAAAATCCACCCTGCATATGCTATGATAATTGACTGCTTAGCTCTATAAAGATATAGCGTGATGGTAATCATTTAAAAGGTTAAATCTGTAACTGTTTGGCTCGTCTTTTTACCATTTTCTGTAAACCTTAGAGGCATACAAATATAATGCAATATTGCTCATCCCCCATAGTAAATAGCGTGATAATTTATAACCTATTGGTTGAGCAGACTTATAGGGAATATATATGCAAAATTTGAACTGAATGTATCCGAATAGAATTTGCGTGATGCTAGAACATACATTCAGAAAAACAGACAAAAATTCTAAAAACTATATTTTCGGCATTCGAACGATCTCAGACCTCAACCAATTATTTTTTTCAAAAATATTTAATGGATAAGTCTAACGTTGCTTCGATTTTGTTATTAAAGAAAATGTACTTGTTTGTAGTTTGTGTCAAAATAGTAGGTTAAAAGTGTTATAAAATATATATATTTGGAATTGGCTATTTACTAGCTTTTATTTGATACCCATATTAATATAAGCACAACATATTTTTTTTATTCCCCGTCTCGTTTTTGATTCGCAGATGCCACAATAAAATTTTATAGCCTATGTCACTCCCACAATTAAAACGAATCTAAGGATACCTCATATGTTAAAATCCATCAAGCCGTTTAGCCTACAGAGCGTGCCAAAGAAATAGACATACATACATACACTCGAAAAACATAACCCTCCTCTTGGAGCAGTCGGGTAAAAAGCTAAGCTGGCTAAGGTAAAATATTTTAGCTAAAATAATGTTATTACAGTCTAAACGTTCCTACAAATAATGTTTTAAAGATCAACTTTTAAATTACTTTGCGACTGATTATTTTAGAACGTTTATTTTTTGTTGAGTTTTAACCTAAGTCTAGTGGCGTCACTTTTATTAAAAATGTATAATTATGTGATTTAATAATAATCGCATTTTATTTTATATTTAATAATAATTGTAAAGCTTTATCAGGAAAATAAGTTAAGAGTCCTTACCTAGATCCAGGGGCAACTTTTGTTAAAAATTAATATCTCGTGAATGTTCAAAAAAATCTCTTCCACTTCTTGAGGCATCCAGATACACATATTTGTAATAGCTTTTTGTTTGCGTTAATATTTTTCATCATTACACAAAACTATTTTATCTTAAAGCTGTTAAGATACTTTAAGGACTGGATACTTAGTACTGTCCCACTGGATACTGGACAAATAAGTCCCTAAAGATGCTTAAAATGAGTATTTAACTGCCGGGATATGTCAGAAGATCGGAAGGAAAAATTTGAATGCTTCTGGACTTAAATGGATTGGGACACCAAAAAAGTCTTTGTCAAATCCATGGTTGATGTCATGATAGGTACCAAAACGTAGACTAATGGGTCCTTTATCCACACGTTTGTAAGTAATGACAATATTAAAATAAAAATTGTCAACAAAAACAAATTGTTTCGATTTTCTAGAGCATAACCGCCAATATGAGGTGACCAAAAATAATAGGTAAAAACCGCGAACGTCATTTCTTACCATTGCTAATATTAAGTTAAAGTAGAAAAAAAGTGTTTAAAACAATCAAAACACATTAATTTAGATTACAATATATTATTTTAAAATAACAGTATATGCGGTACATTTTATAAAGTTTTTTTTTGTCTTCTGTAAAAATTTGCCGAGCGACGATTTGTAACCATGTCTAAATAAAGGCTTATTATTATTCATTTATAGGCACCACCGCAAATGGTGACATCAGAGCAACGTCACCATGCTGAGAGTGTATTTCTCGAATTTCGGAGCACCAAGAACCCTTATCAGTTGTGTAGAGAAATTTTAGAGAAATCTTCATCAGACTACGTATTGTTTGAAGCAGCTGGCTTATTGAAAGCGGCACTTATCAGAGAATGGAGCTTATTATCCGAAAACGATATTTCTTCCCTACGAGAATACTTACTCAATTATTTATTGAGAAAAGAGGCTCCACCATTTTTGAGGGAAAAACTTTTGCAGGTAATATTATTCTTCTTAATCTTAATGTGTTTTTCATTGTTATAATTGCATTTTCCTCACAGAATCTGAAGAACTGTCTAAAAAGTTGGGAAAAAATTAAGACAAACCACAAATCCTTAGGCCTCTCTCATAGTAGGTTTCTGATGAATCGTAGCATTCTTTGTGCTAACTAATTTCGAATATTTTCTATTCGTCGCCTCTCTAGTATCTAGTTAGGAAGCTTGAATAATTCTACTGCAAGTTGAAGTTCTTTAAAATACAAAAATGTTTCAGACTATTGCCATTATTATCAAAAGAGGCAGCATCGACGATGGAGGAAGAGAAAGGAAGAATTTGATTGCCGAATTAGAGAAGATAATTCTTAGCTCGCCAATAAGTCAGCAAAAGTTAGCATGCTCACTCATACTGGCTATTATGCAAGAATTTGCTATAACAGTCAAATCGGCTGACGTTGGCTTGATATGGGAGGTCCATTTTCGACTGAAGAAATCCTTCGAAGCGCTAGATTTGAAGAGAATATTTAGGTTTACTGTAGGTGTTCTAGAACAGATTGTGCGTTCTGGACATCGGCCGGAAGGCGAGCAAGCTTTGTTGACGAAGCAATTATTGACCATAGTTGAGACAGTATTATGTTGGAGCCATGTATCTCCATTATTGTCTAAGAGGTTGATCGGTGCTTTCGAAGCTATTTATGAGAGTGATACCGCCCCGGCATTGCGATTAAGCCTGAGCTGGCGGGACACGATAATGCAACCTGAACTACTGGCTTTGTTCTTTGAGATACACATGTATGTGAGGTCCAATCCAGACTTGGCTAGTCCGTCTCTCACATGTTTGGTGCAACTAGCTAGCCTGAGTGGTGTGGTTGTGTCTGCTAGTAACCTTAAACAGCAGTATTTGGAGAATTACGTGAATAGTTTCTTAAATATGATGGCGTATATTCAGCCGGTTGAGAGGGAAATGCTTGGTATCTCCGATATATACCGCAGACTGATCCAGTTCTTCTCGCCGGCAATGATAGCTGGGACGCCACCGGCTTTTCTGCAAAATCTGACTTCGCTGACGTGTCATTGTATCAGAGGATCCGTTATTGAGGAAGGAGTAAGTATTCACATTACATACTAATAGTTGCATCAGTTAATTGTAAAGCCAGACAGGCAATATTATGGGGATAGTATTTTTATTGAGGTGCATTCTTACCGAATTGCCCGAAAATACGATAATCTCTGCCACTTTTTGAGGTGTTCTAAGTTTGAAGTGTGTACAACTGTACATATCTGTGTGTCTGTATGTGGCATCGTGGCTCCCAAACGTTTGAACCTATTTTGTTTTTTGGTTTCGTTTAAAAGGTGACTTGGTCGAGAGTGTGCTTAACTGTGTGATTCAAGAAAATCTGTTCAGTCGTTTGAAGATTATCTGCTTTTTTCTAGTTGATGAATGGATGTCAGCATCTTCCATAGGTCTGATCAAGTCGAAATTTGGTATTCTGTTACTTTAGCAATATTAGAAAAACACAGTAACCTTGAACTGATGCTGCAGCATCACCTGCACGATAACCAACTCTGAGCTCCTTCACCAACTTGCAGCAGTGGTATCGTGATTGGGATACCGTTTTGGTCTCATTGGAATGGTCTCAATGAATAGGTTATATATAGATAGTAATCAGGGTCTGATGATGGAGTAGGAAAGAGAAATGAGGATAAATTAGTAACTAGATTTACTGTGGGAAAAATACGTATAGCTACGCAGATTTAAACAAGGCACGAGTCGATCTTATCGTATCTATTTTGATACTAGTAATATAATAAGTTATAAATTAATAAGGAAATAAAAGTTCAGTTTAAAATCCCAGACACAAACAAATACGTCTAAAAAAGTAAAGACATATATGTATTGGCCCTCTAAGTTTAATAAAAGTTTGTAGGTAATATTTTGATCCAAGACCACGCTTGGATCAAAATATTCCCTACAACTTTTATTAAAAAAATCATTTATGTATTTCATTGCAGGTGAACGATGACACAGTATGGAGAGAGTCATTGAACAAGTTCCTCCATAGTTGGAGCTCGTTAGTGCATGAGACCGACGGATATACTAATGAAACGCTGATGAATCCGTGCATAGAGATATTTAACACTTACCTGCAGTGCAGACTGGCGCCCCCTGATGGAACGAGGTAAGAGTCATCATCGTCCTACCCTTTAAATTGTTTTATTTCTGCGCAATATGTTTCCTTCTTCCATAAATCTCCATAAGCGCTATTGTCTCTGTACTCTGGTGAGGTACTTAATAGTCAAATATATAGGTAAAGTGTAGCTACGATTAACATGCGTACCAGATACAGAATAAATGGGAAAAACACGCAATCTTTATCTCTTTTTTTGACTGTACACCTGAGAAACAGGAAAAATTTGACATACATAACAAAGACTTACACACCTTTTGACTTTTACAGATTTCTGAACATTTTCTTTGAACTCTTTTGTCTGCTACATTCACAGGGTCACAGACAACACAGAAGAGGATATAAAGGATGAACTAGAAGAGGATGAACGTAAGCTCCACAGCAATGTATTGCTTACGATTGGTGCGATTGCGCGAAAGGCACCCGCTCACTGCTGCCACGTGCTGTTTACTTTACTACAGGATAGAAGTAAACGGTAAGTTGAGTTGGAGACTATGACTCATCTGAAATCTAGTACTATTGTTGATCCGAGGTCTGTATGAAACTGTGTGGGTAGAGTTTTATACGGACACCCAAAATAGCAAAAGTTTGTTGTCCTAATGCTTGTAGAATTTTGCACGGAGCTTAACTTTCGCCTGGGTTTCCGACCCTGCGTAATAATAATACCAGTCTATATTGTGCCACTGAGAAAAGAAAAACAAGAAGGCATGGGCATGGATCGCCACGCTTGCTGTAGCAAGCCTGTAGGCGGCTTAGAGATTTCATACTTATCTATACAAATAAATAAAATTGAAGTGTCTTTTTGTAATGTCAAAATAACAGCTTTTTACTAAATGCGTATGAAAATATACGGTTCTTATAACAAAAACAATTTAATTGTTTTTTGTCTGTGTTTGTTCCGGCTAATCTCCGAAACGGGTGGACCGATTTTGACGGGACTTTTACTGGCAGATAGCTAAGGAGTAACTTAAGCTTAGACTTTTATTTTAGAAAAAGCCACGTGGGCAAAACCGCGAGAACATGCTAATATGTATTGATAAGTGCTGAATAAGTAAAAACAAAAATATCTCATATAAAAAAATATTTAAAATACCTAGATTTTTTTTTTTGTTGGCTGAGGCACGTAGCATCCTTTGTTTTCTTTTTATTATTTTAGATCATAGATAGCTTGTAACAAAAAAAAAAACCTTGATTGTAGAACTTCTAAATAGATTAAGTTGCGAACGATACAGAAGCGAAACAATCCGAATTTTGTATTTTGATTGACATGGTGACCGTTGCGCGTTGGGCAAGTCTCTACACAATGGGCGCCTGAAAATGGCAGCCGCAGAGACCGCCCGGTAAGAGGTGGCGAGACGACCTGGGGGCCAACCACAACCTCTTATAGCAGATTATTTTAATATTATTTCACAGTGAGAAAGAGATGGAGCTATACGTCATCTATAGCTCCATCTTTTTAAAATAATACTGCTTTATGAGGTTGTGGTTGGCACCGACGCTTATCGCAAGGGCTGGCTAGCTAAATTAGGCTACTTAAAAATAAATCTATAAGTACTACCTATTATAACAAAGTTGCTTCTCGTGTCTGTCTGTATGACCATTTAGTTATTTTGAACCACACAATGGATTTTGATTCGGTTTTCACAATCATTTAGGTTTGTGTGTAAATATCTAAACATGATAAAACAAAAAATAAATTTATTTATTTATTTAATACTTGAGGTAAAAAAAAATGTACGGTGCGGACTTAATGCATACGCATTTTCTACCAGTCAACCTTTAATTTGATGATTTTTTTTGCGGGGTCACCGACCGCAGTTATTGTAGTCACTTGTAATATTAGTTTATAAAACCTGTTGGTTTTTTTTTTGTGGCTTCACAGACGAGATGGGTGACGATATCTATCGATAAAACATATGAAAACAGTTTTTCTGAACTCATACTTCAAGTAACAACACGAACAGCGGCCGTAGACAGATTTTTTTTATCATGTTTTGATATCGATTCTCATCGCGTCTACGGAGTTTAGCTAGCCAATTTAAAATAACCCTGTACAATAAAAAAAATCTCGATTTTTGTCAAGTGGTAGAAACCGTGCTAAGTTTGTCAAGTGTAGAAAGCAGGGGCGGGTCACCAGTCTAATCTAAACTAATATTATAAAGAGAATAGATTAGATTTTTTGTATGTTTGTTTGTTACGCTTTCGCGCTAAAACGGCTGAACGGATTTGGATGAAATTTGGCACATGGGTAGACCCTGACTTGGGTCTTGGATATGGCATACTTTTTATCCCTATATTCTCACGGGATCGAGACTTATGCGGGTGAATCCGCGGGGCTCAGCTAGTCACACTAATATTATAAAGATGAAAGTTTGTGAGTGTGTGTGTTTGTTACTTCTTCACGCTCAAACGGCTAGACCAATTTTGATAAAGTTTTGTAAAGAGGTAGCCAGGATTAACATATAGGGTACTTTTTAGGGTTCCGTACCCAAAGGGTAAAACGGGAACCCTATTACTAAGGCTCCGCCGTCTGTCTGTCTGTCTGTCTGTCTGTCCGTCTGTCACCAGGCTGTATCTCATGATCCGTGATAGCTAGACAGTTGAAATTTTCACAGATGATGTATTTCTGTTGCCGCTATAGCAACAAATACTAAAAACCACAATTTAAGGGAGCTCCCATAATAAATTTTTTTGCTCGATATTGATAACGGTAACTGGTAGACACTTGAAATATTCACAGAATATTTAGTTATACAGGGTGGATTTTTGAGATGGGGCAGTAAGGGCAGCTACCTTAACCGTTGTAGCTACAGGGAAACGGTCTGAAGAGACTATCCTTATCTTTTTGAGAAATTTTGATCGCATCAATCGAATTCCGGCAATTCGCAAGGCAGTGGATACAAACATAATGATGGTCCTTTAACGTGACCACCGCGCAGTCCTGGTCTCACGCGTCTACACTTTTTATGTGGCGCTACTTAAAAATTGAACTTTATAAAAAGAAATACAACAGTGTTCAGGAACTTAAAGATTTACTTACCACGATTCTCTATGGAATTAATCCTAGCACATTATCAGCTGCTACCCACTCTGTAGTAAAGGGAATAAACCTATGCCTACGTCAATATGGATACCATTCTGAACACCTCATAACTTAGAGCACAAAAGTAAAATTTCTAGGTGAGTCCACATGTAAAGTTTCAAGTTTTTAATTTTAATTTGAAATAATACCCAAAGTAGAAGTTATAGTTTTATTTGTTTTTCGATCAGTCTCTTTGAAGCGGCCAGTTAATCGATGGTAAAAAATGTAAGTTCGAGTCTCATTTCCTACGAAATGTATGGGAAAAGGTTTTTGCGATTTATGACTTTTCTAGTACTCAAACCTCAATTGGTCCAATAGAGGTTTTTGATCCTTATAAGAAAGAGGATCGATTGGCATAAAAAAAAGTTTTTGTGAATATTGCCCATTTTCTTGCTGACTATACATTTTTTTCAAAATCTGTGAATGCACATCAAAATTTCTCCAAAAGTTAAGGACAGTCTCTTAAGACCGTTTTCCTGTAGATACAACGGTTAGGGTAGCTGCCCTGACTGTCCCATCTCAAAAATCCACCCTGTATATTCACTTTAAAAATCAATAATTAAATTAAAATAAAACAAATATTTAGGGGGGCTCCTATACAACAAACGTGATTTTTTTTGCCATTTTTATAGATAATGGTACGAAACCCTTCGTGCGCCAGTCCGACTCGCACTTGGCCGGTTTTTATCCCGATATTCCCACTGGATCGGGACTTATGCGGGTAAAACCGCAGGGCTCAGCTAGTAAACTATAAAATTTAGTTTCAGGAAGTCATATTGTGAAGGCTAATCTTGTTCCTATTATGTCGTCCTATAGGCTGGAGAGTCAACTGCAGTTGATGCACATGGGCAAGCTGCCAATCAGTGCAGGGGGGCATATGGTCACGCTGTTTGAAGACCTGCACTGGATTCTCATGATTACCGGTAAGATACAACTAACTGCAGCTTTGCTTTGTATAGTACACAGAATAACAACCCTTATTGTGTTAATCATAAGCTATAAGATTTAATTGGCATTATGGCTAAGAGTTTGATTTCTATGCTACAGTCACAGAACTCAGACCAAATAAAAAACCAAGATATAGCGCTGCGAAAAATATAGTGAAGCATGTCAAAACTACACCTCGCTCTGCATATACGCTCACACGCACACATTTACAACCAAACTGCAGCACCTTACTAAGTGCACACATGTTTACGAAACCGGCCTCACGTCACTGTTGACAACGCTATGTTTTGGTTTTTTATTTGGTGTGAGTGTCACATGTCAAAGTAAAATTATTTATTTTTCATGCATGAATCTACGGGGTCAAATTAAATTAGCTAGCGAAACTCCGCAGCCGTTATGGGTGTCGATATCTAAACATGATAAAACAAAAAATTAAATAATTTAATTTAAAAAAATTAAACAAAAATTGTTTTATTTTTGTGTAGTCACTAGAAATATCAGTTTTTTGTGTAAACTTCACAGACGTGATGGATATCGATATGTAAACACGACAAAGCAAAATAAAACAGTTTTTCTCAACTTATACTTCAAGTAACTACACAAGCAGCGGTCGTTGATCCCCAAAAAATCCATCAAATCATTTTTATTTTATCGTGTTTAGATATCGATGTCAATCACGTCTGCAGAGTTTCGCTAGCTAATTTAATTTGACCCCTCACCTATTCACCCCCCCATCTATTCATTCACGAAATCTCTTAAGGCGTCTTTGTACTCACCATTATGAACAACTTTAACTATGGGACCAAAGTTAAAATCGCGAAAAAAAATCAGCAGTTCCCATCATTTTGACGAGTTAAGCGAACATAAATGTAGGGAACAGCTGATTTTTTTTTTTTGCGAAATTGTTCATAATGATGAGTACAATGACCCCTTAAATCTCTTAAGGGGTCATTGTACTCATCATTATGAACAATTCGTGTATGAATAGATACACCTTATACATATTATCTATTAAATTCGCTTTTCGTGTCTGCGTGACCGCGTTGTTCTTCTAAACTGTGCAACGGATTTTGATGCGGTTTTCACCGTCATTTAGAGAATTTATTCCGAAAGGCTTATGTGTAATACATTCATTAACCAATAGATTTGGAGCAAATCCGCTGTGACAGACGGACTGACAGACAGACAGACAACCAGACAGACAGACACACGACACACCCTAAAAATTACATGTAATAAAAAAATCTCGATGTTTTATCAAGTCGTACTTAAAAGCCGAGCAAAGTAGGGGTTAGTCGCTAGTAAATTATAAGTATAACATACAATTAGTCATTCCGGGTCCTTAGTCTGTGCACACTATTATGCTAAGATATCTACGCGATGGAAAAAACCTAGTGGACGTCAAAACCACAACAATTTTTTTCACGAAATGAACCTGGCGACCACTCTAATGATTGCACTCTCGACTGCTAGCCATGCGTCCGATCCCGGTCATCCTTAAAAGTTATAGTAATTCAACATTTTTGTTATTCATCCAGGTCACTTCCTAGCTGTGGACTGCACAGAAGGGGAGACAGTGATGATTCCCTCAGAGATCATCTACTTCAGTTTGATGGAAAACGCCAATGTTGACGCCTCTCTCAGATACTTGGTCGGCGAGAGTACCAATACTGACAACGTTGATTCTGTACTCAAGTAAGTTTTATTTGTTCATACATTTACCTCTCGATGTACACAGGGTGAATTTTAATATTTCTTCTTACGTTAACTGTCGATGTAAACCGATTTCACATCGACATCGAAACTTTATATGAGAAACGTAGTCGAAGGAGTCGATAATAAAATCTAGTAAATAATAAATTGTAGTAATTCAAAACGGTTTTTTAATTTAAGGTGAAAGCGTCAGGGTAGTAGCCCGCGAAACAAATAAGGATTTACAGAATTATAATCATTAGAATCAGCTGATTTGAATTGCTGATTCTAATGATTATAATTATGTAAAGCCATATTTGTTACGGCCGCGAATCTATCAACATAACATTACAAACCACCTTTTACTGACCTGCAAATTGCAAAAAACTCAAGAAAATTTTAATTTCGCGGGCAATCTTAGCGCATCTCCCTTATGGAGTCCGTTTAGCTTAGAATAGAAGACACTTTTTTCTTTTTCAAATTTCTACGTCTTAATTTTTGCACCAAGCTATAGTGTTGTTGATATGAATGCAAAGGAAACTGTTTTTTGAATTGAAAACTTCTTGAGGCGCGTTGAGCGATTTTTGGTAGAGGAAAAACTTATGGGTTCGCGTCACTGACATGCTAATGCTAACAGTTTAACTGTAGCTATGCATAAATAAAATCCTTATAACATCAGCTATCTGCCAGTGAAAGTCTCGTCAAAATCGGTCTAGCCGTTTCGGAGATTAGCCAAAACAGACAGACAATTTTAAAATTAGATTTTTTTGTTATAAGTACCTACCATATATACTTTCATATGCATTTAGTAGAAAGCTGTTATTTTGACATTACAAACAGACACTACAGTTTTATTTATTTGTATACACCGTGGCATATTAATCGTCTTACAACGGCAGCCCACTTCTTGTATACAATGACTACTAATCATTCATGAAAGGATTTTTTTATTATTAGCATTTGAATAATGTAATAAAAAAATATTATTCAATACGACGCGATGCATAGCGTAGTTTGAAACACCCTGTTGTCTCTGTTACGAGCGCGGTGCCAAACTTGCGTTTCAAAGGCGACGCGGAACGGAGCGCAAGGCTCGCAATGACTCGCACCGCGCTTATAACAGGGGGCCTACTCCGAAGCGCTAATCCGAAGTATCGGCCGAATGTTCGGCCGTTTCTTGACTTCCAAAGTTTCCTTATTTGACTTTAAATCCTTACCCGACTTCCACGTTTTTGACTTTGACTTATCTCTTTGACCGTTTTTTTTTTTTTCTTTCGTCGTATTCAGCCATAGTCAGCCGTAGTCAGGAAACGGCTGAACATTCGGCTGATACTTCCGATTTATCTTCGAAGTAGACCCCCTGGGTGTTTCAAAGTACATCATGCGTCATATTGTTTTTTTATTTTTATTATTCAAATGTTAATAAAAATAAACTTTTATGAATGATTAGTAGTCATTGGATACATGAAGTCGGCTGCCGTTGTAAGACGATTAAAATGCCACGGTGTATACAGTAGTGGTCATATAATTAAAAACACAGAGTCACCTGGTAGTGTTAATTACTTTTTATGTTATTATTGCAATTAATGGGAAGTAAAAAATTCATTTACCACATTAAAATGTAGTTTTAAAACGATCATTAAAATTCTGATAACTAATAAAAAATCAAAATAAAATAAAACTTGGAAAAAATTATCAATATCTTTAGTTGGACAACTAATTTGAAACACTAGAAATCAATACTAAAAACTTAAAAAAAACGCCAATAATTTGGATAAATCGTGAAATGGACTATTAGCAGGCCACTCCAACGTTGTCACCGATTACTCTCTGAGAAACACTTTTACGCTGTTTGCTGTATGCTTTGGGTCAGTATCGTGTTGAAATATCCAAGTCACTGGCAAATTTTCATCGGAATATGGTATCATTGTTTCCACTAAGATGCCTCTGTCCATACCCCTTCAATTGTTCACACGGGACCGACCAAGTATCCCGTAAAACTACCCCACACTTTAACAATTCCACCGCCGCCGCCGTGTTTAACTGTCTTTTAGGTGTATATGTTTTTCAAAGCCTCGTTAATTGGTCGTCGTACACATCGTTTTCCGTTGGAATTTACCAAATTTATTTTAGTTTCATCCCAATGTAAAACTCTTTTCCATTGATGAACAGTCCAACTCCCATACATTCTTGCAAAGGCTAGACGATTTTCTCTATATTGCCTGGTAAGAAGTGGTACTTTCCAAGCAAGTCTTCCAAACAATTTCCATTTAACCAACCGCCTACGGACTAGTCTTGCGGACCCGTTACGAGAGTCGTCCTGTAAAAATACTTATTTTCGAATAACATTTTAGAAACTTTGAAGGGGTCCGTTTTAGCCAAACGAGTCATAAGCCTGTCTTCTTGAACTGTGGTCTTCCTTGGCCGAACTTTTCTAAGCTCATTATCCGATGTTCCATGCTGTTAGTAATGTACAATGGCGTTAAATACCATCTTTACGGAACAGTGCGTGTTGCCAGTGATGACCTATGGCACTGAAACGTGGTCGCTCACAATGGGCTTTATCAGAAGGCTAAAAGTCACCCAAAGGGCAATGGAGAGGGCTATGCTTGGAGTTTCTCTACGTGATCGAGATTATTCGTTCTTTCTTTACTTTCTTTCAAATGAAGAGATCTGCAGGCGAACCAAGGTAACCGACATAGCCCGAAGAATTGCCAAGCTTAAGTGGCAGTGGGCAGGGCGCATTGCTCGCAGAACTGATCAATGGGGCGGAAAGGTTCTAGAGTGGCGACCGCGTACCGGAAGACGTAGCGTTGGAAGGCCTCCTACAAGGTGGACCGATGATCTTGTGAAGGCCGCATGTATCCGCTGGATGCGGGAAGCTCAGAACCGGTCGAAGTGTCGGTGCTTGGGGGAGGCCTGTGTCCAGCAGTGGTCGTCTTTCGGCTGAAATGAGGACTTTCAATTAATAGCAATAATAACATAAAAAGTAATTAACACTACCAAGTGACTCTTGTGTTTCTAATTATATGACCACCACTGTATATTGTCTTAAAAACAATCATAGGATTTGCGCGTGCCAAATCTAACAGTCCATTACGCGATTGTATGATAAAGAAACCATAATGTTGTATCTATGTATAATGCATACTGCATAGTTGGAAGTTCGATGTTATCTCATTTCCTGGCCATTGTTATGTTTTGTTAGTGCTATTATAATCCTAACAACTGTTTTCTTTTCACATGTAAAATATCCATCTAACAATGTAAGGAAAATCTTTTCTTGATGTCTGTCATAAGTTCATAACATGACGCAATGCATAATTTGATGCAATATTCTTAAGAGTTATTTTATCTCAATTTTTAAATGCTAATAACGACCCTGTTCAACTTTACATCGTCTTGGGATCTTTATCGTCAGAAAGACGAGAAACTAATCTCTAAATAGATCTCATCATCATCAATTCAGCCGAAAGACGTCCATTGCTAGACATAGGCCTCCCCCAAAAGGTGCGAGGGGTTGCCATAATCGCCACACTTGGTAGACGGGTTGGCGATCGCAGTATAGTGTTAAAATGCATAGAGAACGCTGCTGCCTATTCTCTAGTAAGTCCCTTAGTTGCCTTTTACGACACCCACGGGTGGTGGACGGTGCTATTCTTTACGTCCGGCACCACAGGGAATAGATCTCATAATCTCAATAATAATATTGCGACCCACGAGTGGACACTGTGTGAGTTAACGTAGGCATAAATGGTACTCTTTATTTTCCTTCAGGTTGGTCGGTGAAATTCTCCGCATCAATGCATGGGAATGCGCGGCTTTGGAAGCCGGACTCGGCAGTGTGTTCAGTCCAGAGCTGTCTGCCACAATCTCCTGGCTGCTCAAGATATGGGCCAACTCTTACCTGATGCCACAACCGTCTGTTTATTCTGAGGTGGGTTTGGTTAAAATATGATGACTGATGTTACCAAGAAATACAGATATCCCAAGAAAAAAACATTAATTCCTTAGCGGGCTACGATGCTTCTTCTTGTCGTTTACAATGCATTACAATATTACAACCATATTTCAGCCTACAGTTCTGTATCAAGTGAAATATAACAATAGAGTTATGTTATACACTTAAACACATACTGTTGTTCGTGCTTACCATCCGTATCCTGTTGTGACGCACTGCATAGTATGGCTGTTACATAGTGTAATTATCAAACTGGTTTTATTAGGTATTGTTGTAGTGTATGTGGCCTTCATTTGTATTTTTTTTAAACCACTTTCTGCTAAGACGCGATTGAATGTAAGATGTAAACAAGCATCGGGTAACTGGGGGTCTACTCCGAAGCGATAATCCGAAGTATCGGCCGAATTTTCGGCCGTTTTATAACTTCCAAAGTTTCCTTTTTTGACTTTGAGACCTTACCCGACTTCAAGACACATCCCCTTGACTGTCGTTTTTTTTTTAGACGTAATTTGCCATAGTTTGCCGTATCGGCCGAACATTCGGCCGATACTGCGGATTTATGTTCGGAGTTACTCCTTATAACATCAGCTATCTGCCAGTGAAAGTCCCGTCGAAACCGGTCCAGCTGTTTCGGAGATTAGCTGGAACAAACAGACACACAAAAATTATTTTGACATTACAAACAGGCACTTCAATTTTATTTATTTGTATAGATAAGTCTGAAATCTCCAAGCCACCTGGAGCAAGCGTGACGATCCATGCTCATGCCTTCTTTGTATCAGAAGAGGCCTTTGTCTTGCAGTGGCACAATATAGACTGGTATTATTATTACGCAGGGTCTGAAACCCACGCGAAACTTAAGCCCCGTGCAAAATTCTACAAGCACTATGATAACAAACTTTTGCTATTTTGGGTGTCCGTATAAAACTCTACCCACACAGTTTCATACAGACCTCGGATCAACAATAGTACTAGATTAGATCACACACACATATAGAAGATGAGACCACAAATAATGTTGTGGTCTTTTTAATTTAGCACTAAAATCTGGAGTCCCATCACCATGGAAGACATCACGTGCGACACCCATACCGAAATCTTCAAATAAATCTTCAGTCGATGAATATCGTCCAATAGCGATACTATCTTCCCCCGCGAAAGTTTTCGAGAATGTCCTATATCAAGGAATTTACAAACAAGTGAAATAGTACATGAGCAATGAGCATGGCTTTTGCGAAAAAAGATTCGTCAATACTAACTTACTTACACTAGTTAATTATATGTCTACCAGTCTTGAACGCAGGCGCCAAGTAGACGTTCTTTACTTTGATTTCCAAAAGGCGTTCAACAGAGTCAACAATGGCGTCTTGCTGTCAAAGTTCAGTGCGATAGGAGTTGCTCCAGGGCTTCTACGGCTTCTTGCAGGGTATTTGCGGGAGTGACAACAATTTGTCAGATTAGGTTTGTACGAGTCACTCCCATACTCCCACACTCGCTCTGGTGTGAGTCAAGGTTCGGTAGTCGGCCCTCTCCTTTTCATTTTGATGATTAATGACTCCCTGATATGGGATACAAACTGAATGGAGATACAATTACAAGAAATGATTGCATGAAAGACCTGGGGGTCATATTCGACCGTAAGCTCACTTTAAGGAACTGTCGTCACTTCACAACCCCCACGTTATCAAGCTTGTTTTTGGGGCATTGATCCCCGTAGCAAACTTGAGTCTAGTGCGTGCGTATGCGTGCGTGTGCTTTTGAGAAGCAGTATGCGTTAGCGTTAGAAAAAGTTCAAAAAGCATTCCTTAGATACCTTTACAAGCACTTGTACGGATTTTATCCTCTCTTGTATTCCACTAAATTCCTTTTAGGTTGCTTAAGTTTCAATTCTCTAGAAGTAAGACGGTCGCGCGATCAGATGACTGTAATATTTGAAATTCTTAGGGGGATTATAGATGTTCCTGATCTGCAATCTATTTGTCCCAGACAATTACTGTCGTTGCAGAAAACACCGCTTACTGGCTGTTCCAACTTGAAACAAACTTGGAAAAAACAAAATTTTTCAAGCCTATGAAGCAATGGATTACCCATATCCTTCAAAACTCACGGATGGACTGTGATTCAAAGTGTGTTACGCAATATCGGGGTGCTGGTTTTATTACACCCTGTATTTATCAACATATTTTATTTCACATAAACCTACATGGGCACTTATGAAACGACAGAAGCTAGGTGCACAGTTCAAATTGGTCGTTTCCTATGGAGAAGAGCCGGCAAGAAACTCCACGGATACTCTTCTAAAATGAAAAAAAAAAATGTTTATAGATGTCACCGATCCTGGCGTGCGCGTTCGGGCGCGGGTCGCGTGGCGTGTCGTGGGTGGTGTCGCGCCTGGCGGGCCGCGCGGGCGCCTGCCTGCGCCACCAGGCCGCGCAGCCCGCCGCCGCCTCGCACGCCACGCATCTCCTCACTACGCTCGCTCACTCACAGCACAAGTAAGTGAATATGTTAGGCTTTAAAGACCAAAAAAGCTCATTGAGCGAGAACCCATAGCTCATAAAAAAACAGCCACAACGCATCCTGGTAAACACAGAACCGAAAACAATGAACAAAGCGAAATTAATGCCGTGGTTCTTTTTTGATATTTGCCCACAACGCGTTCTGGCTTCTATCCAACCAGCCGCTAAGGTCAGACTTTTGGCCCGGAAAAAAAACCCTAACATAATTAGTCCAACGTTAGGGCGTAGCTTGCAAAAAAAGCATGACATGCTTAATGTAAATTTAATTATTCTAATAGTCACTATTTATTTTGCTCTCTTGAACTTTGTGTTCTACTTTAAATTAATTAAAGTTAATGCAACAGAATTTACTCCGTGATCCATAGTCTGGGACTCGTATACTAAACATTTTCACAGACGAACCTCTTGTTAGCTATAAGAATGTGACTCAAACAATAACATAATTTATTACCCAAGCACTTAGTCCGACAGTATTCTCGCAGTTGAATTTATTGTAAACAACCGAATTTGTTTTGTACAAGCAGTTGTGGTCTTTACCTTCATAGAACCACGGATCAATTGTTTTTTGTTTTTTTTTTAAACTTTGCCCCACACTAGGAATTTCTCCTGTATCGTGGGTGCGTTTACAAACATTTAAACTCACATACACAAACAGCCATCAATGGTCTATGCAAGCATTTTTCTTCCAACAATTCTTGGTAAAGAAAAATACTTGCATAGAACAATGATCCGTTACTCAACGAAAATAAAGACCACAATCGCTTGTACAAAACAAATTCGGTCACACATGACAGGACATAACAGGACATCACGCCTGTAATCACCGAAGGGTTAGGCAGAGGTGTACCTGATAGTAGACCAACATTTCGCCAGTTATGTTTAAGTCCCATGTAATAGGGGGCGAGCCTATTGCTATCAACCGGGCACAAATCCAGACTCTGGGCTGCTTCTGAGAAATTCCTAATGGAAAATCCCAATAACACTTTGCCCAACCTGGGAATCGAACCCAGGACCTCATGCTCAGCAGTCGCGCTTGCGACCACTAGACCAAAGAGGCAGTCCAACATGTCTTGTAAGAATTTGTTTTGTACAAGCGATTGTGGTCCCTATATAAAGACAGTTACGGATCAATGTTCTATGAAATCACTTTTCCCTCAATAAGCGATGAATTTGTTTTGTACAAGCCATTGTGGTCCCTATACTATGTAGACAGTTACGGATCAATGTTCTATGCAAGTATTTTTCTCTGCTATTGGCCAGCTTGCACCATTGTGTAATGTAGCAGCCGTAGCAGGCCAGCTTGCACCATTGTGCAATGTAGTGGTCCCTCTTGGTCTATTGTGTATGGCAGTGGCTCAATATGGCCTATTTCTTAAGTATGGTAGTTTTACATTACGGCCCATCATGTTGCATTGTTGGTAAATAAAAATACTTGCATAGAAAATTGATTCGTAACGGTCCACACATAAAGACCACAATGGCTTGTACGAACAAATTCTTCGCCTATTGAAACAAAAACACTTGCATAGAACATTGATCCTTAACTGTCTGTATATAAAGACCACAATCGATTGTACAACACAAATTATTACAAGACATGTTGGATGAAAAATGTTACGCACCAAATATTGTATAACTGAATAACTTAAATGTACATTTTATACTCCATAAGTATTTCCAACATAAACATTTTTTTTTTTTCATTAAAATAATAAATAAATCACGGATCTTTGGTTTAATGCCAGCATTAATCGCACACACATATAGCCGCCAGCGGCAAGGTCAGATTCGTCCACGCGATACTCTTTTATTTATATTTCAAAACTGCTAGGAATAACGCAAATTTAATTAGAAGAAGAAAGAAGAAAAATAATTTTATTTGTCACAGAAACACGTGCAACATAAACTGGTAAAACAAATAGTCGGCAGCTGCACGTATGAATGCGCTGAATTATGTCATTTAGTAAATAAATAAATAAAAAATAAAAAATTGGAAGCATACTGAATTGGACTTTAATTTAGGTCAAACAAAGGAATATCGCTTTAGATATTAAAATAGTACGAGTTTTGTTTTTTATTGGCGTAATAAACAAAAACTTATTCATTTAAAGTTACAAAACAACTTGTGTTGTATAGCCCACAGCTATCCACTTGAGGGAACAGTCGTACGCTTACCGCTTACTTTTGGTTCATGGATTTTTTTTTGTTTACAAGCCGTTTAAATGACGGTCGGCCGCCCGGCGCGCGATAAAAAAATGTTCCGGGTCGTTTAGCGGGGGACTGCGCGAGGAGGCGTGACGGCTGAGTGGGAAGAAAACCCATTACGCATTCTGAGTCTTGACCACAGAGTACATTCTAATATACTGATAGTGGTCTTGACGCAATCACAACACGACGCACAGGTTGTATGGAACTTGTCGACGCTCATACTGCATAGGGATGCAAGAAGTGCCAAAAAGTATCGATATTTAAAAAATATATTGATATCGATTTCGATATATCGAAAAAAATATCGATATATCGGTGAAATTTTCTAAAGTGTATATGCACTTTATGAAATTGTATTGTTTGTTTTTATTCATAGAAATACCAAACTAGAAACATCATTTCTGATGTAAAATCTTAAACTAATAAAACATTGATAAAAATAAGTTTACTTTTAACGGTTCTGAATTCTAGCGGAGGAAAACGGTTTTCCTAATGGAAATATATCGTATTTGATACATTTTCGATACTTGATATTTTATATCGATATATCAAAATAATAGATATCGCCGAAAAATATCGATATATCGAACAAAAAATATCGATTTATGGGTAATTCGATATTTTTTCTACAAGCCTAAACTGCATTAACGTGATGTTGCTCGGATCTAGTCGAACGCGCTGATGCCGATAGTCACGTCAAAATTGTTAAATGGCGGTTACAACATTTAATTATGGCAATACCATATATCTGCCACATCAAAAACATCATACTCTTTATTAATCATATCCTTACTTTTTTTCCTAAGGCAAAATCCCCTGGCAAGTTGTGAAGAGTTCCTTGCGCTGTTGCAATGGGAAGCGGCCGGCTGTAACTTGCCGGGAGATCTCAGGAAGGAGTTACACAGGGCTTTCGCTATAGCCGCTACTTATGCCGAAGGTATGTACAGAGGGCGTTGTACGGAACCCTAAAAAATTACCTCAAATAATTTAGAATTTTCAGACTTGTATGGGAAACGTTGAAAAAAAGACTGCACGCTACAAAAAGGGATATAAATAAATAAAAAAAACCTTTTAATGGAATTTTTTCTTCAAAAGCAACAAAGTAGGTACCAATCTGAATTTTGTTTTCAAAGCAAATAAAATTATAACGCGTATTCGTTATAAATTTGAATTTCACTGTAGTTTGCGAGTCTCATTTCCTGCGAAATGTATGGGAAAAGTTGTTTGCTATTTTGACTTTTCTAGTAATCAAACCTCAGTTGGTCGAATAGAGTTTTTTGATCCTTATAAGAAAACAGGATAGATTGGCATCAAAAAGAGTTTTTGTGAAAACTGCCTTTGAAACATTTTCTTGCTGACTGTATTTTTTTCAAAATCTGTGAATATAAAAAAAGAAAATTTATTGACACAAAATACCTTTGTATACAATTCCAATACATTTCCATGTGAATGCAGATCAATATGCTTCAAAAAGTTAAGGACTGTCTCCTAAGACCGTTTTCCTGTGGTTACAACTATTAAGGTACCTACCCTTACTGCTCCATCTCAAAAATGCTTCTAAAGTTGTGCATTGTCTGTCAGTGAATTAATGAAATTAAGTTTTTTAGATGAAGTAGTTGTTATGTTATTTTAAGATTTACCCTATATTGTACCATTCATGCCCCCATTTTTTTTTTCGCTTTTTAGTTTTTACGAAGTCCAGGATTAACTAATCATTAATTAGTTCTTTTTTTTTTTGGGTGGGAAATTATCAAATAACTTCTCCCGCTCTGGGCGAAGCGGGAGGGCGTCAGACTTTTACTGACTAAAACCCACCCGTGTTCCTTCAGATGCCTGTGTGCCAGGGCCACGATATCCCTTTCGGACAAACTCGCAACCCTAACATTTTATTATAATTATGCTACAGGTGACGTCCGAAACCGTCTGCTGTCAAGTACGGTATCATTACAGGAGAAGCTAATGAATTTAATAAACATGGAGTCTGATACGGAACCGGTTCGCAACATGCTCTCTGATACACTCGACTGCTTTATTGGAGTCACTGAGGGCGTGCTCGAGGTAAGAAACAACAATATAGTTATTAGCTAAAGCACTAGGAAGTGGTGAAGGCGGGGCGTTTTGGGGGACCGTCTTATGTAATTTTGACGTTCGAAAAGTGCTGATTCTTATCGTATTTTCACCTACGGCAAAAGCAAAGGAGTTATTTTAATAGACTATGTATGTAATTTTATGTGTTCCCTCATAACTCCTAAACTGGTCGTATTTTGACCAACAAAGTATCGTTGAAAGCGTCATCTTATTCCTATGACGTCACATAAAACTACGGTTATACGAACACTGATGTTATTTTTTAATTAGTCTGTCTGTAATGTCTTTTTAATTAATTGGTTTTTTTCTGTCGTAGTTGGGTTTTAGTTTTTAACTTTTTTTTGTTTGTAAACTTTGCTACAAGTATTATTCACACTAGATTATGGAACCAAGCTTCTTTCACGAAAATAGCCATATTTATTTAATCCCTGGGGATAATCATGTTTTTTTAGGGATGGAGGAACAAGGCGTGATGTTCCTCTACTGAAAAGGGACGATCCTCCAGGTGTTTTGTCCTGGTGGGGGCTACTGTCCAACGATTGTTCCACCAAAAATGTTGGGTTTCTGTAAATGTTACAAATCGTGAGGTAAACTTTCATATAGTGACTCAGAATTCTGTGACCTCTGTGATGTTACAAAAGTGTGTCACTTTTCACCAAAATCTTCACAGCGACCATTGTTTCTCTTGTGCAGAGTTAAATTTTGCCTTTCCATTATAACCTTTATTAATATACAATCCACTAGTTTCAAAATTCTAAACTAAGTACCAAGAACACACCAAAACAATAATTTTGATATTATTCATTTACTATCATTCATTTCTCGCTTTGCAGGTCGGAACAATGGACGAACAATTCATGATGTTAATTGGCGCCTTAGATAAGATACCTGGGATCATATTTAGATATCACAATTATCCTGGAGTAGTGTTGCCAGCGTTGAACTTACTCGCTAAAAGCGCTAAGCGGATGCTCCATTCAGTACAACCGCAGAATGTAAATAAGTATGTTCCGTGATTTCTTATATATCCACACCATTTTTCTTGCACAATCATTTCAGCCGAAAGACTTCCACTGCTGGACATACACCTCCCCAGAAATAGGATGGTGCTATACTTCACATCCGGCACCACACGGCACTGTTTTTCTTGCATACAACTATATAACCTAACTATAGAAAATGATATATTACTTCATATATAAGTACTGAGCGTATCATACGTGCGATTTTAAATTTATGATAAACTACTTTTCAGATTCCTGGAAATTTGTAACACGACGTTTGAAGTATACATGAGATGGAACTCTGGTAAAATATCAAGTATCCCTCAAGATGCTGAGGAAGAAGTGTATGAGGTAACTTAACTATGAACTTTATTTTGCTTGAAATACGGTTTAATATTTCACTCATGCCCGTATCCCAATTTATTTGGGGTCGGCGCAAGATGTCCTATTCTTCCATACTTCTCTATTAGTCGTCATCTCGGTAGTCGCCCGTTTCTAGCCATAACATCTTTCATACAATCCATCCATTGTTTCTTTGATATTCCCCTACTCTGCCATCGACATTCGTATTCAAAACTTTCCTCACGACATTTTCCTCATGCATCTTAAATGTTAACAAAATGCTCTTTTAGCTGATCACTGCTTAGCATTACTGCATTAGTATCAATGGTCTCGACCATAATTTTTTTCCGAAAAAAAATAATAATAATTTGAGTCGACTCGCCGTCATGTTCCGTCCTAAGTCATCCACATTTCGGGATGCTTTCTAAAGTCAAGCTTAAATTAAAACCAATAATGCGTTGCGCTGCGCATTTTCGTACGTAAAGTGCTGTGCGGCCGTGTGTAGTGTGCGTTGGTTCATAGAAAAAAAAACGAAAGTTATGAAAGAGGATTTTTGCAATGATTGCGGCGTGGACCGCCCTAATCTGCGCTAGCATTTAAAATGAGTCACATTCTCAGTATACCCCATGGGAGTTCATTATTAAGTATTGTTGTAGGAATAATAATTATTTATGCAACTGTTTCGATACCGTTATTATTTTGTTCGTGTTTCAATACCCCTTATTATATAAGGGGTATTGAAACACGAACAATAGTATCACATGAATGTTTTAATACCTAATTATGTACAGTTGCATACAAGACTTTAGCTACACCCATGATATGAATCCTCTATAAAAGGTTCTGAAATCATTGGGTGTGCAGTATTGTAAAAACTCTATGTAAATTCATGGGAAGTAATTGCTCAGTATTTAATATAAACAAACTACCTATGTATAGGTAATAATCAAAGCTTGTTTTTTATTATTATTATATTTATTACATTTTTGCAATATTACTAACGTACAAAAATGGCGGAATACGACGTGAATTCGAATAACCTATAAGTTTTTTTTATTTTATTACGGCGCTGTGGTAGTAAGGGGTGTTGGAGTAGTGGAAACGCGCGTGAACGAAAATGTTATTTTTTGAAATTGATAAAGATACCACGAATTGAGTAGTGAGAATGTGGCTGTTTGAAGAGTAAGGAAGGGATCGAAAAAGCAAAGGAGTTTTATAATGAAATTTAGTACAACATTATGACACTCGTTTGGACGGCATTATGGTTACTATGGCACTGGTTGTTTTAATGTTGGCAATAAGCTAACTGTTTCAGAAACTTACATAGAGGATTTACAGCATGGGTGTAGCTAAAACAATTTTTGGAATTTTACCAGGACATCTGCGCCCTCATGGAAGTAATCTGCAGCATCGCTCGGTCGGGCGCCGACCGCGGCGTGGGCGACACGTGCGCGCGCGGCCTGCGCCTACTGCTGCCGCTCATCACTCCGCCGCTCCTGGCACTGCCCACACTGGCCCAGCACGCGTATAGAATGTTGAGGGACTTGGATAATGCTGATCAAGTAAGTACCGTACTATCGTTAGGTGATTATGATAAATCAGAACATTGTTCTCACATATAGAAGCAACAAGAATAATCTACCCTAGATTTTGTAATTTTTTTATATAAAATTGTGTCCTTGAAGTTTCTTGCCCTTTCCTTGGATCTGAGTGATCTACGTTTTGGAATCGACAACTAGCTTCAACTTTTTGACGAACTGACCGACTTCTTGATAGTTCAAAAGTGCCTGTAAATGGTATAATTGAAATATATGCTTTGCTTTGAGTTTGTCCAAACAGCAATACAAAATAATATACATACATAACATCACGTCTTGTTGTCCCGAAGGGTTGGGCAGAAGTGTACCTGTAGTACACCCAAATTTAGGCAAAAAAAACAAATTGCAATACAAAACAAAAAAAAATTGCTACTCAAAACTATGTTACGCAAAAGCTATTTGTAGATGAATATTTCAGTTTCCTTATCTAAGCAATTAAAACATTTGATGACACTATTTAGAATAGAATTGATTTATCTATGCCCAACTGTTGTCTACCTGCGTTAAACTGGCTATGTATAAGATTATGTCGCTTGTATTTTCTTTTCTAGCTTACCAATCTGCCCTTGGACGACTTTAACATGGTAGTGACGGCGTTACGTGTGGGACTCACCGCTGTATCCTGCGATGTATCCACATTATGCTGCGACACTATAGTTGGGCTCTCCAACAAAGTGAGAACGTTAGGGGACGACAATCCATACGCGCTGTCCTTACTCACTCTTGCAGAATTACTACTCATGCTTATAATTAAGATGGAAATACCACCGGATTCCATTCCCGCGGCGGGAGCAGCTATTTATTCACTAACTTGTGTGAAACCAGCCTTACTTGAAGGGTTAGCGAGACAGCTCATCGAAGCTTTTGCCGTCAACGACCCCGCGAACGTGCCCCGATTGGAAGAAGCATTCGGCGTACTCACTAACGGAGTTCTCTTCGACGGTATAAGAACCCACAAACTCCGCTTCCAAGATAACTTTGACAAGTTCCTAGCGAGTGTACACGGTTTTCTGATCGTGAAATAATTGTATCACGGTTTAATTACCGGGAAATTATGAAAAATCATAGCTTTGCTGGCGGATTAACGCCTCTCACAATTCCTGTCTCAAGGATTTGACGCAGAAATGCGATTTCGACGATTCTATAATTATTATCGTCACGTACTGAACGTGAACCAAATTGGTGCATATGTGGTATTCGGTTTTGTTTTGCAAGCGCGATTGGTGCGACTCGAATGTTTGATATGATTTATAGTTAAGGGGCCGGCGTAGCATGCGTAGTTCATTCAAAAGTAATACCAAAATAATTTGTAAATCAAAGTTATTCTTAAGGTAGTGTGTATTTATTTCGATTGGATTTCAGAATATCTATGTTTCCAAATATTATTAATAATAAAATTTTGAAAGGACTATGATATTAAGACGATATATAAGGAATTTAAAATTCCTATAGAAAACTTATTACTCTCATAACTCTTCTTTAAATCTGAGTCCATTCAAAATATATATTTGGGAACCTAGATATTCTGTATTCCAATCGTACTATAGACACTACCTTAAGAATATGTTTGATTTATAAATTATTTTGGTATTACGTTGGTATGAACTACGCATCCATGGGAGGCCTCTTAAGTTGATTGTTTTCATGTCCTTCCCTGGGCTGTGTCAAAAGTAATTAAACACTATTGTGTCTAGAATAGTTTGTTATGACATTTTCTTAGGTGCCATTAGGAAAAAATGCAATATTGATTATATATTGTTTGGGAAAATTTATTATGGCCTAATATTGCACAGGGTGCTGTGACTTTAATTGACTTAATTGTCCTTATGAAATCTTATTTGGAGAATGAAATTATTTTATTTTATTATTACAATGCTTCACATTCTGCAATCTTATGTTCACAACGAAGTTAGTATTGATTTTATAAATGTGGTTGTGAATGTATAACTATGCAGAAGATTTACTGTGGTATTATATGTATTTCTTAGGAGTAAAATGAAGAGTACACTTTTGGTACTTATTGCTAGTTAGAGAAATTGTGATTTCTACCGAGCTAAGCACTCGTAAACCGCAATGAGTTTTTTTGTAAGAAGAAGGTCCGTAACACTTTTACGCATACATTGCAGGTTTTACTCCGTCTTATTAAATTAGTCAAAATATTGTCATATTGTCAACTTATTCTTATAAAGTATAGATAATATTGAACTTAGTCGTATAAACTTGAATGCTTACAATTTTTAATACAATTATTATGCAGATTGCAATTTGAGTTAAGACTTTTGTTAAGAGTAAAAGTACATTATTTTTATCTTTTGTAGTGCTTTAGACTAAAAACTTTATTACTTAACATCACGCCTTGTTTGCCCGAAGGGTTGGGCAGAGGTGTACCTGTAGTACACCCTCATTTCGCCAGTAAGTCCCATGTAATGGGGGCGAGCCTATTGCCATCAATTGGGCACAAATCCAGACTCCAGGCTGCTACTGAGAAATTCCTGACTTTATTACTTAAGTAGTTTAAATAACATTACGAAGTTTGTAGACATAATACAAGATGACGCGTTATTTTTTTTAATATTATTACTACCTCTGTCATTTAAATCGTACGTGCGCTGATGCGAATATTACGGCTTGTTTACGCTTAAGAACTTAAAAATTAAGATTGCTACTGTATCCCCTACGACGTAATAAAACTCGATAAATAATGTCTAATTAGTGAATGCAAGCGTTCATTACATTAAATTACTATCGCTTTAAACACTAACCCCCTTATTAATAAACGCGGAGTAAAGTTATACCAAAAGGGGGTAGAGATTAACTACGATAATATCGCCCGCTCCTCCAAAATTCAAAACGTTTGAAAGTATTTGTACGCATGTGTGCGTAATGGGACGACCGTCTAACAAAAACAATTCACGGATTTGTTGCTCGAATAGTGGAGTCATTAATCGCTCATTATTGTTAATATGGCGCTCCATGAAAGCGACACGTGCGTTGTCTTGCGCGATCGGCTAGTTATGATTTCCTTTATATATGTGTATAATCTATGGTTATGATTAGTTGACCAACAAATCTTCTAAAGTAAGATATTACGAGTACTTACAACTACATACAAACTCTTTCGTAAGGATGTGACTACACACATTGAAACAGTCATTTGGAGGGGCGAGCCATGTTATCGTAATTATCTCTAAGTAAATAATTAGATATGCGTAAACCAGCCTTAATAAGCTCGACATGATTTACTCATATCATCATCTACCTAGCCTTTCCCAACTATGTTGGGGTCGGCTTCCAGTCTTACCGAACGCAGCTGAATACCAGTATTTTACATGGAGCGACTGCGTATCTGACCTCCACTACCCAGTTACTGGGTAGTACGATACCGCTTGCTTGGTAAGGCCATTAACACACGGCACCGCGCACCGCCGAGGCGGTGAAGCTGATCTCATGTCGAATTGGCCTCTAATAAATCTGTTTATGCCTAACACACGTATACGGCCAACCGCGCGGTCGAGCGATGCTCTCACCCTCTCACCGCGGTGCCGTGTGTTAATCGCCTTACACTGGTTGACAGACTTTCGGGCATCTGACTACCCGTAACTACTGACAAGGATCCATGAATACCAGCCGGGACCAACGGCTTGACGTGCTTTCCGAGGTACGGAGGATCTTGGTATGTAAAGATGGTCACCCATCCTCGGACCAACCTCGGCAAGCGTAGCTTAACCTGATCGGTCGACCCGTGCAGCTGTTATTACTTAGCCACAAGCACCTTGGTTTGGTTGGTTGGTTTAGTCATATAATTATATTTAAAAAAAATCCTAGCCAATCAAATGGCAGTGTTTGTTTTGCCGATGACCTTGGCATATAAAATAATTAGAATTAGTATTTTTCTTAGTTTTCTGACGCAATAACGATAGAATATGTTTTGTTCATGTAATGTTTTGATTGTAGGTGCATTAACATGATTAAAATCCACCTAGTAACTATTTATTTTTGTAATAGAGTAAACATCTACATTTCAGTAAATAATATTAAAACATTGTGCTTATATGATGCTAGTACCTTATATTGTTATTTAATTTCGTTATTTTTAATTTTCCTCGGATGGATTTATTGACTTGGGTCAATAGAGCGTATTTTATTGTACAGAATACTTACAATTCTGGCGTATCCTAGCGATTTATATATGTATAGAAAATATATGAAATACATATTTTCTTAATGTAGATAAATACAGAAATATCCTTAGTATAAAAAATATTAAGTGCCCTAAAGTCTATTGGAACAGACTTTTATGTTTGTTAATTTGTTTTGGATAAGAAAGATATTAAAATTACCTATTCGGAAGCTTGTTGCTTTTTAAATTAAAAGACGTCACTAACTTGACTTCTAAAGAAGAATAAGATGTATTATTTTACCTAGTGTTCCGAGACAATGTTTAGAAAAATGAGGCTTTTGATGAGTAAAAATATTATAGTTTAATGTTTAAATACCTTCAGCTAAGAGACATTTTGTATATACTCAGAAGACAGAACATATTTTAATACCTATTAAAAAGGTACATGTCTTCTTTTAAATTTTTTGTCAGTATCAATTTAATATAATTGTACAAATTTTATAAAATTATGGTCTGTTTTATTTGTAGTTCTTATCCTTTCCCTATATCTGGGGTCTTGCATACGAATCAAGATTGATCATCAGTGAAATGTACTCGGCGATTATAAATATAGTTTTTTTTTTAGTTTATACTATCTGGTCCTGGTCGTGACTACTTAACCGGACTATCCTGTGGTTGCATTTAGTTTAAGCTTAGAGCCTCCAGCCGGGGGCGAAATAAATATTACATACTAAACGACTCCCACAGGTGGTGCCCTTGTGTGCAAGGGCACCCCCTGTGGGGGTACGGACCTCGGCTTAGGGGGTCGTTGGAGGACAGCAAGTTGGGACAGGCTGGATCAAAATGTTGGTGATTATTATTACCAGGGGATAGTATTGAAGCTACGGCGCACCCAGCCTCGGCGCGGGCGGCTGGCAATTCGACGAACAAGGGACGGGGGGGACAGCGATTATAATGGGTTTTCGCGGCATATTAAATCTATAACGCTTGGACCAAAATAACCACACCCTTTGTAGTAGGGACCCGGCGCGGCGCAGAGTACGGTAAATATAAGCTTTCACTCATACAACCGCCAGGCGTGGTCTCAGGGGGGGGGGGCATAGGGAGTCATGACATGACCCCCCAAAATAGTTCAAAATGTCGCGAGCCTATATGATTTAAATACTTGTTTTACTACTCTATTTGATTCTTAAAACTACTTGAGCCATGGCCTGGGTGTATACAAAACATGAAAACAAAAAGGTTAAGTAGATATATTAAACAACCTGCTAATTATAATAATACGAGCTAAGCAACAACGCATCGTGCGCACATGATGCGCTGCGGCGGCGTGGCCGTGTACGTTACCCCAGCGGGAAAGTGTCTCCTAGAGTTATATGAGTGGAACATTTAATTGGTGCCTTAGCTGCTGTAAATGTGCCCCCACATAAAAAATGTGTGCCCCCTGTCGTTTTGGAAAAAAACGGAAAAAACGATTCCTGCTGGGGTAACGTTTTTCTAGCAGGAAAATTCTAAACGAATGATCGGAGAAAGGAAAATTGTGCATGGCCAGATAGCTTATATGTGTGCCAAAATGTGCCCCCAAAAATAAAATCTGTGCCCCTTCAGGTTTTCGAGATATTGCATTTCCTGCTGGAGTAACGTTTTGCAGAATCGTATATCTCTAGAAACATTGCATGTGCCCCTGTAGAATAAACATACACGAGTAGCTCTTAATGTGTGCCCCTTTAGTGCCCCAATTAGATTTAAGAAAATATTTGTAGTTTTCAAGTTATCGCGGTTTTATGAAAACCCGAAAAAACATCGCAGCGCCTAAATAAGAGAAGGTATAAGTTCGCTGAAAATTGTATTCGGTCCTTCTTGACGCTAATAATAACCATACAAAGATTCAAAACTGTTCATGCATGCGTTTTTGAATAATCTTGCTAAAAGTCAAAACGATGGTGTCATAACTCTGACGGCAAAATACAAGGAACCGGCTTAATCCCAGATGTGTAGGTGTAAACCAAAATCTTGTGCCTTTAGTCAAAAATATATGGTGAAAATATTCAGCTTGGAATGTTTCGCATTAAGTAAATATTAACAAAAACCCAAAATATGTAAACAACGGCTGGTTATCCGACCAAATTCGAATGACTACTAAAAAGCGACGGATTCATACATATCGATGACCTTCTTTACTTTACTCACTAACCGGTTCACACGTGTTGTGCCTGAGTAAACTGAAGTAGAAAAGTAATAAGTAATAAAATAAAGTTGTTATTGGATTATATTCCATTAGCTGTTTCTGTGGCTTTACACATGATTAAGTACATTATAAATAGTAGCCTAAGTGCTATTCCAAGGTAAGCTATCTTCTCCATTCTAAATTTAATTAAAATACATCCAGTAATTTATGTGTGAACGAAAGAAATACATCCAGATATTTGCCAGGTCTTTGACAAAAAATTTGATTGGTCCCGGTGTTTAAAAAAAATATAGTTCATGAAATGTGTGATGAATACCTACTACGAAAAAGAGGTAGCTCTTTTTTGTATATAAATAAAAAGCCCGTATTTGTCTTTATATATATATTTATTGATAAGCCGTAGGCTAAATAAAGTAACATTTAAGTTTTTCATCTTAATAGAAGGTTCCCTTTTTTTATATATCTCTGGCCCCGCGCCATCCGCGGACGTCGTGTCGCAAGGAGTCGCTTTGTCTAGCTTGGAGAAAGTGAGACAGCTAGTACGCGTACGGTATTAGTGTGACAGAGACAGTAACGTGTAACGTCGCTCTATTAAGAATAATAGGTACAAAGTGTTTATTGACTAGGAAGTGCGTTTGGATTATTACTTGGTATTGATAAACAAACAGTTGCAGTTATGACGCCAAGGATACTGTTACGTTGAGTCACGCGGTTGCAGTGACACTATGGATGTCGATATGTATGAATCCATCGCTTTTTAGTAGTCATTCGAATTTGGTCGTATAACCAGCCGTTGTTTACATATTTTGGGTTTTTGTTAATATTTACTTAATGCGAAACATTCCAAGCTGAATATTTTCACCATATATTTTTGACTAAAGGCACAAGATTTTGGTTTACACCTACACATCTGGGATTGAGCCGGTTCCTTGTATTTTGCCGTCAAAGTTATGACACCATCGTTTTGACTTTTAGCAAGATTATTCAAAAACGCATGCATGAACAGTTTTGAATCTTTGTATGGTTATTATTAGCGTTAAGAAGGACCGAATACAATTTTCAGCGAACTTATACCTTCTCTTATTTAGGCGCTGCGATGTTTTTTCGGGTTTTCATAAAACCGCGATAACTTGAAAACTACAAATATTTTCTTAAATCTAATTGGGGCACTAAGGGGCACACATTAAGAGCTACTCGTGTATGTTTATTCTACAGGGGCACATGCAATGGTTCTAGAGATATACGATTCTGCAAAACGTTACTCCAGCAGGAAATGCAATATCTCGAAAACCTGAAGGGGCACAGATTTTATTTTTGGGGGCACATTTTGGCACACATATAAGCTATCTGGCCATGCACAATTTTCCTTTCTCCGATCATTCGTTTAGAATTTTCCTGCTAGAAAAACGTTACCCCAGCAGGAATCGTTTTTTCCGTTTTTTTCCAAAACGACAGGGGGCAGACATTTTTTATGTGGGGGCACATTTACAGCAGCTAAGGCACCAATTAAATGTTCCACTCATATAACTCTAGGAGACACTTTCCTGCTGGGGTAACGTACACGGCGTGGCGTGGGTGTATACAAAACATGAAAACAAAAAGGTTAAGTAGGTATATTAAAAAACCTGCTACTTATAATAATACGAGCTAAGCAACGCATCGTGCGCACACGATGCGCTGCGGCGGCGCACAGTGTTCGGAATGATTATATTACGAGCTACTTTAGGTACAAACATCATGGCAATATAAATTGAAATTTGCAAGTGATTAGGGTACATTATTAGTCGTACAACTCGTTCCCACGCCAAATTTGCCGATTCCGGGAAATGTTCACCGCGCAGCACTGCACTAATCCCACGCGATAACAATACCGGTCAGTCGCTTTTGTTAGCCGCTACTCATCGCATGTGTTTACGCTCTGTTCTTAAAACTTTTTTTGATTTTTTTAATAAATTTTTTGTTTCGTCATGGGTTCCACATCCACAGGTAAGATATACACTAATTTGTTAATCATATATAAATTCGTATTACTAGAAAATACATAAAATAAAATTGCAAAAAGTTTAAACGTTTAATAGATTCCAACTTTTTCCCAGCCAATTCCAGCCGTCCATGTTTTTTTGTGAAACTCGAGTATTTATCTAGCTTTCGAATGAATCTAGTCTCAATATTCGACTCGCAACGACTTTTGAGTAATGTAATTTTTTCGTTTACCAGGTGTTACCCGAGGAATAACTCGCCTTCACCTTTTCGACCTTTTATGTCGTCATAAACTGGTCAATCAAGCAAATAAGGGATCATCTATTGCTCGGATGGTAGACTATGTCTCTTCAGAGATTCCAGGACTTCAAGTAGAAGTTATTAAAAATAAAATAAAGATGTTTTCTGCTGTGCTAACCAAGAAATGGAGTGCTATCAGGAACAAAAAGAAGTTTGTTTTAAAATGCAACGACTGGCTGCAAGAAGAGCTTTGGTCCGTACAAAATCAAGATGCTGGACAACCTGAATGTACACCTGCTCGATCTACTGTAGCTCAAAGGATGGATTTTGTTGGTTTAAGTGCATCAGCAAAGAAAAACCGGACGAAGATTTTGGTGGCGGGCCATTCTCCGGAGGAGCTTGCCTATGCCACTCAAACAAGTTTCACAAAGATTGGTAAGCGGAATATGACCACTGTTATAAAGGCAGTAACTGTGTCGTCACCTAAATCACTTCGGATGATTAAAAGAAGGAAAATAACGCCGAGATTTATACGTCCATATACTCCCGACGAAGCATTAGCTCTGATAACAAATTCCAAACTGAGCGTGGACCAGTATAAACAGATTCGTAGAGGAGCTAAAGAGAGAGGGTGTGATATATACCCATCATATGATAAGAGTTCTGAAAGCACGAAAAGAAGTTACCCGAACGACATAATAATAACTGAGACGAAAGGCGAAGTTAAGCTGCAAAGTTTGCTTATCATACAGCACAAAGACTAGTTAAAGTTCAGCTAGATGTAATAGCAAACAGCAAATTCTACCTTAAATCAAAGTGGGGATTTGACGGAAGCAGCAGCCAATCAGAATATAAGCAGCGGTTTACAGAAGATGCGGCCGCGTCAGATGCAGATATCTTACTCACATCGCTAGTTCCACTACAGCTTGGCAAAACCCGAGATCTTGCTCCACTCGCTTCTGCCGCCCGATACGCTACCAGATGTTGAAGGAAAGTTACACGGTTCTAAAAGATGAAGACGACTACATCAACAGACAAATAGCTGCTCTGAACCCTACGCAAATAGACATCGAGGATCGAACGGTCAAAATTGAGCACATCTTAATGGAGACAATGCTAGATGGAAAAGCCGCTAATGCACTCTCTGACAATAAATCTTCCCAGACATACAACAAATGCAAGGCAACACCTAATCATTTGAATGATATTGATGCTGTCATTCAGAGGCCATGCAACAAAGATTTGTATGCATATGAATTGTCAACATTGCACGCCCATATTCGACTGTTTGAGTGTGTGCTCCACATGTCGTATAGGAAGGAACACAAAACATGGCGCGTGACTAAGAACATAAAAGAAGCAGTGGAAGAAAAAAAGCGCGCCATTATAGAAGAATATCGTCGTCGAACTGGGCTCGTCGTCGATACAGTAAAGCAAGGTAGCGGCTCAACCAATGATGGTAATACTGCGCGAACGTTCTTTGAAGACCCTGCTCTCGCAGCTGAGATCACTGGGGTTGACAAAGATCTCATTACAAGATTCTCTGTCATACTCAAAGCCCTTTCGTGCTCGTACGATGTAAAGCCAGAGGCCTACAAGGAGTATATATACACTTGACACAGCTAGACTCTACGTCACCAAGTACCAATGGTACAAAATGCCTTCTAGTGTACATAAAATATTAATTCACGGAGCTGATGTCATAGAATCCCTTGTGCTTCCTATAGGTCAGCTTAGCGAAGAAGCTCTAGAGTCTAGACACAAAGACTGCCGCTATTATAGAGAGCATAGCACGAGAAAAATTGGAAGGAAGCAGACTATTGAAGACCTGTTACATGCTCTGCTCATCTCCTCCGACCCATTCATATCTAGCATCAGATCATTACCTACGACAAAATCGGGTACTTTGGCGCCATAAGTCTTACAATTATTGAAAGCTCCTGAAGCGCCTGAAAGGACGCACTCATCCGATGAAGAGGCAAACAGCGAGTAACCAAAGGCCTTTTTCAGGGCCGCCTATTTAAAAGTGTCATAGAAGCAAAAAAAAAATATTTAAAGACTATATTATGTACACACTATATAAATACAACATCTACTTAGTAATATATTTGTTTTTATCGTATAAGTCCACAAACCAGTACCTACCTACATTTAAATAAAAAAAATCATAGTGGCTCGTAATATAATCATTCCGAACACTGTGCGGCGTGGCCTGGGTGTATACAAAACATGAAAACAAAAAGGTTAAGTAGGTATATTAAAAAACCTGCTACTTATAATAATACGAGCTAAGCAACGCATCGTGCGCACACGATGCGCTGCGGCGGCGTGGCCTGGGTGTATACAAAACATGAAAACAAAAAGGTTAAGTAGGTATATTAAAAAACCTGCTACTTATAATAATACGAGCTAAGCAACGCATCGTGCGCACACGATGCGCTGCGGCGGCGGCGCGGTGCCGGAAAAGTGTTGCGGCGTCCTACGTGCAAATAACCGTGGTATGGTACACGGTGCGGTCTGTCAGTTCTGGCGGCTCACCGGACTTGCAACCCGCGAGACGAGGCATTGCGACGCCGGAGCGGCATCACTAAGTCGTTTGTGCGGCAGAAGGGCGAAATCTTTGCGGTGCGCCGCTGCAACGCTCGTGTAACCGCCGATGCGGTGCGGTGCCGTAACGCATCGTGTGCGCACGATGCGTTGCTTAGCTCGTATTATTATAATTAGCAGGTTTTTTAATATACCTACATAACCTTTTTCTCTCCGTGGAAAGCAATATTGGTCAATACGATTATCTCACTTTATTACAGAGAAAATGAGACGAAAGATGTAGTACTAATTTTCACCACGCGCACGTGGCGTCATTTGCAAATTCCTGCCATTTTCATTCATATTAGAAACGTCACAGATTGTTGCGACTTTCTGACTGATATTTTTATAGGTACAAAATAATACTAAGTACCTATAGTTTAAGCCACACAGGTGTGGGAATTGGTATTTACAAACTCGTGACTATGATAAGCCCTCGACTTCGTGTCGGGCTTACATTCGTCTACTCGTTTGTAGAAACCAACTTACCGCACTAGTATCATAAATAACTATTTCGAGCTCGCTCCGTTCGCTCTTACATTCTTATTCTCTTCTGTATAATTCAATAAATTAACTTCCTATGTATTTCTGTATGAATTGACAAACACCAGCACACCAGCGAATACAGTACTCGGTGCAGACTCTTTCACGTAGCATGTGAAAAGGGGCGTACGCTGCAGTCCGGTCTGAGTCAAAATGAACCTGCCATAAAACTGCCACGTGAACATTATCAACCATTACTATACTCTATGTTATCAACCCCGCCCGTGATAATTTACCGCTTACGACATTTTGTATCGCTCGTACGGAGGACACGAAGAAGTCTTTTTTTTGTCCATGTCCGTGTTGCAACAATAAACTGGGAACGATTTCCGACGTTCCGAACGTACACCATTGAGATTGACGTACCTACCCTATGGATTTGCCATACCTACAAAATTAGCGTGACTACCTACAAAAATCGAGCTCTTAAAATGGCCGCCTTTCGTAGGGTTGTTACTGAGTGCGAGAGAGAAAGCAAGCAACCGTTTGACAGCACATTGCCGAGTTTTGTACCACAAAGCTTGGCAATAAACATGGAATCCGGTCACGCATAGACAGATTTTGACGTCATACAAAAGTGTTGCCAAATTTAGTCCTTGACAAACATTTAGATGTCTCTTTTTTCATATACAGCTCTTGATTAGTTAGAAAGAAACAAAACGCTTTATGACATGACTGTGTCGATATGATAGATATTTGTATAACTATTCTTCATATAGTAGAATATGCCGTCTCCATAGTATTCCTACCTCAATGCCTCCACCTCTCTGCCATTAATTAAATAATGTCGTTCCAGTGGATCTTACAAAATATACACGAACAATTATATTGCAACATACACCTTAGTAGAAAGAGTCTATTATTTTATTATGCTTGTAAAAAGAATAATAGATAAAATATTTTGTAAATATATGCAGTACAGGATCAGTCGACCCGGTCGTTGTGGTGATCAAGGAGGCCAACAGTCGAAATCTTTGAAACGTAAATAGGAACGTACATGTCATTGTCACAGTGTTAGGGTACAATCCGAATTAAGAACATAATCGCTGTAATCGATTTTAGCGTTCCCTATTAGCGTGAGCGCGAAAACGTTTTCGCGTGAAACGTCATAGATGACGTCATGACATGCGCCATCTTGCGATAACGGCGACCATGCTTTAAATTAATATCACCGTGAGCGCTATCAAAAATGACAGTTGCGTTGTTTTCTTTTGAGCCATATCATAAATATAATAGCGTGGCATTTTCGAAATTGTGCTTCTGGCTACAGTCGCCATCTAACCAAAGAAGAAGTGTACAAATGTGTGGTGTTTTAACAAAGAAATACTGTAATCCAACCGTGAGCGCGGTCACGAGCGTTCCGAATTGTTGACAGTTGTCAGCTGTCATAATCGTAATAACTAATTCGGTACGCAAATTATTGATGTGAGCGCTGTCAGTCTAATACGGAATGCTGCTTAGTAATTCATTTCTTCGACTTGTCATTTGTCTGGCTAAAAGGTCCCAGCAACCAGGCCATTAAACTAATAATAATAAAACGAAAAACTTGTCATTTGTCATTGTCATGTCAATATAAATAATCAAAATTGACAGAATAGACCGAAAAGGCAAGAAGCCTTTGTTGTTTTGGTTTTCTATTTTTTATACAATTTATTAGAAACAATTAATTAAAAATCTGAAATGAGTGGTGTGCGGCCGAGTTTATCATTGAACTCATCAGTAGCTGCGTCTCAATACGACAGCCAGGATGACGCCGAACCGACAAAAATAAAAAATTTTCTCAAAGAAAGATTGAAGTCACGCATCTTCTTGGGCCGTTACGTAGAAAGGAGACTTGCGGACAAACGTATCGGATACCGTGACGTAGTTATAATTAGTGCCGCAGAAGTCACATTAAAGAAGGACTTGTTTGATGTACAGCATAAATTGCTTACGATTTGTCCTAACACGCACTGGATAGGTATCACTGATACAGAATCCTTGGGATATACGCCCGGCATCTGCTTGTGGACAGAGATAGATAACCAACCCTTCGGTCCCTTTTGGTTCCAAATCAAGAGTTTGAAATTCAGGGATGGTGAAGTTATGGTGACATTGAAATGTTTGCGACATATTTCTGATGCATTTTTAGAAGTAGAACCAATTTTAACTGGCACAGCAAAGAAAGCTAATCCTACTGAAAACACTGACAAGAAACTCGAACGTAGTGTTGCTGCTCTCAATGAAACCTATACTGACTTTGTTGAGACTCTTAAAGGTGTTTTATCTATAAGCAATGTGAAGGAATTTGTAACATTTTTGCTTGCTTTCGTTATTGCAATCTTCACAGGAAGTACTTCATTTGTAAATTTTCTTGGAAACTTCATATTAGCACTGATAAGAGAATTCTCTCTTTTAGTCAAAAACTCCACACCAATGTTCCTTGGGTTATTAGATTTCTTTAGTAAAATTGTTGGAGGGTTTTATATTTTGTTGGCAATGTTGTTCAGACAAAGTGCTCCAGTTCCATCTAATAAAAGAACAGTAGGAGTCTATGATAGATCTCGCAGAAGTTATAATGAACAATATGATGACAGTCAGTTTGACTAATTGTTTGTGTCTTGATCTGGTGCAGTTTTATTCATTGACAGCTTTATTTATTTTTGGTCTCGTATTTATGGATATGATGATTGTGGTGAACTGATAGAACATTTTTAATTTATATCTCATTTATAGGGTTGATTAACTAATACTTGCATACTAAAAAGTTCATTTTGATATTGCAATAACATTGCCAGTGTACTGAAACTGCGTATTAACCAATAATCATTCCAAATGCATTTACTGAAATATATATTTCCGTTTTGAGTGTTTAAAACAAATTGTATATTAAAGAAAACTATAGAAAAAAATTAAATTATACTAAAAAGAACTGGAAATATGTAAAATGTTACTTATATCAGCAGATATATATACACAGATTTGTTGTAATTTATTTTCTTTGTTATTGTAGATTTATGTGAGGGCTGGTTCTTATTATTGTTACTGGTATAATAAAATTTTTACCAACTTGTCTTCTTGTTTTTTTCAACTGGTACCACTATGATACTTTTTCCGTCTGTAAAAAAATAATACTTGTAGGGCATAAGTACTCTTGAACTTCTTGCAGTCTTATCATAATAACATTTTTGTAAAATTCTATTTACCACTAAACTTTTTAGGTTTAATCAGGTGAGTTACCCTTGCCAATTTTGAAACTGTAAAACAGGTACGTAGTCCTAATACTATCTAGCAATCATAGCAATGAATTGTTATTTATTTATTGTTCTACTACTTTATATACATAATTATTATGATACCTTTGCGTCTTGATGCTTGACGAAATTTTGTAGATCCAAAGAATGGTTTTGATTTGTTGTATGCCTTCTTTGTATGTTTTTGCACTTGTGGCATCTGAATTATTTGATTCCTCATCTCAACTGGCTAAAAAAATATCATTTGTGTAAAGGGCAATAGTAAATTAATCAAAACTATTTTTAATTGAGTGTACTGTACCTCTGTAGCTACGTCTGCCACAAAAACAATTTTAGGCCCATCCTCTTCCTCTTCTTTTTCTTCTTTTTGTTTTAACATATTCTTCGAGACAATATTGTTAAGAATGTTTGTTATTAGAATATTCATTTCACTATTGTCATACTCTTTCAGCATTTGTTTGAATAGTAGCAGCAAACTAGGCAAGTGCAATGTTAAATCTGTTTTGTCTTTTCCTACATTACTGAAGTTTGTTATTATGTCTAAATGCGTAAAAACTTCAGCTAATGTCATGTATTTTCTAAATTGTTGTAGAGCATTTATAATTTCGCTCAAATTGCCTGAAAATCACAATCTCATAGTAGAAATTCTACACTCTGTATCAACAATATTTTTGTTTCTCAGGATTTTACCTACATATCCAAATTCCCTAATGTCCATCAATATTTTAATTGGTATAGATAGGAACAATCTTTTTCAGTGTTTACTCCAACATTAGACTCTGTTTGGCTAGTACATGGACTTTCCAATGATTTTCTACTTTCGGTACAGTTGGGCTTGGTAGAAATGCTTTTTAGTTTACCTTCGTCATTTTGCCTACAGTAGTATGTATAATTAACATTTTGTGTCATTGGTGGATGAATGAGATATAATGCGGCTTTTAAAGTTTCTTTAGTATCTTCGTCTAATTTGGACCCTCGTTTCCTTAAAACTTTTTTAATTTCATTCGTTATTTTTGATGTGTATTTCAGGTATCGTCGTCCCTCTTCCAACTGGGCCAGTTTGTGCAAAAATGATGCTGCTAAATTCTGAAATGTTAAAGTAATAAAATCTGGATATCGCATTATGCACATAAAACTTAAAATTACGTGAAGCCAGAAGAAACTAAAAGCGAGTAAACCAGCAGCTAAAAAAAAACATACCTGAGTGAAGATATCTCCATAGTTTGTATACATGCAAGGCCAAGATACGCACATAATCACTATGGAGTGGTTTTCAAAAACATTGCACACGTCTGAGTGCGAACATCCTTGCGTTATTTCTACCTTCTCTGCATACGCAGACTTTTCTAAGCCCTGCAAATCCATCCATACTTATAATTAAAGTAACTCTGTCTTTGTGTCTGTAACCTTTTCACGGCTGAACGGACACGGATAGACCATGAGGTAGGTCTATCCGTGTTCGGGTTAGGACATAATATGATACTTTTATCCCGGGTCCCGGGGGGTGGGTCTCCGATCTCCACGCGGGAGAAGCCGCGTGTAAGTTAGTTATCAAAATTAGATATCAATATTATTAAGCATATTATTTTGAGAACTTCATTATGTTCGATAGACCAGCATGTGTAGCATTAACTGCACTAACAGCAGCTGTCACAGAATAGAGCCTTGGGGGACTCTGATGTAAAACCGTACCAAAGCGGATGGAGGCAGTATTCATAATTTTGAAAGCATGTCACATATCACAGGCCCGTAATTTTGTGCTTCGACTAATACTATTTAATTAATTATTTAATAAATAAGCACAGCAGGTAATTTGAAACCGTTAGACTGAAAGTAAACTATGTCGAAGACTTTGAATCTTATCGAGTAGGTACCTAGAGTTTTGTTATTGCAACGAATACAAACAATTAACGATGATGATCACCCAAGCTGAAAAAAAATAGTTACCTCATTTAAAAATATCAATGCATTTTTCGTATATGTGCCACCCATATATAAAAATTTCTTCAGAATGCGTATATTTTTTATAATTTCACCAATAGTGCTTGTCGAGTATTTAGTGTCCTCATTGAAATGAATCATAAAATCGTTGTATTCTTGCTGATTTAAACAATTACACTTTCTCGTTAGCCTTTTGAATATTGAACAATCATCATCGTCGTCCTAAAGCAGAAGTAGGATAAACAATAAACAAAAATTGTTGTACCAGTTGTAGCTACGGTACGAGGTACGTAATTCTCTTTTCTGGAATTTCTTGTAGTAGCCCGGAGTCTGGATCTTCCCGTTTGATTGCAATAGTCTCGTCTCGTCCCTATTGGGTTCATGGGGACTTATACATAATGGACTTATAAATATGGGGTCGTCCATTAATCACGTGATGTTTTTTAGCAACTTTTTAACCCCGTATCACACGTATCAAAAGGGGGGAGGGCCCCCTTTGTGATTGAGAGCAGTGGTGGCCCAGTGGTAACGGCCTCGACTTACGAGCCAGAGGGGGGGTGGGTTCGAATCCAGATAGGCGCTTTACTTTGTGTAAATTATTTCATCACCCTTGCTCGCAAAAACGGCGAAGGAGAACGAGAGGAAACCGGCATGTCCTAGAACTAAAATTCGAAGATATGTGACATCTACCAACCCGCACTGGGCCCGCGTGGTGGATTACGGCCCACTCCCTCTCACTGAAAGAGGAGGCCTGTGTCCCAGCAGTGGGAACATTATAGGCTGATTATGCTATGCTTATGCTGGGGAATTGTTGCCCGGCAACGGCGAGTCAATTTACGCGCCGCTTTTAGATTTAGAAATCGCGCATTCAATGAAAAAATAAATACACGTGATATCTCAATACACCCCCCGTCCTACTTTATTTTTTCCCAACCATCTCCCCCTCTTTCGAGCCTCACGTGATTAATGGACGATTCCTAACTGGCGAATTGTGAGTGAGAAGGTACGATAGGTCTTCTGCCTAACCCTTCGGGGAAAAACAGGCGTGATGCTATGTTATGAATTTCTTCTCAATTCCGGATTTCAATGTAACTTTTATGATACTTTGAACAGAAACCATAATATGAATCAATTAATTATTTGATTGGTTTACCTCTATGTAAATATTGTTTAATGCTTTAGTTTGGGTTTCTAAATATTTCAGTGCTGGTTCAGCTACGTCAGTAATTAAAGACAACTCTGGAAATGTCTGACTCTGAAAATATCACCACCGGTATAATTTAGCAAGCCATCACGTAGAGTATTACGTAGGTTCCTTTATCATTAAACCGCCCGCCGACCGCCTCGTTGGTCTTTGATCGCAAGTGCAACTGCTGAGCATGATGTCCTGGGTTCGATTCCCAGGTCAGGCAGTGTTATTGGGTTTTCTATCTGGAATTTCTTAGTAGCAGCTCGGAGTCTGATTTGGATTTGTGCCCGGCTGATGGCAGTAGGCTCGCCCCCTATTACATGGGACTTAAACATAACTGGCGAAATATGGGTGTACTATAGGTACACCTCTGGCTAACCTTTCGGGGAACACAGGGATGTTATGTGTTCTTTATCATTAAAACAATTAGGTAATCGTTTTGAATGTGTATCATTCTTACCAAGTCAGTACCTTCAGTCAACATCTACGAAAAAAAAAGAAGGAAATTCAATAAAAATAAATACATACATCAGCAGCTTCCGCTGTCGACCATACAAGCTTCATTTCCTTTGTGTTTGGAGGTGGAAGGTGTTTTGAATATGTTTTCGATTGAATGTCGTCCAGTAGATGTAACAATTTCCTTGTGCTGTCTTTAAGCTTGTTTATCGACTCCTGAAATAAATAAAAATATGTTACCAATGGAACTCTTCAAGAAGTTACAAATATTTTAGGACTTATTGCACTATGGGTTTTTCCAGCATAGGTCTTGAATTCCCGCGCGAACTTTCGCTTTAAGTTGATAAAAATAACGGATTCTGCCGAGGAAACACTACCTACTTGATGACTAGGCTACCATTGGATATTTTTTTCGAAGAAATTAAATTAACAGTTATGGACCAAAAGCGATTAATTGATTGACAGATCGGACTCGAGGAAGCTCCCTCGAGCTATATCTTGGCCCTAACCCTTCGGGTTGTCTATATTGACCCTAAAATATCTCTTTGTAACCAGTATAAATAGACATGGCCCAGGATTCCGAGAATTTTATAAACTGTTTCAAATTGACTGACCTGGGTGTTAGGGACTCTACTTAGGTACCTACCCATTAGGCTGCGTTCAGACGATACGCGCCCGTCCCGCGCCCGCCCCGCTCGCTTTGATATTTATTGTATATTATATAGATAATTTGAGTCTACACATCAATAGATCTCCAATTGCATTTATCGAAGTCGACCCGTACACGCCACGCGCCCGCCTCGCGCCGTACTGACTGTGATCAAGGGCGTTTTTTGATTAAATAATAAGTAGTATAAGCGGTTGCGGGGCGTGCGTATAATCGGCGCGGGTTATCTGAACAAGGCCTTACTGGTAAAGTACCTACAAACCATACCTTACCCAACAGCCAACAGCTAGGTTCTCAAAATTATTTCAGCAACCTTTGATTACTTGTCGAGAGCCCATTTAGTTTAGTTTCGCAATGTCCGTTAGTACTAGAAATTTGTAATTTGACATGGGTATACTGGTATAATAATCACGCCGATAAAGAGGAAAATCAAAACAAAAAATTGCGGTTCTTTGAAAGCCATTTTTCGATTCGGGGATCCGTTTGCGTAATATTAAGTTTTTGTTAGAGTCAAATGCCCCCGTCCCCCCCCGGCCCCCGTCAGCTAAATGGTTGTTTTGGTTAAGTGAAAAAAATCATGGCAAGGTATAATTAAAAGGAAAACTATCACAGCTAACTGCTAAGTAGGCATTACAAGTTAACGAGTAATAGTCGACCAAATTACGTTTGCAGTTGGAGAATTGACCGTGGTGTAGGTATATCAAATGTATGGAAGAACATGTTTTTTCAACTACAATGTTAAGTTTGTTTTTGGGATAAATTCTGCGGAACTCTTCTTTGTGCGGGGACCGACACGCACTTGACCGGTTTTTTTTTTACTAGACTACACAGAAAAACATCTGGCAAATACCAGAAAGTCTACTGTGCTTTCGTTAACTTGGAGAATGCCTACGACATTGTGTGGAGGGAAAAACTGTGGTCGACACCTATCCATGTACGGTGTGGACTGGCGCTTGGTACGGGCACTAAAATCTTTATCGTAGGGTTCCGGTGCTTGAGTCAGGATAAATTGGGCATACACGGATTGGTTCTGTATCTCAAGGGGTGTTACTCAGATTTATGTAGCGTCACCGAGGCTGTTCAATATGTACATGGATAGTTGTCTGACATATTTGAAAGAGGGTGAGTGCGGTTAAGGGATGAATGAGTTGCCTGTGAAATGCCTTCTCTATGCAGATGATCAAGTTCTACTTGCATCGTCAGCAGAATAGTTGCAAGACATAGTAACTATGATGGATGTAATGTAGCATATAAGATGAAATGGATGAATATAAATGTGAATAAGATGAAGGTGAAAGAGAAGATGTTGATCGTTGTGTGATGTGAAAATAAATGATCGGAGTGTGGAGCAAGTAGGTACTTACATGAGTTTGTATATTTGAGGAGTATGTCTACAAGAGATGGAAAGATTGATTAAGATGTGGAAAGGAGAGTATAAATAAGGTGAATGGTGCTATACGTGCGATTGTGACCAACCAGTCGATGTCCAAAAAGGTTCGACTGGTTGTTCACAATTGTGTGCTGGTGCACGCTTATGTGTGGAAGTGAATGTTGGGTGTGGCAAAAGAAGCATGAATGTGGAATAAATGCTGTGGAAATGCGTTCCTTGCGAAGCATGTGTTGTGTGACTATAAATGATATTATAGGCTGTGGAATTATGTGATAAGGTAACGGTGCGGTTTAAAAGAAGATGGTAGCGAGAAATTTTTTGAAGAGCTTGTGGCTAAGTAATAACAGCTGCACGGGTCGATCGATCAGGTTAAACTACGCTTGCCACGGTTGCTCCGTGGAAAGGTTACCATCTTTACATACCAAGACCCCTCCGTGCTTCGGTAAGCACGTAATCCATTGGTCCCGGCTGTCATTCGTGGATCTTTCGTGATCTTTTTCTTTCTGAAAGTCTAACAACTAGTCTTACGCAAGGGGTATCGTAGTACCCATGCAGATGCAGTAACTGGGTTGTGGAGGTCAGATAAGCTGGAGTCGCTCCATGTAAAATACTAGTATTCAGCTGCATCTGATTAGACTGGAAGCCGACCCCAACATAGGGAAAAGGCTAGGCAGATGATGGTAGCGACAAAATGTTTTAATATGGGTCGGTCATCATCAAGGCGACTAACAACAGATATTTTGGCACAAGGCAGATCTGAGTGGAGAGCCGCCCTAGGAGGACATTTACTTAGTTACCTTATTGGTGGGTACTACGCACCTGATGTTTCTGAAGAACACTTTAGAAAGATCAGGTGCGTAGTACCTTTTTTGTTTTTTTTTTTGTTTAGGGGGGGAAACCTTCAAAAGGCACCTGACTTTGGGGAAAAAGACCATGGAGTGTGCTGATTCTTACCTCACTAAAACCACCCCGGTGATCACCATCAGCACATGGAGGGGATCCCGTTACCTCTTAATAGACCAATCCGGAACCCCCTTAGTGCAACGCCTGTTAGGGCACGTCTCTGGAGAGACTATAAAGAGGTCTCCCCTGAGCCTCGCTATGCACGGGCAGCACGTGATCACAGTGCCACCGTATTCCCTGAAATCGCTCGGTGGGCAATCAGTGTCCCCACTCTGATCACCCGCGATTCCAAAGTCCCGCCTGCATTAAATGATGCAGGGGGGGTTTCAGCGTGTTAGGCGTCGAGGCGGTTGTCTCCTCGACGCCTTCTTCTTCGAGCGGGATCGGCTCTCTCACGATCCCGCTCGGCAGCCTCCTTCTGGACCATCACGGTCTCACAAAAGTAGGCAACTTCCCTCCAGTTTTCTGTGTCCGTCAGCATAGCCCTCACTACTGCTGGCAGAGACAGCTCTTGCCCGGTCCTGGCGACCAAAACCTGCCGCTCAGAGGCCCACGCAGGGCACTCCTCGAGCGTGTCCTGTGCAGAGTCTAGGTCGCTTCCACAATGGTGGCAATTTGCCGTGGCCTCACGCCCAATCCTGTTCAGGTACTCACTGAAGCAACCGTGCCCGGTCAGCACCTGAGTGAGCCTGTAGGAGATGCGCTCCCCTCTTTTCAGCCAGACTTCGAAGTGCGGCAAGGTGCGTAGTACCTAAGCAAAAGGAGTAGGTATGTTATAAGAATCATAGCAGGCGTTCTGTAGTTTCTGCCTACTCCGATGGGAAGGAGGCCGTGAGTTTATGTGTTTTTAAGTTATACCCTAACCCCCTTATTACAAAACAAGGTTTATCTTCAGACCTAGGTTTAAAACATGGAGCCATTATGGAATTTCGAACTTTATTCCGACTATGGTAAAGTTACTAAACACAAAACTGACAACTTAGTACCAAACTAAGTTTTCAGTTTTGTATACAGAACGGTATTTCAATCACTGTTACGTTCTTATTATAAAAACTGGCTGCATGGTTTAAGCCATGTCAAAATATAAATCTTGTTTTGTAATAAGGCGGTAAAAGTCGAAAAAAAGAAGATTACTAAGAACCCCAAACCAAGTGATGGCATTTGTTTGAATGACCCAGTGTGTGCAGCTAAACTGTCGAAATACGTATCAAGAAATTATAATTTTAGCTGCTCCATTGGCTTATTTATAAGGCCTAGCCCCCCTTTTTTTTTAAACCTTTACTACCCCCTGAAAGCCTGCTGCGCCCACAAGCCGCTTTATTATGGCCCACTTAGGAAGGAATGCCTTACCCCAACCTGCGTTGCGTAATACTCTAGTAAAATAAACAATAGTACTTAGGTTTTTAAAAAAAACCCGGGAAGACTGGGATACTAGGAGGTCCACACTATAACTTCATGTCGCCAGTACCAAAAATAGCTTGCTCGAGTCCGATCTATGCTGATTGTTCATGTTGGTTTGAGACTTGTTGGTAGACCGTAGACGTCAGCTCATACGCAGGGGCCAACACCCAAGGCAACACACCGGTCTGTCTTTTGTTGGCAAGTCAAAATACCTAATATAAGTAATTATTATCTTAAAACCTACCAATTTAACCTGACAGTAAGGTTCTAGGTAGTCTCTAATCGGATTAGCAATCCTAGGGTCGGTGGGTTGATGTTCTGCAGACGCAGCGGTTTTCTTTAAAACTGGCGACATCGGGCATACTTGAACATTCATCAGTTCAACTTCTCTCGGTTGGATATTTCCACCCAATGGATGACTCCTGAACAGATCCTCATGTCCTTTAGTTTTCTTACGTCCACAAATGATATAGCTTGAAGAGTCAATCAATCCATTTCTGTTAAGATTTCTGTATTGTTTATTGCAACGCTCAGAACTGTCATCCATTAGGTAAAGATAAAAATTAGTACGTAAATAAACTAAAACATTGCAGCAATGTGAGTTTCCATGTAATAATACAACTATTGGTTGTTATTGTATTCATACGTTCATGCTGTGAATACTGCTGAACAGCTAAATATGTATGTGATGATAGGTAACGCACAGAAGATGTAGTTTCGCCATTTTTGAATTTTTGAGCTGTTTTTGTAGGAATAGACAATATACGGTTTTTTTAGAAAAGCTCTGTGGAGAAGAGTAGATATTTTATATTCTTAGCTCAGTGATTTATGAAAAAACCACCCAATTGCGTGCTGGGCCACGCACAAAAAAGGGTTCCGTAGTTGGGATGAATTTATCCCAAGAACAAAACTAACATTGTAGTTGAAAAACATGTTCCCCATACAATCAAATATAAGTTGGTCGACTGTTACTCGTTCTTGTAAAGCCTACCTACCTGTGATAGTTTTCCTTATTACTTCGTTAAGTCTGAATACTACTGCCGCTAATTTTTCACTTCTAAAAACAACAGTTTAGCTGGCAGGGCCCCAAACATTTGACACAAAAATTTGCAAATAAATTAAGCATATTATTACGCAAACGGATCCCTGAACTGAACGATACCACACGAGAACGGCCTATCCAGGCCTATCCAACGATACCACACAACATGGACTGACGAGAAATAAAAAACATCCCACTTTACGTGCAAGACAGTGTATATGTGTATATCTACACTACAAAGATTGTTTCTGGATTTTGTGTGTACACACATTTGTACACTTCTTTGGTTAGATGGTGACTATAGCCAGAAGCACAATTTCGAAAATGCCACGATAGTTTTTTTTTTTTTTAATAATTAAATAATGTTTATTTATCGAAAATAATACATAGACACAGGTTGAGCACAGTGGTCAAATATACTAAGAATATACATAATTGTTTGTACAAATGTTAAAAGGCTACAAAAAATCTATATAAACAAAACATAAACTCTGTCTCTTAAACTAGGAGGCCTGTATCTTAAGAGACAGTGTTCGGCCAGATGGTGGCGTAAATTAAGTTGTACCCTTTATGAATGAAATAGTGTCGATCTATCTAATATTTTATGGTGAACAACATTATCTGTAAATTTAACATTTCATGTGAACACTTTCTGCAGTTGTGATTGAATTAAATTTGTTTGTAGTGTGAGGTTGGGTGTGTATGTGTGGTGTGTGTATTGTTGTATGTATGAATGTTAGATATAATAATATAAAGATGTTTGTGTTGTTTTAACTTTTATTAGTGATATGTCAAGCGATATAAGTTAATCAAGATTCTAATATCGCTGTGTCATCAGCATATGCATAAATCTTACAAGCTGGGCTCGACATTCTACAAAGGTCATCTATGTATATTTGAAAGAGTGTGGGACCCAATATGCTTCCTTGTGGCACACCGTATGACACAATTTCCTCGTCACTGTAATTTGAATCTATTTTAACTCGCTGGCTGCGATTTCTCAGGTAATCCCTGAAGATATCTAGAGCCATACCACGTACACCCAAAAATTCTAGCTTAGATATTAGTCTAAGAACAGAAACTGTGTCGAAGGCCTTCGAGAGGTCCAGAAATATACCAAGGCACTTTGTTCTGCTGTCCATAGTCTTAGCAATGGATTGTGTTAAGTCCAAAACAGCGTCTTCAGTGGAGACCCCAGATCGGAAACCGTACTGATTATCGGCTATAAGTTTATGTTTATCCAAAAAACTTCTAAGATTATTGTTAAGAATCTTTTCCAGTATCTTTGAGAGTGACGACAGTACTGATATTGGTCTATAAATATCAACACAGTTTCTGCCTCCAACCTTTGTGAATTGGATGAACTATAGCCTTCTTTAGAGAATCCGGGAACACTCCCGTCCGAATGCATAGATTGAAAATATATGTTATCGGCGGTACCAATACATGACAGCATATCCTATGAAGCGAGGATGATATTCCATCCCAACCAATAGCACAGTCACTTCTTAGCTGAAGTATAATAGATCTTCGTCGACCTTATGTATAACAAGTGAATTGACAGGCGACTTCAGTGTCTTGTTCTCATCAATATGAGGCTTTTCAGGGTTAAAATGCGTTTTATTTGGGTCATTTAGTATTTTTGCTGCCATGTTTTTACCTATATTACTGAAGAAGGAACATACACTGTTTAAGGAACACGTAGGGTTGTCACATATCTTTAGCAGTTCAACGGGACTAGAGCGTGTTTTACCAGTATTTGTTATTTGTTTTCCATAGTGCTTTAGGAATATTCTTTGACTTCTCAAGCTCACAAAGTTAGATACGATGCGACTCAAAACAAAACAACGCAACTATCATTTTTGACAGCGCTCACGGTGTTATTATTGTGTGGCATAGTCGGCGTTATTGCAAGATGGCGCATGTCATGACGTCATCTATGACGTTTCACGCGACAACGTTTTCGCGCTCACGCTAATAGGGTACGCGTTTTTAAGCGCGCTCAAATCGATTACAGCGATTATGGTCTTAATTCGGAATGCACCCTTAGTTGTATGGCTGATCTGCAAATTGCAAAAAACGTAAGTGAATTTGGATTTCGCGGCTACCTTAGCGCATCCCCCTAAGTTTTTCAATCGGATAGATGCACATTTGAACCAGTGTTGATTAGGTACTCTAAAGTTAGGTAACTTTGTGAAACAGTGGTTATTCTACATTGTTTCTATATAAAATCTTCTAATATTCTAGTTGTTGCTGTTATAATACTGGTTTTTTAACTTTTGTAATCATTTACTTCTGATTGTAGAAAACTCATAAACATAATTATGGCTTTATCACATTCTTTAAGCTTTATTAACAAACACAAATACTTCTTTGGAGAAAATTATATAATGTCAGTTACAAGTTGCGTTATAAATATTCAGGTAGGCTCTTTATTTTTCATGATTTATGCAAATAAAATTTAGCAACCATTGTATACGAGTAGCATAACGACTGTTGAGTATTAAGTACAGGACCAGGAAGGTTCATACACTAATAAAAAGAAGTTCAGAAAAGTAACATGTACCAACATAACTGACATGAGTATAGGTATAAGAGAGCAAAAAATATCTCACTGCTTCACATACATGCAAGTCGTGGACCAAATCTTTGGAAAAGTTTATGCTATGGTAGAACCATATATTCTTAGTAAAATCTTAACTACCATAATCTTCATGGCTCGATATATTATAAATAATAAACCTACATTTTTATACTGTATTTAAAGTAAATGACTAAATAATTTTATTACTATTGCTACTGATCTACTGTTTCTGTTGAAGTACAGTCGCCAGCACATCAGATTATACCAAACTGTCAAATTTCTCCAAATGATTTTAAACCTTAAAGTTTTCAAGGTTAAGTGCAAAATCGAATGAGAAAATTTGACAGTTTGTGGTAACTTGATGTGTTGGCGACTGTACATTTAAAAAATTAATTGTAAAATCTCTGTAAATGTAGTTATAACAAACTTCTAGTTTAGTCTGTATTCTGAGGCTACTGCAAACATATTGTAAATCAAGAGATTGAGATCATCAGATTGTATCTAATAACATGAACACAATGATAATAAATTGTTATGAAACTGTTGAAATAAATAAGAAACTATTTTATTTATCGTTTTATTTTGCCATATTCACTCTGTAGGGTTTTTGGTAGGTACAGACACCAGCACATCAAGCTACTACAATCTGTCAAATTTCTTTAATAGATTTTCAACGTTATTCCTACAGGGTAAGTTTCAAGGTTGATTGGAAAAATTTGACAGATTCGGGTAGCTTGATCTGCTAGCGTCTGTACATTCTCTTGTAAGAAACTCAAATTTCAGTTTTCTTACATGGGAATGTACCTACCAAAAACTTTTTTTTATATTCTGGGGATGCAGAATCATTCTAAAATAATGTATGGTTTTCGCATTCTTCTCCGTTAGGAGTATATGTGTTCTGTGCTCCGTTAGGAGTTTAAGGCTGCATTCCATAATTAGACTTTAATCGCTGACAGCGCTCACATCAATAATTTGCGTTCCGAATTAGTTATTACGATTATGACAGCCGACAACTGTCAACAATTCGGAACGCTCGTGACTGCGCTCACGGTTGGATTACAGTATTTCTTTGGTTGGGTGGCGACTGTAGCCAGAAGCACAATTTCGAAAATCCAACGCTATAAAAGTTATGACTCAAAACAACACAACGCAACTGTCATTTTTGACAGCGCTCACGATGATATTAATTTAGGGCATGGTCGGCGTTATCGCAAGATGGCGCATGTCATGACGTCATCTATGACGTTTCACGCGACAACGTTTTCGCGCTCACCCTAATAGGCGCGCTCAAATCGATTATGGTCTTAATTCGGAATGCACCCTTAATATTCTGTGGGTGGCTGTACTCTTGTGCTGTCACGCCTGTCACTATTTTGCATCGAGTTGAGTTTTTGGTTTTGGGGTGAGGGTGACTGACTTTTGTGAATAGTAAACAACACAGCTACCGCAGTTGACCGAAATATTTTTGTTCGCCTTTTTCAACAAATTATGAATAATTATAAAAGTAAAATAAGCTATGATAGTCCCTGCGATTCAGATAATGATTGGACGAACTCTTCAGATGAGTCAAAGTATTCAGATTCAGAAAGGTAACGTTTAAAGTACTTTTAAAAAGTTTGATAAAACTTTTCCCTAAAACTTATTTGATCTTATAATTTTAGCTCTGTGCCCGAGTGGGATTCTGATGTTGGTGAGGATGGAGAATTGGTGTTCATAAAAACAAAAACCAATACCCAGACTACAGACATCAAAACGCCTCTTTTAGAAAACTGTGAAACATTTAAACTCAGAAACAACTTCAAAAGATCTTCTACTAGACGATCTACGAAAGGTACCATATTTTTTATAAATATTAAACACATTACCTATTGACATTATATTAAAAAAAATTACTGATTAGACCTAAAATTTTGTATCTTACAAAAGTGAGCTGATACATAACTAAGTAAGACAAAAATCTATATTTATTCCAGGTAGAATATTTAAAGTTCTAAAAGCACATAAGTCAAAAAATTCAGAGCGTGGCATAAGAAAAGATAATGATGGAGTATTGGCTTCAAGTGCCACTAGGAATGTGTTAACAGATGAAAAACTTATTTTAATTCAGGTATGTAGAACAGGAAACTTAAAATTCTATTTAGAAACTTAAAATTCTATTTAGAAGCTTCAAATTCTATTTACTAGATGTTTTTAGATTCTATAATGCACATGCAATTCTAGGGAGTAATGTCACAAATTCACAATGAATATAATTTGCCAGTTCTTTATTTGGTCTGAGAATTTGCCTTGTTAGTCATAATTTAGACTGCTTTTACGAATTTAAGTCTAAATCCAAATAAATGAAATGTTAAAAGTTTATTCTTTTAAAATATCTATCTTTCTTTCAGGTTAGCAAAAGCATGATATTCAGCAGTGAAAAAAATTGCCAGATAGAAAAGCTTTTTGGATTAAGCCTAGAGACACATGCAGATGGCAAGACATTAACAGTTGCAGAATTCCTAACAGAAGCCAGAGCTATATACACTCCCAAAATTAAAAAGGGATATTATTTATCAAAAATAAATGGAGTTGATGTGAACTCTTATAACATAAATAATATTCTTCAAAGAGTTGTAGAAGACCATAACAGTCCAAAATTAACATTCCAAGTACCAAGTGAAGGACACAATGTAGACTTGGAAAGATTACTAAAGTCCAAACATGCTCCAGAAAATTCTTTGACTCACTTATTGAAGGATTCACTGTGCTCAGTTCTATACTTATGCTGCAATGACATAGAATATAACAGTAATGATGACAAAGGAGTTCTCTACTGCTACCCAAGACCTTACAACCAGAACTTTTTGTACAACACCAGAGGGGCTTATGTCACTTTGAATCATTTAGCTCCAAAGTCTTTGGGGACTAGTGAACCCGCAAACTCAACTGTTCTACATAATAATACTCTCATTAACGTAACTTATACATCGCATTACAATGATCTACTATTGGTAGCATTTCCAAATAAGGAAGTAGATTTGTTTGCAGCTAAAAAAGTAATTGTTGATATAGTAAGACTGTTAGAATTTTTGTATGGTTCTCTTAAATCTAGCTTTACTAAGCCTAATAATGTTGATAAGCTGGATAGTTTATTTGCCCGTATGTTTGTTACTTTAATCAGTAATAATAAGGGGAATAAAGATGATGGTATTAGGAATGTTGGTTTGTATTTTGAGGATATGTTGGCTGCTCATTCTGTTACACTGCCTTTGGAGGTAAAGGTACAAGTTGATGATGCTATAACTGAGTTGGAAGCAGCTGATTATCGAGAATGGGTAAATATTTTTTTATCCTAACAATTTCTTGGCTAACTTTGATAGTTGCGAGTTGGATTTTTATCCTTTATCCACGTTAAACATAACGTGGCTAAATAATAACAGCCACTGACAGAAATAATAAAGCACTATGAAGTGGTGAAGGGCGGGCATTTTTGGGGACTGTCTTAGGTAATTTTGTAGTTCCAAAAGTGTTTGCTAGTTTGAATAAATGACTTTTAATTATGAGATGAGACACTGGTCAATCTTCAAGGTAAAGCAATGGTAACTATGGTCGGTCCGTAGATGGGTGACCATCCATTGCTTACCGAGATCCCTCCGTGCCGCGGAAAACACGTTAAGCCATTGGCCTCGGCTGTCATTTGTAGATCCTTGACAGTTGTTATGGGTAGGCAGAAGCCTGGAAGTCTTTCTAAGTGGATTAAGTTACTTAATAACTATGTTGTGGAGGTCAGATAAACAGTCGCTCCGTGTAAAATACTGATACTCAGCTGCATCTGGTGAGACTGGAAGCCGACCCCAACAATTGAGAAAATTCTAGGCATATGATGACATGATTAACTTATGTAAAAAATTTCAGACTGACGATGTCGAAAACTTTCAAAGATTGTACACAGTCACTGGATCCTGTTTATATTATTCTGGACATTTATTAAGTTCACACCTGCAAGATGAAGACTTGAAAGAAATCAACGCATATTTACGTTTAAATGGCATTCTTAAACTGAGCACAGAAAAAGAATTGGAGAAACTTGTGATGTGGAGAGAAGTGTTTATAAATGAACATAGGAAGCAGAATAAGAATGATGGTAATGAATACAGGTAACATGAACCTTTATAAATAAACAGTAAGTACCATTGTCCAAACTTAAATTCCCTTGACTCGCCATAGAAGAATAATCAATTCTTTACGTAGAAGAGAAACTCGCGCCTCGAACGCGTTTAAAATTGCGCTTATAGCAATTAAGCTAGAAGTTGTACTGCTGTAACATTGGGGCGTATGATACGCCCAGTTCGTCACTTAAATACGAAGTGTACTTCATATGCCACATACATAGACTTGTAGTAGAAAATAATTGTGTACAGCAGCCATACTCAAAGTGTGTTCCGCGGAACCCTAGGGTTCCGCAAAGCCTCTGTGGGGGTTCCGCAAAAATAATGGTCAGAATAAAAAAATAATATTAAAGGAGTGTCTACCTACTATATTTTATTTTACTCTGGTACCTGAGTAACATAATATTACTTAATCTAAATATTTCAACAAAAGTAAAAAAAATATGTAAATTTTAATGTCAAGTAATATGATTATTAATGAAGAATACACATAAAACCATTTTTGATTACTTTAGGGCTCCGTCAAATATTTCGTTTTCGAAAAGGGTTCCGTCTCCAAAAAAGTTTGAGAACCACTGGTGTACAGGATGTAATCTTAAACTGCAAAGTAGAACTAAACAGTGTCGCTTATTTATAGAATTTCAGATGGACGTTGGTTCCTGCTAACCGTCGGTAAAGGACACTTCATATTGGTTACATTAATGGAAGCCGGTGGCTGCACAGAGGATGTAAGTATTTTATTTAAATTCTAACATTCGTCTCATTACGCAGTCTTATTCGACTCGCGACTCATTACGAAGAGCTCCGTTCGAGTTCGGAACTAGTCGGGCAAATGCAAATTAAACCATAAATATTAATATAAGCATGAGTATTATTTATGTATTAATAATAATAACCCCACCACCAACTCAGCCTATAGCAGTCCACTGCTGGACATCTGGACATGGCCTCTCCCAGGCTGCGCCACAACACCCTGCCCTCCGCCTTCCGCTCCAGTCTGTCCCAGCCACCTATATTCCTTTACCTCCCCACCTCGTGGTGGGGCTTGCGTGCTCCGAACTCTAGGTCTGTGCCGGTAGAGTTTACTTTGCCGGAACAGGTCTATGGTGAGGAACCAGACCAAGAGAAATACAAAAACCCATAGGGCAGCATGTGGCAGTAGCGACCCCATGGACCCTTTCTCCCGGGAGAAGTCTTATTCCTCATCTCTGGCTTGCCTATATTGACAGGCTGGAGTGAACAATGACGAGGAACAGAGCTCCCACCTCATTCTTGCCTTTATTGGCCGGCTTAAGTGGAATTTCACAAGAGCAAATGTGATTGGAGGAAGGAAGTGTTCCAGTAAGTACTAGAATGGAATCTTCAACATTTTCTAGTCTCTGGGATTGTCCTGATAGTCATGGAAAACCTTTCCACTCATTAAACACCTCAGGATATGTTGCCCCCTTATCACTAAGTGCTAGCGACAGGTTTTGGGCCCCATTATTGAGTCTCCAAGTCACCGCTTGCCGTTTTTTCCGCGTATAATAAAACATTCATCAGGCAGGGGCAATAGCCCTTTCATAGTTCTAGGTAACCAGTCCACTTTAGCCATTTAAACACATATCCAATAAATCGAATCAAAATTCATTTATTAAAGTTACGCTGAGGATGAGCTCTTTTCGAATGTCAAAATTACGTAAGACAGTCCTCGAAAACGCCCGCTCTTCGCAATATCTGTTTCCATATCCTGCGATAGCCCTACACCAACTGGGTGTAGTCCTTGGGTGCACTCGCATAGTGCAAACATGGATAATCGTCGCGCGTCGGTTGGAGCCTCATTTCATTAAAAGCGTCTAATGGGCCTCTACGAGTTGGCTTCGGCCCCTCGTACGCCTTCGAAAGGTCTGGGACCCTCGGGTCCCGAGATATGTCAAAGACACTTTAAATAGGTAATAATTATTTATTTAGGTACATAGGTTTTGTAGTACATGAGGGACTTACGAAGTAACGAACTTAATATGCATTATTAATGACATGGTGTAGGTACAATGAATTGTTGGGTGAATCGCTGCTCTTCCAGCTAGATCACTGAGTAATCTGTATTTATGAATGTTTGTATTTATTTATATTTTCTATTGTTAAATCTATTATTGTTTCCCACACTCTATAGGCTGTTGGAGTAACTCCACCATCTCCATTTTACGTGGAAGAGTGTGAAAGTTGTTTGGAATTACTTTATGAAGTAGGACTGAACAAATATCTCGCATCTTGGTACTGTTCGAACTCACAGCCGCAGGTCGAAACTTCACCGGAATATCTGACAAAGTATGGGAGAAAAATAAGGGATGTTAATAGTGAGTTGTGTTTTATTTGAAAATCTAATCGTCTTTTAAACGCCGTTACAGCAAAAGTGCATCAGAAAAAATTGCATTACTGAAGAAATTAAAAATAAACCAATCTGACACTAATGCTACATGATTCTTTAAAGTGTCACCAAAGTAACTAGCACTTACTATAGTTTGTGAACTTTGTGATTCAATCTACCACCCTAACACAGTTTTAATCACAATCTGAGAGTTTTGAAGAATATTGCTAATCCATTGCTTCATAGGTTTGAAAACTTCGTCTGCTCAGCAACGTAAATAACGCAATGGACGTGGGTGAACTGTCAAAATGAAACTCAATGCGATCAATAGGGAATATGCACGTAATTTTTTTGATGTGAAACATCTATAGGCGCACGTAAAACCGATTGCTGGCGGGGCGACGCATGCGGCGTGGCGATCGGCCACTATATAAACTTATACAGTCATATGTAGTAGTGTGTAAATGTGTGTGTAGTGCGATGTTTCACATCTGCCAGCTAGTCGTCCCGTGACGGCTCATTTTGGCAGATCGCCACGCGGCATGTGTCGCCCCGCCAGCAATCGGGTTTACGTGCGCCTATAGATGTTCCACATAAAAAAAAAACGAGTGTGCTTTAGACCACACGACTGAAGTAAAACTTACAAATAGTAATACTAATTATACTTACTTACAACAATAGGCCTGCACTGTGTCATAGATATACGAAACGCAACTGGCTATGAGAGAAAGAGAGAAAGAAAATGTGTGCTCGCACCTCTCTCTTGCCCCTACAGTAATATAGGGAACGTAACTCTTTTTCTATCTTCACTAACACTCCCTCTCAACTTCCGTTCACTCGCTTCCGTAACGCTCTCGTCACGCATTCACCAGCTTACTCCCAAGTCAAGCGTGCGTAAAGAAGTTTTACTTCAAAAATGTAATTTGTTTCTTGACTCCTACACAATGTATATTAAAATAATGGATAAGTTTTGAATCTCGTGCATATTCCTTATTGTCATTTTATGCGTGTTACGCAATTACCCCAGCTGATATTGAAATCAACTCACATATGTTATGGTGATTTCAAGATTTCTTTAAAAAATTCAGACCCTTCCAAACTCAAGGAAAAATGCTCTCAGATTGATCATTATCGTCATTTCAGCCGAAATACGTCCACTGCTGGACATAGGCCTCACCCATAGGCTTGCCATAATCGCCACGCTTGGCAGGCGGGTTAGCGATCGCAGTATGGTGTTAAAATGCATAGAGAGCGCTGCTGCCCATTCTCTAGTAAGTCCCTTAGTCGCCTTTTACGACACCCACGGGAAGAAATAGGGTGGTGCTATTCTTGTCCGGCACCACACAGACTATTCAGATTGATGCACAGATACAACTCTTAATCTAGCCTTCAATAATTCCAGCCTATAACTGTCCAACTGCAGGGCAAAGGCCTCCTCTCATACAGAGAAGGCATTTGACAGAGTAACCATTTATTCTTCCAGCGCTAAAACCAGACTCGACACTCAAAACCTCAACTCTAAAGCTCTCAAAGCTACAAATGGACAAACGTCGCCACAACTCCTCTGAACAAATCAACGTGGGATCTAGTACCAGTGACATGAATTCAATGAACTCTCTCACGAACTATGGCAGCCATCATAGTTTGTATGCCCAGTCTTATAATACTGCACAGAAGTATAGACACTCGAGCTTAGATGTCAGCGGATATTCCGAGGATTCTAATAGCTTGAAAAGTAATAGGTAAGGTTCCCATTGGCTTTGGATACCAGTATATCTACAAGGTGATTTTTTCGTTTATTCCCGTTGTCCCCGTATGCCATATCCCCGTTACGGGGACAGCGGGACGTGATTAAATTTATTTCCAGTTGTCCCCTTATCGTACATTCGGCTAACGGGGACAACGGGATGTAAACTTTTCACGAGTCGTTGCCCTCTTAAATCTGCATTCTGTTTTAGCTTAGTTTTTTAGCATGGGAAAAATAAAAGGGGAATAAAACAAAATTTATTTATTTGTATTCTGAGGTAAAAAAAAAAAAAAGAAAAAAAAAAGAAAAGAAAAAGAATTATTAAATTAACACAACTTGAGCATTCTGTGGGTATGGCAGGTACATCAGCTGTGATGATTTTTTTCTTGCAGTCTTCCATATAACAATCAACCAGGTTTTTATTGAAATTTGGAGTGCAAGCGTGGGAAGTCTCCCTAAAAACCTGACTAAAAAAACATAATTTTAACCATCGAAAATCTAAGTCTATGATAATGCTAGCAAAAAATTTAAAATTAATGCTACAGATAAAAATCTTCTACTTCTAGATACCTACGATACTTCGGGGTTGCTCGCAATCAATAGGAACGAGTTTTGTTTTTTTAGGACGGATGATTTCATTTTTGATTTGATCTAAGTGGTTGCTATTTATTAGGTACCTCCTGATTGTAACTTAGAAGTTAAATCGATATTCTGATTTACTTTTTGAAATTACTTACTTTAATCTTTATAGTTCCAGGGCACTTATTTTTCTTTCGCAAGTGACATTCCCACACTTCTGCTCCACTTTTACACGTAGACTTTTTTGTTTATTGGTGTCCAGCATGTAGAAGTATTGTGCCACCCTTTCTGTGTATACGTTTTAATTCACTACTTCCTCCTGAAGGACCTGGCTGAGAGTTTCCGGACATTGTTGATCACAATGTTACGAGTATCTGCGCTTTTGTTCCGCAGCTACAAGGGCGCGCGCGACACCGGCGCATCCTGTTCAAGGTCGCTCCGTTTATCATAGTTACTAGAAAACTTAACTTGGAATGTACGATACATTTAAAACAATAAACATGTAATTAAATTAGTTTATGATTGTGTACTTACCTATTTTTTAGGAAATTGAGGGCATTATCATTCACAATAATCTACTATTTCGATCAAATTCATTATAATATAAAATTACTACTTTAAAACAAGGTCTAAATCCTTTATATTAATCTACCGGGTACGAAGACTAATCTACCAATATTCCATACACTTTGTTTGTTGGGTTAAAGATCGACTCACACATAATACTACAGAAAAAAGAAAAAACGGGGACTGTGGGCAATAATTTTTACTTATTTTATTCAACTATATTAACGGGGACAGTGTACGGGGACAACGGGAAGTATTTTTAAATATTTAATTGAAGTACCGCTGTCCCTGTAGGACGGGGACACGGTGCACGGGGACAACGGGAATAAACGGATTTTTTGACACAATGACAACTAAGTATGCTATTATATGATATACCTACTAGCTGCACCCCGTGGTTTCACCTGCATAAGCCCCGTGGGACTATCGGGATAAAAACAGATGTTATGTCCTAATCCAGGTCATGGTCTACCCATGTGTCAAATTTCACCCAAATCCGTTCAGCCGTTTTAGCGTGAAAGCGTAACAAACAAACTTAACTCACTTTCGCATTTATATTATTAGGTAGGAATTAGGATTACATCAAATCTGCTGCCAAAGTAAACCCTGCTTAAAAACACACTCTGTATAACTGTCAAGTTGATTAAAATAAAGCATCACGTCGTCGGTCGTATTTCTATACTCTTTTATTATTCTGGATATGATTTTAAAATGCTTCATATTATACATTGAAGTCGCTTTTCCTGTCTGTCTTGTCTGTTTGTGTGACCGCGTTGTTCTTCTAAACTACGCAACGGATTTTGATGCAGTTTATGCTATCATTTTGAGAATTTATGCCGGTAGCTTTATGTGTATAGTACATATGTTACGGCTAATACCCGAAGTGCGGCTACACCTAGTTTTAGCCGGTTAGGATCGCCCCGCCAATAGAGGGGATCTGGCGCTCGGCGGCCGCTACCGCGGCACGCTCGCTTCGCTCGCTCGCCTTCGCTTGTTAATGGTTACTGTTCTAACCTAACCTAACCCAAATGAATCAATAACAGTAGATGACTTTGCAGCGATTAAGAAATAATAAAAACAATCGGCTCGTACTAGGTTTAACCAAGAGTAAGTGGCTACACCTAGTTCTAACCGGCTAAAACTAGGTGTAGCCGCACTTCGGGTATTAGCCGTAACACATACACTGATACACATTAACAAACATATCATAAAGAAATCTCAATGTTTTGTCAACTCGTAAAAACAGTGCGAAGCAGGAGCGGGTCGCTAGTATTTGACCGAGCGAGCGAAGCGTCTCTGCTTCAAGTCTGTCATTTGCTTTCCTCTGTCATTTTGTTGGTATCTACTCCCCTACAGGTCGTATTTTACAACCGATCTGGACGAAAAGGAAGGGGTACTTCCTCCAATAAGGGGGCTACTGGATATCTCCGCATTTTGAGATCCGATTTCGATGTTTATTTTTTATTTGTAAGGTAGTACTTTACGGTATACTTTAAGTTGGTCTCATAGAAATTTGGTGACGATCTGAGGAGGATCTTCGGCGTGATGAGCAGAATAGCTCCTCAAAATGTAGTAAATTGGTCAGTTTTAGATTTCTACCAGTGGAATCGGCCCTTTAACTATTAGGTAGGGATTGATAGAGCACCTGGGACCACCTTCTCATCTCAAGACTAAGCTGCAGCGTTACCTCTGCCAATTCAAACCTACTAGTTATTTTTTCTAGCTGGCCTACAAATTTTTACTCATAATTTTTCATTAGGTACCTATATACCTACTATGGTAAATATCCCGTTTTAAATGTCTTTGGTATATTAATTGATCCAAAAAATTTATGCTCGCGTGGTCTACTGTTCGCAGAACTACTAGTAAATAATGAGTAATGCTCATCTGTTTTCAGTGAAATAAGTGAAGAACGCGTCCAAGGCAGAAGAGCGGATAGGGAAAAAAGGAATCGTCGGGACTCGTCTGGCTCAGACTCAGATTGGGACAGGCTGGTAAGAGAAACAATCTTATTTGAACTTGAGGTTTTAGGCCTGGCGCTCATTGGCGGCACGGCATGGAAAGGTATTTTCAGGCGACGAATAAAAATATAACTTAATAGTATGGAAATATAGTGCAATGTTAAGCATGTAAGCATAATACCGCGATATTGTTTTTGTACTTACGATCGTTAACATTGAATTTTCAACTTTATTTCCATACTATTAAGTTATATTTTTATTCGTCGCCTAAAAATACCTTGCCATGCCGATGCCGTGTCGCCAATGGGCGCCGGGCCTTATTCAGATAAAAAAGGAGGGTTGATCAAACAATTTGAAGTGAATCTAGTCACGTGGTTCATTGCAAATACAATATTTTAAAAGTTTTATAGTCATGGCTTTAAATGATTCTTTGATTTGCTTAAAGTTTTCTGTTTTGTTGGTTTCAGGATGGGAGCAGAGCAAGCGGCAGTATTGATATCTCTGATATCAGGAAGTCTTTGCTGAATGAAATAAATCACGTAACTGTACAAAGGCGAGATAAATAACATCAACAACGGCCAACTAAAAATATTAAATAAAAACTGAGCAAATAAATATTTGCCTTGATAGAAAACAATAATTCGAAAGTAGATTTTATGAATACACATACATACAATATTATTATTAAACCTAAGTTTAATAATAGGGAATATGCACGTAATTCATAACTTATCCATTATTTTAATATACATTGTGTAGGAGTCAAGAAACAAATTCCATTTTTTTTACATTTTTAATGCATTATTTATTTCACAATTAATTATTTTCTGTTGAGTTTTATTCGTGGAACGGAACGCAAACTCAAAATGCGTCCTCTTAAAAAATGCCGCAAGTGACCAAAAATACTATGTGAATAAAATCTGTTCTTTGCTAGGAGCTTGAAATTTCACCAAGGTAAATAAGTAAGTGCGATTACTGCTTAAATAAAGCACACAATAATTTAATTTATATAATTTGGGGCTAAAATACAGATGTAAACAAAGCAGTTTCGTGGTAAATGACGTCACATCATGACCGCGACAGAAACGGACGTTTGAACTTTAGTAGAAAATTGTTGTTCCTTTTTTTTTTGACCAACATTCAGTAGTTCTGTTTAACTTTTGATACTTGGGTTTATATGATGCCTATTAGAGATTCAGTGAAAAAAAAATACATGCATATTCTCTAATGTAGAGGCAAATATTTTTTGGTAGTTTTCGGACTCTAGATTTTTTAAAATTCTTGTTTCTTTCAGAATAACAGCAGGAGAAGAAAACGTTTTATTCCACTTTGTACAACTGGAATCTGAAAAGGGCATACTGATTGCTCCAGTGAAGAATATAGAGATGCAAGCCAACAACGTACTCTATTCATACATAATCAAGACATTCAGATCAGCTTGTAAACGAATACATGAGCTGTTGCAACATAGTATACGGTAAAAACACAGAATAAAATAGCATGAATTTTATTTGTTCGGTGATTTCACCGAACACCTTAGTTAGCAATATCGGCGTGTCGCGTTGACCTAATTTATCTAATAACTTGTAACTTATTATTTTATATGATATTCAGTGCACTTTTGTCTACCGCGTTAGCCGGGTGTATTCATCAACATTTTAACTAAGAAAAGTTTGTGAGGAAGTCAATAAATAGTGTTCAACATAAACATTTGTTTCTCCTCTAAAACACCGACACCTTGCTACGTACCCCAACATTATTGATTTATATTTTGTTGATATGTACTTTTCTTGAATTAGTTTCATGTTTAGTAATTTGTTGTTTGTGTTCTGTTTCTGATCGAAGGGCTCCAATGAATCATGGTATGTGTTTTGTTTTCAGGTTCAAGAAAAACCACGCGCCATCAAATCCTCTAAACAAAATTTTGGTGGCTGTTAAAGAGCATGGAATGTTATTTCAGGCGCCTCTTGATATTTTGAGTCAATGCGGCGTCAATAAGAAGAATTCTGAACCATACTTGTTTTGGGTAGTTGGGTAAATATATGTTTTTTTTTTACAAACGTAGTTTATTGAAAACGTGAAGAAAAGAAAATCTTCTTTTTGTAAAAGATGCGGCGATTGGTGACTATAAGTTGTCGAGACAGTGTGGTCACCTTTTTATGACAAGGCGCAACGAGTACTCTAGAAATAAGTTATGACTGTAAAATATATTTTTGTTACAGCCGAGTTTTCAGTGAACCAGAGCCAAGAGAATTATATTTATGCTATCACGAATCCGTGCCGCAGGATCTCACCGAAGTAGCTTATTTGCTGTCTTATTTAGAATAACAGACAACACACACACATAACATCACGCCTGTAATCCCCGATGGGTTAGGCAGAGGTGTGCCTATAGTACACCCACGTTTCGCCAGATAGGTTTAAGTCCCATGTCCTATGTGTGTGTGTGTTTATTTATTTGTATTTAGAATAAGTACCTACATAAGTATTATTTTATATAGACTGGTTTTTGTATGCATTTATAGAAACGTATTCCTTCCAATATACCTAGGAATGTTATAATAAGTAATATAATTATATTATAATGATTGATGGAATATACATTTTTTATTCCGTAACTACCGTGTTTTATTTTAAGTTGATGTTGCTAAATCGAGCGCAAATAAGTTATTCATTGTTTTGCATTTGTGTTCTGCTCTAATTTAAAACTGAAGCTTAGCTTTAGAACTTGGAAACTTGAACTCGATAAACTTTCACCCAGGTACTTGCCTGTGGTCCCGCAGTCTAGTTCCCCTTGGGAACCACGAGCAAATATTTTTGCCCGTGGAACCTCCTGAATAACAATCTTCTTTATTAAATTATTTTTATTGCCCATGGTACCACATCTCAAACGGGTTGGGTTAGGCGTAGCGAGCGGTTTGAGGTGGCCCGCAGAGGCGGGCTGGCACCAGCCTGGGATCACGGAAGTAATACTAGCTCCCAAGATCCCCGGTGCAAGTGTGGGAAGGGAACACCGGGGTGGTTTTTAGTTAGTAAGAGTCTGACAGACCCCTCCGTCCACCCTGGGAGGACATCCATGAGGATTTTCCACCCCGGCAACAAAAAAGAAAAAAAAGGCGTAGCGAGCGGTGGCGCGGCATGCGGCCGGCGAGCGCTACATCCAAAAGTTGGTCGCAGATACTTGCCTATTATATTTCTGAACTTTCCAAATTCAACATTTAGGGATTCAATATTTTGCGAATTCTACATTTTGCAAATTCAACATTGTAGTCCAGAAGTTTATTTATCATAGGTCATCCGTCACTTAATGCATTAAAGAGATTGTATTTGCATTTTATTTATCTGGCGATTAGCGGGGGTACCGCGGGACAAATAATTTGCCCATGGTACCCCTTTGTCCCCCTTGGGGGTTCCATGGTCAAAAATATTTGTTCGTGGTACCCCAAGGGGGACTAGACTGGGGGACCACGGGCAAGTACCGTCTCAGCCGTTGAGATAGCCCTTGCCTACTTTTCGCTCAAGAGTCTTGATATTTAAACTTTCCGCCTTTGGCATTTGAAGTTTCCGCTCTTGGCATTTGAACTTCCCGCCAAATTACACCGGATATGTGCTTTGTGGAAGATGCCGAAGATGTGATAAATTATTACTGAAATTGATAGGTAATAGGATGACTAAAACAATAATTTAAAACATAGAAATATGGCGATGCGTTAAAGATGTAACTATTTATTTCAAGTATTCTAAAGAATGTTTCGCTGAACTAAACTAATTACCAAAGACTATAAGTTGCCAAGTGTTGTGAACATCAATCAGGCTATTATACCCAGTGTCACGTTACGGTAAGGACTACAATAGCACATCAACAATTATAGTCAATGTAACGTCCATTAAAAATATTAGAGGATAAATTGTTTGTTAAAAAAATTGAGTTGTTTCCGCTAGCCGTCGCGTCGTCGTCGTGTGTGAAATTGCAGATTGTGAGAAGCGTTACAGTGGTTTATAAATTAATTCCTCATGGCAAATAGAAAATAAAGACAACTGTTTGTATGGATTTCTGTGTTTTTGTGTTGTGCGAAGATTTGTATTTGATTAATGTCAACGATGATAACCAAAATGCAATCACAAGCGAACGTCGCCGTGCCACAATCTGTCACGACGCAACCACAGTCTCAGCAAATTGTTGGAGTAGGAGTTTCAGCAAATGCGGTGATATTGAAGATGTCAGATATTCAGCAGATCTCAACAGTCGGTACGTATAACGTGATGTTTTTATTATGAACGTGAATACAAGCAACCTGAAACTTTCCATGAACTTGGGAATTTTCCTAAGAATATCAATAGGCCTTCAGGAAGCTTAGTGTCATTGTTAGCATTACCTTATTAATTAAGATTAGCTTTTGTATTTTTGAGTAACCAAAGTCTGTTATTGACTGTGGATGTTTCAAGTGTGTTCAATATAAATATTATCCTTGGGAGACTTCTATTTGTGTTATATTTGTAAGGTTATGCATCTGTCTTTTTTTTAAACAGCAGCTGTAACCTCCACTAGGTTAACAACAATGCAGCCTATGAATAGTGTTGTTGACTACTATTTTTTCAACAACTGTTTTATATTTAACTTATGAAGTTGATAATAAACTATTTTCATCCATGATTTTTAATTTAAAAGTTTATTTCCAAAGTTTGTTTTTTACAATCACTTTGAATAAGCATGGAATGGAAACTTCATTACAAAATAAAGGAAGAATAATAAGAATGAATTCTCCTGTTTTTTGTTTGTGTTTACTAACTTACAAAACACATTTTTTGGTTTTCTTGTTTCGTATTATATGCAAGTGGCCTAAAAGTATATAAATAGCTAATTATTTTTGTGATGAACAAATCAATGTTGTAGATAGGTATAAAGGTCCTACAATTTTTTTAAAGTTATGTGTTTATTATAGTAGTATTAGTTATGTGTTTATTTTATGTTATATTAAGATATGTGTAGCTATTCAGAAAGCTCATAGTTTTGTACTGTACAAGGCCTAATTCATCAATCTATATTTGAATAAAACCAAAATGAAGTTTTGAGCAACATTTGTTTCATGTTGTCAGGACTATTAGAACTTGCCCACCGAGAGTACCAAGCTGGAGACTATGAGAGTGCTGAGCTGCACTGCATGCAGCTATGGAGACAAGATGGCACAAACACCGGTGTACTCCTCCTACTGTCTTCCATTCACTTCCAGTGTCGAAGATTGGACAAATCAGCCCACTTCTCCACTTTAGCTATCAAACAGAATCCGCTGTTGGCTGAGGCTTACAGGTAACTTTCTTTATATATTTATTTTAATGTTATGATAAACTTGCTATCTGTTAAAATTAAATCAAACTTGGCTATAGTATTGTGCCTGTATGAATACACTCACAATAAACATTCAGGTATTGTAAACATAATGCTTCTGTGCTTATTGGTATTCTAGTTTAAAGGTCTACATCACCCTAATGTAGAACGGTAGAAAATGGTAGTGGTAAACTGGTAGAATCAAATCCTCAGATGTAGTTCTATTATTGTGTCATTTTCTTCACCTTGGTGTATATATAATAAGTACATGAACAATTAACTCAAGCTTGGTAGTAGAACAATGCTATGACATATCTTGTTCTGAACAAAAGGAATGGTTCAAATTCCAAACCTTGGTTTGCATTCACATTAAATACAAGAAGATTGTAAACATGTTATTATTATATTATCTTGAAATAATGTGCAGATTTACAAATATATGGTATTAGGTATCATGGTAAATCTGTAAATAAAATGTAACATGGATTTTAAGCTAACTCTAAGGAAACTATTTTATTGCACAAATAAAATAACTATGTCAAATAATGTAGGTGTAACTAATTTAATAAAAATATGAGTACATAATTTATTTCAGTACAAAAGGTAAAAGCTATGGCTATCTGTATAAGATCTCCCAGCTAAAATCATTTTGATGTGTCACTGACAAAACATTTTGGCACCAGTAGCCCGTTAAAAATTAGGCCATAATGAAGTTGTTGAAGTGTATTGCACTCATTTGAAACTGATGTGTATATAATTAGGTTGTGCCATTTTGCATGAAATCAAATGCACTTGAGAGAAATCTTTAAAGAATTTGTCCATATCTTCTGCTGTCATTATTCTCACATTTGGTCATCATATAGGTTAATTTAAGTTCTTTTTACAAAGGCAATATCTTGATAATCTAATCTGCATGCAATCCAGTAAAAAAACATTAATTATTGTGTTACAACTTTATCAGTGTGCAAATACCACAGCACTGGTGTGCCCATTCATCTATGTGACATTTATGACACCTACTTATTATGTGGGCATATGATTACACACAGTGGAAATGCTTAACTATAGAGCCGTTTTACTATTCCGATGTTATGATTCTTGATGCCGTGACGCGAATTTCTAACCGAATGTAAAACCCATTCTCATGTAGCGGCAGAAGGTTGCGTGTTCAGATCACGTCGGGGTCACCGGTATAGAGGTACGAGGAACAGGGTGTAAAGTTCACTCATCCTCCATAGAAAAGGAAGGATCCTCCGACCAGATGGGTGTTGTGTCTGGTGGGCAATTACTGCCCGACGGTTAATGTCGGGACGTTGTTTAGTGCTATTTGCGCGGTATACTCTGCTTGCGCGATGCAGGATTTTGCGTGACGTCAGTGTGACGCGTAGTTCGCATGTGGCGATGTTGATGCCGCTACACTAATATTGTTATACAAATAACATGATTCGATTCGGAAATGTTACTTACTGTAGTCACGCTTTGGACTAGTAAATATCAGTACACGTTATCAATAATAATATTTGGGTACAATTTATGATGTATGGTGGAAACATACTACTGTGTCATTGCGCTCACAAAATGCGAAGACTATGCATAATCCATTTTATTGAACTGATCCTAATTCCTAACGCTTGCTCTACTTTCTAACCAGTTAAACCCGCACCCGCAATAATACACTTGTGTACAATTGACTGTCCTACTTTAAATACCCATAAAGTTTAATTCCTACAATCTCACGAATTGAAGAACAAATCTTCTGTTGGTCGGAGATCGGTAAGATATCATTGTCTCGACGAAATATGGCAAAGCCAATGCCACATTGTTTATAGAAAAACTGTTTATTGTTCGTCTCTAAGGCTTACGGTAGAAGTAGTTTCTGTCATGCCCAGTAAAGCCGTCACGCTTATAATCTGCGACCGTTGGTAAGCAGGGGTGTACTAGTACCTGCAGTAGTTCAGGTAGAGAAATATTATGAGTCGTTGACCCAGCATTCGCTGACGGCGGTTTTTACAAAATAGGGGAGCACATTGAGCCGTGTGATTGTTAAAATTAAATTATAGGGGGGTGTTTTTATGAACCCCCATAATTCGCATTGCATGAGCCTTTTAGTGCAAAGTGCTCGGTAGCAACAAGAAACCGCGCGTGTTTTAATTCAATGTACTTACGACGTTAGTGTATTTTTATTAATGTCTTATTTATTAATTAAATACTGTATGAAAATCACGAGTTTAATCAATCACTTTAAATTGGGTATGAATAAACGTCTATTGTAAGAAACGCACGAGGTAGCTTATTACAAAACACATTTCAAAATTGAAATCTTACTACCTACACAATCTTTCATGTCCAGAAAATTTGCTATTTTGTATACATATTCAAAAGTAATCTTTTCAAATTAGGCTAGGAATCAAGCACTATTTGAACGTCAAAATGACATCAGACAGTTCCCCAGACCGCCCGCTCTTCACCACTTCCTAGTGCCTTAGCTGGGTGGGAAGAAGAAGTGGCAAAAACAAATCCACCAACAGGTATTGTTCCAAAGACAATCCCAAAACTTTCCTTATTTCCACCAGCAACCTAGGCAACGTGTACAAAGAGCGGGGTCAACTCCAAGAGGCGTTGGAGAACTACAGACATGCTGTGAGACTGAAGCCGGACTTCATCGATGGCTACATCAACCTCGCGGCGGCTCTTGTGGCCGCTGGAGACATGGAGCAGGCGGTACAGGCTTATGTTACCGCCCTACAGTATAATCCTGTAAGTATTCAAGAGTTTGTGTAGTTAAAACGCCCCGATTGGCTAACGCCCGCAATTAAGGGTGCTAACACAAAAAAAAACGTTTTTCGTCAATTTCTTATCTAATTGTGAGAGAGCTTGAAATAATTGAAACAGTAAGTCTGTGTAACTATAAAAGTACAGTTTTCGTGGTGATAAACCATTCGTGTCAGTCTCAGCACCTATTAATAGTTTCATCACTTTTGCGCTCTCGAAAATATAGCTTATTTCACCGTTCATTTACTTAATGAACATATTGTATAATCATAAAATTAAATTTTGATTTTATTACATGGATAGCTGAAGCCCAGTGTGTGATTTTTAAATTTCTTGATAGGGTTTGCTAAATAATTGGAAAAAAAACATTACCGACAGTGTTTTTAAAAAAAATATAGGTTATTCAACATTATTTTCTGAGACTATTTGTAAAATTTTGATAGTTCTTTTTAGTACCTTTTGTAGTTAAACATGTCTGCTTACATAAACTATTTTTAATAACTAAATTTATGTTATTATATTGAAGAAAAATGTTCCTAAACTCAACATGATATCGTCAATTTTGTGTGAAGAGGCAACGGAAATTATATTTTACAATATTGTAAACCAACATTTTCGAATCAAAAGTTGCTATTAATGGAGAAGAAGGAGTAGTCTATCTGTTACAATTATTAGTTACTTTTGGTTTAGTTAAATTATGCCGCAAAATGTACCGAAAAACTACAATTTTTTGTCAGATTTTGTGATAGGTCCTTAACAATGTATCTTGATCCGCGGTTTTGGACGGATACTTGTGATTCGCCCTCTCAAAGACTCACTATTGTCAAACTCTGCAGTTTATTGGTTGCAGACAAAGATTGGAATCAAGTTTGGGATTGAGATAAATTATTAATTTCGAGCATAAGTGAACATCCTCATATGGCGTTTTACGCGCGTACTCATAAAAACGTGTCTGGGCGAGAGTCGCACTAGGAAATATCCAATCTTCATGCACGCGTTTTACGCGCGTAATACGTGCGAGTCCAGTACCCCAAGTGTAAGTTTGCAAGAGAGTAAACGTAACTATTTCGTTTTGTTGAACGTAAAAATTTGACCGATAGATAATAATGCTAAGACTATAAGGGTGAGAATAAAAATCTTAACGCAAACGCGCTAGTTACGTTTACTCTCTTGCAAACTTACACTTGGGGTACAGATACTTGGGGTGCCATAATGCGAAGACCCTTCTACGCTACGCATCGCGGAAACAAATTATTGTGTAGCATACAGCCTGTATAGGTAGTTCTTCCGGGTGTAACGTCTGAATATTTTAGTATAAAAACACCAGTAAAATTCCATTCGTTTTACGACTAAGGGACAAACGGAGAGCTCTTTACATTCTATCCACTCACCCTATTTATAATGTGCGGAGGGTGAAAGCGACTCCAATTTGACGAGTACTGCCATCGTGGCAAACCGACCTTCGATCGCTATTTTATTTAGTTTCTCGTTCATCCTAGCGAAGTATGATGTTGAATATTTTTTAATGCCTTATTCAAAATGTTACAACACAATGTTACAACTATTTACACGCTTATCACACCTATACTAATGAGGCGCTTTATAAAACTTGTAGATTCTGAGTCATCCATCTACTCGTTGCTATCGGTGACAAGTTATGTGATATTGCCGCATGTGCAAAGACAAAGCAATCCAGGCCCATTGTGTTAAACACATCAGAAAAACACACCAAAATGACGGCATATTAATTTAAGGTTACTCAATCTTTTGTCTTTATAGGTAACATAAATAATGTCTGGTATTATATTATGCGGTAATACTACTCGGCCTATCTCAGTACATTGTTGGACGTATGCCAGAATAATGTGACGTCACATAGCCTATAACCAGCGGACGATCAAGATCTCATTTGTCAAATTATGTTAAGTAGTTTAGAAGTTATGAGGTAACAGGTGAGCATACATACTTACCTATATACCGGTCAAAATCATAACCCTCCTTTTTGCTTCGCCGTAGTCGGGTAAAAATTGGTCGTAGTTGCCACGCTTAGGTATCCTATTTGGTAATCGACGCTGCCCTTCACCGGCCTAGAAAATTAGGACTGACGAATTGAGCAGTTGCGCCATTTGTCATACCTACTGTATTACAAATCGTGTATTACCGTGTGGCTCACGGCAAAACAAGTATTGCAAAAGGCGACTTTGGGAGAGACAAGAGCCTAGAACCCGCTTTAAAAAGTGTTCAACCGATTCTGACTTATATTGATGGCATGACAAAATATGGCACCTGTAATAAACAGTTGGTATTGTAACCACGTTTTTGCGGTCCTTATGCCTACGAAATAAAAGTCAAAATCGGTTGAACAGAGTGTAAAAAAAGATTTCAAATGCAGTATAGATTATCAAGACGCGGGAAACGCGACCACACGAACATCAATGGGGGTGCCTATCACGGTGATATTGGCAACATCTAACATCCCTCGACGATTATTCATTTCGGCAATATTTGAGAAAACTACCTACCTTATGGGGGATGCGCTAAGGTAATCGGCAATACAACTAACTCTCTTCGTAAAATCCTATTGAATTACTATTTCTGAAATAATCATTCAGTAGGATTTTATGAACTTAGAAGAGTTGTAATGCTGATTCTAATGATTATAATTCTGTAAAGCCATATTTGTTACGGCCGCGAATCATATTTAGATCAACATGCAACCCGTTACTGACCTGCAAATTGCAAAAAACGTAATAATATTTGAATTTCGCGGGCGACCATAGCGCATCCCCCTTAAGAGAAAGTAGTAAACCTAGACTTATTCGGGCATGATATATAAAACAAGTTAATAATCCTAGGCTGTGCAAAAAGTCGTACTTTTGCAGTTAGTGATAATGCCGCAATGCGGGTGAAGTGGTCGCGACTCGCGATGCAGTTAACCTTTACCTTTGCACACGGTAGGTATAGAATAGGGCATCGGTATTAACGCCTCAATAAACAAGATACATTCTCTATACGAGGGGTCCAAAACCGTGTCCGTGTCTACTACCTAGACTTTCACAGACTACATCGAGATAAACCATGATTCTGTAGTGCTATTCTGTAAATATCTCACCGTGAAAACTTAGGTGAAGTGAGTTTGAAGTGAGCATCAATACATAGTGTCAATCCCTAGCATCAATGTAATGACAGCTCACATCACCTGAGTTTTCACGGTGAGATTTTTACAGAATAGACCGGCAGCTCCTGTATAGAATCGCTCCTTCTAAACAAGACTGCATAGTCACTATTCTTATAGGTTTAATGATGGGAAAATCTGTTAGGACTTAGGACACATGGTCGGTACGGATCATCATCTGCCTAGCCTTTTCCCAAATATGTTGGGGTCTGCTTCCAGTCTAACCGAATGCAGCTGAATACCAGTATTTTACATAGAGCGACTGCCTATCTGACCTCCACAACCCAGTTACTGGGTAACACGATATCCCTTTGTAAGACTGGTTGTCAGACTTTTGGGCTTCTACGACCCGTAATAACTGTCAAAGATGTACAAATGCCAGCCGGGACCAACGGCTTAACGTGCTTTCCGAGGCACGGAGGAATCTTGGTATGAACAGATGGTCACCCATCCACGGACCAACCGCGGCAAGCGTAGCTCAACCTGGGGCCCTAGTCTGCTATTTTTATAAATTCAGTCATTCCAACACGATCCCATTGTCATGCCATTGTCATTTTGCTAAAAGTTCGTAATCTGGTAAATTCATAATGGTCGATCATTGGTCGGTCAATGTTCTGCCCCAGATCTGTGTGGCCCCAGATCTCTGTAAAAAGTTGATGAGTCTCGGATTACGACTAAGCTATGAAATCTTGTATTGTCACGATACTTAATAAACAACTTTAATTAGTTTCTATAATTGTTTTTAAGCCATATTTAAATGTACTGATTACCTAGAGGTTATACGTAAGATCGTTGAAGCTGATTATTATCTTGTTTTAATAATAACTTGTTTGTCATGCCAACGGTAATGAATTTGACTATCATTTTTAGACTAGGAAAATATTGTATCTAAGTCAGTTAATGGTTTATCAACTTACATATTTTTTTCACAAATTAAAGTCATATAGTATTCGTCGTATTTGAGGAGCTTGTGGCTAAATATAACTGCCGCACGGGTCGATCGATCAGGTTAAGCTACGCTTGCCGCGGTTGGTCCGTGGATGGGTGACCATCTGCTCATACCAAGATTCCTTCGTGCCTTGGAAAGCACGTTAAGCCGTTGGTCCTGGCTGTCATTTGTAGATCTTTGACAGTTGTTACGGGTCGTCAGAAGCCCAAAAGTCTGACAACCAGTCTTACCAAGGGATATCGTGTTACCCAGTAACTGGGTTGTAGAGGTCAGATAGGCAGATGCTCCATGTAAAATACTGGTATTCAGCTGCATCCGGTTAGACTAGAAGCCGCCCCAACATAGTTGGGAAAAGGCTAGGCAGATGATGATGAAGATGAGTATTCGTCGTTTTTATGTGACGGCTTATATAAGTAGTTAACAATTACTTTGAAAGCTTTTAATCATGTTAATAAAGGCAATAGATTTTATCGTGGCTCCGTGACATAGTTTACTCGCGGTTTCAACCGCATTCATTACTACTTTCATGCAAGTCTATTTCTTTGAATGAGTCACATCATATCACATTTAATTTAATAAACGATTGTCTAATCTAGACTTGAACGATATCAACTGCCGTAGGTTTTCGCTAGTTTTAGGCATTATAAAATGGTTCTTATCTTCTTAACACGCTTTTATTAGCTTCGTACGTATGTTAGTATGCAAGTATGTATGTAACGGAAACTTTGAACTTGATTTTCGACCACTTCAAAACGTCGGATTAATTAAAAATTTTGCACACATATTGTTGAAGATGAGGATGGCTTGGGACTTAAATGAAGGAAACACATAAACTTTCTTATGTATATTCTTTAAGATTTTTTACACAAAGACAATGGAAAGAAACAAAAGGCAAAAATATAAAAGGAAACAAATACAAGTATAAAAAGAGGTTGGTTAGGTCGTCAACACATATGAAGGACCGATGACAATACAATAATTTAATAAGTTTATCCCATTATCCTTACCAGGATCTTCAGGATTATCTATTTTTTCCATATTCAGAGTCACGGTAGTGATTTGCTCGCTTTTTACGATAAAATAAATTACTTGTTAATCACTATTATTATTTCAAAGTTATTTAAAATTAATTTCTACTTTTTAGTTCAGTTTTCTATTAAAGCGTGTTTTTTAGTTTTTTGACCTATTATTTGTATCTAGAAATATTAGGTTAAGAAAACAATTAAACCAAAGATAAAGATCATGTTTATTTTTTGAGTGCAAGTTACATTATTAAATGTCTCACTCATCATGTCTTCCAACCGTTGTCCCATGTTACTTGGGGTCAGCGCAACACGTACTTTTTCCGTTCTCCCCGTCAACCGTCAGGCTATCATTCACTCCCTTCTCTTTCATATCATTCCTCACACAATCCATCCATCTTTTCTTTGGCCTTCCTCTCCCTCCGTCCATCAACATTTATATTCATCACTCTTTTAGGCGATTCACACACTGACCCGCTATACGCGTGGGGTGCGTGGCGACGAAGTCACGCGCTTGGTTGCGGCCGTTGCGGGAATGCAGATTTGCACCATCATGCAGATTTTTTCGCACAAACGCGCGGAGCTGCAGTATAGTCCAAAGGCCCAAAGGTCCCATTTCATAGCGAGATCCATTTCAAATTATTACTTCACGTCTAGCTCTGTCAAAATGCAGAACTCGGTGCCATACCTTGCGTCTTGCCCCGCACCCAGGCGCGAGGGCGCGTGTTTCTCTGCATGTAGGCGCGTGACCTGCAACACTGCGCGTGAATGTGTTTTCTGTGTGTTGCACTACGCGTGTTTTCAATGCAAAGAGAGATACTTTCAAGCAGAGGCGGCTCGTGACATTTATTTGTGGGGGTTCACTAAAAAAAGAAACGTAGAACTAGAGCTTACCATTTATTTTATTTGTAAAGAAAATCCATTCGGCGATCTTTATCGATTTTTATCAACGCGTTCATTGAACTCTCTAATAGATTTTCGATACGCAGAATCGAGCGCCTTACGAATATCTTGACGGCCGATAGATGCCAATTGCACTTCACATAAGATATGAAATCGAGATTGCGAATGTTTTTTCACTTTTATTGAAAGATGCGCTAAATCGTCAACACGGCCGTTTCCGTCGATGCAGATTCACCACCACTGCCGGCGCCAGCTCCAAACACCAGACACGGGAAACAAAATAATTTGTTGCTTTCTTCACATCCACACAACCAAGGTGTTTTGAAATATTGTTCAGATTTAAAACCACGCGTAAAACATTTATTTTTCGTAACACATTTTTGAGAAAGTGCAATTTCGGGACGTGGTGGTCCCTTAGCTTTCAGTTCGATACGCATTTCGAGAGTCTTCACAATTTTTAATAAAAGATACACTGTATTGTTCCATTTTTAATACAAATGTCGCGCACAAACTATTTTTAATAATTATTTAGAATAAACACTGCGAATCTACTGACAGCCGAGTTGAGCCGACCGTTTGTTTACATAAGATCGGCAACAGCGCATAGGCATAGATCGCATTCCCGCGACGTTTGGCAACGTCGCGCGTGAGCAGCGCTCCAAATTAGGCTAACTTCTCATACAAAATCTTCTGTTTCACGCGTCGGACTGTGTCGATATTTCTCTTTCGCACTCATTGAATACAGTGCTAGAAATCGTACTGAACTTTGTTTCATAGGAGCGCAATCGCTGGCGCTCCACACGTTACAACTTGACGCCAAATGTACGCGTAGGAAATGGTTTTCTAGTAAACTGCTATTGTATGCGTATGGGCATAGTAGAAAGAATGTATGTATAGGATTATAATAAAGAAATATAGATTATGCTATTTTCGTGGGAGTGCACTGCACCAGCGCTCTTTATGACGAGCCGCCTCTGCTTTCAAGCAACGTAAGAACAAGCACTCCAGCGCTACGCTGTGTTACACTGCGTAATGCGGTGCAGTGTGCGAATCGCCTAAGTCACATGCGTTTCCTCCCTCCTTATCACATGCCCGTACTAAGCCAAACGATTTACTTTCGTTTTATCTGTCACTGGTGCCACTTTCAAGCTTCCCCATATACAGGGTCAAATTAAATTAGCTAGCGAAGCTCATCTCTCATAATAAAACAAAAAAAAAATGATTTGATGAGATTTTTTAGGGTCTTTTACCGCAGATAGTGTCGAGAGGAATGGACCCTATATAGAACCTTGAGGAACGCCCATTGCCATTTCAGACCCCAATGAGTTCACGCCGTTTACTTGAACTTTAACCTTTCTATCTTTCAGGTATGATCTAAGTAAATCAAGAGCTGTATTCCTAATCCCATAGTGATCTAGTTTCAGCAGAAGTGTCTCATGGTTAACGCAATCGAAAGCCTTAAGAGAGGTCACAAAAGATGCCAATGGCATCTTGTGCTTCCTCCCAGGCGTTAAAAATGTTCTTTATTAAGGTGACACCGGCGTCAGTGGTACAACGACCTTTAGTGAAACCGTACTGTTGTTCATGAAAGATGGAATTTTTATTGAAGTGACGTAATATTTGATTGAGCATCAACTTTTCAAATACCTTACTGAGAACTGGCAGAATTGACACGGGCCTATAATTGTTGGGTTCTTTACTATATCCGGATTTGAACAAAGGAACTACTTTACTGTGCTTCATGAGATCCGGAAAGACTCCTTGGTCCACACTGGTGTTAAATATGAAAGCTAAATAGGGCGCAATGGTTTCGATGATAGATCTACAAACTTTTACAGACATGCCCCAGAGATCTTCTGTTGATTTAATTTTAAGATCTTTAAAAGATTTTATAACAGCCTGGGGGTTTGTATGCTGAAACCTAAACTCCAAAGGGCATACCTTTACATTATTTCTAAGTAAGGCAGCAGAAAGCACGGGTGAGGAACTTAAAGTTTCAGTAGTTTTAAGGGGAATATTAGCAAAAAAGTTTTCAAATTCCTGAGCTATTTCTACCTCTGAAGTGATGGGCCCATGTGCAGTCTCTAAATTAAATTCAGTATTACGCTGTTTTTTCCTACCTGTTTCATTATTTATTATTTGCCAGGTAGTTTTAATTTTATCATCAGCTGAGTTTATTTTATTGCTAATATAAAGAGCTTTAGCTATTTTGCACACACTTTTAAAAGTTTTAGAATATTTTGCAACATATTGATGAAAGCTTGTATTATTCATATGTTGCTTTAGGCCATATAGTTCAAAAAGATTTTCCCTGCTTTTACGAATACCTGGAGTCGCCCAATCACTAAATACGAACTTTGAGTAAATACTTTTAGTCTTCAGTGGAAAAGGGTCATTAAATTGCGTGTTTGCGAGTGAAAAGAACTCGGCGTAGAACTCATTTTGGTCACAAATATTATTAAAACTCTGAACACATAATTTACTGGCCAAAGAATTATTTAATTTCTCTAAATTTTTACTTGTAATTGGCCTAAACCTTATTTGATTTTTTTGTAAAGGCATATAGGGGCAAAATGTTATTGTTTGTCCACTGTGATCAGATGGCAACTTATTTACAATTTGTTTGTGTAAGTAATCACAGTTACAAAAAATATTATCTATACAAGTGGCAGAAGAAGCTGTCACTTGGGTTGGTTCAATAAAAACATTTGACAAATCAAATGACCTAAAAAGACTTAAAAATCTGAGAGTATTCGAGTTATTTTCTAATAAGTTAATATTAAAATCACCACATATAATTATTGACTTACTATTAGTACTAAGTTTTTTAATACATCTTCCATTACAGAATCAAACACAGATAAATTCTGGTAACTTGGAGGTCTGTATACGCATACTATAACATGCTTATCAAGCTCAACACAGGACAATTCAATGGAGTGTTCAACAGACAGTCCGATGATGTCTTTCCTTTCTTTTGATTTAATAGAATTTTTAATTAATATTAATGATCCGCCATGTATCATACGTTTTCGGCTAAAATGGCTAACTACACAATAATTTTCATAATTAATTGACATCACTTGATGATCTTTAACCAATGTTCTGTTAAACAAATGACATCATACTTGGTTTTTTCTAAAAACAATTCTATTTCCAGTAATTTGGAAGAGCAACCTTGGATATTTTGATTAAATAATTTTAAAGTATGTTGCACTCCTTTTGGTTTTTTTTTTATGAGTTAAATTGCCAGAAGATACCATTTTATTATTCTCTAACAATAATAATTGGTTATTGGAAGGGGTAACTTCTGTTGTCTTACTGTCTAGTTTAAATAATTATCCGGAGTGACATCCACAACTACAGCTGAAGGGTCTAGCATGCCTGTATGAGTTCCAGCAGGAAGAAAATACCCTATCTGACTGGTAGTGGCCTCCAAGGATGTTGGTATTATAGGTGGATCCTCCTTTGTACAACATGATGAATCATAATTTATCACTATGTTGTTAGTATAACTAGACAACATAGAATCGTCACTAATACTACAATTGGTTATATTAGCTATAACCTCATTAATATTATATGCTATCAACATAGCAATCATATGTCTACATTTCCCAGACAGAGATAAAGTTCTCTGAGTCAACTTAAAACCACTAACAAACTTATTAGTGTCAAAATACAATAATTTGTCACTATGACAACATGTTAGCCTATGAATTATATTATATTATTCAACTTAAAAATATAATTATTATCATCATCTGATAAAATGTCAGAATAAGGAAAAGCACACAATATCAGCTTTCCTACATTTAACTTTAATAAGGTGTTCACACCATCCACTATGTCCTTTCTGGTAATACCAGTACTATTTCCTAATAGCAAAACCATTGTAGAATAATTATTTAGGTTTGTGTCTGCAATTCTTTTAATCATTTGTTTATAACTTATGTTATGATAACTCTGATTGGCAAAACTATGGCTTAGGTAATTGAGTAAAATTTTTCCAAAGCCTGAACCTAATTCATCACAAAAAAATATTGTTTTTTTTTTGCTGTGAGCTAACACAGGTTTCTGCTGGAAGAGCCAACACCAGAGGGGGCAAGTTAGGGTGAGGCTGAGAAGGTAATGGTTGGTTGGCACAGCTACAAGAGCGGTTATTAGTCAGAGACTCATACCTCTCAGCATTGCCCTTCACCAAATCCAGTAGGTCCCCAGCCTTAAACAAGCGGTTACTTAGTTGTTGTTGTGAAGTCTCATATTTTTCAAAAATATCCTTCAGTAAGTGCTCCTTGTGTAATATATCGTTATAGAGGAGCTGGATATCAGTGTCATATTTTTCCCTACATTTATCTAATTCTAAAGTACATGTATTTAAAGTTTTAGATAAGACAACACGTTCCTTTCTTAGGGAAAGATTCAATTTTAAGAGCTTTTGTTTTTTAATTGCTCTATTTGACCGTTTCATTAATTTCTTGATTCTAATGTATTTCTTTAATTTATTGTGACTCATAACAATAGGACACAATGGTATGGTGTCATCACCAGTCAAATCTATAGTTACAGCTGGCTCGTACACTGATTTTGGCTTACTACCTAACAACTTATTTAACAGGTTACTGGTACTAGCAACCTGTTTGCTGATTTTGTTACACTCAGAGATAGATAGCGCGTTTTGGACTTCACACAATTTTTGTTCAAGTTCTGTAATTCGATTCAGAGCCAATTCATGGATATCACTGCACTCTTGAAACGTTGAAACTATATGTTGTAGTTCACTGTGCTGACCAGTTAAGTCCATGTGTTGTGTGTGTAACTTTGTAAGTTCATTTTTGAGGGAGGTGTTCTTTAAATTAATGTTTTCCACTTCCACTTCGCTGTCGTCCCTTTCTTGGAGCAGCTGTTTGCACGTAGCTTTAGAAGAAAAGAATAATAAAACTTAAAGTTCACTATGATGCATTTATAATTATATTAATTATTTTTCTGCCACAAGGTACTTACTCCAACAATGTTTTATAACATGTACCTACTTGTAATCAAACGGTACCTAGTTACTAAAACATTAGAAAAAATATACTTCGCATACTATTGTTCTACATTTCTAATGTCATTGTAATTCAAACTTTATAATTATCCTGTAAGGTGCAAAATCCTTTAAAACTTCATTTTTGTTGCTATCAAGGTGTATGAAGGAAATTCAGCGTTTGTAAACAATAAACCTATCAGTCATTACACGAGTTTAAAAACCAGCGTAAAATAAACTTTGTTTGCCTACTAAGATTTAGATTACCTACTAGGTACTAAACTTTTTGTAATAAGTGACCTTCAAAGTCATTTATGATAGTTCAGAATAATATCCTTGTTAGCAATTACCTATTGTTACGCTTATGTGGTACCTACTCAACTAAACGGTGTAATATTCCACGATTTTTTCCTTCACTACCTCATGCTGATCGAGTTGCCCACTTTATTATATTATAAGATGACTTCACTGATTAGAAATACATTTTTTTTTTATTATATGGGTTTGCTTCCGATCCGATCTGTTGATCTAGCAATATTTGCTATGTTACCCTGTATAATGTTTTAGATAAAGTTAGCTAAACCGTCAGCGAACGGTGTTTCAGGCCGTAAATCAAATTTATTACCAAGGAGATTAAACGGCGATCCCAGAATTAAAATGTTCGTTATTAATTGCTGTACAAATTGTAACTGTGGCTAATTTTTACCTCGGAATAATGTAATTTTTATTAATGTTAGCTAATTTTAATTCATTAAAGGTAGTTAGTTGATAGTTTTCCTTATAAATAGAAATTGTGCAATAGGCGTACATGTACAATTGTAAACGATTAATCAAAGCGAATGCATAAATGTAGTAATAAATAACCATAATTACCATTCGCTTCAAATAATCCATGTATCGGATTGTAATAACGGGTCCGCGCCCACTCGACCCGCTTAGGCTCGACCCGAAGAATACCTGGATAATTCTGATTTGATAGACGTAAAAACGTCAATGTATAGTCAGACAGAAAAGTGTGGATATAACGTTTGCACTACAGAGAGTGTAAAATTTAAATAATGTTTGGATAAATAAATAAATAATTAAACAAGTAAGTACTTATCCTTTTTAGGGTTCCGTTGTCAACAAGGAACCCTTATAGTTTCGCCATGTCCGTCTGTCTGTCTGTCTGTCTGTCCGTCCGTCCGTCCGTCCGTCCGGCTTAGCTCAGAGACGCTTAGTACTAGAAATCTGTAATTTGGCCTGGGTATACATATCACGCCGGTAAAGTCGTAAAATAAAACCATGAAAAACAATTTTTTGTATGGGATGATTTTTTTTTTTTCTTATCTATACCATAGTGTGGGGTATCGTTGGATAAGCCGTTTAAAAATATTGTGGGTCTGTGAAAATCATTTTTCAATTCAGGGATCCATTTGCGTAATATTAAGCTTTAAAGTGCAATTTTTTGTTAGAGTCAAGTGTCCCCTTGCCAGCTGAATGGTTGGTTTTGGATATGTGAAAAAAATCATGGCAGTAGTATATTGTATAACGAAATAAAAAGGAAAACTATCACAGCTAAGTAGGCTTCCAACTTAAATTTGGGGTTGGAGAATTGACCGTAACGTATATGAATGTATGGGAGAGCATGTTTTTCAACTACAATGTTAAGTTTGTTTTTGGGATAAATTCATCCCAACTACGGAACCCTTCTTTGTGCGTGGTCCGACACGCACTTGGCCGGTTTTTAATATAGTATTTGCGCTTTGTGCTTTGTAAAAATCACAGATTATTGTTCATTATCATTACAATCTTATAGCTAGTGGCACGCTAGAGGTAGAGGCTATCTTTATAAAGCTACATTTTTGAAACGAAATCACTGACTACCAGGATAAGTTATGTATCATAACAAAATATTAAATATTCTATGTTTAATAAGTTAATATCACTTTGCTTGACTGTACAAATGCACTGAATTGGTAGTAAAACATCTGGTATTGTTCTTCGGGTTGAGTCTAAGCGGGTCTAGTGGGCGCGGACCCGTAATAACTAGGCAAGGCAGGCCAGATGCACGGGTATGTGTGGGTGGCTAGGCATAGTAGAAAGCAAATAGGTACAGCCTGATTCAAACTTTATGGCGGCTCGGAACATGAGGCGAGTCGCTGCGCAGTAACAAATTCATGTGTCAGTGGGGGTGATGGGTGCAGTACTGCGCAGCGAGTAGCGTACTTCAGAGCCGCCATAAAGTTTGTCGCGTACTATATCAAAGTAGCATTTTCAGAGCTAATATTTTATAATATAAATTAAATACTCGTCTCGAATGTCTGACGTATTTGCTGTTTTATGCTAATTTACTTTCGTTTCGATGATTGCTTTAAGAGGAAAATCCTTTGTTCGTTTTCATTTTGTATTTTAAAAATGATTACTCCTAGGAATTGACTAACAGATTGATAACAAATTTCTGGAATTAATATTACTTGGCGCTATTATACGTGTTCCTTTTGATATTCCGTAACTCTATGGTATTAATGAGACCAGGGGCCCGATCGCGCTATTTCTCAACGTAATTACCGTTCGAACGGAACGTTTTTGGTTTTGGTTTAGCTGATGTAAGAAACGGTATCGCGCTATTTTTTGTAAGAGTATTGTTCGATCGATCGTTCCTCCAACGTAACTTCCAAAGTAAAGCTAAATCGTTTCCGTTGAAATGATTAGCGCGATACGAAATGTGTCTAACGTAACGTTTTTGGCTGTGGTTTAGTTTTGGTATTAACGTTCAAAATTAGCGCGATCGGCCCCCAGGTCAAAGAATCAACAGGTATATGAATAATTTAAATAATTATTTTTTTTCGGTTTCATTTTTGTACAAAGTAATTCGACAAAGTTACCCTCACTCAGCCCTTACGCGTAGGCAGCCATGAAACGTCTCTATCGGTAATATTGCTTGGTGATTATCGGGAAATAATCGTATGTTTATAAAACTTCGTTTCCGGCTATGGCAAGGCTTCGTGTTTATGCCACTATAGAAGGCGGCTGTTCCGTATGATGCCGGACGTAAAGAATAGCACCACCCTATTTCTTCCCGTGGGTGTCGTAAACGCGACTAAGGGACTTGCTAGAGAATGGGCAGCAGCGTTCTCAATGCATTTTAACACCATACTGCGATCGCCTATGTCCAGCAGTGGACGTCTTTCGGCTGAAATGATGAATGGAATGATGATAAAAAGACGGCTAGAGGAATACGTCAAAAGGATGTGTAGTTGCATTATTATTAAATTATCTGTCATAGTTATAACTTCACTTATTTTTACCTATTGTGTTAATAAGTAATAATTATATTCTAGATGCATCTTCACTTAAAATTGTCTTAAACAAAATATTGTAAAACTTTTTTAAAAGAGTAACGGGTGAATTTCTTGCCTATTCTTCTCCATACGAAACTACCTTTTGGAAGGGGCAACTAGAATCAATTCTATTTTTTTGTAAATTTTAACGTCCAAAAGTGTCTCTTATGTGCCTATTTGTAATAAATAATTTGACTTTGACTTTATTCTATGGTCTTAAAACGACATAATATTATTTATGGTCACGAGTCCACCTACAAAGCGAAAGGATTCATCGTGAATGAACAGAAAACTACATTTTCATGTAGTGGTTTCGTGTTCGGGTGCTTATGTTATTATGATTAAGATGTAGTTTCCGTGTCTACACAATACTGCTGGGTGGATTTATCTTGTTTCCGTCAATTCCAGTACTTGCCATTTCAGTTCTTAGGCGACAACCAATCTGATCAATTTTGATCCGATCGGTTGAGAGCCCTAATCTATCTGCCATCGCTAAGCCTCCCAATTTTATTTCCTCAAAAATCATAAATCCATTTTAACTCTATTTATTTTGTTCACAGGACCTTTACTGCGTTAGGAGTGACTTGGGCAATTTGCTCAAAGCTCTTGGTCGTTTGGACGAGGCAAAGGTAAATATAATTTCCTCCTCGACTTTCTGGTTTGCTCCGAAGTTAACAGGATTCTCTAAAAGTTTCCTTTGTACCATATCAAATTAGCGTACTCTCTGCTCTGTAAGCGTACACTGCCCTTGCGTATATACATCAGAATAATTTGCAACTTGCGTCAGCTTTCCTTATAATGGTTATGACTACTAGAACTCATTATTATTCCAACTTTTACCCTTAAAATGCGTTATTGAAGAGTACCTAGTTGGTTGAAACCATTATTAAATCTGTGAAACAGGAAGGGAAATCGAATGCTTTGTTTGGCCACACAACTTCAGTTTCCAATCTTGGTGCACCACTCAATATGTTCAGTCACAAAATATTAAACATCTTATGTGTATCGTTATCTGATAATAAAATTACGTTTGATAAGTTTGATCCACTGTTTATATCAATGGTTGACATTGTGAAGGACATTTCTGCGTAGCATATTTTTACACGAACATTTTTTATTGAAGCTTGCCGTACACATGGGTTTATTGAATTTTATTAATGTACACAATAAAGTACATAATATTTTTGTACAATTATGACAAAAACCTTTCCGGGGGAAAGACGGGAGCGTAATATTTTGTGACAGCGTTTTTGCGTTCAAATATCAATTCTCTACACGACATTTGTCCAAGGAATCGTTTATTAGTAATTGTTTGTCATGTTATGTGCTAAAGTTAATATCACTTCTTATCTCAATGTTGTGTGGATTATTGAGCAGTAAAGGAGAGTAAACTAATTCACGTCGCTATACTAAACGTTTGAGACAACATACAATCCTGTTTTCTTCAAAACCTAGTTAACGTTATAATCCTTGTGCTTGTAGTGATTTCTTATTACAATGGAGGATCAGAGGAGTCTGTAGTGTTTATTTCATTAGTGGTATGACGTAGTGAGTTTATTTGTATTATATGATTTGGTCATCCACACCACGCCTGTCGCAACACTGCTCGATGACAGCGTGAGCTGGACAATGATCCTCTCAAATCATAAATATTTGATTTGCAATATAATTTGTTTATGAAGACGATCGGGTGAAACAAATTGACTCAAAATCAACTAATTTTCTATTATATTTTCACAAGGTGTTGTCTGGTAAGGCAAGTGTAGGTGTGACCGCTGCTGTATCTAGCTGGGTTATGGTTCGTACGACACTCGCTATCCCGCCGCAATGCCGCCGTGTCTGCTGCAGGTAAAGTGGAAAAGGTTTGCAAGAACTAAAGTAAGAACAGGAATCGGATACAACTCGTGCTCTTGACTTATCCATTGTCGTGACCATCCTCTCTCATCGGCTAGGAAGTGGAAGCGTTTCACTTGTGGTTGGCTCGTTTGTTTCGTGACGTATGATTTATTTATTATTTTATGTTTATACAAGACGTATGGATGTGCGGTTGGTTGCACTTGGTTTGCACTGGTTTTTCGTTTGCATTTCCTACTGATGTGTGTGGCAGTCGGCGTAGTCTCGTTTCTCTAGGGTGCTGTTTGCGTAAAGTTTTATGTATGCGATTGATGTTTGGTGATCGTAGCTTTTGGTGTACACGTCGATCACCCAGCATCGCTCGTAGCGAACGTGTAATTACTGACATTGGCGTAACATACATTTCAGAACATCATTACAACAAAACAAATTTGTTTATAGTTATTAACATGTCATTTTTTCGTGTGTGTAGGCTTGTTACTTGAAGGCAATAGAAACGAGGCCAGACTTTGCTGTGGCATGGAGTAACTTGGGATGCGTGTTTAACGCACAGAGTGAAATCTGGCTGGCCATTCATCACTTTGAAAAGGCCGTTGCACTAGATCCGAATTTCTTGGACGCGTACATTAATTTGGGGAATGTCCTCAAAGAAGCAAGAATTTTCGACAGGTGAGATAAATAGATCAGAACTTTTAATATTCATAACACATTTTACACATGTATAAGTAGGTATGCAAATTACATATTAATGTTTTGTCATTACCATTTCAATATCGTAAACTCACATTTATATGGGACGGCACGTTAATTTACAATAATTTTCCATGTTCAATAGGGCTGTGGCTGCGTATCTTCGCGCCCTGAATCTGTCGCCAAACAATGCCGTGGTTCACGGCAATTTGGCGTGTGTTTACTACGAACAAGGATTAATTGACTTGGCAATTGACACCTATAGACGAGCCATTGAGTTACAACCAAACTTCCCTGACGCATATTGTAATTTAGCGAATGCACTTAAAGAGAAAGGACAAGTCGCTGATGCCGAAGAGTGTTACAACACAGCTTTAAGGCTATGTCCATCACACGCTGACTCACTCAACAATTTGGCGAACATCAAACGTGAACAAGGATACATCGAGGAGGCAACTCGTTTGTACTTGAAAGCTTTGGAAGTGTTCCCTGAATTCGCCGCAGCCCACAGCAATTTAGCTTCAGTATTGCAACAACAAGGGAAACTAACCGAAGCCCTCATGCATTACAAAGAGGCGATACGCATTCAGCCAACATTCGCTGATGCCTACAGTAATATGGGCAACACGCTCAAAGAGATGCAGGATGTAGCGGGCGCGTTGCAATGCTACACTAGAGCTATACAGATAAACCCTGCATTTGCCGATGCTCACAGCAATCTTGCTAGCATCCACAAAGATTCTGGAAACATTCCCGAAGCTATTCAGTCGTATAGAACGGCTTTGAAGTTGAAACCAGACTTCCCTGATGCGTACTGCAATTTGGCTCATTGCTTGCAAATTGTATGCGATTGGACCGATTATGAGTCCCGAATGAAGAAGCTTGTAAGCATTGTGGCCGAACAACTTGATAAGAACAGACTCCCGTCAGTTCACCCTCATCATTCCATGTTATACCCACTTACACACGAGTATAGAAAGGCGATTGCCGCACGACATGCTAACCTGTGTCTCGAAAAAGTGCAAGTTCTACACAAGCCACCGTTCAAATTCCCGCGGGAGTTGCAAGGACGTATTCGTATCGGTTACGTGAGCAGCGACTTTGGGAACCACCCAACCTCACATTTGATGCAATCTGTACCAGGCTTGCACGACAGGGTCAAAGTAGAGATCTTCTGCTACGCTCTGAGTCCAGATGATGGAACCACATTCCGATCCAAAATCGCACGAGAGGCGGAACACTTTATTGACTTATCACAGATCCAATGTAACGGTAAAGCGGCCGATAAAATCTACGGCGACGGTATTCACATTCTCGTCAATATGAATGGTTACACAAAAGGAGCGCGGAACGAGATATTTGCGTTGCGACCGGCCCCTGTGCAAGTTATGTGGCTCGGATATCCGGGAACTAGCGGGGCCAGCTATATGGACTATTTAGTGACGGATGGAGTTACGTCGCCCATAGAATTAGCGAGTCAGTACAGCGAGAAAATGGCTTACATGCCGCATACATACTTCGTGGGCGATCACAAACAAATGTTCCCGCATTTGCAAGAAAGACTGATTCTCAGTGACAAACTAAAAACTCATAATAACTTGGGAAGTGTAGCTGACAATGTTGCAGTCATAAATGCTACGGACTTGTCGCCTCTTGTGGAGACCACAGACATTAAAGAGATTAAAGAAATCGTAAGAGCCGCTCGACCACTAGAGATATCTTTGAAAGTAGCTGAATTACCGACCACCACGCCTATTGAGACCATGATTGCATCAGGACAAGTACAGGTAAAAACATAATATTTATATAAATTACTAAAGTCAAAGTCAAATTATTTATTTCAAATAGGCACATAAGAGGTACTTTTGAACGTCAAAATTTACAAAAAAAAAAAATTGATTCTAGTTGTTGCCCGCGACTTCCCCTGCGATCCAGGACGAAATGAAAGCCTATGTCCTTACTAAATTCATGGTCTATCTACGTGTGAAATTTCATCCAAATCCGTTCGGACGTTTTAGGGTGAAAACGTAACAAACAAAAAAACTCACTTTCGAATTTATAATACAAGTTGGGATTACTGCATTATACTTTCTGGGATTACTGCATTATACTTTCTAGGATTACTGCATTATACGTTCTGTGTGGTGCTGGACGTAAATAATAGCACCATCCTATTTCTTCCCGTGGGCGTCGTAAAAGGCGACTAAGGGACTTAATAGAGAATGGGCAGCAGCGTCCTCTATGCATTTAAACACCATACTGCGATCGCCAACCCGCCTGCCAAGCGTGGCGGTTATGGCAACCCCCCCCCCCCACTCCTCCCTTGGGGGAGGCCTATGTACAGCAGTGGACAGTGGAACAGTGGAGTGTGATGATGACTTTCTAGGAAACACATTACGATATGCTAACGTATGATTCGTTTTCAGACATCAGTAAATGGAGTAATTCTTCAAAATGGACTAGCGACGACACAGACCAACAATAAGGCTGCGACAGGCGAGGAAGTGCCACAGTCTATCGTAATAACAACTCGCCAACAATACGGACTACCAGACGACGCAGTGGTGTACTGTAATTTCAACCAACTGTACAAAATTGACCCACTGACGTTGCATATGTGGGTGTACATATTGAAGAATGTTCCGAACAGTGTCTTATGGCTGCTTAGGTTCCCTGCTGTTGGGGAGCCTAATCTTCAGAATACGGCGCAGCAACTAGGTAAGATAAAATGTCACCTCATTATTATTTGTGTTTATAATTCGAAAACGTACTCTGAGCAAGTGCAGTGCAGAGCCCATGCCTTTCTTGTTTGAAAAAATAATTCCTTCAAAGGGACAATAAATAAAATATTTAATCAGTATTCAAATTGGTAAAATATAAAAATCGTAGAAATCATTTACGAAGGTATTATAATGTTAGATGCCTGTACTAGGATAAACCTGTTGTATCACAGGCGGCAAGAGCTCATACGTTAGGGTAATTATTGGATAACGAAGTTCTTAACATTTAACGCCCACATTGTGTGTAAAATTCTTTTCTTATTTATTTATTTAACCATTTATGTACACACATATATAAACATACAAGAAGAAAGGAACAGAAAAATACGTACAAAGGTGATGCTTATTTCTAAAGAAATCTCTTCCAGCTTCTTCTTCTACAGTTATATCTGTAGTTTTTATGGTGTACACAACAAAGAGTATTCTATATATCTATCTAACATTAGATGTTTTAAAATGGTGACAAAATTAAACTAATTAATTATGTTTTATTTTTTATTGACTTTTATTTTACACTTTTTAGTTAGGATTATAAGACAGTAAATTAGGTTATTTAGTCCCTTGTAATCAGGTGATAACGGCTAAAATACGGCTAAAAGTTCGGGATAGTTTTATTATAATTTCTCATTAAAATTACATTTAAACATATAACTTGTATATATTTTTGTAATCCACTTGGGAGATTTTTTTTTTTTCAAAAACACCATTTGGCGCCAAAAATCCGCGTTTTGATTTTTATTAATTTTAATATACCCAGTGACACTCGCGCAATAAAGACGAATCTAACGACATATCATTCATCAAAATCGGTTCAGCCGTTTAGTAGTGACAAAGGAACATAGGGACGGACATACATACATACAGGTCAAACACATAATCCTCCTTTTTTGGCTTCGGCGCAGTTGGGTAAAAAGGTCTTAAATTGGTAATTATTTCATATACATATAATATAGTTTGTGTAAAATAAACGTTAAAGTTTGTCCTAAATATCTTAAATAAAGAATTTGATTTGATTTGCAAAATAGTTTCTTGCATTTAGTTACCCACATGATATGATTTTGCAGCAAGCAACTAATATGCATAGTAGACGTCAACAAAATACTAACACTGGATCAAATAAGATTCATTCGTTCTTTTCCAGTTAGTGATGCAAGGAATCTTATCAGGATGTATTTAGAAGGTCTGAAATTTTATTAAACAACTTTTTTTTTTTTTTTTACCCAGGTCTGCCACCCGGCCGCATTATCTTCTCGAACGTGGCAGCTAAAGAGGAGCATGTGCGTCGCGGACAGTTGGCGGACGTTTGTCTGGACACGCCTTTGTGTAACGGACACACGACCAGCATGGACATCTTGTGGACTGGCACGCCGGTCGTCACGCTTCCTGGGGAGACGCTGGCTTCCAGGTAAACTAAGATATTTTAAGGCGAAAGTGCCAAGGTAGCCCGGTTACGCACATCCCCCTTAAGGATGTTTTGGAAACTGAAGCTTAACATTAATGGAGGCGCGTAGTCGATAGTAGTGGAATAAATATAGAAAGAAGAATGAAGAAATGGACAAAGGTCTGGGAACCTTTGCAGGAGTGGGATAGAAATATCTTGCAAAACAAAGAAAGCTACATAAAGTCATATTATTATTAAACGGTATTTAAAAAAAATACCCAACTGCAGCGAAGCCCATGTGGGGTAATGTTTTCTGTTTATAGCGTAAGGCCCGTTGTACACGGCACGGTTTTTTACGGTACGGCGCGCTAGCCGCACTGTAAAATAATCGTGGAGCTTGTATGCCGCTGTGTCGTCATTAAGCTTCCATTCACCCCTGCTTTTATATTCACCGTTTTACCCGGTATTAACCGTGCCGTAAAAAAATCGTGTGAGCTTGTTTAAGACACTGCGAACAACCGGATGAGACTAGGTACAGCTTAGTTGTGATTTTTCTGTGTCAAGCTGCAGACTTGTCATGAATCCTTTATAAAAAAAGATCATCATTGCATATTACGTGTATAGAAAACTCAAAAATTTATAAAAACGGAAAAGAAGGTTTTGCATACATCCAATCATCTTATCCCTTGTTACAGGCCTTTTATGAATCATTGTAATTAATAATTCTGGATGTATCTCCATTATAAAACGAAACTCAGCGTACGTAAGCCGTCACGAAAATAATTGCCGCCGCGAAAACATCCGGTGCCGTCGACAGACTCACCTAGACTGCGACACAACACTGATGTGAATCACGCACGCCGTACCGGCCGTACAGAGAAACTGCGCATACGGCGACGGCGCCGTGCCATAGTGCCGCCGTGTCTGTCAACAAGCTTCCATAGCGATCCATACAACACTGACAACCGTGCCTGGCGAATGAACCGTAGTTTTTCACGGCAAGAAAAACGTGTGTCTACAAAGGACCTTAAGAATCCGTGCCGTATACAACGGGCCTTATGCACCACGTTGCCGTCAACTTAACACATTCTTTGATACCTACGTCGATTAGTGGCAAAGATGTACTGAAATGAGCTTAAACATTGCAACTTGTAAAGTTTTTAGTCCTGTTAATACTTTGGAGAGCTAATGTTAAATATTGTCGCAAGTTCAAGAACTCGTGGGGAGTTTCAATCGATTTTACCACTGTTGAGGTGACCGTTTGAAGAGTTCAAGACGCCATGTAATGTAGCAGTGCAAACGTTATATTGAACTCTCTTATGTTATTGTTACAGAGTGGCAGCATCTCAGTTGAACACGCTCGGCTGTCCTGAGCTGATCGCGAGAACGAGGATAGAATATCAAGACATAGCTGTAAGACTAGGAACCGATAGGGAATAGTAAGTATTTTATAATATTACAAACAGACAACACTGTATACAGTTACACTACAACGTGAGACATCGCATAGCAGTGACATAGAAAAGAGCCGAGAAACCTGCTGGCCAACCTGGCGGTGATGTTGTTAAAAGATTCCATAGATAAATATCTTTCGTCTCTCCACAATAGGGAATATGCATGTATTTTTTTTCACTAAATCAATAATAGACAGTAATATAAACCTAAGAAAAGTATTGAAAGTTAAATTGAACTACTGATTGATGCTCAAAAAAATTATGAAACTCCAACAATTTTCTACTACAGTTCAAACGTCTGTTTCTATCGCGGTCATGATGTGACGTCATTGTTCACGAAACTGCTTTGTTCACATCTGTTTTTTAGCCCCAAATCTTATACAGGGTTACTGGTAATTCGACGTATATCCGGCAGGGGCTGATAAGGGGGCCAAAATGCAACAAATTGAACCCCCCATATGTATGGCCGAAATTCAATAGTTTTCGAGATATTAGAATTTTAAGGGTTTTTCGATATTTACCCAAAATTTGACATTTCATTCCAAATTAAAAAAAAACTACATATTTGAATGGGTACCATTAAAAATGATGTTGTAGCTGGCACTTCAATTAAGCTATGGACATAATTAAAACTACTTAATTTAACAAAATAATGAAAATAATGAGCGATATAAGAATAATATCTTACCAATATTTTCATTTTACGCTTCAAAAATGTTGTCTCGTCACAAAAATTTCTATGACATTAATCGTACAAATAACTAAAACAACTTGCTTATTCTGTAAGCTTTCCAGAAAGCTATAAAAGTCAATTTTAAAATACATAATTCGTGCCAAGGCATGTGTTTGAATCGGCGCGGGGAGAGAAAGGGTCATTTGTATTTGTATGAAATAAAATGCATAAAAAAATGTACATCAAATTTTATTACAAATTTTACACATCTTGTTCAAAATGAGCCCCTCGATTACAAATGCAGGTTCGAATTCTCTTCCTAACTTCGGTTTTCGTCACTCTTGATGTGAACGTTGTTCTCATCTGCGTTTATTATTCGCTGTCGAAGTTCTTCGACTGAATTTATTGGGGTCACATAAACTAATGCCTTCATATGACCACAAACGTAAAAATCAAGTGGTGTGATATCAGGGCTTCGTGCTGGCCACGGAATTGGCCCTCCCCTCCCAATCCATCGGTTTGGATATCTCTCGTCTAGCCACTGTCGGACAGTAATCCGGTAATGTGCTGGGCAACCATCATGTTGAAACATGAGGTTGTTTTTTATTTCTTCGGGAACATCCGCCAACAAATCGTCTAGGTTGTTTCTCAAAAACTCCTCGTAATTTTCGCCGTTCAAATTTTGGGGCAAGAAATGAGGGCCCACCAAATAATTATCAACGACACCCATCCATACGTTCAGGGAAAATCTCATTTGCGACGCAGTTTCTTTTAGTTTTTTTGGATTCCTGCCTGCTTTAGGTGCCCAAAAATGTAAGTTATGGTAATTCGTTATTTCATCCCGGTCAAACTTTGACTCGTCAGTCCACAAAATATTTCTTAGGAAATGTTCCTGGTCAGCGTCAGCGTTTAACATAAACCGAGAAAATTCGAGTCGCCTGGCAGGATCTCCCTCGTGCAATGTTTGAACAGGTTGATAATGGTACGGGTGTCTACCTGATAGATGTACTACCGACCACACTTTCCACCGGGACATACCGAGCTGTCTTGCAACAATGTTCGTTGAGATGTTTGGGTCATCAATAAAACACTGAAGAATGGTGTCCTCTTCGTCAGCCGTGTACCGTCGAGGTCTGCCAGCGTTGAATTGTGCTCTTTGAACACTGCCAGTTTCAGACAATCGTCGATAGGTGCTCCCGAAAACAGTAACGTGGGGAAGCCGACGATCGGGAAAGCGGCGTTGGTATTCTCGCCGAGCCGCAGCCGCGTTTCCATCGGCAAAACCATAACAAAACATTATGTCTGCGTATTCGTTATTAGGATACGAAGCCATGTTATCCGAAATAACAATGATAACAAAAAGAATAACAAGAGAAACAAGAATTAACAATAATGATCGATAACAAATTAACGGGATGAGAGATTGGTAGCAAGATAACAACACACGTGCTTGCGCGGCGGAGAGTCAAAACTTACTAAGGAAGGCGACGCGAGCGCAGCAGACACCGTGTACTCCCCCGCCCGCACACCCCGCCCTCACACCCCGCCCCATCGCGAAGAATTTCGCCAGGAAAATCGGTTGTTTTAGCGAGGATCATAAACTAAAAACACAGATAATTTCTCTCCCCGCGCCGATTCAAACACATGCCTTGGCACGAATTATGTATTTTAAAATTGACTTTTATAGCTTTCTGGAAAGCTTACAAAATAAGCAAGTTGTTTTAGTTATTTGTACGATTAATGTCATAGAAATTTTTGTGACGAGAAAACATTTTTGAAGCGTAAAATGAGGTTGATATTAATTATTATATATTGTTGGTAAGATATTATTCTTATATCGCTCATTATTTTCATTATTTTGTTAAATTAAGTAGTTTTAATTATGTCCATAGCTTAATTGAAGTGCCAGCTACAACATCATTTTTAATGGTACCCATTCAAATATGTAGTTTTTTTTTAATTTGGAATGAAATGTCAAATTTTGGGTAAATATCGAAAAACCCTTAAAATTCTAATATCTCGAAAACTATTGAATTTCGGCCATACATATGGGGGGTTCAATTTGTTGCACTTTGGCCCCCTTATCAGCCCCTGACGGATATACGTCGAATTACCAGTAACCCTGTATATTAAATTATTGTTTATGCTTTATTCAAGTAGAAATCGCACTTACATATTTACCTTAGTGAGATTTCAAGTATTTAGCAAAGAATAGATTTTATTCACATGTATTGTTTCGTCACTTCCGGCATTTTCGAAGCGGACGCGTTTTCAGATTCCGTTCCGTTTCACCAAAAAAACGCAACATAAATTAATTAATTGTAAAATAAGTAATGCATTAAAAAATGTAAAAAGTATTGGAATTTGTTTCTTGACTCGTACACAATGTATATTAAAATAATGGATACGTTTTGAATTACGTGCATATTCCCTATTCCAATGCCTACTCTAATGGATGCATTTCCGGTATGGCTTTAATAATCCTTTCATATCCTAAGGGCACGTCTTCCCTACGCCCCCTGGCCCATTCTTTGATATGCAATAGTCTCTTTAGTCCCATGAAACATGAGGCTCCAGGGGCTAGTATGAATCTTTGGGTTCATTTGAGTAATCGAGTCTGGTCAAACCACATTGGGGTTGGTGCATTTCATTCATTCATTACAAACAGACAACACTATCAAATCAGTGAATCGGTGATTAGTGATGTAGGCTGCTGTTGGGTATTATATTCTGGTCCCTAAGATGAAGCTCCCTTATTCGTTAAGCTGACAGCAGATGACTAAAGCATCGAATCATACTGTTACTCAGTGCTGGCCTGGAACTAGGCCCTGGAAATTTATGATGTCCTGTCATATATCCGATCAACAACTAAAAAATAGACAATATTAATTTTGGATGGTCAAATAAATGCTTTTCTTTCTATCTTTACAGTTTAAAAGGCATCCGAGCTAAGGTTTGGACAGCGCGCTCCGAGAGTGCACTCTTCGACTGCAAAGCGTACGCCACCGGCTTAGAAATGTTATACAATAAGATGTGGCAGAGGTACGCGCGCGGTGACCGTCCTGATCACATAAAGGCGGACAAATAGACTGCGGTTCGCACCGGCAAAAACAATGACGGGACCTCTAAGAAACGCCGATGGTGCTAAGTGATAGTGAACCATTAAGTGAAAGTTAGAACGGTTTCAAGTTATCGTCCTAATTAGTGAGTGCCGACGATCAAGCCGAGTGCGGACTGCGTGTGATATTAATTGTATGAGCTGGAAGCCATGTTTAGTTCCGATGGTCAGCCGGTGTCGATCAACCTGATCAATGTAGTCGTACTTTAATGAAATTGTACTCTATAGACATTGATCTGCCCTTCATCGCCCGTTAGGTCACTGATCAAATTCTGTATGTTATATAATTTGATTGGTTGAATACTAAGTCAGTATCCAAAGCGTCCTTTGTGGATTTGATACGACAATTTCCTAGGGCAATGATGTATCAGTGAAGTAGTTGACCACGACCTGGAACGTTTAACTTACAGTAAGTTACTATACAAACAGGTTCTCGGATGTTAAAACAAGAAATGTATGCTTGCTAGTTTTCGTGTATCTCAATATCTTCCTTATCTGTAGTTGTGCGCTTAAAGGATCCCAGCTATAATCTTACGAATGCAATATTGGTTAAGTTCAAGCTGAACTGTGTGAAAAATAAATATTGAGCAATAATATTATGTAAAAACTAGTAGTAAACTGCCCTTGATTTAACTGTAAAATATTACAGAATTGTGTAATTGGCGTAAATTAAATATAATTATGTTGTTTAAAGTTGTTTTGCAGAAGTTGTTGCATAGCTTGTATTCAAGTTCAATGTTATAAAAATCTAGTTATTTAGTCAATTTGAATCCTGAATTACCTCTAGAGAAAACAAATAAACCGTTTTATTGTATATCAAATGAAAGACAGAAGTACCTAGATAGTTTTTCAAACATAAATCGACTCATATCAATAAAAATACTATAATGTGCTGCATCCTAAACTAGATAGGGATGTTGACGTTACACAGAGTCGTTTTTAATGAGGCCTTATAACCATTGTGTTTGTATTGCATTTGCCAAAGTTATGAGTAATAATTAATTGTTATTTAAACTGTACTGTGAAGAATGGAACATTGTGTCTCTGTGTTATACCAAACATTTAGCCTGTGTAATGAGACCGGAGCCTACGTAAGACTGAATTTCCGGAACACTAACAGTGCAGACAGTTAATAAATTAGTTCAATTATAGTAAGTGTCGCTGGAAGTCGTTGGCGACTCGTTTATAGTGTTATAAGAGACTCGTGTTATTCTAAGTAATCATTTGTGATACCAACATTACTATTATAAAATGGCCATGCTTGACGAATCTAGTTTTAGACAATTTTACCCAGCGATTGTAATACTTTAGACCGGTGGTTCCCAAAGTTGACTGGACCGCGCGACTCACCTTACAAAAATTTAAAAATTCGGGACTCACTTCGATTCGGTTTTCATGAACGAAAATAACTATATGAATGAACTGAACGGACTGTTGGCACGGTTCGTCGATTTGTCGTCCTATTTTTCAGGACCCACCCAATTCGCTCGCGACCCATAGTTTGGGAACTACTGCTTTAGACACATTTGCAGTGAACGCACATAATTTAATTTCAATAAAAGTGTTTTTTGTAATTAAAATATTTTTTTCCTTGTTTTGAAACATATAATTTTTTTTTGTATTCTGACTTTAAATTTTGGTTGATGAGTTTATAAAATGTATTTTGTGTTGAATGATTGTTTTTAAATTACATTTATTCAAGTTGCTATATAAATATAACGATTCCAATATGATGAAGTAGTTTCTAATTCTACTTAAGGTGTTTTAGCCTTCAAAATTGTACTAATTAATCGTAATGTCTAGAGTATTTGGAAAAGTTAGAGAGAGGGAGAGAGAGGATTATAGTGAGGTTGGTATAAATAAACTCGACTGCCTCGTTGGTCTAGTGGTTGCTAGAGCTACTGTTGAGCATGAGGTCCTGGGTTCGACTCCCAGGTGGGGCAGTGTTATTGGAATTTTCCATTAGGAATTTCTCAGTAGTAGCCCGGAGTCTGGATTTGTGCCTGGTTGATGGCAATAGGCTCGCCCCCTATTATATGGGACTTAAACATAACTGGCGAAATGTGGATGTACTATAGGTACATCTCTGCCTAACCCTTCAGGGAACACAGGTTATGTATGGTATAAAATCAGCTATTTATTTATTTATTGCTCATGAAGTTCTTTGCTGAATAAACAGGCTATAATGTTGTCTTCTCGCGATAAATGAGGAAACGGTGTAGTGTAAGATGTTAAGGCTATAAATGTGACCTATCCAATTTGTTTTGTCATTGTCTGCTGATTTGTTGTAAATAGTAATTAAACCTAGACTATTATGGAATAAAAAGAAAAATATATTGTGGTTGATTTTTCTTTTTCGTTCCCGTTATTTCGAAAGACGGCAAATTGCTAATTTGGATCAATTGCGATGAAATATAGGTATTAAGACCAGGGACCGTACAACCCCGGTTAAGAGTTAGCCTTTCGAAGGGGTAACCCATTCAATGACTTTATCATGATGTAACCCATTGAATGGGTTTTATACTAGAAACTCAGTGAAAAGGTTTCATGATAACCCATTCAATGGGTTCTATACCTACTCGAAACCCAGTGACATGAAAAAATCATAATATTATGTTATTTCGATATCCGCCCAGCACGCGTAGCATGACCAATTCTATCTCTATTCTACCCAGGGACCCTGGGAAGAATAGAGAAGGGTTTTCGATAGGGTTTTTCTAAGCAGTTAATCAAAAACCTGTGTGGGTGTGGGTAATTTTGAATGGCTTAAATTAAAGCCGTTCAAAAGTGTTACCCACATAGTGATGGTAAATTCTCGAGAATATTCTTTTGGAAGGGAAACTACAAGAATCAAAAAATTGGATGGTTCTATTGAATCGAACTATTTTTAGAGTAATAGTTTTGAGTGCATTTGAACGTTTTACGAAGAATACGTCAAAATAAACTACTCCACCAACTTAAATTCTCAGTAATTTCTCCTGGGCGAGAACATTCTCGAGAATATTTCCGAGAAACTTCTCATAAATTCTCTTAAATTTCGAATGGTATTAATGTTAAATTAGGATTTCTGTATTTAAAACAAACTTTAAGAGTAACAAATAATCAGTTTTAATATAAAAAAAAAACGAAAGGTTTCCGGTACATAAAGTATAAATAATTAAAAACAAAATAACAATCACAATCCCAACACAACAATTCTTATTCTTGAAATCAAATCGCTTAGGCTATTCGTCCATTGATAACAATTGATCCATGCCATCTAAGTTGATGTGGTCTGTTTCCATCAAGACGACTGGTTCATCCTCTGCCTCTTCTTCAGATGTGCTCTCTTCAGATTCGTTGTCTAAATTGATTGTAGGCTCTTCTCTTTCTCTTGTGGCAGAAGTACTTGGATTTGGTTCTTCGGACTCTTTTGTTTAATGGTTTTGGTTTGTTCATAATTTTCCAATTGACGGCAATTTTGACGGCATGGTTGGCGCAGTGGTTAAGCGATTGACTGCTGCGCTGCGTGTCGCGGGTTCGATTCCCGCACGGAACAAATATTTGTATGACCTATAAGTAGTTGTTCCGGGTCTGGCTGTTTGTGTATGTGAGTTTAAATGTTTGTAAACGCACCCACGATACAGGAGAAATTCCTAGTGTGGGGCAACGTTTTTAAAAAAAAAAGAAAAAGAAAAAAGAAAAAAAGAAAAAGAAAAAGAATTGTGAGTAATCAGACCAATTTGCCTGCCCTTTCGGTGTTGAATTTATTACGTGTTTTAGTATGTATGTTTGAAAATGTGGAAAAAGAGCGTTCCACAGAAGCAGAAGTTGCTGGAGCTGTTCCTGTTGCACCGAAAACTCCTAAAGCACCAATTCTGTTGTTGGAGCACTAAATAGCACTAATTGAGCACGCTGCCATAATAATAATCAGTGATTTTGAAATAGTTCAGAATGTTAAAACTAATTTTCATTCTATACTTTAATTGTTGTAACTATGCATGAATATCCAAGCTTTTTCTATTTTGTTCTATCGAACCTATTTGTTAGATATATAAAATAGTTCTAGTTTTGTTTATGGTTCTACCTAGTTACCTACTAGTAGGCCTATCTTAATAGTATAATTAGCTTGCTACATATTAGTAATCTGTGAGTCTAATCTATTTGATTGGCTTATTCAATACGGGCTGGAAAATCCCTGATCTATTCGCCTGGTTACTATGGAACCATGGCAGCTAGGCATGTCGCCTCATTCACGAATACGTCCATTTGCGACGGGTCTGTCAAGGAGCTCGCTCATCATCATTCTCTTGCTTTTATCCCGCTTTATTTGAGTTTGGCAACATGTCTTTTCTTCCTTTCTTTATTAGACGGCATCTCGGTAGTCACCTCCTTTCTAGCCATATCATTTTTCACACAGTCTGTCCATCGTTTCTTTGGTCTTCCCCTACTCTTATGCCATCCACATTTATACTCAAAACATTCCTGACATTTCCCTCATTACTCCGCATCACATGCCCATACCTTGACAACCTATTTCCACACAACTTTTCAGTCACCCACCGGTGCCACTTTCTGACATTCTCCTAAACATAGACTCATTTCATAATCTATCCATCACACATCACATCCCTCTTAACCTCCCTGACTCGCTGTTTCCTCATTTTTTCCAGAATTTCATGTGTAACCAAAAATACGAGGGTGATGTCGATCAGCTTGAAGCTCATCGTCATCATGGAGATCTAAGTGCTCGACCACTGCCAGCGGATCGATAGTGACTAGCTGCCTCAAGAGAAGAGACCACTAGAAAGAAGTCCCTCAGGTTATAAAACAATAATAAGCAACTAGTTTTTATAATGTTAATATGGTGCCGGTGAATCCGTGTGTTGGTGTTCATTGGCGACGCAGCGCGTCGTTTTCCGCCAAATCAAACTCGACTTTGCATTTCTTAAAATAAAGTTGAAAATTGAAAAGCCTTTCCGCTTTGATGCACTGTGAAAACAGAGCTGCGCTGCGCTTAGAAAGGTCAAAATTTGTAAATCGGCTAGCAACGCTCGCCGCGCGACGCGATGTCGAAGCGAAGTAATAAATTACGCTAGACCTCAATAGATGGCGTGGCAACGCACTGGATGAACGAACACAACCTTGAAATTAACTACAATAAGACTAAAATAATAACTTTCTATGTCATATTTGGCAAATAATTAGTGCTCAATTGGTGCTAATTAGTGCTCGAACAATAGAATTGGTGCTTTAGAGTAGTTTTCGAGAAAATCGACTGAAGGTGGTCCTGCGGTAGTCACGCTCCCTTCAGCAGGACCACCATGAGCGCAGAAAAAGGGGGCATGCTACAGCTATTCTAAGTATACAAATAATTAGTGCCCTTAAATGTGATTCATTTCGTAACAAAAACCGAACTGAAACATTTGTATTTACCGAGAAATCAACGACGATAACTTTCGAGCGCTTGTTCAGCAGGACCACGACTTTGAATGTTGATTCCAAGTTTCAGGAGCTAGTCGCTTTCCTCAAACCTACATAGAAAATTAGTGTTCTGCGAGATAAAATTGATACCCAAAATTCAAAATTACTACTCCAGTAGTTTACGAGATATACCATACCATTGGTGGGGTGGCGGTAGTCACGGTGTTAAATTTTCATTTGAAGATTTCCCTATTAAAAACTGTGATTTCTTCCCAAATTTATACAAAAATTAGTGCTCCTAAAGAAGTTATAGTGACCAAAAATTCAGATTCCCAAGTGTTGTATTTTAAGAGAAATTTGCATTCATTACTTTTCCATACTAAATCTCCGCGTATAACCCGACCAAATTAAGTTGTCAAAGGTATTGAGCTGTTTATGAGATGTACACTCGTGCACATAAATTGATGGATGTCGGAATAGTAATAAAAACAGTTCAATATCTATAATTTTTATACAAACTGTTTACCTAGGTACATATTAAGAAAAAAAAAATAACCTGTCGTTACCCATGGCCTGGGATACCTTTGTTAATGACGTGGGTAGGTAGGTACTCGAATAATTATTTTTCTGTATTGTAAGTACCTAGCTTTTGTGTTGTTACATGAATATCATTAAAGAGCGATAGGTATTTCTTATTTATTTCTTACCTACTAATTTACCGTTGCTGCAAGCAGTACCTATCATCAATACCATTAATAATATGTTGCTAATAACGCATACTCCTATAATGTAGATATTTATCTATATAATGATATATGAATATTATAAACTTACTAGGCAGACTTCACACAAACTCCTTCAAGTTAAGTCTCAATTAGAAGACTTTATTTATAACAATTGGTCCTTAATTAAAATATACAAGCTAACTCTAAAATATGTATAGAGTGGTAGAGAGAGAGAGAGAGCGCTGGTCGGATGGCACGGCACGCCAGTATTAATGACATCATCCATCGGGCTCTTGTCACCAAGAGTGAGTGCCAGCTGTTTTAGAACCCAATGGCTTGGCGTGCGACGATGGGAAGAGGCCAGACGGAATGTCCATAATGCCATGGAAATTGGGTAGGCCTTTGGTGTCGGATGCAACCTGTGTCGACACCCTCGTGCCATCCCATCTTCCTGACACGGCGGCGGGTTGTGCTGGGGCGGCTGCTGCAGGAGCAAAAAACCTCAAATGGCACAAATATAACAACCTTATTGGGAGCTATATGTTTGAGCCGTTTGGGGTTGAAACACTAGGGCCTTGGGGTCCGAGTATCAAGTATTTCGGGACATCGCCAAGCGGTTGGTCGACTCTTCACGTGACCAGAGGGCTGGCCTATTTTTAGCCCAAAGAATCAGTAGTGCCATCCAACGTGGCAATGCTGCCAGCCTTTTGGGCACTTTTCCCATTGACAGCGATGCGGACGAATTGTTTGGTGCTCAATGAGCACTTCCCCCCTTTTAATTATTTTATTATATACCTACTTGTACATACTATTAGGTAGACAAGATCATATTACTGTAATCCAAGTTTAATCTGAAAATAAAAATAAGTTACTATTTTAAATACGTACTGGTAAGTACGTACTAATTATTTTAAGTATTTAATAAATATAGATTGTGTTATTACATGCACGGTATCTAGGTATACTTACATAGGTTTTGTCAAAAAACGTAAGTCAAGACACGTTCAAACTTAGATCAAGTGGATCTATGTTATAATTCACACAAAGTAATTATGTATCTTCATATCACAGGGCTCATTTTAAGTTCTACTCAGTTAAAACAAACAAAAAACAAAACTATTTAACTGACAGATTCAGATGATTTGAATCTCATTTTTATCTTGTCTATGGTACAAAACATTTTTTTGTGGCATGGCGCGCAGGTTATTATTATCGAAGTAAAGCGTTCGCGAAGCGTGTCGTGGTACCTACATCGAGTTCTTTTTTTATTCGTTTATTAAGGTATCACAGGCCATGGGTAACGATAGGTTATTTTTTATTCTTAATATGTATCTAGGTACACAGTTTGTGTACTGCCACCCCACCAATGGTATGGTATATCTCGTAAACTACTGGAGTAGTAATTTTGAATTTTGGGTATCAATTTCATCTCGCAGAACACTAATTTTCTATGTAGGTTTGAGGAAAGCGACTAGCTCCTGAAACTTGGAATCAACATTCAAAGTCGTGGTCCTGCTGAACAAGCGCGCGAAAGTTATCGTCGTTGATTTCTCTGTAAATACAAATGTTTCAGTTCGGTTTTTGTTACGAAATGAATCACATTTAAGGGCACTAATTATTTGTATACTTAGAATAGCTGTAGCATGCCCCCTTTTTCTGCGCTCATGGTGGTCCTGCTGAAGGGAGCGTGACTACCGCAGGACCACCTTCAAAGTCGATTTTCTCGAAAACTACTAAAGCACCAATTCTGTTGTTCGAGCACTAATTAGCACCAATTGAGCACTAATTATTTGCCAAATATGGAAGCGTTTGGCGTTCGTGGTCCTGCGGTAGTCATGGACATTAACTTTCCACCCCCGACAAAAAATACCTATAAGTATAAGTTTCAAATATAACGGATCAAAATTAGAAGAAGTAAATAAATTCACACTTTTAGGCCTAGACATAGATTCACACATAGATTGGAAATCACATATTCGAAAAATAAGAACTAAATTATGCAATTTTTCATACGCTCTCCGAGAAATCAAGAAAACAACAGACCTCAAAACAGCACTAGTGACGTATTACGCGTACGCATTTGCATGGCTCAAGTATGGAATTATCCTATGGGGAAATAGTACAGACGCGCCTACATTATTCAGTCTACAGAAAAAAATGATTAGAATTTTATTAAATATCGAAAATACAGACTCCTGTAAGCCCCACTTTACAGATCTAAAAATATTAACCCTGCCCTGCCTCTATTTATTTTAAATTTGTAAATTTGTACGTAAATATCCGCAATTCTATACCAAAAGAGGAGATATCCAAACAAAAATTGCACTTAGACATGAAAGCAGATTAAACATACCCACTTCACGATTAAAAATGCACTCTTCTAGTACACTCGTTATGTCCATTAAAATATACAATAAGTTACCGGAATATATCAAAAGTACAAATAAAAATAATATCTTTATAAATAAAACAATTTCTGATAATCAAAAGCTACTACACTATTGACTAATATTTTAGCGATAAATTTCAACAACAATAAAAACTTTTTTACATAATAAGTACCTATATTTCATTTGAAATTTCACTTTGAATATAAATTTATTTTAACACACTAAAATATTGTTAATTTAAAAATTAATACTTATGCTAAACAGTGCACAATTAATATTGATAATAACATTCTACAAGACTAAATAAAATTCTAAATATTTATTTATTGTAAATCATAATATTAATAATGTAAATCATAATATTAATAATGTAAATCGTGCAATAAATAATTTAAAAATATATTCAAATAACTTAAAACCGAATATATATTATAAATACTTGTATAAAATATAAATACCAGAAAAGCACTTGATACTATTTTCATGATACTATTTTAATTTAGTAATATTATTATTTTTTTCTTAACAAAAAGCGCCTTCAACCTCTCTCCTATTAAAAATTAACTTTTTTTTTTTTTTTTGTTGGTGGTGGTGTCTGATTGGTTTTTGGGTGACGGCTCTGAGTGTGGAAATTATGACTACATTGTTACATTGGGATCGCATCTGTAAAAACAAATGTAAGTGGTAATACTATAATAAATAAATAAATAAACTTTGCTGTGCCCGACAGGGTCCATAATTGATTCTATGTTTAACATACCAACTGTTATATTATGTAAGTACACATTATGGAATGCAATAAAGTATTGAGTAGGTATTGGTTCGATCGGAATCGGGATTGGAAATGCTGGCTTAGCATTAAATACGGCTCCACGAGACAAAAAAAAATAATCAAATGAAATATTCATAATTCATGCACACGGCAGCGATATTAGTTTGCCTTATTGCCTGTTTTAAAGAACTAGAATGTTGGTGCCTTAGGGCTAATTTCACCATTGAAACAGAACTCGGTCGATTAAACCGCGTTCAAGAGCTGTCACTGCTGTCAGTGTCAATATTCCATATTAATAATGACACTGACAGGTCTTGAACGCGGTTTAGATGTGCTGATCGAGTTCAGTTTCACTTGTGAAATTCGCACTTAATATTTCTCATAGCATGTTGGCCGAACCTAACTAGTTGCGGTTAGATTAATACGTTTTACGAACCTTACATCCTACGAATCCTTCATTTCCTTATCCATAGAAATAGGAAAACAAAAAAAAATAACCTAAAAAACACGGTAAAAGGGGGATTCCGGCGTTTCTCCAAGGATGCTTCACATCTGGACTTTCGCTTGATATTTCTTTAGAAATAAGCATCATTTTGGTACGTATTTTTTTGTCTTCGTCTTCTTGTCTGTTTATTTATGTGTTTACATACAAAACATAACATCACGCTTTGTTTTCCCCGAAGGGTTAGGTAGAGGTGTACATATAGTACACCCACATTGTCTACATAAATAGTTAAATAAATAAAAAAAACCAGCCAAGTGCGAGTCGGACTCGCACACTAAGGGTTCCACCGTACAGTATTAAGCAAAAAACGATGCCCTTTAATTTTTAACTTTATTTTTATTATTTGTTGTTATAGCGGCAATAAAAATTTCAACTGTCTACCTATTACGGTTCATGAGATACATCCCGCTGACAGACAGACGGACGGATAAGACGAATATGAAGGCACATTTTTACGACACAAGTAGAGATGTTTGTTTCTCGAATTCGAGAAAGATTCCAGCGGCTCCGGAGTTGGGAAGAAAAATATGCCTTCTTAGGGCCTGTATTATGCTAATAATTATAGGGCAAATGCATTCTCGGCCAAGATCCTCAAGATATTGACAGAGAAGAGTTTAATGTTGAGTGTGCGCGTCTAAGGGTATTCGTAGGTACAACAGACTACAAAAGAGAGCTTATTTATTCCGGCCCATTAGGTTTATTGAAGCTTATTTTTTAATTCAAACTTAAAGGGTAGGAGCGGCAAATTTAGGGTTTGCCCGGGTGGCGGAAATACACGCTACACCACTGCCACTATTATTACTGTTAACCCTTCCAACTTCTATAATCGAAATAGACTTCAGGTCAATACCACATTTATAGCAGCGCGGCGGGTCAGGAATCGGGATCGCGAACTCACGCTTACCAGTCTATGTCGGGCGATCTATGTCTAATTAAGAAAACAATTGCTGACAGGTAGGTAGAACGAGGGGATGAAAATAAAAAAAACATACTATGGGACCAAACCTGAAATATTGGATGAATTGAACAGATTTTTTGCACTCTGTATATAAATAAAACTGCTGTCAAAACGGTGAAGGAAAACGTGAGGAAACCGGCATGCCCTAGAGCCAAAAAATCGTAGACATGTGACATCTACCTACCCGCACTGGGCCCGCTTGGTAGACCACTCCCTCTTGAAGAGAGGAGGCCTGTGTCATTAGGAACATTATAGGCTGATTAAGCTATCATCATCATTTCAGCCAAAATACGTCCACTGCTGGACATAGGCCTCCCCCTAAGGGGGGAGGGTTTTTGCCATAATCGCTACGCTTGGCAGGCGGTTTGGCGATCGCAGTATGGTGTTAAAATGCATAGAGAACGCTGCTGCCCATTCTCTAGTATGTCCGTTAGTCGCCTTTTACGACACCCACGGAAGTAAATAAGGTGGTGCTATTCTTTACGTCCGGCACCACACGGATTGCGATTAAGCTATACTAAACTAATACATTAATGCTGCATACCAATAGGTAGGTATAACTATACTCCATAGGTTTAGGTAGTTAAATAAAGGTAAACAAATCATAAAAAGGGTTTTTATAGATGACACTTTCTTGATTAAAAATACGTTGTAACTTATAATCATTAAAAAAAATATATTACGATAGTTTTCTCTGTTATTAACTTATTACTGTATGATAAACTTTATCATTTATTGTTATACTACTAGATTTATATATTACTATATTATTTTGTAATCTGTCTACTGTAAAGAGCCCAAAAAGACATGTTCTATAAACGTCAACGAAATAAAACGTTGCTAAATTGAAGAGTACAACTGTGACGTAGCATGCAAACTGAAGTGCCAGATATTTCGTTTAGTCGGTTACTTGACAGCTCTCTCGTCACGTGGGTTTTTTTTGTTTACCTTTATTTAACTACCTAAACCAATGGAATATAGGTATAATCGACCTCGTAAGTCACGACTTTTCACAAAAACTATCAGTAAATTGAAACTTCACTAAGATTGACTTCAAACTATCGAACTATAGGCAAATCGACTTAGTTGTTATGTGACGTATTAGCGACATTCAAGCTTAGGTTGGTATACAAATTACGAGGTCGACTATTAATTCGGCACTAAAATGCGTCGCTTAGACATAATAAAATACCATTATTTAGTTAGTTCAGTTAGGCTAGTGCCTCCGTACGCACGGGCGCTCTTTTGAACGCGACGTTTCTCGCTGCGCACCGGATTTTCGACACTATGCTTTGCGGCATTAGTTAAAAATCCAACTGTATACTTTTTCAACGCACTATAGTACACTCACGTACCTAGGCGAAAGTTCCCGGCCGATCACTATTCAACCTTATTACTATGGACATAAGGGCGAAAAGTGGTCGACCGGGAACTTACGCGGTTACCTACACTCTGTAGGATCCCAACGCTCGGTTTGAAGCCGAGAATTGAAAATCAAGAACACGGTGGAAAAAATCGCGTTAAAAAAGGCGCCCGTGCGTATGTGAGCTTACTTTGCTGCACTACAGTGCTATTCACGTCACTTAAGATTTCACGGTGAGATTTTTACAGAACAGACCGGAGGCGGCGGTGAGTCGCGGGTTCGATTCCCGCACATAACAAATATTCGACCGCACCGATAGTAATTGTTCCGGGTCTGCCTGTTTCGATAGGTAAGTACTTATGTGTTAGTGTTTGCAAACGACCTCCGAGATATAAATCTCGGTGGTCGTTTAGGTCTTAGTCCTGAGATACCATAGAAATCGAGGGAAATCCTCAAATTCTATAGGCACACCTATAGCGATTTGGGTATTTTTTATAGTAACTCGTCGTGCTATGAAAGCATTTGGTGAAGTACATGATGAAGACCACAGATGGCCATCGGAACTACTTATGTAATAATAAGTATTTCACGGGTTGTGATTCGTTTAGGTACTTATATTATGTTGATATTTCTGAAAAACTGCTATTTAGAGACTTCGTTTTATTTTTCCTGAAATCTTTACATAAACTTAGATTTTTCTCTATGCAAACTTCAGATGCAGATAAGGGGGGGGGGGGGAACGTTTTTTTTTAAAATTTTTCATCAAACGTCCGAAATATATGATGCCTAAAAAAAAAATGTTTGAGAATGTGGAAACAGCGCTCTTTCATATGATACCCCACATGCCCTCGAATTTTTGAGACCCCCTTTCACGCCCTGCCCCTGTTGCAAAAAAGGTATATTTTTTTAAATTTCTTTCTTGTTTGTAAAATAGTTGGGTAAATGTCATCTAAAACTATTCCTTTCAAGTTGATAGCATTAGTATTTACTCTTAAAAAGACTTAACTCACCATAAGAGTTCCTTTTTACCACTCTGGTACGGAACCCTAAAAAACACTACGAAGTGAAAAATGATTTTAATTTCGGAAGTCGATGGCTAAAAACTAAAATACGGATCAAAAGACATCGACTTCCGAAATTAAAGTTATTTTTCACTTTGTAGTATTTATTTGGAAGTTGGTTGTAAACATTACATCCATAATCATTCAGCCCTTTTACACGTCCATTGCTGGACATACGCCTTTCCAAGCAACGCCACAACGACCATACGGTGCATATCACCTTTCTGAAATTCTGTTATCATAATTCTCGCAGATTTGTCCCTGCCTTAAGTTGTTTCTACGCCAATTTTATCAACAACCGGCACACCAGCTGCAATCGGGGCACAATGTGTCCCGTGCCCGCCAGCTACCTGTACGTACCTATATGGGATGTTATCCCATATAGTTTATGTAACCGCAGACCCTCCTTTCTCTATGAAGATAAATATCGATATAATAAACAGCAGACGGCAACGAAAATAAAATTTATTGTTGTATTAAATAAAAAATACTGGTATTCAGCTGCATCCGGTTAGACTGGAAGCCGACCCCAACATAGTTGGGAAAAGGTTAGGCAGATGATGATTAAATAAATAAAAATATATTTAATATTTTAAGCACACAAATGTAAATAAGCGAACTTAATGCCATAGGCATTTCCTACCAGTCAACCTTTGGGTGCTGCAGAGGCAAACAGGAGTAGATGCAATAGCGAGAATTGTGGATTCAATATTTATTTACTTAAATATAAGGATAAGGACATATACAGTTGTGGAAATATAATTAAGAACGACTGATACTGAAGTCACTTTTCGATAAACAAGTTGCTGTTATTTTTGTATCAACTTTGGTAATTTACTGTTAATAACTTCTAACAACATGGTAAACATCAATTTTAATTGGCCTTAAATACTACACACAATATACGCAAAATAGTACGACTTCTAGATATTAATAATTTAACCATGGTCCATTTGAACTACTTATTCGAAACTTCTTAGCTGTGGATACATAATTAGGAACGGGTAAAATTACTTAATTTATTAAACAATAGCAGATAGTATTCAATTAAATTAACAATACTTATTAAGTAGGCAGCTTAGTACAGCTTACAAAACTTAGCATTAATATTTTGCAGGATGACCCTTGCTTATAATAACTGCTCTACAGTGACGGGGCATGGTTTTTTTTTTTTTTTCAAGTTTCAACAGAAATAGTGCTCCAAGATTCGACAAACGCGTCATACAGTTCATTCAAATCACTAGCCCTTTTAGCAGCCACACTCTTCTTTAGTTTTCCCCATAGATTTTCGATCGATTAAGATCTGGGATGTTTACAGGCCAATCTAACACACAGACATGTTGATCACTAAGAAACTTTTTCACTGAATGAGCAGTGTGTTTGGGATCATTATCATGTTGAAATGTCCAAACTACGGGCAACGTCTTCTCAGCATAAGGAAGCATAGTCTCCTCTAATATTTGCCTGTATTGAAATTGGTCTAAAATGCCTCCAATCTTTCTAACTGGCCCAACACCATGCCCTGAGAAACATCCCCAGACTTTTATGTTTCCACCTCTCCCGCTTTACTTTCTTCGTGAACTTAGGATTCAATGCCTGCTTATCCGGTCGACGCACATACTGTTTACAGTCAGAACCTAGTCTATTTATGTTCTTTTCGTCAGAAAATAATATATTTTTCCATTGACTTGCTGTCCAGTCCCCATACTGTCTAGCGAAATCTAATCTTGTTTTCCGGTGCACCTTCTTATGAAGTGGTACTCTCCGGGCGATTCTTCAAAATAACTTTGCATCCGTTAAGCGTCTTCGTACTGTACGCGCTGATACTCCTCCATTGCCAAAAACTTCCCTTCTTATAATTTCAGAACCCTTAAATGGATCAGTCTTCGCTGAACAAACAATCAAATAGTCATCAACACGCGGTGTCGTTTTTCTAGATTTAGGTTTTCGAAGAACATTATTGGTAGTGTTGAATTTCTTGACGTGATTTTCAGCGTTATAAACCTTAGTTTTGCACTCCATACGATCAGCAATATTTTTATACGACCAATCACGTTCATACAGTGCCAGGTTGATGATACTTTTTTTTTTTTTACCCATGATTTTGAAATAATTATGCACTTTTGACTGAAAAACCGGCCAAGTGCGAGTCGGACTCGCGCACGAAGGGTTCAGTACCATTACCTATAAAAATGGCAAAAAAACACGTTTGGTGTATGGGAGCCCTTAAATATTTGTTTAAAATTATTTATTTTTAAATTGAATATATAACTAAATATTCTGTGAATATTTCAAGCGTCTACCTGTTGCCGTTATCAATATCGAGCAAAACGAGCAAAACAATCACGTTTGTTGTATGGGAGCCCCCTTAAATATTTATTTTATTCTGTTTTTTAGTATTTGTTGTTATAGCGGCAACAGAAATACAGCATCTGTGAAAATTTCAACTGTCTAACTATCACGGTTCATGAGATACAGCCTGGTGACAGACGGACAGACAGACAGACAGACGGACGGCGGCGGCGCACGGTGGATCGAAAATCGGCTGTAGAAGACATAGGATCTCGATTTCTTAAATGTTATTTTTTTTGCTGGAAATGTCTTCTGCTGATCATTACTGTTCTATAAAATGTCATATGAAGTAATTCTGTGCACAAATGGAAGAGTTATAATTTTTATAAGAAAAAAATGTATGAAGCTAGTATGAAAAATCGAATTATCTCCTAAACGGCATGTTTAACCGTACTATCCTTGGAGGTGGTCATAGTGCTAATTATTTATGATTTTTTGGTTGCCGATTTGACGAAAAATTTTATGCCGTTTTTTTAAAAAAAATCGTCATAATATTTTTATTTATTTTTACATGTAAAACGAGCCCTTTTAGTGTCCAAGTTAAAAAGTTCGATATGTTATTAACCCAAATATTAAGAACACACAAAACAAGAAAAAATAAATAAAAAAATTGCTGTTTTTTGACACATTTTTATTAATTTAAATAAAAAAATATTATCAAACTCTTATTTAAGTAACATATAAAGTTATATTATATACAAAATAATTTAATTTAAGGAATTAATACAAAGCATTTGTAAAATAAAATAAAAAAAAGACAAAATATCATTAAATATTACAAAAAAAAACCCAAACACACTCAAATACAAATTTAAAAATATGTACATATATAATTTTTTTACAAATTTTCCTTATCACTCTCGTTGTCAGACTCCAATTCTGAGTCAGCATCCAGATTGGATATATCCAAAAACTCGAACTCAGTTTCCTGAAATTGAATTAAGTCGAGAGTTTCAGCAAAAAAGCTCTGCTTTTTCTTGGCATCTAACTTAGGCCTTTGTGCACTTAGCAAAGGATCCGAAGAAACAACAAGCATATTTAAAATGTCTTGATTGGAATCCTGCCTGCTTCTTTTCCGCGAATGATGTTCTCGAAACCTCCTAAAATCTTTGTTTCGAGACTCTGAGGCTTCTTCCGAGAGAGTCCCAATCGGCACAATATTATTTTTCTCGATTATGCCAGCCCCATGGATTAATAATTTATGAACGGTTGACGACATGTAGTACCAGTCGTATAATAATACGTACTTTTCTGCTGTTTTGCGGGCATAATCTCTAAATTTTGTTATATCGACCTGCTCTCCAGATGTAATTGCTTGTAAAATTACAGCAAATCTTTTGATGAGGTCTTCATCCAAACCGGTTATAGCTGCGGTTTTATTAGGAAACTCAAAGAATTTTCTTGCAGTATTCCCGTCATTGGTGGTTCCCGAGCCTTGTTTTACTATATCAATCAACAGATTGAGCTCATCTTTGAATTTATTTTGAATTGTTTTCTTCCTTGTCTGTAGCATTTCTTTATACTCATCACTTCCCGCTGCCCACCGTTTGAAGTCGAGCCTGTATGCAATGTGTAACAGACATTCCATATAATTTATACGGGCGTGTAGGGATGACAAGCCAAATTTATACAGGTCAGAACACACAATTTTTGATGTTACAGCATCTAAGCGGTTCATTTCTGTAGGCTTTGCTAAGCACAGGTAGCACGATGCATTTGATCTAGCTTCAGAAAGGTAAGTGCAAACTTTAGCGTCGATCATCGTCATCATTAGTTCATGAGTCACCCTATTATTATTATTGCACTCTGTGGGGATAAGGGCCTCAATTTCTTCATCCATTTGTTTTTTCAGCTCAAGGACAACTGCTTCACTCTCCTTTACAAAAGTAAACCGAACTGGACGACAATACAAAACTGAGCATGGTTTTGGGTTCGTCCATAAGATGTTGTCTCCATCTGTCAGTTTAAGTGGCACCAAGCAGGTCATGAAAATGCTCGAGTCATCTTCCACACCCTCCATTTTCTGCTTGTATCGGCTTTGGTTAGAAGCACCATGAAATCCCCACTTGGATATCAGCTTCAACTGCTTGTTATGCTCTTCCTTAGAAAGGCTTTGAAGGATTCTTGTAACTGTGATATCAAGTAAAGCTTGAAGTGTAATCCTAGCCGATGAATCAGTAACTGTCACTGATTGCTTCGGAGGGTAGCAATCAAGCTTAGTTTGTTGCACTTTATGGTAAGATGGATAAATATCCTTAGCACCTTCCCGAATGGCAGCCTCTCGCAACGTAATATATTGCCACTTTGAGAGTTTTAGCGAAAGAAGCAATCCAAGCGCCTTTTCTGACGTAAATATGATTGTTTTCGCTGGTTTGCTTCTTTCGCTAAAACGTTAACATCATTCGCGGAAAAGAAGCAGGCAAGATTCCAATCAAGACATTTTAAATATGCTTGTTGTTTCTTCGGATCCTTTGCTAAGTGCACAAAGGCCTAAGTTAGATGCCAAGAAAAAGCAGAGCTTTTTTGCTGAAATTCTTGACTTAATTCAATTTCAGGAAACTGAGTTCGAGTTTTTGGATATATCCAATCTGGATGCTGACTCAGAATTGGAGTCTGACAACGAGAGTGATAAGGAAAATTTGTAAAAAAATTATATATGTACATATTTGTAAATTTGTATTTGAGTGTGTTTGGGTTTTTTTTTTTGTAATATTTAATGATATTTTGTCTTTTTTTTTATTTATTTTACTTTATTTTACAAATGCTTAGTATTAATTCCTTAAATTAAATTATTTTGTGTATAATATAACTTTATATGTTACTTAAATAAGAGTTTGATAATCTTTTTTTATTTAAATTAATAAAAATGTGTCAAAAAACAGCAATTTTTTTATTTATTTTTTCTTGTTTTGTGTGTTCTTAATATTTGGGTTAATAACATATCGAACTTTTTAACTTGGACACTAAAAGGGATCGTTTTACATGTAAAAATAAATAAACAATATTTTGACGTTTTTTTTAAAAAAACGCCATTAAATTTTTCGTCAAATCGGCAACCAAAAAATCATAAATAATTAGCACTATGACCACCTCCAAGGATAGTACGGTTAAACATGCCGTTTAGGAGATAATTCGATTTTTCATACTAGCTTCATACATTTTTTTCTTATAAAAATTATAACTCTTCCATTTGTGCACACAATTACTTCATATGACATTTTATAGAACAGTAATGATCAGCAGAAGTCATTTCCAGCAAAAAAAATAACATTTAAGAAATCGAGATCCTATGTCTTCTACAGCCGATTTTCGATCCACCGTGCGGCGTAGCCTTAGTAACAGGGTTCCCGTTTTACCCTTTGGGTACGGAACCCTAAAAACGCAGGAGAAAGTAACCAACGGATAAGCGGGAAATAAAATAATTCGCTATTTGTTTTCGAAATTCAGAATTCAGAAGATATTTTTTTGCGTTCTTAATTAGGTACTTGTCCAGCGGCCAGTATACTTCTGAAATACAGCCAATGTACGACAAATTGATTTTTACAGGGAAGTGCAACTATTTTGATTATTGATTAAGAATCATTAAAACCTATTAATAAAGCTATTATTGTATGTGGTTCAAAGTTTTTATTTGTAAGTTGATACAAAAGTAAAAGCAACTTGTTTATCCAAATGTAACTTCGTTATCAGTCGTTCCTAATTATATGTACTAAATAACTAACTGATAATAACTGTACCTATTAAAAACTATGAATATAATATATATGCCTAATTATATATAAATATAAGCAAAAATAAATATACATAAATACACGAATATACAAAAACAAATAAGGCAAACAATGGGAAACACTAACGTTGTGATGATACTGCCAGCTTCTTACGAATGTGTTCGCGAACTTTAACTGCATTTCATTTATCAAAACCTGTAAATACAATGAAATGTTTCAAAGGATAAAGAATAATAAAAGGGAACATTAACTTAGAACATATATAAACTGTAAAACCCCTATTAATTTAACGAGCTCACTTCAACGGCAACATACAAATAAAAATCTCACAAGTTTATTTATGGCTGTTTAAATTATTTACTAAAGTAATTATTAATCTTGTATTGTATATTCGTTTAATAATGCTATCTTCCACTTTTACTTTTTCCGACGAATTTAGATTCCAAACTAGGACTGACGATTCGCATCCGCGTATCAGCTAAAGTGCGTCATTTTAGTAAAGTAAAAACTTTTAAAAGCTTTGAGCTTTTAAAAGTTTTTACTTTACTTTTCTTTTTACTTCAAATAATCAGAAAAAATTGATAATGCTTCAAAACGATCAATAAATGTGTGATAAATACAGAGTACATCCCTAAATAAGACGTTTCCATATTCAACAATCATAAATCAGCAAAATTGAGTAAATGCATAAAATAGTTAAGTAAACTTGTAATATGACAATCAAAATTTTGGTAGACTCTACCCCTAGTAAGTACAGCTAGACCATTGGTTATTGCTCATTTAAATTTGAATTTGAAAGGGTAAAATTTATGGAAACAACGTCACGTAACGGTTTCCGTTTCGTACAAAAGTCAAAACTACGAGGGTTACTTATTATGCGGCAATAGAAATGTTGGTGCGGTCCGTTCCCTCCAAGCCGCCGCGCATTCATGGCATTTCATTGTACGCGGCAGTCGCGGCCTCGCCACCGCGGGGGGATCGCGTGCATGCGTTGTTGCGTTGCCATGCTGTGCCGCACGCACACTGCTCTATTTACTACACCGCTCATAGTCGTCGTTATCGAAGTGTTTCCGTGTAGTACACGCGTAGACAACAGCTGAACATGACCGTGCGCGACTTACGAACTCAACTTTCATTCATCAAAACTCTATTCTGACAAGTGACGAAAATGATATGGACACAGTGCCGTTTAAAATGATAATTAACGCGATATTCTTTTGTTTAGTGATGGGCGCGGCGCTTACGGAAGCGCCTGACGATGCAGATGTTTGTTTCCGTGTGTCCGGTGAGAATGGTGTGGTTGAGTGCAACGTACGGACACTGTCGTCGGACAGGGACGTCGCCGGTTCGATGCACTCGGATGGTGCGGAGCGGCTCGCGATCCGGTGCAGCCCGCTGCTACTGGAGAGCTCACTACGAGACCATCACTTCGGAAAAATGCAAGGTTTGGCAGAGATAACCATAGATAACTGCAAAATACTACGACTGCCTGGCAATGTGTTTGAGGGGCTAAGAGGGCTTAAGACATTGAAGATTCGCTCTATGAACACCGAGTGGAGCAACAATAAAGAACTGGAACTATCTCTAGGAGCTTTCAACGGACTGAGGGAGCTGCACACGTTAGACTTGGGTCACAACAACATAAGAAAGATACCTTCGGACCTGTTTTGCGCTCTGGAAAACATAATTTCACTTAATTTAACGCACAACAAGATCAAGTTTGTCGATGAACTTGGTTTCGGTCATACATGCGGGTCCACATTGCAGACTATAGATTTAAGTCATAACGACATCATGTCGCTGCCAGCTGACTCCGAAATTTTACATTTGCGCCGGTTGACACAGTTATTCCTTCAAAATAATAAAATTAACGAGCTTCCAGGCGAAGTTTTTAGTGACTTACTGTCGTTAAAAGTTGTAAACCTTTCGGATAATGCTATTAGTTATTTACCAGACGGTTTATTTTATAATACAAGAGAAATTCGAGAAATTTATATACAAAATAATGAACTGGAAAGTTTGCCTAAGAGAATATTCAATCGGTTGGAACAATTGCTCGTTTTAGATCTTTCGGCGAATAAATTGAGGAGCGACCACATAGAAGATGAAACGTTCGGTGGTCTAATAAGATTAATCGTGCTCGACCTGTCCCATAACACGGTGGCCCGGGTCACACGCAACATGTTCAAAGACTTGTTCTTTTTACAAATTTTGAATCTGTACAACAACACCATAGCGTTCATAGAGGATAATGCATTTTCACCGCTTTTTAATCTACACACTTTGAACTTAGGTCAGAACAAGTTACAAGCTGTTGAAGACCATATATTTAATGGATTATTTATATTAAATAAACTAAACTTAAATAATAATATGCTATCTTATATCAGTGAGAATGCATTTGGAAATTGTTCAGATTTGAAAGAATTAGATCTAAGTTCTAATAAGATTGGGAAAGTCCCAGATGCAATTATGCAATTACCGTTCTTGAAATCGCTAGACTTAGGTGAAAATTTATTAACGGAGATAGCAAACAGTTCATTCCAGAACCTATCGCAACTGACCGGGCTACGTTTAATCGACAATCAAATTGGAAACCTTACCGCGGGTATGTTCTGGGGCTTGCCAAGCCTGCAAGTACTCAATTTGGCCAAAAATAAAATACAGTCAATCGAGACCGAAACCTTTCAAAAGAATACCCAATTGGAAGCCGTGCGTTTGGACGGTAACTTCATTTCTGACATTAACGGGGTGTTTGTAGCGCTGACTAAACTGTTATGGCTTAATTTATCCGAGAATCATTTGGTATGGTTTGATTACGCTTTCATTCCGGGAAGCTTGAAATGGTTGGACATCCACGCGAATTTCATTGAGATTCTTGGTAATTACTATAAAATTCAGAACGAGCTTCACGTCAAAACATTAGACGCTAGTCATAACCGTTTAGTGACCCTGTCGCCGATGTCCATTCCTAACAGCGTAGAGCTTTTATTTATCAACAACAATTTTATTACAAGTATAGAAACGGATACATTCCTTGAGAAGAGAAATTTAACTCGAGTTGATATGTATGCCAATGAGATTGAAAGTTTGGATATAAATAGTTTACGTGTTTTGAGAGTGGCAGATGAACGAGTGTTGCCTGAGTTTTACATTAGTGGCAATCCCTTTCGATGCGATTGCACAATGAAATGGCTTCTACTCATCAATTCCATTACGTCCCGCGAATACCCGCGCGTGATGGACTTGGAGAATGTAATCTGCAAGGAATCCTACGTACGCGGCGTGAAATATCTCCCGGTCAGTTCTCTCCATATCAAAGACTTTTTGTGTAAATACGATAGTTACTGCCCTGATGGCTGTCATTGTTGCGATTTCAATAACTGTAGCTGCAAAACACTGTGCCCAATTAATTGTTCATGTTATCACGATTCAGCGAAAAGTACTAGCGTTGTTGATTGTTCTGTTAAACAATTGAAAGCAATACCTCAAAATTTTCCTGTAGATGCAACTCATATATATTTAGATGGTAATATTTATAGCGAACTTAACGAATCTGTTTTCGATTCTATGCGTAAGGCCGTGGTAGTATATCTAAATTCAAGTAATATTATAAAAATACATAACAATACATTCAGCCAACTAAGAGATCTAAGAATCCTACACTTGGACAACAACAAACTGAAACAATTACTGGGTCTCGAGTTCTCAAAGCTAAGCAACTTAAAAGAACTGTATCTTCAAAGTAATTTAATTGAGTACATTTCTAATGAAACTTTTTCCCTTTTGGGAGCTCTAGAAGTTTTACGCCTGGATGGAAACAGACTCGTGAATTACGGTCTGTGGCATTTAGACAATAACAAGAAGTTACAAACATTGTACATTGGCAGTAACAACTGGTCCTGTGATTGTAAATATTTGCAAGGTTTTTTAACTTATGTATCTCAGAACGTCGAGAAAATTATCGACATTCCCAACCTGTGGTGTGTGAATGAGAACATGAACCCAGCAAAGAAGCCATTGAATTTAAATGTGACAGTTTGCAGTGAAATAAGCGATAGCTCGATGATAAGCGCGTTCTTCGTCTCCCACAATTTGCCATTATTGGCCTCCGCTTTGACTGGGTTCATGCTTATTTTATTAATATTAGCTTTAGTATTCACATTTAGATACGCTTGTAGGATGTGGTTGTATTCGAATTGCGGAATTAAGCTCTCCCCTCTAGCGGGCGCTTTTAAGGATGCTGATAAGCTTTACGACGCATATATTTGTTATAGCCCTAAAGACGAGGAGTTTGTCGTAGAATCGCTTGCTCGTGAATTAGAGACCGGTTATCCGTCGTACCATCTCTGCTTACACTACCGAGACGTTCCGCAGTTCGAAGCGACCTACGCTCAGTTCCCCGACTTGGTGGTCGAGGCCACCGAGGCGTCGAGGCGTATCATAGTAGTTTTAACAAAGAATTTTATCTTAACCGAGTGGTCACAGATAGAGTTCCGACAAGCTTTACAGAAAGCGCTACAAAAGAATCCACATAAATTAATAATAGTGAGCGTAGGGCTCATCCCACGAGATCCGGAGTTGAAGTCATATTTCAAGACGGGTTTGGAGATAACGTGGAAAGAGAAACGGTTTTGGGAGAGGTTACGTTATGCTATGCCGTCATCTAAGCGACACGGACAGAAATTAAAAAGACTAAATTATGGAAGAAATTCTAATACTTATACTATGGACGCGTCTGTGTTGAATAGTACCTGCCAGACGCTTTGTGGCAAGTCTGCCAATTCAGCGGAACGCTCACCGTGCGACCGGCCGCTGTCCGAGCACATCTACTCCACGATAGATTCGGATTACTCCTCCAACGACTTCCAAGGTCGGCACAATCAACCGCAGTCCGTGGTATTTCAGCACACTGTTCAAACGTACCTGGTATGAAAGACCTCAGTAAACATTAACCCAAACGATCTCTTAAATAATTGATCTGTAGGCCTTAGTCTTAGCCTTAGGTGAACGCTAAAGAACTTGTTTTGTTATAGACGAAAATCGTCCCAAGTTGTAAATATTTATAGAACTTTATAATCTACGAGTATTCTTAATAGCATATTATGTGTAACTTTTGTACAATAACGATACCAAATTTTCGCATTTGAAAAGGTTTGCTTCTTCGTATTTATTACTTTTTTAAATGAAAAAAAAAAATGTTTTAAGTATTATTCGGAAAGACTGTAAATTATTGTGTAGTTGTAATTCAATTGGCTGATGTTTGTATAGATATGTAATTAAAGAAGTTTATAAACGAACTTGATGATTTTAATGCACTCCTTAACTTTCATAATGTTGCCATTTTATGAAGATGTAGTAAAATTGCGCGAGTCCTGACATTAAAAATACATGTTTTATTCTGTTTCCAATTCAGTTTTTACGAGCCGAGCCAGAAATGGAGCAGCTGGTCCATGTAAACAGAATAAAAATGAGATGCAAACATGGCCGGCATCTATGCCTTCAATAGCCTGCTATATAATAAAGCCCCACTTGCTTGCATTCACTTTGAAATGCTCATTTCTATTAAAAGTTTTTCTCAATTTTCTCTGCCTCTGTGCGAGGTGAGCACAAAAATTTAACCGGCGAGCGGCGACTGTAAATATTAAGCACAAACGACACTGTTATTAAAAGAAAGTAGTTTTTCGTAATCACGACTTTTTGAAAAACGATAATGAGTTTTAAAACTATTATTATAGCTCCCATTATCACTTTATTCTTTAAATTAACCTGAATACCATTGTGTTGAAGCAGCTTTTCGTTTCGCGCCTGTCAAATATGAACAATGGAAAATCTGTAGGCGACGTGCTACAATTTGTCTCAATTTGTATACTTGTAATTTTAAGTCTTTAGAGGTCGTCCGTATCGATTCCTAGATTGCACGCTATACAATATAACAGTTAAAAGCAAAAATTTGGAAATGTTATGTTGAACAGGAAAACCGCGTTATATAATGTGCGTAATCTGGTGGTCAATAAATAACAGCTCATCTCGATGAGACGGCTACACAACAAAAACTACATCGATTTTTATATTTTTTGCAGTCACCAACGGTTCGTAGCGTTTGTAATACAGTTACGTAACAATTTTATCCGTCGCACAGTGGTCTGAAAATCGAGCTCCATACTCATGGAATCTTAGTAACGAATTAAAAAAATATATTGTATGTGTCTCTGGTATACCTACCTCCCTTTACGTAATAATAACGTAGGATGGGATTAGTAGCTCTAGGCGTGAGTTGTTGAGTTGATGTCAATGGTAAATCCTCATGTCATTAGTATCTAATTATAACAACCATAATCACGGTGATTAACAAATGAGTTACTTAGTTCTTGGAATGCAATTTTGTACAAAAAAACGTATATAATCAATATCGTTTTTAATTATTTAATCATAATGGTCATTAGCAGGCAATCAACTAACGATAGTAGAAGTAAATCGATCGCCAACTTCATTTAACTACGTCAAAGATTTGAAAAATCACTTACCAAAAATTCGAAATGTCAAAATTTTGCTACGCCCAATGCGGCACCCAAAGGTACATGACCAAAGTTGAAATCGTGAAAAACAATCAGCTGTTCCCTACATTTATGTTCGCTTAACTCGTCAAAATGTAGGGAACAGCTGATTTTGTTTTCGCGATTTCAACTTTGGTCCCATAGTAAAAGTTGTTCATAATGATGAGTAAAATGATCCCTTAAGAGATTCCGTGTATGAATAGATATACCTTATACATATATGTATACTTTTTGGGCGAACAAATATCATGGAACTCGCGTCATCGTCACCGAACGCTAATTTTCACTTCTATGGGCAGTCCCCAAACACTGCCCGCATGTTTTTTTTTAAATTCCTTACTTTATGTTTCTATGAGTATGGAGCTCGATTTTCAGGCCACCGTGCAACGTGAGCAGTAGAAAAGTATAGGATGACGCAGGCTGTCATGATTGAATTTGGCTCACTTCGGCAGCTACAATGAGACAATAACACTCGTCTGTGCCCAGTTAATAGATTATATTTTTTTATTTGGGATCACGAACTCCCAAATGTGTTTTTTATAACATTGTTATTTATTTTGCGGAAGAGGCATACAAATATGGCGCAAAGGATGTAGGGGGCTAGAAACGAGTTTTTAAACCATTCATTAACGTAAATCAGGAAGGGCGTTAACTTAATGACTGGAATATGAGGTCAAAGTGCTTTCGAGCTTACAATTTTGTCTGTGGGGCAGAATGTTTGTCGTCCGTTGCAGTTTAGAAGAGGATTCTACGTAAGGAGTATTTATCGCTGTCTTCAAGGCGGCAAGGGAGGTTGCAATGTTCCAGGGAGGGGCAAGATAGTATCTAAGAATAGGTCATTTGTAACGATTTTGAAACTTGATCATTTTGATTCTATGTTCAGATTGAAGTTGGAATTGGATTTGTATGGAATAAGAAGTAACAAGAATTGTTTCTCATTATTTTTCAATTATTACAAATGAAATAAAACAGCTACAACACAATAATGTCTGATTGACATCTACTAGATGTGAATCTAGCATGCAATTGACACTTACTATTAAAAAAATAAAAGTTACACAAATCTTACAAATTGAAAACTTTGCCATAGATAATGAAAAAGTTCGGAAAGAAAAATGTTATATAAATAAAAAAAACCGGCCAAGTGCGTGTCGGACCACGAACAATGAAGGGTTCCGTAGTTAGGATGAATTTATCCCAAAAACAAACTTAACATTGTAGTTGAAAAACATGCTCTCCCATACATCGTTAACTAGTACACCCTACTTAGCTGTGATAGTTTTCCTTTTAATTTCGTTATATATATTACTGCCATGAATTTTTTCACATATCCAAAACCAACCATTTAGCTGGCAGGGGGGGGACGCTTGACTCTAACAAAAATAGCACTTTAAAGCTTAATATTACGCAAAAGGATCTCAGAATTGAAAAATGGCTTTCACAGACCCAATATTTTTAAACGGCCTATCCAACGATACCCCACACCATGTATTAGATTAGAAAAACAAAAAATGTTTTTCATGGTTTTATTTTACGAAATTTTCGGCGTGATGAATATGTACCCTTGTCAAATTACAGCTTTCTAGGACTAAGCGTCTCCGAGCTAAGCCGGGGACTGACGGACGGACGGACAGACAGACGGACATGGCGAAACTATAAGGGTTCCTTGTTTACTACGGAACCTAAAACCGGCAGAAAAATCACGTTTGTTGTATGGGAGCCCCTTTCAATATTTATGTTATTCTGGTTTATGTATTTGCTGCTATAGCGGCAACAGAAATACATCATCTGTGAAAATTTCAAGTGTCTAACTATCACGGTTCATGAGATACAGCCTGGTGACAGACGGACAGACGACGGCGGAGCCTTAGTAATAGGGTTCCCGTTTTACCCTTTGGGTACGGAGCCCTAAAAAATATTATTCAATTAAGTTTAGTCTTTATTGAGGCTACGGAACCAGCACAAACATTTATTTCGCCACGAATGGAGTTGGCTAGAGAAAGCATGCACGGCTAATGGGTGAAGAATTACCTATACTAGTTTGACTATGAGGCAGGATGAAAGTTCTTCGGTTAATTAGACGGCTACTCATCATTTCAGCCGAATGAAGTCCACTGCTGGACATAGCCCTCCCCCAATGGGGGGGGGGGGGGGGTGCCATAATCGCCACGCTTGCCAGGCGGGTTGGCGATCGCAGTATGGTGTTAAAATACACAGAGAACGCTACTGCCCATTCTCTAGTAAGTCCCTTAGTCGCCTTTTACGAGACCCACGGGAAGAAATAGGATGGTGCTATTCTTTACGTCCGGCACCACACGGGACGGCTACTACTACGTGGGATATAAATGTTCACTTTTACTAAAAGCTCGGGAGAATCTATTAAACCATTTATTAATTTAAACAAAAACATGAAATCTAAAGATTTCCTACGTGTCCCTAAAGATTTCATTTTATAATGACTTAGCCTAGACTTATACGAGTTCCTTCAGAGTACGACATCTGATAACCGAGTAATAATAAAAAGCTTTTTTGAACGCGCTCTATCCGATTAGATTGCACTTGATAAAACGGATTCCACACCGTACTACAATACTCCAGAATACTTCGAATAACGCTGTTGGAAATGGAAATAGTCAGAACTGGTTCTTTAAAATTTTTCATTTCCCTGACGATGAAACCTGACAATTTAGATGCCCGACTAATCATTTGGTCATGACTCCTAAAACATAAACTACTTTCTAATAAAACCCCCATTTCTCCTTCTTACCTGACTTCCCATGTTCAATACTTGTGCTCTGCCCATAGTAAGAACCTTCGTTCCACCAACAATCGCCTTCTACGATGTCCTTCTCACCGCTCGTTTTGTTCACTCTTCTTTCTTTGTCCAGGCGGTTTTTCTTTGGAATGCGCTCCCTCTGTGCATCAGGATGGCAACCGGTCGGTTAACATTTAAAGTGAAGGCACGGGAATATCTTCGTAAGAAGTTGGCAGAATCATCCCTTGGCTGATTCGTTTTCTTTTCTTCGTCTTCTTTTTATTTTGTTTATAAGTTTATATGTATCTATTTATTTGTATAAATTTTTGATTTTCGATTTATCTATCCCCATGTTGCACCTACCATGTTTTGTCTCTGCATCACCCTAAGGTTGACTGGTAGAAAACGCCTCAGGCATTAGTCCGGCTTTGTACATTTTTTTTTTTACTTGTGCATAACGTTTTAATAAATAAATAAATAAAACACCACTAGGTCCCTAATAGTATCAACTTCTTGGAGCAGGCTGTTTGCAGTTTTAAACTTGAGCTTTAGGTAGATACAGCTTGATTCAAACTTGATGGCAGCTCGGAAACAGACCTAAACACAAATATTAATAGAATTAGGAAAAAACTATTTTTTTATCCGCCTGGGATTAATTTAGGAACAGTCACAAATGTGGGTGCGCTACTTGCTCTGCAGTAGGAGTATATGTGTTCTGTGGCAGTACCGCACACCTCACCCCCGCTCTCACGAGAATTTTAGCGACTCGCCTCATGTTCCGAGCCGCCATAACGTTGAAATCAGGCTGTACGCGGGATATAATAATAATATATAATAATATAATTTATTTGCATCAAGTTTAACATTTTACATTAAATACATGTTAATACATACAATTTAAGAAAAATTAAACAATAGTGTGGCGACACCAACACCCTTGCTAAGTTGTCAAGACAACTTGTGTTAAAGATGCTGGGCCCGACCCTTTAGTGGATGTTTCTTAAATGTAATTAGTTACATACATGCCATTTTACAAAATATATGACTAGTCCATTATGCAGCAAAAGTAAACGGGCAAATAAACTATTTAAAAGAAATAAAATTAAAACAAAAGTAATATATGGTATGAGTTGAGTAGTGTAGTGTGTGAGTGTGTACGTGTGTGTGTGTGTGTGTGTGTGTGTGTGCGTGTGTGTGTGTCTGTTTGTGTTTGTATGTGAGTGTGCATGTGTATGAGCGTAGGATAGTTTAACGGGAACTATATTGAGTCAACAATAAATTTATATATTTAGATTTAGATAATAACAAAATAGGTGTAACAATTCCAGAAACAAGACCGAGTTATTCAGCATTGAAAGGTTACAAGTTCAACACCTACACACAAAATAACTGTCAATATTCTTCAATGGGTCCTCAGTTCCTCACAAACCCAGAGAGATAACAGATAAGCCTATCTAAATTAGCATTAAAATATATTTCCCTTCTCGCTTTATCAGTAAGATTATAACAGAATAGTGTTATTGATAAGGCGAGAACGGAAATTATTTTATTGAGCAAATAAGCGTTCCTAGTTTTGTGATGGCTCAAACGTGGGTTGATTTTAATTCTAAGATTTAAGTGTTTTCTTTGAGTAGGTTATGTCAGATTTGTTGGTGGGTGGGAGCTAATTTCCATGGGTGTGTGTAAACGGATCGAGGTGACACCGTAGCAACATTTAAAACTTGGGAATTTCTTCGAAAAAGGCTATGAAGAAACCCGATATGCATTGCAAAAGAGATGGAAAGGTATCATCGAAAATCAAGCAATTAGAGTGTGTGATTTATTAAATACTTCAATAAACCACAGATTGATTGCTCAGAATAGAAAAGTTATCATCAATCTGCGAATAAGGCAATTCTTAACAAAATACAATTTTGATGAATCGAATGTTCAAAAGCCCTGTCCAAAGTACCTACTTAAAAAGCTGTCCTGTTTTCCAAGAACATGTTAATCCTGTACTAGGGTACAGGATTGACATGTTCTTGGAAATCAGGATTGCGTACCGTCAATCATTTTGAAGGATATTGACTAATCCATTGTTTCATATGTTCGAAAAATTCATCTGCTCAACAACGTACCTAAATAACGCAATTAATGTTGTTGAACTGACTCGCAATTACTCCGCTGATTTTTAGGGTTCCGTACCCAAAGGGTAAAACGGGAACCCTATTACTAAGGCTCCGCCGTCTGTCTGTCTGTCTGTCCGTCTGTCACCAGGCTGTATCTCATGAACCAAGATTGTTAGACAGTTTAAATTTTCACAGATGATGTATTTCTGTTGCCGCTATAACAGCAAATACTAAAACACAGAATAAAATAAATATTTAAGGGGGCTCCCATACAACACACGTGATTTTTTGCTCGATATTGATAACGGCAACAGGTAGACGCTTGAAATATTTACAGAATATTTAGTTATATATACACTTTAAAAATAAATGATTAAATTAAAATAAAACAAATATTTAAGGGGGGGCTCTCATACAACAAACGTGACTTTTTGCCGTTTTTATAGATAATGGTACGGAACCTTTCGTGCGCGAGTCCAACTCGCACTTGGCTGGTTTTTTTATCATTATTTTCAGTGATCGGTTTCATTCATTTGCCCTCCTACGCCAACAGGGAATACGAAAGTTGTGTACCTATGCTATTTTGCCGACCGAACGAAAATAGACAGAAGTTGATTATTCCGTTCGCTTACTGAGCCGTGATGGCTCGTTCAGTCGCCATCTATTGTTTCACTCAAAGGTTGGGAAGTGATTGTACTAAAAGCGTTTGTTTACTTTACTACGGGTTTTTGTAAATCAAGGTTTAGGTTGGGCGCGTTGATAGACAAATTGCTATTGTCAATATTGTTGTTTGGAATTAGGAAAATCTGGGAATGTTTGTGGATTTTTTTTAAAGTAAGTAAATGTTTTTCAGTTTCTCTCTTCTGCTAGTAATCCACTGTGTACGCATCATCATCGCTGTCGTCAACTGAAGTAGAGCTCTGGGCAATTGAATTATCGTTATGATGAATCTAGTAATTGTGTCATTAGATGTATTTTTGAAGCTATCGCATGAATGTTCACGATTGCGAATACCTATTTTATTAAAACACAATGTAAAATGTTACATAGACTACTGATTATGATGTAACAAAATATGAAAATGATACAACTATCCGCATTATTCGTTTTATCCGGATAGTAAAACAAAATGATATGCGGATAATATAGGGTTCAACGGATAAGCGGATAATTTGGATATTCGGATATCCGGGTAGCATGCCCTACACGACTACAATACGATGCATTGTCGACTTCAAAAAAAAGTAGGTAGAACCTGTGCCATTGAAACCAGAATTCGGCAATGCTGTTTGGTATCAGAAACAGGTAAGGTGATTGTACTCCGGAAAAGCATCTAAGTAGGTAGGTTTAAATAATACCGGCAGAAGAATACCGCTTTTGCTGCAGCCGAGCCGCCTTGCCGTGCTAATTTGTAGAATCATAATATTAATGCACCGCCTCATAAGCATCGCTGACTAAACATAGTACGCCTATTACGTAATATAATATTCTCTAGGACATTGCTCGTTTTCACTAACACTATCGATACCTAAATTAATGCCTACTTAAGAGGCTGACAACAGGTAAACCGCTGTCACTGCCAGATTGCAAACAAAAGAAAGAGATGCGCGATCACAAGGTATGGCGTAAAAATGCAAATAAAATCGTATAAAATTAGATATTAATAAAAATTAATCTATCACCGGATGCAGTTTGGCATTTGCAATGTATACTTTTAATTATAATTATAACTGTTAACGAAGGGATAAACTGCTTTTAAAAATAATTCGAGTTGTCTTTGAAGATTTTTTTGATGTTTTAAATTATGTTTTGAGTTCCATCACCATATGCACAAAAGACTTGAAAATATCATACTGTTTTTGTTTTGGAAAAAATATTTACGGTTTAAGAGATATTGCTTTAAAAAACCACATTTTTGACCATTTTTTTCAATAAATCTCCGCCTTAAACTGTTTTCACTGTATTTCCAACGCTCGGCTCAACACCGAAAGTTGAAAATCTAACAACGCACTTTTATTTAGGCACTAGCTTTTGCCCGCGGCTTCGCCCGCATGGATGTCGGAAAATGTCCCACGGTAACGTACTACCGGGATTAAAAGGAAACGAAGCGATCGCATACCTCATAGCCGAGGAAAAGGTCATTGACTCCTAGCGCTGCGCCCGCCGCCGTCGACCATAATTATTTTGTTACGCGTAATTTTGAAGCTGTGATATCTTTTAAAGTATTAATTTAAATGATATGATGTAACGGCATATTTTAATCTTAATTAAATGTTCAATTTAAATAAAATCTTTAATTAGATAAAGATTAATATAATAACGGTTAAACTTAAAAAAAAAACTTCGGAAATAACAATTACATTTTTATCAAATTCTGAAAGATAAAAATGGTTACTGTGGATCATCCTTAGAAGATAGACATATGCTATCGCGGAGTTTTTTGGTAAGATTTTTAAGACGTCCAATCCTGTACAACATACATTTTATGTATCTCGTACGGTTTACGCGGCGCACGGCAGTAAAGCTCAAAATCGGCATGATTTTTCCGATATTTTCAACAATAATCGTCATATTTCAGTGAATTTACACAAAACTTTAATTATATACACTTAAACTTTCCTCATGAATCACTTCGTCCATTGGTGAAAACCGTTTGAAAATCCGTTCTGCAGTTTTTGAGTTTATCGCGTTCAGACAAACAGACGTGGAGGTAGTTTGTTTTATAATATGTAAGGATTCATTTTGGTGTCGCCTAGTGTGAGTGAAAACGGACATATGTGTATATGAAAACATGTCAGTGAAACAAATTCATAGCGATTTTATCAGATCATGACCCAATTTGTGGTCCATAAATATGTCAATCTAAAAGTGCCTGTACATACTACAAGTTTATAATTTGATAGAGCCCGATATAATTCGACACGTGTCGGGTCTGTTAGGTCACTAATCATTGTGTCGTTGTGTGTTGATAATGTATTAGGTACTTCCATTAGTACTATTAGTATTCGTTAATTAGGTTAAACCTGTGGTATTGATAGGTACTTTAGATTCATTGATGGTGCGTTCAATTTGGTTTTTTTCCGCCCATTGTGTCACCCTATGTAAAATTTCTACATTTAAATTTCTAATTGGTGTGGTGTACATAATAAGGAGTATTCTATTTTATTCTAGGGGCTCGTGGCTCGTGGCTAAATGTTAACTGGCGCGTGGGTCGATGGGTGGTTAAGCTACGCTTGCTGCGGTTGGTTCGTGGATGGGTAACCGTCCATCATATATCGAGACCTGCCACGGAAAGCACGTTAAACCGTTGGTCCGGACTGTCATTCGTAAATCTTTGACAGTCGTTACGGGTAGTCAGCAGCCTTAAAGTCTGACAATCAGTCTTACCAAGGGGTATTGCGTTACCCAGTAACTGGGTTGTATAGGTCAGAAAGGCAGTCGCTCCATGTAAAATACTGGAATTCAGCTGCATCCGGTTAGACTGGAAGTGGAACCCAACATAGTTTGGAAAAAGGCTAGGCAGATTGATTCTATTCTATTTGTCCAATGGGCGGTCGGCTACCACCAGTGTTACCAATGGGTTACTGTTTAACCCAGTAACTGGGTTCCGCTCTGTGTGGAATACTGTTATTTAGCTGCATCTGGTTAGAGTGAATCAAACTGGAAATTGACCTTTTTTTTTTGTGTTGTTGCTGTGGTGGAAAGTCCTCATGGATGTCCTCCGCCCTAGGGTGGGCGGAGGGGTCTGTCAGACTCTTATTGACTAAAAACCACCCCAGTTTTCCCTTCCTACACTTGCACCGGGGATCTTAGGAGCTAGTATTACTTCCGTGATCCTCGGCTAGTGCCGGCCCGCCCCAGCGGGCCAGCTCAAGTCTGGGAGGGGGGGGGGGGGTGCGGTGTTGGACAACCCCCGCGACGTCTGAAAGGGGCGCGCGTGGAACACTACGCGCCGCCACCTCGGGTTCGATGTGATAGGGGGCGGCGGACGTCCCCGAGTTCGCCGTCCCTGGACCCATTTAGGGGGGGCCGGAAGAGGGCATTGTCTGCCCTCTGCCGACGCCCATTGCACCTGCTGCGGGCCGGGATAAGCGGACGAGATCTCCCGCTCCTTTTCCGCAGTGTCCTTCTGCGACACGACTGTTTCGCAGAAAGATACCACCGCATCCCAGGACTCCTCGCTGCCGGCCATCGTCTCAACTCGACTGGAAACCCAACATAGTTGTGAATAGGCTAGTAGGATGATGAGCAGTCAGCTGTTATATCGACCCGCTGTCTGGCTTATCTATTAACAACTCAGAGATGCTTGGGCTAATATTTTCGTATAACTTGTGCCGACCCATCCCAGGCGAAGAGGAATGAAAAACAAGAATCTAAGATAGGCAGATAGGATATATCTTATCATGACTCAATAATTCAATAGTACCATCGTCACATTGATGACCTATATTAAATTCGATCGGTTTAAACCCATGATGTCATTCATCAGTTTAGTCTAGCCTTAATTGTAGATGGCTCCAAGTCAGTTATCAGATTCTGCTGAATTTCAATTGGTAGGTATACTAACATACAATTTAGAATCCCACCCATTCATCATTTGCTGGACATAGGTTTCCCCCAAAGGGGTTGGGGTTTGCCATAATCGCCACGCTTGGCAGGCGGGTTGGTGATCGCAGTATGGTGTTAAAATGCATAGAGAACGCTGCTGCCTATGTTCTAGTAAGTCCCTTAGTCGCCTTTTACGATAGCCATGGGAAGAAATAGGGTGGTGCTATTCTTTACGTCAATAGAATTGCCAAGCTTAAGTGGCAGTGGGCAGGGCACATTGCTCGCAGAACTGATGGCCGATGGGGCCAAAAGGTTCTGGAGTGGCGACCGCGTACCGGAAGACGTAGCGTTGGAAGGCCTCCTACAAGGTGTACCGATGACCTTGTGAAGGCCGCAGGTATCCGCTGGATGCGGGAAGAACAGAACCGGTCAAAGTGGCGGTGCTTGGGGAGGCCTATGTCCAGCAGTGAACGTCTATCGGTTGAAATGATGATGATGATGATCGTCCTTGTGGTTTATTGCTTCACCTACAAAACGTTCCCGTCTATAATGAGAACATCTAGCATTTTTCTTCCTATGATTTAATGGAAGATCTCTATTAAGCAGCGCATTCACGATCAAATATGAATGACGTTACACCATTAGTCATTGTAATATAACTCTTATCTCATTATTATAAAGTGCAAATTAGAATGATTGTCGTGAATTTTATAAAACTCTCGGCATTCATTCTAATTTATACCTTACCTAACCGAGACAAGAGTTACATTGCAATGATTACTAATGGTTTACCTCGATCATGAATGTCCTACCTTACTGAAATTCCAAGCTAATTTCAGACGTGAGGCAGTACTATTTTCATTGCCGTTTGCAGATCTACGACTATTATTGGCTCTAGCTGTAAAAGTATGTTTGAATAGCCAAAATAACGGCAAGTAATTATACTCGACGTGTTTGACTTGTTAGGCTAGGTCGTTAGTGCCCAAAACTTGATTATTTTAAGGTGTCCTAGCTATGTGTCGTACATTTATGTTGATCTTTTGGCTATGAATAGAATATAAACGGCCTCTTTGATTACCGTGAAATTGAGGGAACGAAAATAAACGTCCAGTGTTTTGAATTTCATAAAATGTATACTAGAAAACTCTTAGAATTTAAAAGCAGCTAGGGTCTTCTATTAGATACCTTTTAATTTCAGAAAAAAATGTTAGTGTGCATAGACAACTTGAGAGACAGACGCGACGCGATTCTGGTAGAATTTTAAAATTTTCTTGGAATTTTCCTAGAAATTGTTCTACTAGCGTCTGCGGGAGAGCCTTTACATCAGAAGGTAGGTATACAATAGTGTGCCAATACATATCTGACAGACAATGGCGTGAATCGTGATATTGTGACGAGGTGAGAATTCACTTCAGTGTGAAATAACGGAATTGAAATGGTGACAGTATTATCGGAATTTCACATCTTGGTGGGTCTGGGTATAGCCGGGTCGAAGGTCGCGGAAATGTGAAAGCTCAACGCCTATACAACTTTTGAAACCTTAAAAATTACATACGTATCTACCTTACAAGTTTGTTAACACCTTAAATGGTTTTTTACCTTAAGAGAGGCCAACCCGACATACTTTTCATACAAACGCTCGTACGTGATTATGGTAATGGTGATAACACATCTTTCTTTGAAATTTTTGTACCAATAGGTATCTTGTGCACTATATCTAGGTTTCTATGCATGCAAAAAATAAAAATATTGTAAAACAAATTCAGTATAAGCCTGCAAAAATCTGCTTTTTTGCACAAATTTTACCTGCACTTTGGCCATTCATAATGTACTCATAAATTGTAAATGTTAAGAAAACATTACGATAGAAACCTTGCAAATGTAATGGAGATTCTAAATGACCAACATTTATTTCACAAACTTGTAAGGCTTATTCAAAACACGTATTTCCTGGAAAAAGTTCCGCACATTATTTTTCGTTCAATGTTATCGCGTTCTCACTCGTTTGTTAATAGTTTTCACTTGCGCTGGATGAAACAACAAACTTGTCGACCATACTCGCGTTGACGATAGACGGACAGGAAAGGGCCCTCTTAAATGCTACAAAGTTTCGCATTCTTCGGATTTTTTTATAGGGTTATAGGGTTTCGGACCTCCGAATGACTTGGCTTCCACCACTTCTCTCAATAGTAATTTTATTAATAAAAAGTCTATGTTTTGTAACGAGCATTGCATATCACGTTGATTAAACGTACCTATAAGCACGCGGATATTTCTCGATTTTGTGATTTAAGACCAATCTATACATACCTAGATATAATAAAATCGTAAACTTTCCGTTTGTGCGCGCATCACGTAAAAGCCTGGACTCATTGGATTATTATAGCTTTATTGTAAGTAACATTTTTAGCACTTATATGATCAATATTGGCCTACAGAATCAAAAGATATTATTTTTTTAAATTTAGTTAGAAACCTCATAGCGCCATATTGTTTTTAACCATTAACATAATAAAAAGGTTTGCATGAATTCAAGAAAATATTTCAATCATTAGTATAATCCCTGTAATAGGATGTGGATGTAATATGGCTCACAGAAAGTTTATAACCTGGATTTAACACAGGATACTTTTGATCCCTAGTACGTTGCCTGCATACAAGACGGTATTATTCTTTGTTAACTATGTCAGTTTCCATGTCATTCTCTTTCAGAGAATTTATCTCATTGTCCATAGCCTCAACCTGAGACCTCAACCCTCTTGTCTTTTTCAGTACTGTGCATGGCTTCTCGATATGAAGATGGTTCTGGAACAGCAATGACTTTGATTTATAAATTGTTCAAAATTAAATCTTTCTGGAGGTCTAATTTGACTAAACTTTTCAACAGTTTGACGATCTTCTTCTTGTCGTTTTTCTTTATTGCAATCAGCTTGTTCACGACACGACACGTTGTGCACAATTTCTGAGCAGTAATCCTAACCTAAAAACACTAGGCTTGCATGAATTAACGATAGTATTTCAATCATTAGTATTATGCTTCTAATAGGATTTGGATGAAATTTGGCACACAGATAGTTTATAACTGGATTAACACATAGGATACTTTTCATCCCGGTACCTAGTACGATTCCGTGGGTTATTTTCCAACCTCCACGCGAGCGAAGCCGCTGGCAAAAGCTAGTAGATAACTCCAGATTTCCTCACGATATTTTCCTCCACGCTTAGTCATTGATCTAAGATTAACTTAGTAACCGTTCGACAACACGTCAGCGACATTCACACGGTTGACACAGCATTTCCCTTGTGCTCAAACTCAACGATTTCCAACCACATTATACAACTCTATTCACGGTTGGGCGACGATCCATTATAGTCCATTTACTATAAATACCCGTTTTTTATTTACATGTACTTATATTGAATTAAACAGCCCGGATGTTGGGGCCGTTTCCCTAAATTACATCTCCATTACGGACGAACTTGCGACTCATTGTCAAATTCTGAGTGAAAACATTGTGTTATAAATTTATAATAATAAACTTTTGGTTATTATTGTGTCAAGGTAGATCTGGTTGCCTTGTTAGGCTGCTAAGTGTGATGGAGGATTTGTTCGAATTTTGTTCTGTGTTTGAATAAATTGTGGTCTTAATTTTCTTCGTTGCTTAGGTAATTATTTAGGCTCTTTTTATACACGGTTTAGATCGTAACTAAAACGTTAACCATGGATTCAGTACGTGTTCACCGTGAAGGTATACGATAATGAAAGTTCTGTGAAAAAGTAAGAGTAGATAGGAGAAGGCAACACAATTGTTTGGATCTAATTAATTACTAATTGTTCAAGCGATTTTTCAGTAACCATTTATTCCTTGCTGAAGTTGTAAGTATTGTGTTAAATCGCTTTGTTACAGTTAAAAATAGCAATGAAAAGTTAACTTTTGTGAATGAACACAAAAATAACCTGAACTTGTTGCTTCAAGTTGACGTTTACAACTTAAAACAAAAGAGAACAGATGGTACGTTCAACATTTTCATTCATTCTTTGTACGTTCACACGTGAAACTATGTTAGTTATACAAAGTTTCTTTGAAGTAAAGTTAATGGTCACGTTTCATTCATGACTATAGGCAAATTAACGACCTTATTTAAGGCGGAGATTTCATGAAAATGGTCAAAAAGTAGTTTTTTTAAAGCAGTGTATCTCTTAAACCGTAAATATTTTTTCCAAAACAAAAACAATATGATATTTTCAAGTACTTTGTGCATACGGTGATGGAACTCAAAACATAGGTAATTAAACATAATTTAATACATCAAAAAAATCTTCAAAGACCACTCTTAATTATTTTTAAAAGAAGTTTATCCCTTCGTTTACAGTTAGATATAATTATAATTAAAAGTATACCATAAAATTGCAAATGCCAAACTGCATCCGGTGATGGATGAATTTTTATTAATTAGTAAATATCTAATTTTATACGATTTTATTTGTATTTTTACGCCATACGTTGTGTCATCGCGAATCTCTTTCTTTTGTATGCAATCTGAGAGTGACAGCGGTTTACCTGTTGTCAGCCCCCCTTGTTAGCCAGTTACGTAATAGCTTTTACAGAACCTCGGCTTAGGGCGTCACTGGGGGAGGACCGCAAGATGGGACAGGCTGGATCAGATCTGGATGATTTTTATTAGCGGGGGAATTTAAAGCTATGGTGCACTCAGATGCGGCTCGGGCTGGCAATTCGTCGAGCAAGGGTCGGGGGGACAATTACATCGGGGTCTTCGCGTGGGACCTCGGCAGCGGCGAGGTTGGAATGTCGGTTTGTATATTCTGTGCACTGAACTGGTGGCCCTACTGCTTTCCTGGAAGAGAGAAATGGGGTAATCGGGGTCGGACGTAATTAGCTACTTTTAATTCCCATTTTATAGGAGTGACACAAGATATTTTTTCTCTAGGTCAATTATTACTTTTGTTATAAAAGAAATAAGAATTGAGACTTACGCTATTTAGTTTCGTGTTCGAACGCGATAAAACAGCGCACACGATATTCAACTTTATTACTGATGTATTAGCGTTTAGCACATAACGGAGTGGCGGGGAGCGAGGGGCGGAGTTTGAGTTGGAAATTTGATTTAGACTGCCTGCTCATAAGTCGTTGACACCAAAAAATATTGTTTTTTTTTTGTGTTATCGTATTAGTTATCGATACCCATCACGTGCCGTGTACAGTGTGCTGCCGGACGTAAAGAATAGCACCATCCTATTGTTTCCCGTGGGTGACGTAAAAGGCGTCTAAGGGACTTACTAGAGAATGGACAGCAGCGTTCTCTATGTATTTTAACACCATACTGCGATCACCAACTCGCCTGCCAAGAGTGGCGATTACGGCAACCCCCTCCCCCCTTTGGGGGAGGCCTATATCCAGCAGTGGACGTCTTTCGGCTGCAATGATGATGATGGTTACCCATCACGTCTGCGGAGTATCGCTAGCTAATTTATTTGACCCTATATATATCCTACCGTTTGCACGGAGACTTTAAACGGTAAACTTTTGGGTAACGTTATTAGAAAACCTTTGAACAACAATGTCTTTCCGATAGTTATTTGTCACGATGAAGGTAAGTTATACTTGGAGCTTTGGGATGAAGGCCGCTTGTAAGGAAACGGTTGATAGGAATCCGGTAGAGGAACTTATTGGAAATATTATGTAGAGGGTTCAGGAATTGAATGGGTAATAAGGAGTATAAACATATTTTATTGACGAGCTCCATAAAGTCAAAGTCAAAGTCAAATTATTTATTTCAAATAGGCACACAGAAGGCACTTTTGAATGTGAAAACTTACAAAAAAATTGAATTGATTCTAGTCGCCCCTTTCAAAAGGTAGTTTCGTATGGAGAAGAATGTGCAAGAAACTCCACCGTTACTCTTTTTAAATGGTTTTACAATATTTTGTATAGGTACATTAAATATAATATGTAAAGACGATGCACCTAGAATAAAATTGTATAGTAACTTTATTACATATTAATGTAAAAAAACAAAACTGAAGCAATGACAGATACATCAATTATGTGATAGATACATGGTGCTCACATATTTACAACTATTGTAAAAAAGAGAGGTATCCTAAAAATCATTTTCAAGGTTTCGAATCGATTTTTCTATTTTCAATTGCGATTTCAGTACCCCAAGTGTAAGTTTGCAAGAGAGTAAACGTAACTATTTCGTTTGCGTTAAAATTTGACCGATAGATCATAATGCTATGACTTTATGGGTGAGAATAAAAATCTTAATGCAAACGCGCTAGTTACGTTTACTCACTTGCAAACTTACACTTGGGGTACTGATTGTCAGATTTAGCGCTAATTTTCACTGCAATCTAGCTTTTCTTCTCTTCTCTCAATAATACTTACGGTTACGTGTCTAAAATCCTACAAAAATATGGAAATCTTTAATTTCTTAACCTTTCCTACACTGGTCCAAAAATACGTTACCGAGAACATGAAAATAGTCGTCAAAACGAAGCCAATAAAATCCTGTACCTGTCGACACTTTGATTAATAATTATGTAGAAATAACACGTATCCAATATTTATTACCTTTCGAAGAAAATATGTTTTCCTTCGTGATCTATTCATTACTTTCAAATCAATAGAAAAGCTATTAAAAGTATTTATGACTTCACGCTAGACTTCCATAGAATTAATAACAATTATGGCCGTAGACTATGGATGGACGGACAAGCAATCTATCTAGAATACTGTATAAGCTGTGTACTGTTAAACTGCTTTGAAAAAGTTTCTATAGAAAATGGTAGACGAACATTTTTAGGAAGACGAAGAAGAAGCACTCAACATTCAGCTTCGTAAAGGTCCGTGCAGACTGGTGCGATGACGCGGGCACGACAGGCAGCGCGACACTTTCCATTAAGTTTTTAGGGTTCCGTACCCAAAGAACAAAACGGGAACCCTATTACTAAGGCACCGCCGTCTGTCGGTCTGTCTATCCGTCTGTCACCAGGCTGTGTCTCATGAACCGTGATAGTTAGACAGTTGAAATTTTCACAGATGATGTATTTCTGTTGCCGCTATAACAATAAATACTAAAAAACAGAACAAAATAAATATTTAAGGAGGCTCCCATACAACAAACGTATCTTTTGTTTGTCGTTTATATAGATAATGGTACGGAACCCGGTTATTTTTATAGAAATTGTGCTACTAGTGTCGCGTCGCGTCGTCTGTTTGCGGCCCGCCTTAATTTTTTGAACTTGCCAGCGCACAGTGGTCCCGTTAGTAGGTCATAGGCTTCCAATGGCAATGACTGAGCTAAGCCATTATATCTGGTTCAGTTACCCACTAGTTGTCATACTACCTGAGGGTATAAAATGTTTTGCAATCTATTGTTCGCAACATTCCTTTTTTGGCATCGAAAGTAAACACATGTAATTAGTCATCAACCATGTTATCACCAAGCGCTAATTACCCTAAGACGCGACGCGTGTTTTCAAGATCGAACTTGTTTGTGACCTGTTATTTTGCAATGGACATTCAAGTTACAGGTATGTATTATTAATTTACTTTACTATTTTGCATTTTTATTACACCATTTTTTTTTAAATAGAGTGCTACGCCGCAGCATTTCTTGCGTATTTATTTCTGTATTTTTTTTTATATTGAAGCTTTTACTTATGTTTGTATCTACTTGTGCCATTGAATTAGGTATAAAAATGTCGCTTAAAATCTCTACTACTAGAATTTAAAAAAAGTACTTGCGGCATGCTGCATCTGTAAGGTGCAGCCAGGGTCTACGCCGAGCGGCTGGGCGCGTAGCACTTGCTACGAAATATGTATTGTTTTTGATCCGCATTTAACTGTTTGTTGTTTTGTTTTAGGTACTAGTTCTATGTTCTATGTTAGAGGGTTTGGTTTCCGCACTTAGTCCTTCATGTGGACCATTGTGCGTGGGCCATGGCGGCCGTCATTGGTTTATTCCAACCAGCCCACCTCCCTCCAGAAGCTTATTAGATCTTCTGGTCTGCGTAGAATATCTGTGAAAGATCTGGGTGACCCGAGGGTTTCTGTTCTTATCTGGCTGACGCCTGTGCAGTCAAAGAGCACATGTGCAACGGTTTCATCAGCCTCCATGCAAGCCCTGCACAGAGGGCTGTCCGTTATGCCTATATTGTGGAAGTGTTTGTTTAGTGAGCAGTGTCCCGTGATGGTCCCCGTCACCAAGCGCAGGCCGTTCCTGTCCAGGCGTAGCAAACGCCTGGCTAGTCTGCCATCTAAGGATGGCATGGCTTCCCTGGACTGCCTGCAGCCCGGTGTCGAGGTCCACCAGTTCTCCGCTTGTGTGTGGGTGAACTCCTGTAGCCACCTGCGTATTTGGTTAAAGGGGATGGGTACAATAGGCTCGGGCCCACAGACTGACGCGCTGGATGCTCTCCTAGCTAGTTCGTCAGCTGCGTCGTTACCCAGAGATCCGCTGTGTCCTTTTATCCATTGCAGTGTCACTGCGTTACGGTGGCACACTGTCACCCGCTCCAGTGCATTGTGACATTCTAGTGTTAGTCTGGATGTAATATATTTTTTCTCTAGGGATTGCAGAACTGAGGCACTGTCGGACAGTATACGTATACGGGTGTCCGTAACTTTCCTGGCTTCTATGGCGTAAGCCGCTTGTATAATGCCCACGCATTCCGCCTGGTAGACGGTGTTGAACATTCCAAGCGGGCTGGATATATTTATGTTAAAATCGTGTGAAAAGACTCCGACTCCGGTTCCGGAGTTGGTCTTTGATCCGTCGGTGTATACTCTCATCTCTCTTGGGCCTGAGTGGTCACACCGTTCTTCCGTGAGTGTAACGCTGTAATGCTTCTGAAAGAAGTGTAGTTTCGGGGCTTTGTCGCAGGGTGATGCCATCATCGGTTGTCGTTTGATTGCATCTTCCCTTATGCGTGTGTGTTTGACCCTAGAGTCTTTGCTCAGGGTTCCCGATAGGTGGAGCCTGAAGGCGGCCAAGGCTGCCTCCTCCCGCACGATGAGGTGTAGGGGTGGCAGTCCTAGCATTACCTGTAAAGCGGCAGTTGGTGCAGTCCTCATACTGCCAGTTATTGCTACACAAGCAAACCGCTGCAGTTTTTCGAGGTCTTTTTGGGCTGTGCTCAGGTCCGTCCTGGGCCACCAGACCAGTGAGCCATATGTGATAATTGGTCGGATGACTGTGGTGTATAGCCAGTGGGTGACCTTGGGGCTGATGCCCCAATTCCTTCCGAGCAGTCGTTTGCACTGCCACAAGGATACACTGGCTTTTGTGGTAATGTAGTTGGTATGTTTTGCCCAGTTCAGCTGTTTGTCCAAATAGATGCCCAGGTATTTGGTTTCGGTTGATAGGCTTAGGGTAGTTCCAAAGAGTCGTGGCAGTTGTAGTGTCGCCAGCTTCCTCTTTTTTGTGAAGAGAATCAGTTCGGTTTTTGTCGGATTTACTGACAATTGGTGTTTGTTGCACCAGTCTTCTACTATTTTCAAAGCCTGGCGCATTAGGTTACATAAGGTGTTTTCGTGGGTGCCATTTATTATTATGGTTATGTCGTCGGCGTAGCCTACGGTGAAATAACCTTTGTCATTGAGTGTTTTAATGAGGCTGTCTACAACCAGGTTCCATAGAAGTGGCGAGAGGACGCCCCCTTGCGGGCAGCCCTTCGCCACGATGGCCCTTGTGGTGTCATTTATCGTGACCTGTACAGCTCTCATTTTGAGCATATTGGTGATCCAGCCGCTCAGGGTCGAGTCTATGTTGTGTCTGTCTAGGGCCATGTTAATGCTGTTAAACATGGTTTTGTCAAAGGCGCCCTCGATATCAATGAAGGCAGCCAGTGATGAACATTTGTGGTCCACTGCGCATTCAATCTTAGAAACCACGCTGTGTAGCGCGGATTCTGTTGATTTGCCTGTGGAGTACGCATGCTGTTGTTTATGGAGTGGTTTTCTCCGAAGAGGTCCGTCTCGAATGTGTCTATCACAGAGTCTCTCCAGGGTTTTCAGTAGGAAGGATGTAAGGCTAATAGGCCTATAAGCCTTGGGTTGTGTGTAGTCGATTTTGCCAGGTTTGGGTATGAAGATGACTTTCACTTCGCGCCATGCTAGTGGTATGTGTCTAAGTGCTATGCACGCTCGATAGATCTCCACCAGCCACGGTGTCAGGTGATCTATCCCCCATTGTAGCAGGGCTGGAAAGATGCCATCCAGTCCTGCTGACTTAAAAGGCTGAAACGTGTTGATAGCCCACTTTATACGGTCTTCTGTTGCTATATTATGGGCTCTTGACCAGTCTCGATCCGTTGGGGTCCATTCTGGCACAACCTCCCACGTCCTGTCTTCCAGGAGTTTGCAGTCCGGGAAGTGAGTCTCAAGAAGGACCTTGCTGGTTTCATGGTCAGTTGTTGTATATGAGTTGTCGGGTTTTTTCAGCGCGCCAAGAGTTCGGTCCTGGTCGGTTGATAGGATCTTCCTAACCCTTGCGGCTTCATTATTTGTCTCTATGGATTCACAGAACTTCCGCCAAGCTGTTCGCCTGGCAGTCCTGATCTGTTTTCTGTACAGATATTGAGTTTCTTTGTATAGCTCCCAGTCGTCCGGAAGTCTGGTGTTCTTAGCTCTGTTGAATTGCTTACGAAGTGCATCTCTGAGTTTACTAAGTTCGGCGTTCCACCAGGGGTTTCTCTCAGCCTTGGTTTGTGGCACCCTTAGTCTGCAGCATGCATGGTAGGCTTCGGTTATGTATTCTGATAACTTTGTGACAGTGTATTCTAGTTGTGTAGGGTCTGTTAAGTTTGTCAGTGTTAAGTGCCTAGCTAATAGCGAAGCTAGGAGACGCTTATATCCTGGCACATTGGTGCGCCGAGGATTTCGTCCCGGTATGGGCTTTCTGATGTTGGTTGTTAGTGTGAATCGGATTCTTCTATGGTCTGAGCATGAAGGCTCGTCCGACACGTGCCAGTTTGTGATACTGTTTGTCGCGTTTTCTGTAGCAAGCGTTAGGTCTATGATCGTTTGTCCCCGGACTGTGACCCAAGTGGGTTCCGAGCCGCGGTTTACGATGTAAAGGTTAGTTGAGAATAAATAGGTGGATAGTACCTCTCCTCTGGAGTTCGGTGTGTCGCTGCCCCAGAGCGGGTGGTGGGCGTTCGAGTCAGTGCAGATGATCAGGTCAAGGTTGGCTCGCTCACAGTGCTGCACTAGGTCGGTCATCTCTTTCGGCGGACAGTCGGTGTTCTCGCCTGGCATGTATACCGAGGCCAGTACAACGTCTGGGACATCGTCTTCTGTCTGGAGTCTAACGGCTGTCAGATCTCTGGAACAGAATTGAGTGAGTGGTGCGATAGGGATATCTTTGGGTATGTAGGCGCAGGTTCTAGGTTTGTCTGGGCTGTGTGTGTTGAGGATTAGCTTACCTCCGATGTTACCGAGGCCGCATACTCTGTTGTTCCTGATCCACGGCTCTTGGATCAGTGCGATGGTCCGAGGCTTAACCTCCAGCGCCCTCCGCAAACTAGCCGTGGCGGTCTGGCTATGCTGGAGGTTGGTCTGTATTATGTAGAGGGGCGATGACGATGGTGGGGCGGAGTTAGTCGGAGACGGATCCATCGGACAATCCCTCCACCTCCTCCACCCTGTGCCGTTCGTCGTGTCGAGCTCCCGGAGACGAGGCCAACAGAAGCTCGCTCCACCCAGGTGATGCGGCCGGTGTGTCGTCCTCTACATCAGCCATTGCCGCTCGGGCCATGACCTCCTCCAGTTTGTCAATGTCCGTGTCACTCGTCTTTGTCGTCGTCGATTGCGTCGTGGTCGGGTCCGTGATGTCGGTCGGGGTGTCAGTGGGTTGGGTCGATGTGTCAGAGGGTTGGGCCGAGGGCCAGAAGCGCACGTATATCGACCCGAGCAGGTACGATATCCGACGCTCCCGGGCCAGGACCCTTTCGACTTCCTCCGGTGGCACACCCAGGGTCAGATAAGTCCCGTAGTTGTCACCACCGACGGTAGTAGCCCTGTATAGCGACCACCTGGCTATGTCATACCAGGTATTCTGACGTATCAGAATACTTTGGAGCCAGGCTATGTCACCTTTGTAACGTGGGACGAAGAGTGAAGCTCGGACACGGGTAGGTACGTCGGACTGTCTCATCACCGTCAGCGTGAGGTCGGTGTCTGTAAGTTTAATCTTCGGTACGTTCTGTGTTAACCAGGTCAGGGCGTTGTCATCCTCACACCACAGCTGCACGGTGCCCTCCGCTACCCGTGGGTATCCGCGGAAGGCCGGCAGCAGTGTCGTCGAGTCCGTGTCCAACATCAAGTTTTCCAGGTCTGTCTTGATCTGTGTGGCCTCTTCCTTGGTCAGGTCTCTGGAGGGAGGAGGGAAGCAGATTGCTACGGCCAGCCGCGCAGGTATGTCCTTCGTGGCCCGCGCGTAGGTCCTCTGCACCCCCTGAGCGGAGTGGACCCTCACACGCTTGGCGTCCCCCTGAAGCGTGCTCGGTGAGGCCGAATCATCAGGGCGCTCCCTCTTCGCCGGCCCTGTACCACTCGGTCCAGGCTGCGGGTCGGAGGTGCCTGGCGCAGTAGTCTTTGCTTTAGTTAGGTACTAGTATTGAGTGTTCTTTTAAAAGAATGCTTGTACTAGATACTTGGCTGTCTATGAAGGACAGCAATTCCGAACTGCAACGGTGGCGTCGAGTTTTTCAAGCCCTGATACAGTTACTGCCTGACGTTGAGAATTTGGTTGCTGATGACTTAGAAAAAAGAGTTGCTAATCTTTGTACTAGATTTGTAGCTATTTGGAAGCAAGTCTCTCGCAATCAATCTCGCATGGTATCTAAGTACGGAGACTGGCTGAACGAAATTGAAGTTTGCGTTCTGTCAAATTGTGCAGCAGCAGGGAGCCATGACACTCAACGGCCAGCAGCAGAGGCTTCGACGAGCACTCAACAGCATCAGCACAGGAAGGACTTCGAAGAGTGTAGCAAGAGATCAAAACGCCGCAGGCTTGCAGAGTTAAGTAAAGTAGACAGTTCCGCGATCAATTATTTGTTGGATGATTCAAGTCAATCTGACGCCGCTTACGCTTCTTTAAATTTCAACACTGATGAAGTCTTGTCTCTCATAACTGAGACTAAACTGACTAAACATCAGTATCTTATGATGAAAGAGTTCATTAATGCAAAATCACCGAATGCATTACCATCTTATCCAAAAGTGTTGGAAGCTAAGAAGCGGTGTTATCCATCGCAAGAGTTTATCACGGAATCATCGGCTGAAGTAGAATTACAATCATTGTTACACCATACTGCATGCAATAATATTGACCTTAATAAAGAATTTTTTTTAATTGGAAAATGGGGTTTCGATGGGAGTACGGGGCACAGCGAATATAAACAGCGTTTTGGTGATTCTGGTATCGAGGATGATGGCAGTATGTTTCTTACTTCATATTGTCCTCTCCAATTAGTTTGTAAGTCAAATACTTCCGACCCAGACCAAATAGTTTGGAAAAACCCGCGCCCTTCCTCCACCAGGTATTGTAGGCCTATTCGATTCCAATTTGCCAAAGAATCGAAAGACCTTTCCGTACAAGAAGAAGCTTATTTCAAGACTAAAATTGACAGTTTACAGCCATCATCTTTCACTCACAATGGATGTGAAATAAAGGTGCGGCATTCTTTACAATTAACCATGGTTGATGGTAAAGTGTGCAGTGCTCTGAGTGATACATCTTGTAGTAGGTGCTATATTTGTGGTTTAACTCCAAAAGACATGAATGATATAGATAAATCATGTAGCAAAACTGTAGACAGTAGTAAATATCAATTTGGACTATCTCCTCTTCACTCGCATATCCGATTCTTTGAATATTTTATTCACGTTACCTATAGATTAGATTTCAAAAAATGGCAGGCGCGTTCTTCAGACGATAAAGCTCTTCTTGCACAGAAAAAACAACATGTCCAGCAACAGTTTAGGCAACGACTTGGTCTAATAGTCGACAAACCGCGAAGTGGAGGAAGTGGCACATCCAACGATGGAAACACTGCCAGAAGGTTTTTTTTCTAATTCAGCTATTTCAGCGGAAATTACTGGATTAGACAAAGACCTTATTGATAGATGTCATAATCTGCTGCAGTGTCTTTCGTCGGGATACAAAATTAATAACGTGGCTTTTAAAGAGTATGCTCTAGACACAGCACGTAAGCTTGTTGCTACCTATCCATGGTACAACCTGCCCTCGTCTGTACATAAGGTCCTCATTCATGGTTCGGAAGTAATTGACCACGCATTATTGTCAATAGGTGAGCTTTCGGAAGAGGCCGCCGAATCTTGCAATAAGTTAGTTAAACAGTTTAGGCGTGACAACACGAGGAAAATGTCCCGGGTTGTCACAAACACCGACTTGATACATAGACTTCTTCTTAATTCGGATCCTTATATTTCTGGTTTGAGAAGGTTACCACGGAAGAAGAAGTCTATTCTATCTAAAGAGGTGTTGAATTTGTTGTCGGTATAGAATAAAATGTATATAGTTATATAATAAACACTAGATTTACATTATTTTAGATACAGCTCCTATTATGTAACTATTAACATGTAAATAATATATTTTTTGTCCATTTCTGTATTTGTAGTTAGGTAATAATTAGGTATTTACTTTATTTTTATTATAAAAATGTATATATTTAAGTTTATTAGTTAATAAGTTCCAATTCCTTTATTGTATTTTAGTAAGTATTTCGTCAAGTACAATAAATGCATTATTTATTCTAATAAAATAAGTTTTTTAACATTAATTCGGTTTTTTCATTTTATTATAACATGAAGTATTACAAAAAAGCATAATGATAATATTTAGTATTGATAACGACAATCATTACCTTCGCGAAACCCTATGACCGCCTCTCTTAGGGCGCGGAACCACTGTGCAGCGTGTCGGCTTTCGACTTTTAAAGTAGATAAAAACTTCTGGTAATACAAAATCTTTTGACTGCTACAAGACTATGATGAGGACCAGTTCAACTGCTGTGCAGGTATATTTCTACTTACCAAGCTAAAATTGGTTGAATTCTCTAGTAGATAAATAGATAAACCATTTACTTGTTTCATAAAAAAGAAATAGCACAACTGCACAACACATAAATATTCACAATATTAAAAGATAACAAATTAAGTAGGTACATGAATATAAAGAACGGACGGTGTTGTAGTATATCACCAATCAGTTTGCTCAACCGAGCAAGCTGAATACTTGACTTTCGAGGGCCTACATTATCCTGCACTGGACTGGAATGTCTGGCCCAGATCCAGCGGTGGACATTACGCGCCTGATATAATGATTTTGATGATAATCTGCTCAGAGACAATGTTTCATCAAACTGTTAGTAAATAATTATATTATCTAGTCAAATATGAACGGTAGTAATTTAGTTAAAAAAACTTGAATTACAATTATTACAGTAATGAGGTGTGCTCGATTAGAGCGATACAGATGGAATGGCTTAGGCTTACGAAATACGAACGATTGGTACAGACGGCGCACATCAAACTGCCAAACACACAACACAACACAACCACACACACAACACCGCGCAGCACAATCTGTCAATTTTTTTAAAAAGATTTTCAACTTTATCGTTAAAGCATAAGATTGAGAAAGGTTGATTGGGAAAATTTGACAGTTTCGGGTAGCTTGACCTGCTGGCAGCTGTACATATTTTATAAACAAATGTTAACCTAAACAATGACAGCATATTTCTGGAATGGACCACCAGGCTAGTTCAGATGGGAGTCGCAAGCCGATTTCCGGCCACTGCACCGTAGGCACGGGCCTGCGGACGGTACTCGACGTCCGATAAGGACCAGGCCCGGGTCGACGGCGCGGCGGCGGCGCATTGTGTTCCACGCGCGCCTCAAAGAGATGTCAGCACCAACTGACGGGGTCCGGTAGGACCAATGCCTGCCAGGGTTGCGAGTTTGTCCGAAAGGGATATCGTGGCCCTGGCACACAGGCAACGGAAGGAACACGGGTGGGTTTTAGTCAGTAAAAGTCTGACACGCCCTCCCACTGCACCCAGAGCGGGAGAAGTTATTTGATAATTTCCCACCCAAAAAAAGATAAACGTTAACTTAATTGTCAGAAAAAGGTGTCGAAAGAGACGTATAGCAATTGGAATCGGCGACATTCTATTTAATTAAATAATAATAAATACAAAGGGTTAAAAACGGTGTCGAGTGAGGTGTGACATTTACTACTGGGAACAGCTACCCGCGTATGCATTCATCAATGGACACTGAAGACAGAAGCGTGACCAATATCTATTGTATACAAACACCATCCTATATAAACAAACACGTCGCCGATCAAACACATGCTTATAATCGTCCATCGTTGAATATGACATCCTTGTGTTGACACAGTTCTGTTTACTAAAGGGAAGTCTACACTTTAATCTTCATTCATCAATACAAATTGAGCCACTCATAGAAAAGTGGCCCCCTGCGACGTTTATCCCTCATCCCTCGGGCTATAAGCCAATATATGCAGTAAAAGTTGATTATTCGACATGATTTTTGACTAGCCCCTATGCGTTCAAGAAATTACATCAGCAAATATAATATTTTTATGATGAAATATTTTATGTTTACGCAGTTTCCGGAACAAATAAAAGAGGCTTTAGTTACGGTATTGGTAAGTCGTCTAGTTATTATGAAACTTTAACGTCCGTTTATTGATACTACGCCGCTGTTTTTGCCTAAAAAGTCAATGATCCTAAAGTTACTGAAAAACATTCTGTGGCATCTAAATATACAGTCTTTCAGATAACAGACAGTCAGGTAAAAAACATAAAAATAGTATCGCATATTGATTCCGATTGTTAGAGGTCTTTCAACTGCGCAATCAAAAGACTAGCCGAATGACATAACATGCTTGGATGGACTGCATACAAAGTGCTATAGCTTTCAATCCGTTAGATGTCTGGATGACAAACGAACCGTGTATGCGTCAAGCATTGCTAATGAGCAGCGCGTGCGGTGACGTCAGATGTGCGAAATATGCCATTCAGCGTTTATTTAAATGAAGGCGTTCACGGAAGCGTAGCGCAGGTGCAATGCCTGCAATATTACAATCTATTTCATAGAGGTGCGGTTATACTGTAAGGTAACCAGAGTAACCCGAGAGTATAAGTGGTGATATGTAGGTTTAGGTAGTAAGGTACACCTCTGCCTAACCCTTTGGGGAAAACAGGCATAATATTATTTTGTTATGTCTATGTAACCAGAATGTTGCTAAGCAATATTAGTCTTTCAATAAATAGAAAAAATGGACTGCCGATAGCAATGAAAACTTAAAACTTTGGAATAATAGAATATATGTAGTGACAAAAATTGAAAAGAGTATGCTTAGATGGTTTGGTCATGATGAGAGGATGAGTGAAAGGCGACTAACAAAAGGTATTTATGAGTGGAAACGCCGGGCCCCTCCCGGCGTTTCCACTCATAAATACCTTTTGTACACCCTAGGAGGACATAATAATATAGTGACCTAATTGGTGATGTTCTTCAGAAAGGTCAGGTGCGGCGTAGTACTCGCAACCGGCGTGCGTGTATGACCAGATGTATGAACGTAGGCGAAGCAAAAGGAGTATGTAAGAAGCGTAGCAGGTGGCGTTCTTTAGTTTCTGCCTACCTCCATGGGAAGAAGCCGTGAGTTTATGTATGTGTATGTAACACCCGGGCGTTTCCTCCCGCTTTATTCTGAATAGGAACCTCCCGAAACAACCGTGTCCGGTGAGGACCTGCGTCCTAAAGAAGTATTCACTTTAAAAAATTGGTAGCATTTACATTGGAAGTTTCTACAACGTTGTTCACATTTAGGCACTTGAGTAAGTATACTTATAATTATACTTCTACTTTATGTGCTTCTACAGTAAAAGTCGAAGTCGATTACAAAACATAACTTGATCTAACTTTCAATCTCACGTCAACTTCGCGAGACTATAAACGAATTGTCGCCGAGTTAAAATTTTAAGCGTGACTTACTCCTCCCTCGCAGGGGTCCATTAAATTTATTGGTTGTAAAACGAGCAGCTAATTTAGAGTTACGTTTTATTGTGTTAACTTAACTAAACTAGTTAAGTTACGTTATAGCGCCGCGGGTGTCCTCCACCGTTAAACGCATCACTTGAAAAGTAACTTTATTGACACAGCAGGAAGGACAAGGGAATACGACAAATATACATAAAAAGAACTGGCTATGTATGCTTTTTATTAGCCATATGTAATGCGTAATACAGCAGTGGGGTGTGTTTCTGTTTTTACGATCACTAAGGGGATGAAAAAAGGTATAGAACCATAGATGAATAATATTTGTATGGCACAAGTTTTTGGTTAGAAAAAATACTATTTAAGTTTTCGTCGTACATGTACGGCCAGGGGCTGCAGGCTCGACATAGATAGCGATCGCTTTACGACCGAATTCGGTCGCAAAGTCCTAATGGGGTCTCTAGACGGTCAAAATTGCTTCACAAGATTGTGATTTTTTCGTGCTTATCAAGCAATTTTGTCTGTCTAGAGACCTCATTAGGACTTTGCGACCGAATTAAGTCGTAAAGCGATCGCTATCTATATCGAGACTGGAAACCCAGCATAGCGTAAGAAACAAAGGTATTTTTAGAGGCATGCTTTTCATTCAACTTTATAAATACGAAAAAATGTCGGAAGAGTTTTCTTTTTAAGTAAAACTCCAGATTTGAAGTCGAATTCTTGTCGTGCTTGAATTTCAGTAGGTAAATGACTTTGTTTATAAGGAACAAATAATATAAAATAAAGGATCTCGTTTACAGTCGCTGAACAAGGAACAAAGGAAGTCGGAAATGTCATCGCTCATTTCTTTTCATTTGCACGTTTCTTCCTGTTACACACGGCTGCATTCACATATTGCTTGTAGGTCTCTTTACACAATGGCCTAGGTTGGACCATCGGGTACTTAGTATAAACAATTTTTCTTTCTTTCTTCTTTCTTTACTTCTGTCACATCATGTTACAAAGGAAACTCGACTAAATTATGTAAGTTGACAAAAAAGCAAGATAAATCTAAAGACTTAAGGATAAGAAAGCAGGTTTGTATGCTGTGTAACCAACTGCTCTATGTAGGTACTCAGGATAAAATATTCTATAATTAAGTTAGTTCAGGACACATCTTTCTGCAAAAACACAATCTTCGCAAGCTTTCATATTAAAACTAGGTACTATACTCCATAGGTTTAGGTAGTTAAATAAAGGTAAACAAATCATAAAAAGGGTTTTTATAGATTACACTTGGTCGTTTAAAAATACGTTGTAACTTATAATCAAAATGTTTTTTTTTATTATTACGAATGTTTCCTCATAAAGTACTGTATGTTAAACTTTATCATTTATTCTTAAACTACTCTTCGTAGATGGAATTGCTTGAGCACAATTATTTAGTTAGATTTATATATTACTTTAATATTTTGTAATCTGTCTATTGTAAAAAGCCCAAAAAGACAGGTTCTCTAAACTTCAACGAAATAAAACGTTGTTAAATTGAAGAGTACAACTGTGACATAGTATGCCAACTGAAGTGCCATTTATTACGTTTAGTCGGTTACTTGACAGCTCTGTGGTCACGTGGGTTTTTTTGTTTCCCCGTATTTAACTACCTAAACCAACGGAATATAGTGGTATGCATTTCCTAGTCTTCATTCTTTTAACTCATCATGATTGCGACTATGTAATCAATCTTAATTAAAATCGTTTATAATCTACTCACAATCAATGTCAAAAACTTGTCAATTGTAGAGTATTTTTGACAGATCGAGACTGAGCTTAGAATGCAAACGTTCTTAAAAATACGGGAATTTCCCTCAGAATGACAATGGCTTTTAGATTAATTGATCTATTTTTATTAAATATTATCTGTTATGTTGTCTGTGTGGTGCCGGACGTAAAGAATAGCACCTCCCTATTTCTTCCCATAGGTGTTGTAAAAGGCGACTAATGGCTGTTTTCACCATCGTTCCTTAAATTTAGGGAGGCACCTAAGAAGTTTTAAGTGTTAGTTTCGTTTTCACCATTGCATAACGGACACCTATGGTCCTAAGAGATCCCTTAATTATAGGGGTCCGATACTTGGCATCTTAGCGCTAAGTGACAGTTGATTTGTTGTTGAATGAGAGTATTTGAGACGAAATGGAAGATTTTATTTACAGTTTTAGAAGCTATCGAAACTGTGGACTTAGTTACGAATCAAAGTTTATTCAGACGGCCACATATTTATCTCGAAAGACCGAATTTTTTCACGAAATATGACGACGAGGACTTCTTCAAAAGATTTAGGTTAGATATATGTTATTTTTGTTAGAAAAAAATAGAACACTATTTAGAATATACAGATATGCAGGTATGATTTTTTTTATTACCTAATAACTACTCAGGTACTTAAAAAGTATTTACTTGTTTATTTTTATTTGTTTTTCAAATTTTGTGTTTATAATACAGGTAGGTACCTACCTACTTACCTAATACAGTGGTTATTATTAATATTACGACTCGCAATACCAATTTTTTATGTTTTTAATATTTTCAGGAATAACGTAACACCTACGATTAATCAGTTGTTCATGAAATCATGTTTATTTTATGTTTTCTTTGTATTTTGTCGCACTATTTTACATTAATCTACGTGATTTATCGATGGAATACAAAATCAGTCATTTAATCGATAAAGTACAATTTTCGGACTCCCTGATTTAAAAAAACTGTCACTTAGGTAAGTGGCCCTTACGTAGGACCCCTTTAATCTGGTGAAAACAAACTTAGGTAAGGGACTGATTTAAGGAGTCTCTTAGGTTAAGGAGGGGGTTGACGGAACGATGGTGAAAACGGCCATAAGGGACTTACTAGAGAATGGGCAGCAGCGTTCTCTATGCATTTTAACACCATACTGCGATCGCCAACCCGCCTGCCAAGCGTGGCGATTATGGCAAACCCCCCCTTTGGGGAGGCTTATGTCCAGCAGTGGACGTCTTACGGCTAAAATGATGAATGATGATGATGAAATATTATCTCATAACGTCTATATTAAACTAAAGCACAGTAACAATACCATGAAGTAGTTCATTGTGGGCTTGCTCTTCCAATTACTGACTGCATAATCAAGTCTTGCAAGTAGGTACTGGCAACTGATACGCATTGTGAGATTATTAACTATCACTTTATTGATTGTGATTTGGATTTATATTCACCTAGCTGCGCCCCGCAGTTTCACCCGCGTAATTCTCGATCTCGTGCGAATATTGGGATAAAAAGTAGCCTATGTCTTAGTCCAGGGTGTCAGCCACCTCCATTTTATCAAAGTTGGTCCAGCCGTTTGAGCGTGAAGAAGTAACAAACATACACACATACACGCACAAACTTCCGCCTTTACAATATTAGTGTGATTATATTATATTATATTATATTGTATTATATATTATATATAGTGTGATGCCAGTGTTTCTGGGCTTAAGCATTTGTTGGTGAAAAGTTCATTTACGGTAAAGTCATTGTTTGAGTCGATTTTTAGTTTGTATTAGCTGATCGTGGACTATTTATTTCCTAATTTATGTTACTTATAGGTATTTTGTACCGACCGTTTTGAAGTAAAACTTCTTGATGCACGCTTGACTCTTGACTTGGGGCGTAAGCTGGTGAATGCGTGACGAGAGCGTTACGAAAAAAGTGATCGGCCGAGGCGAACGGAAGTTGAGACGTAGATATAAGTTAGTGAAGATAGAAAGAGAGAGAGTTACGTTTCGTATATTACTGTAGGGACAAGAGAGAGAGGTGCGAGCACACATTTTCTTTCTCTCTTTCTCACATATATAAACATGTATATATATACATACTTTTAGATGGAGCTAAAGAAGTTTTACGTCTGTCGTGTGGTCTAAAGCACACTCGTATTATTTTTTTCGTTTTTATTTTTAGTATTTATTAATGGAAATTTGTCAATGGCCTTTAATTTCATAATGTATATAAACTAAGTTAGCTGTAAGTTTCCCGAATAGAATAAAATAAAATAGTAACAATATTCAATCGTGCAGCTTTATCCAGCTCGTGGGTAAGTAATAACAGCCGCACGGGTCGATCCATCAGTTTAAGCTACGATTGCCGGGGTTGGTCCGTGGATGGGTGATCATCTCTACATTTCCGAGACTCCTCCATGCCTCGGAAATCACGTTAAGCCGTTGGTCCTGGCTGTCATTTGTGGATCTTTAACTGTCGTTATGGGTCGTCAGAAGCCTGAAAGTTAGACAACCAGTCTTACCAAGGGGTATTGTATTACCCAGTTACTGGGTTGTGGAGGTCAGATAGGCAGTCACTCCATGTAAAATACTGGTATTCAGCTGCATCTGATTAGATTGAAAGCCGACCCCTACGAAGTTGGGAAAAGGCTAGGCAGATTGAGTAACAATATTATGATGTGGAATTTGCATTCGGTAATAGTTCTGAGGAAGTAATTCTTCATTATCGTTCAGAAGTCAGAATTGTTATGGCCGCCTTAGTAAAGGGTACTTTTGTAATAAATTAACTTTATGAAAGAAAATATTTAGTTTTATTTCTTGCAGTTGTAATTATAATAAACCTTGCAATTAACTACAGCTTGAAATTATAATAATTTTATTTTTTAGAAAGCAATAGAATAGCCAAATTTTTAAGACAACCATATACAAAAATATCATCGTTCATGAATTTTTATGCAATGCAATGATGAATCTGTCAAGTTAATTAATCACTATTAGGATTACAATAAATAAACTCCTACATAAGGTGTATTTATTCATACACGAAATCTCTTAAGGGGTCATTGTACTCATCATTATGAACAACTTTTGCTATGGGACCGAAGTTGAAATCGCGAAAAAAAAATCAGCTGTTCCCTACATTTTAACGAGTTATGCGAACATAATTTATGTAGGGAACAGCTGATTTTTTTTTCGCGATTTCAGGATTGGTCCCATAGTAAAAGTTGTTCATAATGATGAGTACAATGACCCCATAAGAGATATCGTGTATGAATAGATACACCTTATATATGTAATATCAACGCCATAAAAATAGGTTTGCTGCTATGTATTTCTGCTATTCAAAGAGCTATCTGAAAATAAGATATTTTTCGGAGCATCCGTAGCAACCTTGTAACCTCGTACGTAGTCTACGCTGTGGACCGCAATGCCACCGGTGACACACCGCCACCGCGCAGCGCTGCGGTGGCGTCAACAGTGGTTTCTCACTGGTGACGATGCTGGCGGAATACCAGCCTCGTGTATTTGGTAGGCAAGTCAATATACATTAGTTGTTACAATATACCTATGTGCTGCTATACAGGCTGACTTTAAAAACATGCGACAAAATTTAAGGGAGTGTTTTACCCATAAATATGAACAACTTTTACTATGTGACCAAATTAGGATTCGAAAAAAAAAAAGTCGACCTTCCTATAAAGGTTAACATAACCGATTGGACCATTTTGTATAAGATTTCGATTTTTTTTTTGCGAATTTTAAACTGGTCCGATAGTAAAAGTTGTTCATACTGATGGGTAGAACACCCCCTTAAAGGAGAGGTCAAAATTGGTATAATATTCCGACGATTTTTAAACGCTAATGTGATGTACCTTATTAGAAAGCTTATTTATTTTGCTACTTGATTATAGTTAAATCTGATTTTTTCAGGCGCCCGTTTTTGTGAAAAAGTGAAAAATGTTTCAATACAAACAAAACACACATAGTCTTTATTTATTAATTTCTATGCAATATAATTATTTTATGTGGCTAATGTTTCCGTTTCTATTAAATACTTTGAGATTTTATTATAATTTTAGCTGCAGCTCCATGAAATTAAGACAAAAAATATTGATTATCATGACAATGCAATAACAAAACGTATCGAAAAAAGTCAAAGCTGTAAACTCGGACTAAATATCCGCTGTAAATGTCAAGCCGAGTCCTGCTGACTGACGTTGTCATTGTCACGTCATTTGCCACAGGGCTGCCATCCCTAAAATATAAATAATGCTTGTAGAACATTTTATTTTTCAGCACTTGTTTTAAAAAAAACGGGCGGCTGTAAAAAAAAAATTAAATGCCCAAGGACATCATAATAATTAACCTCTTTCAGCCTATATAGGTCAGAAGGCTGTTTAAATTTTCAATTATTTTAGTACCAAGCCCCATACATTTCGTGAACGTCTCCTTTGTCGCATGTTTTCAAAGTCAGCCTGTATAGCGCTCTAATAAAATAATATCTTATTATATTAGTCAATATCTAAACGTCCTCTCGTCTATTAGTGGTAATAGAAGTCTATTGATTTCTATGGCTTTGGACTGCGTCATTACTTATTCATCGATGAATTAAACTTGCCTTCTGTTGCCAAATCTAATGATTCACAACGAAGGAATTAGACATTTAACACACACTTCAAATAATCTGTGATTCTTATCAGTATCCGTATATTAAAATTTAACACGACCGTTTATTCAAATTGCCTGGGCATTTCGGTAAATCACTTATTTGGCTATTGTTTTCAATACGGTTCGCATATTGAGCAGGTCACGTGGTCGCCACGAGCCAACAATCCTTCTTCCATTTTATCCGTATCGAATACAAAACTATAGCCGGTCATTCTTGGAAATTATGGCTCGCATTCCGCTCATTTGAATAAAATTCATACTCACCAGAGAGGTGCAAACCCAAAACCTGTTCTTTTAGGGTTCCGAACCCAAAGGGTAAAACCGGACCCTATTACTAAGACTCCGCTGTCCGTCTGTCACCAGGCTGTATCTTTTTTCTCTTCGAATTTGCAACCTATTTCAGTATTAAATGTATTTGATTCATTTTTATAAACACCATTGATAATAATGTATGTAATTTAACTAATAATTACTTAATTTTGGAGGTAACACGTAGCACTATTTTTAAGATCTGTATCTAAGGAGGCAAACCGTCTGTCCTTAATACAGGTTGCTCAGCTACCTAGCTAGGAGAACAGTAGTTCACCCCTCCATATATTTGTTAGTTTTACTACTACGCTTACTTAATTACTAAACTTTAATATGTACGTACTACAAATACCTTATATGCAATAAATATTTTTTATGTTGTTTTTTATGTATCTCATGAACCGTGATAGTTAGACAGTTAAAATTTTCACAGATGATGTATTTCTGTTGCCGCAATAACAACAAATACTAAAAAACAGAATAAAATAAATATTTAAGGGGGCTCCCATACAACAGACATGATTGTTTTGCCGTTTTTATAGATAATGGTACGGAACCCTTCGTGCGTGAGTCCGACTCGCACTTGGCCGGTTTTTGTTTTAAATTCGTGCCGCAGGGCAGGATTGTTTTCTGCGTAATTTTTCGAAGAATATCATTTTGCTTAAAAATTCCCAAGAGATATGAAATCGAATGAACTACGCATTTTAGATATCAAAGTACCTATTGACTCCTTGTGATTCGATATTCCTTTGTGTGGTAGGTTTTTGATAAGACTGGATGGTTTGAACTTCAAAGAGTCTACGTCCACCCAGACCTAGTAGACAGAGAGAGAACTTAGATTTAAATTGTCAATTTATTGTTTGCTGTTTTCAAAGAAGTTTTAGAGATTATATTGGGTTGTTGATTATCAGACTTTTTGAAAAAACATGACATTGATTGAAAGAAAGAAAAATATTTAATTGGGACACGCACAAGAAATACAAAAATAGCATTTAAAACTAACAATATACAAAAAAAACAATCAAGACTTGTGCGATGCTAAAAAGGCTCCTATCTCAGCATAATGCTACTATATTTAAAAAATAAATACCACAGTGCTGATATTCTGGTCGATAGGGATTACTCCATTGTCTGTTGCGTCACAGTATTCAAAGCGAGAAAACATTCGTATGTACACACGGCTACACATCAAGCTATACATTTCCAGTTTATACTGATCTCGCACTGTACGGAAACCCTATACAATGCGAGATCAGCTTATACTGGAAAATATTGCTTGATGTGTAGCCGTCTGTACATAATACGTAACGTGAGTAAGATTTAATATTTATATGAAAATGTAGCTAAAAGGGCTTGTGGCTAATGTACTAACAGCCGCACGGGTTGATCGATCAGGTTAAGCTACGCTTGCCGCGGTTGGTCCGTGGATGGGTGACCTTTACATACCAAGACCCCTCCGTGCCTCGGAAACCACATCAAGCCGTTAGTGCCAGCTGTCATTTGTGGATCTTTGACAGTCGCGTAACGACTGTCAGAAGCCCGAATGACTTTTTTTTTTGTTGGGAAATTATCAAATAACTTCTCCCGCTCTGGGCGGAGCGGGAGGGCGTGTCAGACTTTTACTGACTAAAACCGACCCGTGTTCCTTCATTTGCCTGTGTTCCAGGGCCACGATATCCCTTTCGGACAAACTCGCAACCCTGGCAGGCATTGGCCCTAATGTTTTTTGGCCCTCTTACCAAGGGGTATCGTATTACCCAGTAACTGAGTTGTGGTGGTCAGATAGGCAGTCGATCTATTTAAAATACGGGTATTCAGCTGCATCCGTCTAGACTGCAAGCCCAACATATATCAACTTATACAAGTAGGTACAGGCGGCTTCATAAATAGTTTAATTCAGAGTAGAGCGGGCTCCAGTGCTAAGTAGTAACCTAAGTTCTGTTTCGCGATTTTTATTTGTTTTAAAGTTGTTTTTTTATATTAAACCCTTTGACATATTCTGGTCATACTCGAAGTGGCTGGAAATATTTAATTGTGTACCTAATTCGTATTATAATAAGAATTCGCTATATATTTTTTGTAACATGACAAGAATGATTGTTAGAACATAAAGGCTCGTACAGACCGTCACGACTGGTCGCGCGACGTAACACGCACCGGTAGAACAAATTCTATGAAAATTTCATGGAAATTGTTCTACCGGTGCGTGTTACGTCGCGCGACAAGTCGCGCGCCGCCGCCGGTCTGAGAAAGTATTCATGTACAGACGCCAACACATCAAGCTACTACAATCTGTCAAATTTCTTTAAAAGATTTTCAACTTTATCGTTAAAGTATAAGGTTCAAGGTTGATTGGGAAAATTTGACAGTTTTGTGTAGCTTGACCTGCTGCCGGCTGTACTTAGGGAAAATATTATAATTATTTAGTAATTGTTTGCTTAACAAATGGAGCAGTGGTGACTCAGTGGTAATGGCCGCGACTTAAGAGTTGTAGGTCGTAGGTTCTAACCCAGACATACGCTTTACTTTGTGTAAATTATTTCATCACCGAAATCGGCTTGTCCTAGAACCAAAATTTCAAAGGCATGTGACATTACCAACCCGCAATGGGCCTTACGGTCCTCTCCCTCTAATCGAAAGGAGGCCTGTGTCCCAGCTGTGGGAACAATAGGCTGATTATGCTAGCAACGCAATAGATGTAGGTACCTATTTTGCAGGCCCCTGGCCCCTATAAAGGCTAGTTGTACAATTTCTTTGTCGGTGCCTGTCGCGCCCGCAATATCACGCGAGTCTGTACGAGCCGTTAATTGTTGGTCGTAGTAGTTAGGTGTCGTGTTCCAGCACATTAGTATACTCGTAAATTGTGTCTATGTTTGACCTAGTTTATTTTCTTTTTATAAAATGTTTGCATAGCACTAAGCAGTAAGGGGCATATCTTAACTTTGAAAGTATAATAGGTAAGCATACCTAGGTAATATTATCTACTGTGTTTTGTTTATTCAGTTATTATAATAATGCGGCATAATAATAAGGTATCTTGTATTTTAATGCGCATTACATAGGTACCTACCTCTGTTAAGGATGGGCCGAACGTGGTTTTGAACCGAATACGAACTTTATGCGAAATTCGGTGAAAAAAAAAAGTTCGTCTGAAGTTTGGCCGAAATTCGGTTATTTTCACCGCGCTGAATAGTTTTTTGGCAATATTTTTTACCTCCTCCTGGAAGCTCCGTATATTCTGAGCGACTTTTCTCACAGAAGCACGGAATCTCGGACGCAAACAAACCGTAAAGCAGAATCCTTGGTGTTTCTGGATCATAACCGTTGTTAAATTTTAAATACCAGTAGAAAATAAGATCAATTAACACATTTATAATAATTAAAATAGTGATGTTTGGCGATAATTACTTCAATGTTTAGATGTCTAAATTCTGATAATGTTTATAATAGGTTCATTTAATTGTTAAACAAACAATAAATGAATGCTTATGACTTTATTTTACTGATAAATCTAAATCTAAATGAATGCTTATGACTTCATTCATTTATTGTTTTATTATTTCAGTCAAAACAGTTGAGTTATTGTAATATTTTCTTGCATCGAATGTTGGGCATTTGAAACGAATTTCGGTTCAAACCGCCGAAGTTCGGTTAAACCGAATGTGAAACGAATTTCGGCCCATCCCTAATACCTACTGAGCGATTACTTATATTTTACATGTGGAATGATGATAATCCCATTTCGGGTTTGATAACCTTTCAGAACTATTTGTTGCCAAATCCTTTTAAATCCTACATAACGTAGTACATTTTAATTAACAGTGTTACGTTTTACACAAAAAGCAATCCTAGTTTTATACGCGATTGTAGTTAACAGCTAAAATAAACAACGTGCCAGTTAATCCAATGAAATAAAAATCATACGTACAATTTGTAAATAGGCAGTCCAACTACAGACTGTAGAAACTGAAACAAATGTCATTGAAAATTCAACCTTATGAGTAAAGCTTTAAAGGTTGTGAATCAGTGATTGGAAAGTACAGTCGCGTTGTAAAGTATTTTGGCACGTGCTCTTACCATAGTGAATGATTATTCGCGCGAAGAGTTTTTGTTAGGCCACCGGGCGTGCCAACGATCGTTGCCGTCGATTGTACCAGTACTTGGATCAAAATAATCGATTTGCAATGTGTTATGAATTCGTTCGGTGTTGTTAGTAGTCGAACCGAGTAGAGACGGCATGAGATTGGGTCGGTATTAGGTCATAAATGGAAATAACGTGTCTGCGGGTTTGGTGTATTGTATACAAAATGTGTTTAAAACAGTAATCTCATCCAAAGTTTTTAGGAAACAACTTTCAGTTGAATACAAAGCTGCAGGAGTTAAAATTCAGATTCAACAGCAACGTATAACACAGCATTATATCAGGGGGCCAAGTCTGCTAACGCAGTTGTGTCAGAATGGCCGATCATTGGCACCTTAATTGTAGAGTTTGACAGTTTTGCTAATCTCCTAATTGAAAGGCGTCTTTATGATTTTCCAATGACGTGCCACTTACACTCCATTGCAATAATTGTGTGTATTTGGTAAACTCGTACTGACAAGCTCATATTATTTTGACTGCCCTGGACCACTGTCACGCCATTATGAATTTAGGAGGTTACAAGCTATTGGCACAATGGTCATGGCGTTGCCTTGGTATGGTCGTCATAATGACCAATCATTGAAAATAGCAGACTTGGCCCCCTGTGATATAGAAAACATGTAACCCAGCACAGCAGTGACATAGAAACGCGTCGAGAAAGCAGTTTAACCCCGCAAAAAGATCCACCATTCAAGATTCGGCGAACCTGAACGCAACCTGGCGGCGACGTCATTAAAAGATCCATAGATAAATATAACCCGTCTCTCCATTATTCCAATGCTTGCTCAAGGTCGCATATCCGGTACGGCTCTAATAATTCTTCCATATCCCAAGGGCACGTCTTCCCCGCCGTCCGCCGTCGGCCGTTCCGTCTTCATCTTCGTCTACCATTATCGTGCCCCCCCGGTCTACTCTTTGATATACAATGGTCTCTGTAGTCCCATGCAACATGAGGCTCCAGGGGCGTGTGAACATTTCGGTTCATTCGAGTAATCGAGTCTGGTTTAACCAGCTGGGTTTATTAGTAATGCATCTAGAAAAATGTTAACTATAGCCTTCAGTTGCTGCTCTATGCTCGAACTGCCTTTTGACTACGCTACTTGCTAGAAAAACGAAATTATATATTTTTCTGGTAAGAACCAGGAGAACTGAACCGATGGTGACTTCACCATATGCATTGTAACGAGCATAAATTGCTTAGTTAACATATTAAGTCCCTAATCGAATTGCAACCGTGAAATACTTATTATTAAGTAGTTCCTGGGGCCATCTGTGGTCTTCATCATCAGTTCCACTTCACCAAATGATGCTTTCCAAGTGCAAATGCATGAGTTACTATAAAAAATACCCAAATCGCTATATGTGTGCCAATAAAATTTAAGGAATTCCCTTGATTTTCATGGGAACCCCTCATCAGAATCTGACTTGGTGACAATGGGACCACCTCAAGATCATACCCTTTCGAACAAAAAAGAATTTTGCAAATTCGTCTATTACATATATGACAGAGTTATAAAAAAAAAATATAAAAATAATATAAACATCCGAATTGATAACCTCCGCCTTTTGAAAGTCGGTTAATAAGTAAATAACAGTGACAGGAAGTTATTTTTATAATATCATCCATATAGACTGTGATTAAAATATGTATTATTGAAGCTAACTCCAAAACTACCACAGCAAAGTTAATAAAATTTATTGTGCTTCTTGTACCAAATGAAAAATAACTTACAAAATCGGTCCACAATTGACGAAAATATGGATGAACATACATAAAAAAGAAATAAAAAATACATACAGACGAACTTAGAATCTTCTCCTTTTTGGAAGTCGGTTAAATAGATAGATATCTACTAATACTATTTTGTCAGGTAGTTCTAATGGAAAAAGACTTAGAGGAAGACAGGTGAAAAGGTGGGAGGATGATCTGCCAAAAGGTTGGCGAAAAACAGCTCTGGACAGGAATGTGGTGGCGCAAGACAGCCTTACCTGGTAGCTGATAATACTTAAAGGGTATGCGCTAAGGTAGCCCGCGAAATTCAAATTTTATTAAGTTTTTTGCAATTTGCAGGTAAGTAACAGGTTGTATGTTGATCTAAATATGATTCGCGGCCGTAACAAATATGGCTTTACAGAATTATAATCATTAGAATCGGCAATACAACTCTCTAAGTTCATAAAATCCTACTGAATGATTATTTCATAAATAATCTTTCAGTAGAATTTTTTGTACTGATGATGATGCTTTTTTGATTTTAATGGTTATAATTCTGTAAAGCCAAATTTGTTATGGCCGCGAATCATATTTAATATAGATCAATATACAACCTGTTAATGACCTGCAAATAGCAAAAAACGTAATAAAATTTGAATTTCGCGGGCTACCTGAGCGCATCCCCTTCAGTTAATAATATAGAGTTAACTAGCAGAAATTATAAATAAACGTTATTAGTTTATAAAAACTTGTTTATGTACAAAGGAAATAAAGGCTATTTTTGTTTTATTTATTAAATGATAATGATTTCTTATTAAGATAATAAATCTAATAAATGACCATGACCAGTCGAAAGGTCAGGTCAGCACCTGCATATAACGTTGTCTAAGTCCGAACTAGGGCAATAGTCACTATACAAACTTTTATTACCAGAGCAGTTGTGAACGCAGCTTTTCTTACCGACTGAAATTGTTTGAAATGAAACTTTACTACACAACATTTGAAAGATGAAAACTTTATGAAAACCTGGTCTGGTGTTGAACGAAAATATGGCTGAGAAATATTAACCTTCGAAACTTCTGGATAACACTGCTCATCAAGTGGCTGGTTATGTGGATAAAACAAAAAATAAATTAATTTGATGAGTTTTCTTTTTGGGTCATCAACCGCAGGTAGTGTCAACAGTTCGACACTTTCAAGTACTTATCAGTTTAAAAAGACCTTGTGTGTAAACTTTACAGATGTGATGGGGCTCGATAACTAAATACGCAAAACAAAAAAAAAAAAATTTTTTTTTTAATCATAAATCAAGTAACATCACTACAAGCGGTCGTTGACCCCAATAAAACATCATCAAATCTTTTTTATTTTATCGTGTTTAGATATCTATATCCATCGCATCTGCGGAGTTTCGCTAGCTGATTTAATTTGACCCTGAGTAAACACGAAAAAAGTAAAAATAAAATGTTTTTTTTCTGGGGTCGACGACCGTTGTTTGTGTTTTTACTAGGAGTATGAGTTTAGAAAATCTGTTTATTTTACTATTTTATCGTGTTTAGCTGCTGATGTATTTCAAGTGACTATACCATACCATGATATTATATTTAACTGATACACCTCAAATTGTAATTTTAATTCGTAATTATGCAATAAATAGTGTTTAATTAATACTAACTCAATAATTGTGTGTATAGTTCGCGTCAAACTTTATGGCGGCTCTGAAGTGCGCCAGGCTGCGCAGTACTGCACCCCTCACCCCCGCTGACACATGAATTCGTTACTGCGCAGTGACTCGCCTCATATTCCGAACCGCCATAAGGTTTGAATCGTACTGTACCTAATATTTGCATGCCATACTTGGCAGAATGTGATGACGATGGCGGCGGCGGCGGCGGTGTGTGTGTGTGATGCGATGTGTGTATTGTGGATGTGTGTGGGATGTGATGTGTGGTGTATGTGTGGTGTGTGTGTGTGATGTGGTGGAATGACTAATCTTAACACCATAATATGTACCATATTGTGACAAATAAATGATTATGATTATGATCGGCAATGACCGGTTGATGACTCCAAAAAAAAAGCCATCAAATTAATTTATTTTTGTTTTGCATGTTTAGATGTCCCACCATAACTACGGAGTTTAGCTGGCAAATTTAATTTGACCTTATATTATTAACTGTCTCTGTCGTTTGTTAGTTTTGGAAAAGAAAGACTAGCTGGAACTTAATATGTTAGGTGTAAGTAGATTAGGTTTAAGTAACACAACTACATCATCATTATTTTCAACAGAAATCTGCCACCTGCGGGGCTTGAGTTTCCTTCTTTTAAACTTCTCTAACCCAGCGCCTACACAGGAACTTCCTAACACAAGTAGGAAATTCCCTAAAGACCGTAAACGTATTTTTAAGTTATTGAAATAACGCAACGGAAGAATAAGGCAACGGTGCAGTTTAAAAGAAGATGTAGTAACAAAAATTGAAAAGAGTATGCATAGATGGTTTGGTCATGTTGAGAGGATGAGTGGAACGCGACTAACAAAAGGTATTTATAAAGCAGAGGTGAGTGGAAATGCCCTAGGAGGACATATAGTGACCAAATTGGTGATGTTCTTCAGAAAGGTCAGGTGCGTAGTACTCGCAATCGGCGTGCGTGTATGACCAGATGTATGAACGTAGGCGAAGCAAAAGGAGTATGTAACGAGCGTAGCAGGTGGCGTTCTATAGTTTCTGCCTACCCCCATGGGAAGAAGGCGTGAGTTTATGTATGTGAAATAAACATTTTGTATTTTTTGTATTTGTATTTTTTTAGCACTAGTTTTTATTCAACACCCCAATTGCATAAAACATTATGTATCACAATCCAAAGGATTTTGATGGAAATTCTTAGTCCATGGCTTGTTGAATTGTCAAAATTATCCTTTCTGTAAAACAGCACTGTATCACGGTTAAAGCATCAAGAACCACGTATACAAATATTTTCCTCAAACTTCTATCTATCAACCAAATCAGCTTATCACAGACTAAACCAAACAGACAACTTAGGCGAAGGTCTCCCATATTGTTTGTATCAAGCTTATATCGATTCAAACACTATCGTAAACACCCCATATTATGCAAGCACTCAAGTTCTCGATCTATTGCGGTGTCCGATGCCAACAATTACGTATTGCATCATACAAGCGAGTATCGATATAATCTTAGTACTCCTGTATCGAAAACAATAACGCTCGAAGCACAACAGATAATCGATTAAGATTATGATGCAGTAAACACTGTATCAATGTTGCGTGGAATAAGTGAAGTGAACATATTTTCTAGTGTATGTGTTGATTTTGGTAAGCCGGAAGATACAGTTGTTATTAACGCGGGAGTCAGGTGATGTAGGCGGGGGTGACGATGTTCCCTTGACGAGGGAATTTAATGGAAACCACTTTTAGCACTTTTAAAACTTTATATTTGCTATTTACACACACAATAGTTTATACGAATATAAATCACATACGTAAGCTTCTAGATAATTGTACACAACACGGAAATACAGTCAATAAGATTCATCAAAAGAATACACGGAAATACACGACAATAGAAAAGTAAAATAATCCTAAGCTATGATGAACTTTACTGCCCTGAGCTATTTATAGAAAGTATTCGCGACTTGTAAAGCTAACAGTTATGAGGAGCTGTTACTTCACCGGAGACTTGTTGAAGACTGAACTTGCTGACATAATAAGAACTTTTAAACCATTAGAACTTAATTTAATTGAATTTCTCCTGTACATATAGTTTTGGTCATTAGCTCAAGTAGCGGGTAGGCCCTGAAGGGTTTTAAATTTCCTTCCATACAACGCTTCAAGACACCAATGCGCAGTCTGGTTTGGCCTTGAGTCAGGTCGCCACCTCAGAATTATGTTGCAACATTGCTTAACATTGCAATATTATGGCGTAAGATTGATAGTACATCTTTTAATTTGAGTTTACCTCGCATTGTTTACGGTCATCCAGATGATGACGTTATTAAAATACATGCTAATTAGGTTGCTGATGGCTTATGTGTATCAGATGTTTACTCGAATTTACTCTACATGCTAGGGTTACACAGTTATTATCATGTAAAGTGATAGCAGCTGTACTGTACAAAATATAAGGGTTTCAACAACTGATTACTTAGCAACGGACCTTTGTCTACCTCATTGGGTATTTACAATGATTGTTACAAACTGCGATGTTTTTCATAACATAATACAGATAAATGAAACATGGTTACAACTTATGTTGTTATATTCCTAAAATCATAGTGCTTCGCCTACAACAGTTATGGAATTGTTTAAGTGATACTTACTACACAGATGCTGTAAGATCTGATGTATTGCAGAGAAGATTCCTTTGCTAGACGTTACGCTAATCACAGTGCATATATTATGACATTGTATTTTCTTATGTTCTTTCCGTCTACTGGCTTAATAAGAGAATAGTGTTTTCTCTTTTTCGTGTGGTTAGTGACTAACCTGGTGTCAGTTTTTAGGCCGCCCATGGGCTTCTGACTTGGCTTTAAATGCCGTCGCGAAATATCTCTGCAGCAAGCCGGTTTCCTCACGATGTTTTCCTTCACCGTTTTTTAAGCAAGTGATAATTAATTATACAATACACACATGAATCCGATAAGTCTATTTAGTGTCGTACAAAGTGTATAATATCATCGCTAGCATTTTCCTTTATTTTAAGTACCGTAAGAAAGAAGTAAGAAATCTACTATACTTACCCAGTATTTTCATCTTCTTCTCTTTCTTCACTGATGATGCAGTGGAAGTGGCGAAGTTTTGGGTCAACAAAATAGAAAACACTGTCGTGCACGACGAAGAAATTACATGTAAAGTATTGACTGAAATTTACCTTACCTTAATGCTGCTTCTTATTCACACATTCATCAGTCATTTCAGCCAAAAGACGTGCGCCAAACTTGCCACGCTTGGCAGGCGGGTTGGCGATCGCAGTATGGTGTTAAAATGCATAGAGAACGCTGCTGCGCATTCTCTAGTAAGCCCTTTAGTCGCCTTTTACGACACCCACGGGAAGAAATAGGGTGGTGCTGTTCTTTACGTCCGGCACCACACGGCACCTTATTACATCGATGAATATTCTTTGAGGGTTGGTTTTTTGCTTCTCCATCAAAGTTACTTCTACGAATAAAAACACGATGCGCGACGTGAATAAGTAAGTGCGACGAACAGAATCAGATAACTAGGTCATACGTAGGTGGTCAAATGCTAGTTAAAGTACCTACTTACACTTCCAAAAACCAACACGTCTTCCTGTAGGTGTTACCGATTCGTGACCATACATCTTTAAAGCAGTATTAGTACCGTTTACAGAAATAGAAGCATATTTATCATACGTAATGTTAACAACTTGCAACTGAACAGTTGTAGTACAATGAAGAAGGTAAACGCAGGAGGTTTGCTTTGAACGATGTGTGAGAACAAGTGCATAACTATAATTGCAGAGGTTATGAAACAAATATATTGATCATCATTTCAGCTGAAAGACGTCCACTGCTGGACATAGGCCTCCACCAAAAGGGGGCGGGTTGCCATAATCACCACGCTTGGCAGGCGGGTTGGCGATCGCAGTATGGTGTTAAAATGCACAGAGAACGCCCCTTAGTCGCCTTTTACGACACCCACGGGAAGAAATGAGATAGTGCTATTCTTTAAGTCCGGCACCACACGGAATATATTGATGCAGCACGCGAAATCTATGGCTGCAGTTGTCTGCTGATGAAATATCAAAGGTTCCATCATCATCATAACCAGCCTTCTCACTGCTGGGACACAGGCTTCCTCTTGGTGAGAGGGACTAGGCTGTAATCCACCACGAGGGCCAGTGCGGGTTGGTAGATGTCAAATGTCTTCAATTTTTGGTTCTAGGACATGCCGGTTTCCTTACGATGTTTTCCTTCACCGTTCTGAGAGCAGTGGTGATTAAATAATTTACACAAAGTAAAGTGCCTGTCTGGGTTCGAACCTTCGAAGGTCAACTCGTAAGTCGCGGTCGTTGCCACTGATCCACCACTGCTCCCCCACTGGGCCACCACTGCTCCCCCACTGAGCCACCACTGCTCCCCCACTCAGCTACCACTGCTCCCCCGCTGAGCCACCACTGCTCCGCCACTGAGCCACCACTGCTCCCCTACTGAGCCACCACTGCTCCCCCACTGAGCCACCACTGCTCTCCCACTGGGCCACCACTGCTCCCCCACTGAGCCACTACTGCTCCTCCACTCAGCAACCACTGCTCCCCTGCTGAGCCACCACTGCTCCGCCACTGAGCAACCACTGCTCCCCCACTGCTCCCCCACTGAGCCACCACTGCTCCCCCACTGAGCCACCATTGCTTCCCCACTGGGCCACCACTGGGCCACCACGGTTCCCCAGTTGACTCACTACAGCGTATTACTAACTAATACCTACTAAGTTAGTAATACGCTGTAGTCAGTCAACAGCCTAAACAGAATCTAGTTCAATAACACAAAGTTGATTGAGAAGAGTTTATTTGGTTCACGTCAACAGCTTTCTGAATTCCGAGCTTAGACGTTTGACACAAGTCTATTTTAGATGCAGTGGTTTCTTATCTCTGTGCCTGAGAAGCATATAGGTGTAAAAAGCACCAAAATTCAAACTTTACAGGAGAAGGTTTTTTCTCAAAAACAACTGACATTCTTGACTTTAAAGAGCTTGTGAAATAAACTATTAATAATAGCTACACTATTAAACTTTAATAAGGTAACAATATTGAGATCAATTTGTCAGTATATTAGTACTTTTTTAAGGAAATAAAAAAAACTGTTCACATACAGTGATATAAGATCGCTGCGCCGTGCACCACATCAGCGTCATCGAAAATGTAGCGGCAATACAATGTAACTCCATAAATTACGGTAAAATTTAAATTATATTATCGCGGTATTTTAATGTGTAATCACTTAAAATATTATGCTTTAGAATGTTTCCTAGAAATACATTCTAATACAATTTAGAAATTCTGACGTAAAGTTGATTTTATTAGTTACAGTATTATGGCTTTGGACTTTGTAGAGCAGGAAACATACAATAGGATAGTTTATAAAACTCAAAATCGTAAAAAACAGAGTTACAGTATTATGCTTCTCAGGCACAGATCGAAGACTTTAATCTCTATAAGTTCTTAATCAGTTCTCGTATATCAATTGATCCGACAGCTATTTAGCTCGAACCCCTTCAAGAATCTTGGCGTCCCTCCACACTCCACTCTTTCTCTCCACTTCTTTTTCTTCGTAATAAAATTTATATTCCTTGTTCTTAATCAATTGTACACCAAGATTTAAGTTAGCAACTAAGCGGTATTCTGGCGTCTTTGCTGTCAATGTTGTGTTTACCTGTAATTGGCATATACTATATATTAGAATATTACCGTATGATTAAGTATATGTATGTATGTACTGTGGGTGAACCTTAAGTAAATAAATAAGAAACGGGCTTTCTGTACCTTCTCGTTTCATTGTACTTGCTACTTGTACTTGTGCGGGGCTCCGCACTGGGCGTTGCTTCCTGTTCCGCCTACGTCTGCCGCAGACGGAATACATTGTTAATTATTTATGTTAATGTTATTGATAGCTATTACTACAGCTTCTGATTCCCTGCTTTTGACACAAATGTTGAGGGAAATTAATGGTTGATTAGACGCCACTATAACTCGAATGAGTCGGCATGGGAGCGCCCCTGTTCTACGGTAAGGGGAATGAGTTGGTCCCACGACGGGATAAATGTTAGTATGACCTTTAACACTTTCAATTCCACCCGCTTTTCGTAGAGCTCATACGCCATGCCACCATACGTATAGCAAGTTATAATTAAAAAAAATATATAAATATAAATAAAAATGCTTGTATTTGAAAACCAACGAGTAGGTATACTAATAAATCTTGCTAAAATATGCAACTGATTTTAATTTCACAGTTTGTGAGGCTGTATTCGCTAAGATAAACGGATATTTAAATGAGCCCTCTGCGAGGGCTCCCGGCATCCCATAAGCGACTTGAGTGAACCCTCCAGGAGGGCTCCTGGCACTGAAAGGGTTAAATACGGTTAACAATATTTATCTCTGCCTTTTCCTTTATTTCTAAGACGTGTAACTGAGAATTCATAATATTCCTCCTTAATGTAACTTATTGTTCTTATTTATCTTTGTGTTTCTTAGTACTTTGCCTGAATAGAAGTTGATATTATATCCCCAAAGAAAAAAGAAGCCTTCAAGAATAATATCAGGGGGTCTACTCCGAAGCGTTAACCCGAAGTATCGGCCGAATGTTCGGTAGTTTCTTTACTACGGCTAACTATCGCTGACTACGGCGAAAAAAAAAAAAACAAGACAGTCGAAGAGATAAGCCAAAGTCAAAACTGTGACGTGAAGTCGGGTAAGGACTCAAAGTCAAAAAAGGTAACTTTGGAAGTTATAAAAGGACCGAACATTCGGCCGATACATCGGTTTAGCGCTTCGGAGTAGACCCCCTGATATTATTCTTGAAGGCTTCTGTTCACTTGGACAGTATCAGACATACACGACGTTGCAGAAATATATAAAAATGAAGGAATGTGTACCCTCCCAGGATGTTGTCCGCGTAAAGTCTAAAACAATTCCGGGCACAATTGTTCCGAAGCTTCCGACATACGCCCGGCATTCTTCACAGTGAAATGTATGGCACTGAGGACAAAGTGCCCGCACGGACTGTTTTGTACACTTTATAAAATTTGTTTTCTTAATTAAAATAAGAAATTCTTAAGAACTTTTATAATATCAAAAATGGCGTTTCAGAGAAAGACTTTATTCAGTTATGAAAGTTCTATGCATTTCTGTTCTCGTATTTCTTCTTCGTTCTTCGTCTTTGGCAAAATGGTGGTGTCTCTTCAACAAGAGTTACTAATCTCGAACCGAAACATTTCACAGACAGTTAAAACGGAAATCTAAATACCAGGATTCAGGTAAATACCTACTTAGCAGATTGCATTCATTTGATTCGTTCCGACACATTTCTCGCTCGGGTCGGTAGCGTGGTTTCATATCCGAGAATCGTCAATGACTGACGTGGCACATTCCATGGACGAGTGACGTCACGGGTCTCTGTGGTCATATTCCCCGTAATGTACCGCCATGGGAATAGTTAGAACTTTGCCAATCTCGGTAGCAGGATTGAGTGGGAATGGCGCTTGGGAAGTCTTATGAATTTCTCCAATTACGTTTTAAAAAAAGAACAAAAAAAAATGGAGCTAGATATTCTTGTACACATAACATAACATCACGACTTGTTTCCCCGAAGGGTTGAGCAGAGGTATACCTATAATACACCCACATTTCGCCAGTTATGTTTAAGGCCCATGTAATAGGGGGCGAGCCTATTGCCATCAACCGGGCACAAATCCAGACTCCAACTCCGACTTCTTTTAGATGTTGCAAATTCTACAAAAAGATGAAAGGTTTATTTAATAGGCTCCAATTTAAGTGCTCTGTTTTGTGAATCGAATCAGAAATGAAGAGATTCGCAGGAGAACCAAGGTAACCGGCATAGCCCGAAGATTTGCCAAACTTAAGTGGCAGTGGGCAGGGCACATTGCTCGTAGAACAGATGGCCGATGGGGCCGAAAGGTTCTGGAGTGGCGACCGTGTACCGGAAGACGTAGCGTTGGATGGCCTCTTACAAGGTGGACCGATGACCTTGTGACGGCTACAGGAATCCGCTGGGTGCGTGATGCACAGAACCGGTCGAAGTGGCGGTGCTTGGGGGAGGCCAATGTCCAGCTGGGATGTCTTTCGGCTGGATTGACGATGATGATGATTTTTGTGGATCCTACCTATGATTTAGATCACTCGCACGTTTATCAGTAGCGAGACTGATCCAACTTTCTTTAAATCTCTTATCTATAATATTATATCAAATAAGTGCCTAGGCATAAATAACAGCCAACCTTTATTTAATTATTTTATTGAAGTACAAGTACTACAGTATTACTAAGGTTACACCTTATCATTATTATTGACTAGCTACGCCCCGCGGTTTCACCCGCATAGGTCTCGATCCTATGGGAATATCAGGATAAAAAGTATCCTTTGTCCTACCTAACCCAGGTCATGGTCTACCCATGTCAGTAGTAGGCATTGACCTGTCGCTGCCGGTCATGGTCGAGTCAATGGTTGCCAGCGAGAAATCCTGGGACGCGGTGGTATCCTTCTGCGAAACAGTCATCGCCGTCCAGTGACGGCGGACTTGGGGACGTCCGCCGCCACCTATCACACAGGACCCGAGGTGGCGGCGCGTAGTGATCCACGCGCGCCCGTTTCAGGCGTCGCGGCAAACATATCACCCACATAGAACTGAGGTGGCCCGCAGAGGCGCGCCCGCGCCGGCACCAGCCGGGAATCACGGAAGTCGCAAAGCAGTTTTAGCCTGAAAGCGTAACAAACAAGCAAACTCACATTTGCAATTTTATAATATTAGTTAGGATATTCATGTACAAAACGTGATACACACACAGTCACATGACATTTTCTGCCAGTCAACCTTTAGGTTAAAAAGATTTTATTCCAGGACTCTTCGCAATCGACAATAGTAATTTGCGTCCCGAGAATGTCAAACTCAGACCGAGTTCCTTGCTCCTTACATAACTCCTCGAGGACCTTGAAACAAAAACAGCGTGGTTTATCTCTAGCACATAAGAGATACGTACAGAAGGCCAGTTAGTTACATACAAACAGTGAAAATAGGCGCACGTACACATAGACGGGTACGGATGGTAGGCCCACGTTGGTGGTAACATTTTGACCTCGAGCTGATCGAGCGTAGGACGGAGTTTCAATAGAATCAGAGGCCAGCTTATAATTATGTTCTGTGATTTCGATGGTCTCTCCAGTTCTAGGGCGCTTGATGGCGCTCTTCTCCCAGTCTACTCCGACTTTCGGTATCTCAGTTCACTCGTGCAAAGCGATGGCGAAGTAGATCGGACGGTTAGCACAGAATTAACACTGGGTGCAACTCCCGCATTCTCCTTAAACTTAAAGGGAAGATAATTATATAAAATAACTAGCTGCGCCCCGCGGTTTCACCCGCGTAAGTCTCGATTCCGTGGGAATATCGGGATAAGAAGTAGCCAATATGTTAATCCAGGTGGTCAGCTATGGGCCATATATGCCACATTTGTGGTTAGAGGCTAGAGAGGCGCCACGGCATCCTCACCTTCCGCCTTACGCAAGTCCTCACCGGACACGGTTGTTTCGGGAGGTTCCTGTTCAGGATAAAGCGGGAGGAAACGCCCGGGTGTCACCACTGTGTGCATCGGCCGGAGGACACGGTGGAGCATACAGTGGAGGTCTCTCCGGCTTGGGCGGAGCACCACCGTGTCGTCACGGAGGCGATCGGTGGCGGCGATCTCTCGCGAAGGAGGAGGCGGAACGCGTGAGGGAGAAGCAGAGTTCGCACCCTCACGCCCCTAGTCGCAGCAGGAGACGCCCTAGACGTCGGGAGTCGCAAGCCGATTTTCGGTCACCGTAGGCGCGGGCCTACGGACGGTAAGCGATGGGTAGGTCGCCGTCCGATAAAGACCAGGCCCGGGTCGACGGCGCGTTGTGTTCCACGCGCGCCTCAAAGATATGTCAGCACTAATTGACGGGATCCATTAGGGCCAATGCCTGCCAAGGTTGCGAGTTTATCCGAAAGGGATATCGTGGCCCTGGCACACACTCAAATTAAGGAACACGGGTGGGTTTTAGTCAGTAAAAGTCTGACACGCCCTCCCGCTCCGCCCAGAGCAGGAGAAGTTATTTGATAATTTCCCACCCCTAAAAAAAAGGCTAGTTCAGATAAACGTTAACTTTATAATATTAGTGAGATGGTTAGACCTGCTGTCTTGTATGGATCAGAATGTTGGGCCACAAAAGGGATGAATGAAAGGCATTTGCATGTAGCTGAGAATGCTAAGAGGGATGTGTGGTGTGACACGAATGGATAGAAAAAGAAATGAGTTTAAAAGAGGAAGTCTGAAAGTGGCCCCGGCAACTGAAAAGTTGTACGGAAATCAGTTGTCATGGTATGGGCATGTGAGGCGGAGGAATGAGGAAAATGTCGTGAGGAAAGTTTTGAGTATGAAAGTCGATGGCAATAAGAGTAGGGGAAGACGAGAGGGCTAACCTTCTGCAATTATCTATTTTGTGTCTCCAGCGTTAATTCAAAGAGCCAGCTGTAAGGAATGGAGTACTTAATGATGGTCACAAACGACGGACTCAGTCCTGTAGCCACTGAGTTATAGTAAGGATGATATTTCATAAGACAATGTTTAATTTTAGACTGGCATGCCTATTGTGTCTGGTGACGAAAGTGGTCCCATTGTGAGTTACGTTTGAACAGGGGCCCAAGTCTGCTATTTTTATAAATTCAGTCATTCCAACACGATCCCATTGTCATTTTGCTAAAAGTTCGTAATCTGGTAAATTCATAATGGTCGATCATTGGTCGGTCAATGTTCTCGTAATATAATTGTGTTATTATAATGGCATTGTCGTATTGCCATTGTTATAAAACCCATTAGTAGAAATGTCATTCATTTGTCATTATGTACGAGATTACTAATATAAGCAATTTTTTTCAATGTAGTGTCAGTGGCCGACCATTGGAAAGTCATAATGACGCCATTATAATACTCGTAGTAGATTACCAAACTTGTCAAAATCAACAATTATGAAATCAATGGTCGACCATTCTGACACTATTGTAATAGCAGACTTGAGGCCCTGGAAATTGTTCCGTGCTACTGGAACAAATTCAAAACCGGCCAAGTGCGAGTCTGACCTTTGATCAAATATATTTGTGGGCGTCCAAGCAAAAACGTTTCAGTTGTGGGGGTATTGAGTTAAGACTAGCTTCGGTATCTAGAATAGTCAATTGATAATAAGGACTTAAAAAAATATTCAAAAAATGGCACATTTTTTCCTATTCAGACATAGCCTAGTCAGCTCAGACATAGGCTAGTTTATGAAGTTGACTCTAAAAAAGCTTGATTTGAGGAAAAGTATATGAATTTGTAGATTAATTAAAATCGCGAAATGCAATTTATTTCACCCAACTTTACAAAACTGCGTATATCTCGGAAATTAAATGCTGAGAACTGGACCCTTTTTGCTTGGACACATTTGATCGAAGATTTCAGAAATTTAATTATTCATTTCTCTTCTGACCCCTACAGAACAGAAATTACTGAAATGATGATAAATTCTTCCACTGTATACTATTATTCCTGAACATTTTATATTCAAAACGTCATATTAATGCTTAAAGGACAGCTCCTACTCCTGTAAATACAAAGGCGAGTTTTGAACAGCAAACACATATTTATACGATGTTTGTCCTGAAACTCCATAATCGTAAGTAAACAGATAAAAGGGTAATATTCCTTCAATACGAACGTTTTTCCTAGACAGGTGCGGCCTAACCGTTATTTATGAGGACCCTTCATACCGTCCGCACGCCAGATGACTGTGTTTCATTTTTATAGGATTTATGCTACATCGATATTTGCAATATCCTAGGTAGGGCTTGATGTAAAAGTGACTTATAAAATATTTATGTGTGTGAGTAAGTACGGTTTCATGTAGGGAGGATTAATGGCTGACAGTTCTTCCTTTTTTTAAACGTCTTTTAAAAATGGAGGAGGTCCTAAATTCGTTGAATTAAAAAAAATTTTTTTTCGTGGTCTCCGATAACTTGAAGACGGCTGGACCGATTTGGAAAAATCTTTTTATTTAAAGGTGCCTATGCTTCTTAATTTTATTGACTTTGCCCACTTATTAAGTTGAATACCACTACCTGCTATCTAAATAACAGCGACAGAAAGTTATTAGGTATAAGTATAATCTTTATTTCTCTCTTCACAAAGGTTCACATAGTGATAGACATACAGACAAGAATTATAGCGTTTCGACAAAAATGCATAAAATTATGATCCTTTGTGAGCCTCTTTAGAGGTCTGTCAGACTCTTACTGACTAAAAACCACCCCAGTGTTCCCTTCCCACACAAGAGCACCGGGGGTCATGGGATTTTAAGCGACATCCGCGATCCCCGGATTTCCGCGATCCCCGGACTTCTGCGATCCCCGGGGCTGGTATTATTCTATCCTAACTAATATTATAAATGCAAAAGTGATTTTGTTTGTTATGCTTTCACGCTAAAACGGCTGGACGGATTTTGATTTTGAAGGCACATTTGTAGACCATGACCTGGATTAGGACAGGAAACTTTTATCCCGATATTCCCGCGGGATCGAGACTTATGCGGATGACACCGTGGGGCGCAGCTAGTAATAATTTCTATTGCATTGATAAAGTATATTTCAGTATGAATATTGGCACTGTGTGTGACGTTAGTAAAAAGTTCCATTAGTGAAAAAAGCAAAAAAGCTTTGTCGAACTCACATAGACTGATGAATACCTGTCGGTGCCACGGCTTTTTATGTTAGCATTTATTTTTAGAACATATTACACGAATTTTTTTCTAAACCACCGCAGCGGTGGTTTAGAAAAAAAATCGTGAATTATCTAGATATAAAAATTTAGTATGTGGCAAAATTGTCACAATCGTTTACCGTCGAAACGTGAAACGTATCACAATCTTAAACAACATCATGAAAGACGATCAGTCTCCCACTTCATTCTTCGCCCGCGTTGGTGTCACTGCAGGAATATGTGCCGCTTAAATGAAAAAATACAACTTCCTCGGCGATGCTCGCCTAGTGAGGCATAGTTTAGCGAGCACCTAGACAACGCATTATGTTGTTCAATTTAATAATAAAGGTCCTAGCCAATTTGGCACGGAGCGAGCTCCTACTGGAGTCGAGGGCCATCGCTCTGTGAGAGTAGTGCAATTTGCCTGCAGCCCGCACCCGACCCTTGAGCAAGCCTCTAAGAGCACACCAATTAGACGAGACAAATTTGGATTTATTATTCAGCGTGGGCGCAATTCAATTGGATAACAGATCAAGTTGTTTGTTCCCATCGACCACTTACCTAGACTTAAATAAGCAGCAATGGTTATCGATCTGTTGCCACACGCGACTTTTACGGATAACAAAATACTTCAAGCAATCGCTTCGGAAAGTCCTATTCTAGCTGTCTAAGTAGTTTTCTAGGAACTATGTATTGGACGATGCAATCGACCACAAACGACTGTCTACGTGTAATTTGCTTCGGATAATGCGACGGCTTTCTTATGCGTGTGTCATCGTTAGTGTATCGAGTATAGGTTAGTCTCGTTATGGGCGGCTATTTCTTCCCACTCTAGGCTATAATCAAAGGCAGGTTTTTGCTTTCAACCATGTCGTTTTATACAAATCTACGTGTAAGAGAAACGTCGTGCTATATCAATCGGAGAGGTAAACGTCGTATTATTTAGTGGGTACAGTTATAACTCATAAATAACGATGCGCAAAACGGTTATGATTGCTATAATATCTATCCATATTTTATCTACCGCTGTCAGCGGTTATCCAGTTAACCATTCGTGATTATACAGTGTCAGGAATGAACGAGTCATCTACTCGATCTTTTGTAAACATTATGCAAAATACTGTTACTATTTAAGCTTTGTGAACGCGGAACGGTGTTTTGACAAATGGTAAAGCTGGCTCTGATATAATCTGTGTACGATCTCTGCAACGTGTAATTAGACCGACTGACTAAGCGGAATCTATGGGAGCGTTGTCCGTCTGACCCCGTACAAGATTTAAGATCCCATTGTGGAGACTTCTTTATTGCACACAACGACTTAAAGTTATGGTTGGCATTCGTTTTCAAGTTATCGAAACACACATTCAGGTCGATAGCTTTGTGAATTTATCAGTCAGAAAATTAAATGTCAAGACTTCGACAGTAAATTATATTACTCAATACATCGGAGTGTTAAAGTTATTCGCTCGAATGAATCATGGTTCCAGAATGAATCTCGTTTTACATATGAGAAATGTGTGGTGAAAAATATGTGATCCCTCATCACGCTATGACATAAAGTGGCTTTAAAGGGTCGTGTTTACCATATTTTTTGTTGTGTTCTGTACGCTTCGCCATTACCAATTAGTTATCTGATGTTAGATCAAATTACGTCTCGCCGGAGGTCGATCGTAGATGCCGTTGAATTCCATCACAATAGTGTTGTGGCTAAAAAGCTGCGAGTCACAATCGAGTGGACGAGAACTATTCGGAGAATCGATATCGTCGTACGTGAGGAGCAGCGATGTCGATGGGGTAACAGCGACCACCTTCATCACCTGTGCAACTAATACGAAAACGATTTTTTGTCCCAATTGGAATTACGGATCGTGTATCCAATCAAGTGTTTTAATAGGTTCAGTGTAATTATTGGAACACGTGGAGTGTTCCAATAATTACAATTTTAGGTACCTCAAATATTTCACGCAGAACCTACGGAAAATACCTATTAGGTACAAGTATTTTTGTAAATTGGATATGATGATAATTAAGGCCGTGTTAACGGATTAATTAAAGCTGACAGTCCGGCCGAGCCGATATGGAAGCAAAAAGGGTCTCACTTCCAAACTACGTCCAAATCAATAGTGTCGCAATTAAGAATTTTGGATAATTATACCCATCGTTCGAGCGGAACGTTGCGATTGCTATTTTGTGCCTCGAATTCGAGATTATTTTGCAAAACGCTCTCGACTTTTCGTTTTTTTGTTCGGATATCATGGCAGGCTTAATTAACACTCGGATTTTGTGAACTCTTTTGTTGAACTGTGATAACCTTTCCATGACACATTTTTATATTTTATTTTATTTATTTATTTGGGACAAAAAACAGTTATACATTACAGCATTTACAGAAATGATTTTTAATACAGTCGAAAAAACGTATAACCCACACGTAAACGTATAGTCCACGAATTGACATCAGAGTACGAAAACGAACGCATGTTTAAAAATAAAAATAAATAAAAATTACATATTTAAAAGAAAAACACTTTAAACCGACGAATCGAAAGAAGCGGATGACAAGTGCATCCGTCATTATAGGCGACTTGCAAGAGATTGTGAAACCATTCTTTTGAATTTAGATTGCGACAGCATACAGCACAACAATTGCAGACATTGGTTTAATCAAATGGATTATGAAGTCATCAATTTATTATTTCTGGTGTTAATTAAAATGCGCGCATTTCATACCTACCTACAGACGAGACGGGTTAGTGTTCGTGGAAATAATGAATTCATGTCACTTGGCAATCTCACTACTGCTTCGGTTTAAATGTCATCGTTCTAATAGATGCGTTGGGTTAGATAGCACCAATTTAAAAACACGCGGCAAATTGGAATGTGAGTACGAAACACTTGAATCAATACTTTCCCACATATATTCACCAAGCTTAATAGCAGTCCACATCTGGGTACAGTCGTTTTAATAAAGAAAGAGGTCATAAATCCACAAATTCCTGTTGCGTAACACTGGCTCCCTTTAAAAACTTCACTTGGAACTCGAAATTCAAATTTAAAAATGGTAATTACACAGTCATTGAAAGTATAGGTACGGACATATTTCTAACACGCGGGCTGCCCTTTATTTAAAAAAAGAATTAAGAGCTAAATAATGACATGTTATTACGTTTTCTACTGCCGCGCGGTGAAGTAATGGCCAAGTTAACCGAATTTTAATGACTAACTTTATTCGTTAAAGATACTTTAGGACGAATTGTCTTCGACTAGAAAGTGTTTCCTTCGTAATTTTCTATCACTTATCCCAATTAATCGCATCTGTCGTTGGTTGGGCCATTTGTCCCAGAAGGTCTTTGGGTCACTTCTGTTTTCGTCATTTACAGATTATTTTAATCAAGATAATTTTGATATTTAGACAGACATGTGCATATATGCATTTTTTTTGTGGGCACTCATACTCGTAGTGTAGGTACATGACGAAGAAGAGGCAGTCCGTAAGATTGAGATTGATTGTTTATCAAATTGACACACTACGTCAACTTCCCGTGTTGTAGCTTTTTCATACAACTGTCTAAAAATAACAGTTGTTCTTAGAAATTACGGACGATAAAAACTACTTTCTCTGACTTTAGGAGTACCTACGGCTAAAAGCTTTGTAATACCTGACCCAAATAGATGTTATTTTAATAACAACCCAACCTAATTAGATTTTAATTTCATACATAAAACTATTTACGACACCCTTAAAAATAAGTGGAATAAGATAGAAGTTACGGCCGACTCTGTCCTTAATCAGGAGGGTCTGGTTTGCAATAATCCTGAGACATTGAGATAAGATCTTGGAGGGAAGGTCCCTTTAATAAGTCCGATAGGTCAAGCCACTCGAGGCGCGAAGGTTACCCTCATTTCGTTTATTATGTACTCGTGTTACTTGTGGCTTGCGGCGAGGATGATAATATCGAGTTAGAAATTAAGAGGTCCGGCTTGTAGTTGTTAATGTTCGTTAGTTGTGTGTTTGTGATATTTAGGACATATCTTTATCTTTCTTCATAAGTGGAAGGAGGAAATGGAGCTCTGCTGTGGGACACTAATTGTATTATCGTTATTTTTATTAGGCGTATTTCTCGACACTATATTTTTGTCGCTATCAATTTACAATTCAAATTCATCATCATCTCTTTTCTTTCAAAAACATGTAAAACTCTTTATATACTCCTTCTTTATTCTAGTATAAGTTTTAATATAATTCTATAGATGTTTAAATTCAGTAGATGTTTCGTGAGCTTTGCTTCAGAACTCAGTTTTTCGAACTTCAGAATCTACGTCCATGTACGTAATAACTACCAATTTGGTTTCTTAGACTACTATAATGTTATAGTCTAAGTTTGGTTTATGGAAAAAAATATTTTCTATAAACAATATTTTACTTAAATATAAGAAAACATTTCCAACAAGACTAAGTATCGTGGTAGCTGTTTGATGTGATGCATTAGCGAGAGCGACGATGTCTAATGAAGCGACTAACGAAGATAAATGAATTTGCATTGCCATCGAAAGTTTAATTAAGGCAGGTATGTAGGTACCATTCTGTGATACTTAATAAATTATAAATACCCCTATAACTACAGCTCAAAATGCGTTTTAAAACGTTTTTGATAAATTCATATACAATAGATATTACGCTGTACCTACAACATGCTTTGAAGTAAATGAAAACGTAGAAAGACCACTAAAAATGAATCAAGGTTAAAACCAAGAAAGTAGTATAAGAAAGGCGAATGAATATACAATAATATAGCATCTAAATTATAGACTCATAAGCAACATTGATATACACGGACGTTTCGAAATTCATAAAGAAAACGGAACTGAAACAAGAAAGAATAATATATGAAAAGCTACAATGAACAGTGACAGACTAAATTAGCGTTATGATGAAGAACATTAACATTCACTTAAAACACAAGACACGCGTGTATGTGAATGAATAAGGATAAAAAGGAACAACACGGATAAGGGTGTTAATTTTTTATATCTGTGTGTTGGTTTACTTTACTTGCTTCAGGCCATTCCGACGTTTTCCAACTATGTGGTTGTTTTGATGCGAGTCTGATTAATGATGTTCGTTTTGATATCTACGTCATATGGTTGAATGAAGACGGCTCGTTCCGTCCGTTTTGCGTCAATGTGGTCAAATTGTTGACCGAGGCCAAAATTAGCAGAAAAAACTCCGAGTTATTTATGTTTTAAGTGCTCTTAACTAAGTCATTTATTTTAGAAATTGTAGGGAAGTACAAGCTTTTTCTTCGTTCTATTTAGAAGAGCTAAAATACATCGCCTTTTTCTAACGTGCGGTGAGAATTTACAACACCAGTTGTAAATTCCGTAGAGCTCACCGCAGTTCGTAAAGTCAACCAGTCTTTATGGCTGGTTTACTTGCAAAGGTCTTGCTCCGGAACAAATATTAGTATTGAAGGCGTTTACCCGTGTCAATATGTTTGGCCTCGTTCTACTTGAGAGTTCAGACTATTATTAAAAATTCCATTAGTTTCCGTCGAAGTTGCAGTCTCGGGTGTTAATTTGTGACTGAGACGTATCACTTGTGTTTATAACTCCCACTGTGTCCCATTGACAAATTGTTCGCTCGTAACGCGGTTCGTCTCGCCTCGTACCGTTTGTATACGTCACGCTCTTTTTCTTTATTGGGTGAGCAGAAAGGTAATATGAACTTCAAACGGTATTCTTGCCTCGTTTCAGCTGCGTGAGCTGAGGGACGTGTTGGAACACGGAAAGGCTCATATTGTTCTATCAGTTGCTTTGTCCATGATTGTTCTTCTTTTGTTATTGTTCTGTATCATTATGATTATTAGGAGACTTTATAATTTAAATATCTACAATATTGCTTTTCTCGTTACTGGGTTGTGGAGGTCAGATAGGCAGTCGCTGCATGTAAAATACTGATATTTAGCTGCATCCGGTTAGACTGGAAGCCGACCCCAACATAGTTGGGAATAGGCTAGGCAGATGATCATTGCTTTTCTTATTCTAGCAATCTCTTCGAAATTAATATGATTTCCTTATCCATTTATTTTGATAATTTTACTATACAAAGAACCAAGTATTGTTTTGTAAACACCATAATGTTAATCTGTGTGTGTTCTTCAGTAAAGAACGTCATTCGCTAATTAAAGGACTCTGGTTGTCTTCGTTTTTGTAATGCGACACTCCCGACACTTGCGGTTGGAAGCCACCTACATTGTTAATAAGGTCAATAACGTCTGTTATTATTGTAAGTACATGTGCACTTTAATGTGGCACTTGTTTCGCGTAGGAGTTTGAAAAATTGCGGTCCTTAATATCTTCGATGTTCCAAATACTGTAATGATTGACATTTATCTGTATTAATCCACCCAGGATTATGTGTGTGTTTGAATTTCATGATATTCAGTAAAATCTCGTTTAGGTACTACATTTCTATGTTAAATGTCTTTTTAGTAAAAATATATCTGGTTTGTTTACGTTAGCAGAAATTTAAATAATCCACCTAAAAAATACACCGAAATTTCTGGATTTTATAGAAATTTCGAGAATTTCACTGTGACCTACACACATCCCACTGTCACAAGTGTGAAAGAAGTAACTTTTGGAAATACGTATCTCGGTAATAGGTCTAGTATATAATAAAAAAAAATATATAAAACGTTTATTTTCTCAACACAAGTTGTAAACTTAATGCTAAACTTTGACAATAGTGTACGAACAAGGAGCTAACTTTGTGAGAGACTGGAGCTTGTGGTAGGTTTATATAAAAACCTAGTCTTATAGATATGCCATTATTACGTAAACAGTAGATTTTCTATTAAAACCAAATGTAAGTAGGTACAGAGACCATCTACCATAAAAAAAATCTAAATATTTTATTTCACATGGCACTTATGAAACGTCAGAAGCCGTGGTCAAAAGCTAGGTGTACGGTTCCAATTGGTCGGTTTCCTATGGAGAAGAGCCGGTAAGAAACTCCGCGGTTACTCTTTAAAAAATGATTGGCTTTTACAATGTTTTCAAAAGGTATACGAGGACTGTGCACTGTGTAGGCCTGTCAACAAGTACCAGGTACTTAACAAAATAGAAAATAGTCTACAAATCTACAGTCTCTAGCCTACAATGTTCTCACATTCACAAAATATAAAATATTAATAAAATAATAAATACACACAAGGTCCTGGGTTCCAGTCCCAGATCGGGCAAAGTATGATTGGGATTTTCCATTAGGAATTTCTCAGTAGCAGCCCAGAATCTGGATTCGAGCGCGGTAGATGGCAATAGGCTCACCCCCTATTACATGGGACTTAAACATAACTGGCGAAACGTGGGTGTACTATAGGTACACCTCTGCTTAACCTTTCGGGGATTACAGGCGTGCGTTATGTTATGTTTGTGTTGTTAAAATAATAAAAATAAAAACATACTTAGACCGAATGAATTGATTGCCATTACAACTGTAACAAATGCGTGTCCACAAAAGCCACAAATAAAAAGTTGAAATTAAAATTGTAGCTTTAAAATAACAAATAATGAAAAGATTGTGTCAAGGATGTATATAAAAAATTAAATTAAAATAAACATCGTCAATAACACTAACGGGTCGTTTAGAAATTTCATGAATTTCAAATGCCGTTTTTTTTTTCGTATTTTTTAGTATTTAGGTACGTTCAGTAATTAAAAGCCACATGGCAATCAATGATCGCACGGAGTGAGAGGCAACGTACAGCAGGGTATTAATCCCAGGTGTTTATTGATGCGTTTAATTACAGTTACACAAATGAAATTACCTATAGAAACTCTTTTAAAAAGCTATTATTTAAAATGTTATTTTATTGTTACTCAAGATTGTTTCAACAGTTAATTATCCTTCCTTTAGAATTATATTAAACATTGTAAAAATAAAAATCAAGTTTCCTGCACATGTTTTTGTTTCATATAGCAACCTAGAAAAAATAAGCCCTTAGAACTAGTGACATTATTGAGAAATGGATTAGTTTTCTAGGCCTATCTCCTTAATTAACAGTGATAAGAAAGTCGTTGTAATAGGCCCTTAGGCGGCTCAAAGAAGTCATCGATTTATTGAGAATTAAATCAAATAGCCTGTTATTGGCCCCAAATTTGAAAACGACCCTAACCTCCTCACTCCCATCGATCTTGAATCTACTAAGAATCAAGCCAGCACATGTATAGTTACTCTAAGGTAGTTCACTCTCAAAGGCCCTTTAGCAAATGGCTTGCTAAAATCGCCGTGTACTTGCTACTCAAATCACAGGCTCGTGCCGGCTCGCTGATAGCCGCGGGCTAAGAAAGTAAGTATACCTAGTAAGTGTTTATGGGCTTTTTACATACTTAAGACCTTATTCGTATGGTTATGCGGGTTATGCCTTGTTCGTTGTTTAATATGAACTTTAAGTTCCAAGGGAGATTCGTTGAAGTAATTTTGTAGCTATTAAGATAAGCATCTCAACAGCTACAAAATTATGTCGCCGATTCTGCATAAAAATGTGGAATTATGTTTGCCTAGTACTTTTTTTTTTTGGGTGGGAAATTGTCAAATAACTTCTACCGCTCTGGGCGAAGCTGGGAGGGGTGTCAGACCTTTACTGACTAAAACCCACCCGTGTTCCTTCAGATGCCTGTGTGCCAGGGCCACGATTTTCGTTGGTGCTGACATCTCTTTGAGGCGCGCGTGGAACACAACGCGCCGTCGATCCTGGTCCTTATCGGACGGCGAGCTGCCCATCGCTCACCGTCCGCAAGCCCGCGCCTACGGTGGCCAGGAATCGGCCTGCGACTCCCGACGCCCGGGGCGTCTATATCGGCCTGCCTCTCCCTCACGCGTTCCACCTCCTCCTTCGTGAGCATATTACTGCTTCGCAGAAGGAGGTGACGGCCTTCCATGCACTCTCCGCGCTCCGAACCATGGCCTGAACCAGGGCCGGACGCGAGAGATCGCCGCCGTCGATATGTTTTCCTAGTCCTGAATTGGAAATATTGGGATCTCCCCCTTTTACGCATTATTTGAGAAGTATAAAAAGTTTTTCGGGGTCTAATACAGGGCAGGTATCATTAACATCATCATTATTACTTCAGCCTGTAAACATGACGATACAACAAATCGTTTGGCCAAACAATGAGTCATAAAATACTTCTTGGTAGAAGTCAAGAAGCTCGATTGAACCATTCCGTTTATTGTTTTAGTTTCCGATCAGATGAACGAACCTTTGTTCTAACTTCTAGCTTAGTTTCAAATACACCCTGTATTCAGCAGTATCGGCAAATTGCAACAGTTTATGTCTCGATTTGCAGCGCATTTTGGTTTCAACGGTCGATTGGCACGGAAGAAACGTTCTTTAAGTCAACTGCAATAACCAAATAGCATCGTAAATAAATGCATTTTTTTTCTTTTTCACCAATGTTTAGGCGACAGTATTTTGGCTTTCAGCCAGAAGGCCGGTCACGAAATGTTATTTATTATCTGTGCTAATGGCGCGGACATTATTAAATTATGATAGTACGTTTGTTACGATACCAGTTAACATTTTGATGACAACAACGATAAAAAATATAAATTGGTGGTTATGAATTGTGTCGTTAAAAGTTTGATGTAAGATATGACGGTTTTTAGGGTTCCGTACCAAAATGGTAAAAAGGAACCCTTATGGTGAGACTAAGTGTCTGTCACACCTAGATATCTCAAGAACTACTAATGCTATCAACTTGAAATTTAGAACAGTTTTAGATGACGTTTGCCCAACTATTTTGCAAACAAGAAAAATAAAAATTTGCAAAAGGGACTGAAACGGGGGCTTAAAAATTTGAAGTGGCACTACTAGGGCATGTGGGGTATCATATGAAAGAGCGCTGTTTGCACATTCTCAAAAAAATTTTTTTAGGCAGAATAGTTTCCGACTTTTGATGAAAAATGTAAAAGAAACACCGTTCTTTATCTCGATTTTTATCTCGAAGTGTGCATAGATAAAAATCTGAAATTATTCTATGTGATAGAAGTTAATGTAAAGATTACAGGAAAAATAAAATAATGTCTCTAAATAGCAAAGTTTTTCAGAAATCATCATCATCATATATACGGAACCCTCGGTGCGCGAGTCCAACTCGCTCTTGACCGGGTTTTTTATTGTTATTGTTAACCGTGGTGACTATTTAAGGCAGACGGATTAGGAGTTTGCTGTAGATTTTACGTAGGCTGTGGCACCCAAAGTTTGCTGGTTAGCAGCTTATAATTATTTTGCAGTCGTACGGGTCGACCAAAGGCCAAGCAACGATTGCCGCGGTAGGTTTGAGGATGGGTGACCATCCATTAGGTACATTTCGAGAACCCTCCGTGATACGAACAGCACGTTGCGCCGTTGGTCTCGGCTGTCATTCGTAGATGGCTGTCGTTACCGTTAGTCATAAGCCCGAAAGTCTGACAACGAGTATTACCTAGGGGTATATCGTGTTTCCCAGTAACTGGGTAGTGGAGGTCAAATAGGCAGTATTCAGCTGCATCCGGTTAGACTGGAAGCCGACTGAAACATAGTTGGGAAAAGGCTAGGCAGATTGGTTGATTTTTAGAAGAACGGAGGGAAGACATAGTATAAAATGAATTGTTCTATGATTTTTGTTAACCCTAGACTGTTCTCAAGATCTCTCTCTCTGTAAGCAAACATAACTTCCTAATGCAATGTCCGATTTATATGTAACATTGATCGTAAAATCGCAGAATCTGCTAAGTGCATAAATAAAGTCGGTGCAGCTGCTGTGTAACAGCTTAGAGCTACGCCATATGGTCCATTCAGTTGCATCCACACGGAGAAGTTTTATGAATGAATTGGTTTAGATTTTACGAGTTAATACTTATTTTATGTAACTGTGTTTGTTTTTCTTGGTGATTGATGAATGTTTTAAGTGTTTTCACCCAAAGTCTGATGAAAGCTTTAAATACCTACTAATGATGAATGAAGGTATTAGAGGAGCCCGTGGCTAAGTAATAACGGCCGTGATGGTTGATCTATCAGGTTAAGCTACGCTTGCTGGGGTTGGTCCGTGGATGACCATCTTTACATACTGAGACTCCTACGTGCCTCGGAAAGCACGTCAAGCCGGTGGTCCCGGCTGTCATTCGTGAATCTTCGACAGTCGTTACGCGTCTTCAGAAGTCCGAAAGTCTGCAAAACCAGTCTTACCAAGGTGTATCGTATTACCCAGTTAATGGGTAACATGGGTATTTAAAAAAAATAACCCAACAGCATTGTCACATTTTGGGAAGATATTCGTTTTTTTGTAACGGGTAGTCAGAAGGTCAAAAGTCTGACACCCTGTCTTACCAAGAGGTATCGTGTTGTCCACTGGGCTGTGGAGGTCAGATAGGCAGTCGCTCCATGTAAAATACTGGTAATCAGCAGCATCCGGTTAGACTAAAAGCCGATCCCAACTTAGTTGGGAATAGGCTACGCGCAGATTGATTGATTAATGAAGCTATTAGAGAGCAGTGGTGGCCCGGTGATAACTGCCGCGAATTACGAGTTGTAGGTCGTAGGTTCGAACCCAGATAGGCGCTTTACTTCGTGAAAATTGTTTCAACACTACTGCTCTCAAAACGGTGAAGAAAAACATCGTGAGGAAACCGGACGGCATGTCCTAGAACCAATAATTCGAAGACATGTGACATCTACCAACCCACACTGGGCCCGCGTGGTCGATTACGGCCCACTTCCTCTCACCGAGAGGAGGCCTGTTTGCCTGTATCCTAGCTGTGAGAACATTATTGGCTGATTATAATGAAGCTATTGAGGAGGTCAGCATCAAAACGGTACTTTGGCTAGAAGCGACTTTTTTTCATTGCGTTTGTGTTGACTCAATAGAAAAGTTCGTCGAGTCGCTTCTTAAAGAAAAGTGTGCATGAAACTTATAAATCCTACCTTCTCAATTATACAAACGCTCGTATGTGATTATGGCGTTGTAACACATCTTTCTTTGAAATTTTTGAACCAATAGGTATCTTGTGCACTATATCTAGGTTTCTACGAGTATGCAAGCAAAAAATATTTTTTTTGAAAAACAAATTCAGTTTATGCCTGCAAAAATCTGCTTTTTTGCACAAATGTTACCTGAACTTTGGCCATTCATAATGTACTCATAAATTATAAATGTTAAGAAAACATTACGATAGAAACCTTGCAAATGTAATGGAGATTCTAAATGACCAACATTTATTTCACAAACTGGTAAGGCTTACTCAAAAACACGTATTTCCTGGAACAAGTTTTATGAAAATTCCGCACATTATTTTTCATTCAATGTTATCGCGTTCTCACTCATTTGTTAATAGTTTTCACTTGCGCTGGATGAAACAACAAACTTTTCGACCATGCTCGCGTTGACGATAGACGGACCGGGAAGGGCCCTCTTAAGACTGATTTTAGGATAAATCTTATGTTATAGGGTGTCGTATTTGCTTGCTAATGTGATTTATTTTCGTCAATCAATCTCTAGCTGGATCTATTTTGATGTCAAAACAAAAATCTTCAACAATACGTTCCTACTTCTTCGAAGTAAAGATATCATTCTGTTAGTAAGCGGCAAGAATACTTGAGTGGATTCAAGTGGAGCTGTCGAGTTGACGCCGCTGTCGAAAGAGCTGGAATCAGTCGGCAAGCGAACTTGTTGTTTGAAGAACTTTCTTTAGTTCTGTGGGACTAAACATGGTTTTGTTTTGTTCTCTCGTTCTTAAATCCTTACTTATTCCTTCCTTACTTATTAATGCGAATGTGAGTCTGTGTGTTTGTTTGTTACGCTTTCACGGCTAATCGGATTTGGATGGACCATAACCTGGAATAGGACATAGGATACTTTTCATCCCGATATTCCCTCGGGATTGAGACTTATGCGTGAGGAACCGCGGGATACAGCTAGTACTGTTATAAATAGTAGTCAACGTTATAAAGAGAGATTAAAATGTGTAGTTAATAATAGGTACACACGGCTACACATCAAGCTATCAATTTCTAGTATAAGCTGACCTCTAATAGTACGGAAATCCTATACAAAGCGAGATCAGCTTAAACTGGATATGAATAGCTTGATATGTAGCTGTGTGTACTAATTCAGAACATTAGCCCACTTATTAATAAATGCGTAGGTATTACGTATTTCAGTTCAGCATAACTTTTATCATCATCATTTCAGCCGAAAGGCGTCCACTGCTGGACATAGGCCTCCCCCAAAGGGGCGGGGTTTGCCATAATCGCCATGCCATGGCGATCGCAGTATGGTGTTAAAATGCATAGAGAATGCTGCTGCCCATTCTCTAGTAAGTCCCTAAGTCGCCTTTTACGACACCCACGGGAGGAAATAGGATGGTGCTATTCTTTACGTCCGGCACCACACGGACAACTGCATAACTTTACTATGCGCTTATTACTATATCCCCTTGGTATGTCTCTCCTGAGGAGATTTGTAATAGTTTGATTTGGTACTCATCTATGTCGAAAAAATATAAGTGTGAATTTTAAAATACATAATAATTTCTTTAGAAAGGTTACAATTATTTTTGAGTTACATTTTTTGTGAATAAATAAAACTGGAATAATAGAGCTGTTTGGAAGAAATACTCGTAGTAACAGTGACGGGAGCTATTGTACTACTCCGTATTCAAACAACTCCTAGCATTTCACGTACTTATTGTGCAACAAATTGCATTTTCTTTTCATTCCATGCTTGACTTTAATAAAGTCTACAGTGTATTCATGAAGTTTTTCTAGAAGGCATGCCTAATAATCGTACAAGGCACCTCCTGAGTTTTAATTAAAGAAAACGTTCGTAGCTAATGTACAGGTAGACGGTATTTTTGTACAATGTATCACAACAAAGTTACGCTTTTAGAAACACCTCGGTACTGTGTGTATAGCCGTTCCATGTCAGTCTTTATATCACGAACCCAATGTTTCTCACCCGCTGTTGATATGGGAATCAATAAAACAAGGGACTCGCCAAAATGTAAACACGAACACTATTCCCCTCTCTATCTACCCTACTATAAAAGACGAGGACAACAAACGAAATGTAGCGGCGAAATTCATTTGATTATCATTAGGTTAAAACAGGGGCTGGCGCCGTTGATCGCGTGACGTTTCACTGAAGAACATGCATCCCTAGAGGATTGTTTCCTGATAATCTATGCTGTTAACATCACCTTTATTGCTCTAGAAATAAAGTTGAAAATAAGTTATATATAATCTTGTCACTAGGGTTGTATCACTATCATTATTAAGGTAATGAGTCATTGCTTTAAGTGGATCTATAAAATGAGTCATGGTACTAGTTTAGTATTTTTGAACGGAGAAAGCCAAACTGCAGTTCATGTTGACACAGTGCGGCTTAATAAGCGTGGGTTGACCAAGTTCAACGACCCCGGAAAGGTATCTTTGATATTGTGTTCCCTGCGTATTGAGAGAACGCCGTATTTGGGAAATAACCTGAGGAAACTATAAAGAGGAACATTTTACGGGAATGTTTCCCATGGTGCACGTTTTAAAAGAATGGCTGTGTCCCTTTTGTCACCATAGTGAACATTTTACTTGAAGACATCCCTTATTCGTTTTTAGATGTCGGCATTTGTTTTTGTTGCTATAGAGGAAAACATATTACTTCCATGAACGAAACTACGAACAACGTAATTTGGAATTCCTTTGATCTCACACAAGCATATTGCACCATGCAGTATATAAAATTAATTACAGATACTGTTAACAATACCTCGTAAACCTTATTAATATTTACGAGGTATTACATTTAACGGGAAACCTGTAACACTGGCTACAATGTTCTAATAATATCTCCTATACTAATAAGGCGCTATATAAATCGTGCCGCTATCGTGGACTATTGAGTAATAGACCAAGAGCTGGCGACTTGTGGATGGATTTTTCGACGCCATATTTTAGTTTGTGAATACTTTTAGTTAAGTTAGGATACAATTTTGTTATTTTTATTAATTCATTAGATATTTAAAGTTATTCTTTATATTATATTATTTTAATTCTAAATTCATTTAATATCTAATTACTGACAGAAAAAAAATAACCCCACAACATTGTCACATTTTGGGATGATATTTGTTTTTTTGTAACGGGTAATCAGAAGGTCAAAAGTCTGACACCTAGTCTTACCAAGAGGTATCGTGTTGTCCACTGGGCTGTGGAGGTCGGATAAGCAGTCGCTCCATGTAAAATATTGGTATACAGCTGCATCCGGATAGACTAGAAGCTGACCCAAACATAGTTGGCAAAAGGCTAGACAGATTGATTGTTATTTTTTTCTCCATTAACTAAATTCCAACTTAGGTATATACATACATTAGGGCCAATGCCTGCCAGGGTTGCGAGTTTGTCCGAAATATACCGAGGCCCTGGCACACAGGCATCTCAAGGAACACGGGTGGGTTTTACTGACTAAAACCCACCCGTGTTCCTTCCGTTGTCTGTGTGCCAGGGCCACGATATCCCTTTCGGACAAACTCGCAACCCCGGCAGGCAATGGTCCTAACGGACCCCGTCAGTTTGTGCTGACATCTCTTTGAGGCACGCGTGGAACACAACGCGCCGTCGACCCGGGCCTGGTCCTTATCGGACGGCGAGCTACCCATCGCTCACCGTCCGCAGGCCCGCGCCTACGGTGGCCGGAAATCGGCTTGCGACTCCCGACGCCCGGGGCGTCTCCTGCGGCGACTAGGGGCGCGAGGGCGCAAACCTTATCTCACCCTCACGCGTTCCGCCTTCTCCTTCGCTAGCATAACTGCTTCGCAGAAGGAGGTGACGGCCTCCCATGCACTCTCGCTCCGAACCATGGCCTGAACCAGGCCCGGACGCGAGAGATCGCCGCTGCCGATCGCCTCCGTGAGGACACGGCGGTGCTCCGCCCAAGCTGGGCAGACCTCCACCGTATGCTCTACCGTGTCCTCCGGGCGATCCACACAGTGGTGACACCCGGGCGTTTCCTCCCGCTTAATCCTAAACAGGAACCTCCCGAAACATCCATGTCCGGTGAGGACCTGCGTCAGGCGGAAGGTGAGGACGCCGTGGCGCCTCTCGAGCCACTCCTCAAAGAGGGGACTTATCGCCACAATTGTGGCGTGCCCAAGCGCTGGGTTGCGACAATCGCACTCTCCATGTCGCCATGAGATCCCTCCGGAGCTCCGTCCGCTGTGCCGCGATTTTTTGCGGCAGCGGAGTTATGCCCCGGAGTTTCGCCTCTTCGCGCCACACCCAAATGTGCGCGAGGACTTTCGCCTCCAGATCCCATGGCGGCAATCCGGCAAGGAGGCTCGCCGCCTCACGGGAGACCGTGCGGTATCCCCGTACCATCCTGATGGCCATGACCCTTTGGGACGCGTTCAACCGCTGCGCTGGTCGCAGCCTCAGAGAACGCGCCCACACCGGTGCCCCGTAAAGGGCCATGGACCGCACGATCCCCGCGTAGAGCCTCCGGCAGGAGGCGTTTGGACCCCCTAGATTGGGCAGAAGCCGCTTCAAAGCAGCCCCGGCCCGCTCCAGTCTGGGAGCCAAACGTCGAAAATGCTCCACGAAGTTCCACCGAAACGGTATATACCTAAGTCTGAAATTGTCAACCTGCCTTGAGCAAGCGTGGTGGTCAATACTCGTGCCTGCAATGTATGGGTGTATGGGTGGGGTTTTTTGTGGTATTATTTTCAAAACCATTTGTATAGCTGTCGCTCTGTACCTACTGGAAAATAAGGATTAGAAAGCCTGGTTGGGCGTTTGATGTTTTGCTACAGCAATTTTAACAAAGCATTTTCGAAGCGAAAACTTATTTTGGGGCGTTAAACGATTTTTGGTAATGAGTGAATGAAATGCACCGACCCCAGCATGGTTTGACCACACTCGATCTCTAATAACCCAAAGATTTGCACTAGCCCCTGGAGTCTCATGTTTCATGGGGCTACAGAGACCATCGCATATCAAAGAGTAGACCGGGAGGGGCGGTTATGGTAGGGAAGACGTGCCCTTAGGATATGGAAGGGTTATTAGAGCCGTACCGAATATGCATCCTTGAGTATGCATTGGATAGTGGAGAGATGGGTTATTTTTATGTTTTAATGACGCCACCGCCAGGTTGTGTTCAGTTCCAGTTTCGCCGGATCTTGAATGGTGAATCTTGGGGAAAAATTTATGGGTTCGCGTCAGCGACATGCTAATGGGACGTATTGCACCGGACTGGTGACGCGTAGCGGCTTGTGTACATGTATACACATTATATATATGTTATACCAAAGTTTTAAGTTCTCACTCCTGTCCGCAGTCCCCATGACAGCCAATTTTGTTTTTTTCTAAAACAATTTTCTTTCACCTAGGTGGCGCAGAAAATGTGTTTCTGAAACGTTTTAACTAACAATGAGACAATACGGGATAAAAAATCTGGACACATTAAACATTTTTAATTATAATTTGAAGGTGTTCTCAGACATCAAAACGGTCTTGAATAGCTTGCCTTAAGAATACCTATATCGAAAATAAAACACATACGTTTCCGAAATTTGTCATCAGCTCTTCAACTATAAGCAAAGCTTTCACGGTCAATTTACTCCGAAGAACTCTTATGATTAACTCAAGAATACATTAAAATAGCCGCGACCATTAGAGCGAGAACTTGATTATTTGTACAGAATATTACACAAACTAAAGAATGTTCTTAAACGTCTTTCCCTACTTTTAGAAATGGCTTAATTATGGACGTTCGTTATTGGTTTTGACGCCTACGATTACACGTTTTGTTAACCAATGGTGCTTGTTGATGGATCAATGCAAATGTGATAGGAATTTTAAAAGAAGAAGATAAATATTTAATGCTGTAAGTAACTGGTTCTAAGCATTTGTTTTGAATATCTTATTAATGTCTTATAAATAATTAATATCTATCGTGAACCAAAAACTGTACTCCTTTTTACAAAAATTACGCTGACGGAGGAGTATGTTTGGCACAGTTTTTATGGAGGAGGAGTGCAGAAAGCTAATATTTTTATATACTAAAGATTAGAAATAAATTAAATTGATAAACAAAAACATTACTCACACTACTGTGTTTGACATAATTATAAACATACATATTTAATATGTATATTATACTTTATTTGAAAGAAGATTAGAAATTTAAATAAACTTTTCCATTCAATCGATTTTTACTTCTATTGCGTAGGCATAAGGATGGCATTAAAAGCAAAAACGTGGTTACAATACAAACTCTTTAGTACAGCTGCCATTGTCATGCCACCAACGCAATAGAAGTCAAAGTCGGTCTCGGTTGAACGGTCGGTCATAGACATAGTGTAAATTTCTTTCTTTAAAAATGTTTTTTTTTCATTTATTCATGATAAATGATAAATGATAAATGATTTTTATTTCTGTAAGTAGGTTTGTACAAACACTTTTACACGTCAGTCATATTTTTAAAACTAGATGAGGTCGGCGTTTCCTATCTGACTACTCTGAGAAGAAAGGCCGAAACAAACTCAGAGGTCACAGTCTCTTTTAAAGTCCAGACATAATTTTGGTCAGATCATGTGAAGGCCATGTAGATTGGTGTCTGAAATGGTCTTTTGAGGAAAGAACCACGCAGATTGAGTGGACCTGACCAGTCAGTGCACGCATTTGTCAGTAATCGTGCAGCTCTACTCAGAACTTAAGGAGCTCAACGATGCGACGATCAATACCAAAGAAAGGACATTTGGGTAGGCCGCTTTAATGACTCAAACTGCCAGACCATGATTAACACTAACTGAGAATAAAAACAAAGTGAAAATAAAAATAAAAGAGCAATAACCCACATAGTCTTCACATTCACAATAATTAAAAAAATATAATACTTTACAAGTAAATAATCATGTCATTACGTATATATTACGTTACGTATATAAAATAATAAAAGTTAGCAAAAAAAACATCAAACAATAAAAATAAACCACTTCAATAATTAATAATTGGAGCATCTCAATCCCAAGCCTTTTTGTCCTCAATATAATCTTTAACGGTATAAAAAGCTTTCTGACACAACTTACGTTTAATGAATGATTTGAATTTATTAAGGCTTAGATCTTGAACGTGGCTTGGAAGTTTATTATAAAAGCGTATACATTGACATCGGAACGAGCCACCTATTTTCTGGAGCCTTGTTGTAGGTACAACAAATTTATGTTTGTATCTAGTATTTATATTATGGATATCACTGTATTTTTTAAACAATTTTATATTTTTATGGGCATATAAAAGATTTTCAAAAATATACTGAGAAGGTACAGTCATTACATTAATCTCCTTAAATTTCTCTCGGAGAGAGTGTCTTGGACTTAATTTATAAACTGATCGTACAGCTCTTTTCTGCAAAACAAAGATATTCTGAATGTCGGCGGCATTTCCCCACAACAGAATACCGTACGACATTACACTATGAAAATAGGCAAAGTACACTAAACGGGCTGTCTCTATGTCAGTTAAATTACGAATTTTTCTAACAGCATATGCTGCGGAGCTTAGCTTTTTAGACAGTTTATCTATATGTGGGCCCCACTGAAGCTTAGCATCCAAAGTTAAGCCCAAGAATACTGTGCTTTCTTCAGGATTCAATTCTTCGCCCTTTATCAACACATCAGTTTTCACCTGCCTAACGTGAGGTAGCGTAAACTTAATGCATTTGGTTTTTTTTTCATTTAGAAGTAAATTATTAACATTGAACCAGTGAACTACTTTTGAGATCGCGCTATTTACATCGTCAGTAACCAGCTGCTGACGTTTAAGTTTAAACAAAAGTGAAGTGTCATCTGCAAACAACACTATATCATGATTATCCTTTATGAGGTAAGGCAAGTCATTAATATAAATAAGAAACAAGAAAGGACCAAGAATTGAGCCCTGTGGAACTCCCATTGTTACTATAGATCCGGGAGATCTTTTTCCATTGACGTCAACGCTCTGAATCCTATTACTCAAGTATGAAGTAAGAAGATCCAGAGCGGTGTTCCGGATCCCGTAGTGGCGGAGTTTCCTGATTAACGTTTCTTGAAAAACGCAATCGAAAGCCTTGGACAAATCACAAAAAATGCCCAAGGCATCGCATTTATCTTCCCATGCATTATAAATATGTCCTAACAGTTCAACACCGGCATCAGTAGTCGAACGACCCCTTGTAAAACCAAACTGTTTGCTATGTAGTAATTTATGTTTATTAAAAAATCTTTGCAATTGGTCCAAAATTAATTTCTCAAAAATTTTACTAAAGGTAGGTAGTACTGAAATAGGTCTATAATTTGTGGGGTCTGATGTACTACCTGATTTAAACAACGGTATTATTTTACTATTCTTCATGAGGTCAGGAAACACCCCACAGTCAATACAATTATTAAAGATAAGGGCTAAAGTAGGTGCTACGATGTCTATAATAGACTTAGCAACTTCTACAGAATTACCCCACAGATCTGCAGTCTTTTTTACATTTAAAGTGTTAAAGGTTTTAATTATATCTCTACAGGTAATATGTTCAAAGTGAAATTCCGAATCGCAAACATTTACATTTTCCTTAAGCAAAGACTCAGCAACAGAAGGTGATGAGTTTAGGGATTTAGTAGTTGAAACGGGAATATCCGAAAAGAAATTTTCCAAGGCCACGGCGACTTGTGAGTCTGATTTTATTATGTTGTCATTAATTGACAGGCTATAGTCAGTATTTCGGTTCCTAGACCTTCCCGTTTCACTATTAATAATATTCCAAGTCGTTTTAATTACATTACTACTGTTTTTAATCTTCGAACTCAAATAACGCGACTTGGCCATACAACAAACTTTTTTGAATAATTTTGAATAATTTCTAACATACAAATTAAATTCATCAGTGTTTACATAATACCTTTCATTGTACAGCTCATAAAGCCGTGTTCTACTTTTATGAATGCCAATGGTAGCCCAATCACTGAAAGATGCGTTACTATTAACCGAGATAGTCTTGGGAATAAATGTGGAATTAAATTGTTGACAGTAAATATTAAAAAAAACATTATAAAGATGATTAAGATCATCATTAATAGATGGAACTGGTAATTTATCAATGAGTTTACCTTTAAAAGCTTCCAAGCGACGTGCTGTTTTGGGGTTAACAGTGATATCCTTTTTAGCCACTTTGTTGTTTCGGTTTTGGATAGTAATCCTTTGCCCACAATGATCAGAATCAAGTAAATTTATAATTTCTTTGTGGCTTGGTATAATATCTGTATAAATATTATCTAGACATGTGGCACTAGTAGAGGTTATTCTTGTGGGCTCCAAAAACAAGTTTACAAGATTGTATGACTGAAACAGACTTATTATTTTACTACAAGAACCTGAGTTCTCTAACAAATTAACATTAAAATCACCACAAGTGATAATGGACTTGTTTGAGTTACAAATCTTGTGCAACACTTCATCCATTACCTTTTCAAAGCAGTCGTACAATCCTGAAGGGGGTCTGTACACACTTAATACAATAAACTGCTCCAATTCTATACAGGCTATTTCAACAGTCCGCTCAACAGATAGGCTCACAATATCCTTACGGTCTTTAAACTTAAGCTGGTTACTTACTAAAATTAATGAGCCACCATGTATAGCATTTACTCTGCTGAACGAACTACCAACCTGGTGATTATTAAAATTTAACAAGAACTGGTGGCTTTTAAGCCAATGTTCTGTTATACAAAGAATATCAATACTGTTAAAATTCATAAATAATTCTACTTCTAAATCTTTGTTCAGAAATCCTTGAATATTTTGATGCACCAGGTTGATACTATTGACTGATTTTAAACTTTTATTTGATTTATTTTTGCAATTCTGTACATTATTGCTAGAGGTTGACTCTATTGTCCTAATTTCTAATTTAAATTATTTTTAATGTCAATTTTTGTTACCAAATTATTGGCTGAATTATTTAACATGTCATCGCATTGCTCAATAGAAGCAAATTGTTTAGCCAAATTCTTGGCTGTAATAGAAAAATAATAAGATAGCGACACAGCTATCTGTCTTTTACAGTATTTAGAAAGATAGTACCTATCCATAAAAAATCTATCCTTTGTCAAATAAAAATGATTACCAACATAATTGTTAGTGTCGATTAATTGAAATAAATTATTATTATAAGTCAAATTATGCAATGTCATATTAATTTCTGATCTAAGTTTGTTTTCTTCCTGTGGCAAACTTTGGCTATATGGGAATGTGAACAACACAATTTTTCTTAAACTTAGGTTGCACAATGATCTATAATATTGGAGTAATTCTCCTTTGTTCACATTACCCCTATTACCAACAAATATTAATATTATAGTATCCTGGTTAAAATTGCATTTTATAACATTTTTCATTATGTCAAATAAACAACAACCAGTCATGTACTTAGTTATTATTTAATTGTGCTCTTGTGTGCTGTGCTGTTTCTTTTATGTGGACTAAATTACCTATTATTATCTTAGGGGTTTATTTATAAACGATGATTCAAGTTAAGAGACGTTTAAACGTTTAAAATGTATGGTTAAACAGTCGTTAATTATTGCTTAACTTTAAGCAAAGTTTATAAATAAACCCCTTAATGTTTAAGGCTCATTTACATAGCAGTATGTAGTATGTGCATGAAGAGGTTATGCACGTTTGTTTACCTTCCGTTTCAAACGTAGCGTGGCTGTGGGTCGCAGTGGATGATACCAACAACATTTTCATAAAAATACACGTAATTAAGTACACGTGCGTAGCGTAGCCGTGGGCAGAAATGGAAATGCGCCTTTATACGTTGAAATGGAAAATGTACCGATCGTATTCCACAAAGAAATGTCGTATAGGTATGTTCGTTTTAGAGCTCAAAGCAGGTTTCTGTAGTTACCAGACTGTTTCCGTGAGTCTGTAATATTTAATTTTCCGGGTTGAAAAGTTCCTTTTCAGATTTGAGTTACCTCCCAATTTATTCAATTTCAATTCTTCTGTACTTAATAAATAGAGAAAGCTTTTAACTGTATCGTGATAGAATTATCATTTTGAGGTAGTAGTAGTCCAGCACTTCTGAAATTGGTTAAAGTAGAGTAGTAAAACTAGAAAAAAAAAATATTTTTTATTATCATAAAATATCGATACGCAACAAGTTTGTGAAGTTAAGCAAGTTAATTTGATTTGGCCTTTGTCATCATCATCATCATTCCAGCCGAAAGCCGTCCACTGCTGGATATAGGCCTCCCCCAAAAGGGGCCATAATCGCTGTATGGGGCCTGTAAAGGGCCATAGTCGCATAATGGTTGCCATAATCGCCACGCTTGGCAGGCGGGTTGGCGATCGCAGTATGGTGATAAAATGCATAGAGAACGCTGCTGCCCATTCTCTAGTAAGTCCCTTAGTTGCCTTTTACGACACCAACGGGAAGAAATAGGGTGGTGCTATTCTTTACGTCCGGCACCACACGGGACCTTTTGCATTAACCTCTAATGATAGCTAAGGGAAAACTAAGGGAAAAAACAACTTTTTTCTATTACCTACTATTGATAAGTAAGTAAATCATCATCATCATATGCACAATAAATGCCATATTTAAATTTTAATTTAAAAAAATTCTTTATTTTTTATTTATGGTTTTTAATACAATCAACAAAACAAAAATAGAAAGGTTTTACTTCTTCCTATAATTTTAATGAAATAAACTTTAATTTAGTTTTTATTTTAAAAGGATTGCTCAAATATTTTAAAAGTTATCGCATTTTTTATAAACGACTCGCTTTCTTTGCGGCCCAGTGTATATAGGGATCGGTTTCCAGTCTAACCGGATGCAGTTGAATAGCAGTGCTTCATATGGAGCGACTGCCTATCTGACCTCCTTAACCCAGTTACTGTCGGTGGTTGTAGGTTGGTCTTATCAAGGTAAGCTGGTAGACAGACTTTCGGGCTTCTGACGACCCGTAACGACTGTCAAAGATCCATGAATGCAGCCGGGATCAACGGCTTAACGTGCTTTCATAGGCACGGAGGGATCTTGTTATATAAAGATCACCCATCTACGGACCAACCGCGACAAGCGTAGCTTAACTTGATCGATCGACCAGTGCAACTTTTATGACTTCGCCACAAGCCCCTTTTATTTACCTTGATAAGTAACAAAATATTATTTAATAATCAACTTGGTTTGTTTGACAATACGAAACCTAGCACAACAAAGTGATACATGATTCAATTTTAACCGCATTCAAAGTTAGAGCCTTGATAGCACAATACAATTTAGATTAAATACGCATTGTCAAACGAAGGTTAGCATTGAATCACACAATAATGTAAGGTTAGAATTGTGTAACAGAATAAAGCCTCGGACAGACATCAGAACGTTCTGAAGTAGCAAAGAACTTCTCAGTTAGGTTCCAACTTTGGAAGAACCTGATTATATGCAGAATTGTAGTCTAGAGTGAGCTAGAATGGTAGCGGAGCGCAGCAAATGATATTCTACCGAGTATGGTTAGCAAGAAAGAACTCTTGGATAAATTTGATATAGTTTTTTTGGGTTGTGCTTTTCATATAATATTTGTGGCAAATAAAGACATAGTGCAGAATTTTAAATACTGTATTAAAGTCTAAAGAACGATTAAGTAAAAAGCTAACATTCAGTATGTATTAGAAAGGTGTGGTCATATTTAAGGGTGGGGACAACTTTCTCCATTGTACCAACATCGAAAAAATTATACACTGTCCTATAAAAATCTTCAATACCTACTCGACCCAAATGTATATTACGGTTGATTAATTTTTGCGCGATTACGACGTTGGTCCCATGGAGAAAGTTGTTTGGTTTGATGGTCTGTACCACACCCTTAAATATAAGCACACGTTTTTGAAAGATGCTGCATTTATTTGTGGGTACATATTTGAACGTCGAAAATTAAAATACCTACGGGTAAAATGTCACTGTTCACAACATCGAAAATTTAAATATCGATTGTATTGAAATATCGAAAATTGGTATTCCTAAGCTTAAAATGTCTAAGATTAAAATGTCTATAGTCATTATACCTAAGTTCAAAATGTAAACATTTAATACACAAGTACATTATATTTACAAAAATTACAAACATACTGGAACATATTACAGAGTACTCTTTTGTGGAATTGTTAATAGCCATTGCGTCAAATCTTTAAAGTATATTACTGGTATTTCTATTTAGTACAGTATTTGTATTTTCCATAGTTGAGAAGAGAAGGATTATTTTGTTTTATATTTTGTATTGTCCATTGATATTGATTACAAGAAATATATTTTTTCATTTGCGTACAAATCTGTTTTATGTTGAGAAGTAGCGCTCGCCGGCCGCTACCGCGGCACCGCTCGCTACGTTCGCTCGGATCGCGCGTGATTGGTCACAGTTCTAACCTAACCTTTTTTTTTTTTTTTTTTTTTTCACGCTGAGAAATGCATTACGCATGCCCGCTCGTGGGGGACGAGTCGGGGTATGTGGGACTCCTGTCACTACAGTATACCCACTAAAACTCAGCGGTGTTCCCACATCGCCGTGTTGGGAGGGCCATGGGATAACGGCTCAGCCTTTTCTTCCACAACCCTCCCGGCGCATGCCCGCCTAGCTGGCGGGCCCCTCATGCCCCCCCGTTACTGGGGGGCTACGGGAATGGCCGGGAACACCTGGCCATTCCCGTCCGACACTGGTGGAGGCCTGTGCAATACAGGTAAGGGTGCCCCCGCACCCGTTGCCTGCTGGCCTCCACCTGGGAGGAGTCGGAGATGACGTTCAAACTGACGTCTTCTTCGACCCCTCCTCCGCCTTCGGAGCGGCGCCGCGGCAGGATCGTCCTCCCGCGTGCGCTCTGCCGCCTCCTTCTGGGACATGACGTGTTCGCAGAAGGAGGCGACTGCCGCCCAGGACCCCTCATCCCTCAGCATGGCGTTAACCAAGCCGGGGAGTGAGAGGTCCGATCCAATCACCGCGTTCAGACTGTGGCGCGGCTCGGACCACGACGGGCACACCTCGAGGGTGTGCTGCGCCGTGTCCTCCGCCGCGCCACAGTGGTGGCACGACGGCGTCTCCTCCCGTCCGATTCGATGCAGGTACGATCCGAAACAACCGTGTCCGGACAGCACCTGCACAAGACGGAACGAGAGGAACCCGTGCGACCGCTCGAGCCAGTCTCGCAGGACTGGCCCAATCGCGTCGAGGGTTCGGCGGCCGAAGGCTGCAGTGGCGAGTTCCCCCGTCCAATGGACGACGATGGCGTCTTTCGCCTCCCGCCGGACTGCAGCCCGCTCTTCCGGGGCTGGGCGTTCTCCTCTCGCCCTCCGCCCCGCCGTCCATTCATACACTCTGGCGAGCACCCACGCCTCGAGTTCCCAAGGAGGGGTGCTGGCCAGAGCGCATGCTGCCGCAAAGCCCACTGTGCGATGGGCCCGCACCACACGCTGTGCTATAGCCCGTTGGGGTGCCCGCAAGGCCGCGGCGTTCTCCCTCCTGTGGAGGGAGTCCTCCCAGATGGGAGCTCCGTACAGGGCCATACTCCTCAAGATGCCGGCGTAGAGTTGCCGGCATCGCGCGCTAGGCCCCCCCAAGTTGGGAAGCAGCCACGAGAGGGCGCCCGCGGCCTTCAGCAGGCGCGACGACAGCCCGCTAAAATGCGGACCGAAGCGCCACCTGCTGTCGAGTACAAGGCCCAGATATTTCATCTGGGCCTTCACCTCAATTCTGGCGCCCGCCACAAATATGTGGGCGTCAGGTGGGGGGCGCTGCCGAGGGCCGTGGAAGTACACGGCCTCGGTCTTGTGCAGCGCCACCGTTAAACCTAGACGGTGGATCCTCCCTGCGACCAAGGATCCGCCCGCCGATGCCAAGTTGGCCGCCTCCCTGAAACTCCCCCCCCGGGCGGTGAGGAGAGTGTCGTCCGCATAGCAGACAACACTCGTACCTCGGAGGAGAGTTCCCCGCAAGAGCCAATCGTAGCCGACGTTCCAAAGGAGAGGTCCCAAGACTGACCCCTGCGGAACGCCGGCCTCAACGGCGTACCGCCGGACTTGGCCAGTCCTATCCACCAGGACGATCGCCCGATCCTCCAGGTAGCTGGCCAGCAGACTGCGCATATGTCGAGGCACTCCGTGGAATCGGAGCGCCTCTAGGATGGTGGAGTGGGGAACGGAGTTGAAGGCGTTGGCTATGTCGAATGACACAGCCAACAATCCGTCCCTCCCTTCCATCGCCTCCTTGACCTGGCCCTTAAGGCAGGCCAGCGCGTCCACCGTGGAACGCTCAGCCCGAAAACCAAACTGAGCGTCCGACAAGTCCGGTCCGATACTCCGCAGATGGCCCTTTAGGCGGGCAGCGACAATCCCCTCGAACATTTTGCTCATCGAGCAGAACGATGGGCCGGTATGCCGAGGGGGAGTCTGCTGGGCGGCCCTCCTTGCGAAGGAGGCACAACTGTCCCTCCTTCCACGGTTTAGGGAACCTTCCAGACGCAAGGCATGCGCTGAAGAGTTCCCGAAACCTCTCCTGCATTTGAGTGGCAGCGATCGCCACCACTCTCGCCGGAACACCGTCGGGGCCCGGAGCTGTCTTCTTGGCGCGGATATGAAGAATCGCCGCGCCAAGTTCCGACTCCGTGACAGGAGTGGCCTCCTCTTCTTCCTCAGCTGGCGGAGCTATCCCCTGCGGTGGGCCCATCACTGGTGGGGTGAAGTTGTCGTCCCTGCACGGGAACAGGGACTGAACCACCCCATCCAGAAAGGAGGGTTCCAGGGTCTCGGTGACCGGGGGACCAAAGGGACGCAATTTGTTGCGCGCCGCCTTGTATGGTCTCCCGTAGGGGTCGTTGTCGAGACCCTCCAGCAGCTCTGCTCTCGCCGAGTCTCTGGCGGCGGCGATGGCCCCACCGAGGACCATTTTTGCCTCCAAATATACCTCATAGAGGTGGTCCTCGTTGGCCCGGTCCCGTAGACGCCGCCGCCGACTCCGCGAGTAGGCCCTCCTTGCCGCCACACACGCTGCTCGAAGCCCCGCCAGCTCCACCGACCACCAGTACACGGCGCGATTGGGCAGTGGCCGGCGAGACCGAGGCATGCTGGAGTTGCATACCTCGGTCAGAGACTCCCTCAGGTGCCCCGCCACGGTGTCCACATCTAGGCCGGCGGAAGGCGGCGAAAGCCAGTCCTGGACGAACGCCGCCTCCGCCGCCGCCTCCCTGTCCAGGTCAAAGTCAAAGTCAAAGTCAAACCATTTATTTCAAATAGGCACATAAGAGGCACTTTTGAACGTCAAAATTTACAAAAAAAAATAGAATTGATTCTAGTTGCCCCTTCCAAAAGGTAGTTTCGTATGGAGAAGAATGGGCAAGAAACTCCACCGGTACTCTTTTAAAAATGTTTTACAATATTTTGTTTGATTACATTAATTATATGATTATATGTGAAGACGATGCACCTAGAATAAAATTACTATACCATAATAGGTAAAACGAATTAAAAACTAAGCAATGAAAAATAACTTAATTATTAGATAGATACGTGGTGTTCACATATTTACAAACATCATACAAGTATGTTTTTCTAAAAAAATAAGTCAGTGTGTGAGTATAGGTTAGGTTAGGTTAGCCCAGGCCAGGCGGGCGAGTCCTGGCGGAGGAAGCGGTATCCCGGGGCGGGGTGATGTTGGCGGTGTCCTTGGACATCTCCAACGCCTTCAACACCCTGCCCTGGAGCTGTATTCGGGAGGCACTATGTTACCATCGGGTGCCTTCCTACCTCCGCCGCATCGTCGGGGCTTATTTGGCGGAGAGGTGTGTCACCTATACGGGACGTGATGGCGGAAACCAGCGCCGCATGTCGTGCGGTGTTCCACAGGGCTCGGTCGTGGGACCGCTCCTGTGGAACATCGGGTACGACTGGGTGCTGCGGGGCGAGCTCCAGCCGGGCGTGGACCTAACGTGTTATGCGGACGACACACTGGTCACGGCCCGGGGGAGCTCGTACAGGGAGGCAGCGTTGCTGGCGACGGCTGCGGTCTCACAGGTGGTGAGCCGCATACGTCGCCTAGGGCTGGAGGTTGCCCTCAACAAGTCGGAGGCCTTGATCTTTCATGGCCCCCGGCGGGCGCCGCCGCCGGGATCACACATCGTGGTCGGGGGGGCTCAAATCGCTGTCGAGTCCACCATGAAGTACCTAGGATTGGTGCTCGACAGCCGGTGGGATTTTGGCCCCCACTTCCGGCGGCTGGCGCCCAAATTGTTGGGCGCGGCTGGGGCGTTGTCAACGCTGCTTCCCAATCTGGGGGGCCCGAGCGCCGCCTGTAGGCGGCTCTACGTAGGGATCGTGCGATCGATGGCCCTTTATGGGGCCCCGATCTGGGCGGCTGACCTGACGGCCGGAAGCATCGCAGTCCTGCGGAAGCCGCAGAGAGCGATGGCCGTCAGAGTCATCAGGGGATATCGCACGATCTCCTACGAGGCGGCTTGCGTACTGGCCGGATCCCCGCCCTGGGACCTCGAGGCGAAAGTACTCGCGTCACTGTATCGGTGGCGCGAGGAAGCGAGGGCGCGGGGCGAGTGGCTGATGCAGCGACATGTGGAGTTGCGTCGGTCACAGCTTCGCGCAGCCCTGGTGGCGGAATGGCGGGACAGGCTTTCACGCCCTACCGCCGGCCTCGCCACCATCGAGGCGGTCCGGCCGGTACTCGAGCCCTGGCTCGGGAGGAGGCACGGCTCCCTGTCGTTTCGGGTGACGCAGGTGCTCTCGGGGCATGGTTGCTTCGGGAAGTACCTGTGTCGCATAAACAGGGAGCCGGACGCCCGGTGTCACCACTGCGTCGACTGCCGGGAGGACACGGCGCGGCATACGCTGGCAGAGTGTGCCGCTTGGGAGGAGCCTCGCCGTGCCCTCATCTCAGGAGTAGGCAGTGACCTATCGCTGCCGGCCGTGGTCGAGTCGATGGCCGGCAGCGAGGAGTCCTGGGACGCGGTGGTATCCTTCTGCGAAACAGTCGTGTCGCAGAAGGAGGCTGCGGAAAGGGAGCGGGAGATCTCGTCCGCTCACCCGGCCCGCAGCAGGCGCACTGGGCGTCGGCAGAGGGCAGACAATGCCCTCTTCCGGCCCCCCTAAATGGGTCCAGGGACGGCGGACTCGGGGACGTCCGCCGCCCCCTATCACACTGGACCCGAGGTGGCGGCGCGTAGTGTTCCACGCGCGCCCCTTTGAGACGTCGCGGGGGGGTCTAACACCTCACCCCCCCCGCAGACTTGAGGTGGCCCGCAGAGGCGGGCCGGCACTAGCCGGGGATCACGGAAGTAATACTAGCTCCCAAGATCCCCGGTGCAAGTGTGAGAAGGGAACACCGGGGTGGTTTTTAGTCAGTAAGAGTCTGACAGACCCCTCCGCCCACCCCAGGGCGGAGGACATCCATGAGGATTTTCCACCCCGGCAACAAAAAAAAAAAAAAAAAAAAGGCCAGGCGGGCGAGAGCCTACCGTGGAAACGGTGATCGCCCCGAGAGGGGCCGCGTCCCTCCGGGGCCACTGGTGGAGATGTCAAACCGCACGTAGCGGTGGTCCGACATAGTCTCCACCAGGTCCACCCGCCAGTTCAGCACGCGCGCGGCTAACGCAGAGGTGGCGAAAGTGACGTCCACTATTGAGCCACCCTGCCGCCGCACGCATGTCTGGACGCTTCCTCTGTTCAAGAGGGAGAGTCCAGAGGAGGCTGCCCACATCTCCACTGCCCGCCCACGTGCGTCGGTGGCCGGGTTGCCCCAGGTCACCGACTTGGCATTCAGGTCTCCCAGTACGGAGACCTGACGCGGCGCGGCCCTACCGACCACGGCCGCCAAGACTCCGAGATAGTTCTCGAAATCCTGAAGAGGGCGGTTTGGGGAGAAATAGACCCCCACAAGGGCCAAGTCTCCCCACGCGGCGGCCACGTATCCCGGTCCCCTCTCTAATAGCGAGACGGGAGGGGAGTCTGTGGAAGACCGCGCCGCTAGTGCCACCAAGCCGTCTTCGTCACCCAGCCAGCTGCCGGGGATCGAGTAGGGCTCGGCGACCACCGCCACGTTCACCAACCACTCGGCCATGACCTGCACTAGCAGGTCCTGGGCCGCTCTGCAGTGGTTGGTGTTCGCCTGGAGGATGCGATAGTCGGAAACCATTATTCCGACATCGCAGCAGTCTCCTCAGCTGCCGCCGCTGGAGCTACAGCGGCGACGACGGCGGCGGCGGTAGCAACAGGGCGAACCTGCGCCGGCACCACGCCCTTCCTCGCGGGGGGCTTGCAGTTCCTGCCCGCCATCTTGTGAGCCGCGGGGCGGCCACTGGCAGCACACGCCGCGCAGTGTGGCGAAGCGGTGGAGCGGCAAGCGGCACTCCTGTGTCCCTCCTGCCCGCATTGGAAGCAGGCGCCTCCCCAGTCGAATTTGGAGGGACACGTGGCTCGGGTGTGGCCGAACGCGAAGCACTTGAAACAGCGCACGGGCTGTTCTTCGAGTGGCCGGACCACAGCCGAGCTGAAGCCCACAAGCAGCCGTCCCTTGGTCGCGGCAAGGACGGCCCCAGCCGCGGCGACTGAGCACTCGACACGGATGATGCCCATGCCGCGGCGGCCGAGCCTGATGGCTCCACCTTTCACTGCGCCAGCGTCGCAGCCTCCAGCCGCCGCAACGGCCGCCACCACATCCTCTTTGGTGACCGAATCGTCCAGATCGGCCACCTCCAAGGCTGCGGTCTTAACAGGCCTGACGACCGTTGCCGCATCCGCGATGACCTCTTGCAACTTAGTTGCGAAGAGGTCTGCGTTTGTGCCACGCCGTTCCCCCGAGAACTCGAAAATTCGAGCCCCAGTTAGGGTTCGGCGGCACGTGATATTGCTGATCCCCAGCTGGGAGGGATCAGCGTTGGGGCGAGCCCGTTTTAGGACGGACTCGTAAGTTTCGCCCCGCTGCGTGGCCTCCGGGGTGATGGTCACCACGACGGCCGCGGTTTTGGGAGGAACCACCTTCCTCCCGCCGGCTGGAGCCCTTTTGGCTGCAGGAGCAGTCGCAGCGGGCTTGGGGGCCGACTTTTCCCCTTTTTCTTCCCTTTCTTGACCACTTCCGTCCACGACTGGTTGGACGGGGTGGTGGAGGGAAGAAGGGCGTCTTCCTCCTGCGAGTTCTGGGAGGCTGCTGGAGTGGCAGACGACCCAGACGCTCCCTACGCAGTTGAGGTGGGGGCATGAGGAGCCGCCTTGGTCCTCTTGCCCTTACCCTTGCCCTTGGAGGGCCTCGCACCCGGTACCGGGCCTGCTAGAGGCGCAGGTTCCGGCTCCCTCGGCGGTGGCCTCTTGTCCGCTGCTAGCGGCGGGCGGAGCCGCTTTTCAGGCAAGAGCCGGTCCTCGATGCCTGCGAAGCAGGCCCTGGTGAAGGCCCTCTCCTCCATGACAACCCTGCGGAACATTTCCTCAAGGCTGGCAGGGGAGGAGGAGGAGCCTGTCGCCACCGGACCCGGGGCAGATTGCGCAGGCCTCGCCGTGACCTCAGCCAGCTTCTGGTGTAGCTGGCTGACCTCCGCTTGCAGGCGATCCACTTTCACCTGCAGCTGCCGCGTCTCGTCCGTGGCAGTCCTCTTCACCAGCTCCAACACAATGCCGTGCATGCTGGCAGCCCGGCATTTGAGGGCCTTCTGGAAGGTCCCCTTTAAATTTGAAGACTTGGAGGCGACCTCCAGGACCTCCTCCTTATCTTCAAGCGCCATGCGCTCCAATTCTGCCAGGGAGTGGTCAGCATACAGCACATTGGATGCACCATAGCCAGCCCTCGACCTGGCGACTTGCGCCTGCCGCTCCTTGGCGGCGACCCTCTCCTCCAGATCTAACTGGAGTTGCGCCCTTTTCGCCAGATTAAGCTGGCGCTCGGCGTCCATCAAGCCCACAACGTGGGTATGAGCCGCAGCAGAAGTCGAAGCCTTTTTCGACTTCGACTTCTTCTTCGCCTTACCCACGGCTGACTCCGAGGAGCCCTCGGACCTCTTTCGCTTGAAGCGGTCACTTTCGGCCGCCGACGTGTCCATGTTGGACTCGTCGGAGTCCGACAGCTCGTCCGGCCTACAAAACAAGCTGGCCGCAGATGGTGCGCGGTCAGCTTCCGACGCAAAAGCGCCGCCGGCATGGCCCTGAGAAGGGCCTTTTGGTTGGCCCTGAGAAGAGCCGTTGGGTTGGCCTTGAGAAAGGCCGTTGGGTTGGCCCTGAGAAGAGCCGTTGGGTTGGCCCTGAGAAGGGCCGTTGGTTTGGCCCTGAGAAGGGCCGTTTGAATCGCCCTGGGAGGAGCGATTCGTGATAAAACGACCAGACGCATCCCGCGTTGGCTTACCCATCATAATAAAATTTAAATTCTCAGTATTCGTAGACGACCGCATGAATATCTACGAATCACAGCGCACTTTAGCCGCCGGTCTGCCACTCCGTTACGGTGGTCAGACACGGCGTTGCCCGGGGGAAACTACGTGGAAGTATGCGCTGTGGGGGATCCCCCAGTTCTAACCTAACCTTTTTTTTTTTTTTTTTTTTTTGTTCACGGGGTGGAAAATCCTCATGGATGTCCTCCGCCCTGGGGCGGGCGGAGGGGTCTGTCAGACTCTTACTGACTAAAAACCACCCCAGTGTTCCCTTCCCACACTTGGGCCGGGGATCTTGGGATCTGTTATTACTTCCGCAATCCCCGGCTAGTGCCGGCCCGCCTCTGCGGGCCACCTCAAGTCTGGGGGGGGGTGAGGTGTTAGACCCCCCCCGCGACGTCTGAAAGGGGCGCGCGTGGAACACTACGCGCCGCCACCTCGGGTCCAGTGTGATAGGGGGCGGCGGACGTCCCCAAGTCCGCCGTCCCTGGACCCATTTAGGGGGGCCGGAAGAGGGCATTATCTGCCCTCTGCCGACGCCCGGTGCGCCTGCTGCGGGCTGGGTGAGCGGACGAGATCTCCCGCTCCCTTTCCGCAGCCTCCTTCTGCGACACGACTGTTTCGCAGAAGGACACCACCGCGTCCCAGGACTCCTCGCTGCCGGCCATCAACTCGACCACGGCCGGCAGCGACAGGTCACTGCCTACTCCTGAGATGAGGGCACGGCGAGGCTCCTCCCATGCGGCACACTCTGCCAACGTATGCCGCGCCGTGTCCTCCCGGCAGTCGACGCAGTGATGACACCGGGCGTCCGGCTCCCTGTTTATGCGACACAGGTACTTCCCGAAGCAACCATGCCCCGAGAGCACCTGCGTCACCCGAAACGACAGGGAGCCGTGCCTCCTCCCGAGCCAGTGCTCGAGTACCGGCCGGACCGCCTCGATGGTGGCGAGGCCGGCGGTAGGGCGTGAAAGCCTGTCCCGCCATTCCGCCACCAGGGCTGCGCGAAGCTGTGACCGACGCAACTCCACATGTCGCTGCATCAGCCACTCGCCCCGCGCCCTCGCTTCCTCGCGCCACCGATACAGTGACGCGAGTACTTTCGCCTCGAGGTCCCAGGGCGGGGATCCGGCCAGTACGCAAGCCGCCTCGTAGGAGATCGTGCGATATCCCCTTATGACTCTGACGGCCATCGCTCTCTGCGGCTTTCGCAGTACTGCGATGCTTCCGGCCGTCAGGTCAGCCGCCCAGATCGGGGCCCCGTAAAGGGCCATCGATCGCACGATCCCCACGTAGAGCCGCCTACAGGCAGCGCTCGGGCCCCCCAAATTGGGAAGCAGTGATGATAACGCTCCAGCCGCACCCAACAACTTGGGTGCCAGCCGCCGGAAGTGGGGGCCAAAATCCCACCGGCTGTCGAGCACCAATCCAAGGTACTTCATGGTGGACTCGACAGCGATTTGAGCCCCCCCGACCACGATGTGTGATCCCGGCGGCGGCGCCCGCCGGGGGCCATGAAAGATCAAGGCCTCCGACTTGTTGAGGGCAACCTCCAGGCCTAGGCGACGTATGCGGCTCACCACCTGTGAGACCGCAGCCGTCGCCAGCAACGCTGCCTCCCTGTACGAGCTCCCCCGGGCCGTGACCAGTGTGTCGTCCGCATAACACGTCAGGTCTACGCCCGGCTGGAGCTCGCCCCGCAGCACCCAGTCGTACCCGATGTTCCACAGGAGCGGTCCCACGACCGAGCCCTGTGGAACACCGCACGAAATGCGGCGCTGGTTTCCGCCATCACGTCCCATGTAGGTGACACATCTCTCCGCCAAATAAGCCCCAACGATGCGGCGGAGGTAGGAAGGCACCCGATGGTAACGCAGTGCCTCCCGAATGCAGCTCCAGGGCAGGGTGTTGAAGGCGTTGGAGATATCCAAGGACACCGCCAACATCACCCCGCCCCGGGACACTGCTTCCTCCGCCAGGACTCTCACCCGCGATATAGCGTGTATGGTGGAGCGCCCGTGCCGAAAGCCGAACTGGCTCTCGGCCAGGTCAGGCCCCTCTCCGCACAAGTGGCCGACGAGGCGGGCAGCGATTATCCGCTCAAACATCTTACCCACCTCGTCTAGCAGCACTATGGGCCTGTACCCGGACGGTGAGTCCGCAGGGCGCCCCGCCTTCCTGAGCAGGACCAGACGACCAGATTTCCACAAAGTGGGAAACTGGCCCTGCTCAAGGCACGCAGTGTAGAGTCCTCTCAAGTGGGGCTCTAGCTCCTTCAGAGCGAGGGCTAGCGCTTGGCCGTGGATCCCGTCGGGCCCCGGAGCCACGTTCTTGGCCCGGAGCCGCGTCACGGCCGCCCCCATCTCTGTTTGTGTCACCTCTGGGACGCTGATGGCGTTCTCCTCTGTAGGCTCTGTGGCTGTGCGCAAAGCCATCGGCGGCGGAGTATGCTCCGCTCTTGCCGGGAAGAGGGCTGCGACGACCTCCTCCAGCAGCTCAGGTTGGAGACTCTCCGTGAGTGGAGGCGCCGCGGCTCGAAGTTTCCCTCGAACCGCACGATAGGGGCGCCCCCACGGATCTCCGTCGAGAGTCTCCAACATCTCCTCCCTGGCTCGCGTCCTCGCTTCGCCGATGGCCAGCCACAGGGCCTGCTTCGCCGCGCGGTACACCTCATACAGCGCGGCTTCTTCGTCAGGGACCCGACGACGTCTCCTCCGGTATCGGGTGTACTGGCGTCTGACCGCTACGCACTCGACACGTAATTGTGCGATTTCGGCAGACCACCAGTACACCTGGCGCCTAGCTGAATATGTGTGGACGCGGGGCATGGACGCGTCGCAGATTTGCGTCATCGCCCCGCGGAACCACAGCGCCTCCTCTTCGACGTCGACGGGTCCGTTTGTTGCCGACTCCCGAATCCAGGCCTGCACAATAGCGGCCTCCTCGGGAAGCTCCCTGTCGATGCGCTTACGCGCCCAGCGCGGACCATCCCTTTGCGGGGTCGATGGACTACGGCCGCCGGTGGTCTGGGCGGAGACGTCGAATCGGATGTATCGGTGATCCGACAACGTCTCCACCTCCACGGCGACACGCCAGTCGCGGACACGGCTCGCGACAGCAGGGCTAGCGAACGAGACGTCCACTATGGACCCGCCCCGCTGCCGCACGCACGTGTAGATCGAGCCCCGATTTAGGATGGTCAAGCCTGTCGTGACTGCCCACTCCTCCAGCACCTCACCCCTAGCATCGGTCACCGGAGATCCCCACGCCGCAGACTTGGCGTTGAGATCCCCGAGCAACAGCACCGGGCGAGGGTGGAACTGGCCCACGACGGCACCCAACTCGACAAGGAACCCCTCGAAGTCAGCGAGACTCTTGTTGGGCGAGAAATACGCCCCGACCGTGACAATTCCATCCACGAGGGCGGCCACCCAGCCGTGTCCTCGGGAGGGAGTCCCAAGAGTCCCGCCGATGATGGCCACCAAACCGTCTAGGTCCCCTGCCCAGTTGTCGCGGGGGGGGACAAAATACGGCTCAGCGACCACAGCCACATGGATCGACCACTCCGCCATGCTCTGGAGCAATAGGTCCTGAGCTCTGGCAGCGTGGTTGATATTTGCCTGGAGGAAATGCAATTGGGCCGTCACTGGCATTGCATTTCCTCGGTATCTCCTCCTTCTCTGGTTCGGGAGTCAGCAGCTGGGCTGCCAGGCAGTGGTAGAGGCACAGGGCCTCCGAAGGCCCTAGTCCTCTTGGCAACTTTTTTGGGTGCCTTGCAGGCTTTTCCACCAAGTCTGTGCTCCGTAGGCTTTCCTGCAGCTGCGCAAAGACTGCAGTTTGGTGCCGCGGAGCACTGGGCCGCCTTGTGGCCGGGCTGACCGCAGCGATAACACAAATCACTGCGATCTATTTGTGCAGTGCATTGTGCCCGAACATGCCCCTTTTCCAGGCACCTGAAGCACTGCACAGCCCTTGTTGCCAGGAGTTTTACCCTGGCAGACACCCATCCCACCAGCAACCTTCTACCGTCAGCGACCTTGTTTGCAGCAGCTACTGGGCACTGCACCCAGATCGTGCCCAGCCCGGCCGCACTGCTGCGGATTTCTCCTGCTTTTACAGTTTCGGGCAGACACTCGCCGTTTTTGGCGATGGCCGCCACTACTTCCTCCGGGGTCGCGGAGTCGTCCAGCCCTTCTATGCGCAATTCAGCCGTTTTAGTGGGTCTGGACACCCGAGCATCCTCCGGTTTGATGACAGCTCGCAGTTTGGCGGCCAGAGCGTCTGCCCTCTCCTGCCTCAGAGCACCCGACAACTCAAACACCTTGGCACCCGTAGCTGCCGTTCTAAAATCAAACCCAGCTGGGGTGCCGAGCTCGCTGAATTTCAGCTTGTCCTTAATTGCCGCCAGGACCGACATGTAGGTGACTCCCCTTTTTGAGGCTTCGGGCTGCAGCGTTATAACTACAGCCTCGGAGCGTGGAGTCTTGGCCTTGGGCGGCTTTGTGCTCTTTTTCGGAGCCGGGGCTTTGGGGAGTGCCGGCAGCGCCCTCTTCTTCTTGCAGCCCTTTTTTACAACCGTCGTCCAGGCCTCCTGGGGGGGAGGCGTGGTCACCGGGGGCACGGTTGACTGTGAAGAGGGCGCAGACGCACCCACCGCGGTCTCTTTGGGCCTCTCCGTGGGCTTTTTGGCCACCTTCGCATGTTTCTTGGCAACCTGCACGGGCTTCGTCCTGGCGGCCTCATCCTTCCTCCGCTTATCTGCCGCAAGCGGCGGCCGGAGGATTTCGGCTGGGGGGAGTCGCGACTCTATGGCCTCCAATCGGGCATCCAATCGGGCATCCACCATGCCCCCACACTGCACCATACATATTCTGGCCACCCTCTCCATGTCTTGGTCCGACCAGGCAGGCGGTGGCACAGGTGCAGGGGCCGACGAAGGCACGGCAGGAGTGTGGCCGGTGGATGCAGGAGGTGCTTGCCGCTGCCAGTCATTCTTCTGAGCGACAAACTCCCGTTTGAGATCCTCCAGCTCGGACCGGAGACGGCTGTTCTCCTCCCACAACTTCGCCGTCTCCTCCGTGCTCGTGCGACTGAGGAGGACCTCAACTGCCTCCCTAATGTCATCAGCCGCCTCCTTCAGAGCACGGGTGAATGTGCCCTTCAGGTTGCCCGATTTGGTGGCAACCTTCAAGACAACATCCACGCCGTCCAGAACTTGGCGACTGAGCGCCACCGCCGATGGGCTCCCCCCGGCAGTCATCCGGGCCGAGCGCCGCTCTCGCGCCTGACGGGCCAACTCACTGATTTCATCAGCCGCCACCGCCTTGCGCTGCGCCCGCTTTGCGGCGTTCGCCTCCGCCTTGTTTGACCCCAGCAAGATGCACTCGCTGGAGTCCGCGGTTGTGGGCCCGGGGTCGCTCCCCGCGCCCTCGACATCCTCCTTCGGAACCGGCGTATCGGGTCGGGAAACCGACGCGAACCGACCCCGCACGTCACGCTCCACACGAGTTACACTCGCCCCTGCGCGACCTCGCCCTCTCCTGCCTGATGCTGTTGGCACTTTAGCGGCTGGCAGGCTCTCTTCGCTAGAAGAGCCTGACAGCTCCCCGCGCTTCTTTTTTTGTGAGCAATTCTTCCAGAATCGCCCACCCACCTCTTCTTCAGTTTGCAAGCGCTTTGAGCCGAAGCTCGCCACGCTCGCCAAACTCATCCTTTCGGACGCGGTGTCAGAATCTGACACCGCACCCACACCCATCTGCTCGACCAGAACGATCGGCACCTTCTCCGTCTTTTTATTATTATAAGTTTTATTAGTTTTATTCATATCAGTTCCCACGAGTTGATATAGGTTTTGACGTCCACCGGGCAGAGCCTAGATGCCCGGTAAGCCTATATACTGCAGAGGTCGGCAGGTATCTGCAGGTGAAACGCTCACGACTGGACTCCCTCCAGCCATTCATCCTCTCGCCGCGCTTCAGAACTTAGGATTGGGTGGTTTTTTATCTTAGAGGTACCTTCCTCTGGGCCAGGCTATTAAGCCAAGCCCCCGACGGCGGCATTACACATGCCTCTATTCGCTGTCCGGCCAACCCGACTCAGCGAACCCGCCGAAAGTTCTCCCCTCGAAGACTACTCCTCAAGGAGAGAAACACGTGCTGCTTTGGTGCGCCTGCACCTCAGCGGCTTCTTTGGCCCATAGTGGGCCCCCTCCACGTGAAAACCCATGCCCACCTAACCTAACCTAATATGTACAATTTTTTTTTTTTTTTTTTTTTTTTTTTTTTTTTTTTTTTAATAATAATAATACCTAACCTATCCTATTCTAACCTAACCTACCACATGGGCCCCTCTACAGCGGACCATTGGTCCGCCTCCCCAATCTGCGTCCACTCGACCTCCCTCTGTAAGCAGAGGGGGGAGTGGACGACCGACGAGCCTAGGCTCTCCCCCCCCGCAGAAATCCGCCGCAGTCAATACCCCCTCCGACATGGAGAGACTATTGACCGCGCCCAGGGTGCACCGGCCAGACGACTGCTCTTTCCCCCGAACGTATTCGTAAGGAACGAGCAGCAGTCAGGCACACGAGGAGGTTTTCTGCACGCACCCCAGTTCTAACCTAACCTTTTTTTTTTTTTTTTTTTTTTCACGCTGAGAAATGCATTACGCATGCCCGCTCGTGGGGGACGAGTCGGGGTATGTGGGACTCCTGTCACTACAGTATACCCACTAAAACTCAGCGGTGTTCCCACATCGCCGTGTTGGGAGGGCCATGGGATAACGGCTCAGCCTTTTCTTCCACAACCCTCCCGGCGCATGCCCGCCTAGCTGGCGGGCCCCTCATGCCCCCCCGTTACTGGGGGGGCTACGGGAATGGCCGGGAACACCTGGCCATTCCCGTCCGACACTGGTGGAGGCCTGTGCAATACAGGTAAGGGTGCCCCCGCACCCGTTGCCTGCTGGCCTCCACCTGGGAGGAGTCGGAGATGACGTTCAAACTGACGTCTTCTTCGACCCCTCCTCCGCCTTCGGAGCGGCGCCGCGGCAGGATCGTCCTCCCGCGTGCGCTCTGCCGCCTCCTTCTGGGACATGACGTGTTCGCAGAAGGAGGCGACTGCCGCCCAGGACCCCTCATCCCTCAGCATGGCGTTAACCAAGCCGGGGAGTGAGAGGTCCGATCCAATCACCGCGTTCAGACTGTGGCGCGGCTCGGACCACGACGGGCACACCTCGAGGGTGTGCTGCGCCGTGTCCTCCGCCGCGCCACAGTGGTGGCACGACGGCGTCTCCTCCCGTCCGATTCGATGCAGGTACGATCCGAAACAACCGTGTCCGGACAGCACCTGCACAAGACGGAACGAGAGGAACCCGTGCGACCGCTCGAGCCAGTCTCGCAGGACTGGCCCAATCGCGTCGAGGGTTCGGCGGCCGAAGGCTGCAGTGGCGAGTTCCCCCGTCCAATGGACGGCGATGGCGTCTTTCGCCTCCCGCCGGACTGCAGCCCGCTCTTCCGGGGCTGGGCGTTCTCCTCTCGCCCTCCGCCCCGCCGTCCATTCATACACTCTGGCGAGCACCCACGCCTCGAGTTCCCAAGGAGGGGTGCTGGCCAGAGCGCATGCTGACGCAAAGCCCACTGTGCGATGGGCCCGCACCACACGCTGTGCTATAGCCCGTTGGGGTGCCCGCAAGGCCGCGGCGTTCTCCCTCCTGTGGAGGGAGTCCTCCCAGATGGGAGCTCCGTAGAGGGCCATACTCCTCAAGATGCCGGCGTAGAGTTGCCGGCATCGCGCGCTAGGCCCCCCCAAGTTGGGAAGCAGCCACGAGAGGGCGCCCGCGGCCTTCAGCAGGCGCGACGACAGCCCGCTAAAATGCGGACCGAAGCGCCACCTGCTGTCAAGTACAAGGCCCAGATATTTCATCTGGGCCTTCACCTCAATTCTGGCGCCCTCCACAAATATGTGGGCGTCAGGTGGGGGGCGCTGCCGAGGGCCGTGGAAGTACACGGCCTCGGTCTTGTGCAGCGCCACCGTTAAGCCTAGACGGTGGATCCTCCCTGCAACCAAGGATCCGCCCGCCGATGCCAAATTGGCCGCCTCCCTGAAACTCCCCCCCCGGGCGGTGAGGAGAGTGTCGTCCGCATAGCAGACAACACTCGTACCTCGGAGGAGAGTTCCCCGCAACAGCCAATCGTAGCCGACGTTCCAAAGGAGAGGTCCCAAGACTGACCCCTGCGGAACGCCGGCCTCAACGGCGTACCGCCGGACTTGGCCAGTCCTATCCACCAGGAGGATCGCCCGATCCTCCAGGTAGCTGGCCAGCAGACTGCGCATGTGTCGAGGCACTCCGTGGAATCGGAGCGCCTCTAGGATGGTGGAGTGGGGAACGGAGTTGAAGGCGTTGGCTATGTCGAATGACACAGCCAACAATCCGTCCCTCGCTTCCATCGCCTCCTTGACCTGGCCCTTAAGGCAGGCCAGCGCATCCACCGTGGAACGCTCAGCCCGAAAACCGAACTGAGCGTCCGACAAGTCCGGTCCGATACTCCGCAGATGGCCCTTTAGGCGGGCAGCGACAATCCCCTCGAACATTTTGCCGACCTCATCGAGCAGAACGATGGGCCGGTATGCCGAGGGGGAGTCTGCTGGGCGGCCCTCCTTGCGAAGGAGGCACAACTGTCCCTCCTTCCACGGTTTCGGGAACCTTCCAGACGCAAGGCATGTGCTGAAGAGTTCCCGAAACCTCTCCTCCATTTGAGTGGCAGCGATCGCCACCACTCTCGCCGGAACACCGTCGGGGCCCGGAGCTGTCTTCTTGGCGCGGATATGGAGAATCGCCGCGCCAAGTTCCGACTCCGTGACAGGAGGGGCCTCCTCTTCTTCCTCAGCTGGCGGAGCTAACCCCTGCGGTGGGCCCATCACAGGTGGGGTGAAGTTGTCGTCCCTGCACGGGAACAGGGACTGAACCACCCCATCCAGAAAGGAGGGCTCCAGGGTCTCGGTGACCGGGGGACCAAAGGGACGCAATTTGTTGCGCGCCGCCTTGTATGGTCTCCCGTAGGGGTCGTTGTCGAGACCCTCCAGCAGCTCTGCTCTCGCCGAGTCTCTGGCGGCGGCGATGGCCCCACCGAGGACCATTTTTGCCTCCAAATATACCTCATAGAGGTGGTCCTCGTTGGCCCGGTCCCGTAGACGCCGCCGCCGACTCCGCGAGTAGGCCCTCCTTGCCGCCACACACGCTGCTCGAAGCCCCGCCAGCTCCACCGACCACCAGTACACGGCGCGATTGGGCAGTGGCCGGCGAGACCGAGGCATGCTGGAGTTGCATACCTCGGTCAGAGACTCCCTCAGGTGCCCCGCCACGGTGTCCACATCTAGGCCGGCGGAAGGCGGCGAAATCCAGTCCTGGACGAACGCCGCCTCCGCCGCCGCCTCCCTGTCCAGGCGGGCGAGAGCCCACCGTGGAAACGGTGATCGCCCCGAGAGGGGCCGCGTCCCTCCGGGGCCACTGGTGGAGATGTCAAACCGCACGTAGCGGTGGTCCGACATAGTCTCCACCAGGTCCACCCGCCAGTTCAGCACGCGCGCGGCTAACGCAGAGGTGGCGAAAGTGACGTCCACTATTGAGCCACCCTGCCGCCGCACGCATGTCTGGACGCTTCCTCTGTTCAAGAGGGAGAGTCCAGAGGAGGCTGCCCACATCTCCACTGCCCGCCCACGTGCGTCGGTGGCCGGGTTGCCCCAGGTCACCGACTTGGCATTCAGGTCTCCCAGTACGGAGACCTGACGCGGCGCCGCCCTACCGACCACGGCCGCCAAGACTCCGAGATAGTTCTCGAAATCCTGAAGAGGGCGGTTTGGGGAGAAATAGACCCCCACAAGGACCAAGTCTCCCCACGCGGCGGCCACGTATCCCGGTCCCCTCTCTAATAGCGAGACGGGAGGGGAGTCTGTGGAAGACCGCGCCGCTAGTGCCACTAAGCCGTCCTCGTCACCCAGCCAGCTGCCGGGGATCGAGTAGGGCTCGGCGATCACCGCCACGTTCACCAACCACTCGGCCATGACCTGCACTAGCAGGTCCTGGGCCGCTCTGCAGTGGTTGGTGTTCGCCTGGAGGATGCGATAGTCGGAAACCATTATTCCGACATCGCACCAGTCTCCTCAGCTGCCGCCGCTGGAGCTACAGCGGCGACGATGGCGGCGGCGGTAGCAACAGGGCGAACCTGCGCCGGCACCACGCCCTTCCTCGCGGGGGGCTTGCAGTTCCTGCCCGCCATCTTGTGAGCCGCGGGGCGGCCACTGGCAGCACACGCCGCGCAGTGTGGCGAAGCGGTGGAGCGGCAAGCGGCACTCCTGTGTCCCTCCTGCCCGCATTGGAAGCAGGCGCCTCCCCAGTCGAATTTGGAGGGACACGTGGCTCGGGTGTGGCCGAACGCGAAGCACTTGAAACAGCGCATGGGCTGTTCTTCGAGTGGCCGGACCACAGCCGAACTGAAGCCCACAAGCAGCCGTCCCTTGGTCGCGGCAAGGACGGCCCCAGCCGCGGCGACTGAGCACTCGACGCGGATGATGCCCATGCCGCGGCGGCCGAGCCTGATGGCTCCACCTTTCACTGCGCCAGCGTCGCAGCCTCCAGCCGCCGCAACGGCCGCCACCACATCCTCTTTGGTGACCGAATCGTCCAGATCGGCCACCTCCAAGGCTGCGGTCTTAACAGGCCTGACGACCGTTGCCGCATCCGCGATGACCTCTTGCAACTTAGTTGCGAAGAGGTCTGCGTTTGTGCCGCGCCGTTCCCCCGAGAACTCGAAAATTCGAGCCCCAGTTAGGGTTCGGCGGCACGTGATATTGCTGATCCCCAGCTGGGAGGGATCAGCGTTGGGACGAGCCCGTTTTAGGACGGACTCGTAAGTTTCGCCCCGCTGCGCGGCCTCCGGGGTGATGGTCACCACGACGGCCGCGGTTTTGGGAGGAACCACCTTCCTCCCGCCGGCTGGAGCTCTTTTGGCTGCAGGAGCAGTCGCAGCGGACTTGGGGGCCGACTTTTTCCCCTTTTTCTTCCCTTTCTTGACCACTTCCGTCCACGACTGGTTGGACGGGGTGGTGGAGGGAAGAAGGGCGTCTTCCTCCTGCGAGTTCTGGGAGGCTGCTGGAGTGGCAGATGACCCAGACGCTCCCTCCGCAGTTGAGGTGGGGGCATGAGGAGCCGCCTTGGTCCTCTTGCCCTTACCCTTGCCCTTGGAGGGCTTCGCACCCGGTACCGGGCCTGCTAGAGGCGCAGGTTCCGGCTCCCTCGGTGGTGGCCTCTTGTCCGCTGCTAGCGGCGGGCGGAGCCGCTTTTCAGGCAAGAGCCGGTCCTCGATGCCTGCGAAGCAGGCCCTGGTGAAGGCCCTCTCCTCCATGACAACCCTGCGGAACATTTCCTCAAGGCTGGCAGGGGAGGAGGAGGAGCCTGTCGCCACCGGACCCGGGGCAGATTGCGCAGGCCTCGCCGTGACCTCAGCCAGCTTCTGGTGTAGCTGGCTGACCTCCGCTTGCAGGCGATCCACTTTCGCCTGCAGCTGCCGCGTCTCGTCCGTGGCCGTCCTCTTCACCAGCTCCAACACAATGCCGTGCATGCTGGCAGCCCGGCATTTGAGGGCCTTCTGGAAGGTCCCCTTTAAATTTGAGTGTGAGAAGGGAACACCGGGGTGGTTTTTAGTCAGTAAGAGTCTGACAGACCCCTCCGCCCACCCCAGGGCGGAGGACATCCATGAGGATTTTCCACCCCGGCAACAAAAAAAAAAAAAAAAAAGGTTAGAACAGCGCAGAGGCGGGCCGGCACCAGCCGGGGATCACGGAAGTAATACTAGCTCCCAAGATCCCCGGCGCAAGTGTGGGAAGGGAACACCGGGGTGGTTTTTAGTTAGTAAGAGTCAGACAGACCCCTCCGCCCACCCCAAGGCGGAGGACATCCATGAGGATTCTCCACCCCGGCAACAAAAAAAAAAAAAAGGTTAGAACAGCGACCGCTACGTCCAAGTTGCTCGCAGATTTTATTTCACCATTTTCTTATAATCCGGGTTTTCCCAATATCCGAATTATTACCCTGTGACGTACTCGTACATAATAAAAAATATCGATATTTAGGACATTCGATACTCTGTACTTCGATATTTAGGACATTCGATACTCTGTACTTTCGATATTTAGGTATTTCGATGTCAATTTTGTAGATAATTAGATTTTAATATTTTGGGCGTAGGTTATCTAACCATTCGACATTATAAACTTACGTTATTTTAATTTTCGGTTATATGGTCATTCGATATTTAAGTTTTCGATGTTTTGAACATTGACATTTTACCCGTAGGTATTTTAATTTTCGACGTTTAAATATGTAACCTTATTTGTACATCACACAAAACAATTGTGTCATGATGTTAAGTTGCTGACTCTACTTGTGAGAAAGAAAAGTTACAAAGATAAACTAAGTTCAAATGTTAACGTTTAGAATACTAATGTTAGTTCATAGGTGAGTTCTGTAAGAACATTCGATAACAGTTACAGTAAGTAACTATGTAAGGTTAGGACACGTGTTACCGTGGAGTTTCTTGCTTGTTCTTCTCTGTTGTTCTCTATACAGAGATGTATAGTCAGCCTCGTAATTACTTTATCAGTTTTGACAACAACTCCCAGTAACTTTAAACCTCACCAATAACAGAATATAACATCACGGCTTGTTTCCCCGAAGGGTTGGGCAGAGGTGCACCGTGTAGGACATCCACGTTTCGCCAGTTTTGTTTAAGTTCCATGTAATAGAGGGCGAGCCTATTGCCATCAACCGGGCACAAATCCAGACTCCGGGCTGCTACTGAGAAATTCCAGATAGAAAAACCCAATAACCTTTGCCCGACCTAGCAATCGAACCCTGGACTAAAGATATCAATATGTCTGAATAGACAGTCAAAGCTGTGAACTCGTCGAAAAAAATAGCGTACAACTGTTGGCCTCAAAATGCACGCACACTAGAATAACACAATGACGTGGCGCGAGTGTAAAACGCACGCTGTCACGCACACCAGACGATTCACTCGGTCGGTTAGTGTACACTGACCGACCTGGGAAGCGAACACAAGACCTCATGCTTAGCAGTTGGGTGACCTTCACTAAGGTTGAAACTATCTAACTGTTACATAGACAAAAACGACCTTGCCGTTTTATAACGTAAGTGACATTAACACACAGTGACACGTTGCCAGAGGGTGTTAAAGCATCATACTGGACCCGAGGTGGCGGCGCGTAGTGTTCCCCGCGCACCCCTGTCAGACGTCGCGGGTGGGGTCAAACACCTCACTCACCCCAGACTTGATGTGGCCCGCAGAGGTAGGGACACTAGCCGGGGATCGCGGAAGTCGCACTAGATTCCAAGATCCCCGGTGCAAGTGTGGGAAGGGAGCACTGGGGTGGTTTTTAGTCAGTAAGAGTCTGACAGACCCCTTCGCACGCCTCAGGGCGGAGTACATCCATAAGTATTATCCTCCCTGTGAAAAAAAGTTTTAAATAAATGGGTGTTAAAGCAATTACGACGTCGACTATACTAAGAATGAGGCAACAAGTCTTGATAAATTGCAAGTGCATGTGGATTGCATGAACATCACCATCATTCGTAATTTCAGCCGAAAGACGTCCACTGCTGACTGAAATCAACTTAAACGTTTCCTACTGAATAAGTGTCTTTATGCTGTTGAAGACCTATAATTATATTCCTTTAAATGTTGTATTTATGCATTGTTGTAATATTTAACGTGTTTTTCCGTATGTAATTTTTTTTTTGTTTTTTATGCCATGTAATTTTAGATACAATTTATTGTTCATGAATAAATGACTAAATGACATAGGCCTCCCCCAAAGGGGGGTTGCCATAATCGCCACGCTTGGTAGGCGGGTTGGCGATCGCAGTATGGTGTTAAAATGCATAGAGAATGCTGCTGCCCATTCTCTACTAAGTCTTTTAGTCGCCTTTTACGACACTCACGAGAAGAAATAGGATGGTGGTATTCTTTACGTCCGGCACCAGCACGGTACATTACATGCATGCGGTAGATTGCATCATAAGAATAAGATATTCGCTAGGCCAGGCTAGGTGAATTTCATTTATTTATTTAATACTTTAAAATGTACAGAGGCGGACTTCATGCCATAGGCATTTTCTACCAGTCAACCTTTGGGTGATGCAGAGACAAGCAGTGGTAGGTGCAATAACTAAAATTGTGAAATCAATATTTATTTTAATATAAGGATATACATACATATACCTATTAAAAACTTTAAATATAATATATATACCTAATTAACATAAATATAAGACCAAATACACGAATGTACCTATAAACCAAACAAACAATGGGAAAACTTTACCGTTGTGATGATACTGCCAGCTTCCTACGAATGTGCTCGCGAACTTTAACTTACCGCACTTTTATTGACCGCAGTCATACGTTCTGGCAGGGTTGCGGGTTTGTCCGAAAGGGATATCGTGGCCCTGGTACACAGGCAACGGAAGGAACACGGGTGGGTTTTATTCAGTTAAAGTCTGACACCCGCTCCGTCCAGAGCGGGAGAAGCTATTTAATAATTTCCAAACCAAAAAAAAAAGTCACACTATTTTCGTGACTATGTTTATAGATAATCATAATAAGCCCGGCCGTCGCCGATAGGACCGATGGCCGGTGGATCAGACGAGTCCTGGAGTGGAGACCGCGTATCGGCAAGCGTAGTGTGGGGGGCCCCCCAGCTAGATGGACCGACGACCTTAAAAAGGTGGCTGGGTCAGACTGGATGCGGAAAGCGGAGGATAGGGTGTTGTGGCGCAGCCTGGGAGAGGCCTATGTCCAGCAGTGGACTGCTATAGGCTGAGTTGATTGATTGATTGATAATAAGCCTATGCTGGGACACAAGCCTCCTCTCTGTGAGAGGGAGTGGGCCGTTATCTACCATTCGGGCCCAGTGCGGGTTGGTGGATGTCACTGTGTGATGTGAATTTTTGGTTCTAGGACGTGTTTAAAAACAAACAAAAAAACTCTTTTTTCCTCATGTTGTTTTTCTTCACCGTTTTGAGAGCAATAGTGATGAAATTAAATACACAAAGTAAAGTGCCTGCCTGGGTTCGAACTCATGACCTGCAACTCGTAAGTCGGGGGCGATCTACTATGTTCAATTGCATTCAATCTGACTTGCCGTTTCCCAACCATGTTGGGATTGGCTTCTAACCTAACCGGATGCAGCTGAAAACATGTATTTTCTATGGAGCGACTGCCTATCTGACCTCCACAACCCAGTTACTTGGTAATACGATACCCCTTGATAAGACTGGTTGTCAGAATTTCAGGCTTCTGACGGACCCGTAACGACTTTCAAAGATCTACGAATGACAGCCGGGACCAACGGCTTAACGTGCTTTCTGAGGCATGGAGGGGTCTCGGTATATAAATATGGTCATCCATCCACGGACCAACCGCGGCAAGCGTAGCTTAATCTGATCGATCGACCCGTGCAGCTGTTATTACTTAGCCACACCACAGACCCCTCTACTAATAATTTCCACTCAATGTAGTGAAAAGTTCATCATACTAATTGAATGCTTTGTGTTAGCTGTACACATACAGGCTCTGAAGCACATTTATATAGGTTGCCTGGCTGCGAACTTAATGAAATTAACAATCGGAAGTTTTTCAATAATACTTTGTAATGTATATGTAAAGGTAGCTATAGCTATACAATATTAGTTTTAGTATATGCGAAACCCGAAACACGTGTCTAGTATTTTTAAATAAAGAATGTATGTACAAAATTTCAAAACTGTATCATGAAAAATCACAAAGTTATAAGGTTGTTATGTTACCGGGTTGTCCGTACAAAAACAGCGGCGCGGCGCCCCGCGCCGCCAGGGTCGTCTTGCGCTCATTGATAATAATTTGGCAGTAGGTACCTATCCGTACGGCGATTGTATTGTAAGTAATTAAATGGTGATAACATTTTCCATCACACTTAAATATTTTTGGGACAAAATATAACATGGTGTAAAAATTATTGAAATCGATTCAGTTCCTTATTATGAACAAACTATATTCAGGTTTCGCATATACTAAAAATAATATTGTATATGGCAATGCAATGAAGTGGCAAATGAACACGTGCTTTTAAGAATAGGCTAGGTAAATAGTGTAGTAATGTTCAAAATTGCCTTTGTTCGAGTGCGTCTTATAGGCACTGAAGGCCTTAAGGCTCGTACAGACTCGCGCGATATCTCGGGCGCGACATGCACCGACAAAGAAATTGTGCTACTAGTGTCGCATCGCGCCCGCGATAACGCACTAGTCTGTACCTTTGTTCTTACTATATGTTATATTTTACATAATTTTATTATTCGACTGCCAACTACAATTTTTTTTTTCTTTATAAAGTATCACACTTGGTGATACTTTATTCACATTACAATCTAGTCTATTAGCTAATAAGTAAGTTAAATACAAAAACTACTAATGAAGTACATAAATTACTAATGAAGTGAAACTTAATAAATAAGATTAGCTACAAACATCCATATTTAATAACAAGGTATTAATTCCAGAAACTGGCATGGCTCGATTATTAATTCTACGAATACTGTCAAAATAATTGCCGTAGCAAGCAATTATACGCTTTAGCGATATTTAATAAAAGCTTATCCTTTTTAAATTAGCATTTCCAAAGCCCTATTTACAAGTCATGTCTCGTATTTTCAACAAAACCAAACCTTTTTGCAAAAAATCATATTTTTTATATTTTTTTAAGGTCAGGCCAGAAATAAAATAAATGTCGCCTTTCACAAACAGTTAAAGCTTACTTTACATGTTTATTGTTGGGATGCGTGTACCAGTGTATGTTCGTGTAATATCTGGGCCACATTCTGTCTGCCAATTAATTAGGATTATACTTAGCTCCGCTGTGGGTCAGATAAAACTTTGTAAGCAGCAGGGTTGGCAAAGTTAAAGGGATTTTGCTAATAAGCTTGGGTGTTGGAAACAATAAAGATGTTTAAGTTATTAGTTGGACCTTAGATTATAGCTTTAGAAATATGTGGCGAATACACATAGGTACCTAATTATGTTAAATCTGTTCATCAATATGATCATTTCAGCCGAGAGTCGTCCACTGCTGGACATAGGCCTCCGCCAAGCACCACCTCATCGACCGGTTCTGTGCTTCCCGCTTCCACCGGTTTCCTACGGCCCTTACAAAGTCATCGGTCCACCTTATAGAAAGAAAAAAGAAAGAAGAAGCATTTATTGGGACTCGCACAGATCACAAATTAAACCAAAACACACTCATAGAAACATAAAGAACAAAAATAAAACAAATTAAAAATAAAATAAAAATAAAAACAGAAAGTCCTGTACGAGGCCAAAAGGCCCACCCTATCTCAGCATGATGCTGCGGCACTTAAAAAATGGGAGGCCTTTCAACGATACGTCACCCAGTACGCGGTTAAGGGCCGATTTCACCGATCGTATTACAAAACGCGTTTAGGAAAATTAAGTTCTGCATAAACGAGTCCAAATGTCAATATTGACCTCGTTTTACGTCCAACCAATTTCACCAGCTACATTTTGATCGCGTTCACGAAAACCAAGTTTCCGTGGCATAGAATGTAAGGGCGGATTTCACCAACGAAATTAAACGTGATCAATTCACGCTGAACTCAGATCAAGCGTTTAACTGAGTTTTTAGAGCTTTCAGAACTCCACTTTTGATTTCACCAACATAAAGTGAACGCAGTTCAAGCTTAAACTAGTTTAATTTCTGAACGCCCGATTTTCGGCGTTCGTTTTCCATAAATCTTTATTAGCTACTAGCTGCGCCTCGCGGTTTCACCCGCGTAAGTATCGATCCCGTGGGAATATCGGGATAAAAAGTAGCCTATGTCTTAATCCAGGGTGTCTGCTACCTCCATACAAAATTTTATCAAAATTGGTCCAGCCATTTGAGCGTGAAGAAGTAACAAACATACACACACACACACACAAACTTTCGCCTTTATAATATTAGTGTGATGATCTAAGTAGTTGCCCTCTTTCTAGCTATACTTATCGTCTTTCTTTCTTTTAATATCTCTCAAAATAAGGGCTCAGGGCCAGCCCTAGCAGTGCCGTGTGGCGCCTCAGCCCTTAAATCATTCCGGTACTTAAATTTTACCTAATCCTTCCCGCGGCTCGACCTACTTTTGTCTGATTGCGGTTGTGTTCGAGATTACAGATAAAATGCTTGAGGAATACCACTTTTAATAACACAGATAGTACATAAAACGTAGGAAATGTAAGTACGTGCCTGATGAGATTATTTTAATGAGATATTTCACCTAATGATTTGCGAAATGGAATTCATACTTATGTTGAAATTCGAAAGTTTTTGTATCAATTTTGGTTCTAATTGACTTACGGTTGATGATTTACGTTAATTTACAAACTAAATGCCTTCATTAGAAAGTAAGTGCAATATAATAGCATTCATTGTCTTTACAGCCCGTTCCTCAAATAACCAAGATACCATAAAATTACGTCGCTAATAAATTGCATATTTTTATGTTCTTAAAAAGCTTTTTCACTTACGTGGGTATCTCCGTAACTCCATATTTCATACCCAACTAAAATATCACAATATCTTAAACAAATGCGACGCGACTCGTCCAATGTTTCGAGAAAATGAACTCTGGACGAAAGTACGAAGCGTAGGTCGATTATCGAAGCCTCAAAAATGACTGACAACGCGGCACAAATGAGTCTGTGTCGTAAAATTTAACGTGACACCCGACACCCGCTGATAATGGGGAAAGAAAGTGCCCATAAAGAGAATTGATGAACGCCCCCCGACGTAATGTCGCACTAATGTCGCTCTGTGTGTAGCGAGTCTTATATTGACTCCGAATCGACTATTAGATGGCCTGTCTGTGTCGTAAGTAATGAAGATACGATTGTTGTTGATAAGACTCGTAATGAGATTTTGTGTTTTCTATGACTGAGAATTGGAAAACACGACAGAAAAGAGAGTTATAATTTTTTGCTCTGTCTGGGTTTTGTGACGGAGTGGTTATTTGTGTGTCATTCATCATTCCAGCCTAAAGACGTCCACTGCTGGACATAGGCCTCCCCAAAGGCGGGGTTTGCATAATCGCCACGTTTGGCAGGCGGGTTGGCGATCGCAGTATGGTGTTAAAATGCATAGAGAACGCTGCTGCCCATTCTCTAGTAACGGTGAGTTGCACGAAATCAACATTAGTTTAACGGAGACTTTAAATTCATGCTATCCCTTACATTTTGTAACAAAAAGAAAGTGACAGCATCAATTTAAAGTCTCCGTTAATCTAATGTTGGGCAACGTAACTCCCTTCGTCGTCTTTTACGACACCCACGGGAAGAAATAGGATGGTGCTAGTCTTTACGTCTGGCACCACACGGAACAACGGACCTATTTGTTTGTAATTGGCAATAAGGGCTTGCAGTAATAATTAGTCATAAAACTCTTAATTTTCATACGAATTATCGTTGGAAAATTTAGAGGTTTATGAGTAAGTACTAAATATAATAACAATACTTACAATAATTTTGACATGACAAATTAGTACCAACTACGGTACTAATTTGTCCAACTACGGTACTAATTTGTCCAACTACGGTACTAATTTGTCTCTAGTTGCCAATTAAGGTTACTAGATTATGAGTCTTAAATTGTTTTTGATCGAAAGGTTAAGAAATTACAATCTTGATAGCCAAATTCTCTTTACAGTTTGAAAAAAAAAATATTACAAAAAGAACCGACTTCCAAAAAAACACTACAAAGTTAAAAATAACTTCAATTTCGGAAGACGGTGGCAAAAAACTAAAATAAAAATCCAAAGACACCGACTTCCGAAATTAAAGTAATTTTTTACTTTGTAGTGTTTTTTTGGAAGTCACAGGTGTTTTTTTTTTGTGAAAAGTTGTTTATTTTTCACTTTGTAGTGGGTCAGTTTGTAATTTGTCTATGTTACAATAGCCTAATGTCAACTGCTCATCTCTTTTTACAAAATATTGCTTTTCCCAATACAGGGAAGTTAATTGTTGAGGAGTTCTCCTGGTAAGAACCAGGGAAATTGTCACTCACCATATATATTGTGACTAGCATAAATTGCTTAGCAACCATATTAAAGTACCTAATCGAATCGTAACTCGATAAATACTTATTATTAAGTAGTTCCGGTGGCCATCTGTGGCCTTCATCATCAGTTCCACTTTACTAATGTTCCACTTTTCGAGAGCAAATTCACGAGTTACTAAAAAAATACCCAAATCACTATAAGTGTGCCTATAAAATTTGAGAATTTCCTTCGATTTCCATGGGATCTCCTCATCAGATAATGACTTACGGAAGCATACCCTTTTAACCAAAAATGAATTTTCTAAATCAGTCCAATATTGACGGAGAAAGCGGTGAAAACATATTAAAAAAAAAACGTATAGACGAACATATTATTATAATCTCCTCCTTTTTGGAAGTCTGTTAAAAAAGGAAATACGATAAGTTTTTCCCAGATTTTCAAATTAAAAAATACTTCTAATAAAAACCTAAGCAAAAATTATTCCCAAACAACTGACCTATTCCATTAAAAACTACAGTCCATACTAAAACTAGAATACTAGGGTACCTAAGTTACCTACATGTTTATAGTACTAATCTGTACGTTACAATTAGGGTTGACAACGTTTTTATATCAAATATAGTAGGTAGTATTGTGGCGGCATTTACATCGCCACATGCGAACTACGCGTCACACTGACGTCCTGCATCGCGCAAGCAGAGTTTACCGCGCGACTAGCATATGCATATATACCATCCCGACATCAATCCTGGGGCAGTTGCCTACCAGACACAACATCCGTCTGGTCGGCGGATCCTTTTTTTTCTATTGAGGATGAGTGAACTTTACACCCTGTTCCTCATGCATCCATAGAATCGAAACCATTCGCATCGATTTACACATCGAAGCTCAAAACATATAGTAGATGATGGAAAAAAAAAGGTACGTATGTCTCGAGGCTAAGTAATAACAGCAGCACGGTCAAAGTCAAAGTCAAATTATTTATTTCAAATAGGCACATAGATGACACTTTTGAACCTCAAAATTTACAAATAAAATAGAATTGATTTTAGTCGCCCCTTCCAACAGGTAGCTTCGTATGGAGAGGAATGGGCAAGAAACTCCACCGTTACTCTTTTAAAATGTTTTACAATATTTGTTATTGGTACATCAATTATATAATTATATGTAAAGACGATGCACTTAGAATAAAATTACTATACCACAATAGGTAAAAAGAATTAATAATGAAGCAATGACAGATAAATTAATTATGTGATAGATACATGGTGCTCACATATTTACAAATATTGTAAAAAAAAAAAAAAAAACGTTTTCCTTAAATAATCAGTGTGTGAGTTAAGGTAATCACTGAGTGTAAAATAAATGTCATATAAATAATAAAATATACAATTAAAATAGCAATCAGTTAGATTTTGTCTAGACTCTAGAATGTCCTATGGAGCTGGACCAGCATGTTTCCAAGCGTTCTTATCCTGATATAATCCTCTAATTTGTAATAAGCTTGTTTGCAAAGTGTACTTTTAATATGAGTTTTAAATTTTCTTTCATTTAATTGCAATATATCACAAGGTATTTTGTTGTAACATTTAACACAGTACCCCATAAAAGATGTATGTACTTTAGATAATCTGAAACATGGCTGATCTATTTTATCTTTATTTCTAGTATTGAAAATATGTCTATCACTTATTTTATTGAAAAGATGTAGGTTTTTCTTACATACATAATATTTTCATAAATGAATTGGCAAGGTACCGTCATAATATTAATCCTTTTAAAGAGTTCCCTAAGAGATTCTCGGCGACGTAGATTATAAATGGCTCTGACAGCTCTCTTTTGCAAAATAAAGATGGATTCTGTGTCAGCAGCCCGGGTTGCGAGTTTGTCCGAAAGGGATATCGTGGCCCTGGCACACAGGCAACGGAAGGAACACGGGTGGGTTTTAGTCAGTAGAAGTCTGACTCCCGCTCCGCCCATAGCGGGAGAAGTTATTTGATAATTTCCCACCCAAAAAAAAAAAAGCAGCCCGACCCCACAGTAAAATACCGTACGACATAATGCTGTGGAAGTAGCTAAAATAGACCAAACGCGCGGTTTCTACATCTGTTAACTGTCTTAACGGGTCTATCCATCAGGTTAAGGTACGCTTGCCGGGGTTGGTCCGTGGATAGGTGACCATCTTTACATACCGATACTTCTCCGTGCCTCGGATAGCACGTTAAGCCGTTCGTCCCGGCTGTCATTCTTGGATCTTTAGCTGTCCTTATGGGTCGTCAGAAGCCCGAAAGTCTGACAGCCAGTCTTACCAAGGGGTATCGTATTACCCAGTAACTGGGTAGTGGAGGTCAGGTAGGCAGTCGCTCCATGTAAAATACTGGTATTCAGCTGCATCCGATCTCGATTGGAAGCCGAGCCCAACATAGTTGGGAAAAGGCTAGGCAGATTGATTTGTTTCAAAATAATTTTTATTATTTAAATGCATATTTTTACAGTTCAAAAATAGTTATAATACATACAAAAAAAACCTGTTAATATTTACAGGTTTTTTTGTATGTCTCATAACTATTTTTACACTCTAAATAAAGGTTAGAGCAGTAGATTGTTATACAAGGGACGAAAGGGACCTATTTAGGCATGAGATAATAGTTCTAGTGCCTAAATAGTTGTTTCACCCGAGGTAACGTATTTTCTTTCTTTCTTTCTTTCTAGGTAAACACTATGTTTTTCATTTCGAATAAGAGGAAAGTAAATAAAAACCTGATTAGTTAAACAAGTAATATTTTATTAACACATAAATAAACAATATTGGTAAGATAATATTTATTTAAAATGAATATTAAAATTTGAGCAATTATTAAACGTAATGGAAAAGCTCTTTCCTGGTATATTAATGTTAGATATTTTTTGCAAAAGTTGATTTCCTTGTGTTTCAGTAAATGTAAATGCTGCAATATTTTGTCATTTTCTTCAGCTGGAATATATATTTTTTTTACTTCGCTTCGTATTGTCTTTGGAAGTACTAGGTTGCGGAGAGAATTCCGAGGAATGTAGATTTAACATTTTTGTTAATTGATATTTTAGTTTATTTTCCACTGATTCTACTATGTATCCTTTGGCTACTTTACTCGATTTCCATCCTCCGTGTCTTTTAATTGTAGTCAAATCTGCGCCTGAGTCAGCTAACAAAGTAGCTGAAGTTCTGCGGAAGCAGTGACCGGAATATAAGTTTGGATTTGGTTTACCAGACATTTTGTTTTTGCCAAATACTTGCCACCAACATTTCCCTTTTTGGTCATTCAACAACGATCAGTTTCCATATCACTACAAGGTCGAAGTCCTTGGTATATTTCTATTATTTGTAAAAATTCTTTCTTTACTACGAAGGTTTGGTCAGCTTTTCTTTTAGTACCTTTTAACTTTACTAGTAGATATAATTTCACCTTGTTTCTCTATGTCATGTAACTTCATATTCACCAGTTCAATGCTTCTGCTAGCGCCACTTCCTGAAAAGTAAATGTAAATCTTGACAAGAGAATTATATGGGTAGTTCTCTTGTATAAGATCTATACATACCTAATTACAGTTTAAGACAAACTTCTTAAATGCGATGATACTATAAAGATTTTACCTTACCTTTATTACTAAGTATTTCGTCTTGCACTTGATTCAAGAAGGTTTGGACCTCTTGTGCGGTGACTTTGGAGTTTTTCGCTTTGAATCAAGCCGACTGTCTTTTCAGAAAAGCTGACCAGCAGCTGGCTGGCTGGCTGAAGCTGTTGGCTGGCTGAGCTGGCTGAGTTTGACGAAATCTTTCAAATTTATATCGTGTTTTCGACTTAAAGTCGTCTTGAACATTGAATATACGCTCCATAGAGTTGAAGATTTAAGATTCTTAGATAACTCATTGAAGTATGTTAGTAAAACGTTTTCCGAAAAATACTCCTTTTTCAGCGCGGCATTTCATAAAAACATCGTAAGATTTTAAGTACCTATCTTTCTTTTAATTTTGGCGATAAAAGGTTTTCCACTACTGTTTTAGCCTCCTCTCTAATGAAATCAGGCGTTAAATCCATAACTGAATCTGATTTTATACAAATAACTGTACCTACACGAAAATAATTAGCACTCGACAAAACAACTGAAGATCGAATTGCCGCTTTCCCACCTTTTTTATGTTTCTTTTTCTGTGGCATTCTACCAGCCAGTATTTTTTATCATTGATGATGGTAAATATTTAGCTCAAATCTATGTAAATTAAATAAAATTTAGTGAAAAGTAAATTATAAGTTAAGAGTAACGTCTACTATATTTATTCTTTAGACATCCGTCTTATTCCAAAACACGATCTAAATTTAGTACTTACTGGGATTATTACTATATAAGTTTAAACTATGACTAAATAAAACGTTATTATAAAATTAAGTTTATCACTAGTTCATGAACTATCTATGATACTAAAGTTAATCCGCCGAGGCCCCTAGTTTTTCTATGGACTAACTTCGGTACTAATTTATTTGAGGTTACCGTATTTATTTTATTTACAAATCGGTAAAAATTGATATTAATATGGTTGACTTGATGGATTTGGAAGATTTGAATATGCTGGAGACGTCTCGGCGATCTTATAGACATCGTCATCGTGTAATCCTTTTTAAATTCGCGCTAAGCCGTCGAAATAAGTTGATACATTGCATTACTTACCTAATAATAATTAAAAGCTATGTTTTACTAAGTTTTACGCCAACGGTTTAATCATACGCAACAACTCACGAACATACCTCCTAACAGCAACAATATTACTAAGATTTATTAATAAAGAACGCAACATAAACATTCATCTCAAACTACGCGCACCGCTGCCGTAAGTAATTCACTCCACTTCACGCTAGAAGTGTTAAAAATATGATAACTTGGTTATACAAAGCACGTCAAAAGTACAAGTTGTGCTTGTTCAATATATTGTAACCTAAACAAAAGAACAATTTATGACATATTTTTGTAAGGATAAATAATTATTTAAGCATTATAAGTATTATTGTTATAATATCAATATTTAGAAAAAACCGGAACGTTACTTCAAATAAAGCCAGTATGAACGAATTAAAGTATGCCATTTATGTTTCTTATCTGTGGATATTATTAAAACCAAGAGACCTTCTTTGACTAACTGATCCTCGAATAGTCTTAGTTTTGTAATCGGAACACATTTAGAGCCTGGTATTAACTTTAGTCTAACATTGATGACAGTTAGAAACTAGCACATTTAAAACCACGAACAAACATACCGTTACAATCCTAGACCTTGTAGTCTTGGTTTAAACCAGTACTTAAGAACTTTTTTGTAACAAGACGGGTAATTAGGCCTCTTATATAGCAGGATACTATATTATATAGTAGGGTTGGCAACCCTAGTTACATATAGAGGAGAATATACCGTGCGGAACATAATTTATTCATAGCTACGTACGTAGTGAAACGTTAGCTTATACCAAGTTTGTTCAGTGTTGAGTTCTAGAATATTATTATGAGCGCTTATCATAACAAAACAGTTACTTTGAATACGACAATGTGGCGGAATGATGAGGTATTTTAAATATTTTGATGTTGTTTTTAATTACATTGTGTTTGTTTCTTACAAAGTTTTGTTAACTAATTAGCCAATTTTGGGCTATAAAGCCTTCACAAATGATTCGGCTCCCTGGGCAGCCAGATTCGATACCAAACTTGTTAATTAGCTCGTCATTATACTACGAGAGGAATAAAAAGATATCACACACACACACAGACACAGATATATTTTTTGGCACAAAGTCATCATCACTTTTCACTTTGGCCAATGCTTTAAGAGCTCAAAATGCTTCTAAGTTCAATACAAGACTCATGATACCTTAAGGCGAAAGCGTCAGGGTAGCCCGCGAAATTCAAATTTTCTTACGTTTTATATTATATGTCTTTACAGTTAGTTGTATTGCTGATTCTCATAATAATAATAATTTATTAATTTGCGAATATGGGTACAAAAAAAAAGGTTTAATGTTTATAATTCTGTGAAACCATAAACTATAGTTGTTACGGCCGCGAATCATATTTAGATCAACAAACAACCTGTTAGTGACCTGCAAATTGAAAATAACTTAAGAAAATTTGAACTTCACGGGCTACGTTAGCGCATTCCCTTTAAGGAGTCTAGAATTTATCTAACTTTATCGGTCTCTAGACGTTTTCCACTCGATACTAGAGGTGTCGACTAAGACGAATATAATTTTCAATGAATAGGTACTCAGTAGGAAAGAAATGCTCAAAAGAAAATTTCGTGTTGCCCATGCCAAACAAAATGCTATTCGAATTAAAGGAATGATTTTGATAGGATCCAGGTAGGAAAATGTTGATAGATGGTGTGTTTTCATGATTTAACAAATGGAGCGTTCCTTGCTAGTCAAAAAATAAATAATTTCACAAAACTTGGGATGGTCCTAAGTAATTAATGTAAAATGGGTATACTTCAACGTATTAAGGCTCGTACAGACTAGTGCGATATCGCGGGCGCGACGCGACACTATTAGCACAATTTCTTTGTCGGTGCCTGTCGCCCGCGATATCGCTCGAGTCTGTACGAGCCTTAATAGATTAATGAGCCTTTATAAGTAAAAAGTGGTAGTTAGGTTATACACGCTCCGCAAGTGGCACGTCAAAATATGGTTAATTAGCCAAATTTTCTTAGTCTTGTCTCTTTCGCTCCTGATAGTTACGACATGCCGTCCTACTTCCACGTGTCATCTAATAGTGCGACATTGTGCCGTTTTTGAAGATCGAATGTTGAGTAGGTAACCTATCTACGTCTTTTTACTTATAATATCATTGGTCTACTTACCACTTTAAAACCATAACTTATGTAATAACATAATCAGCCTATAATGTTCCCACTGCTGGGACACACAATCAATACTCAATATCTTTATTGCTTTACCATAATGTGTACTTAGGTGGTAACTATATAATTTACATCATTATGGACCCTGTAGGATACAGCAAAAGGGTACGAGAGAGTCTCTGTGAGAGGGAGTGGGCCGTGATCCACCACGCGGGCCCAGTACGGGTTGGTAGATGTCACATGTCTCCGAATTTTTAGTTCTAGGACATGCCGGTTTCCTCACGATGTTTTCCTTCACCGTTATGGGAGCAGTGGTGAGTTGGTGACTTATAAGTAATAATCAATAATAATCGTCGTAATTAATTTATACCGTTGCAAAAGCTCTTTTCCAACGTTAAACTTCGGTATGCACTTTTAGTTCGCGTCATTTCATCGGACATTAATTTCGGAAAATGTAATTACACACACCGAGTGAACAAGCGTAAAGCAAGATAACGCATGACTGATGGCCGCTGTAATTATAAATCATTATTAAACATCTACGGCCTAATAACACGCACGCGTAATGGTAATGCGGCAACTAACCTATATCATCGGTGTATTTCTATACCAGGCATTAATTAACCTCTTACAAGAGCCGGATATGTTGTACGGAGCATGTATCGACATGGCCCGTTGGCCCAGATGGTGCAAAATCTGAATCCAAATCCGTATAGAGCAGGACACTGGGTACTGGGGCATGGTCGTCCCGCGCCCGTAACAAACCGGGCGCCCGTCTGAGGCATTTGCATAGAAATTAGCCGACCAACCGACCGACCGACCGACATTTCACACAGAATAAATAACCCAGCCATGCTACATCTTTACAGACCTCGCTAATGAAACGTTTGAGCAAATCCTACTTTGTTTCAAAGCTCGTTTCAGTTTCGCTTTTGTCTAAATTTTTTACTCGCGCCGACGAAAAAGTAAGTACTACATAAATGGGCAAAAACTGAGAAAAAAATGTTGTATGCCTGTCTTGATAGAACGACGAAACAAACTTTTTTATGTGTAATTTTTTATGGGCTGGTGTTTCTTCTTGCTTTACATAGTTTTAAAGAAATAACAAAGTAATGCCGTATATTCTTTTAGTATTGTTTTACGTCGCCGTTAAACGGGTGGGCTGACAGTTGGTTAATTTATTAATGGGCGATCGATAGTATCGCTCAATCCCTATGCATTTTAGACGAGGCGAAGAACAGTGAAGGCAATTACTAGGGCAAGCTTTCCGACATCAATAATGACCGATGAAAAATACTGAAGGAGTTAACTGGACAGGTGGACGGATGATTTGAAGTAAGTGGATCAGAATGGGCATAGTTATACAATATGCAGCTGCTAGTCGGTGCATTTGGCCACATATTTTCCGGACGAATTTTCTTTTTGCCAGTTGTTGACTTGTTCAAATTGTTTCAATCATGAAATTTTTATGCGTTTTTCTGTATAAATTCTTTATTGTTTCCTTTTTTTTTGGTCAATTCAAAAGCTATGCAAGCTTTGTCGTTCAGCAATAAATATTTGCGATTGGTTATCGTTACTGTAAAAAATAAAGCCCCGAGCGATACATTCAAATATTTCATACATTTCATGTTTTATCGTTACGTAATGGATGACATTATGCAATAAAGTCTGCGCTCTTACACAAAGGGTATAAAACAGTGTTGTTGCATTACCGTGAGTGCGAACGACAATATACGTATGTAATAATTAAATATGCATGTTTCTGAAAACCATTGTTCGTATGGTTAGGGTTTTCATGTCCTGTAATTCTTGGAAAATGCAGTAAAATGTGACGTGTCTTTCAAAGATGGCGCGATCAACATAATATTGCAGAAATAAAATTCCTTTCTCACTATGATGGCAATAGCCTGAATATTTCTTTTTACATCTAAGCGAAATATACCACTTATTGTGGTTGTACCACTAAAGTGAAAACAACATTGTTCAGAGCATATTGTACATCTTTCTACACGAGCAGCCTGTGGGTCTCATACACGCGCAGACAGTACAATGCCTTGCGTGTGCAATATAATAATGCGTTCAGGATGCTGATGAGGCTGCCCCGATTCTGCAGCGCATCAGGAATGTTCGCCGAGTCGTGTGTGGACTGTTTCTATTCTACTATGCGAAAACGGTGTACATCCCTGGTGCGCAGGGTTCGGGCTAGCTCCAGCGGCATCCTGAGGGCATTTGCGCAGAGGTTCGATTGCCAGTACCTGAACCATTGCTGTATGATTCACATACTGAGCAATCGAGGTCGGTAATATGTGTATGTGGTATTTTTAATTGTGTTTTTTATTTAATTTATTTTTATTTTGTATGTGTTTTTATTTTATTTTTAATTTTTAATTTGGTAAAACACTGTCTATGATCCTTGTTGGTCGAAATAAACGTATTTTATTTTATTTTATTTATTTATAATACAGTTCGCGGAAAAGATAATTCAATCATATTTTGGTTAGTAGCAGGCTCGAAGGGTAAGTAATATATAGAGATGCCTAGCCAAAAAAGCCTTCCTAAAAAAGCTCTTACTTTTGATTTATCTTTGACATTTTCTCTTAAAATAGGTTAATACGTAAGTCAATCAATCTGCCTAGCCTTTTCCCAACTATGTAGGGGTCGGCTTCCAGTATAACCAGATGTAGCTGAATACCAGTATTTTACATGGGGCGATTGCTTATATGACCTCCACAACCCAGCAACTGGGTAATACGATACCCCTTGGTAAGACTGATTGTCAGACTTTCGGGCTTCTGACGACTCGAAACGAATGTCAAAGATCCACGTGCTTTCCGAGGCACGGAGGAGTCTCGGTATGTGAAGATGGTCACCCATCCATGGACCAACCCCGGTAAGCGTAGCTTAACCTGATGGATCGACCCGTGCGGCTGTTATTACTTAGCCAGCTCCTCCTCTTAGGTTAAGAGCAGGCAGTCTAAATCAAATTTCGAACGCAAGCTCGGTCCCTCGCTCCCCGCCACTCCGTTATGTGCTAAACGCTAATACATCAGTAACAAAGTTGAATATCGCTTGCGCTCTTTGATCGTGTTCGAGCACGAAACTAAGGGCGAATTTCACCAATGAACCTGAACGCGATCAGTACATCTAAACCGAGTTCAAGAGCTGTCAGTGTCAATATTCCAAAGAAAATAATGACACTGACAGCTCCTAAACGTTGTTTATGTGTTGATCGCGTTCAGTTTCATTGGTGAAATTGGCACTAAATAGCGTAAGTCTCAATTCTTATTTCCTTTATAACTAAAGTAATAATTGATCTAGAGAAAAAATATCGTGTGTCGAGATAATAAACTATATTTTCTTGCTGTGAATATTTATTTTAGACATAAAAGCTAAACTATCTTGTTTGATACATGATTTTCGAATAAAAAATTTATTGAGAGAAAATATTAAAATAATTACTGTCTTCAACATGGAAAGAAAAAGATCCAATAAATCATATACTAAAGTTTAATTTTGCGTGTATGTGTGACTGTTTCAGAATATTCATGCAAATTAACATAAAAATAGGGAGCCTCCTCTTAATACGTAAGTATAAAAAAATTTAAAATTAGTGGGTAGTTTATACAAGACCTGAGGGACTGTTTGCCTACCAGAAAATTCTCTTCTCTTCTACGAAACTAATTCTTATGTAAATCAAGTTGATGTCATTTCTGAAATCCCACCTTAGCATAATAACCTACCCTACCCCCCTCCCCCTACCTTAGCCTATAATGTTCCCACTGCTGGGACATAGGCCTCCTTTCGGTGAGAGGGAGTGGGCCATAATCCACCACGCGGACAGGTGTCACATGTCTTCGATTTTTTGGTTCTAGGATATACCGGTTTCCTCAAGATGTTTTCCTTCACCGTTTTGAGAGCAGTGGTGATGAAAATTTATACAAAGTAAATACGCCTGTCTGGGTATAAACGTATGACCTACAACTCGTAACTAGCAGCCGTTACCACTGTGCCACCTTAGCTTCCTTTAAATTTAGAACTTACTCCACCTTAGCTACGACCATCCTTGTTCTACTAAACCTATTTTTTTTGTTCCTGGGTTTGTAAATTTAAAAACTTATGGACGTCCTCCGCCCTGGGTTGGGCGGAGGGTTCTGTCAGACTCTTACTGACTAAGAACCACCCCGGTGTTCCCTTCCCACACATGCACCCGGGATCATGGGATCACGTGCGACATCCGCGATACTAAACCCATTTAACTCAACATTACACCTACCAAGCACAATAAACCTCCTTACATAACAAATAAAATGAACACTCGTGTTAACCCTATGACTGCAATTGTGTAAAAAACTGTTTCGCCGCCATGACGGTTTCGAAACAAAGGTTTTATGTCGACAACCTTGATTACGTCCGGTGTTAAAACATCCTTTAGATGGATCTGACGCTGCATAATTGTGATAAATGTGTCAATGTCGGTTAGTGGCTTTTGTTAATGATGATGTGTATCTAGGCTTTTTGTGAGCAATCATTTGATATAAGGAACGGTAAGCAGGTGTGAATGTTTTTACCCGAATTCGGCGAAGCCAAAGAAGGAGGGTTATGTGTTTGACCTGTATGTATGTATATCCGTCCCTATGTTCCCTCGTAACTACTAAACGGCTGAACCGATTTATATGAAGATGTCGTTAGATTCGCCTTTATTGTGCGAGTGTCACTGGGTAGGTATTTTCAAATTATAAAAAAGTAAATGGCGGATTTTTAGTGACAAAAGGTGAGATTAATAAAAAATCTCTTAAATTTCAATAAAGACCTATTTGTCTTCGACTGCATGAGATTATTTATAGTATTAAGTTATAATATCAATCTTGTTTCCATCTTTTTAAAGTTCACTTTTTACGCGGTCAGGTTTTTTGATTTTTTTAATTTACCGTTTTATTGCTATGTCCTTAATGTTTGAAGCCTGAAATAGTCTTATCTGTGAATCGGTTGTAAAATTTTAAGTAAGATTGATTTGATTAGTTGATTGCAAGCAACAAACAATCATAACTTTTTTGATTTCGTATAGCAACAACCAATCATAATTTTTTTGACAATTTATTTGTCAAAGTGTGGTGCATAATTATGTTACCTTACATTTAAATTAGGTAATACGTATCAATAATCTCTTTAAAGATTATACATTAAAGTCGTCATCATCTGCCTAGCCTTTTCCCAACTATGTTGGGGTCGGCTTCCAGTCTAACCGGATGCAGCTGAATACCAGTATTTTACATGGAGCGACTGCCTATTTGACCTCCACAACCCAATTACTGGGTAACACAATATCCCTTGGTAAGACTGGTTGTCAGACTTTTGGGCTTCTGACCACCCGTAACAACTGCCAAAAATCTACAAATGACAGCCAGGACCGACGGCTTAACGTGCTTTCCGAGGCACGGAGTAATCTTGGTATGAAAAGATGGTCACCTATCCACGGACCAACCGCGGCAAGCGTAGCTTAACCTGATTGATAGACAAGTGCGGCTGTTATTACTGAGCCACAAGCTCCTCATACATTAAAGTAAGATTTCTAAATATAATCTAATCTCACAAGGCTTTAACGTCTGAAGAGATTCATACAATGGCCACCCAGTGAATGTGCCGCTGTCTCCTAAATGCAGCATGAGTGATGCCACATGTCATTATATTACACCTGTGAACAGAAACAAATGTAGTATGTGTAAACAATAAAATAACATTAATATGAATGAAATGCTAACTGGGTTGTCAGTTATTATAAATAGTGATGCTTATCGAGTAATTTTACTTTGCATATAGCTTTGTTTACGTTGTCCGGAAATTGTATTATACTGGTGGTATGTTGTAATCAACAAGCCAAAAACAAACGTTATTAAGTCCGCTGTTTTTGTCAGGAATGGTTTAAAAACAAATTCTTTTGTACTTATAATTAGGGTTTGTTTTCCTTAGACGCCTACACTCAATCAATCAATCAATTCAGCCTATCGCAGTCAACTGCGGGACATTGGCCACTCCCAGGCTGCGCCACAACACACTGTCCTCCGCCTTACGCATCCAGTCTGACCCAGCCACCTTATAAGTGTCGTCGGTCCATCTAGCTGGGGGGGCGTCCCACACTACGCTTGCCGATATGCGGTCTCCACTCCAGGACTCGTCTGCTCCATCGGCCATCGGATCTTCGACAAACATGGCCAACCCACTGCCACTTCAGTCTGCTTACACTGCAAGCTATGTCGGTAACTCCCGTTCTTTTCCGGATAATAACATTCCAGATTTATCCTTCAAAGAGACTACGAGCATAGTCAGCTCCACAGCGTGCTGGGCGACCATGAATTTGTGGACCAAGCCGACTGTCAGTGTCCACGTTTTGGCACCGTATGTACCAAAAAGAACCACTATGACCAACCAGTCATGACGGGCAGGACGCACTGGTTGAAGACCTTGGTCTTCAGACACAGCGGGATAGGCGACGAGAAGATTTGACGAAGTTTTCCAAACGCTGCCCGACCCAACTGGATCATCCTGTCGGTTTTAATCTCAAAGTTGTGTGTAAGCTGGATGACTTGATTCTCCGTGATTGTCTACCTTAAATAGAAAATAATTGTTAGTAAGTTTAAATTTAAATAAACAGTTTGAAAATGAACGAGCAATCACTTAGGTTGAACATTTTACCTACACAAATAGGTATTTTTAAAGTCATTTAATACACTGTCATCGGCTCAACAAAGTCTAGTCATTTTAATTTTAACACTTTTTATGTAGCATATTTTATATTAACAGAAGCGCGAATTTTTTGATTAAATAAAAGTGTTGTTAGTGAAAAAAAAAATATATTATGGAATTCTAAAATGGTACCAGAAACGAAAAAGTCACTTTATTGTAGATTAAAAAAACAAACGCCTACATAAAATTAAATTTTAAAAACATTCCTAGCAACTTTTTAATAATCTGTTGGACCTCCCAAGGCGTTAGCGACGGCTCTACATCGGCGTGGCATTCTGAGTATCAGGTTGTCTATTATCACCTGTGGAATATCGTTCCATACTCTGGAAAGATGTGCAAAAAGTTCTTGTTCCGTGTTAAAATTTTGGGGAAGGCCACTTGGATTTGCTCGAAAGGATAGCGATATCCTTTCGAGCAAATCCCACGCATGTTCTATGATTGGGATTGAGATCCGCGGACTGAGCAGCCGACTCTAATGGTGTGATATTGTTCTCGCAGAGCACTTTCATCCCTGCCGGGGTTGCGAGTTTGTCCGAAAGGGATATCGTGGCCCTGGCACACAGGCAACGGAAGGAACACGGGTGGGTTTTAGTCAGTAAAAGTCTGACACGCCCTCCCGCTCCGCCCAGAGCGGGAGAATATACTTGATAATTTCCCACCCAAAAAAAAAAAAAAGAGCACTTTCATCACCAAACTGGCTGTGTGTACGCTCATTATCTTGGATCAACATTAATTCTTGGCCACACTGTTGCAGAAGAGGGCTGACCATAGGTTGGACGATCTCGTCACAGTATTGTTCCGCATGTAAATTGTCTCGTATCAAAACGAGTTCTGTTCTTCCACCCAGGTAAATTCCAGTCCCCATCGTAATCGTTCCACCCGTGGTACGGATGAACTTCCTGAAGATTCTGAAGACGACTCTGGAGACCAGGAACTCGCCACACACGCACTCTTGCGCACGCACACATGCACTATGAGTGTAAGTTCAGTGCAAATGTGCGTTAGCCCACAATAATCGAGACCCTCGGTTTCCGCGTCGAAGAACTGAAACTCTAAGTGGTTTGCGAGAGTGAAGAGTAACTTCGCGTCTTCTCCTGGCGGTTTGGTCACTGATGACCGCTTGGTGCTGAGACGAGAGTCTTCCTACCAGTTGGTGAGCCGTTATTTGAGGCTGCCTCCTCGCAGCATTTTTCGGAAATCGGTATTGTCTCTGAGTAGTGACCCTGTATCTTCCTCGGTGACGATCAGCAACATTTGTAGTCCTGTAGTGAACCCAAAATTTGCAAATTCCGCTGGGATGCGTGTTGTCAGCGTCGACAGTTTCACGTTAACTGCGCTCTGCTTCCACGGTGCCCACAGCTCAATGCATCACTTCCCGCATTCAATGACGACGTGACATAACGCTCCAGAGTCACAAAAGTTACAAGAAAACAGTGAAAATGCTTTCATAAAAAAAACTGATTAAGCCGTACACTGCGACAAAGTGAAGTTTTCCCACTATGTACCAAAATTTTGATGAGTTGGTTTTGATTTTTTAAATTTCGCACTACTATCATGCATAATGCAGATTCAATCTACATTTAAAAATTCTAGTAGTTCTTCTAGAAGAACTAGATCCGAGACTGGTTGTATTGGTGTGAATACCCAGGTGTTTGGGGAAGGTTTGTGGCTCACCACATCATTTATTGTGAACCTTAAATTATGTATGTTGCAATAAACATTGTATTGTGTGAGAAGGTACTTGTTTAATTTAATCTTTCCCTAACAGCTTATCTTAATATATATAATTCTTCTGTACGTGTGTTTGTCACCTAACTCCTCCTACCAGGCTGGACCGATTTGGTTGAAATTTTGTATTTATATTTCAATGGGTTCCTGGAAGGTTTGATAACACAATTGGACCCGGTAGGTGGCGCTGCTGTCGGTATAAGGCGGTACAAAGTTCGCCGGGACAGCTAGTACCCTATAAATTTACTTTAGCACGGTGGTGAGTAGTACAAAACCAATAGAAACCATCAACATCCAGTTTTCTAATCATTTCTGTACACTACAGGACACCGGGTTACAGTTGGCTAGCCAGTACTTTTTCTGAAGAGTTTTCTTATATGTATAAGTTGATATAGTTGGCTTATTTCCTAGACTTTCTTGTGTAGTATAGATATACATTCAAGAGCATGAGAGTTCATGTTTTTTTAAGGATTTAGTATGATAATCAACTTCTGTTCAATCATATCATCTAAGTAGGCATGCCTTTAACATCTATAATTCTTTCATATTTCGCGTGTGTTCGTACATTTACATCAGTAAAGTGTTATTACGCAAATTCAGTTGACTTTTAAAAACCTTGCACTGAAGAAAAGGTGCTCGTATCATAAATTCTTTGACCTCCAAGCGTGCCGAATATTTAAAAAAATGGTTTTTGTTTCACGTACATATTTCTTTTGATAAAATATTTTATAATAATATCTAGATTTGAGCTTGAAAGCGAAGCGACCTAGTGAAGGTGACTGGGGAATAAAATGGTGAGCTGTTGACTGTAGACAATTAATTACGGCATTCTGAAATATTGACAGAACGAAATATTTTTTTGGTGAGATTCGTATTTTATCAGTGGTGTCATTTATTGGTAGGTACATGGTATGCAACCATAGTCATAGAGAATTGGACTGAGCGTTAGCCTCACAAAAGTGACCACTCTCTAGAAAGAGTCAATGCGACTGTGCGGCCAATACCAGTACTACTAAAGAGACAACTACTGCGCGCACATTCGCTTTGTCTCTCTCGTACTTTTCGGTCTGTATTCGCTGCACAACTGAATACGGAACGCTCAGTCCATTCTCTGTCTATGGTGGTGGTGGTGTGGTTCTCAAACTTTATTGGCGACGGAACCCTTTTGGAAAACGAAATATTTAACGGAGCCCTAAAATAATCAAACATGGTTTTATGTGTATTCTTTATTACTATTCTTATTACTTAACATTTGCTTATTTTTTTACTATAAGTTAGAATATTTAGATAGATTTTATTTTATTCAGGTTCCAGAGTAAAATAAAAATATAGTATCCCTTTAGTATTTTATATATTTTTTTTCATTATGACCATGATGAGTATTTTTGCGGAGGCTTTGCGGAGCCCTAGGGCTCCACGGAGCACATTTTGAGTATGGCTGGTCTATGACATCAACTTAACTGCAGTTCAGAAAAAGTCTTGAAAATTGGAAAAACGTCGAATAGGTTGCTCTAAAACATACGTTGATGTTATGTTATCTGACAGTAATCCATCACAGACGCCGCCTCTGTCTGACTGAACGTTATTCTTAGGTTTTAATTCCAAAGGACAGTTATATAATTCTTCTAGAAAATATAATGTTGATTAGAAACAATCAAGACTAATATTTTTTTTTTTTAAATTAGGAACTAATATTATATATTTTATTTTATTTTACATTCAGTATAATACACTGCATTAAGCAAATAAAGATACTTTTATAGCTATTAGTATTTCGGTGATACCTACACTATATTTATGAATTATGTTTGTGTGGCAAAATAAGCAATTAAAATAATAAATAGTCCTGCTGAATTCGTCGTGTTTACATAATTGTCCAGTATAGCTATTTCAAATTACGTTAAGTGCCGTTTACTCTACATTCTGTGTAATTATGAACTTAGTCAAGCATGTAAATAACACCAATGTAGGTAAAGTACTTATTTACATAACCACTGGCATTTAAATGTATGCGCAATACGTATCAAACGGTCACTAAAGTGCTACAAGGGTCTTTTGGCTCTCGAAAGACATTGTCACGGAGGCGCTATCGGTAGACATTCGTGGAATAGGGGAATAATTTATGCATGTAATTTTTTTTTCACTAAATCAATAATAGAAAATAATATGAACCCAAGAATATTATTAAAAGTTAAATTGAATTACTCCTTGTTGCTCAAAAATATTATGAAACTTCAACAATTTTCTACTACAGTTCATACGTTCGTTTCTGATGTGACGTCATTTACCACGAAACTGCTATGTTTACATATGTTTTTGGCCCCAAATCATATAAATTATTTATTTTATTGACGGCACGGTTGGCGCAGTGGTTAGGCGATTGACTGCTGCGCTGCGTGTCGCTGGTTCGATTCATTCCCGCACGTAACAAATATTTGTATGACCTACAAGTAGTTGTTCCGGATCTGGCTGTTTGTGTATGTGAGTTTAAATGTTTGTAAACGCACCCACGATACAGGAGAAATTCCTAGTGTGGGGCAACGTGTAAAAAAAAAAAATGTTTATATTATTATTCAAGCAGAAATCGCACTGACTTATTTACCTTAGTGAGATTTCAAGCACTTAGCAAATAAATTTTTTTATTCACATAGTAGTTTTCGTCACTTCCGGAATTTTAGAGGAGAACGCGTTTTGAGTTTACGTTCCGTTCCACAAAAATAAACGCAACATAAAATAATTAATTGTGAAATAAGTAATGAAATAAAAAAAAGATATTTGTTTCTGTCAAGAAACAAATATCTTTCTTTTTATTTTTCCTACACACTGTATATTAAAATAACGGATACATTTTGAACTATGCACGTAATAAACCTTTTGTTTTGTGAAATGTATTGAAAAAGAAAGATGGTGGCAGTAGTTCCGATTTTGACCGCGCGATACCTAAGTATTTCTGACATTTTCGGAGAGTTCCGTATAATAACTAAAACCTAACCGATCGTAGGTGTAAATACCAATAGAATTAAGAACATTAATTCATAGAATGGCTCTTACATTATTCTCGTTAGGCCTCCGGGTCGCTAGTACTTAATAAATTAGAGCTAACATGCCTCGCTTAAGAGGAAAATAGCTGAACGTTCACATATCACCGCCCACTCAAAGCTGAACCGTAAATCAATAGAACTGAATGGCTTCAATGCATAAAGCTATTAATGTTTGTACGTTCCATGGTCTTTAACACATTTTGCCTGTCACATGCTATATTAAACCCTCAAGAAAAATTGTCCCACTGGGTGAACTGTTAAAAGGATTGAACAATTTTTCTACGCTGTGGCATTGAATAGCGTATTGATTCACAGTGTGTGCAGGTAAATGCGAAGCTTCAGACCCAATACGTGTTCAGAACCCCTTGTATGCTAAACGAATGTTATATTTATGCACCTCCGTAATCGGAAAATCGTCAATCAAAAGATGGTTGTTTTGATAAGTAATGTTATTTGTATGTTTATTTAGTGCATGTAAAGTTTTGTTAGGATAACTTTTACTGGGCTTGCGTGTCTGATATTAATGCCTCATGCGCATTGGCATAAAATTAAAACGCGTGTAGATATCAAATTATATAAATATACAGGTAGTTGGTTGTTAGCAAGATTACTCTACAGGGTCAAATTAAATTAGCTAGCGAAACTCCGCAGACGTGGTGGGTACCGATATCTATACATGATAAAACAAAAATAAATAAATTTGAGCGTTTTTTCGTGGGTCATCGACCACAGTTAGTGAAAGTAGGTAGTCTCTTGAAATATTAGTTTAGAAAATCAGTTTTTTTATTAAACAAAAGAAATTAAATTTTCTCTACTCAAACTTCAAGTAACAAAACAACAGCAGTCGTTGACCCCCAGAAAAAGAACATCTAATAATTTTATTATTTTTATTTTATCGTGTCTAGATATCAATAGCCATCACGTCTGCGGAGTTTTGCTAGCTAATTTAATTTGACCTTGTATATGTAATCGGTTTATGTGCAAGTTTAATTATGAAGGTAATTTTATTTTAATTGTATCAAGTAATAATAAGAATGTATGCAATTTGTATTGCTATTACAAAATACTTGATTACTTCGGAATGACAATCAAAACCTGTGTAGCTTTTGCAAGCTCACACATTCCAGATTACGTCCGCTTAAGATGATAATGTTATATGAGCAATTTATTTAATGCAACTTAATTTATTTTCGACTGGTAGAACAAACTGACTGACAACAATTCACCCTGTATACAATTTACCAGCGCATGTATATGAGTGTTTAGACGCGCGGTAATGAAATGCCGACTCAGCCCTTAAACGCCAATAAAATACAAGCGCCCGTATTTATTTAGCGTTCCCATAAAATATTTTATTACAAAGTCCAAACGTACGATCGACAAGACACCACTTTTGTAGCTCTGCCCTTGTTTTTGTGGGGAACATGCGTTGAGATTTTATCGATATTGTCGTATCGCATGTATATTGTACCTAGGTACTTACTCGTATATGAGCACGTTGCCGATACACATCGCAATGTGTACAAGAGCCCTTATACTTTATAGTCCACAGCTCCCGTCTGGGGTTAACAAAAGCTCAAATGAAGGTTAGGGCACCGAAGGTCACACGCACCATTTATCTTTAGTCATCATTGAATTTTTAATCGTAAGGGTTATTCAAATTACTCAAGTGTTCGATAATTGATTTTTGTCTCCATCACTTACGATTTATGTCTCGTGTGAGTCATGTGTAATAATTTACCTCAGGTCCATTCGACCGTCACAAGTTAATAGACCGTATCTTATACAATTTCTATAAAACCGATGATTTAATTATAGATAGTTGAAGAAAAATACATTCTGAAATTCTATCCTTATCGCAGAGTTATTTCACAAGTATCTACGATGATTTTGTCCTCGGAAAGTTAATTAAACTAAAATACTTGATAGCACTGAAATAAAACAAACTTTAGCAGCGAGGAGCCAAGAATTTAACACAGAACATTTAAGTGTTTCATGTAATTGTGCCACCCAACTTCATAGTGCGAATTAATAAAACGTTGGCGACGTGTTTCATCAAATATTTGTGCGTGTGGTCCAACATGAGCGATCTTATCACGTCGCACACAAAAAATTACTTCCATAATTACTGTAATCAGTGATAATTGTATCCCTTGGGGCAAGGTGACGTATGAAAAACAATGGTTCATTGTCGAACCATCCGTCGCTGGAGTAATTGTTTAAACTGTCTCATTAAGCAGCCGTCCCGACTGGCATACTATAGTTTTTTGTTTTCACTCATTAATTATATTGCCTTCTGTATATTGCCTCATTTAAATTCAGTGCTTTCTTCCACTTTGTGCCGTCGGCAAAAATGGTATCGATTTTTACATCAATAATGGTTATTCTTGTTGTGTTTTATCTTGTAATTAATCGTGTCTTGCCACGCGAAATGTTCGTGTTATATATAATTCCTGTTATTATTGCAGTACAAGTTAATGTAACCAGGTTTAATAAATTAAATGTTTCTAATTTTGTTTCTCAATTTTCGTTTGTAATTTTGAGAATGATGGTCTGTTATACCATCACCTAGAGGAAGCCGATCTTAACACTAATATTAACATAGGGAAGCCAATCTTAACACTAATATTAACATTAATTAGGAAAAACTAAAATTTTATCAGCCTAGGGTAATTTAGGAACAGTCACATATGGGAAAAGAGGAAGCCGATCTTCATACAAATATTAACATAGGGAAGCCGATCTTAACACTAATATTAACATAGGGAAGCCGATCTTAACACTAATATTAACGTACGGAAGCCGATCTTAACACTAATATTAACATAGGGAAGCCGATCTTAACACTAATATTAACATAGGGAAGCCGATCTTAATACTAATATTTTGTTAAGTACGTGGTACTTTTGACGGGCGTACACTATCTTATCATACCTATTAGCGCTGTAGTATGAAAACATAGTAAAAACCAAATATTTTTAAAACAGTAACCGTGGAGCTTCTGGCTGGCTTTTCTCCATAGGAAACGACCAATTGGAACCGTGCACCTAGCTTCTGTCGTATCATAACTGCCCATGTAGGCTTATGTGAAATAAAATATTTTGATTTTGAACATAGGGAAGCCGATCTTAACACTAATATTAACATAGGGAAGCCGATCTTAATACTAATATTTTGTTAAGTACGTGGTACTTTTGACGGGCGTACACTATCTTATCATACCTATTAGCGCTGTAGTATGAAAACATAGTAAAAACCAAATATTTTTAAAACAGTAACCGTGGAGCTTCTGGCTGGCTTTTCTCCATAGGAAACGACCAATTGGAACCGTGCACCTAGCTTCTGTCGTATCATAACTGCCCATGTAGGCTTATGTGAAATAAAATATTTTGATTTTGAACATAGGGAAGCCGATCTTAACACTAATCTTAACATACGGGAGCCGATCTTAACACTAATATTAACACAAAGAAGACGATCTTAACACTAATATTAACATAGAAAAGCCGATTTTAACACTAATATTAATATAACGAAGCCGATCTTAACACTAATATTAACATAGGGAAGCCGATCTTAACACTAATATTAACATTAATTATGAAAAACGAAAATTTTAGCAGCCTTGGGTAATTTAGGAACAGTCACTTACGAGAAAAGGAGAAGCCGATCTTAACAGTAATATTAATATAGGGAAGCCGATCTTAACACTAATATTAAAATAGGGAAGCCGATCTTAACACTAATATTAACATAGGGAAGCCGATCTTAACACTAATATTAATATAGGGAAGCCGATCTTAACACTAATATTAACATACGGAAGCCGATCTTAACACTAATATTAACATGAATTAGGAAAAACGAAAATTTTCTCAGCCTAGGGTAATTTAGGAACAGTCACATGTATAATAGCTAACTTAACTTACAGAAAACACACCACACACCTACCTAGCCTTTTCCAAACTATGTTGGGGTCGGCTTCCAGTCTAAACGGATGCAGCTGAATACCTGCAGTAACATCCAAAAAACGTCTTTATTAATCTGATAGACATTGTGAAACAAGCCTTCTTGCAAAAAGACGTAGGTAAACTAATATCGTGGCGTTAATGAAAAGATAAAATCTGAGCAACCTTTAACGGAATCTAATAAAAGCGCCTCTATAAATACCATTTCCAATTACTTCCAAAGCTTGTGGCTTTTTAGCGGAACCGGGGGTCGGCTGGCGCGGTTCTTTCTGCGGAATCATTGGGATACGAACGATGTCCATATTTCATAACGTTCTAGGTCAACTGGAGCGAGCTAACGATAGCGGCCGAAATAAATTGCTATTTGATTTATTTTATAGGTATACTTTAGTGATGGTTGACTGCCTCGATGGTACAGTGGTCGCAAGCGCTACTACTGAGCATGGGTTCGATTCCCAGGTCGGGTAAAGTGTTACTTGGTTTTTCCATCAGAAATTTCTCAGTAGCAGCCTAGAGTCTGGATTTGTGCCCGGTTGATAGCAATAGGCTCGCCCCCTATTACATGGGAATTAAACATAACTGGCGAAATGTGAGTGTACACCTCTGCCTCACCCTTCGGGGAAAAAATGTGTGATGTTATATTATGGTCTAGTGATGCTTGTAGTTGCACGTTTAAAGGAGGTTGATGCTTTGAGCTATTTTGTCGTGGCCAATTGAGATTAAAGATGACACGGTGAAGAGGTTTTTGTTTTATTTGCGATGGGTTTGCTCTTGACCTTAGTCTAGGCCAGAGGTGACAGAGACAAAGTCGACGATGGAGTGAGCTTTCCCAGAAGAAGCCTGTTCACTCCCACTTTGAAGAGATTAGGGTTGTAAGCGTTCGAGGTTCGAGGTCCACCTCTTCACCGTGTCATCTGACCTATGTGAATAGGTTAGACATATAGGTACTTTTTAACCGTGGAGCTCCATCAAAATATGACCTAGAATGAGGCACAATTGGCGAACCATTCTAATTAAAACAGTTTGAGCTACTACTGTATTCGTGCTTTTGCTGATAATTATGACGATGTCATGTGTCTGTTATAGGTAAGTAAAAGCGATATCCATAAGTCTTCTTCATACATCTCTAAGGATATTTTCACCAAAATGTCTCCCTAATGTCATCGAGTCGTGCATAATTGATTTTGCAAACGAAACCGTTCGGTAAGAACAGGAGATTATTAGATTATTAACTCCATTCGGCTTTTCTTCCCTGAACACAGTTCAATTTATAAAGAAAAAATACATGTGCTTGGAGAAATGTTGTACCTACATACGAGAATCAAAATTTTTGAGAATAATCTAGGTCTAGAAAAACTGTTAATGCTTCAAAATGGATATTTTTTATATAAACAGTTAGCTTATGGCTGGCTTGACAATTTATATGATAATTTCCCTTTAATTAACCTGTCAGAACAAACACGGTTACCCGGTGAATTGTGATTATCAGCAACATGCCCTTTAATTTAATAGACATATCTTCCTAATTCCCTATTGTCCTCACACAAGCACAGTAAATATTAAATGTGTGAACCGCATCTCGAATGCGGTCGATGCACTTACGCGAGTATATTTAAATCGTAGCTGCAATTAACGTCGGCTCTGCTCATTACACGTTCGATACCCCGTGCTAATTATACACCTATTGCAGAACCGCATCAGAGAAGATTGCGGAGCTCCTGGCTCTTAAACTAGATGTCTAGGAGACAAGATTTGTGACGGATTATATCTGTGGCGTTTAATGTTTGGTTTAAAGATATATCACTTGAAATCTCACGAGTGTCATAAAAGATGCATCTTTATCTGTCATTAGTTTCGGTTTTTGATCGTCATTTGTTAATGTTGTCACGTGATGACGTGTTGTAAGTTTGCCGGTTTCCAAGGTTTGTGGCAGGGTTTACTGTCCAAGGTTTGGACGTGTTTCGGTGTCGTATTTCGGGAAGGTTTATTTTTATTTTTTGTGTCTACAAGATGAGAGCAAGAAAAAAATGCTTTTATAATCGCTAGTCTTCTACTGAATCTGAAACTAGTAGGCTATTATTAATAAGTAAACAAAGCCGACTGGATCACGACTAATCACATGCCTACCAAACTATAGCATGTCTACACAAATAGTTGCATGCCTATGTATATCAAAATCAGCCTTTAATGTTTTCTCTGCTGGGACACAGGCCTACTCTTGGTGAGAGGCACTCCCTCTCCGGCCGTAATCTACCACGCCACATGTTTCGAATTTTTGGTTCTCGGACATGCCGGTTTCCTCACGATGTTTTCCTTCACCGTTTTGAGAGAAATGGTGATGAAATAATTTACTCAAAGTAAAGCGCCTGTCTTGGTTCGAACCTACAACCTACAACTCGTAATTCGCGGCCGTTTTGGGCCACCACTGCTTACGCCTATGTATATAATTATCATTCTCCTGCCCTTATCCCAATTTATTTGGGGTCGAGGTAACTTGTCCCTTTCTTCCATACTTCTCTATTAGTCGTCACCTCAGTAGTCACCCCCTTCCTAACCATATCATCTTTCACACAGTCCATCTATCGTTTCTTTGGTCTTCCCCTACTTTTATAGGCATTGGCATTCATACTCAAAACTTTCCTCACGACATTTTCCTCATCCCTCCGCATCACATGCCCATACCATGACAACCGAATTCCGCACAACTTTTCAGTTACCGATGCCACATTCAGACTTCCTCTTATATACTCATTTCTTTTTTTATCCATTCATGTCACCCTAAATATCCCTCTTAGCATTCTCATTCTCAGCTACATGTAATTGCCTTTCATTCGTCTCTTTTGTGGCCCAACATTCTATGTATAGGTATATAATATCAGAATCAAATTAATCAGAATCATAACTATCCCCACACACACAAAGAAAGAATAAGGAAAAGCAAAAGAAAACACCATTCCCGTAATATTCGAACATGAATATCAAAATTATCACACCATACATCAACGTTCGTTCTTACGAAGCATATTCCAGGTAGTCAGTGAAAACAGGCACTAAATTATCTTCGTGGCAACATAAATTGCCAGACACTGGCATACTGGCAACAAAGCTCTGGCATTAAATGGATACGGTACAAAATGGCACATTAAAATGTCAAAACACAACCGTCACTCGGTGTCGTCATGAAATAATGACGAATATAAAACAAGGGTGCGGTAAACGTGGTTTGCTGAAATATTGTTAATTTTTATGACGTCCGCCGTGATTTTGTGAGGGTTTCAGGAGTTATTATTGATGGATGGTTTAAGAATTCTTTGTTTTTACCCGACAGCGGCGAAGCCAAAAAAGGAGGGTTATGTGTTTGACCTGTATGTTTGTCCGTCACTATGTTTCTTTGTAACTACTAAATGCCTGAACCGATTTTGATGAATGATATGTCGTTAGATTCGTCTTTAGTACGCGAGTGTCACTGGGTATATTAAAATTATTAGAAATCAAAATGGCGGATTTTAAGCACCAAAAGATTTTTTCGAAAGTTTTCGAAAAAAAAATATCTCCCAAGCCTATCGATGAGTGTATCAAAATGAAGGGTTTTTAGGAGTTTAAATGTAATTTAAATGAGAAATGATAAAAAAACTATACCGAACTTTTGGAGTGAGTGAGAGAGGCCGATATCACCTGATTATAAGTGAGTAAATAACTTAATTTACCGTCTTATAATCCTAACTAAAAACTGTAAATTAAAAAATCAAAAACCCGACTGCGTAAAAACTGAAATTAAATAAAAAATATAGAAACAAGATTGATATAAACTTTATACAATCTCATGCAGTCGGAGGCATGTTCTTAACAATAACGACCTATTGCCTCCGACTGCATGAGATTGTTTATAGTTTATATAAATCTTGTTTCTATTTTAAGTTCACTTTTTACGCAGTCGGCTTTTTGATTTTTTAATTAACCTTTTTTTGAATGTTGAACTTACGTAATCATTAAATCTTTACTATAGTTAGCATTTATGTAATAGTTTGACCCACAAGATAGGGAAACGGTAGAAAATTTGGTATTTTTTAAAAAAACTTAGTCGCAAACTCTAATTTTCTAGTATCATTGTCATAATGTGCACAATTAGACCCGAAAAAACATCTTAGCCAATCAAATAGTATGTAGTGTTGTTTGTAAAATGTTTCTTCAGCATCATCACCATTATCTGCCTAGCCTTTTTCCAACTATGTTGGTCGGCTTCCAGTCTAATCGAATGCAGCTGAATACCAGGATTTCCTATGAAACGACTGCCTATCTGACCTCCACAACCCAGTTACTGGGTATCACGATACCCCTTGGTAAGACTGGTTGTCAGACTTTCGGGCTTCTTACTAGCCGCAACGACTGTCTACAAATAACAGTCTACAGTCGGGATCTACGACTTAACGTGCTTTCCAAGGCACGGAGGGATCTTGGTATGTAAATATGGTCACCCATCCACGGACAAACCGCGGCAAGCGTGGCCGTAACCCGATCGATCGACCTATGCGCCTGTTATTACTTAAAATGTTTCTTCTGAGAGGAAATTGCTCCAGTAATCCACAGCGAGAATCGCTAAATGTTCAAAAACTGCAGTCAAGTCGTATCTTTTATTTTATTTAAAATGTTCTAGTTCAAACGCTATATCAAGAAACTCGGTACCTACTCGTACATGCTTTTTATCTGCCTTGTTCTAATTAAACTTTTTACTTCGCGAAGAACAATAAAAAGTTCTAAAGTCCTTCCTTACTCATGGACTGCAGTAAACTGCGATCCTCCGTTTAAAACTTTAAAAAAGTTTCTACTTTATATGAAACCGTTTTAGAAACGTTTGGCCGGATCTTAGGACTCATATTTTTTATCTCTTGGACATTTTGAGAACGGTCCAAAGTCGGATGCTATGAAACTGGAACAAATCCGTTTGGCAGACTTATCTATTACTTCCTTTGAGTTTTTTTCTTACTTTCCGATATGATGTTTATATAAAATACATACTAGCTGCTGCGCGCGGCTTCGAATGATTGTTTTTTTTCATGCTTAAAGACAGAATGTACAAAGGCTCTAACATTATTTGTAATACCTATATTCTTAGCAAATAAATATATTCTATTCTATTAGCCAGTGCCAGTGAAAGTCCCGTCAAAATCGGTCCCGTCGAAAACCATGAAAACGATATCCATGACGAAAAATTTGCAAATTTCTTGTGGAATCTTGGATTTTCATTTTGTTTTTAGTTGTTTCGGAGATTATCCGGAACAGAGTCAGACAAAAATTAAAAAATAGTTATTTTTTATAAATACCGTATAAACTTTCATATGAATTTAGTAAAAAGCTGATATTGTGATATGAAAATCATACACTTATTTATTTGAATAGATTTTGCTGGATAAAGTATCGACAGTTAATGTTTGTCGAGAAATCTAGACGTAGGATTTACTATTTTATGCTCGAATAGTTTGAACTTTAACGAGTCTATCCCTATGTCAAAAGTTAGTTTCGAAACCCCGTAGGCAGCTGTATACACTTTTAAGACTCGTACAGACTCGCGCAATATCGCGGGCGCGACAGGCACCAACAAATAAACTGTGCTACTGGTGTCGCGTCGCGCCCGCGATATCGCACCAGTCTGTACGAGGCTTTAGTCTAATGTCGCATTGCGTTCAAATAAATTTTCATTTACCCATTTGAATATTTAAACTGCGAATAATGCACAAATTAATTACAAACAACATTTTAATGAACCATTGATTTTACAATAACCAGGTCAACTTGAAACTAAATAATTCAATTTGCTGTAACTCTATTTTGTAAATTGGTTTGGAACGTAAAGTTTAGTTCTTCCAACTCAGTACCGACATCTGCACCATTTCAAAGTTCTAACTCAGATGATCAAAGAAGTACAAAGGAATTTTCCCTTTTACAACTTGCAGTCAATCGTTTCTTCCGAATAGAGAATTTATACGTCCGTTCAGTAGACATGTTACTAAAAACTTAAACTGTCTTTGCATTTTGATGAAATCATTAAGACGCTGACAACAGGTAAACCGCGGACACTGTCAGACTGCATACAAAATAAAGAGAAGCGCGATGACACAACGCAGTTGCCTATTTACTCAAGCAATTATCTATTTACTCAAAAATGAGTTACGTAATCGAAAATAAAAAATAACCAAGTTCTGCATACAAATAAGACGTTCTTGTTACTAATTAAATACCAACCGTACGTTAATATTTAATACAGATTTTTTGGATTGAAACTCACAAGTAAAGGGTTAGTTTACCGTTAATTTGTATCGAGTTTTTTTTTCCTAAACGTGTTTTGGTAACAACCAAGTTCTGAGAAATATGTTCAAGAATAACATATATTTTTTCCGCTACCACAAACTATATAGATTTGGCAATATTTTTCCTACTTTTATCATTTGCCTCTTGTCAGCGCCTTAAATAATGCAAGAGTCCCTTGTAATTAAAAGTAAATACTACCTGCAAGATTCCAATCGTACCGGACTAACCCTTAAAACAACACTACCAACTCATAAACCGTGCAATATTAATAATAAATAATGTTTATTGATGTTTATTCTTTCCTCTTGCTTTCTATGGGAGTGATTTCATGAAAAGTAAGAAAGTGTGTAACAGGAAGTGACAGCTTGAGCATGGAATAAGTAAGTACTTTTTAATAGCATGGAATTAGTAAGTCCTATTCAGATTGTAAGTAGAGGGTGCGAGTGGAGAGTGGGTGTGGTGGGGATCGAATTTCGAGAAGTGGGCGACCACTAGTAATTAATAATAATTCGAATATTAATTATTTAATATACTTCACTATTTAGCTATTTTAAATTTTCAGGTTAATTTCTGTCGCTGATCAGTTGCTTATTACCAATGTTATACATGATGTTACACATCATATGCGACTACTGTAATGCTTGGTCGTTTTTTTTTATCCAAAGTAATACATCTAAGACACAGTCAGGTTGAGCACAATGGTAGGATATACTAAAATGATACATAATAGTTTGTACAAAAGTTGAAAGGCTACAAAAAATCTGTATAAACATGAACATTATCTCTTAAACTAGGAGGTTGAGACAATTCCGTGCAATAACATGAATAAAAATTCCTAATACTGAGGACTATTTAAGTATATTTTCATAGACTTGTGTATTTTTTCTTGTATTTGGAATTTCTCAGTAGCATCCTGGGGTCTGGATTTGTACCCGGTTGATGGCAATAGGCTCACCCCCAATTACATGGGACTTAAACATAACTGGCGAAACGAGGGTGTACTATAGGTACACTTCTGCCTAACCCTTCGGGTATTACAGGCGTGATGTTATGTTATTTTATGTGTTGTATTTTAAAATATGATAAATAAGTTATGTTCTGAACACTTGTTTACTGAATTTACCACTATTAAAGTCGCTTCGACAAGTCATCGTAATTTTTAAATGACTGATAAAAAGGAGGAGGTTCTATGTTCGACTGTATATAAATTTCTATTATTTTTTGTGTTTGTATTTTTTTTTTATTAGCCGAGTGTGTAGTGTACCTAGGTGCGTTTACAGGCGTTGTGATCTGATTAATGTCCCCATGTATTTGTTTTCTTGTAATAAAAACATTGTAATAAAGCAGGGTTATATAATTTTTATGATCGCGAAATCAACAAACAAACATGATCCGTAAATAACTTGTGCTTCAGTTGTTTTTCTTATTTTTGTTTTGTTGACTGTTACTTTGATATGTATCTTAATACTTTTTCATGCGTTATTGCTACTCATAAAAATTGTATATGATTGCTGGTATATGTTTTATATTATATTATTGGTACATGTTTTATATTATTATCTTACTTAATTTTTTTAGGAAAACGAATACTTTTACAATGTTTGTAAATATATTATGTAAGCACTACATCTATCGCATAATTAATTTAACTGGCATTGTTTACTTTTAATTATTTTTACCTATTATGGTCTAGTAATATTGTAAAAAAAAGGTGCAGTTTCTTGCCCATTCTTCTCCATTCGAAACTACCTTTTGGAAGGGGCGACTAGAATCAATTCTCGTTTATGTAAATTTGACGTTCAACAGTGCCTTTCATGTGCCTAATTGAAATAAATAATTTGTGTTTGACTATGTAGACGTTGTTCTAAACAAAATTGGTAGTAACTTCAAGAGGCTGAATAATTTAACTGAAATGACTAATTTCGTATTTCATAAAGTTCAACCGAATTTAGGATCAGTTATGTAAAAAGAGTTGATTTGGCTTCAACGAATAAAGCAGCAATACAAACAGTTCAAATAATTTGGATAATAAGTAGTTTAGCTTTAAACGTTGGTTTTTCAACAAGTGAGATTTTATTTTACATTTTTTTTTTTTTTTTCTGTTACTGAATATTTTATGTCAGTTTGTTTATTTATAGAGTACTCCCACATCTCATACATCTTACTTCAAATATCGAAATCTATCAGCCATCATCATTATTAACAAACTAGTTGCGCACCGCGGTTTCACCCGCGTAAGTCTCGCTCCCGTGGGAATGGCGGGATTAAAAGTAGCCTATGTCTCAATCCAGGGTGTCAGCTACCTCCATACAATTTTTTTTCAAAATTGGTCCTGCCTTTAGAGCGTGAAAAAGTAACAAACATACACACACACTCACAAACTTTCGCCTTTATAATATAAGTGTGATTGGTTTTTGGTTTCAAACTAACTTGGTAATCCAAAAAGCCTAGAGCAGCCATACTCTAAGTATGCTCTAGGGCTCCGCAAAGCCTATGTGGGTGCTCCACGAAAATACTGGTCATAATGAACAGAAAATACTGAAGGTGTACTATATTTTATTTTACTCTGCAACCTGAGTAAATATAATCTATCTCAACGTTCCAACATAAAGTTAAAAAAATACGCAAATGTTTATGTCAAAGTGTCAAGAAATATGATTATTAATAAAGAATACACATAAAACCATTTTTTATGATTTTAGGGCTCCATCGAATATTTTGTTTTCCAAAAAGGTTCCGTCCTCAAAAAAGTTTGACAATCACTGGCCTGGAGTGTATAGCTTCATTCATGAATATACACTAAAACAAAGCGAGGATGGAGGAAGCTTTTGTAGAACAAATAAAATCTACGAACAGTCGAATAGTCTCTACATCTTCTAAATTTGATTGGCTCGGAACATAGACACATTTGAAGTATATTCGCAAACCAATCAATCTAACTCGTCAAAGTCTTTTCCTTCCTCTCTTGTATCGGCTCGAGTTATATGAGAACAACAAATGCTGAAGTGAAACAATTCCTTTATTTATTCCTACTAGCAAATTTGTATGGGCTTAATTACACCGCACACAACGAGACCACGTGGACGGGCGCTAATTTCTATGAAAATGAATAGTCTATTCACACGGACCATATTAGGCCGTCAAAATCAACCGTGTGGGCGATATCGACCACATCAAGGCGACGTCGCAGCCACAACGCAACTAAAACGCGTCGCGGTCGCCGCGACGATACTGTCACAGCCGGAGTCGATCTGTCTGTCTGCAAACACTAGCCACAACGTGACCACATCGCAATTACAACCAACAACGCAACCAATCAAAAATTTGTAGTTACCACAACATAACAGCAAGAAGCTGCAGCGACACTATTACCACTGCTTGCCCCCATTTCGTCGCTGCGATGTGGTGGGGTTGATGTACGTGTGTTCAGGCCCTCGTGGTTGCGTACTGCGTTTCCCTTCCTTGCATTTATTCTGTAGTTCCATTTTCAAACACACATCTCCTCGAGACCCGATTCCTAAATCAAATGGCCACTGCGTCAGTCAAGCTGTCAAATACTAGCCAATTCGAGAGGTTTTTAGCACAGGGTGTGCCAAACGTGAGTATCGTTACTCTAAAACACTTTCTATATAGAAAGTACCAACTTAATCAAAAACAAGAGTAGGTGACCTTCTGCCATATTTCTCGTAAACGGTATGCGTACACCTGTGCTCAGTAATATTGTTATTTTACTGACGATTTCGAGGCACGGTTAACAGAACAAACAAAAGGTGCACTTAGTAACGTTTGCATAATGCGTAGGTGGATATTGACGTATAGCCGCTGGACAAAACCCTACAAGAACTTTAAAGACGTAAGGGACATTGGTGTTATTATCTCTTATGCTGTTTTAGTTCTAAGGTGTAAGCGTTCCCATTCCTTGGTATACAGGAGGGATTATTAATGTTGGATTAACATATTTTGTTTGTAAGATGACCCTGAATATATGCATTAATGTCCGGTTTGACAGACAGACAGACAGATTTTGCGCTTTTGTGTTTAAGTTTTAGCTTAATTTATTGAACACTTGATAATCTTTAAGTAAGAAGGAATTCCACACACAGTTCCAAATTATCATTAAGTTTTTTCTCACATTAAGTCAATTAAGAAAAAAAAAAACAGACGCTTTATTGTAACATTCAAAAGAAAATTCCCAAACTTCCAGAAATTACTAACAACGTTCACATTCTACCAAACCTTTATGTTGACGAAGAATTCCACAAACAAACAGTTACTTGAGCATTTTTCTCACGTACGTAAGTGAATTTTTATATCTTTAATCCAGCCTGTATATCGAATACGGGTTGCTCAAACTTGATTATAAATTACAGGAATTAATGTACGCATGGCTTTGTTTACAGATACATATCTGTTTCGCTCTATTTTCTTTTGTTTTCGTGCGAAATGTTTCTGTGCGCGTGTTCGATGTAAGGGGTAGAACGCATTTGATTGTTTTTTGTTTTTATTTGCGTTTTTTTTTCTTGAGAGGTGGTCTGGAGGATTAATAAAAGTGACTTATTGTAAATATGGGGTCTTTTTGAAGCTGCTGGTTAAAAGGGTTAGTATTTCGTCGTGTTTTTTCGTCAAGTCCATTCTTAAGCACTATGCCGATGCCGCAGTGTTGTGGATTTATGTATTATATTTTTTTGTGTAAAGCTTTAAGTATTTTCCGCGCTTTTTGTTAATTAAGAGTCCTGTATATTATTTCAACCTACTTAAAACATTCAAGTAGAGTTGTAGATGTCAGCTTTTCAGCAGACGCCATTCCACAGCTGAGTTTGTGAAGACTTGAAGTGACGAGCTGCCGACAACCTCTTTAAGTAAGTATACTTAGAAACAACGAGACAATGTGAGACATACGCAATATTTTTGTAAAGTAAATAATGCGTGCAAAATGCGGTGTAATGAAAAATGTCTAAGATTCTGTCTAAAACAGAAAGTCAACGGCTTAATAAAATAGACAGTCTGTTATTGAATAAAACTATCAATCTCAGTACCTTCGCTAATATTGTTTGGATGTATCAGTATGATAGGAGCGTAGTTTTTAATTATAAAGGAAAATCATTTATTAGGGTTATAGGTAAAGCAGATTTTAGAGTCATTTCAAAGGATCCGGTAGTTTTTTTTTCCGGGAAATTGGTGCGATCTATGCTTTTGCAAAGAAACCAAAATAATCAAATAATTTTTACAGGTATTTAATAACAATACATTAGTAATATACACTTATCCGACTGTCGCTGAAAACCAGCGCTGGGGCTCTGTCTTGTATAGGGTCGCAGCATAATGCTGAGTGATAGCCGTTTTGCGTGGATGTGACGCATGTTTTCCTCAACCTATTCTTATTTTTGTGTTTATGTTCTTTTTTGCGTCATGTTTACCGCAAATAAACGTATTTTCTTTCTTATCGATTTCCTTTGTTACTTACTAATAAAAGATTCTCAATTAAGGCTCGTACAGAGTCTCCCGATATCGCGGGCGCGACAGGTACCGACAAAGAAATTGTGCTAATAGCGTCGCGTCGCGCCCGCGATATCACACTAGTCTATATGAGCCTTTATACTACAAATGCAGGACCTAGCAAATCACCAAAAATCAACAATAATAACAATTCCATTTCAGCTACGTCAGCGACACGAATGCACGGCGAAACGCACTGACGCGGCAAAACGCTCATGTGTAGTAGCCCTTAGACAAATGGCGCGAAGGGAAATAGGCCGTTTGTCTATGGCGACGTTGGTTTACACCCGTTTCGTTGGCGGAAAATGTTCCACTGATAATTCTCTCGATACGGAATAAATGTTTACATACCGTATGTTAGGTGTTGGCGAAGTTTATACCTTTGTAAATGCTTGAAAGGAATTATTTTAGAGCAAGAACGTCTGGTAAGACCATTTGTTGTTTCGCTCTATAAGGTCTGATGTATCTCGAGAGTTTTGTTTAGAAAAAGTGGACCAAAATATATAATTGCTTCGAGTTAGTTAAATAAAACAATCAAAGTATCGAATTGTATTTTGTTATAAAATAATCATTCATCATGTTCATAATGTATTTTTCTTAACTTGCTTCGTTCATATGTGTTTCCGGTTACTCTCTTTCTAAGTCATTTTTCAAGCACTTCCTGGGATCTGAAAACTTTAATATTTTCTTAAGGCTACGCTAGTCGGTAATTCTTCCATACAAACGTAGTAAAGCTTGAGGCGTGAACGTCCTTCTTACATATAAATATTAAAGTACTATATTTATAAAAAAAAAAAGTTAATTAAAAGCTGAAGTTAATTAAGTTTATTATTTATTATTAAGCTAATTAATTAAGAATCAGTATTGCCATCCAACGTGGCAATGCTGCCAGCCTTTTGGGCACTTTTCCCATTGACAGCGATGCGGACGAATTTTTTGATGCCCAATGAGCACTTCCACTTTTTAATTATTTTATTATATACCTACTTGTACATATTATACATATTTTAGAGTTAGCTTGTATATTTTAATTAAGGACCAATTGTTATAAATAAATAAAAAAATATTAAAAGCTTGTTTAAAAATATTTTTACATTTTTTTTTTATTAATGTCAAAACGTTTTGCATTGTTAATTCTCAAATCCAATTCAAACTAAACAACATAATAATGTTAGTTACAGAGATACATTACAACCAATTCATTCTACTGAACACGCATTCCAGCGTCAAAACGGAAAGCCATTTTCATACCGAGTGTACATACCATAAGTGGTACATTCGCGTACATAAATCTACGAATCTATATTGTAACGCGTCTATATTGTCACTGTCACCAATGATTGATAGCTTCCGTTTGCCTGTTCTCTATGTTCTCTAAATTGGACTAATGCGTGTTTGGTAACATGAACTGGGACAATACGATAGTATAGTTAGCGTGCTATGGACTTATGGAGATTATGTTTCGTTGTAGGATGTGTGGGACGATGATATTGTAATGGCTATAGAAACATAAGGAGATTTAGAATGAAAAAATCCTTGTTCAAAACTTCTAACACATATTTACTCATTGAAATGAAATTATCTTTTGTTGCACCAAAATAACATTTCTTTTTCTTATCAAAAGAAGAAGAACGTTTATCTGGGAGAAACTTAACAGGCTTTTTCTAAGATTTTGGTGTTTCCCTTGTTTGTCAAGGATGTGGGGGAAGGGGGAAGGAGTAAGTTTGTTGATTATATCATAGGTAGTTATCTTTTAGAAACAAAAACAGTTCTAATACGAAAAAGTTTAAATCAGTGAGCCCGAGCCCGAACACACGGAGTGAATGTTAATATACGTTACATTCACTCCGTGTGTTCGGGCTCGGGCTCACTGATTTAAACTTTTTCGTATTAGAACTGTTTTTGTTTCTAAAAGATAACTACCTATGAAAGATTTTAAAATTGAAAACACTGGTTTTACAAATACTATTGACTTAGCTTTAAGTCTTTATTAATCTCTAAAGTTCGTTTTTTTAATGTCAAATGTCAAAATCCAAATTAAAAAAAAAAACCGGCCAAGTGTGTGTCGGATCATGCACAATGAAGGGTTCGTTAGTTGAAATGAATTCATTGAAAAAACATGTTCTCCCATACATCGATACGAGTATACGTCACGGTCAATTCACCAACTGCAAATTTAAATTGGTCGACTATAATTACTCGTTAACTTGTAAGGCCTACTTAGCTGTGATAGTTTTCCTTTCAATTTCGTTATATATACTACTGCTATGAATTTTTTCACATATCCTCAATCAACCATTTAGCTGGCAGGGCCTTGACTCTAACAAAATGTAGCACTTTAAATCTTAATATTACGCAAACGGATTCCTGAATCGAAAAATGGTTTTCACATACTTACAATATTTTTGAACGGCCTATCCAACGATACCCCACACCATGGGATAGACGAGAAAAATATATCATCCTTACTTTACGTGTAAGAGAGGTACCCTAAAGAAAATATTTTTGACGTGACAACGTCTTATAATTCGATGGAGCCGGCTGCACGCACAAAAAAACATGACTCATGCGGCGTTACCTCTCATGCAGCGTTACCTCTCATGCGGCGTTACCTCTCATGCGGCGTTACCTCGCTCTGAGGCGTTCCATTTAAGGCTTGAAGTGCAAGCGAGAGCGCGGAACGAGCGACAAAGAGGCACAATCGGCCTCCGCGTTCGGCAGCGTTCGACATCTGTCTCTCTCCTACTTGAGTGAGCGATGCGTCCGCGTGGACAGCTGCTATACAATAATACATTTACATGTTTTCGTTAAGTATGAAGTGCAATGAAAAGTGAATGTGGTCTCAATTGTTTATAGCAACGATAATTTTTGACGTGACAACGTCTTATAATTCGATGGAGCCGGCTGCACGCGCGAAAAAACATGACGCATGCGGCGTTACCTCTCATGCGGCGTTACCTCGCTCTGAGGCGTTCCATTTAAGGCTTATGACGTTGTCACGTTCAACTATCGTCAGTAAACCGACTTTACAGACAACCGATTTTTTCAAGATTTTATTTTACAACTTTGTCGGCGTAACTAACATGTACACGCATGCCAAATTACAGCTTTCTAGTACTAAGACTCTCTGAGCTAAGCCGGGGACAGACGGACGGACAGACAGACAGACATACGGAAATGGCGAAACTATAAGGGTTCCTTGTTGACTACAGAACCCTAAAAACGAACAACAATCATTTGATTTGGTTTATTTTAAATAAATGCTTTGAGTTTGAGTTTGAAATGTCAAATTAGTCTCAGGGATTAAAAAAACAAACTTAATGTGTGATACTAATTTTATTGTATTTGCCGCAAAAATGTAAACCAAAATTATGTCGCGCGTTCGTGCTACGGCTTCTGGAACCAGCCGTTCTATTTTGAAAAAAAACTCACCGTGTACACGTAGGTGAAGTGAGTTGTTAATAGTGTCAATCCCTCACTGACAGTTCACTCCACGCTCACTTTACCTATGTTTTCACGGTGAAATGGTTACAGAATAGCACTTCAGAACAAAAGTGTTACTGTTTCCGAAATGATTTTGACAGATAAATCCACCAAAGAGGCCGCGCTATGAGATCATTTTGTAAATACAAATAGAAGGTAAATGCTGTCGCCAAGTGCTGTCAACCCACAACGTAAGTCCCACATTTCCTCTTACGTAATGTAACATATATTACACGTGCTTCTTATTCGAGCGAACATCCTCGATGTTCTATATACAAACAAAGTCAATATCCATCTGATTGACGTAGGTGCCAATGAAAAATATTGTTCGAAACATTTTCTTTAACTGAGTGATTTCTTACGCTTTTATCTGTTTGAAACATTTTGGTACATCGATTTTCTGTATCCACCACAGAGCACGGAATCGCCGCGTCTAGAGACGACAGCGATAATAAGAGAGGCGTGGAAAGTGCGCTAAGTGCACTACTCCTGTCACGGACCGCCTTCAAAGCCGAGGGAGGGGGGGCCCATGAATCTAACAAAAATGTGCACTTTAAAGCTTAATATTACGCCAACGGATCACTGAATCGAAAAATGGTTTATAGATATAGATACCCGCAATCGTTTTGAACGGCCTATCCAACGATACACCATGGGATAGACGAGAAAAAATGGGATAGGCAGGGGTGTTATATATAATACAACCAAATACCCATTCAATTATTCGTCCCATCCATCCATGATTACTTCAAGTATGTAAGTGAAATTAAACTAAACTTAGTAAAATTAACCCAAACCTAGTGAAATTATTCCAAAGCTAGTATAATAATAAAAATGTTAGTAATACAAGCGCGATCTCTTTATCTCGTTGTCATGGAAGCTGATTACTTAAACCACACTGGACTGAATAACACGAGTAACTCGCGTATTATTCAGTTAATGCGGAAATATGAGGATATTTTCTGTCATTGTCGTAAATGTATAAAATGGTACTTTTCATAAGTAGCTTTTATAGAGTTGCGTTTCATAGGAATACTTAATGTTACTGTTATCCTGCAAAATACCACACTGAAAAAAAAACTTGATAAAATGTATAAGAAAATGTATCCAGCTATCAAGGAACTCGTTTATATACGAGCACTTAAAGTAATACGATTATGGCAATAAAATTATGTTGATCAAGCAACAGACAATAGTTGTGTTGATAAAATCAAACAAAGTAATTGTCAATACTTTGACGGCACGGTTGGCGCAGTGGTTAAGCGATTGACTGCTGCGCTGCGTGTCGCGGGTTCGATTTCCGCACGGAACAAATATTTGTATGACCTACAAGTAGTTGTTCCGGGTCTGGCTGTTTGTGTATATGGAAGAAATAGGGAGGTGCTATTCTTTATTTCCGGCACCACACGGAACTTGATTATAAAGCTCTAAATCATCACATTTTCACGAAATTGTCAAATTTTAGTCATTTAAATCATTAATAAAGCTCTAAATCGTCACATTTTCACGAAATTGTCAAATTTTAGTCATTTATATCATTAATAAAGCTCTAAATCGTCACATTTTCACGAAATTGTCAAATTTTAGTCATTTAAATCATTAATAAAGCTCTAAATCGTCACATTTTCACGAAATTGTCATATGTCCATCAAGTAAGTACATATAATTTCAAGGACTATATTGATTTTTACATCACATCACACTTCACACTAATATTATAAAGGCGAAAGTTTGTGAAAGTGTGTGTGTTTGTTACTTCTTCACGCTCAAACGGCTGGACCAATTTTGATAAAATTTTGTGTGGAGGTAGCTGACAACCTGGATTAACATATAGGATATTTATCCCGATATTCCCACGGGATCGAGACTTACGCGGGTGAAACCGCGGGGTGCAGCTAGTTTTATTTTCCCGCAAATTGAATTATGATCAACATAGTGACAACGAAACACATTGACGGATCCCTTAAAAAAACCTTGCGATCCGCTTCCGCGGATGTGAGCCACATAAAATCCGCATCCCCATCTGCGGATAAAAAATCTGCATCCACGACATTTCTAGTCTCAACCACAAGACAAATTTTCTTCTTCACACTCAACTTGTTAACGGTTCCAATACATATACCTAGTGCTGTTTTACTTAATTTTATTATCAATGCTATAACTATTATATATGCTACGAATAGATGCGAAATCCTGAAAGGACTTATCAGGATTTGAGGAGGACAAAATTCCTTTTAACACATCATGAGTTAACGGTCTAGCAATTGCCAATCGATGTCATATAGGGAACCCTCATAAAACCACTCTATGGCTACTGTAAGCTAATACTGAAAACATATAACTCATTGAAACGCTCGCGTGACGTGAACGCTCATATTTTATGCTCGAGTTCTCATAAGTGAAAAATAACGCGATGGGCTCGATGGATGCTTTTATTATTATTATTAAAGAGTTGAGGAAATGGCTCGTTTAACGTTCCACGATGGGCCATTAGTTATGCACTATTTCCAAGTTGAGTTCTAAATTATTATGGTGGTTCGTTATGGCGATGGTGAAAAAAGAAGAAAAAAGAAGATTATTGGAAAGTGAGGTATTTATTGATGACATTACCATAATCGATCTGCTTGAACAGAGTTTAGCATACTCGTAATAGATCTGCCTTTGATCCTAGATGGAGTTGCAGATTTTGAAAATTACATCTTTGGAGAAGAGATGGAATGGAACATCTTCAACTAGCACCATCATACCTGCACATAAGATAGATTAAGTAACTTGGATACTTACGACTTTTTTTTAGAAGAAATTTTGTTATATGAGCTTAGCCCGAATCTACCCATGTAGTTTTCAAGTTTTTGGGCTACAATATTTCCTTTGTTGTTCTCTAGTACCAAGCTATCTCTCAGCCCAGCGTTGCTTAAGGATTCCAGATATCTGTATTTTGTACGTACGTATACGTAATACTTTGAAACAGTCGCGTGGGAGAAAGGATTCTAATCAAGTTTCATACATAGTTCCTATAAACTACTTAGTAGTAAGGAATTTAGAACGGTGTAGTGGTAACAATTCTGGGAATAAATCTGCAATTTTACGTACCAAACTGCCATCTCATTTGACATTAATTATACGTAGCTTTCTCAGTAGTATATTTGTTCAAACTAAGGCATTGGTACAAGCATCCTTTGCAGTTTATACGTAGCCATAATGCCTTGGGAATTTCTGGGGTCATTATGAATTCTGAGTGACTCAAACCTGATGCTCTGTGTAGACTAGAAAGGTAAACTTTGGGCGTCTTGATTATTTTACTAAATAAACTCAATCTACTTCAAAGTAATTTGGTATACATTTAGATGTGTGTTTTGGGGAAGCTGCATACAAAATCGTGTTTGTTGAATCTCTGCACCCCTGATGAAGTTAACGAGAATATCAAGGGCATTAACGGAGAGGTGGAGATAATAGCAGCGAGCCAAAAAAGCTTAATCAGCCGACAATGTTCCCAGTGCTGAGACATGACCACCTCTTTCTATGAGAGGGCTGTAATCCACCACGCGCGCCCAGTGTAGGTTGGTGGATGTCACAGGTCTTCGAATATTGAGCTCTAGGATATGCCGGTTTCCTCACAAATTTTCCTTCACCGTTTTGAGAGCAGTGGTGATGAAATAATTTACATAAAGTAAATCGCCTGTCTGGGTTCGAAATCATGACCTAAAAAACCATCAATGTTTCAATTATTTCACCTGAAACCATGCCTTCTTATGGAAATCCACTCATTGCTGCAAAGTGGTATTCTTTTCACGGAATAAGCATTGTCATATATCACTTCCCTGAACGAAACTTTACGCGGCATTGTAACAAAAACTGTCATATTTTGAGATGTGATAAATGGTCAGATAGTTGTCAAAAAAACTACTGCAATTGATCTATTCCTTGTAGTCCATAGTCCTTTAACTAGTAATCCAAGATACGCTATAAATACTCAGTCAGCAATAACAATTAATTAAGGAACTTATTACCTAGTGGGCACAGAGCCCCGCCATTTGTTGTGCTGATGAATGTGGGTGCTAGTGTATCGGTATATGGAGCGCTGTTTGACAAAGTGGAGCAAAAAGTTGTACGATTCATTAGTGATGGGATATTGTGGCTGCAGGGAAATGTTGGCTTGAATTTAATTAGTTTTAGTGGGGCGGTAATGAATAACAGTGTTTTCTCAGCAAAATACTTCTTCGCACTAATCAAAATAACCTACGCAGACGACCTCAGCTGCAGGCACCATGCGCATCGACTAACTACAGACGCAACGCCTTCTCCATTCGTAGTGTTAAAGCCCTAAATAGATTACCATCGAACCTGGAGATCGATCTCTTTTGCACCAACGCACAGAGTATTAGGAAAATCATAAACAAGGAATATTTTGGAGATATTCATGATTACGAGTATCTGGTGTAATGTTATGTTATGTGGGTGAATATATGTACTGTTTTAATGTTGCACGACTCGACTAATTCTCAATAGGCCCCTGCTTATTTTTTTTTCCTCTTCATTTACGTTTGTCTTTTATTACCAAAATAAAAATGTTAACGTACATTAGTCAACGCAAGTACTTGTAACTAGGTGTATACATGTGGAAGCTTGTAATTAGCAATGTACTTACCTACTTATGATTTTAATCGTATGATTAGTCTGTAAGCTTTCTGTAAAAAATAATAATATGTAAACTATAATAAATACTGTTCTATATAAACATTTTGACAACCATAAATACGGGGTGATTTATTTATTTACCATGTTCATTTATCCTTATATCTATGTGAAACATTAGCATTTTTCTTTATCGTTATACAAACATGAATACACCATTTCTATACGATTTTTTTATAACACATCTCAATAAATAAATACAATGTTTATTGAGTTTCTTAGTTCTCTCACAGTTTCGGACATTTTCAACGATCCGTGTTATGCTACTGTTATATATTTTATACAATATGAATACTAAGTATAAATTTCATTTACTTATTCCTCCTAATAGCCTTATTGGCTAGTTATTATACAAAACTCAAAAAACTTGACTCTAGTTCCCTTACTTGTAATTGTAATTAAATCATTGATGGTTTCCGTTGTTATTTCAGTACCCAGTTCCTGCTCGATCTCATTTCTCTTCGGGCAATACGCGGGGCAGTCTGTCAGTATGTGAACCACCGTTTCCTGTTTGTCCGGGTCATATAGGCTTTCTTTACACTTAAACCTGTTTAGGTATTCAGAAAACCCACCGTGCCCTGTCAGTAATTGTGTCGATGTTCCTGTCGGTTTTATGTCTTTTATAAATGCCTGAAAGCTTAGATGGCGTCTGGGAAAAGTACTTAGGTTACGCCTGCTATATACTCGGATCTGTATCTCCGATTCCAATCGTCAAGTGTGTCTGCCGCTTGACGAATTAAATCGGGCACTGGTCGTAGTCTGGCCTTGTTTTTGTTTTTAGGGCGGTGTACTTAGCTAGCTGGTCTGCTCTCTCGTTAATCTCCAGTCCTGCATGAGCTTTGAACCCAAAAAGTTCAACTTTATTGGATCAATGCTTGCACTGTCGCAGGTTTTCTCGTATTTCGACTGAGAGGGGATGGGGAGAGCGGTGATTAGCGACCGTTTCTAATGACAATTTAGAGTCGCTGTAGATGCCGAAACTGTTCTCTGGACTGCGCAAAATTTCCCGTGTGGCCTTGCATATAGCCAGCAGTTCCCCTGGTAGACAGTACAGTGGGGCGACACCTTAAGTTTTTGGCTTTTTGTTTCGGCATCATTACTTCAATGAAACGATGATGACCCGACTTTGCCCTCGATCTTGCTGCCAGCCGTGTATATTCGCACTGCTTGAGTGCAGTGGTTGTTGACTTGCTCCTGGTCTGCCAGTCATATGAACTGCAGGCTTATATGTTTGGCCGGGTAGTGGGTTCTGTCAAATGCAGTACGTCGCTCAATCTTCTTGTCTCGTAGTGCTGGCCGAGGTACCTTGCATCATATAGGGTCGCTGCCTCTTGTATTCGAAGGTCAAGGGGTAGTATCCCGGCCAGCACCAGTGCCGAGTTCAAGGAGACTGTGCGATCCCCTTTGGACCGCGTTTAATTGTTTGCGTATCATGAACTTCTCGGCTGCTGGTTCCCATGCACTCTCCGCCGTTTAGATTGTGCGTATGACGTCCAAATGGACTCCCCAACTGATCTTGGCTGCCCTCGACAACTGCTTATAAAAAATGTACCAGGCCTTTAAGTAGGGGGTCGAGTAAGAGGTTCCAAAGAATTGGGCCCCCTATCTATCCTTGCACGCAACCTTTATTTTTTTCCCTGGTGACTTCCTGTCCCGCGTATCTTTTTTTGTTTCCGGGGTGGAAAATCCTCATGGATGATTGATTTTATTTTTTTAGTTTTCCACGTATGAGTTCTAGCAGGTCGCAGGGTGTCTTCGGTGGTCGTGTTAGAATTAGGTTGGAACTGTGCATCCGGGGGTCACGGAAGTCGCAATTGATCCCATGATCCCCAGTGCAAATGTGGGAAGGGAACACCGAGGTGGTTTTTAGTCAGTAAGAGCCTGACAGACCCCTCCGCCCACGCAGGGATTTTCCACACCGGGAACAAAAAAAAAAAAGATTGGAACTGTGACCAACCACGCGCGAGCCGAATTGGTCGCAGACTTTAAGCTAGGGCACCCCGACCAAATGGGTTAGGACTGTGACCAACCGTGTAAGCGCTACAACCAAGTTGGTCGCAACTACTTGGGTAGGTATTTAGTTTTTTAGGACCCAAAATTGGAATTATTTGAGGTTCACAAAGAGAAGCGCAATCATTACATTAGAGAGTTCAATAACATTTTTAGGAAAGCAAAATGGGAATCACATAATGTTCGATTAAATACTTGCCAAAAACTTTGTCTTAAAAACTTACAGCCAATTACCAAAAATATTGGCTACAATAGACTCATAGTATTTTAAGCGAGAGATGGTAAGTGTTTTTGGCACACAGCCCAGCAAAAAGATCATTTATCTTGGCTTGAGCGGTTATAGGCAAGGCGGAAAACGAAGATGGTGATAGCATAGCATTAAATTATACTTATAATAATGAAAAATGTGTCTAGCGTGGTGGAGAGTCTTCAACATGGTTTCCTTACTGAGAGTTATAACCACTTCAATGAATGGTCAATAGAATTGCAATTATAATTACTAAGCCTTATTTTTTATTTTCTTTTTGGTGGAAATTATCAAATAACTTCTCATGTCAGGCTTTTACTGACTAAAACCCATCCGTGTTCCTTCAGTTGCCTGTGTGCCAAGGCCACGATATTCCTTTTGGACAAACTCGCAACCCTGGCAGGCATTGGCCCTACTGGACCCTGTCAGTTGGTGCTGACAACTCTTTGAGGCGCGCGTGGAACACAACGCGCCGTCAACCCGGGCCTAGTCCTTATTGGACGGCGAGCTACCCATCGCTCACGGTCCGCAAGCCCGCGCCTACCGTGACCGGGAATCGGCCTGCGACTCCCGACACCCGGGGCGTCTCCTGCGGCGACAAGGGGCGTGAGGGCGCGAATTTTGCCTCTCTCTTACGCGATCCGCCTCCTCCTTCGCGAGCATTACTGCTTCGCAGAAGGAAGTGACGGCCCGGAAGTAAGTGCCAGACTCACGTATGAGTGCCTCGGCTTCGCCTCTGCCCACATTTTTTTTTTTTCGCTACGTCCATCAATGCCTCTTTTGCAGGGCGCTGCAGTAATGTACTATTTGATTTATCGTGTTTGGATATCGATACCCATTGCGTGGAGTTTCTATAGCTAATTTAATTTGACCTTGTATGTAATATTCAATCGTTATTATTCGACTGATCTTAGCTTATACTATACCAGGTGCTGATACTTTTTCTGTTACTTACTGGTTAACTGTTAGTATTGGCCTATTGGGTTGACATAAAAGAGCTCTAGAACTAGACGATACTGTACTGTACATTCTACGCAACTTGGGCAGTCAGCCTTGCAGGCCCTGCAGTGTCCACATTGATAGCGATCGCTGTACGACCGAATTCGATCGCAAAATCCTAACAGTCTACAATCTTGTCAAGAATTTTTGACCAATAGGGACTCCATTAGGACTTTGCGACCGAATGCGGTTGCAAAGCGATCGCTATGTATGTCGATACTGCAGGCCCTGGCAGAATCAAACTGAATTTGGGGTGGAGAATTAAGTACTTTCAATTCACTTATTCAGTGAAAATTGATAGTTACAAAAACAAAAAGCACAATAAGTGTGAAAATGCAGAAATATAGCTGTTTCTTGCTGTATGCAAGAAAAAGTTTTAACAAAAACCTCTCGACAAACAAAAAACCAACATTTCTTTCGTTTTTAGACGACAATGAAAATCAGGTCGAATATAGTTTGTGACCGAAAAAACAAAACCGTTTTCGGTCTGACTGTACTTGCTATTCTTGTACAGCTTATATCAACATTAGTAACACTCCATTATTACGTACTTATTTACAGAAATACATTCAGCTATTTATTTTTATCTTCCATAGAACGAGATATCATTCATTTTCCTCATTAATTACCATCGTCATGTACACGGAAATACCGAATGGGAATAGATTAAGTGTCTCGTGCCCGATTGATATCACTCTTCTCAAATTAGCCTTTGTTTTGCCTAGTGGCCTCTGTTATCTGTCATCGGAAACGCTTTCACTGAAGTTAAGGTTCACACACAGTCGAACAATGATGTCCGGATTGTTATGGGAAAATAGTGTTTAAAGCAAGGTGTGAAATTGCATATTTTGATTGTCCATATTGACTTGCAACGAGAAAACACTTTCAGGAAGTTGACTGCTGATCAAATGATCTGTCTTTACACTGGAAGTCCGCCAGTCACAATTAAGCTGGCACAACATGTTTATGAAATTCTCAAAAACGTTAAATTTAGGAAACATTTCGGAAGCTGATTGACGTCATCTTTATTGTTTGTTTAGCTAACTTTCGACAGCGACGCATTCCGATGACGTGCGATTCGGCTTTAATACGTCAATTCAATCATGTCCTCTTTGTTTTGCCAACCGACAACCGTCCTTGTTCACGATAGAAAAAATATAAAAATAAAAGGTTCGCCACACAACGAGAGATAATCGCTGATGAGATCTCCGCCGTCGGCTTCGCATTGTTTGTAAATGAGAGCAGCGAAAATAAAATAAAAACGTTGATTTGGTAGTGCTCTCTAGACTCGATTGTTTCGGACCTTTGAATCGAGAACCGTTTGTGTTTTTTATTTATTATGTTTTATTATAATTATGTTTTAGTAGTTTCTATTTGCTATGGTACGACGTGTTAAGAATTGATTGGGGTAGACGAGCGTAAAATTCTTTTTTGCTTGTTTGTTTTGACAGGCCAATTACTGGCAACATTTTTGAACATAAAACACGGCTTGTTACATTAATTGCAGATCCAGCTGAGTTGAATGTGCAATAAATGGACCTTGGTTATTGCATTCTTTGGCGAGACAAAGGCGTGTCTCAAAATACCACCTTGGCTGTTGTAGATGGAGCTTTTTTCTTCTAATTCTGGATTCCCGGATATTTGGCAATGCAGGCAAGTGTAAAACGATTAGAAGACTAGCTTCCATGGTTTTCTAGAAGGCTCCGCTTTGATTACCACTAAAGGCGATACCAAAATAAATTGGGGGCTTTTTCGTAAACATTTGTTTCACTATTACAGCATGTATGGATTAAATTTTTCGATATATTTATGTTTATTGACTATTTGTTTAACACTCTGACTGAAGGAAAACGCAACTGGGTTAAATTTCCTCGATAGAATTTAATTCCAAAAAGACCTCTACTTTTTTTTTCTGTAATTCTAAAATCTTAAGTAATTTCATTGCAAAATTGCATTCAAAATGTGCGTATTAGGTAATTAAAAACTATGTCTGAAAATAAATTTTGATACATAGCTTAATTTATTTTTAAACAATTTTTATTTGGTTTGGCGCTCTTACTTTGTTTTATTTTGGTTCCAGCGCACTGTTGCGCTCCCTTTTTTCGCATGTGGAAGTAATAATTGACTCTGTCACTTTCTTCACGTAAAATCATAGCGAACTGGGCGAGTGTAATTATATATATATATATATATATATAATTGAATGATTGATTTTACGTATCACCTTAAAGATATAGCATTTCTGCTGTGGAGTTTGTTACGCCACTCCCCTCTAAAGCACTAGGAAGCGGTGACGGGCGGGCGTTTTTCGGGGACTGTCTTCTGTCAATTGTCGTTCAAAAAGATGCTGATTTTCAGCCGAGTTTGAATAAATTACATTTGATTTGATTTTTTTTATTTACTTTGTAAATTAAAGTAAACACGAAGCTTCAGACCTTGCGGTATTCTGCCGTTTATTTTTGGCAAAAATAAATGTATGTCTTTATCATCTAACCGCAACGCCCACGCTCCAATATATTATTTGCTACGGTATAAAATACTGCCATATTTATATCATGTCGTTACTAGTTAGTGGTCTGTCATGGCGTCGCGTGCAGACATGTTTGTGTTGTTTAATTTGCTCGGAGACTTAGGGGACATACCAATTAATATAATAATGTATTTTAAAAACTAACAAGCGTTAGATGACAGTGGTCACATAATGTTAATGAAAATAAAATTGTGTCTAAGGCGGAATGTCTAAGGTTCATCTTTGCAGGTTTTTGCTTTCAATTCTCTCCTTTATTATCCAAAGGGTTAGGCAGAGTAACTGGTACACCCACATTTAACCAGTTATGTTTAAGTCCCATGTAATAGGGGCGTGCCTATTGCACAAAGGGTGGTGGCGCTTCCGGGGCTCTGGCTCGCATAGTGTCGCAGCATTATGCTGAGCGATGGCCGTTTTGCGTGAATGTGATGCATATTTTCCCTCAACTTGTTCTTTCGTGTTTGTGTTTTTATTTCTTTGCGTTATGTTTACCGCAAATAAACGTATTTTCTTTCTTTTGTTTTTATTGTCATCGACCGGGCACCAGTCCAGACTCCTTGTTGCTACTGAGAAATTCTATATGGAAAAACCCAATAACACTTTACCCGTCCCGGAAATCGAACCCAGGACCTCATCCTCAACAGTAGCGCTTGCGGCCACTAGAAAACCATTAGTCACAGTTCTCTGAAGATTTTATTGATAAGATTCGAACATTTATTCATTGCCCTAAAGAAAAAATCCAAAAACGTACGATAGTACGCATTGATTGGTCCGTTTATTTATCAAGAGCAGTGAACGTTGACCGTGATTGGTGGAGCGTTGCGCCCAGGCATCGTAACGAGAGTAATGTAGCAGTCAGCACTTTGCGGTCGGCTGGCCATTGTCAAATATTTCTTATATTGAATTTAGTGAGGGGACGCTTTTTCTGTTAGTTTCGGATCGGTAGGTCTAGATTGGAACTCTTTTTTTGGGTGTGTGTACAGTTTGATAACGTAGTTAGGGGACTCGTGGAATGTTTTAGGCAAACTCTGTGGTATTAAATTGTTACCTACCTAAGTTTACACAATGTGTATTTTCATTTGAATGTGCTAAGCTTCCTATTTTCCTTTAATTAATTCCAACAATGTCTACCAGGCTCACCCCAAAAAGATATGAAGTGACCCAAAAGTTCAAAATATTGTCCTTGCAATTTATCTCTCCATCCCTCTCTTCATAAAACGTTATTATCACCATTCCCAAAGATTAATCAATAATAAAATATGGTCCAAAACCATTAAGATGTAAATAGCCGTCGATTCACACAAATGCTATTGCAAGCAACGATGCATTTAAGGATGATATTAATATAATACGTCGCGCATCATTTGGCTTGCCTGAATACGATGCTTGAGCCATAAAATACATAGGTACAGAAGGTCAACTCCATACAAAGGGTGCAAATAGGCGCACGCGCACAGTCGCATGCGGTCAACTAACGAAAACCCTAATTATAATAATAATTAGGACCATCTCATTGATACGATTCGAATGGTTACGTAGAAAATTGTGAAGTAATTATTATATCAATTAACAAGCAATGTGTTTTATGAGACAAAGTCCAAGTGATCAACGTTTTGGTAAGGTGATTGTACGTACAAAGACCTGAAACTATCTCAAATAAATGCCAGTCGCAAGTAGGGTTACCATTCGTCCGGATTTGCCCGGAGATGTCTGTCGATTTGACCCCCATCCAGACTTTGACGGCCATGTCATTTGTCCAATTTAATGGTACTTTTTTGGAATATAATCGATAGAAGTTAAATGAGTACCTACTAAAAAAATAACAATTAAAAAGTAAATAAGTATGGTTTTTTGTCAGGACTTTTCGAATTTCAAAATGGTAACCCTAGTCTCAGGTGCGCTTGCACTCGCTCTTCGTGAAACGTGTCTATCTACATGTGCGTGCGTTTTCGCTCATTGTATGGACCCGACCTTCTGCCTCTATCTACTTATTCTGTGGCTTGAGTATCGGCGGCGCATTTACATCGCATCACTTACGACTAATGGTTGCGTTATTATCTAGCATCCAGTTATTTATGAAGAATTTGGTTAGGCTTCCGTGTTTCTCTGAGGACTAGTCATTAATGCACTACAATTCATTCCGAACATTTATTCGTGGCTAATAAATGTGTTCCCATGGGTGATTATTGGATTTATTTGTGCGAAGTTTCGTGTCGATAGCGAAAGTTGTGTTGATATTTATATGAGTACAATTTATTCGGTAAAAATAAGTGAATCAGGATCACGCTTGTGAAAATAACTTGTCAGTTTCCATAACACAAAATCGTGTTTACATTTTAAAGTGTTTGTAAACACCATTGTCATAACAGACTTTAGACTCTTAGGTAAGAGTATCTAGGGTCTGGGCAATCAATGGAGAGGCCAATTTTCAGCAGAATATGACTTTCGGTTGAAACGTTGATAATGCTGATAAGTGTCAATAGATCACGGAAACTCCATACATTCGACATAGAATGTTATCATTCAAGCTTTGTCGTCTGATTCAATAAAAAAAATTGTCAATACCCAATAGATTTCCTTCATACGATTAGAAGGAAATATTAATTTAAAAAATCACACTCGACAATAAATCTTTTCAATCATCATCTGGGAGCAGTGGTGGCCCAGTGTTAACAGCCCCGACTTTACTTTGTGTAAATAAATTCATCACTAATGATTGCAAAACGGTGAAGGAAAACCATGTCCTAGAACGAAAAAAATTAAGACATGTGATATCTACCAACCCGCACTGGGCCCGCGTGGTAGATTACAGCCCACTCCCTCTCGAAGAGAGGAGGCCTGTGTTCCAGCAGTCGGAACATTACAGGCTGATTTTTTACACTTGACATCAATTTCAAATCACCCCTTTTAATTGCCAACGCTACGTTTCGCGGGTATTACACCCATTTCCTAGGCACATGGAAATATTTTCCTACCCTTGTCATTTTGGACATTTGACACCTGCTATTTACGGATCAGATACTGCCTAAATTAATTTCATTACGCTTCCATTCGCCTGCGCGAGCTGACGTGCGGACAACGATCCAATTAATAATGTTTGTTTAATATAAAGTTGTTTTGAATTCATGTGAATACAAAACAAGTAATTAAACATGTATCTTTCGAGAGCAATATTGTTTGTTCCACTATAGGGAGGGTATTTTCTCATACCAAAGTCGTACTCGTTGTTTTGCCAATAAATTCTTCCCCACTGTGTGGACGTCACGCTATCTAGTCATATATTGCGATCAAAGTAAATAGAGATATCTACCATATACTCCATTTGAAATAAGAAAATACATTTTTTTTTTATATTTTAAAACGTTTTTATTTAATAGACCTTAATTAAAATATACATGGTAACACTGAAATATATAAATAGTATGTACAAGTTTAAAATAAAAAAGGGGGAAGAGCTCATTGGGCATCAAAACTTCGGACGAATTTTTTGATGTCCAATGAGCTCGTCCTTTTTTGTTTTATTTTGATATTTAAATAAACCTTTTTACAGTCCGTTCAACCGATTTTGACTTCTATTGCGTTGGTGGCATGAAAAATGGCAGCTGTAATAATCAGTTGGTATTATAACCACGTTTTTGATTTTAATGCCCTCCATATGCCTACGGAATAGAAGTCTTAATCGGTTGAACGGACTGTAAAAAAGCTAATCTCATTTCAAATGGAGTATGGTCTAATTTATTGAGATCCAGCCGTATCGCGATTAAGTATTACTGGCAATCTAGACATATCGAGAAATAGACCAAAATGAAGTGTTGACGATATTAGACCATTTTATCATGACGTTTTGCATGGCAAGTCAATGGATCCTTGGCTTAAATTGGAAGATAAATAGTAAAATTAGAAACAGGGAAAGTCACCTTTGTGTAGATTTGCTAGTAATTTAAGAGCAAGCAGTCTAAATCAAACTAACACAAGCTCCGCCCCTCGCTCCCCGCTACTCCGTTATATGCTAAACGCTAATACATCAGTAATAAAGTTGAATATCGCGTGCGCTCTTTGATCATGTTTGAGCACGAAACTAAATAGCATAGTCTCAATTTTTGTTTCGTTTATAACTAAAGTAATTTGATCTAGAGAAAAAATATCTTATGTCGGGATAATAAACTATATTTTCTTGCTGTGAATATTTATTTTAGACATAAAAGCTAAACAATCTTGTTTGTTTTTTATAATTTTCCTTAAAAAATACATGATTTTCGAATAAAAATTCTATTTAGAGAAAATATTACAATTACGTAACTCTCTTCAACATGGAAAGAAAAAGATCCAATAAATCATATACTTTTAGTTTCATTTTGCTTGTATATGTGACTGCTACAGAAAATTGATGCAAATTAAGATAAAAAAAAACAAATAATAAAAAATAATAAAAAAACACACCTGCCATATCAAAAAGTGAACTAAAAAATTAAAAACAAGTTATATGATTTTAGTGTTCAATGGCCACAAGGTAGGTAATAAATAGATTATAATATTTACTGTGCAATTAAAACGCCATTGTGCCCAAAAGTGGAAAACTGAAAATCAATCTTTTCATTGCAGTCGGGGGACGGATCCTTGGAATAGTTCTTTACAGGTCCCCCGACTGCAATAAAAAGATTAATTTTCTGTTTTCTACTTTTGGGCACAATGGCGTTTCAAGACCATTTTTTTTCTATGGGTTTTTGAATACTACCGTTTATTTTTATTTAATTTCTTTTGTTATTAGTAAACGAATGCATATTGAATACTACTGTTATATATTCTTGTTATGTACTAAGCAGGCTCTAGACGATGATAGTATACGTAGTCAAATTTTCATGAAAAAAACAAATTATTACCGTTTTTTTCATGAACCATGGCTCCCTCTTTATATTTTTTAAATGTTCACTAGCCTATGTTACCCGGAATAGTTCAACGCTTGTAATAATACCACATACATTAAAATCGGTTAAACCGTTTAGAAGTTATGGTGGAATAAAGAAACTCACAAACATACATACATACATGAACCCTGAAAACATAACACTCCTTTTTTTGGGCAGTCGTGTAAAAATAGGGGGCCTCTTCTTAACCAAAAACTTGTTTTTTTTTTAACTGGCCAAGTGGCATAATGATGAGTTCCGTAGTTGGGATGAATTTATCTTAAGAAAAACTTAACATTGCAGTTGAAAAACATGTTCCCTAATACATTCCAACTGCAAATGTAAGTGTGATCGCACATTATTGAGTGATTTACCATGTTATTTTAAGACCATATACTTCTTATAGGTTTTTCGTGTAGAACTATGCTCTGATTGTTTTCAAAATTTTAGGTTCAGTAGCTTCGTAGATAACGGGGGAATGGTCAATTTTTATCTATTTTTTAAATAACTTTAATACAAATTATTTAAAAAAATATTTGAAATCCTTTCATTTGATATGTCATAACGTTACAGTTTGAAAATATTTTTAATTAATTTACTAATTTTTCCCCTAAAAGTGAACCCCATATTCAAAATTCATTTATTTACGTTACACGTTCGTGTTTGGGTCACAGAAATTCATATGTGTACCAAACTTGATCGGTCCAGTAGATTCGAAGGAAATCGGCAGTGACAGACGGACAGACAGACAGACACACCATTGATCTCGATATTGTAATCTATAATTTAAAGGAAGGAGCGAGACAACCCCAACACAAGTATTATTTATTACTTACTGGGGCTGTTTCATTCACATGTGTAAATGTAACCGTTTGAGACACAATAAACAATTTTTTTTTTATTGATCCTATAAGGGTTCTGTTTTTCGTTTTGAGGTACGAAACCCCAAAAGCGTTGAAACTACTAACCTACATCAAAAGCTGAAGATTAATGTATAAAAACTTTTTACAAAAAAAAACAACCGACTTAAAAAAAACACTACAAACTGAAAAATAACTTTAATTTCGGAAGTCGGTGTCTTTGGATCGGTATTTTAGTTTTTTGCCACCGACTTCCGAAATTAAAGTTATTTTTCAGTTTGTAGTGTTTTTTTTGAAGTCGGTTGTTTTTTTTTTGTTGTAAAAAGTTTTTTATTTTTCACTTGTTAGTGGGTCAGTTTGTAATTTATCTAATTTACAATAGCCTAATGTCAAATGCGCATCATCTTTTACAAAATATTGCTTTTCCCGATGCAGGGGCGTTAATTGTTGAGGAGTTCTCCTGGTAAGAACCAGGAGAACTGATGGTGACTTCACCATATGCATTTTGACGACCATAAATTGCTAGCAACCATATTAAAGTGCCTAATGGAATCGCAACGGTGAAATACTTATTATTAAATAGTTCCGGTGGCCATCTGTGGTCTTCATCATCAGTTACACTTCACCAAATGGTGCTTTTCAAGTGCAAATGCACGAGTTACTATAAAAAATACTCAAATCGCTATAGGTATGCCTATAAAATTTGAGGATTTCCCTCGATTTCCATGGGATCCCCTCATCAGATTCTGATTTGGTAATGGGACTACTTCGGGAGCATACTCTTCCATACAAAAAAAGAATTTTCAAAATCCGTCCACAATTGACGGAGTATTCGGTGAACATACATAAAAAAAAAAAAACAAACATGCAGCCGAACATATAACCTCCTCCTTTTTGGAAGTCGGTTAAAAATCATTTGGCATCAATTTAGTGTTAACTTTCCTCTGCGGCGTTACTTACCAGGTACTTAACCTGCAACCTGGTCAGCTGGTCCCTAAACCTCAGGGCTGTTACAACCCACTACATAGAGGTAGTTTATTACCATGTATGCTATGATAAGCTGACAGTTCATCGCTTGTAAACGCCATTATGTTATCGCTTCCCCTAACCAGTGACAGCTTGTTAGCCTGTTGTCTATCAGCTTCAGTACAGGTAGCTCGTAGATTAACTTCAATACCGGTAAATAGCGGCGGTTTGTTGATCACAAAGCAACTTAAATCAGGGAATTTAATTGGTTTAGCAAATTGACTAGCAACTTAAATTGTCCGTAAATTCAAATCACACTGTCATTGGTTGACAGTTGTATGGAATCACGGCAAATTGGCGTATTGTGTCAATTTAAGGGTCGGGTAATCGCCCTTGACCTTGACCATACAATTGCGCGGCGCATTCACGCCGCGCCGCCTGCGCCGCCACCGTGCGCCCATCGGTTTCATAGGGAATATTTATTTTTAGTAACGAAAATATGAATATTTGAATAAAATCACAAATAGAATTATAGATAATAAAATAGTCTGTTCATACAAAAAAAAAAATCATGAAAGTATCTTAAGTAGTTTGAAACTAATATCGTTTTTTATGCTTTGGGTAGACATTATTTCCTGAATTTATTTCATAAAGTATTTTACTACAATACTTAAATATTGACATAGCATCACGCCTGTAATCTCCGAAGGGTTAAGCAGAGGTGTACCTATAGTACACCCACATTTCGCCAGTTATGTTTAAGTCCCATGTAATTGGGGGCGAGCCAATTGCCATCAACCGGGCACAAATCCAGACTCCGGGCTCCCACTAAGAAATTCCTAATGGAAAATCTCAATAACACTTTGCCCGACCTGGGAACCGAACCCAGGACCTCATGCCCAACAGTCGCGCTCGCGACCACTAGACCAACAAGGCAGTTGAATATTCACATATAGAATTGATGTTTATGCATTCTAGTTCTACATATTTTTTAACCGATTTCCAAAAAGCAGGAGGTTATATGTTCGGCTGTTTTTTTTTTAATGTATGTTCACCGATTACTCCGTCAATTGTGGACGGATTTTGATGATTCTTTTTTTTTTGAAAGGGTATGCTCCCGAGGTGGTCCCATTGCCACCAAATCAGAATCTGATGAGGTGATCCCATGGAAATCGAGGGAAATCCTCAAATTTTATAGGCATACCTATAGCGATTTGAGTATTTTTTATGGTAACTCGTACATTTGCTCTCGGAGAGCATCATTTCGTGAAGTGGAACTGATGATGAAGACCATAAATGGCCACCGGAACTACTTCATATTAAGTATTTCACCGTTGCGATTCGATTAGGCACTTTAATATGGTTGGTAAGCCATTTATCCTCGTCAAAATGCATATGGTGAAGTCACCATCAGCATCGGGAAAAGCAATATTTTGTAAAAGTTGATGAGCATTTGACATTAGGCTGTTGTAAATTAGATAAATTACAAAGTGACCCATTAAAAAGTGAAAAAAAAACTGACTTCCCAAAAACACTACAAAGTGAAAAATAACTTTAACTTCGGAAGTCGGTTGCAAAAAACTAAAATACAGATCCAAAGACACCGACTTCCACAATTAAAGTGGAAGTCGGTTGTTTTTTTTTTGGAAAAAGTTTTTTATTGTATGACCTACAATAGTTGTTTTGGGTCTGGCTGTTTGAATACTTACATTATATTATGAAGGCGTAATATCAGATTTAAAAGTCACAAAAATAATATTTCAGCGCCTTAATAAATAATTGATTTTCCTGACTGTTTATTTGCTTAACAAGCCTTGATTCTAAAATGTTTTTATTGATAAGTAAAAACAGTAAATAAGAGCAGTCAAAGTAAGGTAAAAAACTGTCAAAACGCTTAGACAAGAATCTGGCCATGGCCATGGCAAGTTTAGTTTGGCAATTTACATTTCTATGCGTGATACGTTACCAAAGAATATAATTCCGTGCTTCCGAGTCTCGTATAATAAACATATACATAAACGTTCAATTCCATTTACCGTCGCGAACAAATATCGTTGTATCTGTCACGTATACCATTTGTCACTCACCCCCATAAGAGTTGGATTTTTGATTTGTTATCCCAGCGACGTTGTCAGTGTTATTGATGTGTAGCGAAATTGGAAAGTTCAGAGGCACTTATCTCTCAGATTTAGATAGCGGGGCAATTTATAAAGCGGGGTTTTCTTCCCCTAAAGCACCCTTGACGCGAGCCCGCGGCTGTGTCGCTCGCAGCCCGCCTTCACTCTCGGATTATTGAACCCGATATTACATAAATACCAAATGTGGATAGACAATGATGATACGGTATTGGGTTATTTCATTTCGTGTTACACGGAAGGCCTTGTGGCTGGTTTTGTGTCGTATCTCAGTGCTCAGTATGTAAACAATGGCGTATCTTGGGGCCCTACGGTAAGTATTAAAGGATTGATATCGAAACGCAGCTTTTGTTTCTCTGTGCGTCTATTTTTAGCTCCACAAAAAAAGGCAGTGGAAAGTTCTGGCGGAATAGAAAGACTCTCAGTGACATGTCAAGTCATCATTGTTCCACTAATGGATAGAGCAGATTTCACAAAAAAAACAATTGAAAGCTCCGAGAATTCATTCTGTTGGCTTTTTCCCTGGCGAAAATCCGGATTTTCGCCGGGGCCGAAAGAAATTGGATGTGCGTTTGTTATGAAGAGCAAAATAACTTCTTTTAATAATATTTTCACGGTTTTGCATAGCGGCGGGTACAAACAATTAATAGACGAGAGTTTAAAGACATCAGTATTGCGTTTTGACGGCACGGTTGGAGCAGTGGTTAAGCGATTGACTGCCGCGCTGCATGTCGCGGGTTCGATTCCCGCACGGAACAAATATTTGTATGACCTACAATAGTTGTTCCGGGTCTGGCTGTTTGAGTATGTGAGATTAAATGTTTGTAAACGCACCCACGATACAGGAGAAATTCCTGGTGTGGGGTAACGTTAATAAATTAAAAAAAAAAAAAAAAGTATTAATTCCACAAAGGAAATCAAGTGAACCGTTACCGATCTCTTTTGTAACGTAAAAGCTATGATATTAAACATAAAACACAAAGAGATATAAAAATCTGTTTCAAGTCGTTTTCTCCAACCATTTGGAGACGAGAGCCCTCGAGTGGCGTGTCGAATCATGTCTTCCCAATCGATACTTCAGTTTTTCCCTCGTTCCGTGAAAAACGTTACCATTTCTTGTCGAGACAGAAATGCTTCTTATCTCCGTAGGAGATTAATACGAAGGGTACGTCAGTTTCAAAGCTGCCCAAATATTTTGCTAACATTTAAGTACGCCGCGATAAAAATGCAGGAAAAATTTGTGGTTCCAGATTTCGTGGATTTATGGTGAATGGGTGCTTGATCGGGGATTTGTTTGTTTAGTTAGATTAATCGGGTTGGATTAGGTTGGTTGTTTGAGTCTGTACTCAATTTAGTAAGTTTTATAATGCATTCATGTTTTTGTAATAGGTACAATGTGGTACAATTACTGTAAATGTGAGCACTATGTGGGTCATTTTTTTTTTCTTTATATATTTTCCTATTTTTTTTTTGCTTTTTCTCAGTTTTAATGGTGGTCTGGCATTCTGAACACTTTATGCGGGCTACCCAAATGTATTTTCTTTGGTATTGTTCGTCGAGTCGTTGAGCTCCTTAAGTCTTGAGTTGAGCTGCACGATTACTGACAAATGCTTGCACTGATTGGACAGGTCCACTCAAATTTGTGTGGTTCTTTCCTCAAAAGACCATTTCAGACACAGATCTACATGGTCCTCACATGATCTGACCAAGATTATGTCTGGACTTTAAAAGAGACTTTGACCCCTGAGTTTGTTTCGCCGTTTCTTCTCAGGGGTAGTCTGATACGAAATGTCGACTACATCTAGCTTATTTTTTACTTTTTAATATGACGTGTAAAAGTGATTCCGATATCCTATTTACAGAATAAACGATTTCATTTCATTTCAACTTGCTTCTTACTCGACTTAACTTGCTTCTCTTAACTGGAGGTACAGTCAGTGCTCTGCATAACCCAACCCCTCTTTCCCTCTTCTTCTTTGTGAGCGGTCAGGTAATGCAGAGCATTGACCGTAGGTATCTATACCTACCCAAAGACATTTATACCTAGCAAGAGCTGGATATAAATGATAATGTAACTATACTCCGTTGGTTTAGGTAGTTAAATAAAGGTAAACAAAACAACCACGTGACGAGAGAACTGTCAATTAACCGACTAAGGGCGAATTTCACCAATGAAACTGAACGCAATCAGCACATCTAAACCGAGTTCAAGAGCTGTCAGTGTCAATATTCCAAAGAAAATAATTACACTGACAGCTCTTAAACGTTGTTTATGTGCTGATCGCGTTCAGTTTCATTGGTGAAATTGGCCCTTAACGTAATACCTGCCACTTCAGTTGCCTGCGTCACAGTTGTAATCTTCAATTTAGCAACATTTTATTTCGTTGACGTTTAGAGAACCTGTCTTTTTCAGCTCTTTACAATAGACAGATTACAAAATTGTATAGTATTATTATAAATCTAAACTAAAAAAATGTGCTCCAGAAGCTACAGTTATTTACGAAGAGTAGTTTAAGAATGTAAAATAAATTATTAATTTTTATTTGTTAATTATGATATAAAGTTTAACATACAGTAATAAAAGAGGAAACTATCGTAAATATCAAAAATAAATTTAATTTGGTTATAAGTTACAACGTATTATTAACCATGAAAGTGTCATCTATATAAACCCTTTTTATGATTTGTTTACCTTAAAGCTCAACACACACAGGCAGCGGGTGCGGGTCGGGTGCGGGTCAGGCGCGGGTGGGGCGGCCGGACGGCGGCGGCGGGCTGAATTCTCTGTCATTCATACAGATATAGAAAATTCAGCCCGCCGTACTGCCGCCCCACCTGCGCCCGACCCGCGCCCGACCCGCACCCGCTTCCTGTGTGTGTTGAGCTTTATTTAATTACCTAAACCAATGGAGCATAGACAGATCACAGTAATATAACTTCTGAATATATAAGCACCTATACATACAAGTATCGACATCTCAGTATCATCTGCCTAGCCTTTTCCCAACTATGTCGGGGTCAGCTTGCAATCTTTCTAGATGCAGCTGAATTCCAGTATGTTAGATGGAGCGACTGCCTATCTGACCTCCACAACCCAGTTATTGAATAACACGATACCCCTTGGTAAAACGGAATATCAGACTTTCGGGCTTTTGATGACCCGTAACAACTATCAAAGATCTACAAATGACAGCCAGGACCAACAACGGCTTAGTGTGCTTTCCGAAGCACGGATGGTACTTGGTATGTAAAGATGGTCATCCATCCACGGACCAACCGCGGCAAGCGTAGCTTAACCTGATCGATCGAGCCGTGCGGCTGTTATTACTTAGCCACAAGCCCTTTAGCCCAGGTATCGATATCTAAACAGGATAAAACAAGGAAACAAATAAAACCGGCCAAGTGCAAGTCGGACTCGCGCACGAAGGGTTCCGTACCATTATCTATAAAAATGGCAAAAAATCACGTTTGTAGTATGGAAGCCCCCCTTAAATATTTGTTTTATTTTAATTTTCTTATTTATTTTTAAAGTAAATATATATTATAACTAAATATTCTGTGAATATTTCAAGCGTCTACCTGTCGCCGTTATCAATATCTAGCAAAAACGAGCAAAAGAATCACGTTTGTTGTATGGGAGCCCCCTTAAATATTTATTTTATTCTATTTTTTAGTATTTGTTGTTATAGCGGCAACAGAAATACATCATCTGTGAAAATTTCAACTGTCTAACTATCACGGTTCATGAGATACACCCTGGTGATAGACGGACAGACAGACGGCGGAGACTTAGTAATAGGGTTCCCGTTTTACCCTTTGGGTACGAAACCCTAAAAACACATTTTCTCAACTAATACTTCAAGTAACAAAATCACCAGATAGACGTCTCAAAAAAAAAAAAAATTTTTTACGTTTATTATTTTGTCGTGTTTTGATAGGTATTGATACCCTTCACGTCTGCGGAGTTTCGCTAGCTAATTTAATTTCATCATCATCATTTCAGCCGAAAGACGTCCACTGTTGGACAAAGGCCTCCCCAAAAGGATGCCATAATCGCCACGCTTGGCAGGCGGGTTGGCGATCGAAGTATCGTGTTAAAATGCGTAGAGAACGCTGCTGCCCATTCTCTAGTAAGTCCCTTAGTCGCCTTTTACGACGCCCACGAGAATAAATAAGATGGTGCTATTCTTTACGTCCGGCACCACACGGAATAATAATTTAAATAATTTAACCTTGTATAAATAATTTATTTTTGATAAAACCTTGCCTACAATTCGGCAACCAACTTTAGAGAAATTGGAAGTCCCTTTCAGATCGCAGGACGAACGAAAGCCTTTGCGAATGAAAATCTTCTACTGTTTATATTAATAATAGAATCCTTTCAAATTCAATACCATTACAGTAGTATCGGTATCAATACCCAGTAAAGAGATAAAGGTGTCAGGTTGAATCATAGTGGATAGGATTCGGTTCATGTATGGATAATCTATTGATTAGAGCGGTCAATGTCGGATCTTAAACTGTTCATGAATTAAGGTGCAGATATATGATTTTAGTGACTTTTAAACCTGATAGTACGCCTTCATAGAATGCAAGTAAGTTATGCAAAACAAGTATATTCAACTAGAAAGCATTCACATCGATTCGATATTTAAGTATTGTTGTAAAATACTTTATGAAATAAATTCAGGAAGTAATGTCTACCCAAAGCATAAAAAAACGATATAACTTTCAAACTACTTAAGATATTTTAATGTTTTTTTTGTATGATCAGACGATTTTAGTATCTATTATTATATTAGTGATTTTTTTAAATATTCATATTTTCGTTACTAAAAACTAATATTTCCCTATGACACCGAACGGCGCGGTGCCGATGCCGGCGCGCGGCCTGGCGGGCGGCGGCGCGGCGTGAACGCAACGGGCATTTAAATGGCCAAGATCAATGGCTATTACCCGACCCTTAAATAGTCTAAGGAATTTTCTTTAAATAAAATAATCACGTCTGTTGTGATAAAGGCTTAAAATATTTGGTTACAGGATTACCACTTGTATACACGGCTACACATTACAGCATTAGCTATACATTTCCAGTATAAGGTGATCTCGCATTGTAAAGGATTTCCGTACAGTGCGAGATCAGCGTAAACAGGAAATGTGTAGCCGTGTGTACACTTGATGTGTAGGCGTGTGTACAATCTAATGTAGGTCTGTACGGTCAGCGACAACTATTGAATTTTTAAAATCTTATGATTGTGAAAAATATTTAATTCAAATCATTACAGAAATAAAATTGAAAGAATACTACCTACCTATATGTAAAGCTAATAAAGCAGTTTATCGAATAAATGATGCCTTAATTTTGATGAAAAATTAAAGAGACAGTGTTGAAGAAAGTTTGTTGCTGACCGTACCTACAGGAACTAAAGATTAATTAATTGTCTTACTCCTTAAATCATCAATTAAATCTAGTATATCTTTACCCTACATTACATTAAAGAAAAAAGAAAAACCTTGTCAAGAGTAATTGTAATCATACTTATATTCCGTTGGTTTAGGTAGTTAAATAAAGGTAAACAAAAAAACCCACGTGACGAGAGAGCTGTCAAGTAACCGACTAAACGTAATACCTGGCACTTCAGTTGGCATACTACGTCACAGTTGTACTCTTCAATTTAGCAACGTTTTATTTCGTTGACGTTTAGAGAACATGTCTTTTTGGGCTCTTTACAATAGATAGATTACAAAATAATATAGTAATATATAAATCTAACTAAATAATTGTGCTCAAGCAATTACATCTACGAAGAGTAGTATAAGAATAAATGATAAAGTTTAACATGCAGTAATAAAATAACAGAGAAAACTATCGTAATATTAATAATATTTTTTTTTTTAATAATAAGGTACAACGTATTTTTAAACAAGAAAGTGTCATCTATAAAAACCCTTTTTATGATTTGTTTACCTTTATTTAACTACCTAAACCTCATAGTATAGTATAGTTTGATTGAGCTGCTTTGAAAGTAGAATACCAGAGTACCCTAGAGTACCTATGGAGTTTTCCACAATGTGGAGTCCACAATACCGAAGTCGAGACTTCCTAACATTCTTCCTGAATCCAATAATCCACAGTTACAATACAGATAAAGGTGTCGGATTGAACGACGATGGTCGATAGCATTCGGTCTGCGATATACCCACAGATATATCTCTATATTTCCAGCGGGCAGCGTGGAATGCCTTCAATTTCCACTTGCGCCAGTCTGTTGAGTTCAGAGGATGAATATTTATGGGTTTCAGACGCTAATGTACTATGTGGTGGATGCGTTTGTTGGTAAATGATTTTGAAGAAGTTGGTTTGTAGGATACAAAAATAAGCATCATTGAAATCTATCGAAGTGACCGGTAATAGCTTAAGGAACTTTTTGTAAGAGTTAGGGCCTGGTCCGCAATGAATAGAAATGAAATTAGATGATATTTATTTCTGTAAGTAGGTCTTCTAAGATACTTTTACAAGTCAATTTTTGGTGTAATATTTTAAAACTAGATGGCGCCGGCATTTCTCAGCTGACTGATCCCTCAGAAACAAACTTAGGACTCTTTTAACCCGACTGCGCGACGAAAAGGAGGGTACCTAATGTATTTATCAGTCTATTTATGTATGTTGGTTGGCACTCCTTTGCCCTTTTTCCCTTTGTGGCACTCTAGAGACAATCGTCTTGCCGTAATCTTGTGAGTGTCACTAAAGACAACAATAATCAAAATTGAATACGGCGACAACCAGCCGCCACAATGTGAAAAAGAAAAAGAAAAAACTAAAGTCGACTATATCAAGTTGAGTACAGACGCCAGCAGGACAAGCTACCCGAAACTGTCAAATTTTCCCAATGAACCTTGAACCTTAAGCTGTAGCGATACAGTTGAAAATCTATTAAAGAAATTTGACAGATTGTAGGAGCTTGATGTACTGGTGTCTGTAAATCAACACAATCTCATGCAGTCGGAGGCATCTTATAAAATTTAACAATAAAGGCAGATTACCTCCGACTGCATAGGACATCTTGTTTCCATCTTTTTTCAAATTCACTTTATACGCAGTCGGGTGTTTTGTTTTTTTATTATTTTAAAGTCCAAACGTTATATTGTTGTTAGATATTGTTCCGATACAGGGGGTCTACTCCGAAGTATCGGCCGAATGGTCGGCCGTTTTATAACTTCCAAAGTTTTCTTTTTTGACTTTGAGTCCTTATCCGGCTTCAAGCCACATTTTTGACTTTGCTTATCTCTTTGACTGTCGTTTTCTTTTTTCCTTCGCCGTAGTCAGCCATAGTTATCCGTAGTCACGAAACAGCCGAACATTCGGCCGATACTTCGGATTTATGTTCAGAGTAGACCCGTAGTCACTAGTGGTGTCACCGGCTGGCTACGTTTTGCTGCCGATCTTGAATAATGTAATATACAGTGAGCGTGTACAGAGTGTTTCATTTACGTATCAATTTAATATTTTTTGCCATATTTTTTTTTTGTATAAACATTTTGTTTTTGAATAGTAATATTTTTTTTTGCACGTGAGGACGCTATACTGTTGCGGGTTAAAGGGATCGCATTTCGTTAATTAACATACTGTATAATAAGTATTTAAAGAATAAGTTGAGGGAGATAGAGGACGTATATGTCACAAGACGGCCAGACCTGGGGGCCGATCGCGCTTATTTTGAACGTTAATACCACAACCAAAAACGTTACGTTAGACATATTTCTAATCGCGCTAATCATTTCAACGGAAACGATTTAGCTTTACTTTGGAAGTTACGTTGGAGGAACGATCGATCGAACAATACTCTCACAAAAAATAGCGCGATACCGTTTCTTACATCAGCTAAACCAAAACTAAACCAAAACCAAAAACGTTCCGTTCGAACGGTAATTACGTTGAGAAATAGCGCGATCGGCCCCCAGGTAGCTGATAATACTTAATTTCCTAATATAGGGGTATCAAGCAGAAAATACAATATAAATAAATGTTATTAGTTTCAGTATTAGTGTCAGTTAGTTTCAGTGTCAAAGGAAATAAAGGCAATTTTTATTTATTTATTTATAATAAATATTATATTATAATAATTACTTAGGTACCTAGAAAACTGTTTAGATTAAACCCAAGGAAAGGCAAGGATGCCTTTTATTATTTATTGCTAAGACGACCAGCCCCCCAGCCCAGCTGACCCCACGCTCCCGGGTGGGGTCAGTAAAGTTAAGCTTTTGGGGCAAATGTACTCTATTTCTTTTTCCGGGGTTTAAGTTAAAATTCCAGGTAGTTTAATTCCATCAAAATCAATAAGACGAGAGAAATTGCATTTCGTAATAAGACTGTCGTGATGCCTAAATGAGGATTCGTAAAACTCATGTTCATGAACAGGCGCCGTCAGTATGGACTGGTCCTAACTGCCACCGATTATTTTAATTAAATTTTTTAATTGTTTTTTTTTTTAATATTTTATTAAGCTTTTGACGTTTTGCATCGTTCTCCCATGTATAATTTCAGCATGAATGATATGACCAATATTTTGAAACCATACGTTAAAAGAGTGTACGTGGAGTTTCTTGCCCGTTCTTCTCCATAGGTACCTACTACGCTTTGGAATGGGCAACTAGCTTCATCTTTCTGACTGACCGACCCCATGACAATTCAAAAGTGCCTGTAATTGGTAAACCAAGCTCAAAGCATTTATTTTAAATAAATATAAAAAAAATGCTTTGAGTTCGAGTCAATCACTATTACAATAAATCACATTAGCCAATCCTAATCCATATGCCCACATAAAACAAACGAACACGTCACAAAGCTTTCTTTTCTTTTTTAAAAAACGTTGCCCCACACTAGGGATTTCTCCTGTATCGTTGCGTTATCGTGCGTTTACAAACATTTAAACTCACATACACAAACAGCCAGACCCGGAACTACTTGTGGGTCATACAAATATTTGTTCCGTGCGGGAATCGAACCCGCGACACGCTTTTAAACAAAACAACGCCAAACATAAGGACACACAAGTAAACAACCAATATCATAACAGTGTCCCATTCTCATCAGTCATGTGTAAAAAAACAAACATAAGTTAAGGAAATTATGTTTTTTCTTTCTTCTGTTCTCTGCCATATGTAGGACTTTATGTATTATGACTAGGAGGGGACTGATATTGTTGTCAATGTATCTGTTCCCCCTTTGTAACCTGTCGCTTCAGGCGATGCGTGGATGCATTTAGTGATTACATTTGTGATTTATTCTATCAGAACTAAAGATTTTATGGCTAGAGATAGGGCCTTTACGTCTTCCTGTGTGATAAAACATGCGTTTACCCAGATTTGCTTCTCATTAAATTATTCTTTCTTCCTGGTGGCTGAATCATGATGCTCGCAAGTCGAAACTAGAACATCAAAATCGGGAAACCTAAATCTTCTTATTTGGTATCCGGGGCTTACTAGACCGTTCTTGGGCGGAGCATCGCCGTGTCCTCATGGAGGCGATTGAAGGCGGCGATCTCTCGCGTCCTGCCTTGGTTCAGGCCATGGTTCGGAGCGAGAGTGCATGGGAGGTCGTCACCTTCTTCTGCAAAGCAGTAATGCTCGCGAAGGAGGAGGCGGAACGCGTGAGAGAGAGGAAAAATTCGCGCGCCCTCGCGCCCCTAATCGCCGACGCTCCGGGCGTCGGGAGTTGCAGGCCGATTCCCGGCCACCGTAGGCGCGGGCTTGTGGACGGTGAGCGATGGATAGTTCGCAGTCCCATAAGGACCAGGCCCGGGTCGACAGCGTGTTGTGTTTCACGCACGCCTCAAAGGGTTGTCAGCACCAACTGACGGGTTCCGTTAGGGCCAAAGCCTGCCAGGGTTGCGAGTTTGGATAAGGGACTGTGTGGCCCTGCCACACAGGTAACGGAAGGAACACGGGTGGATTTTAGTTAGTATAAGTTTAACATGCCCGGGCTCCGCCCAGAGCGGGAGAAGTTATTAGAGAATTGCCCACCCAAAAAAAAAAGGCCCTAAACCGTTAGACAGAAGCTCAAGTTATGATAAAAACATTAATTGGTACCAAGATTAGTAGCGGGGTTGACTGCTTGAGCAGATGCAGACGCAGAATCTCATAATGGTCTTCCATAACATCTACGGGAAGAAGTTAGTAAGTCTTGGTCTTTTGGCAATTAACCTTGTTTTACTTTAATTAGCAACGAACAAACAAATTAAAGACATCACCGTCACCATCATTTCAGTCGAAAGACGTCCACTGCTGGACATAGGCCTCCCCAAAAGGAGGGGGGTGGTTGCCATAATCGCCACGCTTGGCAGACGGGTTGGCAATCGCAGTATGGTGTTAAAATGCATAGAGAACTCTGCTGCCCATTCTCTTGTAAGTCCCTTAGTCGCCTTTTACGACACCCACGGGAAGAAATAGGATGGTGCTATTCTTTACGTCCGGCACCACACGAAGCACAGAGAACACGAAAAAAAAATTAAAGTATCAACTAATAATACACGAAACTGATTTCAAATACTATTCCAATGTTCTAAACTTTGCACTGGAAATCTGAGATGAGAATAAACCAACACCGCAATAAGCTTGCATCACCAACAGAACTCAACAATAATTCAACAATTTCACTTTAGTTGCACAAATGCAACACAGCTCCAGATCTGTTTGAACAAATTCCCAGTTAATTTCCAACTTCACGATCTGTTTGTACAAATTCCCAGCTAATTTCCCAGTTCCCTTGTATCGTACATCCGGGACCAAGTCTGTCCATATCGTCCGGTTTAATTACTAAGCTGCCAACGCCTCTAGTAACACATTGATGACAGTCACGGCTGGCTTGCTTGCAAGTTATAGCTCAAACTGTTTGCTTTGAGCCTGTTGTGTCATGCTCAACGTGTGATGTTTTGATGGTGATGGAACGGTATGATAGTTTGACAGGAGATTTCACGCTATAGTTCCATTTAAAAAAAATGTCATAATGGGTTTTATACTCATATAGTCTTCTCACTTCATTCAAATGCAAATGATAGGGATGGCTAAAACTTATAGGAGCTTTACGATAACAGATTTGGAGAAAACTGTTTTGTACTCCGGTCCGTATCGTACCTATTGTTCCAGTACCTACAATCACCATCCTTGTTGATCGTAGTATTAAAACCGAATAACTGTTTCTGCCAATTTATAGAGAGTAGCTTTTTCAGAAAAAAATTGGTCACAATAAATATGGTCAGAAAAATCGTAGTCTATTTTGGCGTTGACATAAATATTCAGATCCGTTCTAATTTATGTTTATCACGTGATAATTTATTATTTTCTTCGAAAAGCTTTTTCAAACCATTTTCTTCGTTCCAGGTTAAGAAACAAAAAGAAACCGGCCAAGTGCGAGTCGGACTCGCGCTCGAAGGGTTCCGTGCCATTATCTATAAAGATGGCAAAAAAATCACGTTTGTTGTATGGGAGCCCCCCTTAAATATTTGTTTTATTTTAGTTTAATTATTTATTTTTAAAGTGAATATATAACTAAATATTCTGTGAATATTTCAAGCGTGTTGCCGTTATCAATATAGAGCAAAAACGAGCAAAAAAAATCACGTTTGTTGTATGGGAGCCCCCTTAAATATTTATTTTATTCAGTTTTTTAGTATTTGTTGTTATAGCGGCAACAGAAATACATCATCTGTGAAAATTTCAACTGTCTAGCTATCACGGTTCATGAGACAGCCAGGTTCATGAGTTCATGGTGACAGACGGACAAACAGACAGACAGATAGACGGCGGAGCCTTAGTAATAGGGTTCCCGTTTTACCCTTTGGGTACGAAACCCTAAAAACGTCGAAAAAGCAACCTTTTCAGTATTTTCCCCACAAAACGGAGCTTTGTACGGAATTAAAGAACAATTACTTCATTACTTAAGAGTGCCGACTTGACTTTTCTAAGATACCTTTTCTGCTTTTCGCTGTTGTATAAATGCTACAAAAAGTAAATAAAAGTCGTTTTATTTTTCATAGCTTTTAGGTGTATTATTTATCCTTGTCATAGAAAGATAAATGGTTTAGAGACTAAGTTATTATTTTATTTGCAAAACCAACGAAATAAAATATTTGTTAAAAAGGTTGTGTCGTATGATGTATTGTTTCGAAATAAAATTGCAGAGTGAAAATAAACAACATAAGAACTTTTAAGATATTTAATTCAAGTTTGTTCTGAATAGTCTCTTTATTTGGTTAAGCTGGATACATATATTATTTAGTTGATATTTTTTTTTATTTCGGTGGGTAATTATCAAGTAACTTCTCCCGCTCGTGAGCGATGGGTAGCTCGTCGTCCGATAAAGACCAGGTTGACGGCGCGTTGTGTTCCACGCGCGCCTCAAAGAGATGTCAGCACCAATTGACGGGGTCCGAAATACCTAAGATTTATTTCGTCTAGATGGGAATATTTATTTTATGAGTTCCTTCTTGGTCTAGTGGTCTCAAGTGCTACTGCTGAGTATGAGATCCTGGGTTCGATTCCCAGGTCGGACAAGGTGTTGTTGGGTTTTCACATCAGGGATTTTACAGTAACAGCCTGGAGTCTGGATTTGTGCCTGGTTGATGGCAATACATAGGCTCACCCCCTATTCCATGGGACTTAAACATAATTGGGGAAATGTAGGTGTACTATAGGTACACGGTACACCTCTAGGATTACAGGTGTGATGTTATTTTATGTTTATGTACAGGTTTTCTCAGATAGAGAACGGATAGCTAAATAAATGTTGAAGAAATAAGGAAACACATCATCCCTTAATAACGTTTTCTAATCTGTGTCATATTTTATCTTTATTGCAGTACGATCGTAGTTTATAGTAATTGCATTACGAATGCCACAAGGCGTTTAGTTGAATGGAAATAAATGAAAGAAGAGTAATGAAGTGTTTTTCATTGTGGCCTGGAGATGTACGGAACATGATATTGTGGGTTAAAAGAAAATTGCAGGCCTTGGCAAGGCCTATTTTTTCAACCCAGTTGGGACTTCCGATAAAAATTGTCTTCGTAGGATAAGCCAACATCCCTACTTTCGTCGTAAAAAATGTGCTGTATTACGTCTTGGAGGTTCAATTTCAGTTTTCATTCGTAAAATGAACTTTAGTTTCATAATTTGAATAGTTTACAAGCTTATTTAACTTCACATGATATTATTTAGGGAACTCTAATGTATTTTTTTGACGTCAAATCTTGCAAAACAATTTTGAACAACTTCCACTTGTCCCACTCTCTTAATATTTTTTTAAATAAGTACCTGTATAGTCCCGATGACAATACAGTTATCTGACCTGATGACGCCGTTCGCACCATCCCCTATATCTGCGCTACCCGGGGCCATAGACCCCACGCTACGTTACACTGCCTATCTGATCTCCAAAACCCAGCAACTGGGTAATACAATACGTCTTGGTAATACTGGTTGTCAGACTTTCAGGCTTCTGGCTACCTGTAAAGACTGTCATACGTAGATCGCAAATTGCCTCGGAAAGCACTGTGACAGACTTAAACAACCGTTGTTTAAGGTGCTTTCCGAGGCAATCTGCGTCTAGCTACAGAAGCAAACTTTAACAGGACTGACGAATAAATAAATGAATCGTCATATTTTCGAAGCATGGTAACTTTCCATGTAAAACCCAATCAATACTTCTGAACGCATTATGGAAAATTATCTAGAAGCTACAATTGCATACATCGACTAATTGGAAGGCTATTACTATTATTAATCATGTACGGCAGCAATTGGCTTCTATTAATGCATTATAAATGCATGCAATTGTCAAAGATTATGTCCGTTGGAAGGTTGTAATCATGTAGGTGAAGTTGGATAATTTGCTTCTGTAGCTGCTAGCCTGAAAGTCTGACAACTAGTATTACCAAGACGTATTGTATTACCCAGTTGCTGGGTTTTGGAGATCAGATAGGCAGTGTAGCGTAGCGTGGAGGGGACACGGGGTCCATGGCCCCGGGCGGTATAGAGGATGGTGCGAGCGGCGTCATCAGGTCACCATCAGATCAGATAACTGTATTGTCATCGGGACTATACAGGTACTTATTAAAAATAAACCGGCCAAGTGCGAGTCGGACTCGCGCATGAAAGGTTCCGTACCATTATATAAAAAAATACCAAGAAAATCACGTTTGTTGTATGGGACCCAGCCCCCCCCCCCCCCCCCCCCCTTAAATATTTGTTTATTATAATTTAATTATTTATTATTAAAGTGAATATATAATTTTATAGCGGCAACAGAAATACATAATCTGTGAAAATTTCAACTGTCTAACTATCACGGTTCATGAGATACAGCCTAATGACAGACGGACTGACATACAGACAGACAGACTGACAGACGGCGGAGCTTTAGTAATAGGGTTCCCGGTTTACCCTTTGGGTACGGAACCCTAAAAATATCAAGACAGTGGGACAAGTGGAAGTTGTTCAAAATTGAATTGCAAGGTTCGACGTAAAAAAAATACATTAGAATTCCCTAAATTATATCATGTGAAGTTAAATAAGCTTGTAAAGTATTCAAATTGTGAAGCTAAAAGTTCATTTTACGAATGAAAACTGAAATTGAACCTCCAAGACGAATAATACAGCACATTTTCCTACGACGACAGTTTTTAACGAAAATAGTTTTCTCCATTAGATAGAAAATAACTTCGAAAGATTCCAGCAGCCCCAGAGTTGGGTTGAAAAAATAGGCCTTGCCAAGGCCTGCAATATTCTAATAATTATTGGGCGTCGATGAGAACGAATGCAACCTCGACCAAGCTCCTCAAGATATTGACAGAGATAAGTTTAAGATTGAGTACACGCGTCTAAGGGTGTTCGTAGGTACAAAAGACTGCAAAAGACAGCTTATTGATTCCGGCCCATTGGGTTTATTTTTTAATTTAAACTTCAAGTTTGAAGTCCTTTTTTTTTCTGCTGCCAGGGTGGCCAGGGTGGTAGAAATACACGCTTCGCCACTGGGCAGTCGCTCCAAGTAAAATTCTAGTATCCAGCTGCATCCGGTTAGACTGGAAGCCGACCCTAACATAGTTGGGAAAAAACTGGCAGATACAAAGCCAGATACAGAAGATGTTTTGTTTTGATGTGAGACACTTTCTATTATGACGTAGATAATAATGCAGGGTCTTTCATTTAAAATCAACTCATTGATTAAATTAGCAGGAGAAACGAAACAACGTTTGATGAAAACAGATTGCAATGAAAAAAAAGAGACTTAATTGTTAGAATCCGATTTTTCTGGCACATGAGGCGTACCTAACATTCGTGACATGGGGGCTATAGGTATGTATAGATAGATACTTTCGATTTGAATTTCTACCAAAGAAATCTTTCTTTTTAGGGTTCCGTACCCAAAGGGTGAAACGAGAACCCTATTACTAAGGCTCCGTCATCTGTCTGTCTGTCTGTCCGTCTATCACCAGGCTGTATCTCATAAACCGTGATTGTTAGACAGTTGAAATTTTCACAGATGATGTATTTCTGTTGCTGCTATAACTACAAATACTAAAACACAGAATAAAATAAATATTTAAGGGGCTCCCATACAAGAAACGTGATTTTTTTTGCTCGTTTTTGCTCGATATTGATAACGGCAACACACTTCACACAACAACACGCTTCAAATATTCACGGAATATTTAGTTATATATTCACTTTAAAAATAAATTTTAAAATATTAAAATAAAATAAATATATTATTTAAGGGTATACAACTTGATTTTTTTTTGCCATTTTTTAGATAATGGTACGGAACCCTTCCTGCGCGAGTCCAACTCGCACTTGGCCGGTTATTTTTTTCTTTGAAGTGAACATGAAGTATATGTAATGAATAACTTTGCAATGTGTACAATTTGGACTTTTCAACCTTTTTCTTACGTGAAGTATCCTACTTCCTATAATTATTTATATACAATATTAGTTTTAGTATATGCGAAATCCGAAACACGTGTCTGGTATTTTTATGTAAAGAATCTATGTAGGTACAAAATTTCTAAACTGTATCATGAAAATTCACAAAGTTATAATGGTTGTTATGTTACCGGGTTGTCCGTACAAAAACAGCGGCGCGCGGCGCGGCGCCTCCAGGGTCGTCTTGCGCTCATTGATAATAATTTGGCAGTAGGTACCTAACCGTACGGCGATTGTAGTGTAAGTAATTAAATTGTGATAACATTTTCCATCACACTTAAATATTTTTGGGACAAAATATAACATGGTGTAAAAAATAATTGAAATCGATTCAGTTCCTTATTCTGAACAAACTATATTCAGGTTTCGCATATTACTAAAAATACTGTTGTATAATGTTTATATCGTACTATATTTAAATATGTCGCCACAAGAGCGCCTACCTGTTATGATTGTTACATCTGCGGGGGTATATGGGGTATTGCAGAGGCATTATGATAAATTGGAATAATTCGTTCGTTACGAATAAGATTAAGTAATAATCTTAACAGGTAGACGCTCCTACGGTGACATTATACCTACACATGTGTGCGTTTTATTTGTGCAGAATACACAATTTTTCTTTCTTTCTTTTCTTTATAATTAATATTACAAATGTGAAAGTTTGTAGGTATGTTTGGAGCTTTGGATATTTTTTACTCAATCACGCAAAAATAAAATACAGTAAAATCCGTTTATAACGACATCGCTTAAAACGACTTAAGGCTCTTACAAACACACGCGATATCGCGGCCGCGACATGCACCGACAAAGGAATTGTCTTTGTCGGTGCCTGTCGCGCCCGCGATATCGCGTGAGTGTGTAAGAGCCTTTACCGGTTATTACGACGAAATTTTGGGTTCCCAGCATTTCTGTGTACTAACTAACATAGTTTTTGGTTAAAACGAGTATCGGCTGTAACAACCGGTGTTCCAAACATACAAATCCGTTCAGCCGTTTTTGCGCCAATCCGAACATACATCTAGACAAAAAAAATGAGTTAGACACTATTTTAATCTAAGTATAGATAAATATTATATAAGGTATTTTTTATATTAGGTACACAAATAATTAATTTAAGTAGAAATGTTACAAACTAAGAACCTACAAGATATATCAAACCGTGTCTGTACGTAGCAGTGACGTACAATTTAAATAATGTATGTCAATCGGACGCAAGTAAGTAGCTACTGAGAGATTGCTGGTCCATCCTCTAAGAGATTTGCGGTCCCCTGTTTAACCCAGTTTGCGTTTTACGACGTGGGATATTAAGCTAATACACTTACCAAGGAGATGGAATAAGGCATTCACTTTATGTCATTACAAGAGTTTGTAAGATGAGTAACTTTGTAAAAGTATAATTTTATTTACTTCTCTACTCTTAGCACAAGATCACGCTTGTTGCAAATGTTTTTTTGATTCGAATTCACAAAATTTTGAGGTACGGTAAGGGTGGGAGGAATGAGAAAGCTGCGCTATGATTGGCTATTTCAAATAATTTCAAAAAATGTTGCGCTCTGTAGTGATGGGGACAGAGACAAGAAATACCGACAATAATATCGATACATTTTGTTAGGGCTATTGAAAATAATTAAAATTATTTACTAACAAATTTAATGTTCTAACTACTTTGTTACGCATTTTTTAAAGGACACACTAAATTTTAAAAGAAAGCGACTAAATAAAATAAAATAAATGCTGTTTATGTAAACGAAAACCTGTAAAGAGGATAGGTTGAAAATTCAGAGACAGACCAGAGGGTCTACTCCGAAGATAATTCCGAAGTATCGGCCGAATGTTCGGCCGTTTCCTGACTACGGCTGATTATGGCTGACTACGACGATAGAAAAAAAACGACGGTCAAAGAGATAAGTCAAAGTCAAAAACGTGACTTGAAGTCGGGTAAGTATTCAATGTCAAAATAAGGAAACTTCGGAAGTCAAGAAACGGCCAAACATTCGGCTGATACTTCGGATTATCGCTTCGGAGTAGGCCCCCAGTTATGACACAATTACCGATCCGTAAACTCGATAAGTAATAGTGATGGCTCAGTGTTAAGACACCACGTCTCATGCACAAAGCAAGCACTGGGCAAATAGGAATGTGACTTTTTAAAATCATAATTATGTAATTTCTAACTTGACTGACATCTCTAAAAGCAAATATCGTGAGAAAACCTAAACTTACAGTTTATTTAAGCCTGAAATCGCCAGTCTGCTTTGAGCAAGTATGGAGATTAATTTTCGTGCCTTCTGAGTATGAGAAGAGGCTTTTGCCCAGCAGTGGGCCAGATATAGGCTGGTATTATTGATGTGTAACAACTTTCCTCTCTCTTTATGTGGGAGAGATTTCGTGAAAAGGGACGGAAGTGTGTAACAGGAAGTGACAGCTTGAGCATGGAATAAGTACTTTTTAATAGCATGGAATTAGTAAGAACTTTATAATAGTATGGAATAAGTGTACTCATGGAATTAGTACGTACTATATAGATTGTAAGTAGAGGGAGTCGAATTTCGACCAGTGGGCGACCACTAGTAATGAAAAATACAAATAAATATTTCAGCATTAAGCTTTTTTTAAATTTTGAGGTTAATTCTGTCGCTGCTCAGTTCCTTATTATCAAGGTAAGATGTCAGATGATACACGTCATATGTGACCACTTGCACTGTAAGTCTGTAAGGCTCGCTCGTTTTTTTTTTAATGGGAATTGAACGAATTGTGATTTACTTGTTAGTATAAGGTAAATAATTCTTGTTACTAACAACCTTGCCTTGCCTATGGACTGCTGTTTTTAGGGTACCTCCCTTGCACGTAAAATAGAGATGATATTTTTTTTCTCGTCTATCCCATGGTGTGGGGTATCTTGGATAGGATAATGTCTCAAATCAACCTTTTCAGAGTTCCAACAATGTCTGTTAAAAAAAAATGGGCCAGGTTTTGCTTTTTTTTTTAATCCTATCAATGAACTATTCTAGATACCGAATCTAGTCTTAACTCAATACTCCACTACTGGACTCTTTTTGCTTGGACATCCACAAATAATATTAAAGCTGAAGGGTTTGTTTTGATTGTTTGAACGTGCTAATATCTGGAACTACCAGTCGGATTTGAAAAATTATTTTCGCATTTCATAGCCCAATTCTCGAGGAAGGATGCTACAGGCTATTTAACAATATAGAGGCATGAGGAACAGGGTGTAAAGTTCACTCATCCTCCATAGAAAAGTATGAGGATCCTCCAACCAGACGGGTGTTATGTCTTGTGGGCAACTGCCCTACGGTTGATGTCGGGACGTTGTATATATGCTAGTTGCACGGTAAACTCTGCTTGCGCGATGCAGGATTTTGCGTGACGTCAGTATGACGCGTAGTTCGCATGTGGCGATGTCGATGCCGCTTAGGAGCCAAGCAAAAAGAAAAAAGTCAGAAAGAAAGCTAAGCGAAAACTAAATAAGAGCGCGGGCAGGCGATGCGATGCAAAGGCGTGGGTCGGGGGGACAAGAAATTTCACGCGGACGAAATCACGGGTAGAAGCTAGTAAATTAATAAGCAGATACAATAGCTCCTGTTTTCCTTTTACAACAACTACGAACAGTAGAACATGGAAAATAATTTTCAAATTAAGGTACACGTCTGTGAGAAGCAGGTTTCAGATAACATTTTAACTCACTTTATTAAATAAAATAGAGCTATTTTCTATTCCCAACAAAATCCAAGCTAGAACCTAATTAAAATTAAACATAAATATACGTAATATACTGTTTAATAAACTCGCATAGTGTGAGCGTAGACCAAATAATGCATTTCATAAATTAAATGGTAAATGAGAGCGAAGGTAACATATAACTGAATTTCATGAAAGCCACCTGTGATGCCGCGACTTCATTACGTATGCCGCAGTTATTTCAGCTTACATTTGATATGTGTATGATATGAAATATTCATACAATATGGCTTAAAATTCTGCTGTTCCTTGCGTAGTACCTACTACCTACTTCTGATTTGTTTGATATGACAAAACTATTAGTTACTAGCTGCGTCCCGCGGTTTCACCCGCGTAAGTCTCGATCCCGTGGGAATATCGGGATAAAAAGTAGCCTATATGTTAATCCAAGGTGTCAGCTACCTCCATAATTTTTTAATTAAAATTTGGTCCAGCCGTTTGAGCGTGAAGAAGTAACAAACTCACACACACACACGCACACACAGCCCCTCTCACACACAAACTTTCGCCTTTATAATATGTATTTGTGTGATTATAATGTTAGTTTTAAGATATGTATGTGTAGCAAAATTTTGGAAACATAAATACATGTACATATTTTTCTCTATAAGTTAATTTGTAATTCTTTTGAGAAATAAAATATTTTTAACCGTAATATAGTTGGGAAGTTATTAAAGAATTGAATTTTAGGATAGTACTGTATACAAAATGATTTTAATACTGAAGTAGGCATACTTAGTACCAGCAGTGGTACCAGTGGCCCAGTGGATACGACCGTGGCTTACGAGTGGTAGGTCATAGGTTCGAACACAGGCAGGCAGTTTACTTTGTGTAAATTATTTTATCACCACTGCTCTCAATACGGTGAAGGTGAAAAGTGAAACATCATGAGTAAACGCCGCATGTCCTAGAACAAAAATATCGAAGACATGTGACATCTACCAACCTGCACTTGGCCTGCGTGGTGGTTTACAGCCCAATCCCTCTCACAGAGAGGAGGCCTGTGTGCCCGCCATGTGGGAATATTCTAGGTTGTTTATGAAAAAAAACACTTAAAACTTGAGACTAGAGATACCGATGCCTTCCACCAGCATTTACGACAAGTCTTTTACAGTTCAAGCAGTACGGTTATGGAATGCCTTGCCCGTGTCGATAAGGCGTGCTCAATCTTTGTCCACTTTTAAAATTCTGGTAAAAAAGCACTTCCTCTCTCCTTAAACATCATCATTACAGAATACAGTTCCTTGCTCTGGTTTCATGTTTATTATTGTATATATTTATATAAATAAGTGTATGCTTTATGTATGTATGTATTTATTGTATATGTAAATGGTACACCACTGACTACCTGCAGTATTGTCTCCCTTGGCCCTTTAATCCATCCAAAGGTTGTCTGTAAAAGATCGCTTTTAGTGATAAGATCGCCCATTGTGTCACCCTATGTAAAACTACAACATTTATATCTGTAACTTTTATGGTGTACATAATCAAGAGTATTCTATTCTATTATGCTAGGTCTTAGTTAAAGAGTTAGCCTGGTAATGAATACCATCCTCATCTGCCTAGCCTTGTCCCAACTATGTTGGGGTCGGCTTCCAGTCTAACTAGATGCAGCTGAATACCAGTATTTTACAGGGAGCGACTGCCTATCTGACCTCCACAACCCACAACTAACACTTTAGCTATATTCGGGTTTATAGTATTATATACTGTTGAAGAATAAACAATACATTTACAAGTCTTATGATATATCAAAAGCCAAAGTCTAGGTTTTAACTTGAACACAAAAACAACTTAGTTCAATTAAATATTCAACGATTAACAATTTTGTAAAAGAACAATCACGGTCTTATCCAAAGAATAAAACCTAACAGCTTTATAATGTTAATAAGTACTACAACTTTATACATTTCAAACCACAACCACTGAAAGTAGATAATGCTTGTCCAAGATCACAGTCCGTAACTTCAAAGAGAGCAATAAATCTTCGTAACAAAAGACTTAACATAAAACACAAGTTAAGTTCGTCAGTGCAAACTGCAGTACAGTGAAGTTAGAGCCAACATGGAGTAGAAGTGAATGGAGGTCTAATATGCATCTCTAAAATTAAAGAATACGCGTGAGAGTCGCATATTTTTGTTTGACGGTAGAAGAATTTGGTCTTGTAAGACTGTACTGATGCTACGAACTACACTTCGCACGCTCTCTGTGTACAGCGAGGCGTCGAGCGGTGTGCGAGAGAGAACGCGCGAAGTGTAATTCGCGTTATCGCGACAATGTTGCCGTAGCATGATTGATTCGCGAGTGTGCGCGCCATCATTGTTTTTTCAGGTCTGTGCAAAGCCGCAACCATCTGCTAAGATATTTTGTGCAAGTCGGAAATAAAACAAACAGATACCTACATCGTATAAGCAAGCTACCTACATCGTGTTTGACTAGAAGGCGGCTAGACAAGGCAAATAATTCAAGATGGTACCTTGCTAGCCTGATAACGATGATGAGAGCGAATGATCTGCTCAATCGTGAACGGGCGCCATCAGTTAGGACTGGCCATCTCTTAGCTGATATAGCTTATTTTAATTAAGACTTATTTTACTTTTGAATTGATTTTTTTTTGTTAACTTTTTACTCTGGACGCTTTAAAAATGCACGTCTTTCTACATCGTTCTCATATGTACTTATAATTTTAACATGGAAGTAACAATATATATTATTCATTTAAAATAAATTTCCAAGTTCCAAAAAAAACACTACTAAGTGAAAAATTACTTTAATTCCGGAAGTCAGTGTATTTGGATCTGTATTTTAGTTTTTTGCCACCGAGTTCCGATATTAAAGTTCACTTGGTAGTGTTTTTTTTGGAAGTCGGCTTTTTTTTGTAATGTCAATATTTCTTTTTTTCATTTTTAGTTATGGTTCCTATCCCACACCAATTCGTATCACACTACTTGCTATGTAAAAAACAGTGACAGGAAGTGTTATAACTTCATTAGGATACGTATTATCGAAGCTAACTCAAAAACTAGCCAAGCAAACTTAATAACATTTATATGGGACCAACGGGCAAGCTTCCTCTTTACGCTACGGCTACAAAGTCCCGATAACGCGAGCTATACTTCGCACGCTCTCTGTTGTACAACGTGACGCACAGTGGGCCCATACTGAAAATTAGTGGACTTAGGCAACAAAGTTCCTATATCGATGCGATTTTTTTTTATATGACGTGTTATATTATTCCTGACAACTTTTATTCTTACAAAATTTCTTCTAAAGTTGATAGTTTGTCTTGAAAAAAATTAATTAGATTTTTTTGTATGGAGCGAATCACGTTTAATTTTTTTTCTTCAATTGTACTAATATGTTGAGTATGTGGCGTGAGTATATGATAGCTAGGGTCATTCTCTATCTACGAAAAAAAAATCAGCGCCGGCCATCTGCGGCAGCGCGAGTAATCATTCGGTAAAAAAATAATAATTTGGAAGAATTTTTTTGTCGTTTAAAATAAATTCAAAGCATATTTTTTGTCTCATTTGGCTGTTTTCACCTTCTTTTTAGTTAAATAAATAGTTTTAATAGCGCATACGTACTTAGAACTAGTAATTCTGGTAGAGATTTAGTTATTATTGCATGTTATCGGTACAAATGAGTCATCAATCACAATGCAGGTGCTCTGCATTGTGATTGATGACTCATTAGTTATGCGCTTAGCCGAGTGCACAAACAAATGAGTCATCAATCACAATGCAGGTGCTACCGATAACATGCAATAATAACTAAATCTCTACCAGAATTACTAGTTATAAGTACGTATGCGCTATTAAAACTATTTATTTAACTAAAAAGAAGGTGAAAACAGCCAAATGAGACGAAAAATATGCTTTGAATTTATTTTAAATGACAAAAAAAATCATCCAAATCATTTTTTTTTTTACCGAATGATTACTCGCGCTGCCGCAGATGGCCGGCACTGATTTTTTTTTCATGGATAGAGAATGACACTAGCTATCATATACTCACGCCACACACTCAACATATTAGTACAATTGAAGAAAAAAAATTAAACGTGATTCGCTCCATACAAAAAAATCTAATTAATTTTTTTCAAGACAAACTATCAACTTTAGAAGAAATTTTGTAAGAATAAAAGTTGTCAGGAATAATATAACACGTCATATAAAAAAAATCGCATCGATATAGGAACTTTGTTGCCTAAGTCCACTAATTTTCAGTATGGGCCCACTGTGTGATGTCGAGCGTTGAAGAGAGAGCGCGCGAAGTATAGTTGGAGTTATCGCAACAATGTAGCCATAGCATACCAAATGAAAAAAGAATTTTCAAATTCGGTCCACTATTTACGAAAATATCGATGAACAAAAATACATACAGACGAACATATACCTAACTTCTTCCTTTTTGAAGTCGGTTAAAATGAGTGTCCATGAAGTTTCTTGCCAGTTCATCTCCATGGGAACCCTACTACTCTTTGGAATGGGCAACTAACTTATTTTTTTTTCCGACTGACCGACTCTTTGACAATTCAAAAGTGCCTGTAAATGGTTTAAATGAAATAAATGATTTTTGATTTGAAGTCTGAAATCACGATGTTTAAATAATCTTGCTTCATTTTGTTTTACTCTGTGAAAAAAAAACCCGCTGTCGGACGTTTTATTTTACAAGTAACTTGATACGAGCGTAACGTCAAACTTTTCACTTAAGCTGTATTCGTCGCATCTGTGAATTCACAGTTGAAGCTTTACGACTGAACTTGGTACAAGTACAACTCAATCGCTACTACTTTCTATAGGTACGTTAGGTAGAGGTTTTGAGTGGTAATGGAAAGAGCTTACTTTACAGAATGTAGGATGTAGGGAATGTAAGTATGTAGGATGTAGGGCATGTAGCTATCTTAAATTCTGGTTATAATTTTGTCAAGTGTAGCAATTAATGTCGACGTTGATATTGTGAGTCTCTCTAGATTCATTACACATTTATTTATTTTTTTATTTTTTTTATTGAGAAAGATATGACACTTTACTAAGAATAATTAATGTTACATTGAGAATTCGGTGATTTATAATGTTATAGGATAAGTATTATAAAATAATACTCAGGAACAGTAACAAAACTTACTGATTCTGTAAATCATAATCATCATTTCAGCCGAAAGACGTCCACTGCTGGACACAGGCCTTCCCCAAAGAGAGGGGGCTGGTTGCCGCAGTATGGTGTTAAAATGCATAGAAAACGCTGCTGCCCATTCTCTGGTAAGTCCCTTAGTCGCCTTTTACGATACTCACGAGAAGAAGTAGAATGGTGCTATTATTTACGTCCGGCACCACACGGAACTTCGGGATTCTGTAAATAATGTGATCAAATTTTTTTTCTTCTAAAGTTTTGAAAATTTATAATAATCCATAGCTCATCAAAAACAACTAGATTAAATGAAGTAGACAGAAAACTATAACATCAATCATAAAGTCACAAACAGGCGCGATATTGTTTATGAAAATCAGAAAATAAAACATTTTATGAGACGCATTCGGTAATAAAAGTTGTTAATAATATTCTGCGGTCCGCCACGTTGAACAACTCAAAAATTTGTTAGTTTATAGCTGTCAGTTTACGAGTTGTATCCCTCAGTTTACTTATAAAATATAATGGAGAACAACCGACGGCTTACATGAAAACAGATAGAAACAGAAGGTAAGGTACAAGAGTAGTTAATCAACAGAGACTGAATATCATGCAAACAGCAAACGTGGCGTTGGCTGCAGCTATATGCACTGACAACCTTGAATGGATGTATCTGAACATAGCCTCTGACGCCGCAATAATATAGATGTACCGTCGAAAAGAAGAAGTAGGTACCATAGTAACCTGGGACAGACTGGGGGAGAACCGGGTATTGTAGCGCAAACTGCGGTAAATTAGGCTGTGTTTCAATACAGCCTATGATATTGCAGTTTGCGCAGAAGCTTGTAGATCTACGAGCTTTTAGTAGTGGCACTGTATGATTGCTTGTGACGTTTGCTGGTTTTCATAACTGAATGTTATACTCCATTGTTGTACGGGCCACAATAATGATGTACCGCTAAAACTTATAATATATCGAATCGATTGGCTATAGATTGTATTTTGTAAGCTGTGACAGCCACTGTATGATGACAGTGCCGCTGAGTTAGTTGATTTCACATGAGACTTGAACACATTATGTATATGGGCTCGTAGAAACCAAAAGTTAAAAAATGTAGGCCTTCTGTATGTTACTTATCTGTGACATAAATAACTACACCAAAGGAGTAACCACTTTTAGTAAAAGCATCACTTTTATGACCACGGCTAGCTATTTTGTAGTAATAAAATAATCTTCAATTTTAATTCCAATTTAAAAGGCATCTGCTTATTTTTTATTATATTATGAACACAATGAACCTTTTGTCGCGAGAAATCTTTTGAAGAATAATCTATTAATTGATGTTGTTACCTATAATTTTATTGTACCTCATTAGACCGATCATCATAAAAGTTGACACATTTATTATGATGTTTTTTCCGACCTCCAAGCGGGCGAAGACGCAGACAAAAACTAGTTTTATATAAATAAATATACTGTATATTATGCGTATCGTATGCATTTGCATGACAGTTTTTTACGCACTTAACAAAATAACGTTGAAGATATTCACCAACTCTTATAAGAAAACAAAAGCAACTCGAACACCTACCCACGAAAAACAAATTCCTTCCTTCAAAACTGCGCAGGGATGTCACTTAATATTCAAGAAGTGTGCGACTGTACACCTACTCTATTATTCGAAGCGTCATTTGTCCTGTGGACGGCACCCTTCACTGGCAGCGCTCTAATTAGACCACTCAGGACAATCCTGAATATTGACGTAGAACCGATGCGATTTGAATTTAGTTCGTCGTCTGTCCGAGTGATTCGTATGATGAATGCCAGTTATCGATGTTATGCTCTGGACAAGTGCTGTTGGTGAAACTATTATGGAATAGTATATAAGTGATTTTGATGTAAAGGGTCCCCGAAACGGTCAATTGCAATTGGCAACTTTTACACGATTGATACACATTGATGCGCAAATTGATCGTCTACCAAGTGCAATTGAAGCGATTCAATATTACTACAATATAAATTGAAGGCAATTGATCAATTGAGATTGATCGTTACGGGTGTCTAACAAACTTGCAACAAAAAATCTGATTTAGACTGCGAATAGTCTTTCAGAACGCAGCACATAGTATCTTGATTGAAAATTGAAGGAAAAACAAACCCATTACAAAAATTGTTTGAAATCGCGTATACCTATAGATATGTATATAAGCTTCTGCTGGCGACTTTCGTTCGCGTGGTCGTAAGACACCACAGTATACTAAAATAACAGCCACATTTTTATAAAACTTCCTTAAATATTACGTTGGTAGTTTTGGTCTCAACAGCCAAAATATAAAGAGAATCAGGACAGGTGATGGGGGGAGCAAGCGTCTAAAGTTTTACGTGTGAGAAGCAGCTTGTTCTGAGATCGACACGCGCAGCCTTAAGTAGCAATTTCCAATTGCTGCGAAGTTTTTTGTTTTTAGTGAATTTGTAGCGGCATCAACACCGCCACATGCGAACTACGCGTCACACTGACGTCACGCAAAATCCTGCATCGCGCAAGCAAAGTTTACCGCGCAACTAGCAAATATACAACGTCCCGACATTAACCGTTGGGCAGTTGCCCACCAGACACAACACCCGTCTGGTCGGAAGATCCTCCCTTTTCTATGGTGGATGAGTGAACTTTACACCCTATTCCTCATACCACCAAAAATGTATGAATGCCTGCGTTCCTGCATATACTACCTAATGATGGCACAATACTAATACATTGACTGATGCATTTTTACAGATTATTTCGGAAGGACAGCTATCACTTAAACAATATAACAGTGGATCGTAAACACGCGGGATTTCTCATTAACCTTCTCTCGCGTTCCAGTAGTCACCTAACAACAGATAATTATTTTTATTTTACCCGTAGATGACGGAAGAGGGCTAAACTTCAGATTTTCTGTTTATTTTCTACGAACTTAATACATTCGTTCCCTGTTTAGCCCAGTGAAGTATTGGAATAATTCGACTGTTGCCTTAAACTGGTATAATTATTGTTTTCTCTCATCTCAGTCTCATTTTCTACGAATGGGAAAACATTTTTGCTATTTCTGACTTTTATAGTAACCAAACCTCAGTTGGCCCTATAAATTTTTTGATCCTTATAAGAAACAGGATCGATTGGCATCAAAAAAAGTTTTCGTAGTAATTACGCATTGTCGTGCTGACTGTAATTTTATTTTTAAATCTGTGGATGCACATCTAATGTTTCAAAAAGTTACTTCTTGCGACGATGGTTAAGGTCTGTACAGACGCAAGCACATCAAGCTACTACAATCTGTCAAATTTCTTTAATAGATTTTCAACTTAACCCTACAGCATAAGGTTCAAGGTTGATTGGGAAAATTTGACAGTTTGGGGTAGCTTGACCTGCTGGCGTCCGTACCTGCTCTTATTGCCCCAATCCTCCATAAAGATAATCGTGATTATAAGCATTTAAAAGGTTAAATCGATCTGCAATAGTAAATAAATTACTTTGTAAAGTATTATATTATTTTAATTATTGTGAATGTGAAGACTGGGTTATTGTTTTTAGGGTTCCGTACCCAAAGGACGGAAACCCTATTACTAAGGCTCCGCCGTCTGTCTATCTGTCCGTCTGTCACCAGGCTGTATCTCATGAAGCGTGATAGTTAGACAGTTGAAATTTTCACAGATGATGTATTTCTGTTGCCGCTATAGCAACAAATACTAAAAACCAGAATAACATAAATATTTAAGGCACCCATACAACAAACGTAATTTTTTTGCCTTTTTGATAATGGTACGGAACACTTCGTGCGCGAGTCAGACTCGCACTTGGCCGGTTTTTTTTCTCAGTTAGTTTTTAAAACGTTTGAGTAATTTATGGGGGTACCTACCCAAATATCCTTTCTTTGGTATTGCTCGTTGAATCATTGAACTCCTTAAGTTCTGAGTTGAGCTGAACGATTACTGACAAATGCGTGCACTGACTGGACATGTCCACTCAATTTGTGTGGTTCTAGTTCTTAAAATACGATTGATGTGTAAAAGTGTTTGTACAAACCTACGTACAGATATAAAAACATTTATCATTTATCAACATTCTAACCTTTTGGTTCGTCTTTTTACAATTTTCGATAAACTACAGAAAAATACGTACATAATGCACTATTGCTCATCCTCCATAACAAATAGCGTGATAATTTATAGCCTACAGGCTGACCAGACTTATAGGGAATATTTATGCAACATTTTAACTAAATCTATCCGGTAGTATTTGCGTGATGCTGGAACATACATTTAGACAAACAGACATAAATTCTAAAAACTATATTTTCGGCATTGGAATTGTTCCCAAACCTATCATTTTTTTTTTTTAATATTGTTCATCGTTCACACACAGGTTCTAAACAAAAACAGTAAAACGAGTCTAGAAATAAAGAAAACCGACCATGTGCGTGTCAAACTTCGCACATTTGGATTTGGAGTTCCGTACTAACGCTGGTAGCACATCTCCGCTGCGAAACCATAGAAGCGAAACCGCAGTAGTTCAATTGTACTGGTTCGCGTCATGTTCCGCTACTCGCATCCGATTCGAGTAGCGGAACATGACGCGAACCAGTACAATTGAACTACTGCGGTTTCGCTTCTATGGTTTCGCGGCGGAGGTTTGCTATCAGCGTTAATGGAGAGTATAAGCCGTCTGAATGGCAGAATAATTATTCATAAGCAGTAAGTGAGCCTGACCCGTAGCAGTGGTGTGCCGCCGCCCACATTCCTTCTGTGCTACGCATTTGACCGCAAAATCAAGTTGGTTGTAATAGGAAAAATTAGGGAATTTCAAAGATTAAATCTGATTTACAATAATATATTGGTATATATTGGCCAGTAAAATATACGTAATAATAAACATTATCACCAAATTTATAGTTCACAGGTCAATGGAAGTTAAAAAATTCTTCGAACAAAATTTAAAAAAAAAGCTGACTTTGGTGGGGACTTATTCCTTTGTTTTCCAATATTTTTTTTAAAAAAAAGACAGTATTTAATATTTCGATGGGATAGATCAACATTTTTTTTCGCGCCCGCCTTTATCTGTATGGGAGCCCACCTTAAAAACAAATAAAAAAACCGGCCAAGTGCGTGGGGTTCCGTACCATTATCTATAAAAACGGCAAAAAAATCACGTTTGTTGTATGGGAACCCCCCTTAAATATTTGTTTGTTTTATTTTAATTTAATTATTTATTTTTTAAGTGAATATATAACTAAATATTCTGTGAACATTTCAAGCGTCTACCTGTTGCCGTTATCAATATCGAGAAAAAACGGGCAAAAAAATCACGTTTGTTGTATGAGAGCCCCCTTAAATATTTATTTTATTCGGTTTTTTAGTATTTGTTGTTATAGCGGCAACAGAAATACATCATCTGTGAAAATTTCAACTGTCTAACTATTACGGTTCATGAGATACAGCCTGGTGACAGACGGACAGACAGACAGAGAGACAGACGGCAAAGCCTTAGTAATAGGGTTCCCGTTTTACCCTTTGGGTACGGAACCCTAAAAAACCTTTCATGGCTTTGGGATTTTTATGGCTTTGGGTCAACAAGATGCATATACTGTGAAAATTTGAAGACTGTATCTCCAACCGTTTGGCTGTAAAACCTGTGTGACAGAAGACGGACAGACGGACGTGAGTGATAGCAATAGGGCTCCGTTCTGTTCCTTCGGGTACGGAATCCTAAAAAGTAATTATATTAGGTCGAATGGACGATGTCTAAGTAAACCGTTTTATTTATTTATTATGAAACCAAAAGTTTACAACACAAGCAAGGCATGCGCTTGAGTTGTATAGTAGTTAATTACCTTTACATACATAAACGGCTTAATTAAATTACCGTAAATATATTTAACGATAAAAATATTAATGATGCTTTTAATGTCGACTCTACCGCCTACCGTGTTTACCGTATAAATAAATATTACATTTTATAACTGGCTACTTATAGAATTGTTTAATTAATACACCTAGCTCGTTTAGTTGTCCGTTTTTGTATTCATGAGAATCTTAATTAATAAACACGTGGTGCAGTTTTGAATGTTGAGTAATTAATGTTTTTTTTGTACTTAAATATTTTTGATTTAGCTGATTCTGTTTGGAACGAAGAATTCCTAAGTAGCCAAAGTTTTTAAAATGAAATTAGAAGCATGGTAGGTTAATTTTCAAAAGAAAGACTGCCATTTTTCGCGTACCTAACAATAAGCAAAAGAGTGATAAAAGAAATAGACAATTTAAAATTAATGTTTTATTCAAACCATTAAAAATACAAAAAAAAACAGCGAGGCATCTGGGTCTATAGACAAAGCGTTAAAAATTTAATCCTGTATTCAAAAATCAAACAATCTTATGACACAATTTTATTGAACTTAAAAATAAAGCAAAGATGTTTAAGTGTTTATATTATTGTCTATTTTTCAAGTTGATCGGCAGGCACTTTGGTGCAAAAGATTCGGAATATATTGATAATTTCGTCGACCACCTCGTCCACGATGGGTTTGGCAACTGAGTGCATAATTTCTTTCCAATTTTCGTTTAATATCGTCAAGATGGGTTGTGCTGTAAAAAGAATAATTTGTTATTAAAGCAACTAACGCTTGTGTTCTCCGTAGGCTAAGGTATTTTGCTGTACATCACCATTTCACCAGTTACAATAAAAGACCAAAGTAAGGGTCGACTCTATTGTCATTTACCGTGCAATCCAAACTTGTTAATGGAAATAGAATTCGTGGATCGAAAAATAGAATATAATACTCTTTATTATGTACACCATAAGAATTACAGTTATAAATGTTGAAATGTTGAAAGACAGCAGCCTAACTTCGAAACACACTCACAATCCCTTTAATTTTGACAAGTCACCATTATTCATTGCGTTGTCGACCAGATGATTTTTTTTACATATAATGGAGCAATTAACAATAAAACTCCTTCAAAATGCAGATTATTTGTGAATTTGCGTTTGCAACCACTAGACTAATGAGGCCACTTATTTTAGTTGTGTTCAAAGTCTCCCATTTCCTCATCTCCCTTGAACAAGTTCTCGAAATTGAACTAAGCCTGTTTTCTAGCTTCGTATTTATAAGTAGCTTTACCAATCTTCCAGTGATTTACATCATCTTTACCAACTTCTGTTGTTACCCTAGACCAATGAGGCCACTTAATTTAGTTGTCTCCATTGAACAGGTTCTCGAAATTGAACTAAGCCTGTTTTCTAGCTTCGTATTTATAAGTAGCTTTACCAATCTTCCAGTGATTTACATCATCTTCACCAACTTCTGTTGTTACCCTAGACAAATGAGGCCACTTAATTTAGTTGTCTCCATTGAACAGGTTCTCGAAATTGAACTAAGCCTGTTTTCTAGCTTTGTATGTATAAGTAGCCTTACCAATCTTCCAGTGCTTTACACCATCTTTACCAACTTCTGTTGTTACCCTAGACAGATGAGGCCACTTATTTTAGTTGTCTCCATTGAACAAGTTCTCGAAATTGAACTTAGCCTGTTTTTTATCTTCGTATGTATGAGTTGCTTTATCAATCCTCCAGTGCTTTACACCATCTTTATCAACTTCTGTTGTTACCCTAGACCAATGAGGCCACTTAAATTAGTTGTGTTCAAAGTCTTACCCTTTTCCTTATCTCCATTGAACAAGTTCTCGAAGTTTAACTTAGCCTGTTTTCTAGCTTCGTATGTATGAGTTGCTTTACCAATCTTCCAGTACTTTACACCATCTTTACCAGCTTCTGTTGTTAACGCAACTTCAACTGCGATGAAGATACCTTCTGTAATTTTGTAAAAATATACTTTAGTTGATTTTTTTTTGGGAAGAAACAAATTTACATCGATTTTAATAAACTTAATAAACTTTTGAATTTATTGAAGAGTATCTTTGAGGTAGGCCCGATGTTTAAGTATGACATTCAATGTTAAACTTCATACTTATTTAATTTAATGCGTGACCATGGTTTTACTTCACTTCGAGTTTTGAAAGGAATTCGGATGATTTTGAAAATAATGAATTAAAACAGCTAGGCTAGTGTGTAATATGCATAACATTAGTACTTTAAATTCATCAGTTGATAAAAATTACATTAGATTGATCGATTTTGCCAATCAGAGTTACTATTTGTATCTGGCTGGTTTTGGTATCATTGAAAGTTTAAATTTTAAAGAACATAATTCCAAATTCAAATTAGGAAAATGTGTGATTTTCATTTGTTTTTCGTACTGTCAAGATGAGTGAATCTAATGAAGAAATTCGATACATTTTAAAATTTTACTACAAAAAAAGGTAAAAATGCAACGTAATTACATGTATAGTTGCTACTTCAACAACTTATCATAACATCACGCCTGTTACCCCCAAAGGGTTTAGGCGGAAGTGTACTTAAAGTACACATTTCGCCAGTTTTGTTTGAAGTTCTGCTTGAAATATCAGAGATTTTTTTTTTGCTATTTATTGTAACACGCGGTTTCACCCACAAAAGTCTCGATCCCGTGGGAATATCGGGATAAAAAGTATCCTATATCCAAGTCATGGTCTACCCATGTCCCAAATTTCATCCAAATCGGTTAAGCCGTTTTAGCGTGAAAGCGTAACAAACAAACAAACTCACTTTCGCATTTATAATATTTTATTTATTTTACTCTTCTTTTTTTTAGGTATTATGGCTTATTAGATAGGAAGGTGTCCCATTTCCCATTACTTTAGTAAATTAATCAAGTGACTTACCACAATTCACATGGAATGGACCCTTTCCTTCGACTGGTGCTGATAGCAGGTTCCCCGTAGCTTCGTAGTGCCCAACTACGTCAATTGGAACCTCAGCCTCTAATCTTAACATGTGTTTGTTAATATCACGCCTGTATAGATAATAAAAAAACTTAGTTATAGATGTAAAATTTAAAAGAATAAGTATTTATGTAGACTTTTAGTAGACATTATGGGATCCCATCTTTTCGCATAATGTTTTTTTTACTAATATATTTTGGCGTAGGTGTTGGAATATTTTTTTTCGGTAAGTATAATTTTTTTGCTATAATTGTTTTTGGCATACAGTTGATGTAGACATGATTATCTTGATGGATAATTTGTTTTGGCATAATTTTAATTCGCATTATGTTACTTGGCGTAATAAATATTAGCATATAGTGTTAAGGCATAAAAAATTACAGGAATAACGGAAACCAAGTTTAAGTAGGTTAACTACCTAAACCGCCAATATGTTTTACATAAATATTTCATTAGAGCAATATTTTATATAAACACTAACATTGTAGGAGTTAATTATTATGTGTATTTGTTATGCAGGCATAAAAATTATGTTTTAAAATCTCATTACGCGTAAATATATTTATGCTGTGCAATATGTTATGCTTATAAATTATTATGATTACAGAAATTATGCTTAAAATAAGTATGCGTCTGCTGTTATGCGTAAATAATGTTATGCGTAAATATAGTTTGGATAAACAAAATCATGCCATGTTAAGTCTTAAAATTGTATGCAATTGGATAGGGAACCAGACAATAGATGTGTTGAAACCATAGATGTAAGAACGAAGGTTGAAACAGTGGTAGTTTCACATCATCATCATTCTTTCTCCTGCCCTTATCCCAATTTATTTGGGGTCAGCGCAACATGTCCCTTTATTCCATACTTCTCTATTAGTCCTCATCTCAGTACTCACCCCCTTTCTAGCCATATCTTCATTCACAAAGTCCATCCATCGTTTGTTTTGTCTTCTAACTTCCTACTCTTATAGCCAACGATATTCCTACTCAAAACTTTCCTCACGACATTTTCCTCATTCATTTTGGTAGTTTCATATAAGCAAATCATAGAAGAACTCCGTTCGGAATTGGTAATATAATATTATATTTCGATTTCAGTAGATTCCAACCTCATATTATATCAAATGATTCATTCCAATTGTTATGGAAACCTCGGGATTTTGGTATTGTTAACGAACACGGAACAGGGCACATTGAAAGGTTCTGGAGTGGCGACCGCGTACCGGAAGACGTAACGTTGGAAGGCCTCCTACAAGGTAGACCGATGACCTTATGAAGGCCGCAGGTATCCGCTGAATGCGGAAAGCACAAAACCGGTCGAAATGGCGGTGCTTCGGGGAGGTCTATGTCCAGCAGTGGACGTTTTTCAGCTGAAATGATGAACGAACACGGGGGGTGTGCTGGGCGGCTGCTGCAAGTGCAGAAAACCTCAAACTGCGCAAATATAACAAATTTGTTGGGAAACATATGCTAGAACCGTTTGGAGTTGAAACACTAGGGCGATGGGGGTCCCTAAGTTTCCTTCCCCCCCTTTATAAATATGTTTTACTACATTATTATTTTAAAATTATTCGTTTATAAATGATATTATACTAGCTGCGCCTCGCGGTTTTACCCGCGTAAGTCTCGATCCCGTGGGAATATCTGGATAAAAAGTAGCCTATGTCTTAATCCAGGGAGTCAGCTACCTACTACCATACAAAATTTTATCAAAATTAGTCCAGCCGTTTGAGCGTGAAGAAGTAACAAACGTACACACACACACACTCACAAACTTTCGCCTTTATAATATTAGTGTATATTAGTGATATAGGTGTATACCGCTGTAATAATAAACATACGAAAGAAAAAGACATGTTGCGACCCCAAATACATTGGTAGAGAGGCAAGAGAAAGATGATCATATTTCCCTGTAAATAAAGAACATTATTCGTTGTTATGACAACAATAAATGATGATTGATAAGGTATTCAAAAAGGAACTTACTCTACTTTTAATACTTTGCTCTTGCTGATACCAGTCACATCCATATTTGTAAAATCGACTTTCAATCCGCCCTCATTTAAAGTGACTTTGGCCATTTTCAAGGGGTCCATAGGTACTATTCCTAGTTGAGAGAAGCCTTTGGAAAATTCCGGTATTGCTTTTATCGTGGATGCCACCAGACAGGCCTTGTCGCTCCATTCGCATTTGTTAATGAAGGGTACTGCAAAAAAGGAAGTGTTAGAATTAAATATTTGCATAGACTGAAGATGGAACAAGGTCTTCATCTTCCTGTCTTGTCACATGTTATTTGGGATCAACGGCGGAACACATTTTATTCTTGCAATCTCCTCTTTCAACTGTCACGCTGTCGTTCACTCCCTTTTCATATGGAACAGGGCCTCGCACATAAAATATTCTTTATTTTATTAGTCTTAGATCTGAGATGAAAGTTGGCTTTTAGTAGGGCTAAGATATCTAAGTATATCTTAGGTGGAAACTTCTATTCGTCAGGCGAGAAACGGTGAAATGGACGAGAAATACGCGCGTTCCATAAAAAAAAAATACAAGTTTTTGAGTTAATTTAATTTAAATTTGTGGGACAAACCACTAGTAGGTACAAACAACGCTTTAAGGCTCTTACAAACACACGCGATATCGCGGGGGCAACATGCACCGACAAAGGAATTGTCTTTGTCGGTGCCTGTCGCGCCCGCGATATCACGTGAGTGTGTAAGAGCCTTTATAATAATGCTACAATTTTAATTTCAACAAGGTTTTTACTTTTATTATTCTATTAATATTTTATATCTAGATTATTTTATATTATATTTTGTGAATGTGAGAACGTTGTAAGCTTATTAGACTGTAGATTTGTAGACTATTTTCTATTTTGTAAAGTACCTGGTACTTCTTGACAGGACTACACTGTCCTCCCATACCTATTAACACTGAAATTGGAAAACATTGTAAAAGCCATTTTTTTTTTTTTTAAAGATTAACCGTGGAGTCTCTTGTTGGCTCTGATCCATAGGAAACGACCAACTGGAACCGTGCACCTAGTTTCTGACGTTTCATAAGTGCCCATGTTGGTTTAAGTGAAATAAAATATTTTGATTTTAGGTCAACTTACACTTCGACACTGTGATTTTAGGTGACTAAGGATATTAAAATATTATTAAAACTCTTTAAGAAAATTGAAAGTTATTCTGGCCACTGAGAAAGCATGGTGTTTAAAAACAACAAAGTATTCCTTACCCAAATTGTCAGAGCTATATGAGCCAACGACGAAGTAGCACAAACACAAAAACATACATTGTGACTTCAACATTTTTAATTATTATTCGTTCGATAATAAAATAATTACAAAAGCTCCTTCTATTGTGTTGTAAAGATAACCACTGATGATGATTTTCAAGATTCGGTCCATTATATAGGAAGTGCTTCGACGGTCATACATGTTGCGCTTGTGTCCTTATATTTTTTATTTTACGAGCTTCTAACCTTCGTGTTTCTATTCAGTTTGTTTTAATTTTTTTGTCTCTATTGTATACTTCGTTTATTTTATTTGTATATAAATTAAATACATAAATCTACATTCTTGTTACCAAGTAATTAATTCAGGTAAGCTATTTATATGTTCATGAATATGTAAAGATTTATTAGGTATGTTATGCTATAATTATTGTATTTTATAATAAGCTCCTAGTTCTAGAAAATTTAGACAATACCTACAATATACCAGCGACAATAACTTTTATATTATCCCTAGAAAAGTTCATATATAACATCACGCCTGTAATCCCCGAAGGGTGAGGCAGAGGTGTACTTACCTATGTCACCACCTTCTGTTTACGTTTTTTTTTTTTTGCTTTTGTATCGTTATCGACGATTATTATTACTTTTTTTATATAGTGGCATGTGCTAGCTCACATATGGCAAATAATTTAATTTTCCTTTAACTACGTAGTAGTGTTATCATTAATCACTACAAAACCGATCACAAAGGACGTATTTTTTGCTTAGAACCAAAACAGTGCAGAAATGTTATATGAAATCTCATTGTTAGATAGTTTTTCATTAATGCACTGTTTTTTATTTAGATCACAGAGGTTTTGCATTCGATCAAAAAGACACTGGCTGAAAATGAAAATTGGCTGAATAAAACCGACTTGGTGAAAAACTTTGTTTTCATTAACTTGAGTTTTTATTTTGAGTAGGTATATTTTATCACGGTAGGTAGATTGGTAGTTGAAAGAAAAGTAGATTATGCACCTTGCTAAAGTCAGTAATTAATGCACTCGTGTTAATTACTCACTCTCGTCCTTCTTAGCCAACAAAACACTCGTGCATTAATAACTTTGCACTGGATGCAACAATCTACTATTATTTATCTAAACACGATACAACAAAAAAAAACAGATTTTCTCAACTCACACTTCGAGTAACATAACCTGCATGCGGTTGTTGCACCAAAAAAAAAACTTGAAATCTTTTCATTTTATCGTGTTTAGAATATATCAGTGCCCATCACATGTGTGGAGTTTTGCTAGCTAATTTAATTTGACCCTGTAAATATGCAGCCCTAGAACAACCCCCAGAAGCCCTAGAATACTAGGGCTCCTACCAAAATGCACTCTTGCCAAACATACCTATCTGTTCTATGGCGTATTGCACGAAGTGAGTACTAGCAATCCTGGTACTTTTTAACTTTTCAAACTAGTTCATAGATATACAGTGATGGGAATATTAATATTTATATATAAAATGTGGTTTAAAAGAATCTGTAGGTTTAATGGAATGATTTTTTTTTGATCCTTGAACAGGAAGGATTTGAAAATAACACCCCATAATGAGAATAACTAAGGGATGAATGTTCGTCAGTTTTGAAGTTATAAACGTGGAACTTGGTACGTGGACTTCAGTATTATAAGTAAAAGTTAGTCGTATCATCAGTTTTTGGAAACGCATCTCTTGAGGTTCCTGAGAAGATGGGAAAGTACATCAGACAAACGACTCGTCTCAAATCTTAATACAATAACAATGCAATATCTGCCTGCTGCATCTGGACAACCTCAGATTGTCTTGCTTCGCCTTCAGACGGAGGTAAAGTGTTGACATTGAATTGTCATATGCCAGGATTTTAACCTGCTACCCTGTGCTTCGCAAGGGCCCGCCTATAACGTCTAGCCACCACGACGCTCGATTAGGTGATCATAATCATCATTATTAATTTTATCAGCAAAAAGACGTCCATTGCTGGACATAATATGCTTCCCCAAGAATGACTACAATGAATGGTCCTGCGTTCATAATAATCGTAGAAAATTCGAGATGAAATTAGTGAAAACACATTGATCAATGATCTGATAAAATCTTCCTGTTTATAGTTACGAGACGAAACACACAATATACTAACTAACAAGAAAACCTTTCACAATAAGCTCCGTAGCTTCGGACAAGCAGTAAATATTCAGGAGTGACGTAATGCTCCTACAAGCCCCGATTTTAGTATAACTAGTAACGGGACTGAGTCATACCGACCGTTCGTACTTCGAACACGAGCTGCGCAAGCCGTAAATGTTCAAAATACGACGTGCAGCCGGCCTATGTGCGGCCGTATGGAGTCGAGTGACGACCGTAACGGCCGAAATCGACATGTATGCAAGACACTTTATGCCTCGCCGACCGATACATTTCAGGATTGGTCTGCAAATGCCTAGCGTATGGAAATTACGTCTAGTTTAGTAGCGAGAAAGCTGTTTATATGGAAACGTTGCATTTACGTGCTGGATGGGTAGCATGAGTTCTTTTCTGATGATTTTGGTAAGATATTTTACGTAATAAAAATATATATTTTGGACGATTATGATGAAAAGTTTTTATTTTCACTCAGTTTATTTAGAAATTGATCTCTTAATGCCATTAGACTTTGTACCTAGATATCCTTGCCGTTCGATATCCTTGCCGTTCACGCGACGTCTTGCACTTATATAAGGCAAAAAAAAAAAACCATCAACCTAATTTCGGGCCAGTAAATTGAGAAGTCACGAATGTAAGTGAAGTAATTAATTGTTAAGATAAAGTAAATAACAGGTGCAATCTAGTTCAACCGTGGCACCGCGCCAAACGTGGAGGCTCTGCGAACAAATAGAATTTCACAAGTTTTAATGTAAGGTACATACCAGAGTACATTGTTAAACATAGTAAGGTTTGCACTACTGCATACCTAAGAATCTCTACACTATGTAGCATTAAATCCTCTCAACTTTTTTTTACAAAGTTGACTCACCTTATGGAAATTGCCACTGCCGCCGATGGACCTTTTAACACAGAAATGCTTTTGTGAAAAAGAAAATAATTATAGCTATGGAGTGAAGTCTGGGATGTTGTAAGCCTTCGCCTAGGTTTTTTTGTATTTCGCCTTAGATATATTTATAGAACGGCGAGGATATCTAGGTACAAAGTCCAATGAAATTAAGAGATCAATTTCTAAATAAACTGAGCGAACATACAAACACTAAAAAACACGTTGTATTCTTCATAATCGTCCAGATTAGATCATCTTATTCCGGAAAACCTCTTATCAAAATCACCAGAAAAGAAGTCATGTTATCCATCCAGCACGTAACTGCAACTTTTCTACATAAACAGCTTTCTCGCTACTAAACTAGACGTAATTTCCATACGCTAGGCATTTGCAGTCCAATCCTGAAATGTATCGGTCGGCGAGGCATAAAGTGTCTTGCATACATGTCGATTTCGGTCGTTACGGTCGTCACTCGACTCCATACGGCCGCACATAGACCGGCTGCACGTCGTATTTTGAACATTTACGGCTTGCGCAGCTCGTGTTCGAAGTACGAACGGTCTGTATGACTCAGTCCCGTTACTAGTTACACTAAAATCGGGGGTTGTAGGAGCATTACGTCACTTCTGAATATTTACTGCTTCTCCGTTGCTTCGGAGCTTATTGTGAAAGGTTCTCTTGTTAGTTAGTATATTGTGTGTTTCGTCTCGTAACTATAAACAAGAAGATTTTATCTCATCATTGATGAATGTGTTTTCACTATCTCATCTGATTTTTCCACTATTATTATGAGCGTCATTCATTGTAGCCATGCTCGGAGAAGCCTATGTCCAGCTATCGACGTCTTTTTGCTGATAAAATTAATAATGGTGATCATGATTACCTAAACGGGTATCGTGGTGGCTAGACTTTTTAGGCGGGCCCTTACGAAGCACCTGCTACCCTAGCAGGTTAATATCCTGGCATGTAGTTACCAACCTAACAATTCCATGCTATCTCAGTCTCAAGGTGAAGCAAGACAGTGTGATATTATCCTGATGTAGCTTAAAGACCGATATTACATTATTATTGTATTAAGATTTGAGGCAAGGCGTTTGGCTGATGTAGTTTCCCAACTTCTCGGGATCATTGCAGATGAGTATCCAAAAAGCGATGATACGACTAACTTTTGCTTATAAACTGAAGTCCACGTACCAACTTCTACATTTATAACTTCAAAACTGATGAACTTTCGTTGTTTATTTAATCTCTCTGATTTTTTTTTTAAGGAAACTTGTGCACAATTTTATTTTTCTAGTCCTAGAGGCTTAGGCTGTACGTTGTCTGTCACTAAGTGAATAAAATTAGGATTTTCATTATGTAGATCGATGACCAAACCAATTCACTAACAGACCAGTCAAGCACAATAATTACAGTAAACATCATTGTCATTTATTATAGCTGACTAAGTGAGACCATTGGGTGCGGCCGCGGTCTCCGGGGAGGTTTAAGTTGTCTGATAGAAGGCATTGTCGGCTCCCATGGATTTAGAGAGTAATTTGTGACACCACACTATGCAGAGCTTAAAGGGATCTTATACAGGGTGACTCGTTTCGACGTTTTTCTTCTGACGTGATAGTGCATAATTATTGTGATATTTTTTTAAACACACATATCTTGGATTTTCCCAAATCAAATGGATTTTCGCCTAGGCTACATAAGGTGCTTAATTAATGCAAAGACTAATTGCGTGGCTCGTGGCTAAGTTATAAGTGCCACGCGGGTCCATCCATCAGGTTAAGCTATGCTTGCCGGGGTTGATCAGTGGATGGGTGACCATCTTTACATACCGAGACTCCTCCGGAAAGCATGTTAAGCCATTGGTCCCGGCTGTCATTCGTGGGTGGATCTTTGACAGTCGTTACGGGTTACAACCAGTCTTACCAAGGGGTATCGTGTTACCAAGTAACTGGGTTGTAAATTACTGGTATTCAGCTGCATCCGGTTAGACTGGAAGCCGACCCCAACATAGTTGGGAGTATGGAGTATGAGGGTAGCAATGGGTTTCATTTTGACAGTTCAACAACAATAATTGCGTTATTTACATTGTTGAGCAGACAAATTTTCGGATATATTAAGCAATGGACTAGCAATATACTTCAAAATCATTCAGATTGTGATTAATAGTGTGTTCAACGTATTCCTTCCAGCACCCTAATTACGTACAATTAGAGTGCTGGAAGGAATACGTTGAATTACAAGTCACCCTGTATGGCATTTAGGAACTTCCGACTGGATGGACTGATGATTTAAGATAATAATAATTGAAATCTGAATGCAAATGCCCCATTGATCTTGTTGTCGCTATTGTGACCAGGGCTCGGAAAAATAATTATTTAATATTTTGTTACAAAATCAATGCTGAACTTAATGTGATGAAGCAATCTTTGAAGCTAATATCAATTAACCGGTTTCTAGCCCTGATCGTGACTGCTGAGCCTGGTCCTGCAGGTTTCCATTTTTTGGTCGGGCATGAGTATTAGGTTTTTCAATTAGGGATTTCTCGAGTTTGGATTTGTGCCCGGTCGATGGCAATAGACTCCCCTATTTTACATTGAACTTAAACATAACAAGATACCATTCTTCTCTATACGAAACTACCTTTTGGAAGGGGTGACTAGAATCAATTCTATTTTTTTTGTAAATTTTGACGTTAAAAAGTGCCTTTTATGTGCCTGTTTGAAATAAATAATTTTAACTAGGAAATGCCTTAGAAGAAATCGAAATGCATAATCGTAATAGAAATATACAAAAACTCCACAGAAAAGTTCCAACTTGAACAGCAAGGAGAATCATTTAGTATCCAGAAGGCAAGGTGACCCATTTTCCCAAAAAAATTCATGGCAGTGTTAGAAAATATACTCAGAAATATAAATGGGAAGATTTTGGAATAAATGTAAATGGAACAAACCTAAATGATTCGCTATATCAATAAAATACCAATATTCAAAAGAAATTAATAGAAGAATAAGAAACTCTTGAAAACGTTAATGGTCGCTAAAAGAAATAGTTAAAAACGATACAATAATAATGTCGGTGAAAAGAAAATTGTATAAACACGTGCATTCTCTCATGTCTTACTTATGAGTATCAAACTTGGCCTGTTACGAGCAAAAACAAACAAAAACTTATTGTTTGCCAAAGCAAAATGGAACGAAACATGCTAAACATACGGCAACGCGACAGGTGGACGACCTCAAAGATAAGGAAAAGGACAAAAGTATGCGATGTTTTATTAAAAATAAAAACATTCAAATGGTACTGGACTGGTCACATTATGAGAACGAACGAATAACGACGTAATGGAATCCTAGGAATGGAAAAAGACAGATGGGACGTCAAATCAGGCGGTGGGAAGGCGACTTAACAAAAGGATGGAGAAGATTAGCTCGTGACAGAGATGAGTCACTCATCATGAGTGGAACAAAACTAGGGTAGGCCTATGTCGAAAGACAACCTGACCAACAAACTGGTTGCTGACGAATGTGTATTTACTTACCTAATCGATTCTTTTTTCTTTATTAAACTAGATTTAAAATTCCTTATGTAATGGGTTTACATAACATAACACATAACATCACGCCTGTAATCCCCGAAGGGTTAGGCAGAGGTGTACCTATAGTACACCCACGTTTCGCCAGTTATGTTTAAGTCTCATGTAATAGGGGGCGAGCCTATTGCCTTCACCAGGCACAAATCCAGACTCTGGGCTGCTACTGAGAAATTCCTGGTGGAAAAGCCCAATAACACTTTGCCTGACCTGGGAATCGAACCCAGGACCTCGTGCTCGGCAGTAGCGGTTGCGACCACTAGACCAACGGGGCAGTAATTATTATTTACTTTATTTAATTATACAGAGTGGCGATTATGTTATCACATTAAATAGTACAGCGGTTATTACAAGTTGTTATCAGTCTTTTAAATAATAAAATAAACGATTTTAAGAAAAATAGAAACTGAATTTTTCAAACACACTAAATAGCATAAAAAACTGGAACGAAATAAACCACCCTTGTTAATAAGGCAGTAGACACGCGCGGGGCGGTGGTATAAACAATTCAACACAAACTTTATTCGAATTCATTGCGAGTCATTGGCCGTGGCATACGTAATTATGATAATTTTAATATCAATACGTTATTGTAGTTATTTTTTTTGCATCTGTTTATTGTTTATGGTCGACGAACTTATATAAAAATGGAGATACATACAATTGGTGATCAATGACAAATTCAATTATTATCTAGGTATGACGTAATGAAAATTCTGGGATAACTAATGTAAGGTTTTCATCTATCCTCTCTACTGTTGCTGTTGGCTGTTACTGTGGCTTCAACCTTAAGGAATATTAAGACAGAACAGTACGGTGTACTTAATATAAATGACAATAAAAAATAATCTATTCAGTTTCCTAATGAATAACCACACATTCATTTATACGTTAAGTTAGGCTATTTTCATTTTTTCTGAAGGCACAGCATTATAGATTTTGTCCATGTCACTCGATGATGCCTTCCTTTATGAGGGTTTTACCGACGTCCAAGAAAAGTTATTTTCAACCAAAATTTCGTATTAATTTTATGCAAAGGTGAAATATGTTTTCCATCACCTCCATCACCTTCTGGCCCTGTAGTGCTATCGTTTGATCATGCAAATGGTAGCACTACAGGGCCAGAAGGTGATGATGGGATGAACTAGACTTGTTTCATAGAGTCGTCATACTGGGCATAGTATGTGGATAATTATGAAGAAGTGAGAGATGGATAAGGGGGCATTTACCCTGCAGTATCTCAACTGCATTCAATGTCATTCAAAGAGATATTGTCAAATCGTACGCGAACCCAATACGAGGGGAATTTTGACAGTTACATATTGATTGAGCGACGTTGAGTGAAGTTGAGGATTTTTTGTGCACGGGGCGTTAGAATACTGGGGTTAGAGTTGCATCGTAGCGTCATAAAGGTTACGACAAAGACAATACATTTTTTAATTTTATTTAGAAAGAAAAAGAAAGAAAATACGTTTATTTAACCATTTATGTATACATATATTATATATATAAAGATACAAGAAGAAAGGAACAGAAAAATACGTACAAAGGTGATGCTTATTTCTAAAGAAATCTCTTTCAGATAGATAGAGACATTATTATGAATGATAGAAAATATATATCTTAAAGAAATAAACTGAATACTGAAAAATGATTAAAGGTGGAGGTGATAGGTGTGCAATTAATACACTATCAAAATCAAAATATTTTATTTTACGTAAACCTAAATGGGCATTTATGGCACGTCAGTAGCTAGGTGCACGGTTCCAACTGGTCGTTTCGTATGGAGAAGAGCCGACAAGAAACTCCAGGATAATTCTTTTTTAATTAAAACTTTTAATAATGTTATGGGACGACAGTGTAGGCCTGTCAACAAGTACTACGTACTTAACAAAATAGAAAATGGTCTACAAGCCTTGTATTGCATTAACTAAGTGTAATACGTGTAGCTTTAAATAGGTTTTCGTGAGTATATTAATCACACTAATATTATAAAGCTGAAACGGCTGGACCAATTTTGATAAAATTTTGAAAGGAGGTAGCTGACACCCTAGATTAAGACATAGGCTACTTTTTATCTCGATATTCCCACGGGATCGAGACTTACGTGGGTGAAATCGCGGGGCGCAGCTAGTTATAACTATGTACCTGATTTTTTTTATGAAGTGGACAGTAGTAGTGGAAAACGATAAGAAAAATATGATACACACCTTTTTCTTTGGCACTGTAATAAATAAATTAAAACAAATAAAATAATAAAGAATAAATAATAAATAAATAAATTAGAATAAACTCTCGAATTTGGTAATGAACTGTGTCCGGTCCTTCCCCGTAGTCAAACTATTTTGTCCAACTGATTTGACCACAAGGAAATTTGACCATGGATCCTTCCCCGCGGTCAAACTACTAAAATGATCCTCCCTGTATCTGTCGAGCTAATAAAATGTGTTTACTATAGTGTACAGTTATGATTAAAATTAAAACCGTAATATAATTTGTTCGAAGTTATATAATAATGTTCCAAATGATTAAATCACTGTTACCATAATGGTCGCCTAAGAAAGTTCGTTTGGACTTTGTAACTGCAGCTGCAAATACATTAATTCCAAAAACCAAATCGGTTTCCATCATCGGTTTCTATCATTTCACAAATTCTCAATGGAAAAAGGCCAAACTCAATGGTAAATCTCAGTGGAAAAACAACGGAGGCATCGTTGCGCTTCTATCACCACACCTCTCGCAAAAAAACACAAAGAAAAAAAGAGGAACACGTAATGGGCATTTTGTACTTCTCGGCCACTTCTTCCCAAAACATTAATTAAAGGTTGGGAATACATTAACAGAATGTCCTAAAACACAAAAAATTACGAATATCATGATTAAGTAGAGAAAACCTTGCTCAAAACTAATAGTTTCATCGCGGAATGGTGCGTGTATGTGGAATGGCATCGAATTAATAATCCGGTTGCCGTTCATATAGCATAAAAAAAAATCTATCTCCATTTATTTAAAAAATAGCTGACATCTATTTCTTCCTGTATTAACTCCTTTTGGCATTTTTGAATGATTTAGTCTGTATATATTAATTCACTCCGGCGAGGAGACAGTTCCTCGGAGGAATTGCTTTCTTTGTCTAATGATGTTTTGAGCAAACGAGACACTTGCATTTGATTATGACGATTATATTATTATTACGACGCGACACTTGACAATTTTATCTTTGACTGTACATACTTAAACTGCTTGTATACAGCGTGCTAAAAAGATGCAATATCAATAAAGTTTGACCACGGGGAAAATTATTCCTTGTGGTCAAATCAGTTGGACAAAATAGTTTGACTACGGGGAAGGACCCACTGTGTCAGAGGTCCATAATACTTGTATTCGACACTGCCGAACGTGCACCTAATGATTTTTGCCTTAATTGTCTGTAAAACATTTCAGTTTCAGACCGACTGTCGCAACGTACCTGAAATTAGACGATGGAAATTGTAACAGAAAATGTGTAGGTGATTTTAGAATAACACAGTTTGGACAAACATATACTGTGCTACCCATTGACTATTCCAAAATCGAAAATAGACACCAGTCTGACCGCTAGGTACCTGAAAAGTCTAAATTAAAACCTTTATTGGTTAACTTTAATTAAACAATTGAAAAGACTCATTGAAGGGGTTTGTGGCCAAGTAATAACAGCCTCACGAGTCGCTCAATCAGATTAAGTTACGCTTGTCGCGGTTGGTCCGTGGATGGTTGACCATCTTTACAAGACCCCTCCGTGCCTCGGAAAGCACGTTAAGCCGTTGGTGCCGGCTATCATTTGTGGATCTTTAACAGTCGCTACGGGTCGTCAGAAGCCTGAAAATCTGACAACCAGTCCTACCATCGTATTACTTAGTAACTAGGTTGTAGAGGTCAGATAGGCAGGCGCTCCATGTAAAATACTGGTATTCAGCTGCATCCGGTTAGACTGAAAGCCGACCCCAACATAATTGGGAAAAGGCTAGGCTGATGATTGATTGAAAAGACTTATTCCAGAATATCATGAGTACACACGGCTACACATCAAGCTATACATTTCCAGTATAAGCTGGTCTCGTATTGTGTAGGATTTCCGTACAATGAGAGGGCTGCGTTTACTGGAAATGTATAGCTTGTTGTGTAGCCGTGTGTGTACATTCCAGTTGCCCACTGTTGGTATGTCGTTAGTAACTCACTACACAGTAATATAGTCATGTGTGACGCGCCACGTGACTTCACAGGACTCGTGCGTCGCGCGCGCCGCCGCGCCGTACCGCGCCGGGAGCTGCCGCGCGCCGCAGAGCCACAGCTGTGGGTACGCGTGCGCGGGCGCCCGGCTCGATAACTACAGTCACAATACGTCATCACGCTCATAGACGCAATCGGGAAATGCAACTGTAGTCTTTACCTTATTATTTATTTTGTGTGCGGGTGCGCAGGGCAGGGTGCAAGCGAGACAAAACACTTGATAGTCCCGTGTAACGAATGAAATAAGTGTTTTAGGTAGGTACCTACTTTATTTATGCATAGTGATGCCAGCGGATTAATTTTTGTGTTTTTTAATCATATTTATTCTTATATATTTGGTTGTATAGGCATTCTATTCTAAGTACTGTTTGTTTTATTTTATTTTGTTAGCTATTCTGTACAGACGCCAGCAGATCAAGCTACCCGAAACTGTCAAATTTTCCCAATCAACCTTGAACCTTATGCTGTAGGGTTAAAGTTGAAAATCTATTGAAGAAATTTGACAGATTGTAGTAGCTTAATGTGCTGGCGTCTGTACAACTCATTAAACCTGACTTGGGTTCCGTACGTATTTTTCGGGTGACCACTGAAAATCAGCGCTGTGCTGTGGGTCCCCCATAGCACAGCATCATGCTGAGTGCAGGCCTTCTTGTCACAGTCATGACGTGCAGCTGCCGACTATTTGTTTTACCAGTTTATGTTTACATATATCTTGCACGTGTTTCTGTGACAAATATAATTATTTTTCTTTCTTTCTTTCTTTCAGTATTATTAAAAACGATTTTTCATACACACCACTTCCGATGAAAAATCCATCATCATCGACAATATATAGACAGAAAAGTTGTCCACCAATCGTGTATTCACTCCCTTTAAAATTATAGGACACTGAACTGTGATGCTCGCCGTTGATTTAACGGGATCCCGCCTGTCAATATTAAAACATTAATTAATTAATGTTCAATTTAATGTTAAATACACGGACAGTATCTATTTATTTGACAGCTGCAGCCAGCACGGTTGACTGAGTACAGCAAAATATTTTTAATTGTTTTGTATTAATTTCCGAATTTGCATTTACAATGTGAATTGTGGGATCTGATTTATTTTATGAACGCTTATAATTACTCAATCACGTATAAGTCAAAGTCAAATTATTTATTTCAAATAGGCACATAAAAGGCACTTTTGAACGTCAAAATTTACACAAAAATAAAATTAATTCTAGTTTAAACAGATTCTAATTTCGTATGGAGAAGAAATGTATATGTAGGTATATACATCAACTGCTGAGTGGCGCTCCAGTTGCGTAACCCAATTGCTATCATAAAACGAAGAATTCTGAAAGAAATTCATAATCTAATGCTGGAAATGGTTGAAATATTCAAATGCTTGACCATGTAAATAACGCAATGAATATTGTCGAATTGTCGAGCGTAATCTTTAGTGTAGGGAACAGCTGATAATTTGTTCGCGATTTCAGGTTTGATCCCATAGTAAAAGTTGTTCATAATGATGAGTATAATGACCCCTTAAGAGGTTGTGCGTGATTTATTTTACATGTTGTATACTAGTGTATACTCGAGGGGCTCGTTTTGCATACCAACTTCCTTAACTTAATGAATGTCGGTATCCAATACCGCTTTTTATAAATGAAATATCTACAAACTGATAGTAGAAATGTGGAGGTACATCTTGATTTCTAAAACAAATTAACAAATCTGTGACCTCCATTAATAACCCAGCCCATGACTTGTATAGTCATCTCCCTAAATTAAAGATGCCTGTCCCAAGTAACTTTCCATACCTACTAACATATTCTTCCCCAAAGCTCTTTGAGGCTTTGATGTTTTTTATCCGCATTAATGATGATTTTTGTGTGGTTTGTGATCATTTATGTACATATTTATATAACTAACAATATTTTTATCTGTTTGTTTCAGTGTACACAATTTTCACATTTATTTCAATTATTAATTATTTAATCAAGGTTGAATAAATAAAATAAAACTTAATCCAATAATAAGTATTATTAGAATTAGTTTTTGTTTCCTCTGCGCGTTTACTCAACACATCTGAAATTGGCAGAATTGTCGACATCAACACCATTTCCATAGAGAGAAATAGAATAGAATAATGACAGACTCCGACAGCCAAAATCATTAGAAAAAAAATTGTTCGTTATAAGGCGTACAGGTTCACTTAGAAAGGATTTTATACCTTAACTGATCACACGGGGGCCGAACTTTCCATACGGACGAAGTCACAGACAACAGCAGGGCCTGAGTATACCATTTCAAAGGCTATCGACGGCTTTAGTAGATCTAAACATGATGTCAAATGCAGTCAACCATGAGGCCAATTGGTAGTACTCAAAGCTATAGTAGGTACGTTTGTACATTGGTTTTACAGGCGGCAGCGGTTGAACTATGGGCAATACTAACATTCGGTTTAGAATAATTATGATATAAGCAATCGATTACTAGACCTCACAAATATTCACAATATAAGGATATTTCCGAATCATTAAAATGCCAATTCCCGATTTAAAAAAAAAATCTAGTCGCAATGTCGACGTAGGTTTTTTGACAGATGGAGACAGAATAAATGCGAACGCCCATACAAATACAGGAATTACCCCGGTCGGTATTATAAAGTTATTTTCCAAGACTTTATAAAACGAAAAGAAAATACGTTTATTTGTGGTAAACATGACGCAAAGAAAGAACCCTAACACAAAAATGAACAAGCTGCGTCACATCTACGCAAAACGGCTTATTATTAAACATTTTAGCATAAAATCTTTGTATATCCGAATCCTACATAAAGCTGACAATACTTAAAGTTTTAATCAACAGTAATGTTCTTAGTGCGCTGCGGAATTTACACCTGAGCGTAGAGCGAAAATTCTTCTGCAGTGTCAACATCACCTTAAATCCAATTACCTTACGTTTTCCAAATATTATCACGTAACTAATCAGTTTTTAGTGTTTTTACCGATTCAGCAGAACAAATTGACATTTACTAGAACATAAAATCGGGATGTGAAAATACACCGTACATATTTGATGTTGTGCTAAGAAGTCTAGGATAGGAAATATCATCTATCTACAGGTACCACGGTCGCATCAGCTATTTCATACAAAATTCAACGGTCTCCCTCAAAACATTGGGGACTACGGTCCAAGTTTACTTCACGATTGACTGTGCACCTTTGAACCGACATCGACTATTTAGAGTTGTTTTTACGAGTAGATGTTTAAATTAAGGATACACAGAAGCAATTTATCGTTTTTCCCGATAATCTAGACGAGCGGTTCTAGCTTAGTGATGTGAAAATAATACGATTATGTAATGCATTAAATTCTCATTCCAAACATACACGGTCTTATTACAAAACAAGACTTATATTTTGACATGGCTTAAACCATGGACCCAGTTTTTGTAATAAGAACGTAACAGTGATTAAAATACCGTTCTTTATACAAAACTGATAACTTGTTCGGTAATAAGTTGTCAGTTTTGTGTTAGGAACTTTACTATAGTCGGAATAAAGTTCTAAATTCAATAATAGCTCCATGGTTTAAACCTGGGTCTGAAGATAAACCTTGTTTTGTAATAAGGCGGACAATGTTTTGACATGGAATTGCACTCTTAATGAGACGTCTTATTATAGACAAACGTGTCGGTGGCATTTAATCACCCACAAACGCAAAAATTACATGAAATGAATTACCGAACCAAACACAAATCTCACACTTTCCATCCCAATAAAAGCGAAAGTGTCAAACAAACTAACTAACTAAACTAAACAATTCTAATCACAGCAAATCTCGCCGTTGTGTTGACGTGAATCACACGGTGTTTACAATACAATGCGGTGGCAGGACGGGCTAGTTCCGGCCGGCCGGCATTAGCATGCAAATGGACAGGACATGCCATGTGCCCCGCACGGTAATCGCACGGCCTGAGACGCTCCACTTACGTGCGGTGACATAGATCACGGAGACGGGTAAGGAATGTTTTTGATGGTTTGTTATTGATCCCTGAAGGCATTTTAGAGATCTAAGGTAACAAAGTTTGGAGTGAAATGTACAAAGAGTATGGGAAAATTAAGTGGGATTTCTTGTGATTCTTCATAGCTTTCGAGATCTGTTTTTATTTCTCTTAAGTAATAATGAGCATGTTTACTTCTACCCTGTATTATATAGTTTTCCAGACGAGAAAGCTACGGCTTTTCTTCATAATATGTGTTTATATTGTTTTTCCTACAGAGGAAATTGTATTTTTTTCCAATTTAAGCTGTACATATATGTGGCTATATATACACACATAATCATAGAGAAGATCTAATAGGGTGAGGTCTTCATACCCGAATCTTTAGAAAACGGTTTTTCACCTTCAACCGTTCTACATGTTTCTACGTTAGTTTTTCCTGAAAGGATGTTTAGCTCGTTTCAGAAAGCATTACACAGCACCTTTCATGCACGTAGAAAAGATCTACCAACCTATACTACTCGGATGCAGGTCGTATGTGGGTTTAGCAAACTAAGGCCGAAAATTTTGAAAGCATTTTCTAAGAGAAAGCACCTTTAGGAGATTATTTTTGGCCAGTCATTAAGGATGATGACAAATACTGTGGCTGGTTCTAAAGGTTTATATTTTTATTTTATCTTCATTATTATACAAGGTCAAATCAAACAAGCTAGCGAAACTCTTCAATAATATCTACACACGATAAAATAAAAATAAAAAACCGGCCAAGTGCGAGTTGGACTCGCGCACGAAGGGTTCCGTACCAGTATCTATAAAAACGGCAAAAAAAACACGTCTTTTGTATGGGATTTAAATATTATATACATATTCTAATACAGACCCTTAAATATTTTTTTTATTTTAATTTAATTATTTATTTTTAAAGTGACTATATAACTAAATATTCTGTGAATAATTCAAGCGTCTACCTGTTGCCGTTATCAATATAGAGCAAAAAAGAGCAAACAAATCACGTTTGTTGTATGGGAGCCCCCTTAAATATTTATTTTATTCTGTTTTTTAGTATTTGTTGTTATAGCGGCAATAGAAATACATCATCTGTGAAAATTTAAACTGTCTAACTATCACGGTTCATGAGATACAGCCTGGTGACAGACGGACAGACAGACAGACGGCGGAGCCTTAGTAATAGGGTTCCCGTTTTACCCTTTGGGTACAGAACCCTAAAAATGATTTGAAGTTTTTTTTGGGGATCAACGACAGCTGGTAGTTTTGTCACTTGAAGAATTAGTTGAGAAAATCTGTTTCCTTTTGTGTTATCGTGTTTAAGTGTCGATACCAATCACGTATGTCAACTTTACACAAAAAAATAACTTTTTTTTTAAACTGATAGTTCAAGTGACTACAGTAACTAAAAGAAAGAAAACGCATTTATTGGGACTCGTACAGATCACAAATTAAAATAAAACACACTCATAGAAACATAAAAAGCAAAACAAAGTAAAAATGAAAATAAAAACAGAAAGTCCTGTACCATGGTTGTTAGATTTTTGGACTTCTGACGACCTGTAACGACTGACAAAGATCCACGAATGACAGCCAGGTCCAACGGCTTAACGTGCTTTCAGAGGCACGGAGGAGTCTCGGTATGTAAAGATGGTCACCCATCCACGGACCAACCCTGGTAAGCATAGCTTAATCTGATGGATCAAGCTTAAAACGTGTTACTACCTATATCGTGGTAAATACGGTGCGCTACTCCGAATCGCACTTATACTTTGTAAAACATGTTAATCCCATGAAAGAACACTATCCTTCAAGATACAGGATTTTCCTAGTTTGAAGGGCAGGATCCTACCCATCAGTGATAGCCAAACCCATCCCATATTCAAACAAAACTGATGTTGCCTTTTGTTTATTTTTGTTTCCGGGGTGGAAAATCCTCATGGACGTGTGAGGGGTCTGACAGACTCTTACTGACTAAAAACCACCCTAGTGTTCCCTTCCCACACTTGCACCGGTGATCATGGGATCAAGCGCGACTTCCGCGATCCCCGGCTGGACCGCCTCTGCGGGCCACAACTGATGTTACCTTTTTTTTTTTGGCTTGGTGCAAATTTCTTATGGATGTCCTCCGCCATGGGGCGGGCAGAGGGGTCTGTCAGACTCTTACTGACTAAAAACCACCCCAGTGTCCCCTTCCCACACTTGCACCGGGGATCTTGGGAGCTAATATTACTTCCGTGATCCCCGGCTAGTGCTGGCCCGCCTCTGTGGGCCACCTCAAGGCTGGGGGGGGGGGAGTGTTTGACCCCCTCCGCGACGTCTGAAAGCGCGTGGAACACTACGCGCCGCCACCTCGGGTCTAGTGTGATAGGGGGTGGTGGACGTCCCTGAGTCCACCGTCCCTGGACCCGTTTAGGAGGGCCGGAAGAGGGCATTATCTGCCCTCTGGCGACGCCCAGTGCGCCTGCTGTGGGCCAGGTGAGCGGACAAGAATACTCTTTATTATACCATGAAAATTAAACATATAATTTAAATGTTGAAATTTTACATAGGGTGACACAATGGGCGGTCTTATCGCTGAAAGCGATCTCGAAGATTCGTTTTCATTCGGTGGCAAATAAAATAATTTTAGCGTTGGAAATAGTCCAACCATAGAAATAATAATTTTGTTTGCCAATAACTATCTTTTTTTGATTAATACTGCGGTTGGTAATACCATCATCATCATAAAGGTGCTATACGGCGTAATATTGAACTTAAACCTCCAAAGGGCTAGTAGAAATGACAGCTAAGGAGTACAGCCATCATTACCACGCTAAGCAATCAACATCTGTCTGGTTTTTTAAAGCAGTGTATCTCTTAAACCATAAATATTTTTTTCTAAAAAAAAAACAGTATGATATTTTCAAGTCTTTTGTGCATGCGGTGATGGAACTCAAAACATAATTAAACATAATATAATACATCAAAAAAATCTTCAAAGACAACTCTTAATTATTTTTAAAAGCAGTTTATCCCTTCGTTAACAGTTATAATTATAATTAAAAGTATACCATGAAATTGCAAATGCCAAACTACATCCGGTGATGGATTCATTTTTATTAATTAGTTAATAATCTAATTTTATACGTTGTGTCATCGCGCATCTCTTTCTTTTGTTTGTAATCTGACAGTGACAGTGGTTTACTTGTTGTCAGTTTCTTAAACAGCCTTTGCTCTGGCCTTCTTTATAAGAAAAAAACCGGCGAGTCGGACTCGCGCACGAAGGGTTCCGTACCATTATCTATAAAAACGCCAAAAAAATCACGTTTGTTGTATGGCCCCCCTTAAATATTTGTTTTATTTTAATTTAATTATTTATTTTTAAAGTGAATATATAACTAAATATTCTGTGAATATTTCAGGCGTCTACCTATAGCCGTTATCAATATCGAGCAAAAACGAGCAAAAAAATCACGTTTGTTGTAAGGGAGCCCCCTTAAATATTTATTTTATTCTGTTTTTTTTTGTATTTGTTGTTATAGCGGCAACAGTAATACATCATGTGTGAAAATTTCAACTGTCTAACTATCACGGTTCATGAGATACAGCCTGGTGACAGACGGACAGACAGACAGACAGACGGCGAAGCATTAGTAATAGGGTTCCCGTTTTACCCTTTGGGTACGGAACCCTAAAAAAACAAGCATCAAGAAAGTAATTACAGTACACTAACCTTTATATCTTGTACATAATATATCATAAAAATCCTCCACTACATATATCGATTCATTTCGCGTCACGAGGGTTGCTAAACACAATGTGTCTTCGAGCTTCCCTCCACACCACCTCACTGGATTCCGGTCACGAACGCGGAATAAAATCTATATGCTAGACGTGTTCCGCTCTGCATTAGATAAATGCGATAAACACAGATTAGTGTGGCTGAACGCGGACGTTGTTGGCGTGTTATTTTGGCGGTAGTTTTGGAAAAGTTTGGCTTTCTTTGAGGAAGGGATGAAAACGTCAGTTGTGAATGTATGAAAGCGTATTGTTTCTTTCTGGTTGGTTTTGTATTTAGAACGTTGGCAGAAAGCTGTAAAATCTTTAAATATTAAAAAAAATATTCTGTTGAATTTTATGTTAGGTTGGGTTTGCATACGCAGTAGGTACTATTAACTACGGGATACGTCACACGACCAACGCAAATGCTACCGCCCGCCCGGTTAGAGACACCCTGATTTTATTCCAACATGGCGGCGCGGGCGGGCGCAACAGGCGCGTCAGTAGGCAAAGGTATTTACTTTATACAACTTATGCACAACAAGTTACGAAAAGTTTTATTGTAATATTTTATTAGCCTGTACTGTACTGTACCATTTGGGCATAGGCCCCCATTCTTTTCATTTCTCTCAATTTTGTGCTTCTTACAAATTCTTAAAGAAGTCGTCTAATTAAGGTTCTCGGTCTGCGACGAGGCAACCCCGTCTGCCATTGTTTTAGTTTGTGTTGTAGTCGCCGTCTAGCTATAATTTCCTTTTTTCATAAATTTGATTTCTTCTTATTGGGACGTTTAAAACAGGTTCCTGGATAAAAATTGGGTGAGTGGGTTGTGTTAGGGCTAACTATATTTTCTACTCAAACTGGTTCCTACAATTCGTTTTGTTGTACTAAGATCGATATTCAAGTCCGTAACATAACGTATTTTCAGCAATCGGTTTACTTACTTGTTGTTCAATATAAAATATAATTACTGTCATTAAAAAATCTGCTTATGAGCCGCTCATTTAAAACTAATTGATTGCAAAATGTACCTAGAGGTTAGTAACTAAGTATCTAATTCAAAATTAAACCGAATGATCATATTTTTTTGTTTTGAATATGTAATTTAGTAATCATTTTTGTTGAGAAAACATAACTATGGTTTCAGTTACATATCTGTTGCTTAAAAAAACGCATTATTAACCCTATCAGAAGTCTGGATACTTAATAAATGCAAAACAGAAAAAACAAAATTATACCTTATCTAATCATATCCAGCGAATTGCTTCGACATCCGCGCCCTCTTCGAGCGTCATTATTCTGGAGTACACTTCTCACGTCGATCCCTCACTGCAACGCATTATAATTATTCGGAAAGTTTTCACTAATGTTTATATGGGGAGATACTGTAGGGGCGCTATCAAAGAGATCTTTTGTGAACTAGAACTGTGCCTACTGACTTTCAGACTTTTAATATAGTCTGGTAAATATCTGAGTGGCAAGTGGGCACTTAGGGTGAAAGCTGACGTCAGTTTTCAAACGACGACGCCTTCTTTCTGTTAACAACCTTTAAATAAACGTTTATTTAAAGGTTTTTAATAGAAAGAAGGGTAAACTTACAAAAATAAATCTTACATAATATGTAAATGGGTTCGAACTCAGACAGGCGCTTTACTTTGTGTAAATTACAAATCATTTCATCACCACTATTCTCAGAACGGTGAAGAAAAACATCGTGAGAAACCGGCATGTATTAGAACAAACAATTCAAAGACATGTGACATCTACCAACCCGCACTGGGCTCGCGTGGTGGTTTACGGCCCACTCCCTCTCACAGAGGAGGCCTGTGTCCCAGAAGTAGGAACATTATAGGCTGATTATGTAATATGTAATACCATGGCAAAGCTGAATTCTATCCGTCTCACCCGTATCTAAATATCCGTCTTCTTATTCAAAGTTGACGTCAGATATTTGTAATACGTGTAGCTAGTTATGTTTTCCTTTCACCCAATGCCTTTGTTTTGTACAAATTGTTCGAGTAAAATCGAAACAACAATAAATTCAAATAAGAGGTTTGAACAGGCTTACCATTTACAGCCATATCGCTCTAAAACCTTTCGTAATCGGTACAAGAGGCTTAGTTGCTTACGTCAATTGATACCAAAATAGATAAACAATTTATGTAATTACTTGGTCATTTCATTGAATTTACATACATATCGACGCTTGAAAGGCAAAAATTACCAAACGACATTTTGGGCGATATTGAGTTATATATATCATTGAAATCAGAAAAAAAATCCGCGTCGATTGATCATACTCTCGTACCGCTAGGAAGAGTTTTGTTGTCGCTTGGTAATCTATAAAAACACACATTTTCACCGTTTTCGGCGACTAAACGACAAAAATTTTAACGATTTATGAATAACTTTCACTTGGTGGGTATTCGATTTTAACTTTTTACGCTTAGTAATTTTTGCTTTGACTCGAATTAACGCGTTTAAACATAAAGTATTTTTTTCCTTACGGTATCTAGGGTATGAGCATTGCTTAAGAAATTTTACCTGAGTATTATTTTATTTGTTTCTTCATTTAAGACTTTTTAACACACCTTAATTATGGACTCATTTTCATTTAGTATTTTCTTCCTAAATACAATGTACTGTAAAACGTAATATAGTAGTATTTTTCCTGCCTAAAAAGAATATATTTTGTCGTTTGGTAATATTTTACCTGCCGTTTTTTTTACTATTTTTGTTACTTAGATATCTCTTTCAGATATGAAATTTGTATAAAAATGAGCTTATCCCCGTTCCACCTATTTTGGGTCGTCGCATAGACGCGTTGTAAAGCAGAATTTGAATGGCTGATGGTAAAAAAAAATCGATTAGTCTTCACTGAATCGTCGCATAGACGACCCGCGTGCTCGCGCGCACCGCACTAAGTACGTCGCCTGCCATGCTATTCTGTAAACACCTCACCGTGAAAACTTGGGTGAAGTGAGCTGTCAATAGTGTCAATCCCTGTGGAATGACAGCTCACTCCACGCTCACTTCACCTAAGTTTTCACGGTGAGATGGTTACAGAATAGCACTGCTGCTCGAGATAGTACCTACTCGGTAAGTGTTTTTATTATAAAGATTGTATGAATGTTGATGAATAGTATGAATAGTAATATAACAATGTAAGACTGCTGAAAGAGACAAATTTTTTTTTAATAGCCTTGAATGTCCCACTGCTGGGCAAAGGTCTTTTTGAATTGTTTTATCTACCTGTACTGATTTTTTAGTTACTAGTATAGTATAACGGGTGTTCGCAACTCCACGTCAAAGCGCATATTTTGCGTACCTACGGGATTTTTTTAAATTTTTGTAATGACTAATAAATACCTTTTAAAATTAAAATGCCTTATTTATTTTAGTTTACCTTTACAAGGACAAGGGCTGTCATGATGATGATGAAAACCTTTGTCTGAAAGTTTTTGATTTTGTGTCTTAAAACCTAAATTCATTGTTACTTAGTCAATAAAATCCTACACTCACCATATTTAATTTGTACTATAATTAAAATTGGCTGACAGAAAAGTGTTTAAGTTTTCTATTTAGATCATTTTACCTATTATGTCAAACATGCGCCACCATGGATGCGTCATTTTTCTTTAAACAAAATTATAAAATAATGGAGTTTAGTTAATTTTACTTGTTTTATAATAAAATTTTGATGTCGGTAAGTAAGTTTTACCTGTTTGTGATTTTGATGAAATTATTACTAACCGACACTATTTCATAACCTATTGAGAAAGTTCATAATCTTTAAATGCCAGTTTATTAAGCCTTTAAACTGCATTTAAAATTCGTTGAAATTAAGTAGTTATGACAAATAGGCGATTTTCTAAGATTTTTTTCTAAAAAAAAAAAACTTTAAAATGCTCTACTGTAAAGTTGCCAATATGTCGCTTGGTCATTTTTGCCTTTCAAGCGTCGATATGTTTAAGAGCGTATACGACGTACGGCATTTCATACAAACTTTCAAGCCCTTGTTTTACAAACCGGTTTTAATTAAACTTCATACGGTATAAGCAGGATACGAAGGTCTAAAAATTTAGTTAAGAACATTTTCGAAATGTCTTATTTAAAAACAGATAACTGGAAATCTCTGTTTCTATGGAAAATTTTAAATCGGTCTAATATGGCTGTAACACTATTTTTCGAAAATGTTCTTAACTAACTTTTTAAACCTTTGTATCCTGCTTATGAGTATGAAGTTTCATTAAAATCGGTTCAGTCATTTCGATCGAAAAACAAGGGCTTGAAAGTTTGTATGAAATGCTGAACGTCGTATACGCTCTTAAAACAGCGGAGCAAGTGGCGCCGACATTTTTGTTATGAAGTTACTGGAATCACCGAAAAGGTCGGATAAGAGTGACACTGGCTGCTGACAGTCACTCTAGCAGAGCGTCGCATCTATGGTTACGTGGCGGCTGTCTTCTGATGATAGAAGAAGTTGTCAGAGGGAAGCCGCTGTCCTACCAAGTCCACGATGAGCTGCTATATTTTGGCCAAAGAGTACTGTAACATAAGCTTCCGGCACAATCCTGATAATATTGAAGCTGCTGAACCACTAATACGATGATCACTTCTGACAACAATGACTACAATGTGGAGAAGACAATACGACAATAAATGATACTATATAATGGCAATATCCATAGGATCTTTTAGGAACTATCAAATGAATCCTCACATTGAAATAAATTATAATATAAATAATCAAAGAGTTATAGTGACCAAACTATTGGATATATTTGATTGAATTTTCGTATGCAGACTGGGAACGTCATTAGAAATACGCAGTGTCATTCATTGTTGTATCGTTGTCTCCACCTTGTTTAAAATTGCAGCTTGTTGTTCTGGAAGAACACTCAACTAGAAATGCCGTATATCATCACCACTTGCCCACCAGGACCATTTCATTTTCTGCAAAAAAAAAAAATTCATGGCAAGGATCAAGCTAGACGCTTGATCCTTGGAATTCTGGAATCTGATTCCGATTATTGACGAAACATTTTTCATTGATTTCTCAATACGGAACTGTCGTCAGTTGAAAAAAATTACTGTTTTTTTTTATTATGAACAGTTTCCAAAGTCAAAAGGTGGGCCCAAGATCTTCAGTGGTAAAATTAATCCACAAATTAATTAACCCGATTGAATTCAAAACCCTTCGACCACTTTTCATTAATACCTTCAGCAGGCCTCCTCAATTTTGCACAATTACCTGTCTGCGCTTTTTAACCGACTTCCAAAAAGGAGGAGGTTATATGTTCGGCTGTATGTTTGTTTTTTTTTATGTATGTTCACCGATTACTCCGTCAATTTTGGACGGATTTTAAAAATTATTTTTTTGTTTGGAAGGGTATGCTCCCGAGGTGGTCCCATTGCCACCAAATCAGAATCTAATGAGGGGATCCCATGGAAATCGAGGGCAATCCTCAATTTTTATAGGCACACCTATATGGATTTCAGTATTTTTTATAGTAACTCAAGCATTTGCACTCGAAAAGCACCATTTGGTGAAGTGGAACTGATAATGAAGACCACGGATGGCCACCGGAACTACTTAATAATAAGTATTTCACTGTTGCGATTCGATTAGGCACTTTAAAATTAGGTTGATAAGCAATTTATGATCGTCAAAATGCATATGGTAAAGTCACCATCAGTTCTCCTGGTTCTTACCAGGAGAAACTCCTCAACAGTTAACGCCCCTGCATCGTGAATGCCAATATTTTGTAAAAGGTGATGAGCATTTGACATTAGGCTATTGTTAATTCGATAAATTACAAACTGACCCACTAAAAAGTGAAAAATAAAAACTTTTTACAAAAAAAAAAAATCAACCGACTTCCAAAAAAAACACTACAAAGTGAAAAATAACTTTAATTTTGGAAGTCGGTGGCAAAAAACTAAAATACAGATCCAAAGACACGGACTTCCGAAATTAAAGTTATTTTCCACTTTGTAGTGTTTTTTTTGGAAGTCGGTTTTAATACGATAACACAGTGTTAATAGATTTTTACCGCATTACTCCGTCACCCACCAAAGAAACAATGCAATGACTTGTCTTAAGTTCTTAACTACTAGTAACAAGCTCGCTAGTTTGTTGCAATTAAATCTCAATGTCATCGTATTGTACTTAGAGATCGTCTAATTTAAAACTTCACACCCCTCCACTGCTTGTTGCATACACATTTTAAATGTTTGTATATAAATTTTAGTAGAGGGACGTGCAGTTTTAATTTGGTCGATCTCTACCTACGTATCTCGACCGCCACCGACACTCCTAGCAAGTGTGAGGATTTTATCTAATGACAGACACCATGAAGAGAAGCTAACCTAACCTAACCTAAACTAGAATAGTTTGATGTTTTGCAGAATAGACTGAAAAACTTAGAAACAACTAATATTCCTAACTACTATATTAGTTTCATACCACATCATAGCTCTTCCTTATCAATGTGTGTAGAAGGTACCTACATGTCGTATCACAAATTCAATGTTTACTGACTAACCCGCCAAGAACATGGATGGCATAACATTTCAGAATCTTAACCCAAGTTAAGATCGCGACGCGACGTGACGAGACCACGCCACTTCCTAACTCGGAACTAGTTAAAATATGAATGACGATAGCGCGGCACATCTATGAATAGGTACATGACACTGATATCAGCTCGAAGTTACAGTTCCATCCAATTGAATATTCATGTCGTAGTATCCGACTTCGTTGAAGTTGCGTCTCCATTTAATTACTTGCAGTTGACATGAAGTTGTGAGTCAATGGAGTGCACTGCGATGCATTTCTATGTTCGTGATGTGTTTATCGTAGGATGATTGCCGATGTTGCATTGTTTTAGCTAGTTGACGTTATGAAACTTGTTCCATCACACTGATCGAGGGCCGGGAAAAAAAGTCATATAATTTATTTCAAATAGGCACTTTATAACGTAAAAATTTACAAGAAAATAGAACTGATTCTAGTTGCCCCTTACAAAAGGTAGGTGTCGCTTTATATAACTCTAGGCTACAACTTTATCGGTGAACAAGGTTAGTGAATGGTGATGGCGAAGAGTTGTTTACCATGCAACTATAGCCTTGTCTTGTTCCACCAAAGGTATTTCACGTATTGGCTAAAGAGGTGAACACCGATATACCATTTCTTGAGTTCAGTATGACTTATTTTATGGCGAAAAATGGAGTTTCTCCGTGCTGGCGCGGGATATACTAATATACTATTATATATATATACTATATGATAGCCAAACAGATCCTGATATATCATTCCATTTGCTTCCTACTCCATGTAGCTTGCTGTAGTCACCCACAGACAGAAACTTTTACTTAATCACCACCTGCTCCTTTAGTTTAATTGAACACTTGTGTGAATCACCGAGTTCTGATTCTTGTTTGTATCTAATTAATATTTAAGACGGTCGCTTATTAGTCGATTCTTGTCTCGGGAATTCAAACGAAGTTTATGAGGCGCCTTGATGAGAACGTGGGCGTTGCGTAGGAGTATTCAATGTCCTTAACGAAAGTCTTATGGCACTTTCGAATTACTTTGAACAATTAAGGCGTTGTTTGTTGATAATTATTACGAAATGTCTTTTATTTATTTGGAAATTATTGAATATGGCGTTTGATACAAAGGTTATCTGTTTATTACTGTTCTGGGAATATCTTCGTATGGATTCGTTTGGCTTATATTTTGTGTGTATCATTTGTATCTGTAAAATTCCACAAAAATAAAATCCTAGAGCTGCTTATTCGCCAAAGCAAGACAACTTATAAAATTCTCTCTGTTTTCATCCTTTTCGAAGAGACATAAAAACTGTCCGCTCAGTTTTATTTCAAAAAGAGTAACGGGTAGTGAAGCGACTTGACTGAAAACGAAATTACATCTGACGTCAGACACAAAGATAAAACAGTTATCCCAGCGAATCACAGTTGAAAACGTAGAACATTACACATTTGATAAGTGACGCTAAAACTGCAAGTTTTTCATGATTTTTTTTTCTTACAAATAAATGTAGTGCATTCGAGAAGTGGCGGGGAATGGGTCTTTTATGATGTGCCCGCTTAAAGCCGCGCTGTTTGTACAGACGAGTTATTTTCTCACGAAGCGGGAACCGTCTTTGATAGTTGCGCATTCTGGCGATGCGAGTGTAATTGTGTGACTTGTAAGGCGCGGTCGAGTTTAACCATGAGTTTTACTCGAACGTGGATAACAATACCTAATTATGAATGAAATGAGGTATCTTTTGTCTCGATTGTGTTTTGTATTCCGGAATAAGTTTTTGAAACTTAAGATTTAACATAACATCACACAGGGGACTTCTTGGCGGGAAAGTGAAGCGTCATGTTAGCAGTTTTGTTTTATTTTCTAAAATTTGTGTTTAGCCGAATATTAATGTGTAATAGTGGCGGATTATTAACCATTAAGTGTTCGTGAACCTGCATTAGTGTAGGCAAATGAAACAAAACAGTGCAACATCACTTTAAGTTTTCTCAAGAAGTCCGCACGAGGTTTCAGTAAAGTGCCACACGTCTTTACTTAAACTCAAGGGGGGGATATCATCTATCATCTTTATCACGCATTGAATGGAGTTCATTTCATACTTTGTACTTGTTACCTAATTTTACATGACACTGGCTAAATGCACAAACCGTACGAAGGCAAAATGAAAAAAAAAAAAACATCACACAGGTAATCCCTGAAGGGTTAGGCTAAAGTGTACCCATTTCGCCGGTTATGTTTAAGTCCTATGTACTAGGAGACGAGCCTATTGCCATCATCACCATCAACATTTCAGCCGAAACACTTTCACCGGTTGTACTTTCCACATTCAGCGGATTTCTGCGGCCTTCACAAGGTCATTGGTCCACTTTGTGTAAGTCCTTTCAATGCTGCGTTTTCAGGTAAGCGGTCGCCACTCCAGAACCTTTCGGCCCCATCGGCCATCTGTTCTGCGAGCAAAGTGCCCTGCCCACTGCTACTTAAGTTTGGTAATCCTTCGGGCTACGTCGGTTATATGTTTATGTTTATCAGAGCATTACGATTCAAGATATTTTTTTTTCTATACTTATTTAAAAAGCATTGTTAAAAATGACAATGAAATGAAAATCTATTTTCAAACTAAAATATTCTACTCTATAGAATGGAAAAAGCTCTTGAATATTAAACAAATTTATCTTAACAAAAAGCCTCTGTAATGTAGACCTTTTATAAAATCTTTAGAACTTTAATCAAGGTAATGAAATAGCCTCCCAGTGTTTATTGATGCTATTGAAAAGTGAGGATTTATTGGAAAAGTGTAAAACAAAGGGATTTTAAGTTCTTTTCTCTTGCTTTTATCGAGTTATTTAAACATCAATTAAGGCCCTTGCTGGAGTATCTTGTTTTATGGTTGAAAGAAAGCCGCTAATATTACAATAATGATGAGCTTATATATAGTCCATGGCCTGCTTGCACCTCAAATCACTAAATAAGTTTAGCTCTAAACGTTTTTAAAACATCATTCTGTCTCTGACATCTTGAATCAAACAATCGACATTTTTTTTAATTTTTATAAATGGCATCCCGCATGTCAACCTTTGAGGTTTTCGTCTGCTTAACCGGATTTTCCTGTGGGGTGTCCCTGGGGGAGGATAGCAATAGAGAGGCTGGATCGGATTAAAATAATCACACAGGACAGAAACAGAACTATATTTTAAATATTTTTACCGCTAAAAGCATTAATTTAGTGATGTGTGGTGCTAAGAATAGAATAGAATAGAATACTCTTTATTATGTACACCATAAAAGTTACAGATATAAATGTTGAAATTTTACACAGGGTGACACAATGGGCGGTCTTATCGCTAAAAGCGATCTTTTACAGACAACCTTTGGATGGATTAAAAAGAGAAGGAGAGACAGTACTGCAGGTAGTCGGTGGTGAACTATTTACATGTACAATAAATACATACATACACTAAGCATAACTTATCCATAATATATATATATATACAATAATAAACATGAAACAAGATCAAGGAACTGTATTCTGTTTAAGAACAGAGAAAGTGTTTTTTTACCAGAATTTTAAAAGTGAACAAAGATTGAGCACGCCTTATCGACACGGGCAAGGCATTCCATAACCGTACTGCTTGAACTGTAAAAGACTTGTCATAAAAACTGGTAGAATGCATCTCTAGTCTCAAATTTCCCGATGACCTCAGATATCTATTATGTGTGTCATGAAGGAACTTGAAACGTTCTTTAAGATAAGAGGGGGTTTTAGGATTGAACAGAATACTGTAGAGCTGAAATAAGATATGAGAATTCCGGCGAAGACGTATTGGTAGCCACTTGAGCTTTGTACGAAATTCGGAAATGTGATCATATTTGCGCAAGCCAAATATAAATCTTATACAAAAGTTTTGAAGTCGCTGAAGTTTATCTAATTGTGCCTCAGTGAGATCGAGATAACTGACATCAGCGTAGTCAAGGATGGGTAGTAAAAGGGATTGTGCAAGCGCAGTTTTAGTTGCAGTTGGAAGAAAATTCCTTACACATAGTGATGGACCATGGAGCCTTCCATGGCATGGATTGCTACTTACGGTGACTCATGGTATTGTATTAACAGTGATAGCGCAGTGGTGTGACCGTCGGACCGCCAAGTCATAGGTCTCGAGTTCAAACCCAAAGGCTCGCACCTCTGACTGTTCGGATTCATGTGCGTATGTATAATTATCACTTGTTTAGAAAACGGCGAAGGAAAATATCGTGAGGAAACATGCCTGAGAGATATTTCTCGACGGCATGTGAAGACAAGTGAGGCCCATGGGCGGCACAAAAGCTCTGACACCAGTACCCCAAGTGTAAGTTTGCAAGAGAGTAAACGTAACTATTTCGTTTGCGTTAAAATTTCACTAATAGATCATAATGCTAAGAATATAAGGGTGAGAATAAAAATCTTAACGCAAACGCGCTAGTTACGTTTACTCTCTTGCAAACTTACACTGGGGGTACTGGTTAGTCACTAACCACACACAAAAAAAGAAGAAAATAAATATAGTATTGGTGAAAGATGGTATGAGGAGGCATACATAACAATAGGTTTGGCATTGTTTAGTATTCTTGGAGTGAATAAGTTTGTGTGTGCATGTGACTGTGTGGCTGTGTGTGTTCCGTGTGGTGTCAGACGTAAAGAATAGCACCACCCTATTTCTTCCCGTGGGTGTCGTAAAAGGCGACTGGAAAAAAAAATACAATATTAGTTTTAGTATATGCAAAACCCGAAACACGTGTCTAGTATTTATATGTAAAGAATCTATGTACAAAATTTCAAAACTGTATCATGAAAAATCACAAAGTTATAAGGTTGTTATGTTACCGGGTTGTCCGTACAAAAACATGCTAACGGCGCCCCCACGCCTCCAGGGTCGTCTTGCGCTCATTGATAATAATTTGGCAGAAGGTACCTAACCGTACGGCGATTGTATTGTAAGTAATTAAATGGTGATAACATTTTCCATCACACTTAAATATTTTTGGGACAAAATATAACATGGTGTAAAAATTATTGAAATCGATTCAGTTCCTTATTCTGAACTAACTATATTCAGGTTTCGCATATACTAAAAATAATGTTGTATATAGAGAATGAACCCGTCTGTCAAGCGTGGCAATTATGAAAACCCCCCAAAATCTTGGGGGAGGCCTATGTCCAGCATTGGACGTCTTTCGGCTGAAGTGAGTGCATGTGACCAATTGTCAAGATTGACATAGAAATGTACAAATAATATTACAGTAGTAGGGGTTGTGATACTTCAGACGGAACCAAATTTCTCAGCAGCCAAAGCAAAACAAGTGAATAACATATTTAAGCGTCAGAAGTTTCTTACACCATAAAACATAAGTATTATGGAGATGGAAGCTAACTTGCTGTAAATAAATGGAACTGTTTACAAGAATCTGAAGAATGGTGTTAATGCATGGGAATATGAAAGCAGAATTTAATACATAAGGGTCATAAGAACTCTATTCCAAACCTCGTAAAAGTCGAAAAACATGTAGAAATCAAGTATCCTGATTTAGCACGCGAGGTGATCGATTTAAGGGAATTTATACTGATAGCTACTTTAGTATGGTCAATGTTGTTATAGCCAATTAGAGCCTCGGTTCACCTGAATACAATTTTTCTAGGCTAGTGCTTAGAGTAGCCGAGGATCGAGTTAAATGACGTAAGTTTTGAGCAACACTGGACTGCTAATAGTTATGGTGATGATGATAAAGGGTATCTCGTATTATACTAGGTTAATTCAGTTTGGATTAAATTCTTGCTGCAGTTATAGTAAAAACAATACCTAGTTAGACCCACTTAAAAATATCTGAGAACCATTTTTTTCAACCATAATGAGGCTGTCCCAGGAACCGATTACAAATGTGATGTTCGACGTAAACTTCGATTCAACAACCAACAGCCGTGTGAACCTACAAATGAAATTGTTCCATTAATTGAAACTTAAGGTGAGGTCAGTAAGGGTCGGTCCACAATAGCTGGTTGCTGACAAATTCCGAGCAGCCGACATTCCCCGGATACCCTCGCTTTTAATTGCAAACTTAATTGCTTTAGCGAAAATTGTTCTAGGACAACGTAATTTTAGTAGGTACGGATAATATAAAAAGCGTATTTATATTTCCCGTTTACGATGTTTAATTAGACGGAATTTAACGAGATGGTGTAATTTTAAACAAATTAACGAGATGATGGTTCGCGATTAATTATTATTTGTAGGTAATTATTTGCACGTGTTCTGGAGAGATTATGAAGTTAAGAAGCTGGAAATAAGTTTCGATATTAAATTATTTAAGACAGTGTTGAAAACCTTTCTTAAAAAATTACTAAGGGATGATGTTTGATAATATAATATTAATCTATAATCTAGGGCATTTACTCACCGAGGACCTTAAAGACCATGTTGACATGGAGCGGGAGCGGAGGGTGCTGTCGATGAGAGCCAACATAATAGCTCACGTTTTCACGTTGTTCTGCTGGTGTGAAGATCACGCTTTTTAGAGCGTACCTACTGCATATCACTGTACACGAGCAGCCTGTGGGTTGACTATACTGAAAGGGTATACAGTGCCCTCAGTGTCCAGTACAACAACACGTTCCGGGCAGTATTAAAACTAATAAAACCAAACGGGGCTGCCCCGTTTCTGTAGCGCATCAGGGCTGTTTGCGATGGCGCACACTAACTGTTTCCACGCTTCTATGCGCAAGCGGTGTGCGTCCCTTGTGCGCAAGGTGCGGGCCAGCACCAATGTCATTCTGGCAATGATTGCCGACGGGCTGGACTGGCTGTGGCAGGCATGTTATGTTCCAAAAAATTTGAAAATTTTAATTATTATGTGATATATTTAATTTTTATGAGAGCAGTACCCACTGGGCCACCTGGCCCAGTGGTTAACGGCCTCGACTTACGAGTGGTCGTAGGTTTGAACCCTGAGAGGCGCTTTACTTTGTTTAAATTATTTCATCACCACTGCTCTCAAAACGGTGAAGGAAAACATCGTGAGGAAACCGGCATGTCCTAGAACTCGAAGACATGTGACATCCACCAACCCGCACTGAGCCCGCGTGGTGGATCACAGCCCACTTCCTCTCACAGAAAGAGGAGGCCTGTGTCCCAGCAGTGGGAACATTACAGGCAGATTATGTGTATATTTAATTTTTATGACCAGTAATGTGATTATATTGTAATTGTTTGTATTTGTATTGAAATTGTGTGACTAATAATTAGTATGAGTATATTGTTACTTGATAATTAATAAATAATATAATATAATTAGTTCATTTATTTTCTCTCACAATGTTTTGTAGCACTTAACAGTTTTGAACTATAAGAATTCCCATTGTGAGAGCTGGTGCCTGAAGTAGGTTTTAGAAAAAACCTGTATTACAGGTCACCAGGCCCCACTTAGCGGCATCATACACATAAACAGGCAGGTAACATGTATATCTACAAAAAAAAAAAAAATTAAAAAAAAAAATTAAAATTCCATTAAATTCTAATTAAAATAAAACAACAAAAGCAGTCAAAGAGTGAATGGTGGAGAATAGAGATGAATGTGTAGGTGAATCTTGGTGAATGTGTTTGTGAATAGAAGTGAATGGTGGTGAATGTGTAGGTGAATGATGGTGAAAGTGTAGGCAATTGTTTGAATACACGTGTTATTTAATTGAGTGGAGCAATTTCTCTGTGTCATCATACGAAAGAGTTTTCAAGAATTCGGTTACTTTTTTGTTTACAACTGGGTTTGTGTAATGGGTAAATATTTAGAGCCTTATTGATAACATTATAAAGATAATCCCCTGGTAACAGAAGAACTTGTGGGAAAGACTAGAACGGAAAAAAGTAGTACTGCACACAGTACCTTTTCTTCGCTTATCCTTCAATAGATCCGAATCATACAGCAGCTGCGAGTGCTTTTTGAGGACTGTATGTAGAATGAAAGTCTGTCTTATAGTCAGAATATTCCACTTTTTGTACAGTTCTACGGTAGGAAAGCGGAAGGGAAGACCCGCAGCAACCTTAAGTATGGCACGTTGAGCTCTTTCCGCCTCTATCAAGTACGTTTTAGCAGCACCTCCCCATGAGATGATGCAGTAATCAACAAGCGACTGACACAAGGCATAATAGACCATTTTGATGGTACGAAGATCGGCTACGTGTTTTAGATTTTTGAATATGTATATGAGTTTGCGCAATCTCGTTAACAGGACGTCTATATGAGGTTTGAAGCTGAGGAACTGGTCCAACATAACTCCAAGGTATTTAATGCTATCTGTTCTTCGAAGAGATGGACATACGCATGGCTGACTGGTTGGACTACACGTGTGGACCGTTACCGAACGTGAACGTGAGGGCAGCACACTCGATCGAAGTGCAAATGTCACGTATTTGGTTTTTGTGACATTGAGAGTAAGCACATTATTCCGTAACCTAGCAACAACCCCGTTAAGCCCCCTCCTGAGCCACACCAAAGACCTCATCCCAGCTATCACCACTAAAGAAGAGGGCAGTGTCATCGGCGAATGTAAAAATTTGGCCATTACTAAGGTGAAGCTGACACAGGTCGTTGATGTAGATCAAGAAGAGAGTTGGTCCGAGTATACTGCCCTGAGGCACTCCAAACGTCACTGGCTCTTCATTACTCACCATACCATCAATTTCAACTTGCTGCTTCCGGTTAAATAGATAGTCCTGGAATAATTTTAGGGGAAGACCACGTACTCCCATATTTTCCATTTTGTGCAATAAGTGAGGGACAGAAACTGTGTCGAAGGCTTTTGCCAAGTCCAAAAACACAGTCAGGCACTTTCTTTTCTTATCCAAGGTCGTTACGATCGAGTTTACTAATTCATGTACCGCGTCATTGGTAGATTTTCCTTGCCGGAACCCAAACTGGGAAGATGAAAGAAGGTTGTTAACCTCGAGGAACCTAATCAGACGGTCATTCATTAGGCGCTCCAGAACTTTTGAGAGCGTAGGAAGAATAGAGATGGGTCTAAAGTTGTTGACACAGTCCCTGTCACCAACTTTATGTATGGGTTTTATAATTGCTGATTTAAATGCCTGCGGAAATGTCCCTGAAGATATGGCGAGGTTGCAGATGTGGGTAATCGCGGGGGAGAGAACGAGAGCATATCTTTTCAGTAACCGGCCCGAGATCCGGTCAAATCCGACAGCACAATTATCCCTTAATCCTTGAATGAGTTGTAGGATCTCAGAGTCCTCCGTAGGGAGCATGACCAAGGAACGAAGAGGAGGGTTACCCTCGATTTTATTTGCTCAGCCAGGTTGCGTCCAACGTTTGCAAAGAAACGATTAACCTGGTTGATACTCTTATCCGGGTTGACGCTTGATATGAGACAAGAGGAGTGATCTGTTGCCCTGTTGGAGCCGCTAATCTGTTTTATTACATCCCATAGCTTCTTTTTGTTGCCACTTGCGTTCTCAATCTCTTGTTTTTCATAATTTCGTTTAGCTTTCCTCAGTAGCGAAGTGCAGAAGTTTCTATAGCGCTTGTATGTCGTCTGAAGTATTTCATTATTTGGGTCCCTTTTTAACTTTTTATACAGATTATCCCTGTTGCGCATGCATTTTAAAAGCCCTTTTGAAATCCACGGCTTACCGACTACTTTCCTCCTAGGTATTTTAACTACTTTGGAGTTATCCTTTATAGCCCTTGAGAGACAACTTACTAGCAAGTCAGTTGCATTATTTACATCACTACAATTTAGGATGGGTTGAAAATCTGTCTTACGTAGCGCTAAGCCTAGATTATATTTTATTTTTAATTTTATTTAAATTTTATTTGAATACTCCAGCTGAGACCTGTGAGCAAGGTCAAAGTTAATGGCCACACTCTCGTGATCCGTAATTGAAGATTCAACTACGAGGCAGGTAGCCTTCAATCTGGTCTTAACCATGATGTGATCCAGGCACGTTTTTCCGTGGGTTGGTAGAACATGACCTGGCAGCATGCAGTGACTAGCTAGGACATTAAGGTACTCATGCGAGCGTTTATCTGGGCTGTTCATCACTATATCTAAGTTTATGTCACCGCAAAGTGTTATGTTTTTGTAGCTACTTAAGGAAGTGAGGAGTATATCGATTGAGTTAGTAAAATTGCTAGTGTTATGTTGGCCGGGAGGGCGGTAGATTCCAAGAATACATGTATCTGAATTTAATTTTAGTAAAAGACAGTTTGCGTCACTAATTTAAAATATGATAAGCAACAAATATTTTATTTCACGTTAATAAACAAATACTTATTTATTTATTTTAGTTCACCAACAATTGTTTTCACAGGTTTTATGCTAAAGGTAACAGATGGCGCTATCCCTCGTCTTAAAAAAAACCCAGCTTCTTTTCTTTAAAAAACAAAAGTTGTATTTGTTCAGTGGTGAAGGACAGCGCCACTTGTGTGATTTTGTGGAAAATGGCTTTGAAAATAGCCACTTGTCATTTAAGCATGGTGATTAAAGTACTTTTAATTCGTCTAAATGTTTTTCATTCTGACTGTACGTTTTTATCGTTTCATATAGAGTTGGGAATTTTTGAATCGTGTAGAGCCGGGATCGGTGAGAGTAGGGACGAAACCAAATATATTTATGCAACAGTGCAACAATCACATACCGTCTGTTAAACTCCGCAAAAGAAGTTGTACAGAAAAGTTATAATAATTAATCTTTTTGTAAACTACTTATCTAAAGGTCTAAATTATTAATATAACATAACAATATAAAGTACTTATTAAATGAAAATAAATTTCCTTTCAAGCGTTATAATGAAATGTTAATCTATTTAGGAAGATACTTAAGTAAATTGGCTTTCATTTTGCCCAAACTTTCAAAGTGAAAATAAAGAAAGAAAATACATTTATTTAGCACAGACGAAAGGCACACAATTTATACAGCAGATTAAAAAAAAAAAAAATATAATAAAAAATCAAACAAGTAAAAAAGTGTAAAATGCGGTGTAAGAAATGGCATGTATTTAATGCGGCAACTAAGTAAAATGAATATAGGTTTAAAAAAAAAATAGAATGGGTACCATATATAATGGGTTGGCAGCTAATAAGGAGTATCGTAATATTAATATATCAGTTTTTAGCTTTATTTTAATTTAAACTGGCATCGAATTTTTGTTTTGGTAACTGAATTTACCAACAATAGAGGGGATCTGGCGCTCGGCGGCCGCTGCCGCGGCACGCTCGCTTCGCTCGCTCGCCTTCGCTTGTTAATGGTTACTGTTCTAACCTAACCTAACCCAAATGATTCAATAACAGTAGATGACTTTGCAGCGATTAAGAAATAATATTTAATCGCTGCCATGTTATTTTTTTTTGCAGGAAATAATTAGTCTCCCTTTAAGTTGTAAGTCGCCTCGAAAATTATATTCCGTAAGAAATTAGCAGTAAAGTGCGCCTCACGGCTGCGCCAAAAAGGCCCAGTTCAGCAAAAAACTGCCCGACAACTAGTGCCTGACGCTGGTTTTCAACTGGACCTGAAAGTGTGAGGTGACGGATGTAAATCAGTTTTATACTGCAACGTGTGTACATACACAAATACATAAATAGAATCAATGTGGGTCAGATAAAAAATAATAACGAATAAGTACATAAACAGTGTAACGGTGATCAAATCGATTTGATCACACTGCAGCTATTAACAACCTTGCATAACCTTGCATAGGGGAATTGGCGCTTGGGAACTGTTCTTCTCTGCGGTAGGCAGAGAGGTGTTATTGCTCTGCGAGGGATTCTTGAGGGGGCACGGAAATTAAAGGTGTACAATATTTGCGGACAGTCAATTTTATGATGCATTACTTTGCACACAAGCATTGCGTCATTAATGTGTCGGCGATTGTAATTACAAAGGCATAACTAAGTCGTCCGTACACTCGTGCATAAAAAGTAGGCGGTACTCCATCTTGCCCAGCAATTGCAATCCAGGTTTTATAACTTTTTGTATAAAGCCTCATAATCAATAAATAGATTTGATATACATCCTTACATATTATAAAAGAAAGCCCCCCCTCCGCTTCTGTCTGTCTGAACGCGATAAAAAATAAAGAAATGAATACTTTAAAACATATCTAAATAATTATGGTTGATATTAGTTAAGCTAGGATAGAAAAACGGCTGAACGGAAATGAATGAAATTCGACACACAGGTTGTTAATAACCTGGAGGAGTCTTTAGTCAATTGGACCCACTCGTAATGGACCCGCGGGATCTCTCAACCCAATCACATTTTGATTAGGTCGACTGGGCCCACTGCCAAATTTCATTATTAGTACAGTTACGGAGTAAAGCAGACTCTTTTAGTTTTATTTTTATGACTTAAAATATACCAATATTATTCAATTAGGTATTTATACATCTGAGAAGAAAGGCCGAAACAAGGTCAGTCTCTTTTAATTTAAAGTTCAGACTTAATCTTGGTTAGATTATGTGAAGACCATGTAGATTGGTGCCTGAAATGGTCTTTTGATAAAGAACCACAAAGATTTAGTGGACCTGTTCAGTCAGTGCATGCATTTGTTAGTAGTCGTGCAGCTCAACTCCGAACATAAGAAGCTCAACGATTCAACGAACAATACCAAAGAAAGGACATTTAGGTGGGCCGTAAAATTACTCTAACTGCCAAATCATGATAAACATTAACTGAGAATAAAAAAAAAACAATGACCCACATATACCCACATTTACAATAATCAAAATAATATAATACTTTACTAAGTAAACATGTCTGTGATTTTTAAATAGTGTTTTTTTTTTCTGTGTTATATTTGAGTATTTACATTTAGTTAATATTCTGATTATAAAAAAGTTTGCCTGGATTTAACTTACATGTACCTAATTTAAAAATATTTTAGATTGTGATTGAGAATAAACGTTTAAACTTAATTGAATTGCGTTTTATTATATTACTAGCTGCGCCCCGCGGTTTCACCCACGTAAGTCTCGATCCCGTGAGAATATCGGGATAAAAAGTAGCCTATGTCTTAATCCAGGGTGTCAGCTACCTCCATACAAATTGGTCCAGTTTATCAAAATTGGTCCAATTTGTATGGAGGTAGCTGACACCCTGTGCTTGTTTTTTTTTATTCTCAGTTAATGTTTATCATGATTTGGCAGTTAGAGTAATTTTACGGCCAACCTAAATGTCCTTTCTTTGGTATTGTTCGTTGAATCGTTGAGCTTCTTATGTTCGGAGTTGAGCTGCACGACTACTAACAAATGCATGCACTGACTGAACAGGTCCACTAAATCTTTGTGGTTCTTTATCAAAAGACCATTTCAGGCACCAATCTACATGGTCTTCACATAATCTAACCAAGATTAAGTCTGAACTTTAAATTAAAAGAGACTGACCTTGTTTCGGCCTTTCTTCTCAGATGTATAAATACCTAATTGAATAATATTGGTATATTTTAAGTCATAAAAATAAAACTAAAAGAGTCTGCTTTACTCCGTAACTGTACTAATAATGAAATTTGGCAGTGGGCCCAGTCGACCTAATCAAAATGTGATTGGGTTGAGAGATCCCGCGGGTCCATTACGAGTGGGTCCAATTGACTAAAGACTCCTCCAGGTTATTAACAACCTGTGTGTCGAATTTCATTCATTTCCGTTCAGCCGTTTTTCTATCGTAGCTTAACTAATATCAACCATAATTATTTAGATATGTTTTAAAGTATTAATTTCTTTATTTTTTATCGCGTTCAGACAGACAGAAGCGGAGGGGGGGCTTTCTTTTATAATATGTAAGGATGTATATCAAATCTATTTATTGATTATGAGGCTTTATACAAAAAGTTATAAAACCTGGATTGCAATTGCTGGGCAAGATGGAGTACCGCCTACTTTTTATGCACGAGTGTACGGACGACTTAGTTATGCCTTTGTAATTACAATCGCCGACACATTAATGACGCAATGCTTGTGTGCAAAGTAATGCATCATAAAATTGACTGTCCGCAAATATTGTACACCTTTAATTTCCGTGCCCCCTCAAGAATCCCTCGCAGAGCAATAACACCTCTCTGCCTACCGCAGAGAAGAACAGTTCCCAAGCGCCAATTCCCCTATGCAAGGTTATGCAAGGTTGTTAATAGCTGCAGTGTGATCAAATCGATTTGATCACCGTTACACTGTTTATGTACTTATTCGTTATTATTTTTTATCTGACCCACATTGATTCTATTTATGTATTTGTGTATGTACACACGTTGCAGTATAAAACTGATTTACATCCGTCACCTCACACTTTCAGGTCCAGTTGAAAACCAGCGTCAGGCACTAGTTGTCGGGCAGTTTTTTGCTGAACTGGGCCTTTTTGGCGCAGCCGTGAGGCGCACTTTACTGCTAATTTCTTACGGAATATAATTTTCGAGGCAACTTACAACTTAAAGGGAGACTAATTATTTCCTGCAAAAAAAAATAACATGGCAGCGATTAAATATTATTTCTTAATCGCTGCAAAGTTATCTACTGTTATTGAATCATTTGGGTTAGGTTAGGTTAGAACAGTAACTGAGAATATCGGGATAAAAAGTAGCCTATGTCTTAATCCAGGGTGTCAGCTACCTCCATACAAATTGGTCCAGTTTATCAAAATTGGTCCAGCCGTTTGAGCGTGAAGAAGTAACAAACATACACACACACACACTCACAAACTTTCGCCTTTATAATATTAGTGTGATGATTTTGACTAACCAATTTTGCGATCGACTCCACTGGTAGCTTTAAACAATAATTGTTTTATTTAGGTTCGAATGTATCCCCAGTTAACCAATAAAAATACAGAAAATAAATTATGTGGTTAAGTGGACCCGCGGGTTCAGAAGCGAGCGGGTCCAGCCGACCAAAAACTCTTAACACATACGTTTCCGGGGGATAATTTCCGACCTCCACGCGGGCAAAGCCGCGGGCAAAACCTAGTTAACAATAATTTTGTAGGTTATGTAAGTATGTATTAATATGAAGATTGCCACCATCCAGAGCAGGGCTATAACAGAAGAAAAGTAAGATGCAAAAAGCTCGCATATTTCTGTTCCGTCAGATGACGAAGTACTACCATCTGTCATCGACATAGGGTATACGCTAACCACCCCGTTCCCCCGTTTAGGTTGTAGGTATGTAGTCCAAAACAATTTGGGGTTATTTGTGAGTTTGTGTAGTTATTTATGTAGTTATTATAACAAACAGTTGCAAGGTCATCACAGCGTTTACTAATTATTTTAAATTAAATTTTATCAAATGGGTTCTTGGAAACAATCTAAAGCTTTCTGATCATAATATTTTAATAAGCCTCGTTTAACCATGGTAGGAACTTCTATTCTTAGGTATTTTAGTAGAAATAAACCTTTTACCCGACTGCTCCAGAAGGAGGGTTATGTTTTTCGAGTGTATGTATGTATGTATGAATGTCTATTTCTTTGGCACGCTCTGTAGGCTAAACGGCTTAATGGATTTTAACATATGAGGTATCCTTAGATTCGTTTTAATTGCGGGAGTGACTTAGGCTATAAAATTTGAATGTGGCGTCTGCGAATCAAAAACGAGAACGGGATAAAAAAAAAAATATTTTGTGATTATATTAATATGGGTATCAAATGAAAGCTAGTAAATAGCCAATTCCAAATAAATATATTTTATAACATTTTTAACCTACTATTTTGACACAAACTACAAAAAGAACATTTTCTTTAATAACAAAATCGAAGCGAAGTTAAAATTGTATAATGAATATTTTAGAAAAAAAAAGTAATTGGTTTGAGGTCTGAGATCGTTCTAACGAAAACGAAAATATAGAATTTTTAATTTTTGTCTGTTTGTCTGAATGTATGTTCTAGGAATCTTGTATCGCGCAAATTCTATTCGGATACATTCTGTTCAAATTTTGCATATATATTCTCTATAAGTCTGGGCAACCAATAGGTTCTAAATTACCACGCTATTTACTATGGGGAATGAGCAATATTGCATTATGTTTGTATGTTTAAATGATTATCATCACGCTATATCTTTATGGGGCTATGTAGCCAATTATCATGGCATGTGCAGGGTGGATTTTTAAGATGGGAAGTAAGGATATCTTAACCGTAGCTACACAAATACGGTCTTAGGAGACTGTCCTAAAAAAATTGAGATATTTTGATCTGCATACACAGATTAAAAAAAAAATTACAGCCAGTAAGAAAATTAGTTTTTTTTTTATGCCAATCGATCCTAGCTGTTTCTTATGAGAGAGTTAGATCAACTGAGATTTGATGCATCGGATCTGGTATACTTGCGCGAATGACATTTCTGCTAAAGACACTTGCCCACCTGCGCGAAAAGATGGGTGTCGTTTTTATCGTTTTCGAGGTTTCTGGTAAAAATAATGGGGTCAAAATCAAAATTTTAAATGGCGTTACCGAAAATTTGCAAATTCTTTTAGACAGTCAAGACCCTTTTTTTCAGGAACGCGTAGAGGTATTAAGTTGAAATTAATATCAAATACGAAGTTTTACGGTCCCTTAGAGCTCTAGAAAAATCAAGCTTCAAGTCAACGCAATAAAAAATACGGCCATTCATGCGACATATTTTGATGGATTAAATTAAATTTATTTATTAAATTCATCCCAACTACGTAACCCTTGTGCGTTTTCTGACACGCACTTGACCAGTTTTTTTTATAATGAATAGACTGGCCATTACAAAAGTCAGAAATAGCAAACGTTTTTCCCATCAAAATCGTTTATTTGCATAAATGCGGTGGGCACAAAAGATGTATAAAAATCTGTGCAAAGATATATTCCGCTGTGCACTGATAGCATGCCAATATTTAATGGAAGTTAGTCAGTTAAACCATAACTTACAATTATAGACAAATTCCTAAAATAAATAGGTATTAAATTGGAGTTTTAACGTTAAGAATTTTATGAAAGAAGCTCGTTGCTAAATAATAACTGCCGCACGGGTCGATCAATCAGGTTAAGCTACGCTTGCCGCGGTTGGTCCGTGGATGGGTGACCATCTGTTCATACCAAGATTCCTCTGTGCCTCGGAAAGCACGTAAGGCCTTGGTCCCGGCTGTCATTTGTAGATCTTTGACAGTTGTTACAGGTCGTCAGAAGCCAAAAGCCTGACAACCAGTCCTACCAAGAGGTATCGTGTTACCCAGTAGCTGGGTTGTGGAGGTCCGATAGGCAGTCGCTCCATGTAAAATACTGGTATTCAGCTGCATCCGATTAGACTGGAAGCCGACCCCAACATAACTGGGAAAAGGCTAGGTAGATTATGAATTCTATGAAAGAAAGGAGCCAATTATCCTGTCCTATCTTGCTAACCTTACTTTGTCGTATACCTTATTAACTTACCAATACTTATCTAAACAATTTGTTCATTAATAACACTTAAAAGCTGAAAATAAAACAAATTATTTATTAAACAAAAAACCCGACTGTCGGAGTTTTTTTTTGAATAACTTGTTTTTTATAGCTGTATTAAACTTAGTAACTTCTCCCGCTCTGGGGCAGGAGGTCAGTGTCAGACTTTTACTGACTAAAACCCAGAGTGTTCCTTCCGTTGCCTGTATCCCTTTCGGACAAACTCGCAACCCTGGCAGGCATTGGCCCTAACGGGCCCCGTTAGTTGGTGCTGACATCTCTGTGAGGCGTGCGGCTTTCTTTTGGACGGTGAGCTACCTATCACTCACCGTCCGCAATCCCGCGCCTACGGTGGCCGGGAATCGGCCTGCGACTCCTGATACCCGGGGCGTCTCCTGCGGCGACTAGGGGCGCGAGGGCGCGAACCTTGCCTCTCCCTCACGCGTTGACGGCCTCCCATGCACTCTCGCTCCGAACATTGACGTCATGCTGCCCCTCAAATAATGTCTCCCAGTTGAGTTCTTTGAAGTATTTACGAATTGGTATGTAGTTTGATTTACGAAAGTTTGTCAATATGTTATTATCTAGAGTTGGATGGAGCCGATCAATATTACATAATGAACCAATACTTTGGCTTCCATTTATACACAACGGTCAACGGATGATTACACAATACAAGGTCAAGTATCTGACCTGAGGTATTATTTATGTTGTTACATTGAATGAGCTTGTTAACATGCATAAAATTCAACAAAACTTCTCAACCATTAGTTAGCTTGAGGTTGTTATTCGAAGTAAGGCTCCCGCAGACAGGCGCGATGCGACACAGTGTGACGCGATTCTGGTAGAACAATTAACCCATAACACCAAACACCCCCATTAGAATATAATCTTTATAATTATATAAATTGATTTTATTGTATCATATTATAAAAAAATGTTTAATGATTAAATTAGTTATACTGATTGTGGGAGAAAATTGTGGTCACATTATAAATCTACGTATGCAGTCGCACACGTGTAAAGCCCCATTTACACGGTGCAAGTGTCTGCAACGTTCAAGATCAATAATCGCATGCCATAAAGCACGTTCAATTATTGCTACTCGTATTCAAGAATTGCTTGCAAGTGTTTATACGCGTGCGATTTCCATAAAATACCATACAATAATGGAATGTAATATTTGCCGTTCACTAAAATTGCATGCTCCTTACACCAAAGCAATTTTATTGCAAGGCGATTATTGCATTCAAGTTTTGCCTCGTCTTAACACAGAGTTGCACGGCCTTGTACAATTGATTCAAGTATTGCCCGTATTTGCGCTGCCAAATATTTTATTAAAATTTTATTGAACGTCTTCTCAAGATTTTTTTTTAACTTTTTAGATTCGTTCGTACTTGTAGAGTTGAATGCAATTTTATTGAACGTGCTGTTTACACCTATACCAGTTTTTAACGGCAACTAACTTGCCCGCATCGTGCATCAATTTTACGTGTTGTTTAGACGGTGCCAATCAATTGTTGCTTCAATTCTATGGTATGCCACAAGCAATATGCAGCACTGTATAACTTAAGGATCTAGTGGTAGGTACTTTGTCCATTTTGGTTTATTTTGATTAACATCGGAAGTTCGACTGTCTTTACGTAGTTTTAATTATTTTTGATAAACCTGTATTAAAAATGACAGAAATCGATTCAGTAAACGATTCTGAAAAAACTATTTACATAATATTGTGCGTTAATTCAGTTACACAATAAATAAAATACACCGCTTCTCAGACAACGAGGCTGACTGTCTAATGTTTTCTATTCTAAATAAATTCTAAATAATGTATTAGTGTTTATTTATTAACTCCACGAATAATAATAATATGCTAGATGGCATCATATTTCAACATTTATATCTGTAATTTTTATGGTGTACATAATAAAGAGCATTCCGAGCATTAAGAGTATTCTATTCATATTATTATTAAATATTCGTGGAGGTTGGTTGGCAACCCCATCCAGGTTAAAACCATTTCAGTACCTGCATAAAAAGCTTGTCTGATGTAGATCAAGTATTTTCAAGTTTTTTCGTAACAGCCTGTCTACAAAGTTTCAGAATGTTTTCCAATACTTTTGCTCGAAATTAAAAACAAAATTCTAAACCAAATTTTTTCACTCAAAGACTCTCGAGACCTGAGGACTCGTTAAATTAAAAAGGTTTTGTTGAACTACAGGCCATAATACATTTACCTAAGTGCAAATAATTGTATACCCAGTATTCTTTCTTTTTTCTTATAAAATCTAGTAAATGTATGTAATTTCAAGTCTTTGTGCAACCAATACAATGTAGCTATTATTATTTCACTGTTACTTGCTATTTCTAACCGTATCGATACCCACTCACTATTTCGGGAACACAAATAAAAGAACTAAACAATAACCGAACTCCTACGCAAAACAAGAGAAAATAACTTTATTACACAGCAATATTCAGAACATAGATTACATAGTGACTGGAAGTCTAACTTATCACAATGACAATAGCTTTATTGTTAGCGCGGAACGCAATCTTCGCGACACGAAGCAGGCGTCTGCGTGCAATTGAATGAAAATATCACTGCAGAGCTTACATTGCAACTAATCCACTACAGAATGTTGCCTTGCTACTGCGTTATAAATCAGATGCGGCCACTTAAGAATTGAGGGACCATTTTGGTTACTCATTGAAAGGGTTTTCGATAGGGTTTTCCTAAGCAGTTATTCAAAAACCCATACGATGTGGGTAACCCTTTTGAACGTCTTAAATTATAAGCCATTAAAATTTTGGTTACCAATTGAAAGGGTTTTCGATAGAAACCCATAGGGTGTAAGGTAACCCTTTTGAACGGCCTAAGCCATTTAAAAGGGTTACACTGTCAACTCTTAAAACGATAACAGCGTAACATTCCAACTCGGAGCAATGTAACATGATCTCGCGATGATGGGCATAGGTTGCAAAATGGAATAGCACGCGTTAAGCGGCCGTGGCGGCGCCTTTGTGACTTACCGAGCGGCTTGTAAACAGGGATCTATGATCAATTGATTGTTATTGCATGTAATATATAGTTCGTGAATAGGCTTGCCCCCTATTAGATGGGACTTAAACATAATGGCGAAACGAGGGTGTACTATAGGTACACCTCTGCCTAATCCTTCGGGGATTACAGGCGTGATGTTATGTTATGTATATAGTTCATTTTAGAATATATCGAAATTACACAATATTATGATTTTTTCATGTTACTGGGTTTCAAGTAGGTATAGAACCCATTGAATGGGCTATCATGTAACCTTTTCACTGGGTTTCAAGTATAGAACCCATTCACTAAGTTATTCATATTGAAAGGATAACCCTTTTACTAGGTTTTAAGCGTAGAACCCATTCAAGGAGTTACATCATGATAAAGGTAACCTCATAAACGGCCTACCCCTTCGAAAGGCTTAACTATTAACCGGGGTTGTACGTTCTCTTAAGATTTAAGAAATTCGCTTTGATGTAAAACTAACAGTGAAAGTTGAACATTATTTCAAGTAAATGAAGACTCTAAAAAAAATCTAGAATGGGCTCTATTAATATACAATAATTATTCGAAACATATTATTGTTATTTCACCTAACCTAACCTAAAACACGACACTCAATGTGTTATGTAGAATACAAATTATTACTTTCGAATTACGTAGAATACAACCTATTACGCGTTCCTCTCACTTAGCTTTCTGACCACTCTTACTCTGTGATTCTGATTGACCCCAGGCGTGGCGTCAGTAGCGCGATGCCTATCAGACGTACATCGTGTAATCAACGCGGAGCTTCGCAACCGGTTGATGTATCGTTGTCTTAACTGATCTGGAGTGTCCGAATAAAATTAAAGGTTTGTTGTTAGGTGTGGGAGAGGCTTACACGTTGTTTTTAAACTAGTTATTGCGTAATTTGTCTCCAACTCTTTCTAATTTAACTGTGGTTAACATCTTTGGACAATGATAGCACCTGGCATCTGAATTTGGGCCACACACTAGATTAAAAACAAATTCATTTCAAATTCTATTAGAAAAGACGAGAGTAGAAGAAACTTGGTATCATCAGGCCTACCATGTAGAGCAAAATTCAAATCTGCCTAGCCTTTTCCCAACTATGTTGGGGCGGCTTCCAGTCTACCCAGATGAAGCTGAATAGCAGTATTTTACATAGAGCAACTGCCTACCTGACCTCCACAACCCAGTTACTGGGTAATACGATACTCCTTGGTAAGACTGGTTTTCAGGCTTTCGGGCTTCTAACAATCCGTAAAAAACTGTCAAATATCCACGAACGACAGCCGGGACCTATGGTTTAACGTGTTTTCCAAAGTATGGAGGGGTCTTGGTATGTAAAGATGGTCATCCATCCACGGACCAACTGCCATGCTCTTACGGATTTAAAATTGCATTATTTTGCTCCTTGATCAACTGCTAGCCCGTGGGGGTGGTCTACGGGGCTTGTCCTATAGGCAAGGTGTTTTACTAGGTCTAAAGGTACCGTGTGAATTGAATATGTTTCCTCAGAAGATTTTCTTGTAAGACTAAACTTTACAACCAAGTCTTTGCCGATATGAAATCTAAAAAGATCTAGGTGTATCGTGAATGCAAATACGTCAAAGCAAGCTTTATTCGCATGCTTCTACGAGTAGTAACGAGGCAACAAGGCTGTTACCAGAGGCGTCTGGCGCTTGCCGTAAATTGAGAACTATTGCGATTTATCTAGATTGAAATCTTTCGTATCAAGTACGTAGTTGGATTTTTTTTGGCTTCTGTAACTGGTACGTAGTGTCAATGTTCGTTAAATGGCTGAATGTGCTAAAATTTGATGTTATTTCGGCTTAGATTTGGGAATGGATTTTTTGATAAGTAAAACGAAGCAGTGCATCGTATTATATTTATGTGTGGGTGGGAATGGCTTTCAACTCATTAGATATCTTAGAACGTAATGTTTTTCTAATGAAAAAAAAAAGACAGTGTTTTAAGATAGACTTCACATTCAATTTACTAGCTCTTTTGACACAAAACGGGTATGATGCCTACTATTATAAAGCCTCTTGTTACTATAAAGATGCCGCACGCGATTTATCCTTAATTTTGATGATGTGAGAATTAATATTCGTCATCTTAAACAAAAAAAAGAAAATCTATGAACAACAACATTTCACCATCGCTTTCATCTCCTTCTTTATCTCCAGACATAAGCCGAGCTGCTGAGCTATACACCACAAGCCTGAACTCCTCCGACACAGTTCAGAGGTACCGCACGCCGACTAAGCGTTTTATCGTTACGTCGCAGAGCTGAGCTTTCCGCGTTTATTGTACATTATTTAAGAGGAAACAACATCTTTATGAATGCAAAGAGTAAGTGTATAGAGATTTTTAGCGACTTTTGAATGTAGACATGCAAAATACATCGTAGCAATCTTATACATAAAGATATAGCTCAACGGTATTTGAAACCACGCAATACAACCAGTATTGCGTGGTGGCAGAAATAGACGTGGTAGTTATACGTAACATAACATCACGTCTGTAATTGGCAAAGGGTTAGGCAGAGGTGTACCTATATATAACACCCACATTTTGCCAGTTATGTTTAAGTTCCATGTAATAGGGGGCTACCTTAGGCAACCTTTACCACCATCCGGGCACAAATCCAGACTCCGGGTTGGTACTGAAAAATTCCTGACGAATAAACCCAATAATTCTTGGGTAAAGATTTATTGGGTTTTTTCGTCAGGACCTGTGAATCGAACCCTGACCGCGTTCTCAGCAGTAGCGCTTGTGACCACTAGACCAAAGAGGCAGAATATAATTGGAGGTAATGCCTTTTCACTAGTAGAGTTACTACTACTCTTTTGTTTTCTTTGTTTGTTTGTTTGAATACCACTAATTGAATAACATTTACGTGTTTGTGACGGACAGGTTTCGCAGAATACAACAATACGACACGAAAGATTCTATAGTCTTCGCACGCAGCGTGTGAATGTGAAGGTTTATGAAATTGAACTACGTTCGGACTGACCTAATAGACACGGCAGAATTGTGGATATATGAAAACGTAGCCGTTTCAATAGAATTAAGCAAATAAATAAAGAATACAGCCAGTGATATAATATTTCACAATCGAATCCCTCGGTTTTAGAATTACTTTCTATCATGAAATTACAATCCAAATTAATAATTTACAGTCAATTTTATTGAAAATATCGCCGAAGGGTAATTGGAATTGAAAAGACAACGCTCAGGTTACACTAGTTTCAATAAATGAGTGTTCTCGATTGGCTCTCGATAACAATGATGGTTCAGTAAAATATTGTTGAATAAAGAATGATCGGAGAATTGGCCATCGATACCATTCTGATTTTTATTTGTAGACTTTTTATTCCTGCGGTGTGGTTTTTATTTGTAGACTTTTTATTCTTGCGGTGTGGTTTTTATTTGTAGATTTTTTATTCTTGCGGTGTGGTTTTCGACCAACACTCATAGCATAGGCATAATCAGCCTTTAATTTTCCCACTGCTGGGACACAGGTCTCCTCTCTGTGAGAGGGAGTGGTAATCCACCACGCGGGCCCAGTGCGGGTTGGTAGATGTCACATGTCTTCGATTTTTTTATTCTATTACATGCCGGTTTCCTTACCATGTTTTCCCTAACCGTTTTGAGAGTAGTGGTGATGAAATAATACTTTACACATAGTAAAGCACCTGTCAGGGTTCGAACTTCGAACCTACGACCTACAACTCGTAAGTCGCCAACACTATAATAAACAACAAAAGGTGCGCGAAGGTGTGTTTGTGCGTGGAGAATAAAAACTGAATTATTAACACAATAGAAATGTACCTGCTCTGTTGTGGCTGTTAGGCCTTTTATAAAACTGCATTGATGTCAATTATTTAAATAACGGGAATAATGACACCACGGTTAGCCCAGTAGAGACTTTTACGTTTTTAAATAATCCCTGATATCAGCTACTGCTCTACGGAAACTGAGAATTAGACAGGGGTCGAAATGAGTTATAAATGGTTACCCATATATTTATTCAAGACACAGATTAAACAGTCACCAAAGTCAAATTATTTATTCCAAATAGGCACATAAAGGCACTTCTGAACATCAAAATTTACAATAAAGATAGAATTGATTCAAGCCACCCCTTCCAAAAGGTAGTTTCGTATGGAGAAGAATGAGCAAGAAACTCCACCGTTACTCTTTTAAAATGTTTTACAATATTTTGTATACGTACATTAATTTTATGTGAAGACGAGGCGATGCACCTGGAATAAAATTGTATAGTAATTTTATTACACAATATGTAAAAAGAATTAAAAATGAAGCAATGTTATCAGATAAATTAATTATGTGATAGATACATGGTGCTCACATATTTACAAACATTGTAAAAATATACGTTTTCTTAAAAAAAATAAAGTATGAGGTCAGTGTGTGAGTTAAGGTAATCACAGAATGTAAATTAAATATCATAAAAATAATAAATTATACAATTAAAATAGCAATCAGTTTGATTTTGTCTTATAGACTCTAGATTTTCCTATGGAGCTGGACCAGCATGTTTCCAAGCATTCTTATCTTGGATAATTATAATCCTTAATTTTTTAATGTGTTTGTTTACAAAGTGTACTTTTATAATGAGTTTTAGCCCTTAGCCCCCACCTTATTAGCTCCCCATATCTCCTTAATAACCTAGTTCCAACTACAAACGAGAGCAAATTATTATTTTGCATTCCACTTTCCACAAATCCTATTCCACTGAATTAGGTACAGTCCACCAAAAATTCGCGGCAGTTTCGGACGTTCCGAGGCACTTTTGACCCGGTTTCCCTAATCCGGACCGCAGGGTTCGGTTTAATATTTTGTGTGGTACCGCAGGATCTTGGCACTTTGTACTGACCACGTTATTGTGGTCGTCATGTTGTTTGTGGTCGGCAATTGTCTGTGTTATGAGATGTGTCGTGCTTTGTTTAAGTTGGAAGGTTGGGTTGATGTATTTGTGGTATGTTTTTGGTCACTTATATGTTTTATTCTTCTGTTATACAGAAATTCAATCAGAATCTGAAATCTTTTGTAAAATGTGAAGTGGTAAGCTGCTCAATGACGTTCTATAGTTTCATGGCAAAGCAGTAATTACATTATTTTCAGAGAAAAAATTACAATATCGATTCCCTAATAGCCTTTTAAACCTTCCTTAAGAATCAATACGCATATTATCTTCCTATTGAATATATTCCAGACTCGTCATACCCATTCAAAACATCAAATTAAAAATTAATTATCCATCCATTCACAGTGCATACAAACCGAATTTCCAACATCATATCATATTCACGCTATACTGGAATTATACAATACGAACCCTTTGACCATCAGTTCCATTCGGCCTAGTTCCCATCTTCAGGTCAGCAACTACTTATAATGCATGACCGAGGTGCTGTCAGAATACATATCGCCGAAAACCAATTTGTATGACGATCTCTGTATCGAATATTGCAGCTTCTACAATCTAAATTCGTAGACATTGGTTCATTGGAAGATGCTATTTGATTTAGATGTTGTGGTTCGAGTGTAAAGGTTTTTTGTAGGATAATAACCTAACGATTTGGGTTCCGGGGCTGTCTGAGTAATTGCCAAAGAGTAGTCAAGACGCAACCGATTTGACAGAATGATAGATAAACCGGCTAAGTGCGAGTCGGACTCGCACACGCAGGGTTACGTACTGTATTAAGATACAGCAACAAAACGCCGAAAAAAACACGTTTCTTGTATTTAGAATTTCAACTGTCTACCTATTACGGTTCATGAGATACAGGCCGCTGACAGACAGATGGATGGAAGGACAGCTGAGGATTAGTAATAGGGTTTTGTTTGGCACCCTCCGGGTACGGAACCCAAGAAATGAAAGGAGTTTTTGGTACCCAGCAGTGGCACGGATTCACACATACATTATTAGGCTAACTAGGCTGAGAATCAGCACTTTTCAAACGTCATAATTACATGACAGTCCCCCAAAACGTCCGCCCTTCACCACTTCCTAGTGCTTTAGCTGGGAAGAAGAAGTGGCACAACAAACTCCCCCAGTGAGTATCAGTGGAGATATGATGGTTAGCATTCGTCGGGATACCGCTTTTGAGAATCTAATCCAACTCGCAGAAGATCAATTTTTAACATATTCATCCCTAAATTTATTTTAGGTGGCTTGTTCAATTTATCTCGAACATAAATTATGTCTCGACAAACCCGTTCCAAGAATAGAATTATTCATGACAAAAAACGGATTAAAGACTGCACAACGCATAAGTATCAGAATGCAAGCTCAACGTTGCACGAAATGACCCGTTTCGTTTAAATAATTATATTAATTTATGTCTTGTCACGTCCTTTCCTCTTATGGGGCAGGAAAACTTTAACTGGCCCATATAGTAAATGCATACGTAAGCCGTTATGGGAATGTATAATAAGGTCGGTGCTTGCAGAATAATAGTGGCGTGTAGGACGAAAATTTTGGAAGTAAAATGAGCGTTAAAATGCAACCGTTTTTGTTTTGCTGGGTTGTATGCAAACACAATGGACTGCCTAATCAGCACGGTCAAATAGTAAGTAGATAAGTAATCATTTATTTACCAAAACAATTAGTGGCGTGAGGAGGCGCGGACGCGGGGCGTGGTACTGGTACAGCGGCAGATCACGCTGCACCAGTCCGAGCTCCGTAAGGCCTTGGTGGCGGAATAGCGGGACATGCTTCTACGCCCTTCCGCAGGCCTCGGCACCATCGGGGCGGTCCGGCCGGTACTCGACGACTGGCTCGGGAGGAGGCACGGCTCCCTGTCATTTAATGTGACGCAGGTGCTCTTGGGGCACGGCTGATTCGGGAAATATTTGTGTCGCATAGGCAGGGAGCCAGACGCTCGGTGTCATTACTACGTCTACTGTCGGGAGGACACGCGTGGCATAGGCTTGCAGAATATGCTGCTTGGGAGGAGCCGCGCCATGCCCTCGTTTTGGAAGTGAGAAGCGACCTGTCACTGCCAGCTGTGGTTCGTTCTATGGTCGGCGGCACAGCGTCGTGGGACGCGGTGATCTTCTTCTGCGAAAATGTCATGCTGCAGCAGGAGGCAGTGGAAAGAGAGAGGGAGATTTCGAGTGCTCTCCCGGCCCGCAGCAGGCGCACTGGGTTTCGGCAGAGGGCAGATAATGCCCTTTTTTGGCCCCCCTAAATTGGTCCAGGGACGGCGGACTCGGGGACGTGCACCGCCCCCTATCATACAAGACCCGAGCTGGTGGCGTGTTATGTTGCATATTGCATACAAAAGAAAGAGATGCGCGATGACACAACGTATGGCGTAAAAATGCAAATAAAATCGTATAAAATTAGATATTAACTAAATAATATAGATATTAAAAAAATAATCCATCACCGGATGCACTTTGGCATTTGCAATTTTATGGTATACTTCTAATTATATTATAACTGTTAACGAAGGGATAAACTGCTTTTAAAAATAATAAAGAGTTGTCTTTGAAGATTTTTTTGATGTATTAAATTATGTTTAATTATGTTTTGAGTTCCATCACCGTATGCACAAAATACTTGAAAATATCATACTGTTTTTGTTTTGGGAACACATATTAACGTTTTAAGAGATACACTGCTTTAAAAAAACACCTTTTTGACCATTTTCAAGAAATCTCCGCCTTAAGGACCTCTGTCGTTATTCCGTCATCACCCGGTGCCTTGTTGTGCTGCTGCTCAATGGTAATAATAAATGAGTTCCTCTACAGCACAATAATTTAAATTGAAGGGGTACTTTAAAAAAAAAATCGGAAGGGCTTAGATTATTTGTTTTGAAGCTTGTTGTATATTCTAGAACTTAGGATGAAATATTGGTGGGAAGCGAATGTGGCTCTGTAACACTCGACTTGACATACTCGATCACGGAATATCGATTATGATGATCTATTACTAAAGGGTCAAACTATATGACAATAAAACCTAGATCTAGTCTACAACAAACTGTGATTTACCTACTCAAACGCTTAATTTAAACTTTACAGACATTTTCTACCGAGTTTTAAACATTAATAACTTAGTTTATTTGTAAAATGATTGAATAATATTCATATTTCTATGAACAAAATGCAATCTGTGTCATGTTTCAAACCAGGCAATATTCAATTTCATCGAACACTTCACCACAAACACCGCAACATTGACACTGTAAACAAAAAGATTTACGTTGAAACAATCAAATTACCGCGTACTACAAAGACCGACGGATAAACAAGAACTATTGGAACAAATAAATTTCCCTAGCGCACCTAAAGATTTTCATTACATCTGAAGTCACTTGACCGAGTTTCTCCACAAAGGAATCTAACTTTTATCTCTTTAAGCGAGGCATTTATTGCGGTCAGCAAAAAGGTATACAGATCAAAGGAGTACTATAAAATATCTTGTTGAAAGTAGAAGAGTTTAAAGGATTCCTCTGTTTTATTTGTTCGGGATGAACGTGGCAGATAATTCTCTTGTATCTGGTTAAGATCTTGGCGTTGTAAAAAGTTAATTGTTGCGTAGTTTTGATTATGATAGCGTTTTGAAAGTTTGATTGATGATTTTGATTTGTATTGTAGGTTCACAAGTAATGTATTGTTTTGTAGTTATAGTGGTCAAATATGGAATATCGCTCATTTCTTCTCTGTATTTCTTTGTAGTGCTGCAAGTTTTCATGTGATGATCTCTTAGCTGCCAAGGCTTATGTTAATTTAATTGAATTATCGAATTGTATTTTTTTATATTTTTATTATGGACGCTTTTGACGTTTTGCATCGTTCTCACATGTATAATTTTAACATGAATGATGTAACCAATATTTTGTAACTATATGTTAATTTAAAACAGTGTCCATGGATTTTCTTGCCCGTTCTTCTCTAAAGATACCTATTACAACGGATTATTATATTATTATTATTATTATTGGATAACGGTGTGAGTTTCACATTTATATAATATCTTTGTTTATATTATTTGCGTAGATATAATGTGTTACTGTTTGTTTGTCCCAAATAAATAATTAAATAAATAAATTACGCATTGGAATGAGCAAATAGTTACATCATTCCGAATGACAGACTCCTTGACAATTCAAAAGTGCCTGTAATTGGTTTATTTGAAATAAATGCTTTGAGTTTTATTTTACCTCTTTTGGTGGTTCCATTTTATATTGTTTGAATTTTCGTGACCCTAATAAAAAAAAAATATTTTCATTCTTTCTGGATTTTTGGGGTTGTTCACAAATAACAACCGTATTCATCTGCTTAGCCTTTTCCCAACTAAATTGAGGTTGGCTTCCAGTCTAACCAGATGCAGATAGATACCAGAATTTAAGATGGAGCGACTGCTTATCTGACTGGGTAATACGATACCCCTTGGTAAGACTTGTAGTCAGACTTTCGGGCTTCTGACGACCCATAACAACTGTCAAAGATCCATGAATGACAGCTGGGACCAACGGCTTAACGTGCTTGCCGAGGCACGGAGAGGCACCAATATATATAATATATCTACTTAGTGCAAGATATGATTTCATTGAAGTTATAGCACGTTCTCCACAGAACATAGTTTCGAAACGCTTTAGGCAAGATACAGTTTTGGGTGCTTCCTACTTACAACCATTATAAGTAACCTATAATAGAGAAGGGTTTTAAGAATGGAAGCCATCTTGTTGCAAGATGACTTTATAAACAATGAATCCTCCTTGCGGTTCACTTATGTTAAATTAGACACTAGTTGGTATTTATCATTCACAAACGGCTAAACTATCCATTTCCTTAGGAGGATGACTCTTCCAAGTCTTTGTTACTTGACTATTGAGGAAATGATAAATTAGAGCATCACTAATTAACCAGTATGTAAGTCATCTTCAATGCAGTACTGAAATATACCAATTAGTATTTAAGTTAACCTTTATTACGTTCTCTATCAGACAGCTGATCATGACAACATGCCAATTTAAATTATGCATTTGCGTTTTAGGATTTTACGTAGATACATTCAGCGAATTAAATTAAGCAAAATACAATGTCTTGTTTGCCGTGTTATAGAAATATCATACAACTGTCAAAGAATGACAGTTGTGATTTGATTATACGAACAATTTAAGCGCGTATTCAATTTGCTTAATAATAAATTTCCCTGAATTTACTTAAATTAAACACTTGTATGCATTTGTGGCTGTTAAACTAACAATGATGCCACTTAAAATACCATTCATACGTCACTTACTGGTGACCAATTACTACAATCTAGCATGACTACAAGTTATAAAGCAAGTTTTGGTTTAATAAATAAAACGACAAATATTTTTTTAATAAAATACTTTAATAAACATTATAATCCTCATACCAAACTGATTAATTACCGTTACCAAATATCAAACATAATGGTTTACCACATAAATGAACAAATACATAAAGTAGTAGCAAATTGTAATACCATTGTTTTTCACGCTTACTTAGCGCCGATCCAATCAAATGACCCACTGATCCGGGTTATTATAAATCGGACATAAATAACTTTATTTATGTACTAAGAGAATTTATTTCGAAGCTAACGATATAATAGCTAAGTTGTGAGATGATTGATCGACCTACGAGTTAAGCAGCGCTGCTGCGGTTGAATTTCAGATGGGTGATCATTCTTTACATTATGAAGTTATACTACTCTGTCAAAAAAGTACCGGGAAAAGATAAATAATATACAAAATGTTAGTTATTAATCCAAATTTATTTTATCGCCTTCATAGTATGCTCCTTCAGAATCGATACACATACGCCAACGAATAATCCAAACATCAAAACATTTTTTCAACGCTTTTTCCGGAATTGAGTTTAGTTCTCGCCGCGAATTCTCCTTTATGTCTTCTACCGAATGAAAATGGGTGCCACTCAGATTCAGATTCATTTATTTATTGTAAAACATAGGTACATTTTAAGTTCTTAGTTGGTAATACAGCGAGGGCGCTATGTTTTGCCTCTAGGGCGTACAAAAATAATAATACATGCAAAATAATTAAAACAAGAAATTAATATAGGTATATGAACCACAAATAACAAGTAAATAAAATTAAATCTTCATAGAAACAATAAAAAATGTCTGTAGTTATTGTAATAAAATAAAAATGAAAAAAGCCTTTATGCCAGAAAGCAGTGGTGGCCCAGTAGAAACGGCTGCGACTTACGAGTTGAATGTCGCAGGTCCGAACCCAGACAGGCACTTTACTTTATGTAAATTATTTCATCACCACTTCTCTCAAAACGATGAAGGAAAACATCGTGAGGTAACCGGCATGTCCTAGATCTAAAAATTCGAAGACATCTACCAACTCGCACTGGGCCCGCGTGGTGGATTATGGTTCACTTCCTCTCACAGAGAGGAGGCCTGTGTCCCAGCAGTGGGAATATTATAGGCCCGAAAGTCTGACTATTAGTCTTACCAAGGGATATCGTGTTACCCAGTAACTGGGTTGTGGAGGTCAGATAGGCAGTCGCTCCATGTAAAATACTGGTATCAGCGGCATAGGGTTAGACTGGAAGCCAGAATACCAGTATTTTGGCTAGGCAGATGATGAATGGTTCTAGGGCAGGTGTCACGGTATTTTGTCTTTAGGACATTAATGATGAAATACTACCTATGTTCTGCAACCATAATTCGCGGCCATCACCACAAGGCTACTCTTGCTCAGGTATAAAAGCGACTTCCAAAAAATTCTGCAAAGTGAAAAATAACTTAAATTCGGAAGTCGTTGGGTAAAAACTAAAATACAGATCCAAAGACATCGACTTCCGAAATTAAAGTAATTTTCCACTTTGCAGAGTTTTTTTTTTGGAAATCGTTTGTTTTTTTTTATACCAATCCACTGCCTTACTTACGACCTTTGCAACCCGATTCCTAGGTTATACCTGAGCAAGAATAGCCCTGTGGTAATGGCCATATGGTAAATATCGAAGGAAACATAAAAAATTGAATAAACTTACAGATGATCATATAACTTCCTTCTTTTTTGAAGTCTGTTACAAATACAGATATTCATCCGCATAGTATTATAATAATAATATGTATATGCTGAAAGCCGACTACAAAATCGTTGGGAAAGGTCTAACCCCTTTACCAAGATTTTTGGGTCACTATCACGCGTATCTAAGCCAGATGGTGGTTTAAGTATAGCTTAGGTACTAGTTTACGTAAACCTACTACAAATAAAAAAAAGTATTTTTCGTCACAAGTAGCATGTTTTAATATAGCTTTAGTCTACGCATTTAAAGCCTCAATTAATCAAATGTTATTATAATACTTTTCCTTTTTAAGACCCCAATTTTGTCAACTTAAGTGAGATTTATATTTAACCTAGCCTTCACTGAAAGTCAGTTGAGTCAAACAAGTTAAATCTAAATAAAAACAAAATATTGCACTAAATAAATTAGTTTTAAGAATTAATTTATTCTATGACCGACGTCATTTATTATTTAGTTTATTTGTTTCACTGACTAAATTCAATTTTGTTTGTGCTATTAATATATATTAACGTATTCTATGAAGTAATAACACCGAATAAGTGATAGTACTAACGTGTAATAATGAGATTTTAAACAACTATAATAATTATGATGACTGGTTATTTCTGTGGTTAGCGAAGGTTGCGAAGGTTGATTGATTAAAAAACAGGGATAGTTTCAGAATACGTGATTATCGCCTAGAGTTTTTTGCATAACCCTTAAAAGTCATAAAAATATATCACATCACACTAATATTTTAAAGGCGAAAGTCTGTGTGTGTGTGTGTGTATGTTTGTTACTTCTTCACGCTCAAACGGCGGGATCAATTTTGATAAAATTGTATGGAGGTAACTGACACCCTGGATTGAGACATAGGCTACGTTTTATCCCGATATTCCCACGGGATCGAGACTTAAGGCTCTTACACACTCACGCGATATCGCGGGCGCGACAGGCACCGACAAAGACAATTCCTTTGTCGGTGCATATCGCGTGTGTTTGTAAGAGCCTTTACGCGGGTGAAATCGCGGGGCGCAGCTAGTTGTCTATAAAGCAATTTCTGGGGTCATCGTTCTAGAATATTAATTTGAATTATTTATGTTAGAATTATCAGTCCATTATAATGATAAATTGTATAAAAATTCTATGTTAAATAAATGATAGTTTTATCATCTGAAGTTACTAAGAGCGTGCCTTAGGGACAAGGCTCCAATTACTCACATTGTTATAATATTAAAGTGTCACAAAATTCCATAAAGCCATTTGTCACAGGCCCTTCAAATGCTGTGCTCACCCCTTTATAAAGACATTTAATACTTACATTTGAACCAAATGAGAGGGATTAGTTCGGACTTGGTGACAAATAATACGTAGAAATGTAGAGGAGATACAAAAGTGCTGGATTTTGCCTATTGGGTATAGGAAAAATACCAGGGCCTCAAGTCTGCTATTACAATAGTGTCAAAATGGTTGATCATTGATTTCATAATTGTTGATTTTGACAAGTTTGGTAATCTACTATTATAATGGCGTCATTATGACTTTCCAATGGTCGGCAACTGACACTACATTGAAAGAAATTGCAAAGAAAATGATCGACCATTATCAATTTACCAGATTACGAACTTTTAGCAAAATGACAATGGCATGACAATGGGATCGTGTTGGAATGACTGAATTTATAAAAATAGCAGACTTGGGCCCCAGCACTTTTGTATCCCTGTTGAAGTAAAGAAATAATAGTTTGATTTTAATTATAGTCATTAAGAATTTAACGAACAAGAATTTTGAGTATCTAGGTTTTTAAAACTTGCATAAAAGAAGACTGAAGCTTTTGGTTTTCAAGATAAAAGTATGATTTGTGCCATAATGATTCCATTTATTTTCCATTAATGTTAAACTTTTCCTAATTTTCCTCAGAGCATGGAAGGCATGTCGCATCTGCAAGCAGACTGGTATATTCCATACTCTGAGTACATTATCGAGCACCTTCACGCTGTCGCAGTCGTAATCCTTTTAACGCCGATGCGAAAATTAATATACATGACGTTATGTGTTCTATTACGATTACATAAAGTTGAAATTTATATATCTTCATATATTAGCAAGGTCCTGCAGGACACAGATGTGCAGGCAAGTGTCTGCCTTGATTACACCAACGGAATACGAATCTAATTTGTGTGCACTGCTATTGGTATCAGATCAGCTGGGCTTGTCACAAGATAATGGATTTAAGAACGTTCGCTGAATGCTTAATATACAGTTTTGTTTTGCGGGGATTTTAACGTGAATGGGAATTTGATTATGCATACAATGTAAGGGTTACAATGTCTTTATATAGTACGTGGTACGTGTCCCAGGATTTGGGGGCGTCCCTTTTTAGGTGTCTGCTGAATTAATCGGATTTGTCGTAAGTAGTTCAATAAAGTGTTCGTTGAAAATAGCAAGCTGGCCATTCTGAATATATATTTGCTGTAGATTATTTTGAATGAAAACGTGTTGCGCGTACCCCAAGTAACATGGGACATGAGCAGGAAGATGATGATTATTTTGAAAAGGATGAAGTTAATAACGTCTCAGAATATTCATTTATTCTTACTTAACACACGCCTATATTCCCCGTTAGGTTAGGAATGAATAGGATTTCTTATAGTACACCAGATATTACTAGCGAAATGTGGGTTTCATATTGTAGTGGGGGGCGATTCTATTGCCATACTTTATTCTTAAAGTTGTGTATAGGTCCGAATTTCAATTACCAATGACTAACAAGAAATATCTCCTTGAGATATAAAATGTTGTTTTTTACGACTGTCTGAAACAGCTCTGTCTACTAGATATTGTTTAAGTGTACCTAATGACTTTATCTATATGGTAGGAATATATTTTTATTATTATATAGTAATGGAGTCGAATATTTTAACAAATCCATATTGGTTAAGTGGTTATCAGGCTTTCGGATCCAAATTTTCCCAATAAGCTCAATTGCCAGAATCCATAAAGACTAATTTAGTTGGAGAAATGTTTATTTTATTTGCTAGTCTACTAAGCCAGTCAATCTGCCTAGCCTTTTCCCAACTATGTTGGGGTCGGCTTCCAGTCTAACCGGATGCGGCTGAATACCAGTATTTTACATGGAGCGACTGCTTATCTGACTGGGTACTACGATACCCCTTGGTAAGACTGGTTGTCAGACTTCTGACGACCCGTAACGACTGTCAAAGATTCACGAAAGACCGCCGGGAACCACGGCTAGACGTGCTTTTCGAGGCACGGAGGTGTCTCGGATGTAAAGATGGTAACCCATCCACGGGCCAACCCAGCAAACGTAGCTTAACCTGATGGATCGACCCATGCGGCTGTTATTACTTAGCCTCGAACTTGTCTCTCGAGGTCTACTAAGACTAACAAAGGAAAATGAATCGCCTCTTTAATTTTTTTGAAAAATCTATTTTTTCGTTTAGTAAAGAAGAATATGTTTTGCCCTTGTTTTCTGATAATAACACGGGTAAATAAAGGCTTATAGTTCACTGCTTGACATAATAAAATGTAAGTCTTAGTGGACACAGGTAGCTAGAAAAAGCTGCTTGATTGATTGGCAGCTATAGCACTATAGTCGGCCGTCGTTCACCACTTCTATCTCAACCTTCACCACATCCTAGCCCGCGAAGGACGGGCGTTTTGGGGGACTGTCTTATGTAATTTTAACGTTCGAAAAGTACTGATTCTCAGCCTCGTTTGAATAAATGACTTTAGATTTTGATGCCCAATTTTTCTCGTCCACCAAATATGCTGCTAGCCTAGCACATATAATGATTCTGTGGAATATCTGGTCTTTCTGGAAAAATTGTCGCTAATTAGTCGAAATTTGTCGCCAAATAACAGAATTTGTCGGTCAGTGGTTCAAAAGTTATAAGGGTTTATGGGTGGCCGATCGGGGGCGCATCTCCCCAGCTTGGGCCACATTTATATCTCAAAAACTAAAGCACCTAGCGAAGATCTGTTTTCTCTTAAATTTTGTCGCTAATTAGTCGGAATCAGTCGCCAAATATCAGAATCTGTCTGGCACTGGTGCAAAAGCGTTTCTAGGTAGCCGACCTGGAGAGAATTTCCCCTGCTTGGCCATATTTATATCTCGGACCAGAATCTAGCCACCATTTTCTTTAATACATTTCCGAAACGTTAAGAAATTAAAGATCTCCATAATACATCCTGCAAATTCTTGAATCAACACACATATTCCTATTAAAATTTTATGGAGCATAACAAATATAATGGTTAAGTATATTATATTATGTTATAAGCTGCGTTAAGTAAATTGCCCCATAATTCCTACTGTTTTCGGGTGTTATGCAAATCGCCTTGAACTAATTCAATCTTTTGTTGGCTCGTAATAATTAAAGTCATTTGAATTTATATGCTCGTAAACCGTATGCTCTTGAACGCATATATACATTTACTTTAGTATTGTTTGTTTGTACTGTTTTATCGTTTTACCTGCAATCGTAACAATTCTTTATCCTTTTAAATTGATCGGTCTTTTTTGTTTGTTTTTCAAGCGGATTTTCACTGTACGTTTGTTGTTCGGTTTAATTTGTTACAACGTGCTTTTATTACGTGGCGCTTCTTTTTCTTCTTTGCGTGTTTATTCTTTGTTTACTACTATGAGACTGTTGACATTGTATGCGTTTGTTTTAATCCAATTGGTTTTTCTTTGAGTGCTTCGTTGTTCTAGCGATCGCAACCGCTACTGATGCTGGTCCTGAGTACGATTCCCAGGTCGAGAAAAGTAATATTGGGTTGTCCCATCAGGAATTTTTCAGAAGCAGCCCTGAGTCTGAATTTGTGCCCGGTTGATGGCAATAGGCTTGCCCTCTATTACATGGGACTTAAACATAACTGGCGAAATGTGGGGGTACACCTGTGCCCTTCGGGGATGATAGGCAAGATGTTATTTTATGTATGGTTTTCTTTTTATCATAAGTTTAATTTGTTTCTTTTGTGATATAAATGTTCTAGCTGAGTGCATGGTGTGATGTTTCATTTAAGTACCCAGCTACAGTATTAAATTAAAAGCAGCTGCTATATTTTAGTCGGAGTCATCAAGCGTGTATGCATGCCGTGTTCCGGTCTTATTAAATATACTTAATACAATAACCAGTTTGGCTTGATCCTTATCCTCAATGTGTTCGACACAATTATCTGTGAAGTTGTCTGTACATTGGTGTTCTTAATTTAGAAGTGCTAGTTTTTAGGGTTCCGTACCCAAAGGGTAAAACGGGAAAGTCTATTACTAAGGTTCCGCCGTCTGTCTGTCAGTCTGTCTGTCAGTCTGTCTGTCTATCTGTCACCGGGCTGTATCTCATGAACCGTGATAGTTAGACAGATGAAGTTTTCACAGATGATGTATTTCTGTTGCCGCTATAACAACAATTACTAAAAAACAGAATAAAATAAATATTTAAGGGGGCTCCCATACAACAAACGTGATATTTTTGCTCGTTTTTGCTCGATATTGATAATGGCAACAGGTAGACACTTGAAATATTCACAGAATATTTAGTTATATATTTACTTTAAAAATAAATAATTAAATTAAAATAAAACATAAATATTTAAGGGGGGCTCCCATACAACAAATATGAATTTTTGCCATTTTTATAGATAATGGTACGGAAACCTTCGTGCGCGAGTCCGACTCGTACTTGGCCGGTTTTTTTTATGTACGCGTAACACTCGTAGGTATGTTGCCAGCTCTTATAATAATACTACTACTGATACACGATTATAGAATCAAAAAGATAATAATTTTATGTGTGTTTTAACGCGACAGAACTTACTTTGGGGTCTTCTTTTTAAACAAATTTTGTTACAAATTGTATTCTTATTTTTTTACAAAGAGCTGTGAGGAAACCTGACCTCATAATATTTTATAGATGCTTAAGAATTTGACCTCTTTGTCCTCCAGTCACCGTTGAGTTAAAAGTTTTATAAACACTTTTCCAAGTCCTATAACAACTTCTAAAACTAAAACTCTTTACTCTAGATATACATTTTGTATTCTTAGTCGGGTAAACGTTTTTGTTAGATGGATGGTTTGATTAAAGTAGGTATATCATCAGGTAGCTACATTGTTAAAGTATCAGGTACCTTATATGTTTAAGCATATTCATACCATATTTTACATATTTGCATACTAATATTGTAAATGCAAAAGTAGGTCTGTCTGTCTGTCAGTTACCTTTTCATGCTTTAAGGCATACTGATGGACCTTAGGTTAGGTCATACAATATTTTTTATCCTTATACCTACCTTACCTATTACCTTCTACCTTTTTTTACTTTTTTTAGGGTTCCGTAAAATGGGAACCCTATTACTAAGGCTCCGCCGTCTGTCTGTCTGTCCGTCTGTCACCAGGCTGTATCTCATGAACCGTGACAGTTAGACAGTTGAAATTTTCACAGATGATGTATTTCTGTTGCCGCTATAGCAACAAATACTAACACAAAAAAAACTAACACAAATACTAACTTCAAAAATAAATAATTATATTAAAATAAAACAAACATTTAGGGGGGCTCCCATACAACAAACGTGATTTTTTTGCCATTTTTATAGATAATGGTACGGAACCCTTTGTGCGCGAGTCCGACTCGCACTTGGCCGGTTTTTTATCTGTTGTAGGCTCCTGTGGTATAATTTCCGACCTTCACACGGGCTATGCCGCGTTCAAAAGCACGTTTGTAATAAATTATCTACTGTTTTTAATAGGTATTTTATTTTAGTCTCAGACGAAGACCTTGGAATCAGCAACGTGTAATACAGCATAGCAGTGACACAGACAAGAGTCGAGAGGACCTGAGCCAACCTGGCGGCGACGGTATTAAATGATGGAATCTGGATGATGATTGGAAGATGGATCTCCCATAAATAAATATCACCCGTCTCTTCACTATTCCAATGCTTGCTCAAAGGAGGCATATCCGGTAGGCTCTAATAATACTTCCATATCCCAAGGGCACGTCTTCCCTACCAGTATCTGGCCCCCTGGTCTACTATTTGATATACATTGGTCTCTGTAGTCTCATAAAACATGAGGCTTCAGGGGCTAGGGTGAATCTTTGGGTTCATTCGAGCAATCGAGTCTGGTACAACCACGCTGGGGTCGGTGCATTTCATTCATTCATTCATACTGTTTTTAATAGGTATATTGATTGTAAGAGCGGCTATAAGAGTTAGGTTATTCGATTACAAGTTTAGGCAGTGCTACCCCAGGTTCGTACAAGCGATTTTTTCCCGCGGCGATTATTTTTTGTGCACTGGACTTTCAAGGCTTTGCTTAGCGCCGAGAGTTCAAAATCCAACAATGTGTTTTTTCGACGCGCTGGGATGCATTCTGTTGGATTCTCAATGCTCGGCTCAACGCCAAGAGTTGAAAATCCAGTGCACAATAAAATCCGGCCGCGATTCTACGCCCTGCGAACGATCATCATCATTTCAGCCGAAAGACGTCCACTGCTGGACATAGGCCTCCTCCAAGGGGAAGGGGGGGGGGGTGCCATAATCGCCACGCTTGGCAGGCGGGTTGGCGATCGCAGAATGGTGTTAAAATACATAGAGAACCCTGCTGCCCATTCTCTAGTAAGTCCCTTGGTCGCCTTCTACGACTCCCACGGAAAGAAGTAGGATGGTGCTATTCTTTACGTCCGGCACCACACGGCTCGCCAATAGAAATCAATAGACTTCTATTACCACTAACAGGGTAATCCATAATCCTAGAGGACTTTTAGGTATAGACTAATATAAGAAAACAAGACATTACCTTATTAGAGCAATATATAGCTGCACATTCTTTACGTCCGGCACCACACTGTTAAATAAAATAGCACACTGCATTCATTCCATGATTGAAAACAGTTCATCTTCGTTGTGCTCTAAAAAGTATTATTTTGTTTACGGAATTGTCTAAAAGCATTTTTGTTTTGAAGTAAATCCACTGCTGGCTTCCGATATTGTGAGGAAATGGAAAAGTCACTCTGACTGTGACAGTACCGTCACCCGTTGCGGCCTTCACACTGTATAAAGAGTTCATTTTATTTTAGTTAGAACGGTTTATTTTTTTGAAAAAAGAACATCTTTCGAGGAAGTCAAAACATACCTACATAATCAGCCTATAATGTTCCCATTGCTGGGACACAGACGGGAGAAGTTATTTAATAATTTCCAAACAAAAAAAAAAAAAGTCACCCTATTGTTGTGATTCATAGCATAAGCATAATCAACCTATGTTCCCACTGCTGGGACACAGGCCTCCTCTCTGTGAGAGGGAGTGGGCCGTAATCCACCACGGCGGGCCACCACCAGTGCGAGTTGGTAGATGTCACACGTCTTCGAATTTTTGGTTCTAGGACATGCCGGTTTTCTTTCACCGTATTAAAAACAGTAGTGATGAAATAATTTACACAAAGTAAAGCGCCTGTCTGGGTTCGAACCTACGACCTATAACTCGTAAGTCGCGGCTGTTACCACTTGGCCACCACTGCTCCCAATAGGCCACTTTTATTCTTAAATTGCCAAAATTCAGTAAGCAAGCTGACTTGTGATCGTCTTTTGACTTGTGATCGTTCTCTGTGTGAAAATGGTATTTTCAATAAATGCTGTTTTATATACTAACAGAATAATCACAAATTTATTCAATAAAAATAAAAGCTTTGTTCTCATCCTTGTATAATCAAGTTTCAATAAAACTAATGGAATCATAAAAATACCGTCGTAAAGTATAAACAAAAACTTTACTTTTCATTCAATAAATTCCTGAACCTCTGTTTCAGTGCTTATCAATAACGAAAACAGGTCGTGCTTTTTTGTGTTTCTGTGAAAAATAGTGGTGTTATCATTAATATTATGACAGCACGGTAAGTTGTTTTCCTGACACCTTCTCAGTTGAACATTATTGGTACGTTATAAAGTTTAAATTGGTAAAACCTGCGTAAAAACCGTATTCGTTTTTATGTAGGTTGTATGTGTATAAACTAACTGACAGATTCAGGAACGCATTTTCTTGGCGGCCGAAATGTGATTGATTTTAATTTTGAGCATAACGAAATTACAGAATTATAATAATACGTGTTTATTATAGGTAAAATAGTCACTGATGTAGTGTTCAAATTTGGAATCCTCTGCAGAACTATTCATAAAAGAAAAAAATTAAACGTTGCTCAACTACATTGGCTCAAAATAAAACTGAGTCCAACTCTTTTATCATCCCTCTGTGGTGCGCCTAAATCAATGCCCAGTGAGCACAGTTGGTGTCTAATAAAATTATTAGCTGAATCGAGAGATCTAATCTAGGACCGAGTGTGTTTTGTTTCGTTAAACAAAGTTATTCATAGTTGGGGGCTTAGTGGAATCGACGGGGGGCATTTAAAATTGCGATTCTTGTTCTTTATTAAAATGCAAACAAAGAAAAGTTTGACTCTTTTAAATAGGTCCCTAGATGCAATTTAAGGGTCAAGCTGTAGATTTGATTTGGTACAAGTATCATTAGATTGCCTATACCTATTTATATGGTATACAAACACAAGGGAATTTATCTGTTCTCATCCAACCTTATTATTAATAATACTGCCTCGTAGGTCTAGTGGCCACAAGCGCGACTGCTGAACATGAGGTCCTGGGTTCGATTCCCAGGTCGGGCAAAGTCTTATTTAGTGTTTATTTTTTGTCTGCATTTGTGGCCGGTTGATGGCAATAGGCTCGCCGCCCTTATTTATGTGATTTACCACGGGTTTTCTTCTTTAGTACCTAGGCCGATTTTGACGATTATTTTTAAAATTATCCCTACGTCATTGATCGTCGTTCTCTTGTTACCATACTATAGGAAAATAATTGAAGCAAAGACTTATGAGTAGTAACGGCACTAAGTTGTTCTAATAATTAATCAATTCAGCATATCATCTTATACCTACCGTAATTACTCGTTAGATAACAATTACTGTGGCATTATTAATGAAGTAATATTACGCAACTGTTAGCATTATAAGCTCGGAATCTATTGTCATATTAGAATGTGTCAAGAATTCATGATGTATGAAGTTATCAGTTTATGTCGACATGCGGCAGAATCGGGTGTTATTCACTTTTGTCTTATAGGTATGGGTACATCTCCATTTTCTTTTAAACGGAGGGATCCATGAGGATGGGAGGGTTTCCCAACTACGTCTACTAACTCGTCAGCTTTCAGTCTAATCGGATGCAGCTGAATACCAGTATTTTACATGGATCAATTGCCAATCTGACCACCACAAACCAGTCACTGGGTAATATGATACCTCTTGGTAAGACTGGTTGTCAGACTTTCAGGTTTCTGACTACCCGTAACGACTGTCAATGATCTACGAATGACAGCCGGGAAAAACAGTTTAACGTGTAATAATATTATTGTTTGTTTGGGCGATTCGCATGAAGTTTTTAATTTATTTATGGGCGAATCGATAACTCCAGAAATACGTATTAAGCAAGTGGTACACAAAATATTTTATTTTATAATAATATTTACTCATAAACATTTTCTGAAGAAAATATAAACTTGTATAAAAATAATTGGTAAATGTAGTTTCTAGTGTAGGTAATTTTTTCATAACTTTATTGCATAAAATTCAAAATGTGCCAATTGCATAATAAGTAGGTATTTCTGGAATTGTCGATTCGCTTATTAAAAAATTAACATCGTGCGAATCGCCTACAGAAAAAAAAACGTAAGTGTCGATTCGCCCGTTTTGAGCGAGTAAATTATTATTATTTATTTATTTAATACTTTAAGCACAAAAAACGTACAGAGGCGGACTTAATGCCTTAGGCATTTTCTACCAGTCAACCTTTGGGTGATGCAGAGACAACCAGTGGTAGGTGCAATAACAAAAATTGTGAAATCAATATTTATTTAAATATAAGGATATACATACATATGTGTATAAAAACTTTAAATATAATATATATATGTACCTAATTATACATAACTATAAGACCAAATAAATACATATATACACGAATATACCTATAAACCAAACAAACAATGGGAAAACTTTACCGCTGTGATGATTCGTGCGAATCAACTAATAAGCCAGCAATTTGACTTGATTCCTCCGTTGCAGTGTTGCTAGTAAACTCATTCAACGATTATAAAAGACCTTTTACAGTATTTGCCTATTATGTACTAACCACGCTGAGTATGTACTGGGGCTGATGTCTATATGAGGCATCGACTATATCGTAACAAGCTACTGATTCAAACGAGCCGATATCATCTATTTGTGTCAATCCTATTATCCTACGGAAATAGCTATTGAATGACTATTTGGATAATCCAGCCCAAGGTTTTTTGTGAAAGCTTTATTCATGTGATGTGATTCAGATTCAATACGATGTATTTATCTAATATCTTGATTATTATATTATAGTTTCAAAGAAATCAGTGAGGTCATTCTGAGTTTTGAAAAATTTAGGTTAACGCTGATAGAATACCTTCGCTGCGAAACCATAGCAGCGAAACCGCAGTAGTTCAATTGTACTGGTTCGCGTTATGTTCCGCTACTCGCATCCGATTCGAGAGTAGCGGAACATGACGCGAACCAGTACAATTCAACTACTGCGCTTTCGCTGCTATGGTTTCGCGGCGGACGTGTGCTACCAGCGTTAAAGCACAATTTCGTGTCAATAAATGTTTTTTATTTTTCTCTTGTATCTGCACGAATAATATGATAATAGATCCTGCCTTTACTATGGTCAGACTAATACCTACTGGTACTAGTCAGACAGCAAGGTGAAGCAATCATAAAGTACTTGTAGACTTTACAATTAAAACCTTATTTGCATCACCTACCTACCTGCTTACCTACAACTTTAATTTCAACTATTTATTATTGGTTTTTATAGATAGGATATTAATTGAGCATTTGTAATGGCAATCATGTCATTAATTTGGTTTAAACAGATTTTTATTTATTTAATTGATATTTTAAATACTTAGATTATTTTATATTTTGTGAATGTGAGAACGTTGTATGCTAGACTGTAGGTTTGTAGACCATTTCCTATTATATTTAGTACCTGGTACTTGTTGGCAGGCATTGTAAAAAACAATTATTTTAAAAGAGTAACCGTGGAGTTACTTGCCGGCTCTTCTCCTTCTTCAATTATTATTATTATTTTTAATTATTTTAGTTTTGAATTGTTTTTTTTTATCACGGACGCTTCTGACGTTTTGCATCGTTCTCACATGTATATTTTCAATAAGAATGATGTAACCAATACTTTGTATCAAATATTTTATTTTAAAAGAGTGTCTGTGGAGTTTCTTGCCCGTTCTTCTCCATAGGAACCTACTATTTGGAATGGGCAACTAGCTTCATATTTGTAACTGACTGACTTGTTGACAATTCAAAAGTGCCTGTAAATGGTTTAATTGAAATAAATGCTTTGAGTTTGAGTTTGAATTGAAACCGTGCACCTAGCTTCTGACGTTTCATAAGTACCCATGTAGGTTTATGTAAAATAAAATATTTTCATTTTGATTTTGATCTCCAGCCCTACAAACACGTGACATAACATCGCGCCAGTTTTGCCCGAAGAGTTGGGCACTCACACCTATAGTACACCAGCATTTCACAGTTATATTTAAGCCCCATGTAATAGGGGGCGAGCCTATTGCTATACACCGGGCACAAATCCAGAGTCCGGACTGCTACTAAGAAATTTCGCGCGGGGGACCCAATTATACTTTTCCCGATCTGGAAATAGAACCCACAACTTTACGCGCAGCAGTCGCACTTGCGATTGCTAGACCAACAAGGCACAAACTCAACCAAAATTGCGCTCAAAAATGCTAGAACAGTTTTTCAGGAGGTTCAGCAGTGCTATTCTGTAACCATCTCACCGTGCAAACTTAGATGAAGTGAGCGTGGAGTGAACTGTCAACTGTCAGTGTCATCCCACCTGATGCTAGGGATGGACTAAAGATTACATTAACAATCATAATCGAGATTTTGAACAGAAAGTTAAAAGAAAAATTTAGTTTTTTTACATTAAATTGAGTTTGACTATATTTCTGCATTGATATTTTATTTAACATCCCCCTAAATAGTAATCTTTGAAATAATATAAAATGATCAATAGAATTAGCATAGAATTATTATTAAAATCTCGATTATGATTGTAAATGTAATCCTTAGTCAATCCATAGCATCAGTGGAATGACACTGACAGCTCACTCCACGTAAGAATTCACGGTGAGTTTTTACAGAATCGACATGCAGGAAACATTTGCAAGTAACAAACTACAGTCAGGTTGATGTACTGAACTGGAAAACAAGTAAATACAAAGGCTTCCATCCAGTTTGTTCCAATTATTCATACTAAACATTTACTCTGCAGGGATTGGTGTCACGATTCCAATTTTCATTTAAAAACTTTGTAAATATATAACTCGATGTGAAAGGCTTTTGTCACAAACAGAATTTTATAAAGAGCTTAGCCGGCAGTGAATTACGTACAAATACCATTTATATATTTATAAGTAAGTTTTGCTTCCGTGATGTATTAATAAAAATAAAAATAGTAAAACTACACTAGATAGCTAGACTCCTCAATGATTAATTTGTTGGATTGACCTTTTGGAAAATTTATTTTTCAATATTAAGTTCATTGGCGATAAATCTAGTTTCAAAAAGCTTAATCTGAAGTTTGTCATTTGTTTTTGTTGGTATTTATAATTACTAGTGGTCGCCCATTGCACAGTGGTTCCGCGCCCTAAAAGAGGCGGTCATAGGGTTTCGCGAAGGTAATGACTGTCGTTATCAATACTAAATATTATCATTATGCTTTTTTGTAATACTTCATGTTATAATAAAATGAAAAAACCGAATTAATGTTAAAAAACTTATTTTATTAGAATAAATGATGCATTTATTGTACTTGACGAAATACTTACTAAAATACAATAAAGGAATTGGAACTTAATAACTAATAAACTTAAACATATACATTTTTATAATAAAAATAAAGTAAATACCTAATTATTACCTAACTACAAATACAGAAATGGACAAAAAATATATTATTTACATGTTAATAGTTACATAATAGAAGCTGTATCTAAAATAATGTAAATCTAGTGTTTATTATATAACTATATACATTTTATTCTATACCGACAACAAATTCAACACCTCTTTAGATAGAATAGACTTCTTCTTCCGTGGTAACCTTCTCAAACCAGAAATATAAGGATCCGAATTAAGAAGAAGTCTATGTATCAAGTCGGTGTTTGTGACAACCCGGGACATTTTCCTCGTGTTGTCACGCCTAAACTGTTTAACTAACTTATTGCAAGATTCGGCGGCCTCTTCCGAAAGCTCACCTATTGACAATAATGCGTGGTCAATTACTTCCGAACCATGAATGAGGACCTTATGTACAGACGAGGGCAGGTTGTACCATGGATAGGTAGCAACAAGCTTACGTGCTGTGTCTAGAGCATACTCTTTAAAAGCCACGTTATTAATTTTTGATCCCGACGAAAGACACTGCAGCAGATTATGACATCTGTCAATAAGGTCTTTGTCTAATCCAGTAATTTCCGCTGAAATAGCTGAATTAGAAAAAAACCTTCTGGCAGTGTTTCCATCGTTGGATGTGCCACTTCCTCCACTTCGCGGTTTGTCGACTATTAGACCAAGTCGTTGCCTAAACTGTTGCTGGACATGTTGTTTTTTCTGTGCAAAAAGAGCTTTATCGTCTGAAGAACGCGCCTGCCATTTTTTGAAATCTAATCTATAGGTAACGTGAATAAAATATTCAAAGAATCGGATATGCGAGTGAAGAGGAGATAGTCCAAATTGATATTTACTACTGTCTACAGTTTTGCTACATGATTTATCTATATCATTCATGTCTTTTGGAGTTAAACCACAAATATAGCACCTACTACAAGATGTATCACTCAGAGCACTGCACACTTTACCATCAACCATGGTTAATTGTAAAGAATGCCGCACCTTTATTTCACATCCATTGTGAGTGAAAGATGATGGCTGTAAACTGTCAATTTTAGTCTTGAAATAAGCTTCTTCTTGCACGGAAAGGTCTTTCGATTCTTTGGAAAATTGGAATCGAATAGGCCTACAATACCTGGTGGAGGAAGGGCGCGGGTTTTTTCAAACTATTTGGTCTGGGTCGGAAGTATTTGACTTACAAACTAATTGGAGAGGACAATATGAAGTAAGAAACATACTGCCATCATCCTCGATACCAGAATCACCAAAACACTGTTTATATTCGCTGTGCCCCGTACTCCCATCGAAACCCCATTTTCCAATTAAAACAAATTCTTTATTAAGGTCAATATTGTTTAAAACGTGTTTTTGGGATTCTAGTATCCGGCATGCAGTATGGTCTAACAATGATTGTAATTCTACTTCAGCCGATGATTCCGTGATAAACTCTTGCGATGGATAACACCGCTTCTTAGCTTCCAACACTTTTGGATAAGATGGTAATGCATTCGGTGATTTTGCATTAATGAACTCTTTCATCATAAGATACTGATGTTTAGTCAGTTTAGTCTCAGTTATGAGAGACAAGACTTCTTCAGTGTTGAAATTTAAAGAAGCGTAAGCGGCGTCAGATCGACTTGAATCATCCAACAAATAATTGATCGCGGAACTGTCTACTTTACTTAACTCTGCAAGCCTGCGGCGTTTTGATCTCTTGCTACACTCTTCGAAGTCCTTCCTGTGCTGATGCTGTTGAGTGCTCGTCGAAGCCTCTGCTGCTGGCCGTTGAGTGTCGTGGCTCCCTGCTGCTGCACAATTTGACAGAACGCAAACTTCAATTTCGTTCAGCCAGTCTCCGTACTTAGATACCATGCGAGATTGATTGCGAGAGACTTGCTTCCAAATAGCTACAAATCTAGTACAAAGATTAGCAACTCTTTTTTCTAAGTCATCAGCAACCAAATTCTCAACGTGCCTGACGTTGAGAATTTGGTTGCTGGTGACTGTATCAGGGCTTGAAAAACTCGACGCCACCGTTGCAGTTCGGAATTGCTGTCCTTCATAGACAACCAAGTATCTAGTACAAGCATTCTTTTAAAAGAACACTCAATACTAGTACCTAAAACAAACAACAAACAGTTAAATGCGGATCAAAAACAATACGTATTTCGTAGCAAGTGCTAAGCGCCCAGCCGCTCGGCGTAGACCCTGGCTGCACCTTACAGATGCAGCATGCCGCAAGTACTTTTTTTAAAATTCTAGTAGTAGAGATTTTAAGCGACATTTTTATACCTAATTCAATGGCACAAGTAGATACAAACATAAGTAAAAGCTTCAATATAAAAAAAAATACAGAAATAAATACGCAAGAAATGCTGCGGCGTAGCACTCTATTTAAAAAAAAATGGTGTATTAAAAATGCAAAATAGTAAAGTAAATTAATAATACATACCTGTAACTTGAATGTCCATTGCAAAATAACAGGTCACAAACAAGTTCGATCTTGAAAACACGCGTCGCGTCTTAGGGTAATTAGCGCTTGGTGATAACACGGTTGATGACTAATTACATGTGTTTACTTCCGATGCCAAAAAATGAATGTTGCGAACAATAGATTGCAAAACCTTTTATACCCTCAGGTAGTATGACAACTAGTGGGTAACTGAACCAGATATAATGGCTTAGCTCAGTCATTGCCATTGGAAGCCTATGACCTACTAACGGGACCACTGTGCATTGGTCGAAATTCAACCCCCTCTACTTACAATCTATATATTACACTAGAGTTGCACTAGATAATTAACTCAATGTAATGAAATGCACTATATATACTTATATCCAATAGAGTGCATATAATTACGGTTTAATTAATCCATAAAATATCAATTAATTACTGAAAAACCAATATAAATCGATTTTATATCGATTAAAATCAGTCTACTATTTTTTGTACACGATGAAACAATTCTGTCAGTGATTCGGCAATGGCTTGCACCTCAGTCTGTAACTAAATATAATAGAAGATGAATAAAACACTATATTAAAATGATTTTCTTATTTTATTTTAGACATGCTCTCCATAACTCCATCTATACCTGTTACTTACCTATGACTTCAAGTCATTGACGTTCATTTATATGATTTTTCAAACATTTTCTATTAAATATAATAAACATTAGTGCAAAAGAACATCTTATAAACATCAGGAATCAGCCGTTAGTTAAATATTGGAACATAACCTAACTTTTACTTAATCTCTTATAACTCTGTTCTCAGATTGACAAAATCCGCAGAATTTTTAGTGAAGGGTTGATAATATATTTATAAGCTATTAATTGAAATCATTTTCATCTTTTTACGCCCAAGCCCAAGATTGTATGTAATCGTTTCCGTCTGTTTGTTGATTAACCTAAGCCTGAATTTAACATTTTTTTAATAAATATAATATTTTGTACTAGTAGGTATGGTTTTATATTTATGAGCATTAAATTTTAAAGTAACGGGAACCCTCTTAAAGAGGCTTGGCTGCCCCCTAGGGGGTCACGACCCACACGTTGCAAACACTGCTCTATGCAATACAACTGCAATTGTTTGCGAAACTCGATTGTATTGTAGGTGCCGATCGACCTATTCAACTCGATTGCACTTGCTTTCGATCCAATGAAACTAGAAGAGGAAACTGCATTGCTTGCCATTTGTAGAATTGCCGTCCACTTGTCCTGTTTGTCGGCGCGTTAACAGTGGCGCCATCTTGTGTGAACAACGAAAGTTTCTATAAATTTCGTCTTTTTGAGGTAATAAATAAATGTCCCGTGTGGTGCCGGACGTAAAGAATAGCACTATCCTATTTCTTCCCGTGGGTGTCGTAAAAGGCGACTAAGGGACTTACTAGGGAATGGGCAGCAGCGTTCTCTATGCATTTTAACACCATACTGCGATCGCCAACCCGCCTGCCAAGCGTGGCGATTATGGCAAACCCCCCTTTTGGCGAGGCCTATGTCCAGCAGTGGACGTCTTTCAGCTGAAATGGAGGTAATAAAATATGAAGATCACTGGTAAAGTGGGTGCCCGTCAATAATGGAACGGGTAATGCTCGAATTTGCAAGCTCGTGCTTCCCTAAATTGTGCTTTAACTATTGGATAGATTATATACAATTTATGTACTACATCAAAGCATTGGGAAGTTCTCAGGCGGCTGTATTTGTGCTCGGCTGATGACAAAAGGATCGCCCCTGGTAACATAGGACTTAAAGTCGGGTAATCGCCGGTAACCTTGCCCATACAAAGGCGCGTCGCGCTCACGCCCGCGCCACCGTTCTATTTCATAGGGAATATTATATTTTAGTAACGAACATACGAATATTTTAAAAAATATACAAAAAAATATGAAAATATCATAAGTAGTTTCAAAGTAATATTTTTTTTTTTTGCTTTGGGTAGACATTACTTCGTGAATTAATTTCATAAATTATTTTACCACAATACCTTAATATCCACATATAGAATTGATGTGTATGCGTTCTAGTTTAACATAATTTTGTTGCATAACTTACTTGCATTATATGAAGGAGTAATAACAAATTTAGAAGTCACTAAAATCATATAACTGCGAATTAAACATAAATGGCTAAATGTACCTGATCTATAGGTATACCTTTGGGCTTGTTTTTATATTATGTATTACACTAATATTATAAAGGCGAAAGTTTGTGTGTGTGTTTGTTACTTCTTCACGCTCTAACGGCTTGACCAATTTCGATAAAATTTTGTATGGAGGTAGCTGACACTCTGGATTGAGACGTAGGCTACTCTTTATCCCGATATTCCCACGGGATCGAGACTTACGCGGGTGAAACCACGGTGCGCAGCTAGTAAATAATAAAAAAAAAATGTTTATATCATGAACATAGTAAATTATGGTGTCACCTTTTAAGCAAAGATTTACTTGTAGGTGGTTCCGCTCTTCCAGTTTACATTGACTATACATGTGTGAGAGAATAAATAGATAATTTTGAGAGCATGCCAAAGGTTTTTAACACTACAAAATAAAAAATAAAAATAATTAAATAAGGAATGCGCACAGTGTTATGTGTGTATGTCTATTAATGCATAATAAATAGAATAATACCTATTAAAAAGGCAGAATATGTAGGAAGAATGCTTTAGAGCTAGCAATTACCGAAACCACTGGCTCGTACTATAACGTCTTACATTGAACTTAACTTTTTGAAAAATTGTTGAACATACCAAGTAAAAAATATGTGCATACTAAATAGCAATATTTTAATAGCGCGCTAGCCTTCAATTAGCGGTCGGATGAACAACTTAATATTATATTATAGCATTATAGTCTTGACTCTGTGCAAGTAGTATTAAGGGGCCTGAAGGCATGCTCGCTAGTATGGAGAGAGTCTGCATCTTTTATGAAAGGTTCAGGGGTGGATTAAAATATCCTTCAGCAAGGGCTATACTAGAATTTTAACAAGCCCTAGAAAGCTACCGCTGTGCTGACTGGCTAAGATTTTTACCACAGTATGAACTATTTTCATGTACAGTCACGAGCAGAAGATGAAGGTTTGTTATAAGAGAAAGATAGGTATACCGTTACCTAACTATGAAAGCAGCTGCTTCTGTAAAAGTTCTATCGAAGAATCCTACCAGCACTGTCCATCCTGTTTCTTGTTCCGATAAAGGAATGAACGGTACTGATAAGGAATGCGCAGAGTATTCAAGTGTTTATCGGTAACAGCTTCCAGTCAGTTGTCATACTGTGAAGCATGTTTGAGTAAAAAATCTAGGTAGGTATATTCCTTAGTCCTCGACATAAACTCTGTCAAAGCCTGTGATTGATCAACACTTACTTTTGTGATCAGAGGATGATGCAGCTGTAATTGATCACCGATTCCGTATTTATGATAAACTAAAATGAGTATTCAAATGAATACATTATTGGTTCATAACGTATCAATAACCACAAACAACAATAACACTAAACCAAAGAGTATTAATACCAGCACTGTAAACGGAAGCAATTGCCTTCCATGGAACCTTTCATACATTACCAGCGAGCCTGTAGACGCCTATAAATATTCCGTGTTAATTAATGTGTACTGTGTCGCTAGCAGGAAAGCGTTCTATCACGCAGACTTATCGCCATCGGCCATCTTGAAAATAAAACATGAAGTTCGCATATCTGGTTCATAAAATGCAACTTGTCTTAAGCAAGCTATACACTTCTCGATTTATTGCTCCCTATATCGTGGCATCGCAAGAAAATCTGATAATTCAAATTGAATAGAAATTGTTAGAAATATCGTTAGCGATGTGCACTTCGTAGCAATTTATCTGACGACTTTAGAATCGTAACTAAAGATGGCTCCGATATGGAGTACTAAGATTCTCTGTATTGTTGATGAAATTACGCCTACAGCACACTTGCACGCTCCTATGCATAAGGCAATATAGTTAACTAGTAAAATGTTTTTGTTCTGAAGTAAGAATAGCACAAAAAAAGGCAGGCGTTTCTTCAGTCTACCGTATAAGTCATGAAATACTAATTGGAAGGTGTATAGTCGGCCTTATACTGGTTCAAGATTTTATGTTTTATTGCGAATGTGATGTAGTGTACCTTGCAGAGTAAGCAGAGACGTGTAATCTAATGTCAGTTATATTAGTGATGGCTATGCCATTTTCTCCTTTTTTTTTCTGGGTGGGAAATTTTAAAATTGAGGATTGGAGGGAGTGTCAGACTTTTACTGACTAAAACCCACCCGTGTTCCTTTAGATGCCTGTGTGCCAGGGCCACGATATCCCTTTCGGACAGGCTCGTAATCCTGGCAGGCATTGGCCTTTTCGGATTTTAAATGCGAAATGTTTTTTTTTGCAGATACCTACGTAATTATACTATGTTTCTCTACTATAATTAGTTGGAGTTGGGGTATAATCCCTTATTATTTAACAAGCATTCCCATTCGTATAACTATAATCCACCCAGCATTCAAATCCACTTCATAACTTTCATGACCCCTATTTCGAAATGGGTTAGCTACTTCTTTTAAAACAGCCTTCACATAATCAATTATAAAAATACCCTCACAGAATCCGAGTGAAATAACAAAGTGGGGTTAATTAGTATATTTTAGTGCAGTTTCTTTGTCTTAATTACTCTCTTCTTCGGGCTTTGCATTTAAATAAGGCATAATAGTCAATTAAATTTGTGTGCAATACGAGGTCCGCATACGAAAACTTTATTATTATATCGTGGAACGAGACTCGAGCTTTTTCCTCAACTCTTTTATTATTTCTCGTTTTAATAATTATGAGGCAAAAAGTACGGTGAATAGTATTTAGGTTAGGTTTTACTGGATTGCATTGCATTGCATGTCTGTGAAATTAGCAAAACGCGTTCGTAGTTTTGGTACGAATTAGAGAGATCTAGAAGAGTTTAACAATCGTTTAATATGTTGTAGTAGTTAACAAAAAAACAGGCCAAGTGCGAGTCGGACTCGCGCACGAAGGGTTTCGTACCATTTTCTATAAAAACGGCAAATCAATTACGTTTGTTTTATGGGAGCCCTCTTAAATATTAATTTTATTCTGTTTTTTAGTATTTATTGTTATAGCGACAACAGAAATACATCATCTGTATATCTATATATCATCATTTTAACTGTATAACTATCACGGTTCATGAGATACAGCCTGGTAACAGACGGACAGACAGACAGACAAACGGTGGAGCCTTAGTAATATTGTTCCCGTTTTACCTTTTGGGTACGGAACCCTAAAAACGAGCGAGCCTTACAGTACTCGCATATGATGTGTAACATCTGACATCTCACCTTGGTAATAAGCAACTGAGCAGCGACAGAAATGACCCTATCTACTTACAATCTATATAGTACTTACTAATTCCATGCTATTAAAAAGTACTGACATAATCCATGCTCAAGCTGTCACTTCTTGTTACACACTTCCGTCCCTTTTCACGAAATCACTCCCACAGAAAGCGAGAGGAAAGATTTTACACATCAATTATCCTTTCCTTCTCGATAATAAAACTACGGTGAGTATAAGAATCCATAATGCAATAGATATGGTATCATAAGTTTATACAAATGTAGGTGATAAGGAAAAAAAGAACGACACCCTTACAAAAAGGCCAATAAAAGCAAAAACTTCTAAGAAAATTACCGACAGCCAAATTGGATTACCGTAGACAAAACATTTAATAATAAAAGCAAACAAGTAAATCTTTAAGAAGATAAGTATACAATTAGGTTAGGATCGAGATTTGAATAAGGAATTTGGTGGATATAATGTAAACATCGGTGCTTGCCTGATGGGACACTGAATTTGAACGGGCTGTCTGGTATACATATATTGACTGTTCGAAGTACCCATAATTTTTGGCGAATTTGGGACACACAATACTTCAAAATTCTTGAGTTAATTATTTGAAAGATATAAACGTAACGTAACATCACGCCTGTATTTCACAAAGGGTGTAGTACACCCACATTTCACCAGTCATCTTTAGGTCGTCTGTAATATGGGGCGAGCCTATTGCCATCAACTGAGCAGAAATGCAGCCTCCAGGCTGCTATTAAGAAATAACATAAAGATATATAGGTTACTTCTAAGCAAGCACAGTCGATCGCTTCATCGCTTACCATCAAATCAGATGCAGTGTGTGAGTGGCAAAATCCAAGTCTATCAAAATCCAAGACAATAGTGTCCAGAGGTACCTATCGCTTCCAAACCGTTTCGTATTTCTACAACGAACGGGATTGACCCGCTACCGAAAACGGTACGGGTTTTCGGTAGCTTATGTCAGTCCCATACATTTTTGACTTTTCCATATTTTTTTCGCTGAAAGAATGTCTCTTTGTCTAGGGGCCCTTGTAACGATTTCAACGTTTCTTTGATGTTTCCCCGGCCTGCTTGCTGTACGTATTATAGTTTATCAATGATTGCTTTATACTTTTTTTCATAAGTATTACCTGTTAATATCAGCATAAAACCTCTTTAAACGGAGTCAAAGCAAGACTGTGTCATTCATTAATTTATTTTGTTCTGTGGACTCAATATTTAAAACCTCTCTTTTTCCTTGATCATAACTCGTGGCACCCCTACCGTCCCTACGGCCAACTTTATAAAGGACGAAAGCGTTAGAATCTTTACCCAATCCATCTGCTCCGTTCACAATGAAATATTTCCGTTCACTTCGTTCCAGTGTGTCAGCCGTTTTCACATTGATTGAAAACCTGTTAATATCCAACTTTCTTTGCCTCGCCTTTCCTTTATCTTGTTTATAAAAACTTTCCCTTTATTTTCACTGGTAAAACGTGTTGAGAAGCGACTGGGAGTTCTGTTTGAAGATTATAATAAATGTCATTCGGGAATATTGATGAGCGCGAAATATACAATGGTTTTGAGACAGTTTGGTAAGCTTAAGAATTTGTGCTGATTTGCATAAATAAATAACGTCTATTCATATTTTTCGTTAGGCTAGATAAATGTCAAATGATGGGTTTCTTAAGGATGAACAGCTTTTTTGAACTTTTATGTGTAGGTACGAAACATAAAAGGAATTTCTAAATCTTTATACATATTTGACACAAAAATGTTCAATAATTTGACAGAAAACTTACCATGATCTATATAAAACACTCACACATGCTCTGACGTCACCATTTGAAAACGCTGAAGTATTCCACCGTTTGATCTTTGTTCTTCGTAATGAAGTGTTGTCATTCTTCTCTACTTAGGAACAGACAATGAGTCTGTTTATCCCTATCTTCATAATCCGAGTGGTTTCATTGACAAAGGGCCCTGTTTACTTTGTAATGAGGTGGAAATCTTGTTACAAATGAAAACGATGTGGGAATTCTAAGGAAAGTAAGGGAATTAATGTTTGCCAAAGGAATCTAGGCTGAGTAGTTGCTTTAGGCGGATTCTGGGATGTGTAGGTACCAAAATGATGTCTAACAGTTTTTTTTAGGGTTTCGTACCTCAAAAGGAAAAAACCGAATGGAAAATAGGATCACTCGTGTCTGTCTGTCCGTCTGTCACCGCCCATTTACTCCGAATGTACTGGACCGATTAAGTTGAAACTTGGTACACGTAAATGAATTTCTGAGACCCAAACACGGACGTGTAACGTAAATAAATTAATTTTGAATTCGGGGGTCACTTATACGGGTTTTGCAAACGGTACCATGTGATATGAAATCACAGAAAATTAAAAAAAAAATGGAAATGAAAGGGCTTGTTGTAAGGATTTCAGATAATTTTTTTAATATAAATACTTTTAAAGTTATTTAAGAAAATAGATGAAAATTGACCATTACCCTCTTTCTCTGAAACTACTGATCCTAAAATTTTGAAAAAAAATACAGAAAATAGTTCTTTACATATAGATTACAGGCAAACCTGTAAGAAGTCTATGGTCTTAAAATAACATGATAAATCAATCAATATTATGTGCACAAACTGACATTTGTAGTTTGAATGTATGAACATGTCTTTCAACTACAATATTAAGTTTGTTCTTGGGAAAATTCAACCATTCATTGTGCGTGGCCCGACAGGCACTTGGCCGGTTTTTCTTTGTTAATATCGCTTGACATTTACGTGGGTCTGTTATTATATGTCCTAGGTTTTTCTTAATTAAACATATCTAAAATGTTTGCTCGCTCATAACTATCATTTTATAATGGATCAAAGCAATGAATAGTTTCTTTACCTACATAGAATGTCGTTAGCTATACTGAATGTCGTAATTCTTCTCAAGACTCACAAATCTTTGCTTATGCCTACTAGCTTCTTTGTTTTGTATTGTTCCACTCCTGGGCAACTTAATTTTCATTTTCGTCGACTTCTCTCCAGTTCTAAAGAATTGACTGATAAACAACTAATCTATTTATTTAAAGCAATATAAAGTAAACTTCAACAATTTAGTTAAGTAGGTACCACTAATTTAGAATCATCTCAGTCGAAATGCATCGTTCATCACAATTAGTTTCTTTCCACTCCGCAACAGATGGCGCTAGCTGTATGAATAAATTGTTTTATCATTTAATAATTTAAGAGCAACCTCACAAAGTAAAATTGTGCCACAGTTGAAATATTATTTCATTGCTTTATAATATTCATATAATATACTAAATACTTTGGTATTGAGTTTGTTTTTTTTTAAATGAAGAGTATAATCTTGTTCAATAAGATCTTTTTCAGATGAAAGGACTTAAAACCGGGAGCTTTCGTGGGATTCGTTAGTATTGGATACATTTATTAATATATCTGAGTTGTTTGTATTTTTTATCAAAGTGTATGGATGTATTTAAAGTTTTGTTATCATTGTTGATCTATTTCTTATTATTGTTAATGTAGATTCTTATGAAGGTGTAGGCTACCTACTCCTAGACGATAACGTAAACAGCAAACATTGTCCATACCGGATATAAGATCAGAGATGACTCGAAGAGCCAAGCAGGTACTTTCTTCCTACCTACCAGTTAATTAACAAACCTAATTAGTAGAACTACTACACAAATTTACAATACCTAAGAGAACTGATACGACCTTCTCTGACATGATGTCTCATAAAAAATGACATTAACTTGCAAATTGCCTATGATTGTAATTTACGAACAAAATATCAATTATGTTTATCGTAATGGCAGCATACACAGAAAATGCTACAGTATTCAAAGAAATCTCCCACAAACTTCGTTAAAGATTGTATCTGTGAAAATAATCTAATATCATTCACGTGCTACCACGTCAACTATGCCATTAGAACATACGTCAAAAACTCAACCGATATTGATTAAAAAAATAATGCTTGCCTTGCGGTTTGTTCAATACTCATTTACCTATCCTATTAATACGACGGCGCTATAAAAAGCTGAACAGGTTACTTAATACACGTCCTACGCAATCAACTTATCCTGCGTTCGCGATTTAGTTTCCAAACATGTAAACAAATATGAGTTGAGTTTTTGGACATCTACTTCAAATCAGTTTGCGCTACAAATCTAAATATTATTTATGACTTTTCCAATAGTAATATTCATTCTACATACATACATAAACTCACGCCATCTTCCCATGGGGGTAGCCAGAAACTATAGAACGCCACCTGCTACGCTCCTTACATACTCCGTTTGCTTCGTTTACGTTCATATATCTGGTCATAGACGCACGCCGGTTGCGAGTACTACGCACCTGACCTTTTTGAAGAACATCACCAATTAGGTCACTATATTATGTCCTTCTAGGGCGTCCACTCCCAGCGTTTCCACTCACTTCTGCCTTGTCAATACCCCTTGTTAGTAACTAAATTTACATTAATGTAAAATTGGAATTGGAAACAACATCCATTGGAAACAAGAATTCAAACAGACTTTAACTTAAATATGCAATAAAGCAGAAGAGACCGGATTATGAAATTAAATTTCATTACCCACTGTTTTTTATTTCATTCATATTTTATTACTTCATCGCTACCTGATCATAGTCTTGGGTGATTCAAACGGATCGCTATCCGATTACTAAAACAGTCACGGGTGGAAAAAGTGCCGACAAAGCTTGGCAGACGACATCGGGAGACGCACGGCGCGCCGTTCATGCTAACCGGACGTTTTTTCTTCCACGTTGCCGGTTGCCGATGGGACATACAGAGGCAATGTTGGACTGACGAGAAGAAGTGCTGTTTTGATTACAGGCTTTCATATTTGATAGGTGCTGAATAGTGTGAGAGCAGTGGTTGCCCAGTGATAACGGCTCCGACTTACGAGTTGTATAATAGGTCGTGGGTTCGAACCCAAGCACAACAAGCAAGCAGGCAAGCTTCACTTTGTGTAAATAATTTCATCACCACTGCTCTCAAAACGATGACGGAAAACATAGTGAGGAAACCGGCATGTCCTAGATCCAAAAATTCGAAGATATGTGACGTCTACCAATACGCACTGGGCCCGCGTTGTAGATTACGGCCCACGCCCTCTCGAAGAGAGGAGGGCTGTGTACCAGCAGTGGAAATAATATAGGCTGATTGTGCTGAATAGAGTGCGGATTTTTAGATTTGATTATTTAGGTTTTGAGGACTACATTTGCTCAGATTTTTTTAATATTTAAAGTCTCAATTAGGTTACTTCTTTTTCAAGTTACTTTTTAGCTGACGTGTGCATTTCCGGGTCTCAATATGCAGGGTTATCTGCCTCGGTTGTTATTATACTTAGTAACATCAAAAATATTTTTGGGTAGGTACTTGAGTTATTTTCCAAATTCATGTTCGTTAATAGCTACACAAAATAAGAAGGGTTTCAAAATTATTGACCGTTCTTTAGAACAGTAAGCCCCGCTTATAAAGGCGCCTTGTCTTAAAACACACCTGCTTAGAATCTTGATATTGAATTCCCAGACTTAAGAAACCAGTCAGAGAGAGCTTTCATTACTCGCAAATCTTCTTCTTTATAACAGAAGCGAAAGGACTTCAAGTTGTAGGCACGGTTCCTTTATTTCTGGTTCTTTAAGTGTTAAAAAAATTATGGTGAACGTAAAACGCATTCTTTGATGTATTGTGATTTACATAAGCGTGATGTTTATGCAGTATGAGAGGCTTTAAATCAAAATAATTGATGTTTTTACAGCTTTGTATTAAGTGTTATGACTATACTAAAGTTTATTAAGTGAATTTTAATTGTTGAAATGACATTCGGTGGGTTTGATCCTTTCTATGAATTTTTTAAATATGAATTTTATAGTATTTTTATTTGTGGCTTGAATATATATGAGATTTTTAAAGGTATTCTTAAAAAATTCAATTCTAATGGATATTTGAAATGCCGTGTTTACACCGCCGTAAAGCAATTCATTGACTATGTCATGATTTAATGGCAACGTATTTCATTTAAATAATTCATTCGAATATTCCGATTATACGACGATATTAAACCTTTTCCAAACAATGCCATACCCGAATCTAATGAGGCGTAACCAGAACACATATTGATTTATTATTGCTGCCGCAAGGACCAAAAAAGCGACTAAAGGTGTATGTCAATGGATGTGTAACAAAAAACAATTAAAAAAAAAAAGATAAAATGCCGGCAATCCGAGTGGCAGGTGTTTAGCATGACACCGATATTGATACTGTTCAATCCGTGGTATGATTGGACAAGCTGGCTGGTCTCACAGATTTATGGGATTTTGTTGAAAGGAAGTTTATGCCTAACTGGCTGGTTATTCGTAGAAGCAACTTTGCAGGATTCGTTTTTAATAGCTTTTAGAAGCACTTGTGTTAGGATACTCGTATTAGCTATCATTTTCAATTTCATAGCAGTTATGAGAGGTTTATACTTTCACGCTCAGATTAAGAAGCTTGTTATATTTAAATTCGTCGTTGGTCTAGTGGTCGCAAGGGCTACTGCTGAGCACGAGGTCCTGGGTTGGATTCCCAGGTCGGGCAAAGTGTTATTGGGTTTTTCTATCTGGAATTTCTCAGTAGCAGCCCAAAGTCTGGATTTGTGCCCGGTTGATGGCAATAGGCTCGCTCCCTATTACATAGGACTTCAACATAACATGGCGAAATGTGGGTGTACTATAGGTACACCTCTGCCCAACCCTTCGGGGAAACAAGGCATGGTGTTATGTTATGTTATATTGGCTTAAAACAGAAGAGCTACTAGTCATAAAAACGTAATAGGAACCATTCGTCTAGTACGACATGCACCCACTCACATACCATCTCACACTCTCAACACTACGCACATACACACAGACAAACACATCACACCCTCACCCACACTCCACATGCACCTTGAACTCCACTACACTTTATACAATTCATACAAATTTAAGATATTATTATTATTCTCTTCCAACAAATAGTTTGCCCTTATAACATGAAAATGTAACTTTCGTTAAGCATTTCTTTATTAATGTTTTTGATGATATTTTTGCCTCTAGGGGGGAGTCCCTGGTGTCCTGAATTACAAGTCACGGCTTAGTTTAGGCACCCAGTCTCCCACAAATGAACATTGTCCTACATCCGACTTCGTCCTTTGCATAAAGCATGAGCTTCTCTTTGATTGGATCCAGTCACATTTAGTACCCTAATTGCGTAACGCACTATCAATAAAAATATGAATGATTTTGAAGGACTTTTGCTAATCCATTGCTTCATATGTTCGAAAAATGTATCTGCTTATCACCGTAAATAACGCAATGAATGTTGTTGAACTGTCAAAATGAAATCCATTCCTACTGATAGTGTGAGATAAGATAAGATTTCTTTAATTGTTTGAGCATGCGAGATATTACAGTCATCGTTTGAGTCCAATCATGTTTAGCCGTAAGTATTGGCGTACAAAATATTTTCATAACATTGAAAATAATTAACAATAACAAAAATCGAAAAATTACCTAGAAAGAAAAAAAACAAAGTTTATAACTTAGAAACTTAAATCAGAAATTATTTTTATGTTATAATGTCAAAATTACATATTCATATAAATTTAATATTAATAGTGTCATATTTTAGTAAGTTATATTATTAGTGTTAGGAAAAAGATAAAATTATTCAATCAAAAAAAAAAACATTTTCGGCCAAATATTTGGAGACACGCCGGTTGAACCCGTGACGCAACATTGCACCCGGACATTTATATTTCCAGCCCTTGGACGCCATTTCGTTACAGACCTATTCAACCAACATTACCTCCTCTAACTGTGCATAAGCTCAGGCAAAACCAAGTCACAAATAAATAAATAACTTATTTATTTATTATTTTGAATGCTGTCTTTTAAAACCTCAATAGTACTTATTCTGTGGCCATGTACCACCGAAAACTTGGCACCTGCGTCTGGCCGAAGCGACAAAACGCTGCGACTGTTTTTCGAATATCTACCTTATCGCACGGTAGAACCGTAACGAAACAAAATCGTATCTTTCTTGAAAGATAACGTAAGGCTTTCGTCTGTGGTGTTAATTGGAGGCTAATGTTGGCCTTTCTTTTGTGTCGGCCTCTCAGATACTTGCTGATAAGAATGAGCTGCGATTTTGTCGGAAAGCGAGGTTTCGTGTTTCTATTGTTTTTTTTATTGTTGCCAGTTTTTGTCGAGAATTTCGCAGGTGCTAAGTTATTGTTTTATTAGTATTGCTGTGTTAATTTTCTATTAGAATAATTTTGGTGCGGTCACATTTATTATGTCATCATGTCAAAATTTATTTATTTATTTAACATAAGGTAGCTTTACAGCTGACAGTGAGTATAACATTTTTATTATTCGAAACATTACGCCAATTACGAAGTACACAAAAAAGAAGTAATACAGAGAGTGATAATTATAATCATTACTATTTAAATATTGAATAAGTACTAACATTTTATATATTTATTTATTATAGTATTACAACTTACATTTGTTTTTACAGATGGGAACCCAATACCACAATGTAGTCATAATTTCCACACAGAGCCGTCACTCAAAAATTAAATCTTAATCTTTTTAAACTATCCTATTTTATTTAAATATCTTCCATTTTTTCCGGCAATTCAATTCATGCAAACAGTATTCCCACGAAAACGTTATTACGAAACTAAGTAAGAAACTTCCCCGCACAACCTTCTCCTTTCTCCTGAAATTTAAAATTCACATAAACTTCACCGTATATCATACTTATCCGCTGAATACGTGATATTTTGACTAAAAGACGACATTACATATACATTGTGAACCCGTGAAGGTGATAACATCAGCCGTGATTTAAAATGGGCGCTATCCTTCTGAGAAACCATAAAGATTATCTCACTTCACGCTAATGGACATACTAATTATTAATTAAGGACTTATTTTCTGGGGGCAGTCTACTGGTAGGGAGCTGGTATTTAGACTGCAGAAGCGATGCATCAGGTCAATGTGCGGCCTTAATTAAGACAACTGATAGCTGTGTTCCCTATTTTAAATTGTTAAAAATTCTAACTTTTCCTTGTTTATATATAATGGAAACTGCTTTGTTTGTGAAATGTAACCCACATCTATTTAAAAAAATATCAGAGGTCAAGAAAAATCCAATGCGGACTTAATAAATAATGTACAATCGCACTAATGCAAAAAAGTTTTTTTGGTATTGCCCCACTCATATATAATAGAATACCTAATATTATAAAAAATATGACTACATTAAAATTTAAAAGGGAGCTAAAAGAAATTTTAATTATGAAAACTTATTACACGGTTGACGATTTTCTTAATGATGATTCACTATCTACTATTTCTCTGATTGACATATTATTGTGATCCTGGTTTCATTATTGACCACGCTGACATTTTTTGATTTATGTTTAATATTTTCTTTTTTAATTTGTAATTTTGATTTTTTATTAGGAAATGTAAACATTTGCATGCCCATGTGACGGTAAAATATGGAGAACTTTTTTTTTTATAAAAAACACCTATGTACTCGTACTATACCCATGTTTGCAAAGAAATAAATGATTTGATTTGACTGTTCTAAATGTTACTTTACACGGAGCTTATAGTTTTGCAGCGGTGTACTTGCGGACGATGAAAACTGCGATGTTGTTTGAATAGTATTGTTTTTGGTAACACGCTGCGCCGGCCCTAAATAACTTGGGATGAGAAGGAGGATGAATAGTGTTTTGGTAGCTTTAATGAGGTTTAAATTGGCAATTCGTTATTGAAAAGTCGTAAAAGCACTTAATTGTAACGTGCTAATGACATAGGCACAGGAGGGGTTTCCTTATGCTTCACAGAAAATTCTGAAGTCCAACCTCGTTATGACGTACTGAGAACGGGTGTCCTGTGGTTTTATTAGGTAAAAATTAGATGCTCCTGTGTCTGTCACTTATGATCGAAAAAGGAATGGCACTTTTTAATACTCATACATCATTGGAACTTTTGCCGATCGTTGTAAGTCATAAAAAGTTTTAAAAGTCAAATTATTTATATACAAATAGGCACATAAAAGGCTCTTTTGAATATCAAAATTTACAGAAAAATAGAATGATTCTAGTTTCTGGTCGCCCCCTTCCAAAAGGTAGTTTCGTATGGAGAAGAATGGGCAAGAAACTCCACCGTTACTCTTTTAAAATATTTTGTATGACATTAAATAAATAATTATGTGAAGACGTTTCATCTAGAATAAAATTACTAAATCACAATATGCAAAAATAATTAAAAATGAAGCAATGACAAATTAACTATGTGATAGATACATGCTGCTCTCATATTTACTAACATTGTAAAAGTAGACGACTTTCATAAATTTTTAACAAGTAATAAGTCAGTCTGTGAGGTAAAGTAGTCACAAAATGTAAAATCAATGTCATAAAAATAATAAAATAAACAACCAGTTTGATTTTGTCTAGACAAAATTGTCCTATGGAGCAGGACCAGCACGTTTCCAAGCATTCGTATCTTGGATATAATCCTTTAATTTGTAATATGCTTGTTTAAAATGTGTATTTTCAATATGAGTTTTAAATTTTCTTTCATTTAATTGCATTATTATGTCACAAGGTCTATTTTTTTGTAACATTTAACACAGTACCCCACAAAAGTTGTATGTACTTTAGATAATCAGAAAAATGGTTTTGCAGGATAAAACTTTAATCATGCATAGAATAATTTGGAATCTGCTATCCACTGGCCTCACATAATCAGCCTATAATGTTCCCACTGCTGGGACACAGGCCTCCTCCTTCTGTGAGAGGGAGTGGGCCGTAATCCACCACGCGGGCCCAGTGCGGGTTGGTGGATGTCACACGTCTTCGAATTTTTAGTTCTAGGACATGCCGGTTTCCTCACGATGTTTTCCTTCACCGTTTTGAGAGCAGTGATGATGAGATAATTTACACAAAGTACTACCTACCCCTCTCGTAAGTCAAGACCATTACCACCTGGCCACCACTGCTCCAACTCCAAACCATGAGGTATTTTTATGTTGTTAGATGGTAAACCTCCTGATGGTCAATGGTCACTGCTGCCAAAGGATATTTGGAATACAAGATATAGATGTTGCCATCACAGAGACAAAGTTCAAATTTTTGCAATCATCATCATCATTTCTGCCGGACGACGTCCACTGCTGGACATAGGCTGGACGTTGGCCCCCAAACAAAGGAGGGGGGGGGGGGGGGTTGCTATACTCGCCACGCTTGGTGGTACTGTGTCTGCAATATGTGTCCTAAATTCTCTTGTTTCTCAATGTGTTTCACAAATGGAAAATTTTAAGGATTAATTTGGTAAAATACCTAGAGGTATACTAAACTGAATGAAACGGCGGGACGTGTGGTTAAGTAATAACAGCCGCACGGGTCGATCGACCAGGTTAAGCTACGCTTGCCGCGGTTGGTCCGTGGATGGGTGACCATCTTTACATACCAAGACCCCTCCGTGCCTTGGAAAGCACGTTAAGCCGTTGTCCCGGCTGTCATTAGTAGCTCTTTGACAGTCGTTACGGGTCGTCAGAAGCCCGAAAGTCTAACAACCAGTCTTACCAAGGGGTATCGTATTACCCAGTAACTGGGTTGTGGAGGTCAGATAGGCAGTCGCTCCATGTAAAATACTAGTATTCAGCTGCTTCCGGTTAGACTGGAACAAACCCCAACAAAGTTAGGGAAATAAGGCTAGGCAGATGATGACCTAGAGGGATACTAAACAACACTGGTACTTTCTTTCAATTGATTTCAAAAAGTAAATTACTCGGAGTTTCAAAGTAGTTCAGCTATCTTACTTAGGTATCTTCCTAATTTCTGGCTCACTTTCAGAGCTTGTTTTTCACTGTCAGTACTTTGTCTAATCCTACGCCTTGTTCAAGACTTTGTTGTTAAGTTCTCATAACGCTTTTATAGCTTGAGACTTAACTTTTTTGTATTCTTACAAGTTCTTGCTACTAAATGTAAGTAATTAAATGACAGTATCTACCTAAGACAGTCAAACGTGCTCAACTTTTGTACTCCAGTGGTCAATATTATCACAATGTGTCCGTATAATTGTCATCGCTGACGTATTAAATTGATGGTTCTAGGTACTTAATAGAGGTGTATTTTAGAACTGTGTATGTATGTAAGTATATTCACATATTTAGTTGTAAACATTAGATAAAACGAAATGTATATTTTTATCTACTTTTGTATCGCAGGTATGCTGGAAGAGATTACTTTAGAAATAAGCATCACTTTTGTATGTATTTTTCTCTTCTTTTCTTCTTGCCTGTTTATTATCATGCGTGTTTATGCTACCTTTGTACAGTCAATATACCTACAATTCAATTCAATTTATTTATTTCAAGTAACCAAGACTCATTTGTTAGTAAAAAACTTATCCTACGTTAGTAATTAAGATAATTTTATTCGCATATAAATGTAAATATAAAAATATACCTACTATTGACAGCGGCAGCACTGTCTGACGCTTCACCGCGGCCACACCATTCCATGGGAAATGGCGCAGCAGCGATTCACGTACGGACAGTCCAGCCTACTCGAAATTAGAGACAGGATGCTGTTGTTGCTGCCTCACACCCCACGAACCAGGGACGCACAGCGATTACGCATCGTGACAAAGAAACAATCCAGATGTGCGTCCGCGACCATCCCTGATGCTACAGTAACGGGGCAGCCTCAACAGCACCCGTGAATGCGTATTGCGCGTTGATATACTGCAGCACTTCAATTTTTTAAATCAGTGGGCAGATTAGACTATTATTTTCAAAAATGTACATAAATAGTTAAATAAATAAATGATACGTATGATGCATCATTTAAACAAATCGGCCTATTACAGTCCTGTTGGGAAAAGGCTTCTGCCAAGTTGCACCACAAACTCCGGTACCGTGCCTTCCGCATCCAATCTGACCTAGCCGCCTTTTTAAGAGTCCATAATACCACAAATTACTTAGCATGATCGCCTGTTATATCGAAAACACTGCAGCATTCATTTTTAAATAAATAAAAGTAAAGTGTTAACAAATTAAAATTAATGATAAATACGAAAATACGATTCCATAAAATTTTCTCGACAAAAAAAAATTACAAACCGCGGTCTCGTACCTCCAAACCAAATAACAAACCGCTAGTATTAAAACAAATTAGAAAAAACTTCCAATTAGATCGTGAAATTTTGTCTATTATCTGAACTAAATATAAATGCAGGATACTATGTTTTATATTATTTTTAAATTACCATTAATTTAACCGTAAAAAGGAATTACCAAAACTTGCCTTGGAGACATCTCCCTGCCACCCTGTCTCGCTTGCTCGAGTGACCGCGAGCAGTAGTGTGCGATAAAGAGTGAGGTGTCGCTGAGGTATTATGGACTCTTAAGGTCGTCATTCGATCCAACTTTGACAGCTATTCGCAAATAACCTAAGCTATTAATATCGTTATCCAAATAATAAACATTGATTTTATAGCCAATAATAGCTCCGTTGCCTTACTTTGTATTATTATTAGCTCACAACATGATTTCAGCAATTTTAGTTAAGAAGCTGTTAAACATAGCACCTAGTTTATGCTATTATAAATCTCAGTAACATTCTAACAATATTCATTCTCCCATAAAAGTGGCTACAGCTTGATAATAGCGATGTCTTCTAGGATTTATAAAGCTGAAGAATTATTGAAGTTGTAAAAGTAGAATCGAATGACTAAAAAAATCGTTTTAATGAGCTGGGTATCGGGAGAGTTTTCTATAAAAAGTTCTTGCGCTGGAATAAAAGCTGTAAGCTGACTAACAGGACTTTAGTCATTTGTTTTTAATGTCGAGTCGTGAAATGGGAAGGTTACAACTCTACATTTGTATGTGAAGACGAACCCGCAACCAGTTGTGTTATTCTGTGATTTTTCACTTACATGTCTTTGTTCAAACCTAAATTAATTTAAGTTATTTACTGTCTTTTGCAACTATTTCCTACACGCAGCAAACAAACGTTAAGATCAACGATCGTCGTGATAGGTAGGACTAGCCTTTGCACGCGGCTTTGCCCGCATTGAGGTCGGAAATTATCCCACAGTCCTACCGGGACGAAAAGAGTGCCAAATTTCATTCAAGTCAGTCCAGCCATTAGGGCGTGAAAAAGGATGGGCACGCCACAATTGTGGCGATAAGTCCTTTCTTAGAGGAGTGGCTAGAGAGGCGCCACGATGTCCTCACCTTCCGCCTGACGCAGGTCCTCCCCGGACACGGTTGTTTCGGGAGGTTCCTGTTCAGGATAAAGCGGGAGGAACCACCCGGGTGTCACCACTGTGTGGGTCGCTCGGAGGACACGGTGGAGCATACGGTGGAAGTCTGCCCGGCTTGGGCGGAGCACCGCCATCTCCTCACGGAGGCGATCGGCGGCGGCGATCTCTCGCGTCGGGCCCTGGTTCATGCCATGTTTTGGAGCGAGAGTGCATGGGAGGAGGCGGAACGCGTGAGGGTGAGGCAAGGTTCGCGCCCTCGCGCCCTTAGTCGCCGCAGGAGACGCCCCGGGCGTCGGGAGTCGCAAGCCGATTTCCGGCCACCGTAGGCGCGGGCCTGCGGACGGTGAGCGATGCGTAGCTCGCCGTCCGATAATGAACGGGCCCGGGTCGACGGCGCATTGTGTTCCACGCGCGCTTTAAAGAGATGTCTGCACCAACTGACGGGGTCCGTTAAGACCAATGCCTGCCAGGGTTGCGAGTTTGTCCGAAAGGGATATCGTGGCCCTGGCACACAGGCAACGGATGGAACACGGGTGGGTTTGAGTCAGTAAAAGTCTGACACGCCCTCTCGCTCCGCCCAGAGCGGGAGAAGTTATTTGACAATTTCCCACCCCAAAAAAAAGGGGGTGAGAAAGGAAAAAAACAGACACATGACAGAGAGATTTACTTTCACATTTAAGTATGGAGAATGGAAGTATGGATTATATTATGCTTGTGCAATATAAAATACTTATGCAATATTAGTATTATGAAGTATTATTTTATTATGAAGCTCTACAAAATAATATACTTGATGTACAAATGGGATTCATAGCCCGAAATGTTTAATTCTGGTTTTACAATCTTTCTAATTTGTTTATGCATGAAATTATTCCTGTTGATATCCACATTTATTTATTGTAGACATTAAACTACTATAAAAGGGGCGACCAATGTTAGTTCATCTTTGATGTTAAATAAAAACAATTTTATTACATTTTTGAAACCTTTATAGGTGAAGTTTGTGACGTTATTTATATTATAAATATTTAATGTGTTATTAATAATTAAATTAAGGATCTTTGGATTTGCTTTTTTAATTTCTTAAGCAAGTTTCACTTCAAATTAATTCAATATTTTTTTCTGTTTGTTGTGGCCACAATTTTTTTAATAAATAAAAATAAAATCGGTATTTTTAGCTTGTGTGTTTCTGGATCAATCCTTACTTGCCTAATAAAGATTATTTTATTAAAAAAAATAACAAAATCCAAGAAATACGTGGAAGTATTTGATTATCATTGGGATTTGATGTGGTTTTCCCACATATCTTCATTCTTATTATAAAGAGGTATTTTTCAGTTTGTTTTTAGGAGGTAATCTTCGCAACTACTCGATTCGGTTCCGAAAATTCGATCACTAAGCTACAGTAAGGCCGAGTGAGGATATATTTTATGTTAAAACAAGAAATTTCACGCGGACGAAGCCACGGGCCGTAGCTGGTTTAGTATAAAAGTGTTATAATTTGATTATTTTCAGAGTTATTAATTAAATGAAACGAACGTGCTCGACTGCCAAGTCGGAAGGGAAGTATATTTGCTTTTCACAGATATTGAATAGTATTAAGCAAAGGAAACAATATACATACAGCCTACTCCTGTACATTAGAGGTGGCACTAGTAATTACTGTTTTGAGCTAATTACAACACCCCCACTCTCAAAATACAGATATTATATCAAAATATAGATACACATTAAAATACCACAGTAACAATGCCTAACATTTTTACAAATTTATTATGTTTCACTGAAGGTAAACTTTTAGTAAGCATGTCTGCTGGCATATCTTCTGATGGCAAATAATTAATCTTAACAATTTTATTATTAATTATTTCTCTACAATAATGATAGCGCACATCAATGTGTTTCGATCTGTTATGGAATACAGGATTTTCAGATAACTTTAAAGCACTTTGATTATCATTATATAATTTAATCGTATACATTTGTTCAGTAATCTCATTCTGTAAATTAATAAGATACACAGCTTCCCTACAACCCTCTGTAATTGCCATATATTCAGCCTCAGTACTTGAAAGCGCTACAGTTCTTTGTTTTTTACAACCCCATGAGATGACTGAACCTGACAACATAAAACAGAAACCTGAATAGGATCTTCTATCAATAGAATTATTTGCCCAATCAGCATCTATATAACCTTCAATATTAATATTTCCATCTTTACAATACTTTAAGCCTAGACATCTAGTCTTTTTTAAGTATTTTAATATTCTTTTAGCATATAACCAGTGTTCATTATTATGACAATTATTAAATTGACTTAGGTATCCTACAGCATAGGCTATGTCTGGCCTGGTCAATACAGCCAAATACATTAGACTCCCTATCAGCTGTTGATAAGGATTCTGATTCTTTACATCTTGACTTTTAACAATATTCAATTTAGCTTCCATGGGTGTGTCAACAGTCTTACACTCAGTCATACTAAATTTATACAATAACTGATCAATATAGTTCTCTTGACTTAAAGTAATGACTCTGTTCTCCTTATCATTATTGACATTTATACCAAGACATTTTCTGATTTCTCCTAAATCTTTAATTTTAAATTGACCACTTAAAGTTTCTTTTAACAATTTCATTTCTTTTTTATCATTAGAAAAAATAAAAAAATCATCAACATACAAAGTAACAATTGTCCTGAGACTATCCATACATTTTGTGTACAAACAGGGTTCCAGTTTAGATTTTTTATAGCCATTATCTAACATTACAGTATCAACTTTTTTATGCCATGACCTTGAGGATTGTTTGAGACCATAAATTGCTTTTTTCAGCTTAAGAACTTTAGTTTTATCATTATTAGGACACTCAAAACAATCTGGTAATTGCATATATATGGTTTCTTCCAATTCTCCATTGAGAAACGCAGTTTTTACATCTAAATGTGCAGTATCTAGATTAAGTTGCACAGCTAAAGCAAATAATAAGCTTAAAGTTGTATGCCGGACTACCGGTGAGAAAGTTTCACTATAATCAATACCACTTTTCTGATTATAACCTTTCGCAACTAATCTGGCACGATAACAAATGTTATTTACCCTATCACACTTTCTTTTTAAAACCCACTTACATTTGACAATTGTTCCACTTTTTGGGACATCTACGAGCTCCCACGCACTGTTGTCTTTAAAGCACTGTAACTCCTCTTTGACTGCACATAACCAGTGATCCTTCTCAGGGCCTTGTAGAGCTTCTCCCAATGACAACTCTCCGACATCCACATTAGAACTTTCTGTACACATATTTGAAAAACCATATCTTTCTGGTTTACGCCTTTGTCTCTTAGGTGTCTGTACTTCACTGCCTGAAGTTTCTGTAAAGTTGTCAGAGTCTTCATTTTCACTTGGCACATAAGTAAGATCATTGCTGTTACATACGGAGATAAATGAATCATCTGACTGACTGTCCCCCACTGAATCCAAACTCTTCTCTTCATTTTCTATTTGAGTTTCTGAATTCTTATTTTCTTTGGTAACAATTATATTTCTTACATCCAAATCTTTTTCAATTATGATTACATCTCGACTAGTTGTAATCAACTTGGACTTGGGATTATATATTCTATATCCTTTTATATCTTCAGAATAACCCACTAGGATACACATGTCAGATTTCTTATCCCATTTCAACCTTTTCTGTTTGGGTACATGTGCCATTACAGTACTACCGAACACTCTAAGATTACTAATATTAGGTTTAGTATTATTCCACAATTCATATGGGGTTTTATTATTTAAACAAGCTGATACTGTCCGGTTCTGTAAATAAACAGCTGTATTAGTCGCCTCTGCCCAGAATTCCTTCTTTAAATCAGCATCAAATAATAAACAACGAGCCTTTTCAATAATAGTACGGTTCATCCGCTCACTTAAACCATTTTGCTCAGGTGTGTATGGGTTTGACTTCTGATGAATTATGCCCTTTAATCTCAGAAAACTGTCAAATTCACCATTGCAAAATTCACGACCATTATCACTGCGCAATACTTGAATTTTTGTATTATGTGAGTTCTCAACTTTGGCTGTATAATCTTTAAAACATTGAAATGCTTCACTTTTATTTTTCATGAAATAAATATGAGTCATACGGCTATAATCGTCAACAAAAATGATAAAATACCTTGATCCTCCGAGAGAGACATGCTCCATTGGTCCACACACATCAGTATGCACCATATTAAGTAGCTGGGTACTTCTGTTGCCATTGCTTGGAAAAGGTTGACGACTCTGCTTCCCTTCACAACAAGTTACACATGAAGTTGTACTAATATCTGCCTTCTTGTCAATGAAAAAACCTTCAACAGCATTCTGCATTCCATTCAGGTAGGTACTATTGACATGACCAAGTCTTCGATGCCATATCTCATTGGTTACCACTGCTGCAGCTGACAGATTTATTTGTGTATTAAGTTTATACACCCCATTAACTAATGTGGCTGTAGCCACCAAGACTCCTTTTCTGTTATAGATATCACAACCACTGTCTCTAAAGGTCACTCTGTTGCCTTTCTTTATAAGTTGACTCACTGATAGAAGATTTGTTGTGAGACTCGGAACACACATAACCTCTTCTATCGTCACATCAAAATTGCACTTATCTGTACAGGTACTAATTTGCACGTTACCGGAACATTTTACGGGCACTCTGTTCTCGTTCGCAACAATAATCTCTTTCGTACATTGTTCGTAAGACGCATTTACAATCCAGTGTTCATTTGTTGTTAAATGCACACTCGCTCCGGAGTCAACATACCAATCAGATTTACTGTAAGAGCCACTAAGGAACACAGCACTAAACGCATTCGTTTGTTTCCGATCCATTTCTTTAGAATTTATTGTACTTGTACACTGATTCCGATAATGTCCCATTTCTTTACATTTAAAACATTTAACTTTTGTTTTTGACTGCTGCCCGCCGCCATCTTTATCACGACTTTTGTCTTGTTCTAATGGCTTCACCTTTTTCTTATGTTGGCGCCATTGGTTTTTCTGTTGAAAACTACCAAACGCAGCACTGTCGTTTCCACTGACTTCCGACTCCATATCTAATAATTTAGATTTTATGGCATCCATTGTGATGGACATTCCCGAATGTTCAATGGCCATAATCATTGGGGAAAATTTTTCTGTTAAACCAGCAAGCAATAATGAACCAATCCATTCATCATTAATGTTGAATCCAGTTCCCGCCAATTTCTGACCCGTCTCTACTAACTGAGTAACGTAGGAATTCATGGAATTACAATTTTCTAGTCTTATTGATATTAGGTTTCTCAACAGACTTATTCTTCTGGTAAATCCAGAGTCATCATACAGAGACTTTAGTTTATTCCAAAGTTCCTTTGTAGTTTTGACTTCTTTGATATGTACGTAGATGGAGGGATCTATAGTCAATATTAACTTGGCTCTGGTCTTAGCATCTTCTGCAGCTGCAACTGCTGCTTGACCTTCCTCTGGCTTGATGCATCCTAGCGTTCCTTCTAGCACCAAGAAGTTCTCTGCCGCAAAGCACCACTCGCCATAATTTTCGCGCCCCTTGAGTTTGGGTACGCTCACGACATAGTTGGACGCCATATTTTTTCACAGCACGACTGCACGGTATACTAAACTAAACTAACTGTTCTCTTTCTGCAACTTAATATCAATATCCAGATATCACACTGTCACGGAGAAACTTGTTGTTAGAACCAGGAATAGCCCTGGGCCCATAACCTGTTATAATTTGATTATTTTCAGAGTTATTAATTAAATGAAACGAACGTGCTCGACTGCCAAGTCGGAAGGGAAGTATATTTGCTTTTCACAGATATTGAATAGTATTAAGCAAAGGAAACAATATACATACAGCCTACTCCTGTACATTAGAGGTGGCACTAGTAATTACTGTTTTGAGCTAATTACAACAAAAAGGACCAAGTAAATGTGCTAAGTACGTCCTTTTTCTATTGTTTAGCAAAATGAAAAATATACATTTTTTTTAAACCTTTAAAAAGCTGAAATACAAATAAAGATTTATGAAATACTAGTGTAACAGAAGGTTTCCCAGGCCTAGTGACAGCAGAAATATTTATTGCTTTATCTGCCAGCGACACTGCGAGATGATATACCTACCGTCTGCGGTTAGCGGTATTCTAACAATACAAAGTAACAGTAAATTGTAAATTAGAAAAGCTAATGTGAAAATGTACTGTCCATATCTTTACATATATATATATAATATATAAAACAAAGCCCCCCGCCGCGTCTGGTTGTTTGTCTGAACGCAATAAACTCAAAATCTATTGAACGGATTTTCAAACAGTTTTGACTAATGGATGGAGTGACTCATGAGGAAGGTTTAATTGTACAATTCATTAATGTTTTGTGTAAATTGACTGAAATATGTCGATTATTGTTGAAAATAATCAAGTGCAACAAAAAAGTACGCGATAGCATATATCTATCTTCTAAGGATGACCCACAGTAACCGTTTTTACCTTTCAGAATTTGATAAAAAAATGTCATTGTAATTTCCGAAGCTATTTTAACCGGTATTTTATTATTCCTTATCCAATAAAATATATTATTTAAATTAAGCATTTAATCTAGATGAAAATATGCCTGTACATCATATCATTTAAATGAATACTTTATAAGATATCATAGATTCAAAATTACGCGTAACAAAATAATTATGATTGACGGTGGCGCGGGAGTCAATGACCTTTTCCTCTGCTATTACTACGACAGAAAAACGGCTCAACGGATTTTGGTGAAATTTGGCACTCAGATAGTTGATACCTGGATAAATTTATTTTAACCTGGTAGTACATTTCCGTTGGATAATTTCCGACCTGCGTAATAATATAATGTCTAAAATATTTTCAAAGGACGCTTGTATTTATTTTCAAAGGTGCTAAATACCTTTGAAAATAATGGAGAACGGTAACGGTACCATTACGCTAAGCATTTAATTCTCTAAAGGGATATTTGTTTGTAGGGACTAGGGACAAAAATATGTAGGGACGTAAGTCTAAAGGTTCAATCCCTTGTGGTCTGACGTGTATACTTTGGCAAGGTTTCTTCCTGATTGAGAAATCCCGACCTAGGAAAAGGCTGGAATAGTCAATGATATTTGTTTGAATAGTGAAACTAATAAGTAACCATACTATTGTGCGTTCATTATATATTGAATTTTGCAGTCATGTGATTGGTAGTTCTGTTCTGACAGACTCTATTTTGAACTCTATTAGTGTTCAAAATAGGACTGCAAAATTCAGTGCTTCCAATTGTGCCACGCGTCAAGTTATAATGAACGCACTGTATGTAATATAAAGGTTTTTTAAATACATTTCAAGTGACATTTCGCAAAACATTTGTATGATTACCTACAGCGTCCCTATCAACATCATTCGAGCGCAAAAAAATGCTTGCAGTGTATGTTGGGTGACTACCTGCCTTAATTAGGTATAGTTGACTTCTTTATTGCTTCACCACTTTTGTCAATAATCCTAACTATCACAAATCACACTATAATATTATTTATCACACTAATATTATAAAGGCGAAAGTTTGTGTGTTTGTTATTTCTTTACGCTCAAACGGCTGGACCAATTTTGATAAAATTTTAGGTAGCTGACACCCTGGATTAACATATAGCCTACTTTTTATCCTGATATTCTCCCGGAATCAAGAAAAGAAAGTGAAATTATTTTTGTTACTCTTTCACGCTAAAACAACTGAACGGATTTGAATGAAATTTGGCACATGGGTAGACCATGATCTAGGTGAGGACATAGTATACTTTTATCCCGATATTCCCACGGGATCGAGACTTACGCGGGTAAAACCGCGGGGCGCATCTAGTTCCCAATAAATTGAAATTTCACTAAGGTTGTAACTATATTATTATTGTCTGCTTAGACAAAACAAACCTTTTCGTGTTTTGAAGTGACATTCAATCTTAGGATGATAAAGCAATTATGAGATTGACTATAACCGTTCGATACACTTATTGCTTACTGTAAGCTACATTGCATAAAGCACATAAAGACTGAGCGATCAATGTTCGAATGAAATTATCCGGAAAAGAACCGCAGTTACCGACATAGCTTGCAGAGTAAGCAAACTGAAGTGGCAGTGGGCTGGCCATGTTTGTCGAAGGACCGATGGCCGATGGAGCAGACGAGTCCTGGAGTGGAGACCGCGTATCGGCAAGTGTAGTGTGGGACGGCCCCCAGCTAGATGGACCGACGACCTAAGAAGGTGGCTGGGTCAGACTGGATGCGGAAAGGCGGAGGACAGGGTGTTGTGGCGCAGCCTGGGAGAGGGCTAAGTCCAGCAGTCGACTGCGATAGGCTGAAATGATTGATCAACGTTCGCAGCTTTATCCAGCTATCATTATCACACCATCAACCCACATCTTTACAGTTATATCTTCGTTAAACTCACACACCTGTTATTACAAAATATGGCTATTACTTTCCTCACTAACCGCTCTAAAGAGTTTCATTGAAGTAATTTCCTAGGTCCCGGTAAATGCACGATGTCACTTGACGTTGCATCGCGTGAGCCTCGACAGCAATTACTCGTACCTCGGTTTGTCTCCTTGCAATTAGAGAATTCCTAGGCGTCAGCGTGTGGGAGAGTTATTTCAACTCGCTAACATCGTTTAAGTGAACTGTTCCGTATTTTCACATGAAAATTATTTTGCTACGTTGCTTGGGAGTTAGCATTTCTGCTGTAAAATATTACGGCCATGTGTTGTTTCTCATTCATCCTGCGTGGTCCCGACTTTCTGTCTGGTTCAATTATAATAATAATATGAATCTTTATTCTCAGACCAAGGTCCATAATAAAAAAGCAAAATTAAATTGGTAATTAAAAACATGCACGCTTAACAAACGTATTATTTATCTCATATAACTGAATAACGGTCTGTGTGCCGCCATCCAGTGAGATAGCATTAGGCCATCCACCCTGCCAGCTACAGTAGCCACGAGGCTGTTGGGGCTGTCGCGCACCCGACGCAACAGTGATGCGATCCGCAGACGCAGCAGCGAGCCGAAATTCGGAACGCGTGCGTCCGCGTACATCCCGGACGCGCTACAGAAGCGCTGCAACTTCTGTTACTGTAGTGCCTTTAAAAAAAAAAAATTTGACTTTTAACTGCAATTCCCGTATTAGTTTTTAGAGTCAATCAAAATCAGTTAGTTGTTAGTTTTCAACTAACTAATATCCAGCTTCTAGGCAGTAGGCTGACTTTGCCAACCCCATTAAAACCACATCTTTACTAATAATCATTATGGCCTTTTAATCGTGCCCTTAGGGAACATGTAATGACGACAAACACGTAAACAAACAAGATATAAACTGGCCAAGCAAGCTTAAACCGACCGACTGGCTTAATTTTGTTGCCGTGTTTACTAGATGGAACATTAACGCTGGCAAATTCTCCCTGTCATATCTAGTTTTATTTTTCCTGAGTTCTTCGGTTGTGAAGCTATTTTTAAACGGCAACATTTTAGTGATAGTTTGCGTTTTCATATACGAGTAGTCGTAATGAGACTTTTTTGATCGCGGAATGTTTTTACATCCGCAGACACGGTGGTTGAATTGCATGTAGTTTTTGCTGAATTATGATACTCGTCGCCTTTGCAAATTAAAGTGATATTTTTATTGTGTATGGTTTTCAATTTATAGAATGTGGTTTACGACAAAAAAGCTGGAGATCAGTCTATCTGCGGCTATTGCTAAAGATATTAAGGTGTGGTTTGCCAAGTGTTATTATAAGTATAATATTATTTACTGCTGAGCATGAGCGGGTTTGATTCCCAGGTCGGGCTTTATATTGGGTTTTTCTATCTGGAATTTCTCGGTAGCAGCCCGGAGTCTGGTTCTGTGCCCGGTACATGGCAATAGGCTCGCCCCCTATTACATGGGACTGGCGAAATGTGGGTGTACTACTGGTACACCTCTGCCCAACCCTTCGGGGAAACAAGATGTGATGTTATGTTATGATATTACTTTGCAACCATTACGGTGACTTTAGACAGTTACGGGTAGGTACAGAAAGTCGCCGGGTACATCAGTTTATACCAAACTGTCAAATTTCTCCAAATGATTTTATACCTTCAAATGTTGACGGTTAAGTTCAAAATCAAATGAGAAAATTTGACAGTTTGTGGTAACTTGATGTGCTGGCTACTCTACCTTTTTCAAAAATGTAAGCCAAAAGCGCTGGAACTAGATTGAAAACTTTACCCGCGCATAGCCAATTTTGTTGTTTGCTGAAGAGGTTGCATCACTAAAAAATGGCCCTTAATATTGTTATCACGCTACGCTCCTTACATACTCCTTTTGCTTTGCTTACGTTCATACATCTGGTCATATACGAACATTGGTTGCAAGGACTACGCACCTGACCTTTCTGAAGAACATCACCAATTAGGTGACTATACAGGGTGGATTTTTGAGATTTAAGGACATGCCGCTACAAGGAAACCGACTTAGGAGACTGTCCTTAACGTTTTGAGATATTTTGATCTGACTTCACAGATTTTGAAAAAAAGTACAGTCGGGAAGTAAATGGGCAGTTTTCACAAACAAAAAACTTGAAGGATCGAAAACTTGTATCGGGCTAACCCCTCCCGGCGTTTCCAGTTTCATCTCCCTTGAAAAACCCACAAAAAATAACAATGTTCTAATAGATTCTTTCTTAAAAACTGATATCATAAATGCAGACTGGTGTTAATTTCGAGCAAAATCCAAAGGAATCCGGTGTTGTACCTCTTTTGAACATAAAAACTTCATTTTCATAATGCGAGGGGCGGAAGCTATAAAGCGGAATTGTTTCGCTTTTTCCGTTTCGCCCGCTTTTTTTTTACGTTAACATTTTTAAATTGGTACGTCACAAATATATTTTAAGCTGGTAAGTTTATGTTTACATTGTTTATGGTTTATTATGTGCTGACTTATTAGGGGTTGTATGCATGTGATAGTATTTATGTGCTTACGTTTTATGGTTTTCTCGATAAGGGTGAAAGCTAAAACCTATTAGGTATCGTGACCTCGTAATTGTTCTTTGTCTATGTGTCAGTAAGATAGTTTCAACTTTATTGTTGTCAAGAGTGTTAAAGCAATTAAGAGATCGACTGCACAATGTGGTAATGGGAAAGTATTTTGACCCGTCTAAGAAACGCCATGGTCTTCAAGGGTATCTAAAGGAGTATAGGTATCCTGTAACTGAGGACCAACCTATAAACACCAATAGAATAAACGAATCCTAATATCAATACTCGTAGTAGGGACGTGAAACTCCAACATTATTCTAGTTGAAGATTCTGTCACATGCCGTTTAAAAAAACAGTTAAACATTTTCTTTAATTTTTACATATTTATTATTTATTTAGGTAGAAACTACACCTCAGTACGTACACAATTTACATTTCATCAAAAAATACTCCATACAAAATACCCATTGACCTACATAGCACCTTATAAAACAACAAGTTTAACATTGCAGCGTCCAGGAGAGCAGTTTAAGCATTTTTTTACAAAGGTCAGGAGGCCAAGATGATTTACTTCCTCAATATTACGACCGTCAGGTGGGAAGCGGACACGGAATTAAAGTTCCAAAGAAATATGGCGTTAGTCTGGCTGTAGAATGAAGGTAGTGGGCCAAGGAGGCTTTAGAAGAATTGTGAGGTAGTTCAAAGTAAGAAAGAAAATAGAAATGAGAACGATATTAAGTCATTGAATTGTTTTCAATCACATCTTTCGGTCACTTCTTAGTTGTATCAAATCACGACCGTCAGGTGGGAAGCGGACACGGAATTAAAGTTCCAAAGAAATATGGCGTTAGTCTGGCTGTAGAATGAAGGTAGTGGGCCAAGGAGGCTTTAGAAGAATTGTGAGGTAGTTCAAAGTAAGAAAGAAAATAGAAATGAGAACGATATTAAGTCATTGAATTGTTTTCAATCACATCTTTCGGTCACTTCTTAGTTCTATCAAATCAAATCAAATCCATTTATTTGCCGGAATGTAGGTTTACAAATGTACACTACACTAACTTTATGAAAAGTTTGAAATATTTACTGATTATAAATCAATCTTTTCTGGTTACCAATAAAATTGTACAATGTAATCATTGTACAACATTACTCATGATTTCCATGAAACATTTAAATGGAACGAAGGGTAGTTATGGTATACAGCTCTTGTTATAGGTAGATGTATTTGCAATACCTTGCTCAGAAAGAGTCTCTTATGCACGTTAGTGATTTTTAACTAATACTTACCATACGATCATTATAATGGCATGTAGTAATATATTATGTACCACAAAATGGCGATAGGATAGAATAGTTCACAATGGAAAAATTGAATCTACATTATGGAAGTCTAATTGATTAGTAACTATTTCTTTTTATTTTCTCTATATAAAAGCTAAATATTTTGAGCATTAAAAAGTGATTCAGGTCATTCAGAGAGGCTATTACACTAGGTAGTGTAATAGCCACTAGTAGAAACGAGGGGTAGCTTAATTAAAAAGTGATTTTATAGTTCTCCAAATACTCATCTAATTAAATAATCTTGTATGATTTTCAATGCAACCTGAATTACCGAGAGCTGCTTTGATAAATCTGGTCCGGTGGATTAAATTAACGTTTATTGGTTAGTCATAAAATAGCATCTTAAAGAATATAAATAAATATTTTGTACCTTAGTTATACTTTCTAAAGGCTCTTAAAATATGTAATATATCATTAAGCTTTCCTGAAAACATCCTTCTTTATGAACCTCTACAGCATATTAGAAAGGGAATTCCAAAAGCATCTCCGAGTATATTCACGATGAGTGCACAGGTTAGCCTGCAGACATGAGGTGTCTTCCCCAGGCATTGCCAACACGGACCGCTCGTAAAGCATCCAGTTAATGCTGAAATTGCTGGGGCGATCCACACAAAGCGGATTGCGGCCGTGACACCATTTCAAAAGCGTCCGATGGCCTATATTGATGAGATAAAGCTGATTGTATGGCTGAAAATAGGAAGGATTTACAGAATTAAATTTTAATTCATGGAAATAATGATTATTGTACGTCGAAAATTTTAATTATCTGCACTTATTATTGATATCTCTGTCAGCCTTGTTGAAACGAATTCAAGTTTCATGCTAACAAAAATACTCGTTTATTATGCAGAAAAACGACTGTACTGGTTTGATATAATATTAGCAACTTTTTACCTGTAGGTACCATAGATAACCCCGTCTGTGAATACGTATTGACATTTCAACTAAGTACCGTACGAGTACTCACTTATATTAAGATAGACCTATTATTGGCCCCTGCAGAACGCCTCAAATCCACCGGTCTTATCTTCCCTTGTCATTTATAACCGAGTATCATGGAATGACGTTTCGAGTGGGGTACTGTAGGGTTTATTCCGGGGGTTAATACTGTGTGTGAGAGGGCTCGTAATGATTCACCAGCTTGATGGCTTAGTGCTTTCTGTAATAAGAATACGAATGTATAAGAAGCATGGTGTAAGATAGAACGTAGGAAATTGAAGTCTAAATTGAAATATTTCAGATTCATACTTCAGAGCTGTTATGCTTTATTTGTAGTCTGCTTTCAGATTTAGATAAAGCATGTACATGGTATGATAATTAACACACAAAGCAGCCACCAGCGATAATTCTTGATTCTCAAAACACGTCATAATTCTAGCCACACCTGTTTCAAATACCCACAAAAGCAATTCAAACGAGACACCAGTAGCAAATCCCACCAAAATTATCCTTTGCCAAATAAAACCGCAAGCTCAAGTAATTAATTCAATTTATTAGTCAATATCGTGCCAAGACTCCCAAAGCCGTATATACCTTTCGGAGAACAGTTTATGAATTATCGTGGCATACAAGTATTTTAATGCGTTTCCAGCCTGTGTGATGTATCGGCAAAATAAATATATGTGGAGTAAAAGACGGTCGACGTGAAAGGACATTAGTCATGTGTAATAAGTTCCGAGCGAAGATCACGATTTATAATTGCGGCTTTTGAATTTAGTAGCGGATTGTGGTCGACTTTTGTTTTTGCTGTCTGAGATTATGTTGCTGGTTTCTTGGAATAGAATGTAAGTGAGGATATGAATAGACAAGTCAGAATCAATTGGTGCCGCGGTAACTATATAGCTCTAATGACGGTAAATAATGGTCAAAATATTCCATAGAAACAAAGAGAGCATTTCTTCATGTTTGTCTCATCCTAATTGTAGATTGCTCGGAACATAATTTATACGTTTTAGCATTCGAGTAAGAATCGAAGTTTATAATTAGGTATTTCATCATCATCATTTCAGCCAAAAGACGTCCACTGCTGGACATAGGCCTTCCCCAAGGGGTTTGTCATAATCGCCACACTTTGCAGACGGTTTGGCGATCGCAGTATGGTGTTAAAATGCATAGAGAACGCTGCTGACCCATTCACTAGTAAGTCCCTTAGTAGCCTTTTACTACACCCACGGGAAAGAAATAGGATAGTGCTATTCTTTACGTCCGGCACAACACGGCACGGTAAAATTAGATATTTATTATAGATTATTTTTTTTGTTTCCGTTGCCAATATTATTAACACTGCAGGATATTTGTCTTTTAAAATCCAAATGCATACCACCTACAATCGCTTTCAACTTTCCTCTGCTTAAAAGATATACAAACAATAATCCCCTTTCGTAAATAGTAGAAGTTTCGCTTTTCATGTATTGCGACGGTAAAAGGACATCGATGCAATATTCGCATTGATTCTAATCAAATAGCCATTGAAAAAAACTGGGTCAAACGATGAAAAATCAATGCATTGAGTATCGTGAATACCTATTGCGATGTGCCTATGAATGCTATTGTGTACGGACAGAAGACCTGGTAAAGGTCGCTGTTGAATGCACGCTGACCGGAATAGTTAGATATCCATGGGGACACTTCTGTGGACATTCCTATACACTTTGATATGAATGACACTGTTCATTGTAAAACAAGTATAATTGGGAATGGTGGACGTTACGTTTGCCCAGATTGCCTTTTCTGAAGGCGAATTTCGTATTTAAAAGGGTTTTAAAACCAATTTGCAATGTCATCTCAGCGACAATTCATGTCAAAAATGTATTATTGAGGTAAAAATGTATTTTTGACAGATGATACAGATACTCGTATGAATGTGAACGTTTTAAAAAATACGGGAATTTAACTTAGATATCAAAACATTATGTTACTACAATGTGGATATTTTTGCTGCGTAGAAAGATTTATTTACGACGTCATAGCAATTTGGAATTTATTCATGGCTTAAACAACAGCGCAGCCAAATTGTTTCTGGGCTATTCACTAAAATTTAGCATACCCTCATAACGAAGCTTCCGTTTTTATAATATCGAGGTAGCCAACCCTAAAAATGAAGAAAATTTAATAATCGACTAGAAATTACCTCTTATCGCTATTCGTACCTACTGAATAGGTATGACCACAATGAATATTTTACGATGTCTTTTATTACGTCACGTGCTTCATACCTTTATTGGCTGTAAAGATAGTACCTATTCCTACATCGTTTAAAATATTCCGTATCGTATGTATGCTGAAGGAAGTTTTACTTAGCTAGTTGTTTCAACTCTTTTATTTCCTTTTGGGGTGAATAAAATGGTCTGGAAATGTGGAAGTAATATTACTGGGAATTCTGTGAGAAATATTTCACGTATGTTTTAACTGTCTGACTCTTCTCAGCTCTGACTTAAATGAGACAAGAAACTTGACTGGTGTCTTATAATGCTCGAATGTAGTATTCCTAGAAACCCTTCCCCAATCTCCTTTGTATTATATAATTGCATAGCATAGGTGTGAGTTCTATGTACAATAGAGCTACCATTTACCGGGTAATATGTCTTTCATTGACTTGAATGTTCTCTGGCGGCTGAGAACATGTCGTGCTCACTCAGATGTCTCGCTGATGGTGGCGCGTGTGTTGGATCATTTAGCTCCCTGAAAAATGGTTGAGTTGAATGGTGCTGATCCATGCGTCATGTTCGTGAATGGGCGGTGTCAGTTGAAACTGGTCATCTCTCAGCTGCCACGGCTTATTTTAATTACTTTAGTTTTGAATTGTTTTTTTTTAATCTTTTTATCACGGACGCTTCTGACGTTTTGCATCGTTCTAAATGTATAATTTCAATATGAATGATGTAACCAATACTTTGTATCAATATTTTAATTTAAAAGAGTGTCTGTGGAGTTTCTTCCCCGTTCTTGTCCATAGGAACCTACTACTCTTTGCAATGGGCAACCAGGTTCATATTTCTAACTGACCGAGTTCTTGACAATTCAAAAGTGCCTGTAAATGGTTTAATTAAAATAAATGCTTTGAGTTTGAGTTTCACCCAAAGAGAGGGTTAAATATGCTCGGAAAGTAATTGTTATGACAATGTCTGTATTGTCTTCATCTTATGATTGACTTTGAGATAGCCTTTACGCCTCGTGCGACTTTATTGTCACTGCAAGCTGTAGTGCACTGCATTCTATTTATACGCAACAGATGTCGCTACTTATCTATTTATTAAACTAGACAACTTTAAAAATAATACTCTTCGATTTATCTTTCATGTTTGGACATTTCATTTTCTGAAACAAACATCACAACCTGGGAACGCATACGGAAAAATCCATACAACACCTAAGAATAAATGTTGATATATTATAGGACCAGCTGTTTCAACTTTCGGCGTTGAAAACAAAATATCATATTTCAATACACGAACTCGAGCAATATTTAAAGCAAATAGAAAACTAATGAGTCGTTATGTAACGTGTGTTGGTGTTGCACAAAGCACAGCAGTTTGCAAGTTTGCGGCAATCACTTATGTTGCTGTAACTGATTGCATGTTGCACGAACACGTTTGTAATGGCCCTTCATTTGTTGTTTAGTTTGTGGGCGATATGAATATCGCTGTCTTGTTTTAGAATGTATGGCTGTGAATGGTGTATATAACTTCCCGTGTAGTAAGTAGGTGCGAGTAGAGTAACAGATGGCTGTCGGCTTATAGAATGTGTTATGTATGTTTTTAGATATATTTTTCAGAATGTTTAGCATATAAATATAATGGATCTTTTTACACCATTAATTTGTAAGTAATACTTTTAATACCTATTGCTTATGAACCTATTGTTTACAGCACGTTTTCGGTGCCGGCGGGTCTTTGCCGAAAATGTACCTACATATTTTTGTGTTAAAAAATTTCTCCATTTATATCAACACTGAAATGGCCTGCTCCATAATATAGTTTTTTTGCCGGAAACATTGTTAGTGGCGAAAAGGTATCTAGATAAGTTTTTATGCACACCGGTGTTGCTAGTACCTAACTGTATCAATAACTTCCAGTGCCAATTTAAACTATTTGTAAGAAGAAAAAATTAACATAGGGTACGTACATATGTACACGACATGTGACGCATACATATGTGTATAAGTAGAGTAGAGAGGAGTTTTTACCAGCTTATCAAATCAATTAATGAAACCAGTATAAATATTTGAGTAAAAAACGTATCTCGATGACGATGACGAATCATTAAACTAACAGGCATTTAATCAATTTGCTTCTAAGACGACATGACGCATTTGTATGACTGTTCGTTTCGAATTTTTGGAAATAGTCAGGGCTTGCAGTCTGCAATGGGGTCCATAGAGTCAAATTTGCTTGACAAGCACGAAAAAAATCACAATCTTGTCAAGCAATTTTGACGTCTAGAGACCCCATTAGGACTGTGACTGAATTCGGTCATAATGGGATCGCTATCTATGTCGAGACTGCAGGGCCCGTTTATGTTCTAAATAGTTTAGGGAATAGATCGTGTTTTGTTTTGTCTCCAGCTCTAAAACCCACCCGTGTTCCTTCGTGCGTGCCAGGGCCACGATATCATCCCTTTCGGACAAACTCGCAACCCTGGCAGGCATTGGCCCTAATGGACCCCGTCAGTTTGTGCTGACATCTCTTTGAGGCGCGCGTGGAACGCAACGCGCCGTCGACCCGGGCCTGGTCCTTATCGGACGGCGAGCTACCCATCGCTCACCGTCCGCAGGCCCGCGCCTACGGTGGCCGGAAATCGGCTTGCGACTCCCGACGCCCGGGGCGTCTCCTGCGGCGACTAAGGGCGCGAGGGCGCGAACCTTGTCTCACCCTCACGCGTACCGCCTCCTCCTTCACTAGCATAACTGCTTCGTAGAAGGAGGTGACGGCCTCCCATGCACTCTCGCTCCGAACCATGGCCTGAACCAGGGCCGGACGCGAGAGATCGCCGCCACCGATTGCCTCCGTGAGGACACGGCGGTGCTCCGCCCAAGCTGGGCAGACCTCCACCGTATGCTCCACCGTGTCCTCCGGGCAATCCACACAGTGGTGACACCCGGGCGTTTCCTCCCGCTTAATCCTAAACAGGAACCTCCCGAAACATCCATGTCCGGTGAGGACCTGCGTCAGGCGGAAGGTGAGGACGCCGTGGCGCCTCTCCAGCCACTCCTCAAAGAAGGGACTTATCGCCACAATTGTGGCGTGCCCAGTCACTGGATGCCCTGCGCGTACAATATAATAATGCATTCAGGATGTTGTTGCGACTGCCCCGTTTCTGCAGCGCTTCGGAAATGTTTGCTGAGACCCACACAAGCTTTCAAGCTATAATTCGTTAAAAAACCGCATCGCTGCTGAGCAGAGTGCGAGGTAGTCGCAACTATATCCTGAGAGCTGTGGTGGAGAGCTATACTCCAAATATTCGGCATTTTATGCGGAGGTTGCTCAGATAGGAAACATGTTTTCTTGTCTGGTCGTCCTCTGCATTATTGTATTTTTATTTTATTTTATACCTACCTACTAATTGCACTAGAATAGAAGTTGTTTTTTTTTGTTATATTAACATAATATGTTGTCTGTAATAAATGAATTTTAATTTAATTGCAACTATCGTCATTATATTTTAATTTTTCTTCTAATTACGTAGTAGTAACTTTTTTTAACGATCATACTATAATGTTTTTCTCATGAACATCCTCACAACCCTGTTCGGTTCATCATCTCGGTTTAGATTTGGTTCATTGTAATTGTCTCAATATCTACTGCACATTGGTGTTCATTTTATTAGAAAACTGGCCTGTTACATTTTAAACTTAACTACGTGGTGCCCAAAAATACATTGACAGTAAATAATATAACATACCCGTCCCCCCGATATACTACTAACGAATAATCTAGGGCTGATAATCCCATAATCACCCCGCTCGACAGATGGATTGTTAATCTCAGTTAGATGGTATCACTGTACAGGTGGATCTATTGCTCATTCATCTGATAGTAATCGACTGCTTGCTAGACTTAAGAGCTATTTACGGAACAGACGGGAAAGGAGGGCTTGATAATTTTAGTTACCTACCACATAGCTATTGAAAAAGCCTATTATAACCATCAGCCTATAGCAGTCCACTGCTGGACAAAGGCCTCTCCAATTGCATGCCATTTAGCTCGATTCTCGGCAACTCTCATCCAGCCACTCTGCCTAATATATAGGCACCCTGAAAAAATCTTTAACTAAAGAATTAGGATGTGAATATTCTCGATCCCTAAACAATATTAAGATGACCCAAGCAGTCTAGTAGAACTCAAGTTCACACAGTAGAAAGAAACTCAATGTTGCATGGAACGAAAACGCACTTGACCATTTTTTATGTAGTTCCAATTACAGGAGAATGAAAGGCGTTGATAAGTCTCATACAACGCACCATACGACGATACAGAACACGAATTCTATACACACTATAACAGTTCTTGATTAAATTGAAATAATGGTCGATATAGCGTGTACATAATTCACGTCTGAACAAACTCATTGAGCAGTACAATCATGTTGAACAATTAATGTTGATTTCTATACCGCTATTTGATTTGTATCTCGCGCTAACAGTACAAGGTTGTATGGGAAATTCGCCAATTAAATCGCTATAGAGCAATCCGAGCTATCGAATAGACAGAAGGATCAGACATTGTCGATCTTAAACAATAAATGGTAGATTAGTTTGCGTGTAAGCCTCTATTGTTCAGCTGATGGGCCTATACAGGAAGGATTTAACGCTGTGCTATTTAAATCAGATCGTTGGGGATGAATAGATGTTACTACCTACCTACAAGTTTGTATATGTCCATTATGTTTGAGGTGAGAAGAACTCTTGAAGAACTCTCGAAGAACTCTCTGTCTATAATTGTATGGTATAGGGAGACATAAATTAGGTTACAAAAGAGCTACAGAGGTTGTTGTAGCAGACAAGATAGTGGCACATTTTAACGATTCAGAATTTTCTGTAGCCAACTTAGAAGACAACCATAACAAAGACTAGAATTCCTGTAAAAACCTCTCTGAAAAGGAAAGCCTGTGTTACAAAAACAAAAAAGTTATAAGAATACCTGTAAAATTCTGAATAGTTTCTTCTTGAAAGCTTTCCATTACTCTTGGTTTAGTCTAGACATCTAAGTACCTAATTATATCCCCTGAGGCACCTATAATATCAAATCTTAACAATTCATGCGCGCCATATAATCGATACGATAAGCATTCTGCCGATGGCGTAATATCCCAAGATATAAGAGACATAAAAGCTAATGATACTGGCAGGTTAGACGGTAATGACTGCTGTCAAAACACATTATTCATGGCAAAAGCGATCAATGTGCGTAACAAAGATCAAAGAAGAAAAGCAGATATGCTTTAATTTAATTTTGGAAGTATTTGCACAACAAAACAAATGTTGGCACATGAACCCTGCTTATCGTGGAACATAACATGGTGAGTAATCCAAATATCTAAGTGAACAAATAATCAAAGGAGGCATAATATTATTGAAGCTTACATCAACATAGCTTTCTGAAAGCAGGAGTGGTTTGCGGCATGTTTTGTCGGAACTAGAAGCCAAGTGAAAAGTTAAAGGGACTGAAAGTTATGAACTTTAGGAAGCATTAAAGAAATGCCATTATAATGCTTAGTTAGTGATGTCAGTGGTAACAAAACCAGTTTAAGCTGGCCTCTTATTCTTTTGAGACTCTGTACTACACTAGGCCAGCTCACTAGACTCTAGTGTTCACTGACGTACGGCTTCATCATCATCATCCTCCTGCTCTTTTCCAAACACGTCGAAATGACGTCACGCATGCTCAAAAATCAATCTGCCTAGCCTTTTCCCAACTATGTTGGGGTTGGCTTCCAGTCTAACCAAATGCAGCTGAATACCAGTATTTTACATGGAGCGACTCTGACCTCCACAATCCAATATGGGTATTAATATACCTTTTGGTAAGACTGATTGTCAGATTTCCAGGCTTCTGACGATCCGTAATGACTGTCAAAGATCCACGAATGACAGCCGTGACCAACGGCTTAACGTGCTTTCCGAGGCACGGAGGAGTCTCGGTATATAAAGATAGTTACCCATGCATGGACCGACCTCGGCAAGTGTAGCTTAGCATCGACCCGTGTGGCTGTTATCACTTCTTAGACACAAGCTCCGACGTCACTATGCTCATTCTAGGCATATTGCTCCTTCAATTGTTTTCCTTTATTTCTTCCATCCTAGTTGCGTACGTAATAACGATGCGTCCTTCCGGGGACGGTGTGAGATAACTAAGCTAATGGCTGTTCGATGGGTGCTTTTAAGTAGGTTATTTGTACACAGATGTATGTGACGTAAGTAAATACATGGAGTGTCAGTTGATTGACGGAGGGCGTTGTTGGAGATGGGATGTTGGTGAAGTGTTGATGGTACTTGGCAAGTATTGGGGACTGTGTAAAAGTGTGGGGTTTATTGATTTTGCAAGTATTGTCTTGATTTGATGCACTAGACGATATCACTGTTATAAGTTTTACCCAATAGTTGCAGAAATGTGTGGTGTAGTTTTTAGGGTTCCGTACCCAAAGGGTAAAACGGGAACCCTATTACTAAGGCTCCGCCATCTGTCTGTCTGTCCGTCTGTCACCAGGCTGTATCTCATGAACCGTGATAGTTAGACAGTTGAAATTTTCACAGATGATATATTTCTGTAATACAAAAAAACAGAATAAAATAAATATTTAAGGGGGCTCCCATACAACAAACGAACGTGATTTTTTTTGCTCGTTTTTGCCCGATTTTGATAACGGCAACAGGTAGGTAGACGCTTGAAATATTCACAGAATATTTAGTTATATATTCACTTAAAAAATAAATAATTAAATTAAAATAAAACAAAAATTTAAGGGGGGCTCCAATACAGAAAACGTGATTTTTTTGCCATTTTTATAGATAATGGTACGGAACCCTTCGTGCGCGAGTCCGACTCGCACTTGGCCGTTTTTTTTTAGTTTTATTTCTTCGAGTTGCCCTACTTTTCACTATATCGAGCGAAATTGCAATCATGTTGTTTTATGTAAATGCGATACTTTTGAAGGAAAATACTTTTTTTTTTACTTATTGGTTAAAATGGAACTGGGCTGTTCACATTTATCGCAATCCGGAGGAGCAACGGGCAAAAACCACTCAGTGGATTCTCAACGCTAGGAAACGACAACGCTGCAGGCCCAAAGAGATGATAGGATGAGCTGGACTCCTTTTCAAAGTATTGGGGCAAAATTGTAGAAGATAGGGAAAACTGGAAAGAGGGGATTTTGCTATGCAGTAGGCTATAATACGCTCTTGATAATAATAATAAAATTACTTATAGGGAAACTTCTAAGACAAACTAAAAACCCTCATTGTTTTTGTAGATCAACTCGTAAAGCCCACAGTACTTGTAATTAATGAAATGCCAGCGAAAGATCACGGGTATCTGTCATTATCACTTGAACTACCGTAACGTGGATACATTCACTATGATAAGAATTTCTTACCACAATTTATTGTCCGCGAGTGACACGTCAATTAAATACCTTCGATTGTCTTATCTGTGTCCGCAAATGAGGTTTCGTGATTATAGTTTTTGTTGGACGTTTAAGGTCAGTTGACCGTTGACCGTTTTTGTTGGCTGTTTTTGAGATATTTGTAACTATTTTTGTGGTCTACCTGATCTGGTTTTGGCGCTATTGATTTTCACAAAGAATCATCTTATCTGACGACAGATTGCTTTATTAATAGCTTCGTCTTAAAACGCCTCTTGCTATTGCTAGTTTTAAAGTGAATTCTTTTCTTTCGTTTTGTAATTTGAAGGTCAGCGCCAGGTTAATAATCAAATATGATTCGCGACTGAGAGTTGTATTGATGGATGTTAATACATATTTTATGTTACGGTTGCGACTCATATTTTGATCAACACACAACCTGAAACTGATTAAAAAATTGAAAACTCGCAAGCTACCATTACATTTTGAAAACTCGCAAGCTACCATTGCATTTTGAAAACTCGCAAGCTACCATTGCATTTTGAAAACTCGCAAGCTACCATTGCATTTTGAAAACTCGCAAGCTACCATTGCATTTTGAAAACTCGCAAGCTACCATTGCATTTTGAAAACTCGCAAGCTACCATTGCATTTTGAAAACTCGCAAGCTACCATTACATTTTGAAAACTCGCAAGCTACCATTGCATTTTGAAAACTCGCAAGCTACCATTGCATTTTGAAAACTCGCAAGCTACCATTGCATTTTGAAAACTTGCAAGCTACCATTGCATTTTGAAAACTCGCAAGCTACCATTGCATTTTGAAAACTCGCAAGCTACCATTGCATTTTGAAAACTCGCAAGCTACCATTGCATTTTGAAAACTCGCAAGCTACCATTGCATTTTGAAAACTCGCAAGCTACCATTGCATTTTGAAAACTCGCAAGCTACCATTGCATTTTGAAAACTCGCAAGCTACCATTGCATTTTGAAAACTCGCAAGCTACCATTGCATTTTGAAAACTCGCAAGCTACCATTGCATTTTGAAAACTCGCAAGCTACCATTGCATTTTGAAAACTCGCAAGCTACCATTGCATTTTCACCTTAACAATCTTCGGTTTTGCGATAGCTTCCGGTCGCCATGATATACTATGTATTATGTACAGTCGTTTTGTTATTAGAATTCAGTGCAGATCTCCAATAGGTATCTTGCTAGTTAATGACTATGCGTGTAGAGAATTGCCAGACAGTTGAAAGTGTAGCTATACTAAAATAAGTAATGAAGGAAGGAAGAAAATACGTTTATTTCCGGTAAGCTTGACGCAAAGAAGGAACACAAATACAAAAAGAACAAGTTGGGGGAAATATGCGTCACATCCTTTCAAAACGGCCATCGCTCAGTATCTAAATGCTGCGACCACATGCGAGACAGAGCCCCAGCGCTGGTTTTCAGCGACAGCCGACGTTGAAGTGAAGTACCTGGGCATACGCCTCATTAGCATAATTTCAGCTGAAAGACGTACACTGCTGGACATAGGCCTCCCCCAAAGGGGGGTTTTGCCATAATCGCCACGCTTGGCAGGCGGGTTGGCAATCGCAGTATGGTGTTAAAATGAATAGGAAACGCTGCTGCCCAATCTCTAGTAAATCCCTTAGTCGCCTTTTACGACATCCACGGAAAGAAGTACGATGGTGCTATTCTTTACGTCCGGCACCACACGAACTACAGGCATACGTCTGACACCACTTAAATTACCACCAATTTATATCCCGTCACTACCTAAACATAACTCAACCCACTTTACATTTAAATACACAAACAATCGATCCTCAAATAATCGGGAGCTATAATAGGCGCTAATATATACAATGCATTGCAATCAGCTGGGTGAAAGCTTACGTGGTCAACGACCTGTGAGATCTAAGATACGTTTCGGTGATGCATGGCCGTCGTGGTGAACGGAGGCGATTTGGTGGGGAAGGGTCAAGTTCAATAGGTAAGGCTGTGTTTATATTGGTTATTTTTATGTCACAAGAAACTTTACATAATTATTTAAATAAATTTAAACACTCATACCTATGTGTTTTTAATATTTTTGTGGGAATGAATGCCAGAAGGAATAGAACGAATGGAATGTATGTGAAGGAATGAGTGAGTGAGAGAACGAAGCAGTCTGAGAAAACCAATATGGATGTACGGTGTGAGGACGTTTTAAAGAATAAAGTACGGTGTCAAAATAGATTGTAATTTAAAATTCTTAGAAATAAACGTGAGATTTAGAATAAAAGGTGAAATTTTGTTTCAGTGCGGTTAGTGGAAGTGCTCAGTGCGGTTCGGTCAAGTGCTGTTGAAATCAGTGCTCTTAGTGGAATACCTCGATTTTATTAGTACTCGAAAAACAAACACTACATTTATGTATATTCTGTTTTTCATTGTAATAAATGTGATAATATTGTTTAATAGAATTACCCATAGGAAAGGCTCCCGCAGACAGGTGCGAAGCGACACTATTATCACAATGTCTATGAAAACTTTATGGAAAATGTCGCGCTGCCTGTCACGCCCGCGATATCGCGCCGGTGACACGAGCCTTAAATCAAATGTTTTTATATCTAAATAACATGCATAGATATGCATAACATATATTAATAAAATAGATGTCTTATAATAATTTAATTATTTTTTTAATCAAACAAACGCAGAGCATTTTTATTTACAAAAATGAATTTATTCAAATGCTTTCTGAAAATTAAAGATTCATAAAAAAAACCGGCCAGGTGCGAGTCGGACTCGCGCACGAAGGGTTCCGTACCATTATCTATAAAAACGACAAAAAAAATCACGTTTGTTGTATGGGAGCCCCCCTAAAATATTTATTTTATTTTAATAGAACTATTTATTTTTAAAGTGAATATATAACTAAATATTCTGTGAATATTTCAAGCGTCTACCTGTTGCCGTTATCAATATCGAGCAAAAACGAGCAAAAAAATCACGTTTGTTGTATGGGAGCCCCCTTATTCTATTTTTTTAGTATTTGTTGTTATAGCGGCAACAGAAATACACCATCAGTGAAAATTTCAACTGTCTAACTATCACGGCTCATGAGATACAGCCTGGTGACAGACGGACAGACAGACAGACGGCGGAGCCTTAGTAATAGGGTTCCCTTTTTACCCTTTGGGTACGGAACCCTAAAAAAAACATGCGGGGCAGTATTTGGGGACTGCCGATAGAAGTGAAAACTAGCGTTCGGTAACGATGACGCGAGTTCCATGATTTTTGTTCACTCAAAAAGTGCTCAACGCTCAAAAATAAATATGTAGTAGCTAGTAGGTAATATTTAGTTAAATTACATACAAATTACATAGGAAGTACATATTACCGTTTGCAGTATGACTCATCGTTCCTAACAGCACGCGACCTGTCACTGTTTACCTATCGTGATTTGCGGTGGCAATGAATTATAGAGAGGGGAAGGTTGGCTCCAGGATTCTAAACAAGAAAACGAGCCAACTATAGTGTCGTCACATCTGAACAAGTGTTGGACAGTAATTACTTTCTTTTTTTTTGGGTGGGAAATTATCAAATAACTTCTGCCGCTCTGGGCGGAGCGGCAGGGCGTGTCAGACTTTTACTGACTACAACCCACCCGTGTTTCTTCATTTGCCTGTGTGCCAGGGCCACGATATCCCTTTCGGACAAACTCGCAACCCTGGCAGGCATTGGCCCTAATGGACCCCGTCAATTCATGCTGACATCTCTTTGAGGCGCTCGTGGAACACAACGCGCCGTCGACCCGGGCCTGGTCCTTATCGGACCGCGAGCTACCCGTCGTTCACCGTCCGCAGGCCCGCGCCTACGGTGGCCGCAAATCGGCTTGCGACTCCCGACGCCCAGGGCGTCTCCTGCGGCGCACAGACGGGTATTTGACCCTAAAACGCGGCCAAAATTCCATTTCAAAAAGGTCCCGTTTCCTAGAAATTAGCCTTACCTGTCTATACCCAAGGGATTAAGGAACAATGGGCGTCCATCTTTTTTAAATGATTCTTGTCAGAACACACCTAGTCAGACGAGTTTCGACTGCGCTGTTGGTTGCACGCTTATTTTTGTAGTGAGTCTTTGAAAAGTTTCTAGTTTTCATTAATTGATAAATTCTGTTTCCACCGAAGATTTTCAACATGGATATTGCAGAACCAGGTATGTATTATTCAAAAATATTGTTATTTCTAAAATAATTTGTTTTCACTAATCATTCTCGCAATCAAATTTAGAAAAGGCTAAAAGTAAGATAATTGGGCATTATCGGATTATATCTAATATAAGGTTTGGTAGGATATAATATTTGTGATATATTATATAGAAAGAAAAATTGCCACTTTTTGCCTCTTATATGGATTTCCTTTATTTTTATGTTTTAAGATCGCCATAAAACAAACTTTGTTTTGCGGTTGTGATTATATTTTTGGATTTTAATTGTTCTAGGAACGTCAGAAGCTCTTCTAGGAACGTCAGGAGCTCGAGTGTTGACGCGAATGAATATTTACAACATGATCCATAACCATTCTGATGGATTTACGATTAAAAAACTTGATGAAGTTGAAGGAGAGTTAATTAATGACTCTTCTTTTGATGACGAAAAAAAAGAAGTTTTTCGTCGTAAATTTGCGACATTCAAGCATGATTTTAAGTCAAGATGGCAAGCAGCAAACAGGACTAAACATATTTTTTTAAATAACAACAAACAATGGCTTCAAGGCACTCTTGAAATACCTCGGAAAAGACTTTCTAGCGGTAATGCAGGGCGCCCAGAAAAATACTTTGACGATTTGTCTGAACGAAGCAAACGCAGAAAAACTGAGAATCTTCGTGAAAGCCACGAAGCTCGAGAGCTATTATATGCCGGTCAAATGGCACTTCGAGAGCGTGGAGATACTGATGGAGCAAATGTTGTGAAGGAAATCACAGAATCAACGACTCGTGGCCGTGGACATGAGTACCGCATCGCCTTGCGCAAAAGTGACACGTCACCATTACCAGCAACACAAATAACACCAACTGCAGCGTTATCCATGTTTGTCGAAGCTAATTTAACAAGGAGACAGTACGATATAGCGCGTGAGACAAATTAAATGTTATATCCTTGCTACACCATCCTCCAAAAAGAAAAACAGCAATGCTATCCAGATCCTGAAAGCATTACCATATCTGAGACCTGTGCTGAAATAAAACTGCAAGCATTGCTGGACCACACAGCTAAGCGATTGTTACTATATTTAGAGGAAGTTATTTCTACTTTGTAAGTAGAGGAGTTGTCATCACTTGTACTTATATATAAGTGGGGATGTGATGGATCACAACAAGCTGAATATAAGCAAAAGTTTGAAAACTCAAGCAATACAGATGCTAATCTATTCCAGTCAAGTTTGGTCCCTGTTCGATTAGTTTGCAAGCGCAATAATAACCCTAGTTCTGTTATGACAAATGCAAATGTCATTTGGCGCAACAACTCTCCATCTTCACCCAGATTTTGCAGGCCTATGAGGATACGATTTATGAAAGAAACTTCCGAAACAGCGAAAGAAGAAATTAAGCATTTTGAAGACCAAATTAAAGATTTGAATACTACCAAATTAACAAGTGCTGCACTCGAAGTTTCTGTCAAACACACCTTATTATTCACAATGATTGATGGTAAGGTATGTAATGCTGCCACAGATACTAAATCTACAATGAGGTCTCTGCAAATTAACTTCAACAGATTTTAACAATCTCGATAAAGTGAGGAGCTCAGAGGTAATCAAGGATAATTTTAAATTTGGGTTTTCAATTCTTCATGCTAGAATCAGATTCTTCGAAAGCCTTCTTCATGTCGCATATAAGATTCCTGTAGGGAAGAGGCAAATTAGGTCGCAAGCAGAAAAAGACATCGTAAAAACTAAAAAGCAAGAAATCCAAGAAAGGTTTCGAGAAGAACTTGGTCTTTTGGTTGATATTCCAAAAGCTGGTTTTGGCAATACCAATGACGGATATACGAGTAGGAGATTTTTTGAATGTTCTGCGGAGGCTTCCGCTATAACTGGTATCAATGAGGAATTAATAAAAAGGTTCGCAACAATTTTGGAAGTTATTTCGAGTAGATATGACATAAATATTGAAAAGTTTTCTTCATATTGTGACAGTACAGCAGAACTTTATGTTAGCTTATACAGCTGGCATCCGATGACACCCACTGTACACAAAGAGCTGATGCACGGGCCACTCGTTGTGAAAAACGCTCTGATCCCAATCGGAACTTTGTCTGAAGAAGCAGCAGAAGCTAGGAACAAGCATTTTCGAGATTATAGGGAAAATTATTCGCGAAAGTTTTCCCGTGAAGATTGCAATAGGGATATTCTGTATTGGCTGCTGCTCACATCAGACCCGTATCTTAGCTCAATTAAGCCTAGACCTAAGAAAAGTTCTAAACCTTTTACCTCTTTCGCAAAAGAAATGTTACTGCCATTTCACGACAGTGGTGACTCGGACAAGGAAAATTAAGATTAGGAGTACTTAGCATACCGTTTTATAGTTGGTTTTTAATGTCTAATAAAATAAAAATATAAGAATGTGCTTTTTTTTTCTTACCTTTTCTCCATCCCCTAGATTCCTTTCCAATTGATATTTTGCCATCAACTTGGTTTTGAATCATGATTTTTCAATAAATTAGGCTATATAAGCACCGAAATATTCAAAAAATATTGTTAAATAGTTTTGGCCACGTTTTGGGGTCAAATACCCGTCTGTGCGGCGACTAGGGGCGTGAGGGCGCGAACCCTGACTCTCCCTCACGCGTTCCACCTCCTCCTTCGCGAGCATTACTGCTTCGGACAGTAATTACTTAACCTTTTGTTCCCAATAATAATGAGCACATGTTTTCATCCAATATTGGTAAAACGTTGTCACGCATGCGTGTCCAAAAGGTTTTTTACAGCAAACAAAGGGTTAAAGTTCTCGTGAATTAATTCAATTAATTAATTATGACATTTTAATCAAGTGCACTCGTTACTTGTTATGTCAAGAGAATTATTTGGATAGTTTTGTTTACGGGGTAGATAAAAAGAAATGTAGCACAAGAATAATTATTGCGTTTTTAAGGACAAGAATACATTGCTATTCATTTTATTACTAACTGTTAACATTTACGGCGTAAATGAGTAAGTATCCCACCACGAACATAAATGTTAAAATGGGAGCCAAGTTCAATATTAAGAATATGCATGGTTGTCGACTTTACCGACAAAATAATCGTTAAACATATTCGACTCGAAATAGTGTTTATGTTTGGGGGTCAATAGTGGCTCCAAATGGTTCGTGTAATATGACACGGGTGCTGCGTCGCACTTCCTTTTTCTTGACTTGAACTTGGCTTGACACACTGCCGTGTGTCTAGATCAAAGTGACATTGAGCTAATGCTGAGCATGAGGTCCTGGGTTCGATTCCCCGATCGGGCAGTGTTATTATAGGTATACAATATTATACCTATTATTATCTTTTAACTTATGTAGGTATTATGTGAATATTATATTCCGAAATATAAGTAACTACAAGTATTATTGGGTTTTTAATCTGAAGTTTCTCAGTAGCAGCCTTTTTTTTTTTTTTTTTGGGTGGGAAATCATCAAATAACTTCTCCCGCTCTGGGCGGAGTGTCAGACTTTTACTGACTAAAACCCACCCGTGTTCCTTCCGTTGCCTGTGTGCCAGGGCCACGATATCCCTTTCGGACAAACTCGCAACCCCAGCAGGCATTGGTCCTAACGGACCCCGTCAGTTTGTGCTGACATCTCTTTGAGGCGCGCGTGGAACACAACGCGCCGTCGACCCGGGCCTGGTCCTTATCGGACGGCGAGCTACCCATCGCTCACCGTCCGCAGGCCCGCGCCTACGGTGGCCGGAAATCGGCTTGCGACTCCCGACGCCCGGGGCGTCTCCTGCGGCGACTAGGGGCATGAGGGCGTGAACCTTGTCTCACCCTCACGCGTTCCGCCTCCTCCTTCGCTAGCATAACTGCTTCGCAGAAGGAGGTGACGGCCTCCCATGCACTCTCGCTCCGAACCATGGCCTGAACCAGGCCCGGACGCGAGAGATCGCCGCCGCCGATCGCCTCCGTGAGGACACGGCGGTGCTCCCCCCAAGCTGGGCAGACCTCCACCGTATGCTCCACCGTGTCCTCCGGGCGATCCACACAGTGGTGACACCCGGGCGTTTCCTCCCGCTTAATCCTAAACAGGAACCTCCCGAAACATCCATGTCCGGTGAGGACCTGCGTCAGGCGGAAGGTGAGGACGCCGTGGCGCCTCTCCAGCCACTCCTCAAAGAGGGGACTTATAGCCACAATTGTGGCGTGCCCAGCGCTGGGTTGCGACAATCGCACTATCCATGTCTCAGTAGCAGCCTGGACTCAGGATTTGGGCCCGGTTAAAGAAAAAGAAAGAAAATACGTTTATTAGCGGTAAACATAACGCAAAGAAATAAAAACACAAACACGAAAGAACAAGTTGTTGTTGTTGATGGCCGTAGGCTCACCCGATATTACATGGGACTTAAACATAACTGTTGAAATGGTAGATGTACTATAGGTAAACATCTGCCTAACCCTTCGCGGAATACAGGCGTGATGTTATAACATATTCAATGTTTTCATTGTTAAGCACAACTGTGAATGCTTCCTTAGAAACTGTTTTCAATCAATGTCAAGTCCTCAGATTACGATGACTTATGAACTCTATGTGAGTCAAGTAGAAGGAGCTTGTGGCTATGTAATAACAGCCGCACGGGTCGATCCATCAGGTTAAGCTACGCTTGCCGGGGTTGTTCCGTGGATGGATGACCATCTGTACATACCGAGACTCCTCCGTGCCTCGGAAAGCACGTTAAGCCGTTGGTTTCGGCTGTCATTCGTGGATATTTGACAGTCGTTACGGGTCGTCAGAAGCCCGAAAGCCTGGTAACAGTCTTACAGTGACTGGGTAAAAAGGGAGGAAGAAGAGAGAGGGGGGAAGGGGGGGATAAAGGGGTATTGCCGTATTGTATTACCCAGTCACTGGGTTGTGGACTGTGGAGGTCAGATAGGCAGTCGCTCCATGTAAAATACTGGTATTCAACTGCATCCGGTTAGACTGGAAGCCGACCCCAATGTAGTTGGGAAAAGGCTAAGCAGATTGATTTTTGAGCATGCGTGACGTCATATCGACGTGTTTGGAAAAGAGCAGGAGGTTGATGATGATGATGAAAAAAAAAGTTACATAAGAAAATTGAATAAACATCTTTACTTTTACATTAGGCCGTACGTCAGTGAACACCATAGTCTAGTGAGCTGGCCTAGTGTAGTACAGAGTCTCAAAAGAATAAGAGGCCAGCTTATACTGGTTTTATTTATTAGTTATAAATGTGAAGGTAGGCTAGGTATAAATTATATTAAATTTATTAATTACTAGCTTCTGACGTTTTATAAGTGCCCATGTAGGTTTATGTGAAATAAAATATTTTGATTTTGATTTTGAGTCACGGTTTCCTTTTAGGCTACCCCTTTTCACCCCGCTAGGGGTAGATTTTTGAAAAACCCTGATACACGTTATTCTATATTTTTGGTTTTAAGTTTAAATACTGAGTTTCGAGTTAATCGGACTGCTAGTTAAAATTCTTCTATACAAACTTTGACATCCCCCAATCCCTCTTCGGGGGGTACTTTGAAATAATTAAAAATGATATGACTTACCTAAGCTGGGCGTTGATGAATCAGTCAGTCAGGACTTGTCTTTTTATTTATATAGATTATTAAATTTCTCAATAAAAGATACCTATTTTATATTAAAGCTGTTAGGTTATCTCAGAAAATACGAGTACCTACATCATTATTATAATAGGGGTCCCTATGTTGTTTCGAACGCCGCTGTTGCGACACACGCTGTTGCGAATTATTTTTCCACTGCCTCACAGGTTCGAAAGCTCACGGACTCGAATGAAGTAGTCGCGAAAGACGCTGTTTCGAAAAACATTTTCACTGCCTCATACGCTCGAATGCTTGTGATTTCGATTTATTTAGTCATAAAGTGTACAGAAAAGTATTTAATCATTTGGGTTAGGTTAGGTTAGAACAGTGACCATTAACGCGCGAAGGCGAGCAAGCGAAGCGAGCGTGCCGCGGCAGCGGCCGCCGAGCGCCAGGTCCCCACTATTGTTGGTAAATTCAGTTACCAAAACAAAAACTCTTCATCAATATCGAAATCGAAATCAAAAATCGAATCAATATCAAAATCGAAATCACAAGCATTCGAGCGTATGAGGCAGTGAAAATGTTTTTCGAAACAGCGTCTTTCGCGACTACTTCATTCGAGTCCATGAGCTTTCGAACCTGTGAGGCAGTGGAAAAATAATTCGCAACAGCGTGTGTCGCAACAGCGGCGTTCGAAACAACATAGGACTCCCATTATAATATGGTACTTTTGCTAGTCACACTCATAGTATAAAAAACCGCGGGGCGCAGCTAGTGTTATATAATCAACAAATGCTTCCTCTCTCCTTACTCACTTATTTTGCTGTGCCCGACAGGGTCCATATATTCTCATTATAAGTTTACCACCTAAGAATACCTACATGGGGAATGCAATAAAAGTATTGAGTATTGAAAATTTTACATTTATGTCACCCAAGTAATAACAGAAATTTAAATTACTTTAATTGGTACAAAACACAGCTTGCTCAGTGCGACCGCCGCCCGTTTGTTATTGTAATGGACGTATTCCATGAAAATACTAGCGTTTGACTCGAAAACTATTTCTTACAATATTACAGTATTCATTTACTGGTAAGGCCGTGAAAGCAGCGAGTGGAGATGAAAATCATCTTTCATTTAGATCAATAAGGAGACGTATGATCTTAATTAATTTGTGCATCTTATTCTGAGAAACAAAAAAACCGAGCGAGCCTTACAGAGTCGCATAGTGGTCGCATATTATGATGTGTAACATCATAATATGCGACCACCTTGGTAATACGCAAATGAGCAGTGACCATAATTAACCTCAAAATTTTAAAAAGCTAAATACTGAAATATTTATTCATTACTAGCGGTCGCCCACTGGTCGAAATTCGACCTTACTTACAATCCATATAAAATAGAATAGAATACTCATTACTGTGCACACCATAAAAAATACGATAGTAAATGTTGAAATTTTACAATTGGCAGTCTTATCGCTAAAATCGATTTTATATAGTACTTACTACTGCCATGAGTAGGTACACTTATTCTATTCTATTATAAAGTACTTATTAATTCCATGCTTTAAAAAGTACTTACTTATTCCATGCTCAAGCTGTCGGTTCCTGTTACTCACTTCTGTCCCTTTTCACGAAATCACTCCCACAGATAGAGGAAAATTGTTACACATCAAAAGCTTCTTCCTTCAAGGATAATATTTTAACAATAATGGACAACAGTCAGTGGCCTCCTGACTTTTGATTAAAATAAAAATACGTTCACCAATTTGTCTGACAACAGCGGGAATCATGATAGTTTACCCTTTGACAGAAATAAATTATGTATTGATCGTAAAGCAGCAGGGTTAGTACGAGCACCGTAGAGAAGCGTAGTGTCGCAACAGCGGCGTTCGAAACAACATAGGACTCCCATTATAATATGGTACTTTTGCTAGTCACACTCATAGTATAAAGGCGAAAGTTTGTGAGTGTGTGTGTGTGTGTGTGTGTTTGTTACTTCTTCACGCTCAAACGTATGGAGGTAGCTGACACCCTGGATTAAGACATAGGCTACTTTTTATCCCGATATTCCCACGGGACCGAGACTTACGCGAGTGAAACCGCGGGGCGCAGCTAGTGTTATATAATCAACAAATGCTTCCTCTCTCCTTACTCACTTATTTTGCTGTGCCCGACAGGGTCCATATATTCTCATTATAAGTTTACCACCTAAGAATACCTACATGGGGAATGCAATAAAAGTATTGAGTATTGAAAATTTTACATTTATGTCACCCAAGTAATAACAGAAATTTAAATTACTTTAATTGGTACAAAACACAGCTTGCTCAGTGCGACCGCCGCCCGTTTGTTATTGTAATGGACGTATTCCATGAAAATACTAGCGTTTGACTCGAAAACTATTTCTTACAATATTACAGTATTCATTTACTGGTAAGGCCGTGAAAGCAGCGAGTGGAGATGAAAATCATCTTTCATTTAGATCAATAAGGAGACGTATGATCTTAATTAATTTGTGCATCTTATTCTGAGAAACAAAAAAACCGAGCGAGCCTTACAGAGTCGCATAGTGGTCGCATATTATGATGTGTAACATCATAATATGCGACCACCTTGGTAATACGCAAATGAGCAGTGACCATAATTAACCTCAAAATTTTAAAAAGCTAAATACTGAAATATTTATTCATTACTAGCGGTCGCCCACTGGTCGAAATTCGACCTTACTTACAATCCATATAAAATAGAATAGAATACTCATTACTGTGCACACCATAAAAAATACGATAGTAAATGTTGAAATTTTACAATTGGCAGTCTTATCGCTAAAATCGATTTTATATAGTACTTACTACTGCCATGAGTAGGTACACTTATTCTATTCTATTATAAAGTACTTATTAATTCCATGCTTTAAAAAGTACTTACTTATTCCATGCTCAAGCTGTCGGTTCCTGTTACTCACTTCTGTCCCTTTTCACGAAATCACTCCCACAGATAGAGGAAAATTGTTACACATCAAAAGCTTCTTCCTTCAAGGATAATATTTTAACAATAATGGACAACAGTCAGTGGCCTCCTGACTTTTGATTAAAATAAAAATACGTTCACCAATTTGTCTGACAACAGCGGGAATCATGATAGTTTACCCTTTGACAGAAATAAATTATGTATTGATCGTAAAGCAGCAGGGTTAGTACGAGCACCGTAGAGAAGCGTATTGTCGACGGAAGAGTAGACAAAAATTACGTTTCCGTGTAGACAGTAGAACATCTCCGGTAGACAAGCGATTTCTATTCTAAGGCAGAGTAGAAATAGAAAGCATCATTTATTAAATCCTCAATGTATTGCAAGTCCCTAATAACTTTCGTTCAGTACAGACCAATTTACAATTACACCTAAAAAGGTCCAATTTCAAGTTAATCGCTGTTTTCAAAGCCCCAGTCAATGCATGTCAACTGCAAAGTGTGACAACTACTAATCACGGCACGACAACTCATAAATGCGCTCAATGTACACAAATATCAACCTTATATACTCTTAATAAGATCTGTTCAGTATGGAAATCTCACTTGGTCTTATAATGCGTTCGTGTTTACCACAAATATGGTTCGTTGTAAAAAGAAATATTTAATTAGGAACAAATTAAACTTTAAATAATGTTAATTAGTGACACGCGGATGCAAAACGGAAGTGGAATTAACCCTGTGATTATTCGTTTGTGGCTACACCGGAATTAAAATTAAAATATATGAAGTAAAAAGGTATTTCTGCTTTGTTTTAAAATTAGAAAATAATGTGACAGGGAGCGAGCCGTTTGTTAAACACTGTAAGTTAAATGAAGGCTTATTGTATTTACTTTATACTGTACCAGCTTCTGCCCGCGACTTTGTCCTCGTGGAAGTCGTAAGATACACAATATACGAGGGCCGAAGGAGTTTTATAAAAATGTGGCTGTTATTTTATAACAGCCACATTTTTATAACACTACCTCGGCATTCATGTAATTTTTTATCATTTAATTGTGCTTTTGTGTGTTGTGCTATTTATTTTATGTACACTAAATAAATGGTTTATACATCTATCTATCTCTACCCCAAAAGCAGGTTGGAAATATACCGTAACAAAGTTCTCATTAACCAAGCACATAAAAATAAATTCGACACAACTTTATCAGCAATTGTTTCACCCTTGATGTTTGCAAGCTTGATGTAGTCAACGAATCCGTCTGAATTCCTTTTCTTATTTTTTCCCCGTCACTTAGGTACAATTAGCGTTATCTATCATCAGATTAGGCAGTTACCGAACATACGAACCCTCTAAATTACATTAAAGAGAGCAAAAAAAGTGACGAGTCATACTTGGCCGTTGAGAGGCTGCTTGAAAAAAAGTTGATTCGATTTTTAAATATTCCAATTATGGAATGATTGAATTCGTGGGACTTGACTGGTTCAAAAATAGTTTGTTGGAAGTGGAAAGGTGTTTTAAATCTGTAGCGACCTCTTCTGAAGATTGTGAGAGATTTTAACTTGTTTTAGTGTTGGCAGATGGCAGTAGTAGCTTGAATTGAGTGAGCGAACCTTCATCTTTGACGATTTATAGATATTTATTAGTTATAATAGGATTGTTTATTTATTTTATTTCCCATTAATTCATTGGGTATGTCCAGGGTTTGTGTAAGAGATTTTGTCACAGTCGTAGAAAAACCCATTGGGAAATAAATTTATTGTTGTGATGTGATTATTGATAAAATGAATCTATACCTTCAAATTCTTAAAGTTACTAGCTTATATTCTACGCGCTTTGTACCTACGACCTTTACTTTCTTCCCTTCTCATACAATCAGATACGAGTAGCTCGTAAAGCCATTTCCCCTCGGAATTGGAACAAAACCTCAAACTCATTCGTTAGTCGTTTTACAAGAGCACATCTCGATACGTCACGCGAATGGTTTCGGCACGTGTCAACCGCCCCTCGACGATAGCGGTAAAATGTTCGCTGTTTACATGATACTGGCGGTAAGGGCGAGGTTCCCACGAGAGCGGGTAAGACAAGTTTTTGTAGGCTAGGAAATATATTGAAATAGTGGCATCTACAGGCAAGTTGATTTTTATAAATTGTGTTATTCATGCACCCAAGTACTGTATAAATTGACGTTAAGACTAAGACGTACCTACTATTCAAAATAAGACCTCCTCCTCGATTCTGCGGCTTGGGCGAAAACGTCTTTATTTAGCATTAAACTTTTACAAAACGGCCATAATCGGATTTATTTTGACATCAAGGAAAAGATTTATAAATTGTAATAATCGGTAAAGTACTTACTTGACTAAACATTAAACGTTAAATGTTGTATTTAATAGACAAGTTTTTTTCGAGGGATTAGTGATTAAAATGGTAAAAAAAAATTGCCAGTATTTAGACTACCATGCGCGTCAATGCATCGTCAATCGCCCGCTCGCAGTGAGACCAAACCCTAAGTGTAGTTAGAGATTTTTTCATTGATATCAACACCCCACGGGAATAAATCAGTTTGTTATTGATTGGCAGTTAGTAACGCCCCGGTTAATTCGGTTCCTTCCTCATTTAGGGGTTCATGTTGCATTATGATAATGTATGTGAGACTTTTTGTACGAGTACGAGTCTTTGGTTGCAAAAATATGCACTGTAAAATGATAGGGCTGTAAATTTTGGTTTTATCGAGGGGCGTAGAGAGTAATAAGATATGGCTCATAGTTGATCTATTTTTTCAGCTCGGAGACGCGTAGTATGTCGATCCGTAACAGTAAGGGTGTCTACAGAACTTTTGTTTAAAATGAACTCGGCTGCAATGTTGATCCGCCGCGCCGGGCTCATTTTAAACAAAAGTTGTCCAACTTGTAACGTTCTGAAGCCAGCTAACCCGGCTTTCGCCGGGCTCATTTCAAACAAAAGTTGTCCGACTTGTAACGTTCTGATGCCGGCTAACCCGGCTTTCGCCGGGCTCATTTTAAACAAAAGTTGTACGTTCTGAAGCCGGCTCGGCGGCACCCGGCGGCCTTTGGTGTGTTAACACCTAAAGGGAACGACGAAGAAGAAGAAGAATTCATTTTCTCCGGGTGTCGTGTCGTTAGTCTTGAGTTATTCTTCTCTCATTGCTTTAAGTATGAACCAAGCCATCTTCATGTATACACCGTGGCTTTTTAATCGTCTTCCAATGGCAGCCCACTTCATGTATCCAATTACTATCTACTAATCATACAAAAAAGTAAAAAAAAAAAAAACTGACTCCAATGTAGTTGGGAAAAGGCTGAATGTGACCTTATTCATAAGAATAAGGACACATTTCATCATCTGCCTAGCTATTGAGTAGTTATCTACTCAATTACCTATCTGTTCAACATTTCCTGATTCCACTATGGTTTAGATTCTGCGAACTATAAATAAGCTTGTTGTTTAGAATCAAAACCGCACAAATAAATATTTAACGGCGCAGGATAGCATTTACCAGAAGTGATCACCGTATTAGTGGTTCAGCAGCTTCAATATCATCAGGATTGCGCCGAAATATAGCAGTTCGTCGTGGACATGGCATGACAGCGGCTTCCTTCACATCGTCTTCTGTCATCAGAATTGACACGCTTTCAGTATTCATCGAAGAGGTTTTTGAAAGAATATTTCTGGGCTTTTCGAACACTGAATTACAAATTCAATTCTGGAAAGAATATAAAAACGGATGATGTGGAAAAAACGCCGAGACTCTAATATAAAAGGGATTTCTGACACATTCCCGACAGTTCTGATCTGGGATCTCTCAAAGAAACATCTCCACTACATAAGTCTTGATCTGGATTTAACTACCTTGACAACATACCAAGACAGAGACTGCGCTGTCGCCAAGAGGATCATCCTCTTCACTAACTGAGTGACCTGCACTGCCTGTGATCCTCACGTTTAAACTGGGAAGCGGATCTTCACGCCTCAAAGCTGACGAGGCCTGACGTCTAACCTGGCCTGACGCCGCCGTTTCAACTTATTAATTATAAAACCTCCCTCCTCCTTCTTTCTGAGAGTGTGCTAGGTCGGTTTGGTATCTTTTTTAATAAATATTGTATTTTTAAAACATAAATAAATTATAATTAATGTACATGGCTACTTTACCCTTTTTATTTTAGTAGGCCAGTCGATTTGTTACAGTTGACAGCCGCCACGTAACCATCGATGCGACGCTCTGCTAGAGTGAGTGTCACTAGCCAGTGTCACACTTATCCGACCTTTTCGGTGATTCCAGTAACTTTGTAACAAAAATAGACGGCGCCACTTCCTGCCCCGTCATATTAATATTAATTTGAGAACATTTTTTTACAGAATATTATCAATTTCTAATAATCATTTTATCCGTCGTAGCTTCAGAGAAATCCATATTTTACCCTTTCTAAATCAAAATATTTTATTTCACATAAACCTATGGGCACTTATGAAACATCAGAAGCTAGGTGCACGATTCCAATTGGTTGTTTCCTATGGAGAAGATCCCACAGAGTACATTTGTATATGGAAGATCCGGCAAGAAACTTCACGGTTACTCTTTTAGAAATAATTGGCTTTTACAATGTTTTCAAATTACAGTATTAATAGGTATGGGAGGACAGTGTAAGCCTGTCAACAAGGATCAGGTACTAAACACAATATAAAATGGTCTACAAATCTACAGTCTATTAAGCCTACAACGTTCTCACATTCACAAAATATAATATATCAATATAATAATAAAAATCAAAATCTATTTAAACCAAATGACACGATTGCCACCGTATGATTGACCGATTGGACATGATATGTGACTAGAGAATACAATCCCGAGCATGTTTTTCAATCCTGGGCTTACGGGATTTTTGAAGCCTTTTCCCGGGATCCCGGGCTCATCCCGGGATTAGACTATGTGGTTTCTAATTAGGCTAAAATAAAAAAAAACACGAGTAATTAAAAAAAAATGTCTTTAATGTCTGCACAACACAAATAATAATAATAAGAAAAGAAAAAACACAAACCAAAAAATACTATACTTTTGCAAGAAATTAAAAAACAATACAAAATAACTATTTAGAATTTCGAAAATATAATCGCAGAAATATCAAAGCATCCAATGTTTGACTTCCGAGCCTGCTTCGTAGTTTATTGCCAACATAAGCAGCAGCTGAAAACGCTCGTTCAGCATCTACGCTGGTTGGAGGAATAGACAATAGATACTTATATGCTGTTTCTAAGTGATATCCAGGAACACCTCCATTTTCGAACAGGCTCATTTCACGTCTAATACTATTTGCCAACCCCAATTCATTTTGTACTTGTACTTCAGGATCTGGGGATTTCATACTCTTGTTAATTTCCAGCTGTGACTTTTCCTTTAATGTCAATTGGGGTTGGGAGATTTCTGACCTTAGCTCATCATCTGTTTGTGATCCTGACCTTGCTTCTTCTTCCGTGTAATCTCGACTATTAAGTCTTTTAACAATACTCTTTATTTGCTTCCTCCTAAAGCCTGTGTCGGAACTGGAAATAAGTCGTGCCATTCCAAATCCGATAATAACTGATTTTCAACATCCATTTGTGGATTTTGTAAATAATTTAACACGCCAGTTAAATCATCACTTCGTCGTTGCTTTATACGTTCCACTAAGGATGTTTTAATTTTTTTGGCAAGTGCTGAGTTTTTGCTAGACAGTTGTTTTATAAGAAATTTCAAAGCGGCATCAGCTGTGCATAAATTAGCATCTCGCCGACAGATTGCTTCTACTGTCAATTTAATTGGGGTCAGCACATCAACAATTTTTTTTACCAATTCAAAATCAACATCTTCTAAACGAATTGGATGATTGAGATCTATAAGAGCTTTTTGAATGCATGCTTTTAAAAGATAAAATCGCTCCAGCATTGTTAAAAGACTATTCCACCTGGTTTTACAGTCCAAAAGAAGTGACAACTCTTTTCCATGTTCAATTTTCACATATTTTTGAAGTACTGTTTCATTTTTCAATGGAGATCTTTTGAAATACACTACAACTTTGCGGATTTTCTTTATCAGCTCATTAATATTTTCATATTGTGTTAACTCTGGTACGTGTTCTGGCGCAAGATCATTTTGTGACATTACGATTAAACTTGATTCTGGACAGTCTAAGTCTTCTAAATGGTGTTCATCATCGCTGTCGTCCATATAATCAACAGTCACAGCTGGTTCATTTATAGTATCATCTGAGGTAGGGCTATCTTGCAAATTATTATGTTTTTCATAAAGCACACCACAGACCGCCAAATTGATACCATGTGCGAGACACAGTTGTTGTTCAGTGCAAATAAGCCGCCCCACCTTTATCATAACATTCGGTCCATCGGTTACAATAGCCACGATGTCAGTTTCTAGGGAAATGTCAAATTTACTTAGACGCTCTTGCAATATACGAAGACAATTTTCAGGTGTCATACTATCGTAAATAGGAACAAGTCCTAAGTTCCAAAATTTTTTATATGAATGAACGTTGACCGCCATGTATCGTTTATTGGAAGTTGAAGTCCACTCGTCGAAAGAAAGACTAAATCTTTCACCTGCACTTTTCAAATGTTTTAATTCTGCAGTTACTTGCTTTCTGATTTTTTCACTGTAATTCATAACACGTTTTCGAACAGTGACGGCTGACTTTGGTAAATCCGTGTATTTTGCTAAGAGCAATTTTCTCAAATCATCTGAGGTTATGAATACACTGAATGGAAATCCATCTAATGCAATCATTCTTGCCAAAATATCATCCAGGCTATCGGCGGCACTTTTAGTAAAATAATTATCTAACTTTCGCTTGGCTGGCGGCGGTGCTGTGTTCAGATTTTCAGAATCTTGACTTGTTGAAGCTGATATAACCTTGATGTTATGTTTTGATAACAAATGTGTATGTTATCCCTTAGTTGATCCACCCAAAGTCTTGAGGATGGCTGGGCATCGCTTACATTTAGCACTATTCCCGTCCTTCTCAACTAAATAATAACTCCACACTGACGTCGTATCACTGTCTTTTTTATGTCTAGCAAAGTCTCCCGCCATTTGAAATACTTAATTTCAGATAATTGACTTTTAAATTTTAATGACGTAGCCTACGTAACCCGTCGTCATTGACGTAGCCTACGTAACCCGTCACTGACAGAACAATAAATGAAAAAAATAAAACCTGATTTGCATATTTATACTTTCGTACAGGGAATCCCCGACCGACGGGAAATACCCGCAACAATATTATGATATGAGATGATCGGGTGATTCCCCTGTTGGTTCGTTGGGGAATTACCTTAAAGAGTATTGTATTAAAGTATTCCGAGTGGGGAAGTCCCTTCTAAGTTCTACGACAAACATATTATTAGGACTGTACCTGTGTGGTGGGTACCTACGTATTGTACGAGTTGATTTTTGTCGTAATGTATTAAAATAATCTAGGCAAGGTTATTTTCAAGGCGCAACGGACTACAGAATACAAACTAGACTTGTTTGTGGCAATCCCGAAAATCCCGAGATTAGCCAAGTACAGTCCCGGGATTTTCAGGGCCAGAAAACGCGACATCAATGCTTCACAAGCATTATCTCAAGATACTAGGCATAAAATAATAAATGGTATCTTGAGTTAAGTATCTCAAGATGGTGTCTTGAGCTAAGTATCTCAAGACGGTATCTTGAGCTAAGTATCTCAAGACCCATAAATATGGGTAATTGATTGATAAGTATCTCAAGATGGTGTCTTGAGCTAAGTATCTCAAGACGGTGTCTTGAGCTAAGTATCTCAAGACGGTGTCTTGAGCTAAGTATCTCAAGATGGTGTCTTGAGCTAAGTATCTCAAGACGGTGTCTTGAGCTAAGACCTCCCAACCCCAATTGACATTAAAGGAAAAGTTAATTTACTTGTTAATTTAAGTACAAGTACAAAATGAATTGGGTTGGTATGTATTATATATGTTCAAATAGTATTAGACGTGAAATGAGCCTGTTCGAAAATGGAGGAGTTCGTGGATATCATTGTACATATATAATATAATTACCTACAGTACACAGTATATTACTTTTGTATTATATAATGCAATGGCCAGTCAAGACTCCAGACAATAAGTAAGTCCAGTAAGTCTTCAATAAGTTATTATATAATCTCTCTAAGTTGCCTAGTGACCTTCTAATGTCACAGTTTTACCCATTACCTTTGTACCGGTGATTGGGACATCAATGCTTTACAAGCCTCTCAAGATGGTGTCTTGAGCTAAGTATCTCAAGACGGTGTCTTAGGCTAAGTATCTCAAGATGGTTTCTTGAGATAAGTATCTCAAGACGGTGTCTTAAGCTAAGTATCTCAAGATGGTGTCTTGTGCTAAGTATCTCAAGATGGTATCTTGACCTAAGTATCTCAAGACCCATAAATATGGGTTGACAGCAAATAGTTAATATCGGCACCTACTCCATATTTTTTACATGATTACGGTCTGGAGCTCTACAGCATTTATGATCAGTGATGTTTATAATGCAATGGCCTGTTGGTCCCTGTCAAGACTCCAGACAATAAGTAAGTCCAGTAAGTCTTCAATAAGTTATTATCTAATCTTTCTAAGTTGCCTAGTGACCTTCTAATGTTACAGTTTTACCCATTACCTTTGTACGGGTGATTGGGACATCAATGCTTCACAAGCATTATCTCAAGATACTAGGCATACAATAATAAATGGTATCTTGAGTTAAGTATCTTAAGATGGTGTCTTGAGCTAAGTATCTCAAGACGGTGTCTTGAGCTAAGTATCTCAAGACGGTGTCTTGAGCTAAGTATCTCAAGACGGTGTCTTGAGATAAGTATCTCAAGATGGTGTCTTGAGCTAAGTATCTCAAGACGGTGTCTTGAGCTAAGTATCTCAAGACGGTGTCTTGAGCTAAGTATCTCAAGACGGTGTCTTGAGCTAAGTATCTCAAGACGGTGTCTTGAGATAAGTATCTCAAGACCCATAAATATGGGTAATTGATTGACAGCAAATAGTTACCTACTCCATATACATATTTTACATGATTATGGTCTGGAGCTCTACAGCATTTACGATCAGTGATGTTTATAATGCAATGACCCTGGGGTCATTGCATACTTGATAAGTGATACTACTTACGTACTATACGTACTTGATAAGTCCAGTAAGTCTTCAATAAGTTATTATCTAATCTCTCTAAGTTGCCTAGTGACCTTCTAATGTCACCGTTTAACCCATTACCTTTGTACGGGTGATTGGGACATCAATGCTTCACAAGCATTATCTCAAGATACTAGGCATAAAATAATAAATGGTATCTTGAGTTAAGTATCTCAAGATGGTGTCTTGAGCTAAGTATCTCAAGATGGTGTCTTGAGTTAAGTATCTCAAGATGGTATCTTGAGCTAAGTATCTCAAGATGGTATCTTGAGCTAAGTATCTCAAGACCCATAAATATGGGTAATTGCTAACTTAAAGTTTAAACTTTAAGGGGGATTTGATAAGGCTTTTCAAACTGAATATTAGTAATAATAGCAGAGCAACAATAATTTCATCAATTATCCTCAAAGATTAACTTGAAGCCCATCTCCCATGCTCTTTGAAAGACTGGTGATTTTCATTTATTACACAATATTAAAACTCTAAAAGCAGGCTTAGCATGATGCTTTCTATTTCTACTCTATTGTTGAATAGAAATCGCTTGTCTATCTTTCTTCGTAGAAAACTGTCAGCTGTCTACACAGAAGCGTAATTTTTATCTACTTTAAAACACTTCTCTACGGTTCTCATGCTAAGCCTATGGAACCAGGAATGGTTGGTTAAGTTTCTTTTAGTACTAACCTAATAAGCAATGTGGAGATATGAATAAGCAGTTTTTTATACATGTATAAGATTTTGCAATATCAGGTGGCGATGACAAAGACAGGGTCAAAGTAGGTCTAGCCTTTGCTCCCGCCATTTGAAATACTTAATTTCAGATAATTGACTTTTTTTTAATGACGTAGCCTACGTAACCCGTCGTCACTGACGTAGCCTACGTAACCGGTCACTGACAGAACAATAAATGAAAAAAATAAAACCTGATTTGCATATTTTTACTTTCGTACAGGGAATCTCCGACCGACGGGAAATACCCGCAACAATATTATGATATGAGATGATCGGGTGATTCCCCTGTTGGTTCGTTGGGGATAATAATAATAAGTTATTATCTAATCTCTCTAAGTTGCCTAGTGACCTTCTAATGTCACAGTTTTACCCATTACCTTTGTACCGGTGATTGGGACATCAATGCTTCACAAGCCTCTCAAGATGGTGTCTTGAGCTAAGTATCTCAAGACGGTGTCTTGAGCTAAGTATCTCAAGACGGTTTCTTGGGCTAAGTATCTCAAGATGGTGTCTTGAGCTAAGTATCTCAAGATGGTGAAAAACTCGTTTCTTACCTTAAGAGTATTGTATTAAAGTATTCCGAGTGGGGAAGTCCCTTCTAAGTTCTACGACAAACATATTATTAGGACTGTACCTGTGTGGTGGGTACCTACGTATTGTACGAGTTGCTTTTTGTCGTAATGTATTAAAATAATCTAGGCAAGGTTATTTTCAAGGGGCAACGGACTACGGAATACAAACTAGACTTGTTTGTGGCAATCCCGAAAATCCCGAGATTAGCCAAGTAAAGTCCCGGGATTTTCAGGGCCAGAAAACGGTCGGGATTGTATTCTCTATATGTGACAAAAATATACCACGTGGAGACGCTTGTATAAAATGTTACATGCATTGATTCGTTTTTTAGTGGTGTACATAAGAGTTTGCGAAGTAATTTTGACTGAAAACTTGCTTGTTGAACCAGCGCTGGGGCTGTGTCTCGCATAGGGTCGCAGCATTATGCTGAGCGGTGGCCGTTTTTCGTGGATGTGACGCATATTTTCTCCCGACTTGTTTTTTTTGTAGTGTTCGTTCGTTGCGTCATGATTTACCACAAATAAACGTATTTTCTTTTCTTTGTCTACATCCAACTAATATTATACATGTGAAAGTTTGTATGTTTTGATGTTTGTTACGCAATCACTTAAAAACGGCTGAACGGATTTGGATGAAATTTGGCACACAGGAGTTTATGACCAGGATTAAAACATAGGATACTTTTTATCCCGGTGGTACGATCCCGTCGAATAATTTCCGATCTCCACGCGGGTAAAACCGCGGGCAAAAGCTAGTTATGCATAATTATTAAGTTTCAAAATTTATATCTGTAATTTTTTGGGTGTACTCAATAAAGAATATTTCTATTCTATCAGCTATTCAACGATTAAAATCGCAAATATTTAGATAAAAATTCCTATAAAAGCTAAAATTAAACCCTACCTTTCTTTTGTACGTATTTTCCTGTTACTTTCTTCTTGTATGTTTATATATTTGTGTCTATATAAATGGATAAATAAATAAATATATTATAACAAAGATTTATGTAGCTTTACCTCCTGCGTGGTACATAGGGTTTGGGTTCTGGCTAAACCCAGGAAGCTTATTATACTCATAAATTATGAATGCCTAATCTGATCTTTGTTGACTTTCCATTGATTTATAGCTAAGAGGTTATCTCGGCAATTCGGCGTTAGCCCAATGGTGTTTGTATCCTGATGATAAACGCAATGACCGTTGTTTCTACTTGGTTAACTTGCTACTGCATTTTACAAGTCTGTCTACAAAAGTATTTTATATTAGTTTAGGTTAGGTTAGGTTAGTTTAGGTTTTAGGTGCAGGGGGACCCCCCACAGTGCTTGCGTCCACGTCGCGTCCCCTGGGCAACGACCCGGTTCTGACCACCGTAACGGAGTGGCAGACCGGTGTTCGGCTAAAGTGCACTGTGCAGTCGCAGCATACATTTTAATCTTTTTTATCTATTTTATTTTAACTGGCGGAATTTGCGACATTTGCGGAGGCTATGCCTAAAACGTCGCGGGACGTCTCCGGACGTTTTAGAAAAGGCCCTTCTCAGGGCCAACCCAAAGGCCCTTCTCAAGGCCAACCAAAAGGCCCTTCTCAGGGCCAACCAAAAGGCCCTTCTCAGGGCCAACCCAAAGGCCCTTCTCAGGGCCAACCAAAAGGCCATTCTCAGGGCCAATCTGAGGGCGCCTCGGCGTCGGAGGCTAGTCGCGCGCCGTCTGCGGCTAGCAGCGTCTGTTATTTGACGGGCGAGTTGGCGGACTCCGACAACGAGTCCATTGCGTGCGAGTCGGACGCAAGTTCAATGACTGGTCGCCGGAAGCCGGGGAAGCGGGCCCTTAAAAGAAATGGGTCCGGGGGTTCTTCGGAATCGAGGAGGCCGTCACAGGCAAAGACCAAAAAGCTGGTGTCGGACACCCACGACGTGGGTCTGGCAGAGGCCCAACGCCAGTTGGACTTGTCTCGAAGGGCCCAGCTTCAACAAGACCTGGAGGAGCGGGTTGCAGCCAAAGAGAAACGGACGCGCGTCGCCCGGGCCAAGTCCGGGTACGGCGCGTCCCGCGTTCTGTACGCAGACCACTCCCTGGCGGAGCTGGAGCTGATGGCCGAGGAGGACGAAGAGGAGATAGTGGAAGTCGCCTATAAGTCCTCCAATTTGAAAGGGACTTTTCAAAAGTCCCTTAAATGCAGGGCCGCGAGCATGCGCGGCATCGTCGGGGAGCTGGTGCAGCGCAAGGCGACTGACGAAACGCGGCAACTGCAGGCGAGGGTCGATCGCCTGCAGTCAGAAGTCAGCCAACTGCACCAAAAGCTGGCTGAAGCCACGGCCCGGCCAAACAAAAGTGAGCCCAGACCAGCGGCTGAGGTCCCCCCCTCCAACCTTGAGGATATAATCCGCAAGGTCGTCACGGAGGAGAGGGCCTTCACGAGAGCCTGTCTAGCGGGCATCGAAGGCAGGCTCTTGCCCGAGAAACGCCTCCGGCCGCCTCTCGCGGCGGACAAGAGGCGACGCGAGCCGGCGCCGTTACCCCAGGGGGAAGACGCCCATCTTCCCTCTACCACCCCATCCAACCAGCAAGGCTGGACGAAGGTGGCTAGAAAAGGGAAGGGCAAAAAGAAGTCCCAGAAAACAGGCAGCGGAAAGGGGAAGGGGAAGACGTCAGCCTTCAGGCCCGCTGCCGCTGCTCCCGCTGCTGCTTTAGCAGCTAATGGGACCCCCGCCAGGCCGAAGAGGAAACTTGTTCCTCCTAAGACCGCAGCCGTAGTGGTGACGCTCACCGCAGAGGCTGCGGAGCGGGGGGAGACGTACGCGTCAATAATGTCGCGGGCGCGTCCAAATGCCGATCCTAACAAACTGGGGATCGGCACAGTCTCGTGCCGCCGGACCCAGGCCGGGGCTCGAATTTTCGAGTTCCCGGGGGCTCAGGGTGGCACCAACGCGGACCTCTTCGCAACCAAGTTGCAAGAGGTCATCGCGGACGCGGCCAAAGTCACCAGGCCCACGAAGTCTGTGGCCTTGGAGGTGACCAACCTTGACGACTCGGTCACAAAAGAGGAGGTGGTGGCGGCAGTCGCAGCAATGGGGGGCTGTGGCGTCACAGCGGTGCAAGGTCGGGCCATCAGGCCCGGCCGCAGCGGCATGGGCACCATTCGCCTTGAGTGCCCAGTCGCCGCTGCTATAACCGTCCTCACCAAGGGACGGCTTGCCGTCGGGTTCAGCTCGGGTCAGGGCACTTGCAGCTAAGCCTCTGCGCTGCTACAAGTGTTGTGGCATCGGACACACTCAGCCTCTTTGTCCGTCCAAGGTCGACAGGGCGGACACGTGCTTCCGATGTGGCAAAGACGGGCACAAGTCCGCCTCTTGCGAGGCCGCCACGCCGCACTGCGCAGTGTGTGCCGCCAGTGGCTGCCCTGCGGGCCACGTGATGATGGGGAGGAAGTGCAATCCTCCCCCTAAGAAGGGCAAAGAGCAGGCGCCGATTCGGCCTGTCGCTGCCACCGCCGTCCCTGAGGCTGGGACTTTGGCGGCTGTGGAGGGGGGTGCGATGTCTGATTGATGGATAGGGTCATCAAGCATCGCATCCTTCAGGCGAACACCAACCACTGCAGAGCGGCCCAGGATCTGCTGATGCAGACCATGGCCGAGTGGTTGGTGGACGTGGCGGTGGTTGCCGAGCCGTACTCGGTCCCTGGCCGTTGGCTGGGTGATCGAGACGGCTTGGTGGCTATGGTGTCGCGGTTTTCCACAGACTCCCCTCCCCTCTCGCTCTTAGAGAGGGGACCGGGATACGTGGCCGCCGCGTGGGGAGACTTGGCCCTTGTGGGCGTCTATTTCTCCCCAAACCGCCCTCTCGCGGACTTCGAGAACTTTCTCGAAATCCTCACCGCAGTGGTCGGGAGGGCGGCACCACGCCAGGTCGCCATATTGGGCGACTTGAACGCCAAGTCGACGGCCTGGGGCAACCCGGCCGCTTCTTGTAACGTCCGGGGACGCGCCGCAGAATTTTGGGCGGCGTCGTGCGGTGTGTCCCTCCTAAACAGAGGGACTGTCCACACCTGTGTGCGGCAACGGGGAGGGTCGGTGGTCGACGTCTCGTTTGCCACCCCCGTGCTAGCCGCCCAAGTCGTGAACTGGCGGGTGGAGATGGTGGAGACCATGTCGGACCACCGCTACGTGCGGTTCGACATCTCCACCCAGAGCTCCCAGGGAACGGCCCGCCCGGGCCAATCAAGGTTCCCACGGTGGGCTCTCACCCGTCTGGACCGAGAGGCAGCGGAGGAGGCGGCGTTCGTCCAGGACTGGCTCACGCCTCCTGTCGAGGTCCTGGACGTGGACGCCGCAGCGGTCCAGCTGAGGGGGTCCTTGACCGAGGTGTGCAACTCCAGCATGCCCCGGTCTCATCGCCCACCTCCCCGCCGCGCCGTCTATTGGTGGTCGGAGGAACTGGCGGGGCTCCGGACCGCCTGCGTAGCGGCCAGGAGGGCCTACACGCGGAGTCGAAGGCGCAGGCCCCGAGATCCCACCAACGAGGAGGGCCTCTATGCCACGTACGTTGACGCAAAGGCGGTCCTGAAGACGGCAATGTGCGCGGCCGAAGACTCGGCGAGAGCCGAGATGCTGGAGGGTCTCGACAGGGATCCGTATGGAAGACCATACAAGGTGGCGCGGGATAAACTGCGCCCCTTTGGTCCTCCACTGACGGAGACCCTCGAACCGGCATTACTGGATGGGGTAGTCCGGTCTCTGTTTCCGTCAAGGACCAGCTTCACCCCGCCAGTGATGGACCCCCCGCGGGAGGCGGTTCCGCCGGAGGAGGAGGTCCCCGCGGTTACGGCGTCGGAACTGCGTGCAGGGACTCTTCGTCTCCGCGCGAAGAACACGGCCCCAGGGCCGGACGGCGTTCCCGCACGGGTGGTGGCCATCGCCGCCTCTCAGATGGAGGAGAGGCTTCGGGACCTTTTTAGCGCGTGTTTCACGACTGGGAGGTTCCCGAAACCCTGGAAGGAGGGGCGGCTATGCCTCCTCCGAAAGGAGGGACGCCCGGCGGACTCCCCCTCGGCTTACCAGCCCATCGTTTTGCTCGATGAGGTCGGTAAGTTGTTCGAGGGGATAATCGCCTACCGGCTGAGTAGCCTGCTGGGGACGGTGGGGCCGGACCTGTCGGACGCCCAATTTGGTTTCCGACGGGGTCGTTCGACGGTGGATGCGTTGGCCCTACTGAAGGGCCAGGTGAGGGAGGCTGTGGAGGCGGGTGAAGGAGTGTTGGCGGTGTCATTCGACATAGCCAACGCCTTCAACTCTGTCCCCCACTCGACAATCTTGGAGGCACTTCGGTACCACGGAGCGCCCCAGTACCTGCGCCAACTCTTGGCCAGCTACTTGGAGGACCGGGTGGTCCTCCTTGAGGACAAGACGGCCAGAGTTAGGCGATACGGCGCAGAGTCCGGTGTTCCGCAGGGGTCGGTCCTAGGGCCACCGCTGTGGAACATTGGATTCGACTGGCTCCTGCGGGGAACCCTCCTCCGTGGCACGAGCATCATCTGTTACGCAGATGATACTCTACTCATTGCCCGGGGGAGGAACTTCGGCGAGGCGGCCAATCTGGCCTCTGCTGGCGGATCCTTAGTGGCAGGAAGGATCCGCCGCCTAGGGTTGAAGGTGTCGCTCCACAAGACCGAGGCCGTGTTTTTCCACGGGCCACGGCAGCGCATCCCTCCCGACGGCCACATTATCGTGGAGGGTGTCAGGATCGAGGTCAAGGCCCAGATGAAGTACTTGGGCCTTATACTTGACAGCAGGTGGCGCTTCGGCCCACACTTTAGCGAGCTGTCGACGCACCTGCTGAAGACGGCGAATGCCCTGTCGTGCTCCTCCCGAACCTGGGGGGTCCGAAGGCGAGATGCCGGCGCCTGTACGCCGGCATCCTCAGGAGCATGGCCCTTTACGGGGCCCCAATCTGGGCGGACTCCCTCCACAGGAGGGAGAACGCCACTGCCATCCGGAGGCCCCAAAGGGCCATTGCACTGCGGGTAGCGAGGGCCTACCGATCAGTGGGCTTCTCGGCGGCGTGCGCTCTGGCCGGCACCCCTCCTTGGGAGCTCGAGGCGTGGGTTCTGACCAGAGTTTACGAATGGACGGCGCGGCGTAAGGCGCTCGGGGAGCTCCCCACCGCAGAAGAGCGGGAGGCCGTGCGGCAGGAGGCGAGGGACGCGATCGTCCATCACTGGACAGAGGACCTCGCCACTGCCGCTTTTGGCCGCCGAACTTTGGACGCGCTCGGGCCGGTCCTGAAGGACTGGCTCGAGCGGTCACATGGTTTCCTCTCTTTCCGTCTGGTGCAGGTGTTGTCCGGCCATGGGTGTTTCGGATCGCACCTGCACCGGATCCAAAGGGAGGAGACCTCGTCGTGCCACGACTGTGGCGCGGCGGAGGATACGGCACAGCACACCCTTGAGGTGTGCCCGGCTTGGTCCGAGCTGCGCCAGACTCTGATCGCAGCGGCCGGGCCGGACCTCTCGCTTCCCAGCGTCGTCAACTTCATGCTGGAAAGCGAGGGGGCCTGGACAGCACTCGCCTCCTTCTGCGAAGAAGTAATGTCACAGAAGGAGGCGGCGGAGCGCGCGCGGGAGGACGACCCTCTCGCGGCGCCGCTCCGCAGGCGAAGAGGAGGCGCGAGAAGGCGATTGTACGATCGTCGTCTCCGCCTCCTCCCAGGTGGATGCCAGCAGGCAACGGGTGCGGGGGCACCCTTGCCTGTATTGCACAGGCCTCCACCAGTGCCGGACGGGAATGGCCAGGTGTTCCCTGCCATTCCCGTAGCCCCCCATTGAGAATGGGGGGCACGCGGGGCCCGCCGGTCGGTAGGCGGGCATGCACCGAGAGGGTCATGGATGTAAAGGTTGAGCCGGTTTCCCATGGCCCTCCCATCACGGTGATGTGGGAACACCGCTGAGTTTTAGTGGGTATACTGTCACTTATTGCCAGGAGTCCCACATACCCCGACTCGTCCCCCACGAGCGGGCATGCGTAATGCATTTCTCAGCGTAAAAAAAAAAAAAAAAAAAAAAAAGGTTTTAGGTGCAAATAGTGTTTCATAAATTAATTTTTAAATAGCTGCTACCGTAATGAACTTTCGCGGACGGTTAGCGTTGTGTTCCACGCGCGCCTCAAAGAGATGTCAGCACGAACTGACGGGGTCCGTTAGGGCCAATACCTGCTGGTTGCGAGCTTGTCCGAAACGGGTATCGTGGCCCTGGCACACAGGCAACTGATGGAACACGGGTGGGATTTAGGCAGTAAAAGTCTGACACGCCCTCCCGCTCCGCTCAGAGCGGGAGAAGTTATTTGACAACTTCCCTAACCAAAAAAATAAATAAAAATAAGGCTAACATTTGACAATGTTAAATTATTACACTACACACCAAACCAAGATATATAATACAAAAATAACACATCTCGACTTAAAGTAAAGTAAGAGAACTTAGGATACAAGAGCAAGCGAAGCGAGCTCGTGACTTGGGGCACCCCGACTTGGACAGGTTAGGCTCGAAGGGGATGACAGGGGCTCAAGTGAGCGAGCAAAGCGAGCGAACGAGCTCCCGTTATCTTGTTCGTGTTAGGTTCCTTTAAACCTAGCAGGCTGAAAAAAGAAACCCGCTAAGCGGTGCTCCGTCACCTACGCCTTACTTAATAAAATTTTTAGTTACCTACCTTACTTATAAAATTATTTCATATAAGAAGTGAAGAAAAACATCGTGAGGAAACCCGTATGTCCTAGAACCAAAAATTCGAAGATATGAGACCAACGCGGTGGATTACGGCCCACTCATACAGAGAGGAGGCCTGTGTCCCAGCAGTGGGAACATTATAGGCTGCATTATAGCATGATAAATAATAGGAAGTTAAAAAAAATAATGACTTGACCTTCGACACGTTTATCAGACTTTGAAAATGTCCTTGACCGCAGAGCTTGTTGCAAGGTATTCCAAAGATTTAAGCCTTTTTTGGTTTGAAGTTGACTTTTGGGGTGTGTACCTTGTAGATGTCATTGAGTCTAAATTGGTTTCCAAGCAATAATGAGGATTGCTTGGAAACCTATATAATCATATAATTAATGTAATCAAACAAAATATTGTAAAACATTTTTAAAAGAGTACCGGTGGAGTTTCTTGCCCATTCTTCTCCATACGAAACTACCTTTTGGAAGGGGCAACTAGAATCAATTCTATTTTTTTTGTAAATTTTGACGTTCAAAAGTGCCTCTTATGTGCCTATTTGAAATAAATGGTTTGAGTTTGACTTTGAACCAATTTTTAGACTTGCCATGTGAACAACTACCCTACCCTTTAATACTCCCACTATCCCACACACCAATCCCTAAAGAAGCTTTTGGTTATTTTTTTCTCGGCATCTATAGTTTTGCTAGTTTTGGGGTTTTCAAAAATATACTAAAAGGGTTTAATCTACCAAAAAAATTAAAATAGCTACTGTAACGGCCTATACAGTACAGTGCATCCATAATGTGGGACCTTTGATCACTAAAGAAATTATGGCAGTGTGGCTACCTTATTTAGAATGGCTAATTAGCGTCACTTCTATATCATGTTTTAAAATATGAGAATTGTTGAATACATTTTGAGTGCCCAGAAAAATACCTAGGTATTCAGATGACCAAATAAAAGAGGGTTTTTTATGAATATCATAGAAAACAGCCAACCTCATACGGTAGCGATGTTTATGCAAAATATTCTATGGTGTATGCACAAAAAATTTGAATGTTTTTTTTTCATAGCTGTAGTCAATAACCTCAAGTTTAAAAATGTGTTAAATCTTATAAAAAAAGGCGAATTTCATATTCAAGGCTCGTTTACGGTTCATTTACGGAAATTCCTGATGGAAATAATTAGTATTCATTTCGAATATCTGTGAGTCATTTTACTGTTAACTACTATAACTCAAGGTAAGTAGGTAATATCAGAACTCAGATTTTATTTGGTAGGCTATTTATGAATACCAAGAAAAAATCTCGATGCTTAGTTTTGTTTATCTACATTTTGTTAAAGTGAATATCGTCGGCATATGTTGGTAAGTAGTCATTACTCAGAATCAGAATCAGAATCAGAACCTTTATTTGTTAAACATAGGTTTTTACATAAAGGTGTTAGGTTAACATAATTGATCGCTATATTTTGCCGCGCAGGCATACAAATTTTAAAAAGAAATTAAAAATTTCAGACTCATTATGTCCTTATTTGTAAGTAATAAGGACATAATGAGTCTGAAATTTTTAATCCAGACTCTTTTCCAGAATCCAGGATCCAGAATCCAGAATTTTTGCGCCAGACATGCAGAAGTCTTCTGGACGGAGAAAAGTCACCGTACAGTTAAAGTTATTAGGAGTCCAATAAGTATAAAGGCGCCGTTCTACAGCAGCCCACGGCTAAGCCTAGCTTCGCTTTGTATGAAAATATAAAGACGGAGCCTCCCACGGTGCGTGATGTTGCGGACGGTCGCGGACCCAGCCGACAGGACCGCCGACCACGGACAGCCACGCACCGCACACGAAGGCTCTTCCAACGTAGCGTGTCGGTCTGTGTGGGTCTTGAGATTCGAAGCCATTTTCATCCCAAAATGCAAATTGAACTCGTAAAGAGAGCTGACACCGCACCTTTGAAGTTGGTGACCACTGATAATCAGCGCTGTGCTGTGGGTGGGCCCCATAGCGCAGCATCATGCTGAGGGAAAGCTTTCTTGTCACAGTCATGACGTCACAATGCCGAGTATTTGTTTTTGTACTCGTGATTATAATTATGGAGATCAATTTTTTTTTTTTTTTTCTTTACCTACTCGAGTTATCTTTTCATATGCACGTGTTTCTGTGACAAATATATTTTTTTCTTTCTTTCTTTATAAGTTACCGACTCGCCGAGGATTGGATGCATCGCGACGGACGTGTCTGCGCTATCACGGACGATACTCTTCCCATGGTAGGTCGGTGCGGGCTGGTACGCGTCATCCGCAAAATCACGCACCGTGGGCAGCTAGCTTAAGGCGGAGATTTCTGAAAATGGTCAAAAAGGTGGTTTTTTAAAGCAGTGTATCTCTTAAACCGTAAATATTTTTTCCAAAACTAAAACAGTATGATATTTCCAAGTCTTTTGTGCATACGGTGATCGAACTGAAAACATAATTTAATACATCAAACAAATCTTCAAAGACAACTCTTGATTATTTTTAAAAGCATTTTATCCCTTCGTTAACAGTTATAATTATAATTAAAAGTATACCATAAAATTGCAAATGCCAAACTGCGTCCCTGCGGATTAATTTTTATTAATTAGTTAATATCTAATTTTATACGATTTTATTTGCATTTTGACGCCATACGTTGTGTCATCGCGCATCTCTTTCTTTTGTATGCATTCTGACAGTGACAGCGGTTTACTTGTTGTCAGCCTCGCCGAATCGTCCACTGCGACGTACGGCCCTGCTATGATGCTACACACGAATACGTGTTTAGAAAATAATTAACCGCGCAGCGAATGCGGCAAACCTCTCCGTGCACATCCCTGCGTGCAACACTTTAAAAGACTTCAAACTAGTCATATCTTGATGACATTCATTATGTTTCTATCCTTCCATGTTCCTGTCAGCTGTCTCATAGCAATAAAAAATATATTAATTACTCTAGCAAAATTACACAACTTTCATTGTTTCTTCTCCCGCACGACCATAAAAAAATCTATTTTTGAATATTTTATTATCATTTCTACGAGGTAGGTACAGGTTTAACGGGTTGTAGCCAAATTATTATGTTGTTTTTGAACATTTGCTTCGAATTCAAATTGTCAATTAAATATATTAATATATTCAAAAGAACTAGTTATTTTAAGTAATTGGTTGACTTGTCTTAATAATTAAAAATCAAGTTGGGAATAAATCATAATTATTATGCAGTGGAAATAATCCATTGTGTAAGTTGTAGTAGTCTTTCTGTGACTGTTTCAGAATATTCATGCAAATTAACATAAAAATAGGGAGCGATAATAGCGAAGGCCTGAGTCCCAGCAGTCGGAACGGGAGGCCCCGTGCCGACTGCTGGGACTCAGGCCTTCGTGAGAGGGAGTGTCTCATGTCTTAAATTTTTGATGAGCAATATCCTACCTCTCGCTTTTGTGGAAGTGATTTCGTGAAAAGGGACGGAAGTGTGTAACAGGAAGTGACAGCTTGAGCATGGAATATGTAAGTACTTTTTATAGCATGGAATTAGTAAGTACTTTATAATAGCATGGAATTAGTGTACTCATGGAATTAATAAGTATTATATAGATTGTAAGTACTGGGGGTCGAATTTAGGCCAGAAGGCGACCACTAGTAATGAATAGTTATTCGGATAAATATTTCAGTAATTAGTTTTTTTTTTTAATTTTGAGGTTAATTTTTGTCGCTGTTCAGTTGCTTATTACCAAGGTGAGATATCAGATGTTACACATCATCATAATATGCGACTACTGTAAGGCTCGTTCGTTTTTAGGGTTCCGTACCCAAAGGATAAAACGGGACCCTATTACTAAGACTCCGCTGTCCATCCGTCTGTCTGTCACCAGGCTGTATTTCATGAACCGTGATAATCACATCATCCGTGAGAAATACATCATTTCACAGATGATGTATTTCTGTTGCCGCTATAACAAAAAATACTAAAAAACAGAATAAAATAAATATTTGGGGGGGGCTCCCATACAACAAACGTTTTAATTTTTTACCGTTTTTTATAGATAATGGTACGGAACCCATAGTGCGCGAGTCCGACTCGCACTTGGCCGGTGTTTTTTATTCTAGGACATGCCGGTTTCATCGCGATGTTTTCCTTCACCGTTTTGAGTAAGCTGTTTTGAATTTTTTTTCAACTACAATGTTAAGTATGTTCTTGGGATAAATTCATCCCAACTACGGAACCCTTCATTGTGCGTGGTCCGACATGCACTTGGCTGGTTTTTGATAGAGTAGCTGCAGCCCGAGGCTTCGCCCACGTGGCTTTTTGTAAAATAAAAATAGCCTTAGTTAGTCCTTATAACATCAGCAATCTCCCAGTGAAAGTTCCGTCAAAATCGGTCTAGCTAGTTTCGGAGATTAGCCGGAACAAACAGACAGACAGAATAATAAAAATAAAAATATTTTCCTTATTATGTAGGTACTTTCATATGCATTTAATAAACAGCTGTTATTTTGAAATTTCAAACAGACTCTTCAATTTTAATAATTTGTATAGATTTAGAATGCCTACACAGCTTTTAATTACAGGTTTCCTCTCAGTAAAATTTATTTAGCATACCTAACACCATAGTATACATACATACATAAACGCCTCCTTCCCATGGGGGTTAGCAGAGACTATAGAACGCCACCTGCTACGCTCCTTACATACTCCTTTAGCTTCTCCTACGTTCATACATCTGGTCATACACGCACGCCGGTTGCGAGTACTATACACCTGATCTTTCTGAAGAACATCACCAATTAGGTCACTATATGTCCTTCTAGGGCGTCCACTCCCAGCGTTTCCACTTACTTCTGCCTTGTCAATACCCCTTGTTAGTAACTAAATTTACATTAATATAAAATTGGAATTGGAAACAACATCCATTGGAAACAAGAATTTAAACTTAAATATGCAATAAAGCGAAGAGACCGGATTATGGAATTAAATTTCATTACCCACTGTTTTTTATTTCATTCATATTTTATTACTTCATCGCTACCTGATCATAGTCTTCGGTGATTCAAACGGATCGCTATCCGATTCCATCAGAAATAATTGGGTCACTATATGCACACCACAGCAGAAGTAGCAACAGCAGAATTACACCACAGTATAATAAATACCTTATATATTGTACTGACACATAGTCCTAGCTCCTTTTTATCTGAAGTATATACACGTAGAGTATTCTCGCAACCTTGTTCTCCCACTAAGCAAGCATCATCATATAGGTTACTGGGTCTCCGATCCCGAACACAAATATTTTGCGAACACTAAAGAATTTCCTTCAGTTGACCCTTATAACTTGTACCTTTTCTCTTAGTTAAATCTCGCTACGAGGAAAGATAAATGTTTGTAAGAATACGATCGTAAAAATGTATGTAACTTTGTATTATTTGGTTTATTTGGAACTGTACTTACTTGGAATCTTAATTGAATTTTCTTGATTTAGAAAGACGCTGATGAAGTAATCATCAATCAACGAAATTAACATTGTAGTTGAAAAAAATGTTCTCCCATACATCGATATACGTCACGGTCAATTCTCCAACTGCAAATGTAAGTCGGTGGACTATAACTCGTTAACTTGTATTCCCTACTAAGCTGTGATAGTTTTCCTTTTAATTTCGTTATAACTATTACTGTTGCAAAAACGCTTATGTTGCGTAACTATTCGGCCGTGTCTCCAGTCATAGTAAATGTATGTATCGCTACTTCGTTATTTTCATGGTGTAGGTACCTACATAATCAAGAGTATTCTATTGTATATATATACAAAATGTCCCAGAATTCACGCACAATCTCTTAAGGGGTCATTGTACTCATCATTATGAACAACTTTTACTATGGGACCCAACTTGAAATCGCGAAAAAAAATTAGCTGTTTCTTAAGAGGTTGTACGTTAATCCCGATAAGAATAAGAATAATTTATTTGCTGAAAATATAGGTATTACCAGTTGTTAGAGGTTGGTGGTTTAGGTACAGTCCATATTTTGCCTGTTTAGGGCATGCAAATTAACTTTACATTATTACCTAATAGGTACTTATTTTATTAAGATATTACACGGAATATACGATAAAATATCTATTAGGATTTTTAAATAATGATAAATTTTAAGTTAAAATAAAATATACACACATAACAAAACAAAAATCCGAGACATGCATGTTGTATAATATATTATATACTTAGTTTAAATGACGGCGACGAAGAATAGATATTCTCGGCCCCGTCATTCATCTCGTTCTTGGTGACGTCCCTGTAACGGCTGCGGTGGACAAACGTACTTACTCCATTATTGGGGAACGTAACTTCATTTTTGGTACGGAAAGCGAAGCAGCTTATGTTGGACACTTTTGGACTGAACATTCAATATTCTTAATGTTCTCCCCTGTCCGCTTTCATTAATCTTTGATGTTCTTCGTTAAGAACAGTAAAACACAAACACGAAAGAATATGTTGGGGGACAATATGCGTCACATTCACGGAAAACGGCCATCGCTCAGCACAATAAGCTCAGCTTAACTCTATCCCCTATGTTGCACCTACAATGTTTTGTCTCTGTATCACCTTACGGTTGACTGGTAGAAAATGATGCCTCAGGCATTAATACCGCTGGGCACGCCACAATTGTGACGATAAGTCCCCTCTTTGAGGAGTGACTGGAGAGGCGCCACGGCGTCCTCACCTTCCGCCTGACGCAGGTCCTCACCGGACATGGATGTTTCGGGAGGTTCCTGTTTAGGATTAAGCGGGAGGAAACGCCCGGGTGTCACCACTGTGTGGATCGCCCGGAGGACACGGTGGAGCATACGGTGGAGGTCTGCCCAGCTTGGGCGGAGCACCGCCGTGTCCTCACGGAGGCGATCGGCGGCGGCGATCTCTCGCGTCCGGCCCTGGTTCAGGCCATGGTTTGGAGCGAGAGTGCATGGGAGGCCGTCACCTCCTTCTGCGAAGCAGTTATGCTAGCGAAGGAGGAGGCGGAACGCGTGAGGGTGAAACAAGGGTCGCGCCCTCGCGCCCTTAGTCGCCGCAGGAGACGCCCCGGGCGTCGGGAGTCGCAAGCCGATTTCCGGCCACCGTAGGCGCGGGCCTGCGGACGGTGAGCGATGGGTAGCTCGCCGTCCGATAAGGACCAGGCCCGGGTCGACGGCGCGTTGTGTTCCACGCGCGCCTCAAAGAGATGTCAGCACAAACTGACGGGGTCCGTTAGGACCAATGCCTGCCAGGGTTGCGAGTTTGTCCGAAAGGGATATCGTGGCCCTGGCACACAGGCAACGGAAGGAACACGGGTGGGTTATAGTCAGTAAAAGTCTGACACGCCCTCCCGCTCCACCCAGAGCGGGAGAAGTTATTTGGTGATTTCCCACCCAAAAAAAAAAAAAAAGGCATTAATACCGCCATTGTACAGTATTTTTTTACTTGTGCAATCAGCTATAAATAAATAATGCTGCGATTCAATACCTATTCCTATTAAAAAATTGTTGCTTTAATTTAATATAAAATCATTCTTGGTTTATAATTGCTATAAAGGATTTATCCTGGAATCTCTGATACAGTAAATCAAAGCATGATTACGATACGCACTAATTATGTGTACAAATACCATTCATTATAAGATTCCATTACCTATATGATGATAAAATATATGTTTTTAGATACATGGTAATTATTTAGATAATATTACGTCAATACAGAGCTAATTGGTCATTCGCTCAACCAGTTTTTATGCTCATAAAAAAAGCAAAATTAATTCATATTACTGAAGCAATCATTATTTTGTTTAAAAGATTTACGGCAAACAGAATGATAGTCGGAAAAAGAAGATGAAACGTATTGAGACTATGCAGATCCTGGCAGTAGAAATAGATAAAGCCAGAAAGCAAGGTAACCAGAAAAACAAATATGTTGGATCACTCAAATACAACAGAATTTTGACATTAAATGCAATATTAGGTCAGTATCATGTCGAAATTCTACATAAAAACTTTTTACAAAAAAAAAAACAACTGACTTCCAAACAAAACACTACAAAGTGAAAAATAACTTTAATTTCGGAAGTCGGTGGCTTTGGTGCTGTATTTTAGTTTTTTGCCACCGACTTCCGAAATTAAAGTTATTTTTCACTTTGTAGTGTTTTTTTTGGAAGTCGGTTGTTTTTTTTTTGTAAAAAGTTTTTATTTTTCACTTTTTAGTGGGTCAGTTTGTAATTTATCCAATTTACAATAGCCTAATGTCAAATGCTCATCTCCTATTACAAAATATTACTTTTCCCGGTACAGGGGCGTTAATTGTTGAGGAGTTCTCCTGGTAAAAACCAGGAGAACTGATGGTGACTCCACCATAAACATTTTGACGAGCATAAATTGCTTAGCAACCATATTAAAGTGCCTAATCGCATCGCAACGGTGAAATACTTAGTATTAAGTAGTTCCGGTGGCCATCTGTGGTCTTCATCATCGGTTCCACTTCACCAAATGGTGCTTTTCGAGTGCAAATGCACGAGTTACTATAAAAAATACTCAAATCGCTATAGGTATGCCTATTAAATTTGAGGATTTCCCTCGATTTCCATGGGATTCCCTCAGCAGATTTTGATTTGGTGGCAATGGGACTACCTCGGGAGCATACCCTTCCAAACAAAAAAAGAATTTTCAAAATCCATCCACAATTGACAGAGTAATCGGTGAACATACATAAAAAAAAAAAAACAAACATACAGCCGAACATATAACCTCCTCCTTTTTGGAAGTCGGTTAATAAAATAGTAGTAATAATAGTTCATATTTCTAACTTTCGCATGATACTCAAGTGGCTCCATAATCGACTTCCCAAGAACTCTCGGATATTGTGTCTGCTATTTAACATCCTTCACAACCCTAGAAAGCCATCCTATCTGCGGGAACTCTTCCTATGCCCGTCCTTCTGATGCACCTTGCACGTCTTGTCTTAGAAATCTCCTTAAATCACCTCCCCACTCTACCGACTTTTACTCCTACTCCTTCTCTGTGCACGCGGTTCGGTTGTGGAATTCACTTCAACCTGACGCTAGGGACGGCCAAACTGTTGCAGTTTTTAAAAGAAGAGTGAAAGAACACTATCTTTCCACTTCGTCATAGTTGCATAATAATATTATGTATTTATTATTTTAATATTTTAGTGTTATTTATTTTAGAAGTATGTATGTAAGCATATTCGCTTATTGTATGTTTATATTTTTAAATTAGTGAATAGTATTTTTTTAATGTATTTTGTTTCTCTTCTACTTACACACGTTGTCTACATCTCTTTGTCTATTTTCCTATCGCAGGTGTGCTGGAAGAGATTTCTTTAGAAATGAGCATCACTTTTGTACGTATTTTTCTGTTCCTTTATTTTTGCATCTTTATATGTTTGTTCATAAACTGTTAAATAAATAACTAAGACATATACTGGGTTACTCATATTCAAGCGAATTTTGATATTAAATGTAATATTAGGCCAGTATCATGTCAAAGTTCTACATCCTCTTATTGTTATAAACGAAAACAGATTTAACAGCGGCATTCCCTTTTGTCTGTAAATAAACCGATGACATTCATTGCCACCATGTGTTCCTTACATTCACTGCTCTGTTGACGTTTTTATATTCTTTAGCTGCGTGTGAAGATCCAAAATAATTGTACTTTTATGGTTTATTATAATACCAACGCAGTGTTTAGTGCTGATGACAGCTTGATGAGAAGATAATACTATTTATTTGGAGCAGTTATTATGAGTTGTGTTTCATATTTTCTTTTGGGCATTCGGGTAGTTAATGTACACACGGTTACACATCAAGCTATACATTTCCAGTATAAGCTGATCTCGCATTGTATAGGATTTCCATACGTAGCTTGTATTTGAGTTGTAATTGGCTTAGCAACATGATTCTCAGTTTCGGATATCTATATCTTTTGCTTTTTTTTCAAGAGTATTATTATATACTAGCTGCTGCCCGCGGCTTCGTCCGCGTGACGTTTTCTAAAATAAAAGTAGCCTACCGTATATATACTTTCATAATTTTGTATTTTGTAAAAAGCTGTTTTGACATTACAGACAGACACTTCAATTTTCTTTATCTGTGTAGAAGATTCAAAGAATGACTATAATAAATATCGCGTAGATTGTTGACATGATCTTTTTAAATGATACTTACAACAAACCGCAGGTTTTAAAGAAACACAAAATATTTTTAACAGCACCAGTTTATTATGATAATGATTCAGTTCCAAATTATCTTGTGGTACCACTAAACCCAATATTTTTTCTATCAAATCAGGCTTAACTAATAATAAGTGAACGATCCATATGTGAACCAACTTCTTTTTTAATATCTTTATCATAAATCTCTTTATCGTATTCTAGTAATTGGAACATTCTGGAACATCATTCTAAGGACAGTTCACTTGCAGGGACGTTTTGGAAAAAGCTGTCAATGTTGTCGATGATCTTGGCGACGATGGCTTTCACAATTGGGGGTCCAACTTCCTTGACGATTTCGTTGCTGCTGGATGCAATCAGTTCACGGGCAGCACGACCTAAAGGAAGAAAACAGGATTTACTTCGACCAGAAGCAGTAATACAAGAGTCAGCTTTTCCCAACTATGTTGGGATCGGCTTCTAGTCTAACTAGATGGAGTTTATTATTATTAATAGATTCACTGCCTATCTGACCTCAAGTAGATAAAACTACACACTCCTTAAAAATATTATGTACCGTTCGTGTTGATAACTTTACTGTACTAAGAGAACCCAGAACAAAGAAGACCAAGAAAACTTATTTAAGTTTTAAATAGATTCGATCGGAAAGAAATTCAAGGACTTCATTTGCGTCAGTCGATTGAATAATTTTTTAACCAACATGTTTGAAAATAATCTGAAGTATTTTTAGAATCATGTTTACTATAACGAGTGGTTGCGTCTAGTTTGCACGACTTTTAAAACTTGAAAAAACATCAACTTTCCTTTAAATGTAAGTTTAATAAACTCATAAACATTCCGAAATAAATTCTCTATTTTATGGCGAAAACCGAATCAAAATCCGTCGGACGATAGACACAAAAAGCTCATTTGTTTATACAATGCATATTTTTTTTTTCGTTTTTATTCTGTGTGACGTGAAGAATAGCACCATCCTATTTCTTCGCGTGGGTGTCGTAAAAGGCGACTAAGGGCTTACTAGAAAATGGGCAGCAGCGTTTTCTATGCATTTTAACACCATACTGCGATCGCCAACCCGCCTGCCAAGCGTGTCGATTATGGCACCCCCCACCCCCCCCACCCTTTTGCTGAAAGACCTGAGAAGAACAGTGAAGGTCTTACAGCTGAAATGATGATAGAACTTTTTACTTACCAAGAACTTCATTTCCGTTGAAGAGGTTTGACAACTCGAGGGTAGATTTTTCCTTAAGATCATAGGAGTGGTTCCAGCTCTTGATAGTCCAGTGTTTCTCTCCGTCCTTGCCAACTTTGTCACCCATGTCAACTTCAACAGATATGATAACCTTCCCTAGAAAGCGGAACATCCTTCGGTTAGCCAAACAATAATGATTGTGTTGTTAGATTCGAGATATTTTTTTTGATGTGCAAAATATTTCCCATAGCTTTCTGTGGGCGTGAGTTCATGAAAAGGGATGGAAGTGTGTAACAGGAAGTGGCAGCTTGAGCATGAAATAAGTAAGTACTTTTTAATAGCATGGAATTAGTAAGTACTTTATTATAGCATGGAATTAGTGTACTCATGGAATTAATAAGTAATATTCAAGTTGTATAACATAAATAACGCTCAACCTCTTAAGGGGTCATTGTACTTATCATTATAAACAACTTTTACTATGGAACCAAACAAGAAATCGCGAAAAAAAAAATCAGCCTATACACATTTTGACGAGTTATGAGAACAAGTTGACGGCACGGTTGGCGCAGTGGTTAAGCGATTGATTGCTGCGCTGCGTGTCGCGGGTTCGTTTCCCGCACGCAACAAATATTTGTATGACCTATAAGTAGTTGTTCCGGGTCTGGCTGTTTGTGTATGTGAGTTTAAATGTTTGTAAACGCACCCACGATTCAGAAGAAATTCCTAGTGTGTGGCAACGTTTTTTAAAAAAAGGAAAAAGAAAGAAGTTATTATGGAACAGCAGATTTTTTTTCGCGATTTCTGGTTTCGTCCTATAGTAAAAGTTGATCATAATGATGAGTTCAATGACCCCTTTTAGAGGTTGTGCATTATTTATGTTACATTTTGTATAGATTGTTTGTAGAGGCGGTCGAACTTCGACCAGTTAGCGACCACTAGTAGTGAATAAATATTTCCGTACCTATTTAGCTTTTTTAAAATTTTGAGTTTAATTTCTGTCGCTGCTCAGTTGCTTATTACCAAGGTGAGATGTCAGATGTTACACATCATATGCGACTACTGTAAGGCTTGCTCGTTTTTAGGGTTCCGTACCCAAAGGGTAAAACGGGAACCCTATTACTAAGGCTCCGCCGTCTGTCTGTCTGTCTGCCACCAGGCTGTATCTCATGAACCGTGATAGTTAGACAGTTGAAATTTTCTTTCACAGATAATGTATTTCTTTTGCCGCTATAACAACAAATACTAAAAAACTGAATAAAATAAATATTTAAGGGGGCTCCCATACAACAAACGAGATTTTTTTGCTCGTTTTTGCTCGATATTGATAACGGCAACAGGTAGACGCTTGAAATATTCACCGAACATTTAGTTATGTATCCACTTTGAAAATAAATACTTAAATAAAAATAAAGCAAATATTTAAGGGGGGCTCCCATACAACAAACGTGATTTTTTTTGCCGTTTTTATAGATTATGGTACGCAACCCTTCGTGCGCGAGTCCGACTGGCACTTGGCCGGTTTTTTAAATATATAATGGGATTTGGAACTTCTTGTATGGACAAAAATTTTCGTGACAAGTGGGGATTAACTTGTTAGTATAAGGTAACGGGAATGAGAATTCAAATGAATAATTTATTCCAAAAATACTGATACTATCGCCAATAAAACTCTTGGTTACCATCAAGTAGATTTTACAAAGGATTCCATTTGCGCTGATTAAGAGAAAAATAAACATACATGTTGATACACAATTAGATTCAGAATCGGATGGAGAGTTTGTACTGGCAGTTATCAACAGAACAGAGGGTAACCTTGAAAACCAATATAAAGTGATTGGTCGGCAGGCTGTAAGTTGTATTCTTTGAAGATCCTCCATTAAGTCTCAAGCAGACACGTGCAACACGATAGCGTGACGCGCCTCAAAACAATTTCTGTGGGACCCCTAACTAAAACCGGTCTCGAGATAGTCAATGTGGCTGCCTGATAATTATTAATTGAATAGACTAGTCTAGACTTTTTTTTGTAGATAATAAATATGTAAATTTCCTAGAGCAGGAAACTATTACAAATCTGTTTTTCATGTTATTGGAAGGTTGAGAGTTGATAAATGGCAGCTTCCTGTCGGTAAGTTGATAGATACATAAATCGTTTATTTGGTGCACACGAAAGACATTGAAGCACGATTAAATAATAACGAATTACATGAATATTAGGAACTAAAAACCGGTCAAGAGCGAGTCGGACTCGCGCACCGAGGGTTCCATACGTATGATTTTGATGATTTCTGAAAAACTGTGCTATTTAGAGACATCGTTTTATTTTATTGTAATCTTTACTTAAACTTCTATCACATAGAATAATTTCAGATTTTTCTCTATGCATACTTCGGAGATAAGGGGGGGAACGGTATTTTTTTTTACATTTTTCATCAAAAGTCGAATGCCTAAAATTTTTTTTTTGTGATTGTGCAAACAGCGCTCTTTCATATGATACCTTATATGCCCTAGTGGACTCCATTCGAATTTTTCAGACCCATTTCAGGCCCTGTTGCAAAAAAAGTATTTTTTTAAATTTCTTGTTTGCAAAATAGTTGGGTAAACATCATCTAAAACTGTTCCAAATTTCAAGTTGATAGCATTAGTAGTTCTTGAGATATCCAGTTCTAACAGACAGACAGACAGACTTAGTCTCACCATAAGGGTTCCTTTTTACCATTTTGGTTCGGAACCTTAAAAAGAAGAAAATACATATTGTAATGACACACTTTAAAATAATGAAATATCGAACCTATAAAGTGCGGTGTGCGTCTCAAGTTTGCACCAAATGTGTTAGTGGTTATCATCGCCTATGAACATCTGATACCAGAGATAGAAACGGTGCGTCGCCTTTCCAGAGGGCCTAGACAAATGGCATTCGCTTCGGAGCGATTTCTACAATCGATAACGTTATTTCAATTTTTGACAAGCGTTATCGCTACTTTTCGACTCGAATATCTTCTTACGAATCGAAAACTAGCGATAATGCTTGTCAAAAACTGCCACTTGGCTACGCATCTCTATGGAAGTTATCGTTCGTCACTGTCGATTCGTTTCATGGAATCGAATGATGATAACATTGTCTAGCTAATTTGTATGCGTTGACTTATGATCACGTGACATTTCGTTAGCTTATGTAAACCTCATACATGTTGTGGCTTTTCTACTAGCGTTATCGCTAATCGAATGTTACTTTGTCTAGGCCCTCTGAGAAAAAGAGAAAATTACTCATGCGCCTGTAATTACACTGTCAGCCATATACTGGAACTCGGCAAGGCAAAGCTGCTGGATTGCAGTATGCAGTTAGCAGTAATGGATAAGGGGGTAGTACTTCCGCGGACGTGCTCTTTGGCAAAGAGCTCTCCTACATTAGTGGAGTGGGATGAGATTTTCGATCAATTCTGAGGGTCTACTCTGAAGATAAATCCGATGTACCTATCGGCTGAATTTTCAGCCGTTTCCTGACTACGGTTGACTATGGCTGACTACGGAGAAAGAAAAACGAAGAGAGAGACAGACGAGATAACGAGATAAGTCAAAGTAAAAATGTGAGTTGAAGTCCGGTAAGGACTCAAAGTAAAAAAAATAAACTTTAGAAGTTGGAAGGACACGAAACGACCGAACATTCAGCCGATACTTCGGATTATCGCTTAGGAGAAGACCCCTGGGATAGTTCGGCCCTTCAATCTAGAGTGCATAGTTTATTTCAATGTGAATTCAAACATTCGCACAAAATGTCCTTGTCTTGTCTGATCCTTTACCTTTAAATCTCCTTAGCTGTCAATATGTTTTTATGAATATTTGACAACTTTAACATTCGTTAGTCATAAAACGTCAATCAACGTCACTCAGATGAGCTAAGTAAGAACTGTCATAGTTTTTATTGTTATCTACTTATTTAAAGCTTTTATTTTCTTGAAAGTTATGTAAGTACTCATTTTCCCAAGAGAGGTGAATGGACGGCTGAAGTACCCTTTAAACCCAGACGCATAAACTGATCACTGACTTCTCTGACTGATCACGTTGTAATTATTATAGTTATCTCTCACATAGGGTACAATTTCTCGTGTTAGCCATTTCGTACAAAACAAAGAATGGCAGTTGTGATTTGAATATACGGACCATTTAAGTTAGTAGTCAATTTGCATAACAATTAAGTTCTCTGTTTACTTCAAAGGGTTAAATATACTATAATATAATAATGTTATTTGATATAATCTTAAGATGGCTAAGCTAATATGGAACTAAGTGCTATCGTCTGGGTTCTGATGAAATCTCACGGGATTGCCGTCCGCCGGGAGTCCTAGTCACGCCTTCCGTTTGAGTTTTAGGTCATTTTTTTCTTAATTTTATCATTAGTAGGTAGGTACTTACTCAGTACAACGTGAGCGTCTCCCTTTCCTTCGATGGGGAGGATGAGCAGAGTTCCTTTCATCTCATATTTGCCTCTGAAGTCAACACTGCACTGGAGTTTGACGTTAAGTTTTGATTTTCCGAGATCACGTCTGAAATAAGAAAACAGTTTAACATTTATAGCTTTAGAATCAAGCAATGCATTTTTTTATTGATTTTAGAATGACAAAAACAGCTATAAAAAGCATATAATGTTTTTAGAATATAAAACAAGTCCAAAAAAATATAAAAGTGTATATTGGACTTTATTTATGTACCTTCATAAATGATTAACAGCTTTATAAAAATATAACTAGTACTAATCAGGATATTCAAAGCTAAATAAATTTCGCCGGAACGATGTGAAAAATGTTAAAACTTTTTATTTTGTTAATCTTTAATATTTAAGGGATTTTTGTACACTTATGCGACGATGTCAATCCCATCGTTCTTTTACAAATAACAACTTACTTCTAAACTAAACTCATCTTAGCCACACAAAACTTAACTTAATCTAATTTCTTATCCAAAAACGTATATAATATTTTTGCTGCTTCAGAAGTAGGCTTAGCTAAAATACCATGGAACATTCCAACATCCATTACCGATAGTTTAAACGAATTGAGAAGTGCATTTCTTTTGTGCATCCTTTATTTTACCACACGCCTCACAGTTAGGAGAGTCTGATTTTCGTATGAGAATGTTAACGATAACCTGAATACTGCCCTTTGACTTTCTACAGTAATATTTATAAAGGCTGTATTCTAATTTCATGGCACTTAAACATCTTCATTTTCTAAGGGTACTAAGAAAAAGACAAAGACAAATTATTTATTTAAAATAGGCACATAAGAGACACTTTTGAACGTCAAAATTTACAAAGAAATAGAATTGATTCTAGTTGCCTCTTCCAAAAGGTAGTTTCTTATGGAAAAGAATGGGCAAGAAACTCCACCGTTACTCTTTTAATTTTTTTTTACAATATTTTGTTGTACATTTATTAAATGATTATATGTGAAGACGATGCACCTAGAATAAAATTACTATACCATAATAGGTAAAAAGAATTAAAAAATAAGCAATAAAAATAACTTAATTATGAGATAGATTCATGGTAGTATATGTTGTATGTAGTTGTATTATATGTACGTAAAAGTGTATGTGAGAAGCCTGCTAACCTATTTATGTGGGAATATTTTGTATTCTCTAGGCCTAACATCGTCTAGGCACAAAAACAAACCAGAGCCGTACCAAAAAATATGTATATAATAACACGGAAAAAAACTAAAATTTAATACTCACTGCACTTTCTTAGCGATGCAATCCTTAAGCCCGGTACCAGAGATATCCCTGAGAAGCAGTTTGAGTCCAGAGGAGCTGGCGTCCAAACTCTTCATGTTGAAGGGGTCCAGCTTCTCCACTCCAAGTTCAGGGATGCCGTTGGTAAGTATTGGGATCGCTATCTGTGCCGTCTCCTTAATGCATTTTGAATCGTCCCATTTGCATTTTTTTATGAACGGTGCTGTAATATGTGTTTTGTTGATAATTTTGTGCATAACGTCTAAGTCAAATCATTTAAATGAATAAAGCCTAAGTTAAATGAATTATTTTATTTTTGAACGTCAAAATTTACAGAAAAATCGAAGTGCTTCTAGTTGCCCTTTCCAAAACGTAGTTTCGAATGGAGAAGAATGGGAAAGTAACTCGACCGTTACTGTTTTAAAATGTTGTATAAAAATTATATGTGAAGACGATACACTTAGAATAAAATTACTATATCACAAAAGGTAAAAATAATTAAAATGAAGCAATGACAAAAGAATAAATTATGTGCTCACACATTACAAATATTGTAAAAGTAGACAATTTTAAAAATAATAAATTATACTCATGCATAGACTCTAGATTGTCCTATGGAGCAGGACCATCATGTTTCCAAGCATTGTTATATTTTGCATATAATCCCCTAATTTGTAATATGGTTGTTTACAAAGTATACTTATAATATGAGTTTTTTTATTTTTATTATTTAATTGCAATATAACACAAGGTATTTTGTTGTAACATTTAACATAGTACCCCATAAAAGATGTATGTACTTTAGATAATCTGAAAAATGGTTGATCTATTTGGTTTTTAATTCTAGTTTGAAAATAATGTCTTTCACTTCATTTATTAAAAAGATGCCATTTTTTCTTACAATCATGCATAGTATTTTCATAAATTAATTGGCAAGGTACCGTCATGATATTAATCTTTTTAAATAGTTCCCTAAGAGTATCGCGGTGACGTAGATATTATAAATAGCTCTGTCAGCTCTCTTTTGCAAAATAAAGATGGATTCAATGTCAGCAGCCCGACCCTACAGTAAAATGTTAAACTACATTATTGCTGGAAGTAGCTAAGAAATTGTAAAAAGCTAGCAGGCTAGGGTTAAAAGTTAACCTGTATTATAGGTACGTGTATTATTTTTATGCTTCTTCTAACACGGTATCGGTTTTTTTTCATGATTTCCGCAAAAAGTAGCCATGATTATTGCTCATTGATGTATAATATTTACACGAAAAATATTTAAATCTTTTTTTTTTTCTTGGAAAATGCAATTTGGAATTTAAAAAAAACCAATGCTTTGTGTTATTCTTTGTAGATGGGCAATTTTTATAATGATTTGAAGTCTATTATCACTTTTAAAACTTATTTTTATTACCAAAAATATTTTTATTTTTAAGAAATAAAAAAGAAAATAAATTACGTACCGTACGCGGCATTTGCTGAATAAACTACGCTCAATAAAAGCACCAAAAATGAATACCGAGAATACATTTTCAAAAAATAAAATTGTTCACTTGGACACAACTATCTGATTCAGAGTTATTCCGTGGTATATCAACTGCCAAAGATCCACATACATATTAAAACCTATCTATATATACGTGAGCGATGTAGAAAAACTAGTTTCTTTCATACGGTTGTAAATGTTTAAGCCTTTAATAAAAAATGATTATAATAAATTACAAAGATCTAAAGTACGTTGACTTTGCGCCTTGTTTTTTTGTTCAGTTAGATCAGAATCTGTAAGTGTATTTTTTCTTAATGGTCTTTCATTATGTAGCTATGTGCATAGATGTATGTCTGTCATATTTTGTCTATTTCTTTGTTATAAATAAATACAAAAAATATGGATGGAACTTTTAAAATTCTGGGAGCAGATTTATCAAACCAAATGTCTGGATTGGTGTCTACTAGATCTAAGTGTAAAATTTGAGCTTTTTGAATACTATTTTGTATTTTCTCAAATAAGATCAATTTGAAAAGTTGTTTGGCTAGATTTTATCTCTGTAACAATTTTCTAATATTACTTATTATTGGTTTTTAGGGTTCCATACCTCAAATGAAAAAAACTGAACCCTTATAGGATCACTCGTGTGTCTGTCTGTCTGTCCGTCGGTCACAGCCGATTGGCTCCGAATCTACTGGACCGATTAAGTTGAAATTTGGTACACATATGGGCTTTTGTGACCCAAACACGGACGTGTAACGTAAATAAATGAATTTTGAATATGGAGGTCACTTTTAGGGGATAATTAAGAAAATTAAAAAAAAGAAGAGTTTTTCAAACTGTACCATGCGACACATAAAATGAAAGCGCTTGTTGTAAAGATTTCAGATATGTATTTTTTATAATTTTAAAATAAATAATTAAAATTATTAATGAAAATAGATGAAAATTGACCATTCCCCCCCTTATCTCCGAAACTACTGAGCCTAAAATTTTGAAAAAATTACAGAAAATAGTTCTTTACTTATAGATTACAGGAAAACCTATAAGAACTCTATGATCTTAAAATAACATAGTAAATCTCTCAATATTGTGCGAACAAACTTACATTTGCAGTTGGAATGTATGAGGGAACATGTTTTTCAACTGCAATGTTAAGTTTGTTCATAAGATAATTAATCCCTACTACGGAACCCTTCATTGTGCGTGGCCTGACACGCACTTGGCCTGTTTTTATATTAAACGTATCAAAATACTGCGGCAGGATACTAAAACCAATCAGTACCTATTACAATATTTATTCATCTTCAATCATCAGGCTAAAAATAGGTAGTTTAATGGCCTTACGCGTTACAGAGATCTGATGTCAAAAACCTGAGGTAGATCCCAAAACAAAAAACCGGACAAGTGCGAGTTGAACTCTCGTGGTCAGGGTTCTGTACAATGAATATTTTATCTGCTATGTTTTTAATCCTAAGATAATTTATCCCAAGAACAAACTTAATATTATAGTTAGTAGTTAATATTGTAGAGTTCTTAAAGGTTTTCCTGTAATCTATTCGTAAAGAACATTTTTTTTTCTTTAGTTTTTAGACTCGCCAGTTGCCCGCGAAACGCGCCTCATGCTGATAGAAGTATCCCACCTATCATAGCGCAGTTGTATGAAGCTTACCCTTTGTCCGTTTACTTTGTGGTACGGGGTCCTAGGTTCAATTCTCGGGTCGGGCAAAGTGTTATTGGGTTTTTCCATCTCGAATTAGGTAAGTACTGAAAGGATCGGTTAGGTACCTGCTCCTGCCGGGACGACACGGCGCGGCATACGCTGGCTTAGTGTGCCGCATGGGAGGAGCCACGCCGTGCCTTCATCTCAGGAGTAGGTAGTTACCTGTCGCTGCCGGCCGTGGTCAAGTCGATGGTCGGCAGCAATTAGCGTTAGGTTAATTGACGGGGTCCGTTAGGGCCAATGCCTGCCATGGTTGCGAGTTTGTCCGAAAGGGATATCGTGGCCCTGGCACACAGGCAAATGAAGGAACACGGATGGGTTTTAGTCAGTAAAAGTCTGACACGTCCTCCGCTCCGCCCAGAGCGGGAGAAGTTATTTGATAATTTTCCACCCGAAAAAAAGGTACCTGCTCCTGCCGGGAGGACACGGCGCAGCATACGCTGGCATAGTGTGCCGCATGGGAGGAGCCACGCCGTGCCATCATCTCAGGAATAGGCAGTGACCTGTCGCTGTTGGCCGTGGTCGAGTCGATGGTCGGCAGCGATTAGCGTTAACTTGGTCGACTATTACTCATTAACTTGTAAAGCCTACTTAGCTGTCATAGTTTTCCTTTTAATTTCGTTATATATACTACTGCCATGATTTTTTTCACATATCCAAAAAAAAAAAAAATTGCTGGCAGGGGACACTAGACTCTAACAAAATTTACACTTTAAAGCTTAATATTACGCAAACGCATCCCTAAATCAAAAAATGGTTTTGACAGACCCTAAGTATTTTTGAACGGCTTATCCAATAATACCCCTTCTTCTTCTGTTTTGTTAAGTACTTGGTACTTTTTGACGGGCCTACACTGTCCTCCTGTACCTATTAAAACTACAGTGTTAATAGGTATGGGAGGACAGTGTGTGAAAAGAATGGGCTTTTACAATGTTTTCAAGTTACAACTTTAAAATATTGTAAAAGCCCATTATTTTTAAAACGACTAATTGGAACCGTGCACCTAGCTTCTGACGTTTCATATGTATGCCCATGTAGGTTTATGTGAAATAAAATATTTTGATTTTTGACCCCACATCATGGTATAGACGAGACAAATAAAAACATCCCCATTTTACGTGTAAGGGAGGTACTCTAAAAAAAATGTTTTTCTTTATTTTATTTTACCACTTTGTCGGCGTGATTAAGAGGAGGCTCCCTATTTTTATGTTAATTTGCATAAATATTCTGAAACAGTCATACGTACAAGCAAAATGAAACTTTAGTATATGATTTATTGTATTTTTTCTTTCCACGTTGAAGACAGTTACATAATTGTAATATTTTCTCTCAATAAATTTTTTATTCGAAAATCATGTCTTTTTAAGGGTAATTCTAAAAAACAAATAAGGTTGTTTAGCTTTTATGTCTAAAATAAATATTCACAGCAAGAAAATATAGTTTATTATCCCGACACAAAATATTTTTTCTCTAGATCATTCAATTATTACTTTAGTTATAAACGAAATAAGAATTGAGACTTACGCTATTTAGTTTCGTGCTTGAACACGATCAAAGAGCGCTTGCGATATTCAATTTTATTACTGATGTATTAGCGTCTAGCACATAACGGAGTGGCGGAGAGCGAGGGGTGAAGCTAGCGTTCGTTTGATTTAGACTGCCTGCTTTAATAATGTCCATGCCAAATTACAGCTTTCTAATACTAAGAGTCTCTGAGCTTGTTTGATTCAGGAATGTCCGTAGCTTCAGCGATAGCAGATTGCACAGAGAGGCTGGTTGCAGGCTGTAAAGTTATGTGAAGCAATGAAGTATGCTTTTTGTTATATCTTCGACATGGCCCTTGAGGACAATCCTTGACAACATGTCCTTTTTTAAGGCAATTAGGACATAACCGACAGCCGCCGCCGCCAGTGTGGCGGCAAGGGTACAACCCACTCACCGTGATTCTGAAAGTTCTCTTAGAACGTTGATTTAAGGTGTCAACAAAAATCTCAGAGCCCTGGCAATTTTAGGTCAATCCACGGACGAATGGGACCTATTAATAGCCTTAAAAAAATTGCCTGTCAAATTTTTTTTTTTTTTTTTTTTTTTAATACAGCGGAAAAGGACTGGTGATGTGGGAGCAAGCGACGTTCAGTTGTCCGTGTGAGAAGCAGTTAGTCCTGCGGTCGACTCCGCAGTCTTCAGTAGAAATTTTCCATTGCTTGCGATTTTAGTGAATTAATGAACGCCTGCGTTCCTGTGTATACTAACTAATGTCACAAAACTGATACACTGACTGTCGCATTCTTGCAGATTATTCCTGACGAACAGCTATCACTAAAATAATATAACAGTAGATTATGCAGAACAGACGGCTGATGGGGCCGAAAGGTTTCTGAAGTGGTGACCGCGTACCGGAAGACGTAGTGTTGGAAAGGGTCTAACAAGGTGGATCGATGACCTTGTGAAGGCCGCAGGAATCCGCTGGGTGCGTAATGCACAGAACCGGTCGAAGTGGCGGTACTTGGGAGAGGCCTATGTCCAACAGTGGATGTCTTTCGGCCGAAATGATGATGATGTTATAAAAAATAAAAACTTTTAAGTGGGTCTGTTTGAAATTTATCCAAGTAACAATAGCCTAATGTCAAATACTCATCACCTTTTACAAAATATTGCATTTCCCGACGCAGGGGCGTCAATTGTTGAGGAGTTCTCCTGGTTCGAACCAGGAGAACTGGAATTGATGATGACTTCACATTAAGCATTGAGACGAGCATAAATTGTTAGCAACCATATTAAAGTGCGTAATCGAATCGCAACCTTGGAATACCTACTTAGTATTAAGTAGTTCCAGTGGCCATCTGTGGTCTTCATCGTCAGTTCTACTTCACCAAATGTTGCTTTCAGAGTGCAAATGCATGAGTTACTATAATAAATACCCAAATCGCTATACACGTGCCTATAAAATTTGAGGAATTCCCTCGATTTACATGGGGTCCCCTCATCAGAATCTGACTTGGTGACAATGGAACCACCTCGAAAGCACACCCTTTTAATCAAAAACATAATTTTGCAAATCCGTCCATATATGACGGAGTTATGCCCAAACTTAAAAAAAACATAAAAAAAATATAAACATCCGAATTTTATTATTGACCGAGGAGGTCAATAATAAAATTCGGATGTTTATATTTTTTTATGTTTTTTTTTTTGACTTTTAGAAGTCGATTAGAAACTACGTAAATTAACGATTTTCTGACTTTTTCCTTTACTTGTGCTGTGAGACTTTGCTTCTTGCCAAATTTTATGATTGTAGGTCAACGGGAAGTAGTAGTAAGGATTTGCGAGTATCAAAATAAGGTCGCATAAATGGCCGTATTTTTTTATTGCGTTGAATTAGAACTTCTAATTCAACGCAATAAAAAAATACGCAATAAAAAATAAAATTTATTAAGTACGTAAGTATACGTTCCCTTGGAGCCCTAAAAACTCAAGCTTCTAATTTAGAAGCTTGAGTTTTTAGGGCTCCAAGGGAACGTATACTTACGTACTTAATAAATTTCAACTTGATACCTCCAGAGTTCCTGAGAAAAAGGGTCTTGACTGATAGACAGACGGATGGACGGACGGACAACGAAGTGATAAGCTCCGTTTTTTTCTTTTGTGGCACGGAACCCTAAAAAGTAAGTTGTAGTCTCAATTCTCACGAAATATATGGGAACCTTTTCCCATATATTTCTGCGATTTCTGACTCTTCTATTACTCAAACCTCAGTTGGTCTAATAAAGTTATTTGATCCTCATAAGAAACAGGATCTATTGGTATCAAAAAATTGTTTTGTAAAAATTGCCCATTTTCTTGCTAACTGTACATTTTATTTAAAATCTGTTTATGCAAAAATGCTGATGGATGGTACGTCAGGGATGTTTGCAGCAGCGCGTGTAGATTGCTTTTACACAATAATGCGCAAGCGCGCAGAATCTATGGTGGCTCGAGTCGTGGCCAGCCTTATCAGGGTTCTGAAAATTAATGCTGACAGAGTGGACTGTCCGTATGTTATCCGCTACTATCAGTTACATGTGCCGTCATATCGTGTTGTTTACTAACACTTAGTTTTGAGGACAATGTTATTATTGTGTGAGTCTATGAGTCTTCGCTCGAAATAAAAAAATTGAATTTGAAAAAAAACAAAATGTCTTAAAAAGTTAAGGACAGTCTTCGAACGATTTTGTGTAGCTACAATTGTTTTAAGATAGGGTTTACAAAAATCCACTCTGTATATGTCATGATGAATGACAGCTTAGCCCCATAAGGATATAGCGTGAGGATTAAATCTGTAACTGTCTGCAATGTTCTAACCGTTTGGCTCGTCTTTTTACAATTTGCTGTAAACTATAGAGGAATACAAACATAATGAAAAATTGCTCATCCTCCACAACAAATGGCGTGATAATATAGTCTACCAATTGACTAGATTTATAGGGAGTATATATATGCAAAATTTGAACAGAATCTATCCGGTAGAATTTGCGTGATACTGGAATATACCTTCAGACAAACAGATTAACAGATCAACATCCAAAAATTCTAAAAACTATATTTTCGGCATTAGAATTGATCCCAGACCTCGTAGCAATTCCTTTTTTCAAAAATATTCAATGTACAATTTTCACTTCGTTACGATTTTATTATAAGTATAGATTTCCACTGTCAAATCATGTAGCAATTAATTATTATTTCTTTTCACTTCCTGCACATAATGACATACCTTCTATATTTCGGCCACCGACAGAATGAGTTCCTGACACCTGTCAGTTGGACACGATTAAGAACTGTCAATTGTGAATTATAAAGTTTAAATTAGTCTAATACTTTTTCTTTTGTACTCAGCTTAAATGTTGAGGAACGCATTCTCTCATCGGCTGGAGTATAATATGTTTGACAGATTGCTCTTACAATAGATGAAAAAAAAAAGTTCTGCTAGCGAATACATGCTTATTATGATACAATTTTTTTCAACCTTTTATCAAACTGTAATAAAATTAAAAACTTTTAAAGCCATAAGTGACTTTGTATGCAGAAAAGGGTAAACTAAACGTCGCTCCTAAAAGTGCTCATAAACTGCTTACTTGTTTTGCTTCTTAAGGATAATTTAATTAATCTCGGTAGTTAAAGATTACTTCTAAGAACAACATTTTTAGCTAGCATAAGTTCAATAACCCGTTAAACATAGTTTTGGACAATGGGGTAATGTCTTAGCCATTTATCACATTGACGCTAATAAGAACCTTATAGTGTTTAGACGTGTTTATTACTGTAACGGTTATTTGGTATACATACATACGTAAATAGGTGTGTCTATAATATATAAGATGCTAACAAATTAAGTAACAATATTTTAAGAGGTGTTACATTACATCAAAACAATTAACTTTAAATAGAAATTAAGAAAACTTTTTATATGATATTTTTGTTTTAATTTACGGAACAAAATAAATAAATTAAAATTTCGCCCAAACATAATCATCCTGTACTTTTAACTGACAAGACACACTTTCTGTCAAGTGAACATCGTCGTTTGTGACTAACGTCAATGATTGTTGACTATCTATTAACAGGATGTTTTTACGCAGTAACGTTATTTCCCTAATTATCTCCAAAAAGTAACATTAAACTTTTCAATGTTTCATACTTAAGCCTACTCCTCGAGACGAGTACTATCAGCTCTAAAAGTATTGGTACCTAATTTGTTAGCACCTTATATAAAAAAGTAGTGTATCATAGTTTTTAGGACTTGACAGAATATCGAGATTCCTTTGTTATAGGTAAGTTTAACGTTACGTAACGTAACGTAACTCATGAATCCTCCGGAATAAATTCTCTAAAAAAAGGTGAAGACGCATCAAAATCTGTTGCGCTGTTTAGAAGAACATTGCGATCACACAGACAGACACAAAACGCGACTTTGTTTTATACTTAATATTTAAAGATTTTTGTTACTTTTGTTGAGTATTGATTTGGGAACCTTGAAATTTGGAATGTGAAAATGTTTCAGTGTTTTTGATAATTCTGCCCTCGGAGGGTTAAAAAGAGGGATGAAGTTGTGTATGGAAAGTCCTTCATTTTAGAATGTAAAAATCACTAATTGGGTGGGTGGGAAATTATCAAATAACTTCTCCCGCTCTGGACGGAGCGGGAGGGCGTGTCAGACTTTTACTGACTAAAACCCACCCGTGTTCCTTCATCTGCCTGTGTGCCAGGGCCACGATATCCCTTTCGGACAAACTCGCAACCCTGGCAGGCATTGGCCCTAATGGACCCCGTCAATTCGTGCTGACGTCTCTTTGAGGCGCGCGTGGAACACGACGCGCCGTCGACCCGGGCCTGGTCCTTATCGGACGGCGAGGTACCCATCGCTCACCGTCCGCAAGCCCGCGCCTACGGTGGCCGGAAATCGGCTTGCGACTCCCGACGCGACACCCAGGGCGTCTCCTGCGGCGACTAGGGGTGTGAGGGCGCGAACCCTGCCTCTCCCTCACGCGCTCCGCCTCCTCCTTCGCGAGCATTACTGTTTCGCAGAAGGAGGTGATGGCCTCCATGGGATGGGAACCATGGCCTGAACCAGGGCCGGACGTGAGAGATCGCCGCCGCCGAACGCCTCCGTTAGAACACGGCGGTGCTCCGCCCAGAATTTCAACCCTTAAGGGCTGAAAAGGAGGATGATATTTTGTTTTAATTAAAGTTCTTTATTTTTTAAGTTAAAATCACTAATAGTTCGGCTTATGGTTGGCTTATACAACGTAAATCATTGTTTTTTTTTTTTTTTTTTTTCAACCCTCATGGGGTTGAAAAGGGGGATAAAATTTTGTATTCTAGTAAAAATAATATAAGTACACGTGTACCGTTTCTAATCTTTTAGTGTTGTATAAAAAAGGAAAGCGTGACTGACTGGTCTATCAACCCACAACGCAAACCGCTGAACGGATTGGGCTGAAATTTGGCACACAGATAGTTATTATGACGTAGGCATCCACTAAGAAGGGGTTTTTGGAAATTCGACCTTCATGGGCGTAAAAAGGGGGCATTTTTTGGATGAAAATCTTATTCCTTGAGTTAATAAACTTGAAACTTACTGAAGTAAATTATAAAGTTGTAATTTTTTGTTTTTTTAAACTTTCCTCTAAAGGAGGATTGGGGGATGTCAAAGTTTGTATAGAAAATTTTTAAAGCGCGGTCCGATTAACTCGAAACTCAGTATTTATACTTACAACCAAAAGTAAAGAATAAAGTGTATCAGGTTTTTTTTAAATCTGCCCCCAACGAGGTGAGGGGTTGTCAATTTTACAAGGGAGGATTTTACTGCGTGGCTTGATTAACATGAAAATTGGTATAAATATCAGTCGCAAACCACTTTACAAAATTAACCCCTTTGGGGATGAAAAGGGAGGACACAGTTTGTACGAAAAAAATCTTCTTTCATAACGAGTCAAAACTGTACATTGAATATTTTTGAAAATTTAATTACTAGGTACGAGGTCTGATGTACAAGTCTGATCCCGAAAATATAGTTTTTTTTTTTAATTTTCGTCTATTTGTTTGGATGTATGTTTCGGATTGGCGCAAATCAGCTGAACGGATTTGGATGAAATTTGACACACATATATGTAGTTTATACACATAGGGTAATCTTAATCTTATAATCCCGGTAGTACGTTTGCGTGAGATTTTTTCCGACATCTACGCGGGCGAAGCCGCGGGCAAAAGCTAGTAAAAAATATACTAATGTAATGCGATTTTTTAGGAGTTCATTTTCAATGAACCTCGAAGGTCGTGTAATGCACGAGATCGGTGAATTTTTTGTTCTAATCAAATTGTTTTTAACTTTATATTTCCTTTATTTTATCATAGGTAGTGCAGTATTATTCCTGCTATTAAATACTTTTACGCGCTAAACGGCAATTTATTTTTATTCTTATTAAATTTTGAAATATTCAAATAGATTGTCTTTCCAAACAACCTTGTCAAAAATGTTCAGCGGCTTGTCAGTCGTGAGGTTTTGTGGTGAATGAAACACCAAAATGTAATAAAATATTGTAATTTAAAGGCGTAAATGCCCGCTATGCCTTCTTTATAGGTACTATTATTGAAACGAATATTCTTTAAATCATCTCCGATAATCGAGTGAATTCTCCAGTGCGACTATCCCAGGCGTCATTTACATCTGGTGGTGTTCGACTATCACCTGCACGACCGAACCCGGAGTCTATGAAGCTGCCCAGGCGGTTTGCGCCTAAAGATCCGGCCAGCTGTACTGCAAATCGTCGATCCATCTTTAATATCGTAGTTGTTTTAATTAATTCTAGCATACCTTTAATTTATGGTCTAAAATTCTAATTCATTTTACTAACAGAGCTAAGGTTCATCGCATATTCTTCACGTCAATAACGTATGCGGATTGATCCAGGTAATATTGCAGTCCTTCTCGCAATACCATACGACGAAAACGTGACCAAATTTGTTAAAGGTCAGATAGTCGCCGTTGACTTTGGCCATACAAATGTGCGTGGCGCTCACGCCGCGCAACCACAAATTTTCATAGGGAATATTTATTTTTAGTAACGAAAATATGAATATTTTAATACAATCACAGATAGAATTATAGATAATAAAACAGTCTATTCATATAAAAAAAAAACATGCTCATTCCCCACGACACCACTGAAAACGACACCACTCCTCCTTTATACAAATGTACTCTGTGGACACCACCGGTGGTGTCGTGGGGAATGACAGAAATCACTATTCCCCGCGACACCACCGACTGTTAGTGATGTCCAGCTAATTTATATTCATGACATAATTTTTATGATGATGTTAAACAATATATTTTTTTGGTAGAAACAGTCACAAACCAAAAAAAAAAATTGCTTGGGTTTGTGACGATTTATTACCACTTTACTCCTACCGCAAGCCGCCTAAAAGAACTTTGTTCCACAAATTATATTGTATGACTTCATACTTTCAATTAAAAAAAAAAAAACAATTTATGATAAACATCAATAGCAGTTGAACGGACATCACTTTGGTGGTGTCGCGGGGAATAGTGATTTCTGTCATTCCCCACGACACCACCGGTGTTGTCGTTTTCAGTGGTGTCGTGGGGAACGAACGAAAATATCTTAAGTAGTTTGAAAGTAATATCGTTTTTTATGCTTTGGGTAGACATTACGTCCTGAATTTATTTTACTACAATACTTAATATTCACATATAGAATTGATGTGTATGCGTTCTAGTTTAACATACATTTTTTGCATAACATATTTGCATTATTTGAAGGCGTAATAACAGAATTTAAAGTCACTAAAATCATATATCTGCGCCTTTTTTTTTTTTTGGGTGGGAAATTATCAAATAACTTCTCCCGCTCTGGGCGGGAGGGCGTGTCAGACTTTTACTGACTAAAACCCACCCGTGTTCCTTCATTTGCCTGTGTGCCATGGCCACGATATCCCTTTCGGACAAACTCGCAACCCTGGCAGGCATTGGCCCTAATGGACCCCGTCAATTCGTGCTGACGTATCTTTGAGGCGCGCGTGGAACACGACGCACCGTCGACCCAGGCCTGGTCCTTATCGGACGGCGAGCTACCCATCGCTCACCGTCCGCAAGCCCGCGCCTACGGTGGCCGGAAATCGGCTTGCGACTCCCGATGCCCAGGGCGTCTGCTGCGGCGACTAGGGGCGTGAGGGCGCAAACCCTGCCTCTCCCTCACGCGCTCCGCCTCCTCCTTCGCGAGCATTACTGCTTCGCAGAAGGAGGTGACGGCCTCCCGTGCACTCTCGCTCCGAACCATGGCCTGAACCAGGGCCGGACGCGAGAGATCGCCGCCGCCGATTGCCTCCGTTAGAACACGGTGGTGCTCCGCCCAAGCTGGGCAGACCTCCACCGTATGCTCCACCGTGTCCTCCGGGCGATCCACGCAGTGGTGACACCCGGGCGTTTCCTCCCGCTTTATCCTGAACAGGAACCTCCCGAAACAACCGTGTCCGGTGAGGACCTGCGTCAGGCGGAAGGTGAGGACGCCGTGGCGCCTCTCCAGCCACTCCTCAAAGAGGGGACTTATCGCCACAATTGTGGCGTGCCCATATATATCTGCGCCTTAAGGCGACGAAAACAGACTTATAATGATTTTATACTGCAGATCACGCCTAAACGAGTAGTATTTATGATTTGAAAAACTATAAATGTTAAATTAGAGCATTTTCTCAATAACTAAATATATGAATGTTTTAGATTATGTTTATATTACGTAGTGAAATAAATTTGTAAAGTTATGTCTAACGCGGATAAAAAACTAAGAATGGCGCAAAATCTACCAAGCGTATTTTTCTGAAACCTTCACCAATTTAAAGATAATTTAATTACTTATTGATCTTTTAGTGTATACGCGTTTTATTAAAATACCTTTTGTTTTGTGTATAATAGATTAATAATGCGTCAAATTGGGGACAGCGCTCCTTGATGGGCGAGTCCTATTACTGGCTGAACGTACGACGCGTTGCGTGAGCTCAGTACAGAACACGCAAGCTAACTATTCAAGGTCACTGGCATATATCTGCGTCTTAATTGCTGTGCCTTGAGTTATCTCAATAAAACTTTAAAAAAAAGTTTTTTTTTTAACCACCTACTGCAACTATTTCTACTCGCTACCGACTGTTTCTACTCTCCTTTTATATCCAAATAGCAGATTTTATTTTTCTTCGATACATTATAATATATATATTGCTTCGGGGTTCGAACTCCCGGCGCATCAGCCCACATTACCACTGTAATTTGGCAGCCTTCACACATATTTCACTACAGTAGGTACTACTGTCGAAGTACAAAGTTTTTACCTACGTATAATATTATTGTGATCCAGTATCTCAAAAGCTTAAAGCTTAAATAGATTATCTATCAATAGGCTCGCCTCCTATTGCTTACTTGGAACTTAACTGGCTAAATTTAAGTGCACTGTACCTACTGGACAGGTCCAATTAAATCTGTGTGGTTCTTTCTTCAATATTTTATTTGATTCTCACTTGATCTGACTAAGATTATGCCTGGACTTTAAAACCCATGAGTTTGCTTCGCCATATCTTCTTAGGAGAGTCAGATAGGAAATGTTAACTTTTTCATGTAAGTGTAAAAGTGATTCCGTATCTTAAACACAGAATAAACAATTTAGGGGTTTATTTATAAACCATGATTAAAGTTAAGAGACGTTTAAACATCAAAAATGTATGGTTAAACAGTCGATAATCATTACTTAACTATATTAACTATATAAGCAGCGTTTATAAATAAAGAGTTTAATGGATAAAGGTTAATAAATCAAAAATATTAACACCTCAAAGGTTTAATTTAAATTGCGGACCAAACCACTGATAAAAAGCTGACAGATTTTTGTTTTAGAACACATTAAAAATCTTTTTTTTGCCAGAGATTTCTCGGGTTCCGTGGATTGATTGTGACCTCAATAAAAACCTAATTACTATAGCCTTAAGATTTCGTTCCGGACATATTCCATCAAATAAGTTTTATTACCTAATGAGGAAGGCTTTGTCTCCAAATTGTGATGACTGTGGTGTGGTTGATGATGTCTTTCATATTCTGATGGAGTGTGTCCGGAATGAAAATACTAGAATAAATGTTTTTGGACAATATAAAAGGTATGATATTGGCTTTTGTAATACCATCCTTGCTTTTCCAATGTCCGATAAGGCTAAACAATTGTAAACGTTAGTGATAAGGTAGATACTAATGAACAATTTTGTGTTTTTTCTGCACTGGGCGATGTGGTCGCTAAGCGACAAAGCCCTTTAAATAAATAAAAAAAAAAAAAAAAAAAACTTGTTTCAAATCTGGATGTTGTCTACCCTTTTCATATATTATTTAGTTTGATTTTGAGGGTAGGTGTGTTGTTTTTTTACAATTTTATTTGTGTGTATGGTTTTTTCTCATTACTAAACCTATGCCATCTCTCTGTCTGTCACAGGGATTTATCTTTAGAACCGTAATAGTTAGGCAGTGAAAATACAGAATAAGTGTATCTATGGCCGCATAAAATCAAATAATTTTAAAGAAGATAAACTATATTACAGGTCTTAGTTTTCGTGGTGCAATCCTGAGTGCGCGATTCCTACTCGCACTTGGCAAGTCTTTAGTTTTTTGGGTTCTTTTACATGCATTCATTATAACTTATTGCATCCAGCGCCTCACTCAAGTAATAGTAGCAGGTAATGTCAATCCAAACCTGCCTTGACTTTACTCATGTTTCCACAATTGTCACCAATTTCATTGTTCATTGTTATGTCAGTACATGTTTAAAGTTACCCTTACTGTAATTCTAAATAACCTTCTCAAAATAAATACCGTATTTCAGTAGAGTATATTGACTTGTTCTCGTAGGTTTTGAAAACCAAACATACCTACCAGCTTAGTATGAAAAAGAAAAGGCTCTAAATAACACTTAACGTCACGCTTGTATTCCCTGGAGGGATAGGCAGAGGTGTACCTACCTATAGTAACCCAAAATAAATCGGTTAAAATGACAACTCGGCTGATTAGGGTGATCTCCTCAAGATCAGATGAACAGGAACAATTAAAACAATTGAATGACAAAACAAAGAGATAATATTTTTAATGCACAATCATTGTTATTCTTGATTTCATGCTCAATCAAGCGATATTTCATCGTATGGCAGTTTTCCTAAGAATCTGTTAATATTTTCGATGATCTCTTTATTAGAGGCTTTAAGGCTCTTACACACTCACGCGATATCGCGGGCGCGACAGGCACCGACAAAGACAATTCCTTTGTCGGTGCATGTCGCGCCCGCGATATCGCGTGTGTTTGTAAGAGCCTTTAAACATCTCGGTTCCAATCTCTGTGATAATTCCATTTCCATTGTTCTTGATAAGGTCTTTCGCTACCTGACCTGGAATTAAAAGATAGACAATATTAGCTATATGGGTTCTGAAAAAATATAAAGACTGGTGTACACTACACGGTTCAATGTCGCCTACGCTAAGCGGTAGCAACAATTAGATTAGGACCGTCTGAACAGTGTTCAGACTTTAGGCGATGTAAGTAATTTCAAACTCTAAATTCAAAGCATTTATTTCAATTAAACCAATTACAGGCACTTTCGAATTGTCAAAGAATCAGCCAGTTAGTAAGTTAAAGCTATTTGCCCACTCCAAAACGTAGATCTCTATGGACAAGAACTGGCAAGAAACTCCAAGGACACTCTTTTAAATCAAGATATTACAAAACCCTGGGTACATTCTTCTTGTGGCTTCTGTGTGAGAACAATGTAAAAAAATAACACACACACATAAATTAACGCCTGTAATCTCCGAAGGATTAGACAGAGGTGTACCTATAGTACACCCACATATCGCCACGGCGTCCTCACCTTCTACTTGACGCAAGTCCTCACCGGACAAGGTTGTTTCGGGAGGTTCCTGTTCAGGATAAAGCGGGAGGAAACGCCCGGTTGTCACCACTTTGTGGATCGCCCGGAGGACACGGTAGGACACCCAAGCCGGGCAGACTTCCACCGTATGCTGGTGGAGGTCTGCCCGGCCTGGGTGGAACACCGCCGTGTCATCACGGAGGCGATCTGCGGCGGCGATCTCTTGCGTCCGGGCCTGGTTCAGGCCATGGTTCGGAGCGAGAGTGCATGTGAGGCCGTCATCTCCTTCTGCGAAGCAGTTATGCTAGCGAAGGAGGAGGTGGAACGCGTGAGGGAGAGGCAAGATTCGCGCCCTCGCGCCCGTCGTCGCCGCAGGAGACGCCCCGGGCGTCGGGAGTCGCGGGCCGATTTCCGGCCACCATAGGCGTGGGCTTGCGGACGGTAAGCGATGGGTAGCTTGCCGTCCGATAAGGACCAGGCCCGGGTCGACGGCGCTTTGTGTCCCACGCGTGCCTCAACGAGAGCAGCAGAAACGATTGCTACCACTAGACCCAAAGAGGCAGTAAAAAAAAAAAAACAGGCCCGGCCACTTCAGAAATGACCAGTCTCAACTGATGGCGCCCGTTTACGAACATGACGCATGGATCAGCACCATCTAGCTCAACCATTTTGTAGGGAACCGAATGATTCAACACACGCGCCACCATCAGCGCATTTAAGTGACCATGACATACTATCAACTGCCAAGCTTTTCTAAGACAACATATTATATATTAGATCATAACAAAATAAACGATTATATGGTAATGTATTTTGTCTAAAATAATAATGGCAAAGTATTTTATCAATTTTGTAAATGTGAGTAACATTTACAAAATTGATAAAATACTTTGAAATTATACAAAACTAAGCATGCAATGTATTTGAAATATTAATAAAATTTTACTAGCAAAAGGAAAATCATAATTACCTATTGAAGTATTCAACAACTAAAACCTGATTATTTGTTGTTTCAATTTTATTATATGCCACAGGTAAGAAACTGGCATCGTGTAAATGGGGCTTTACTCATAGGAAAAGAAGAGCTTTCATGAGATCTTTAACTGCAGGCACGGGAGAGAACCTTAGTTTATCCAGTGTCGAATTGGAACCAGCTCTTCACCATCATCATCCACAGCCCGGATTCAACCCATTGGGCACATTACTCTCTTTTCTGGCACCAATCCCCACGCTCCTATTTCAGCCCCATCCAGGTTCTACCCGAACCAGGAGATCTACTCCGAAGCGTTAAACCGAAGTATCGGCCGAATGTTCGGCGTTGTATAACTTCCAAAGTTTCCTTTTTGACTTTGAGTCCTTACAGGACTTCAAGTCACAGTTTTAACTTTGGCTTATCCCTTCTACTCTCTTTTTCTTTCGCCGTAGTCAGCAATAGTTAGACGTAGTAAAAAAACGACCGAACATTCGGCTGATACGTCAGATTTATGATCGGAGTAGACCCCCAGCTCTTACTTTACAATTGCTTTTAACTTGCAATATTGCTAGCAACTTGTAAAAGATTCGTAATTCGTAAAAATGGAAGCTTGACCCCCTGAGTTTATTACACCATTTCATCTCAGGGGTAGTTTGATATAAAATGTTGACACTATCTAGGTTATTTTTTTAAAAAAAGGTTATCACGTGTTTATGTGATTTTGATATCCTATTTACAGAATAAATCATTTCATTTCATTTCAATCATTGCAATTTAAAAATTATCACCATTGTGGCCAGTACCATTTCATGTTGCGGGAAACAAAGTTGCGCAACTGTTTGTCAACTTTGTTAATAGTTACTTACTTAATACATCACTCTCCTGGAACAAGCCTTCAAATGAAATATCAGATTTTTCTTTCAGCTCGTAACTGTGCTCGAAATTCTTGACACGAATGTATTTCTTGCCGTCTTTTCTCTGTTCTTTAATAATGTAGTTTAATAGAAACGTATTAACGATATTTGCTATAAAAGACAGTGAATATTTGTTAGTTTTATATTGTTAGTTATATAAGTACTTGCTCAAAGTCCAGTCACTTGTCCGAAGGCTGCTCAGGTAGCTCAAGTGGATATACACGCAGCTTTAGAAGTTAAGATTAAAATCTAATTGAAGTATTTTAAATCGTAGAAAAAGTAAAATAGTTTGAGATGGCACTTAAAAACAACGCATGCACATTTGCGTTGGTTAGACACAGCGCTCAGGCAAGACACTTCAAATAAATGTTTTATTTAGGTACTTAAAAATATTGATGTTTCAGTATTAAATTTAGCCATTTTAGGGTTTTAATGCACCCATTCTGCACTCTGTATATGAAAGCATTATGAATCTTACATACAAATTCTTAGCCATACTTACGGAGGAAAACATGGACTTTTCCTTTTCCTTTCATTGTCAAAACGAGCAAATTTCCATCTATTTCATAATCTCCGTCAAGTTTCAAAGTTAATTGAGTTACTAAGACCATCTGCGATTTAGCTACGTCATGCCTGGAAAATAAAGGACATGCACATTTTTAATCCATAACTTCACGCCTGTTTTCGCCTTCTGGGAATGCTCCCAGATGAAACCGCGGACCGGGCGCCTGAATCAGGAAGGATTCTTTGAAAAAAAAAAAACAAGACTAGCGTAACGCTTTAACATAATCTGTGCAAAAAGTAGTAACTAAGTCTATTTTGTGAAGGCTTACAAATCATAATATGAAACCAGTCTAATATTTCAAGTTTGGCCCTAATCTTTAAAAATTATTAATTTGCATTGTTGATGTTGCAAAACCGGTATGACCTGACAGAAAAACATTGAACTCATCTTGTATATTTCTAGAAATACGTATAATTAACTATGCATATCGTTGATTTATCTGTATGTGATGCGGAGGAATGAGGAAAATGTCGTGAGGAAAGTTTTTAATGTGAATTAGGATGGCTTTATGAGTAGGGGAAGACCAAAGAAACGAAGAATGGACAGCTAATAGAGAAGTATGGAATAAAAATACATGTTGGCCCGACCCTAAATAAATTCGGATAAGGGCAGGAGAATGATGATCATTGATTTATCCAAACATTAATCTTCAAAAATAATCTCGATGAGACGTTGTCTTGCTCACTGACGGGAAGAAATAGGATGGTGCTATTCTTTACGTCCGGCACCACACAGAATGCAAAGATTTGAAAGAGTGCAACGATTAAAATAGTTGGATTCACCCTTCGCGTCGAAAGATGGTGGTGTTTCTGTTTCATTCTCACTCTTCTTGGTATGGAGTTTATAGTGACAGAAGTACTGTGAGGACAAATCCAACGATTTAAATCTTTCACTTAGTCTCAGTCTCTTTTTTATAGCACGATGTATCATATTAACAAAGGATATACATAGATAGCGATTATAAGGATATATATAAATATATACTAGTTATACGAGCTAGTTCAATTTTCTGGTTTGGTATAGGTAATTAGGTATTCTGTCTAGTGTGTTGACACTTTTGCCCTCTGAGTTAGGCCGTGTCCTAATATAAGCGATCGTCGCGCGAGTACGTGAGTTAGCTAGTTTTTAGGGTTCCGTACACAAAGGGTAAAACGGGAACCCTATTACTAAGGCTCCGCTGTCTGTCTGTCCGTCTGTCACCAGGCTGTATCTCATGAACCGTGATAGCTAGACAGTTGAAATTTTCACAGATGATGTATTTCTGTTGCCGTTAACAACAAATGCTAAAAAACAGAATAAAATAAATATTTAAGGGGGCTTCCATACAACAAACGTGATTTTTGTGCTCGTTTTTGCTCGATATTGATAACGGCAACAGGTAGACGCTTGAAATATTCACAGAATATTTAGTTATATATTCACTTTAAAAATAAATAATTAAATTAAAATAAAACAAATATTTAAGGGGGGCTCCCATACAACAACGGTGATTTTTTTGCCATTTTTTATAGATAATGGTACGGAACCCTTGGTGCGCGAGTCCGAATCGCACTTGGCCGGTTTTTTTCTTTCTTTTGCGATACACTTTCTTTGTACCAAGAGTTACTACTGTCGTTTATTTTTATAACGAACATTTTTTATAAAAAATACAGGAAGGTACTCACTTCACTTTGAGTGGTTTACAAGTTTTTAAACCTGTTAAGGTAATGTCATGCAGGATTAATTTCAGATTTGGTGAACTGGCGTCGACTTTCTTAAAGGTAACAGGATCCAAACGCTTTACATCTGAAATTAATACTGATGGAATGCCTTCAGCAAAGGATTTGACTCCCTTTATAGCATTGTCTAATATACACGCATCATCCCCGTTTTTGCACGGATGAAAACCAGGAAAAGGTTCAGAAATGTTACCAAAAGCATTAAATGAATAATCATCCTATACATAACCTTATCAAAATATCACTGCTGTTTTCCCCGAAGGGCAAATCAAATCAAATCAAAAATGTTTATTTGTTAGGATATAGTACAACAGATGTTACAATAGTGGTTTCAGCATACCCTGCCCTAGTATGGCGTACAAATATTTATTTATAATACAAAAACAAAGCCCATATTTCTAACCTATTTATAATTATGAATAATAATGAATTAGAGAATAAAATATGAATCTATAATAGTTAATTAATACCGATTTAGATTGTATTGTAGTAATAATAATAATTATAAATAATGAAATATGTAGTTTTTGCATGTCATGGATTAAAGGTTATTTTTATTACTTACTAGCTGCGCCCCGCGGTTTCACCCGCGTAAGACTCGATCCCGTGGGAATATCGGGATAAAAAGTAGCCTATGTCTTAATCCAGGGTGTCAGCTACCTCCATACAATTTTTTTTTTACAAAATTGGTCTAGCCGTTAGAGCGTGAAGAAGTAACAAACATACACACACACACACACACACACACACTCACAAACTTTCGCCTTTATAATATTAGTGTGATTCATACTTTTTTTTAAGCCATCAAACGACTGTTTTTTTTTACTTTTTTATATATTCTAATTGTAGTTTTTTTTCCTTTATCTATAAAATTATACGTGTTCTTGTGGTAAATAAAGTGTTTGATTTTGCTACATAACGTCGGAGTTCGATCCCTTGACGTACCGCCCAATATTCTACACTGCACTACCTATCATCTGCCTAGCCTTTTCCCAACTATGTTGGGGTCGGCTTCCAGTCTAACCGGATGCAGCTGAATACCAGTATTTTACATGGAGCGACTGCCTATCTGACCTCCACAACCCAGTAACTAGGTAACACGATAATATACCTTGGTAAGACTTGTTGTCAGACTTTTGGGTTTCTGACGACCCGTAACAACTGTCAAAGATCTACAAATGACAGCCACGACCAACGGCTTAACGTGCTTTCCGAGGCACGGAGGAATATTGGTATGAAAAGATGGTCACCCATCCACTGACAAACCGCGGCAAGCGTAGCATAACCTGATCGATCAATCCGTGCGGCAGTAATTATTTAGCCACAAGCACTTCCTACTCTGCACTACCTATTGTAAATCGATTAAAATTACAACTTGGCAGATTAGATGATCTTGCCAAGATCTACAGATGAACGGGAACAATTAAAACAATTAAATAACAAACCAAAGATATAATATTTTAATGCCCAATCATTGTTATTATCGATTTCGTACTCAATCAAGCGATATTTCATCATAAGCCAGTTTTCCTAAGAATTTGTTTATATTTTCGACCATCTCCTTAACTGCGGCTTTAAACATCTCGCCTCCAATCTCCTTGACAATTTCATTTCCATTGTTCTTGATAAGGTCATCCGCAGCCTGACCTGGAATTAAATAAAAAATAGGCAACATTAGCTGCATGGTTTCTGAAAAATATATTGACTGGTATACACGGTGCTATTATTGCCTGTGGATTAAAGTTGGACCGCCTGAACGATTTTCAGACTTTAAACCGGAGATCTTTAGCTGCAGGCATGGGAAGAGAGGACCTTAGTTTATCCTATGTCTAATTGGAACCAGCCCTTCGCTATCATCATCCATAGCCCGAATTCAACTAACCGCTGGGCACATTCCTCTCTTTTCTTGTGCCAATCTCCCCGCGCTCCTGCGCCAGCCTCATCCAGGTTCTACCTGAATTAGCTCTTACCTTGCAATTGCTTTTCACTTGCAATGATGCTGGCAATTTGTAAAAGCTTTGTACACTTGACTATGATAGGAAATGTTGACTCTGTCTAGGTTTTTTTTAAAAAAAAGATCATCACGTGTTGAGGTGATTTTGATATCCTATTTACAGAATAAAAAATTTAATTTAATTTCAATCAATGTAATTAAAAGTTGATCACTATTGTGGCCAGTACCATTTCATGTTGCGGGAAACAAAGTGCAACTGTTTGTCAACTTTGTTAATAGGTACTTACTTAATACATCACTGTCCTGGAACAAGCCTTCAAATGAAACATCGGATTTTTCTTTCAGCTCGTAACTGTGCTCGAAATTCTTGATACGAAGGTGTTTCTTGCCGTCTTTTCCTTCTTTAATGATGTAGTTTAATTGAAACGTGTTAACAATATTTGCTATAAAAGACAATGAGTATTTGTTAGTGTTATATTCGTAGATATTTACGTACTTGCCTAAAGTCGAGTCGCTCGTCCTAAGGCTGCTCAAGTTGCTCAAGTTGATATACAACGCAGCTTTAGAAGTTAACATTAAAATCTGATTGAATTATTTATTTTATATAAGAAAGAAAATTGTTTGAGATGTCAAATAATTATTTGATGTGTTAAATTGGTTGGCTCCCCGTCATAACAGAGCGTGCGCATTTGAGTTGGTTCAACACAGCGCTCAAGCTAGCAACTTAGTTTTTTTTATTTATTTAGGTACTTAAAAAAATATTGACATTTCAATATTTAATCAAGCCATTTTTAGATTTTAATGGGCCCATTCTGCACCCTGCTTATGCATTAAGAAAAACTTCATTTGCCCATTTACTAACCACTTGGATAAAAATTCTTAGCCATACTTACGGAGGAAAACATGGATTTTTCCTTTTCCTTTTATTGTCAAAACGAGCAATTTTCCGTCCAGTTCATAATCTCCGTCAAGTTTCAAAGCACATTGAATTGCTAAGAGTATCTGGGATTTAGCTGCATCACGCCTGAAAAATAAAGTATATGTACATTTTTAATACAATAACTTCACCCTTTTATTCGTTGGGAGAGCAGAAGAAACCGCGGGCATCTGTATCAGCAAAATTACTATGAAAAAAAAAAAAACAAGATTCGTAACGCCTTAAATTATAATCTGCGCAATAAATTTGCGCTACTAAGGGTTTTAGAATGGATTAATGTTGATGTTGCAAAACCGATATACCTGACAGAAATTTCTGCTAGAGTATAGTTTTCGACGATTTTTATAATTATGTTTTTTTGGTATAGTGGCGTGTGCTAGCTAACATAAGGCAAATAATATATTTTAATGTTCTGTGTTGCGTAAAACTATTTTACATTTTATTGTATAGATTCAAGTATTATCTCTGAACAGACAGCTGTGCTGCTGGGGAGTTTTTGCGCCACTTCTTCTTCCCAGCTAAAGCACTAGGAAGTGGTGAAGGGTGGGCGTTTTTGGAGGACTGTCTCATGTAATTTTTGACGTTCGAAAAGTGCTGATTCTCAGCCTAGTTTGAATAAATGACTTTTGATTTTGATTTTGAGTAAAACATGGAAGTCATCGTGTATCTTGCAGTGGTACGTAGGTATATTATCTGGTGACACATTTGCCCTCTGTGTTAGGCCGTGTCCTATTATAAGCGATCGTCGTACGAGTACGCGATATAGCTCTAGGTATTATTTTTTTCTTTCTTTTTGCGACACACTTCTTTGTCCTTAGAGTTACTAAAGTCATTTATTTTTATAACGACACCTTTATAAAAAATAAAAGTAGGTACTCACTTCGCTGTGAGTGGTTTACAAGTTTTTAAATCTGTTACGGTAATATCATTCAGGATGAATTTCAGATTTTGTGAACTGGCGTCAACTGTCTTAAAGGTAAGAGGATCCAAACGCTTTACATCTAGTGATGGAATGCCGTCAGTAAAGGATTTTACTCCTTTTACAGCATTGTCTAATATACACGCATCATCGCCGGTTTTGCATGGATGAAAACCAGGAAAAGGTTCTGAAATGTTATCAAAAGCATTAAATGAAAAATCGTCCTGTACATAACCTGATTATAACATCACTGCTGTTTTCCCCGAAGGAGGTTTTCCCGCAGAGGAGTACAACAAATTCAGACTAGGTTTGCTACTGAAAAATTCCCAATGGATAAACCCAATAACACTGGCCGATCTGGGAATCGAACCCAAGACCTCACGCTCGGTAGTCACGCTTGGGTCCACTTACCAACTTGGCATACCAAAATCAAATTACACAACATAACGCATTTCATTCCCAAGAAGGTAGGTCCTCTACCTACCCTCTTGGCAATGAAATGCGTTGTTTTAGTAAACCCATAATATTCCGCTCGTTATTTTTTATGTAATAGGGGCAAGCATGTCACATGAAACTTGAATGCTGAACAAATCCAGGCTCCTAGATGTTCCAAAGAACGTCCTCTTAAAAAAAAACCGGCCAGGTGCGAGTCGGATTCGCGCACGAAGGGTTCCGTACCATTATCTATAAAAATGGCTTAATTGTTTATTTTTAAAGTGAATATATAACTAAATATTCTGTAAATATTTCAAGCGTCTACCTGTTGCCGATATCAATATCGAGCAAAAACGAGCAAAAAAATCACGTTTGTTGTATGGGAGCCCCCTTTAATATTTATTTTATTCTGTCTTTTAGTATTTGTTGTTATAGCGGCAACAGAAATACATCATCTGTGAAAATTTCAACTGTCTAACTATCACGGTTCATGAGATACAGCCTGGTGACAGACGGACAGACAGACGACGGAGCCTTAGTTATAGGGTTCCCGTTTTACCCTTTGGGTACGGAACCCTAAAAACAATAACACGCGTTGACCGAATCGGGAGTAGAACTCAAGAAGCTCTTTCGGAATCTATCAAACTTTCACAGATTGTGTATTTTGATTGCCGTTATAACAACAAAATTTAATATTAAAAATTAAAAATTAAAGGGTGATTGAAAGATTGAAAGAATTAAAAGATTATTGTATGGGATACCTACAGTAATCTTTCAACATAACGAGTAGACTAAAAATATATATTTTTTTGAACCGCAATAGGTTGATCACAGAGGAGGTTGTTCACATATTGTATTTCTTTGCCGCTATAACAACAAATAATAAAACCATATGGTACGGAACCCTTCGTGTCTGTGTCTGTCGTCGGAGGGTTTTTATTATAATATTGTATGCTGTCATATGTGCCATCATACAGTGCCGTTTGCTTACACCTTTGACAGAATTATTATGGAAGCTATATATGGTCTAATAGAATAGATAGTAATTTAAATAAATAATACACATTGTACGACAAGAGCGAGTCCAACAAAATTGATTAAAAAAAAATGACTTTGGCATTTACAGCGTACTGTCAGTCGTTCTATACATGCAGTCTGTGGGTCAACTTCACGCAGAGGGCATACAGCGCTCTGCGCGTACAATATAATAATGCTTTCCGGATGTTGATGGGGTTGCCGCGCTACTGCAGTGCTTCCGGCATGTTCGCAGAGGCGCGAATAGATGGCTTTCACGCCATCATGCGCAAACGTTGCGCTTCCACCATGCGCAGGGTACGCGCCAGCCCCAACAACATCCTGAATACTATAACTGATAGGTGGGACAGCCCCATACTGGGACATTGGATACGCCTACATGCCACTGTGGCGTACTAATTAATAGTTTGTGTTGTTGTTCTGGTAGATTTAAGTACTAACACTAGTTTCTAAGTCGTGTGTATACTAATCAATTGGACTACCTGGGTCTGAAATAAAAGTTTATTATTATTATAATTATTATTTGAAAATTACAAAAGCAGTGGCTCAGAATTCAGATTGAAAGCCTTCAAGGCTCTCGCAGACAGGCGCGACGCAACACTAGTAGCACAATTTCTATGAAAACTTCATGAAAAGATGACGAAGACATGCTGCCTGTCGCGCTCACGATTTCGCGTCAGTCTGCACGAGCCTTTATTATCAATATGGTGTCCAGACTCATTATATCATCATTATATAAATATTGACATTGCAGAATATTATATACAATATTACATTAATAAACATTAATGTAATATTGTATATAATATTCTGAACTTTGAAAAGTATTATATTTACTGCTTTAATTTATTGTGAATGTGAGCACTATGTGGGTCTTTTTTTTTTTTTCTCTTTAAATATTTTCCTATTATTTTATGCTTTTTCTCAGTTTTAATGGTGGTCTGGCATTTTGAGCACTTTATGAGGCCTACCCAAATGTACTTTCTTTGGTATTGTTCGTCGAGTCGTTGAGCTCCTTAAGTCTTGAGTCGAGCTGCACGATTACGACAAATGCTTGCACTGATTGGACAGGTCCACTCAAAATTGTGTGGTTCTTTCCTCAAAAGACCATTTCAGACACAGATCTACATGGTCCTCACATGATCTGACCAAGATTATGTCTGGACTTTAAAAGAGACTTTGACCCCTGAGTTTGTTTCGCCATTTCTTCTCACGGGTAGTCAGATAGGAAATGTCGACTACATCTAGCTTATTTTTTACTTTTTAATATGACGTGTAAAAGTGATTCCGATATCCTATTTACAGAATAAACGATTTCATTTCATTTCATTTCATTTCATTCATTATCTGTAATCGCCTGCCATCTTTGAGGCATTTTTCCACTACTTTTTGGCGACATTGCGGTTTCATCATCATCATCAGCCTATAGCAGTCCACTGCTGGACATAGGCGTCTCCAATTGCACGCCATTCAGCTCGATTCTCGGCAACTCTCATCCAGCTACCACCAGCCATCGCGGTTTAGTGACGACCATATGAATTAATTTAACGTTTAGGTTCAGCCGGTATGTGTATTTTTTACACATATCTAAGGCTTTACCAGCGCCCAAAAAATCTTGATGAGGTTAACATCGGGTGACTGTGAGGGCCAGTCTAAGAATCTCGAAGATTTCACGGTCAAAGAACGTTTTCTTAATAGTGCTACTACATTTAAGATCGACTTCCACAAAACGTCTCCTGATAGTATCTTGGGATATTCTAGGACTATTTTACATCAATAGTTCTTAGCCATAACAAATAGATAACTGTGGTGACTGTTTAAAAGTTATATGTTGCTCTTGTATCGGTCAGTTTTCGATGTTTTTAGTTCGTATATGATAAACCTTTATCCTCTTTTTCATGAATGTCTTTTACTTTTTCAAATAATTTGCAACCTGATCACGCGGTATTTTAAGGATTTTGGATGCGAGTACTGGAACACAAACCGAGTACAAAACCTACTGTATGAAAGGACTCGTTTTATACGATGCATTTTGGACAATGAGTCGCTATTTGCTCCAATTATTATTTTAGATTATTTAGTTCGTGTTACTAGAGAATGGGCAGCAGCGTTCTCTATGCATTTTAACACCATACTGAGATCGCCAACCCGCCTGCCAAGCGTGACGATTATGGCACCCGCCCTTAAATTTTGGGGAGGCCTATATCCAGCAGTGGACGACTTTCGGCTGTAATGATGATGATGATTAATTTAGTTGAAAGTTAAAACGATGCTGGTCATGCTCGTGTATTTTCTAAAGTAATGAGTAAATTTTATATATAAAATATAAATCGTTTATAATATTGTAATATGACTTACCTGATAAACCGTTCGCTAAGTTAAGAACACAAGCAGCGCTTGCGATTAACAATATTCTAGCCACCATTTTTTATTAAAGATGTATGCAGATCAACAACTATCTGATCAATACTGAGCTTATAACACTAAATACTTTATTTATATCCCAGGTCTATCCTTACCAATATTATTAATGCAAAAGTGAGTTTGTTTGTTTGTTACACTTTTACACTAAAACGTTTGAACGGATTTGGATGATATTTAGCACAAATGTAGACTATGGCCTGGGTTAGGACATGGACTACATGTCATCATGGTAGTACGTTCTCGTGGGATAATTTCCGACCATCACGCGGGCGAAGCCTCACGCAAAACCTAGTATGTTATATAATTTATTTTGTTTAGGTTTTTTTAATGTTCATTTCTACATCTATTTAATTATCAGCAAGTAACCTTTAAATTTAACAACATATTTGTACAATGAGTTTTGATACTTATGCTAAACGTCCGATAGCACATTATAATCTTAAGCTTTAAAGTAATCTGATTAGTACACATACAAGTTTTTAGCTTCTAAATAAAAACACACGTCAAAACGCGAACTTTTTGCATTGCTGCCTTGTTGTTTTTTTTCAGATACATTATAAAAATATCATGTTGTAACAACATGATATTTTTAGACATGGGTCGGATTAGGTAAAAACGATACCTAATCCACCTAATCCTAGTATTTATAAATACCTAATCCATTTAACTAATCCGAATATTTATTCAATAAAACTGCTGGCCTGTTACCGATATTATGTATCGTATGTGGATTGGGTAAGAAATATTCGGCATGGATTATGGACGTTCCGTTTCTGATATATTGTGGAACGGTGGATTATATTTCGTTTTTTATGGGCAAACGGTACTTAAAGTCAACGTGAATACTTTTGTTTTTAACGTCTATTAAAGTGATCAAAATTACCCTTCATACGTAAGGGGGATGCGATAAGGTAGCCCGCGAAATTCAAATTTTCTTACGTTTTTTGCATTTTGCAGATCTGTGTCAGGGCCTCAAGTCTGCTATTACAATAGTGTCAGAATGGTCGATCATTGATTTCATAATTATTGATTTTGACAAGTTTGGTAATCTACTATTATAATGGCGTCATTATGACTTTCCAATGGTCGGCCACTGACACTACATTGAAAGAAATAGCATATATTGGTAATCTCGTACATAATGTCAAATGAATGACATTTCTACTAATGGGTTTTATAATAATGGCAATACGACAATGCCATTATAGTAACACAATTTTACGAGAACATTGACCGACCAATGATCAACCAATATGAATTTACCAGATTACGAACTTTTAGCAAAATGACAATGGCATGACAATGGGATCGTGTTGGAATGACTGAATTTATAAAAATAGCAGACTTGGGCCCCGGTTGTATGTTGATCTAAATATGATTCGCGGACGTAACAAATATGGCTTTATAGAATTATTATCATTAGAATCAGCAATATAACTCAGTAAGTTCGTAGAATCCTATTGAATGACTATGTCATGAAATAGTCATTCAATAGGGATCTACGAAAATTTGAATTTCGCGGGCTGGCTTAGCGCATCCCCCCTATAGAGTGCGGCTGCACAACAAGTCCAGTGGTATTCTACATAGATGGCGCTGGTGGCAATGCTAATTAAACTTGAAACTTAACCCCCACATTTTGAGGCACAGAATATCTTCTGTGTAGACTGTGAATGAATATTTTGTGCCATACCTAATCCTCGACGCTTTGGATTAGGTACGGACTCGCATCGAAAAATACCTAATCAACTTACCTAATCCAATATTTATGCCTCACGACGTGTTGATATATTATTATAATAAGATGAATCCTGGAAAGAAAAAGTGTAAGAATGAAAAAAAGAAAAAATATTAGGCCCAGTTCAGCATAAATGCCAGACAACTAGACCATGTTGCGAGGACGTTTTAGGGATGTAAATCAATACTGCAAGTGGTATAACTACCCAAATATTACAGAGAAAAGAATACACAGAGAATATTACAGATTGGTTTGGAAGGAGAATCATTTGGCTATATTCTCTAATTGAATGTCCTGATTGCAGGTGACCTGACTCTACCACAAGGAAGACCAGATCTACAAAAGCTATAACTTTGTTCCCATATCTGGTACAAAAGACGCTTAACGAAGCCGACAGTCACTTGTACTCGCTGTCATTGTGATATTTTTTTGTACGGGACCATACCTTGGAACCTTCTGGGTATACGGAGGTATTAAAGGTCAAATTTCCACCTTGTTTTTTAAGAAAACAAGTTTTAAATTTTAAATGATAAATTGATAAATGATTTATTTCTGTAAGTAAATTTGTAAAAAACACTTTTACACGTCAATCATATTTAAAAAAAAACTAGGTGAGGTCAGCGTTTCGTATCTGACTACTCTGAGAAGAAAGGCTGAAACAAACTCAGAGGTCACAGTCTCTTTTAAAGTCCAGACATAATCCTGGTCACATCATGTGAAGACCATGTAGATTGGTGCTTAAAATTGATATTTTAATTAAAGAACGATGCAGATTGAGGGGCCTGTCCAGTCTGTGCGTTACGTAAGTAAAGTTTAAATACCCTCACAACTCCTGTATCGTTGCATCCGAAAGCACTATGTTTTGCGTGAGTTCTTTCTTCTTCTTCTTTCTTTCTTTTTATAAAAAAGAACGTTGCCCCACACTAGGAATTACTCCTGTATTGTGGGTGCGTTTACAAACATTTAAACTCACATACACAAACAGCCAGACCCGGAACAACTACTTGTAGGTCATACAAATATTTGTTCCGTGCGGGAATCGAACCCGCGACATGCAGCGCGGCAGTCAATCGCTTAACCGCTGCGCCGTCCGTGCCGTGCAGTTAAGTTGCGCGCTGACGTAACATCACACCAACAACAAAAGTCGTTTCACAGATGGTCTGGTACGGTTCGGTCAAGTGCTGTTGAAATCAGTGCTCTGAGTGGAATGCCTCAATTTTGCTTATAAGTTAGTTGTTAGCTGTATGTAACAACTATGTCTATGTCAACTAATGGGTCTTGCTTATTACACCCTGGATTCAGCAGTTTCATTTAGCCAGCACCCATTCAGTAGAAAAGGAGTGGAGACAAGGTAAAGCTGCCAGTGATGATCTTAAGATGAACACGTACAAGATGTATTTTACGAAAAATGTTTCAAGAAAATCACTGCTCAAGATAGTGTGTTAAACATAATCTATCAACTGGTTTCTAGCTGCTGCTGATGTCCTGGGTTCGATTTCTAGGTCGGGCAAAGTGTTATTAGGTTTTTTTATTACGAATTTCTCAGTAGAACCCCGGAGTCTGTGTTTGTGCCCGGTTCATGGCAATAGGCTCGCCCCCTATTACATGGGACTTAAAAATAACTGGCAAGATGTGGGTGTATTGTTAGGTACACCTCTGCCTAACCATTTGTGATGTTGTTCATCAGTGACTTTGTGCTGCACGTACACGGTGCACATACACGGACACATTATTTCAAATTTAAAAAAAACATACAAATTTAACCCAATCAACAATAGGGAAAATAGGTGTCGTTGTTCGATGGCTTCACAATGGCGGTTCGATGGCCAAAACACTATTCAAACACGATAGAAACAACTGTCAAATACACTTAAAATATTTACAGACTACCGTAAGCTTGGCATCACGATGCCATTGTATCATTATAGTGGACCAGACTACCAACTATTGTTGCCAAATTTGCAACAGTGGCAAAAGAATGTCTGTAGTGTGTCGATAGAGTGTCAATGGCGTGTTGCTTAACTCAAAGTTACAGAATTGGGCCCAAATGTCCATGACTATTCTATTGAGACACTACTGACACACTAACGACACACTATTGACAAGTTGGTTATTTTACAGAATTGGGCCCCAGTTCAATTGTAGTCTGTGCCAATGATTGTACTAATTAAGGTTTTTAAGGTTGATCGAAAATTAAAATCCATATATGCTAGCTTTCCTCTAATCATTTATGTAACCAATTTTACAAACAAAAAACTACTTGAACTTACAAAACCGGGTTTTTGTCCTTGTTGTTTGTTTAGAAATGTCCCGCAATTATTATTTATGTCAAAGTCAAAGTCAAATTATTATTGTCGCGTGGTTATGTTGATATCGTCAGGGCTAGATGCATATCGCTTGATATCAATCATATCATTTTAATAATAGTATCCTCAGAAAACTGATTCTCGTAGAAGTAAAATAATAAAAATAAAATAAAATAAAAATCGTTTATTTATAAAAGGGTCACAAATATAATAAATATCTTGTGAAGTGAAGTGAAGTGTATAGGCTTCTACAGACTGGTGCGATATCGCGGGCGCGACAAGGGTCGCGCTCGACGTCACGATATCGCACCAGTTTGTAGGAGCCTTAAATAAACACCTTTTCAGTACGAATATTTCTGTATTTATCTTCTTGCACACATAAGAACTTGGTATATAGCAATATTTAACGAACTATTTAATTAGTTACTCAATATAGTTCCGAGGCTCGATGAGAATTAACTTAGAAATTAGGTGACGCTCCAAACATCATATTTCCATTCTGTTCCGTTAAAAAACCAGTACTTTTACGGTAACTGTCAAAAGAGACTTTTAAACTGCATGACTACACTGATACAAAAAACATTTGAGGAAAATCACATTGTTTCAACTGGCTCAGCGTGCTGTTCTGGCGCTGCTGCCGCAGTTGCGAAGAACCTCAAGCGGCGTAAGTATAATAACCTTGTCGGCAATTATATTTTCGAGCTGTTTGGGGTTGAAACCCTAGGGCCGTGGGGTCCGAGTGCTCATGGCATTTTTAATGAAATCTCGAAACGGCTTTTTGACACTTTCCGTGACCCAAGGGTTGTGGTTTTTAACTTGGCCAGAGGCTATGCATTGCACAATATACTAAAATAACAGCTACATTTTTATTAAACTTCCTTGTATCTAATGGCACAACACTGCCTGATGCATTTTTAGAGATTACCGAAACATATATATATATATTTTTATAACCATAGATGACAGAAGAGGCCTAAACATCTACGAACTTATCATATTATTTTATAATAATATAATAAAAAAAAAAACAGAAATGAACAATCGTTGGGAATCGAACTTACTACCACAGGTTTGCTAAGCAGTCGTCCGACTGCTAAGCTATTTGCCTTGTTCAAAGTCGAATAAAATAGCCGTTCATAAGAACGGCTATTTCGGCAGTCAATCATGACATATATAAATATGTCATGATTGACTGCTTAACCCCATAGAGATACAGCGCGATGATAATCATATAAAAGGTGAAATCTATAACTATCTGCAATATTCTAACCTTTTGGCTCGTCTTTTTACAATTTGCTGTAAACTATAGAAGAATAATTATGAACCTGCAGGGCATTTTTTTTTTTTTTTTTTGGGTGGGAAATCATCAAATTACTTCTCCCGCTCTGGGCGGAGCGGGAGGGCGTGTCAGACTTTTACTGACTAAAACCCACCCGTGTTCCTTCCGTTGCCTGTGTGCCAGGGCCACGATATCCCTTTCGGACAAACTCGCAACCCCGGCAGGCATTGGTCCTAACGGACCCCGTCAGTTTGTGCTGACATCTCTTTGAGGCGCGCGTGGAACACAACGTGCCGTCGACCCGGGCCTGGTCCTTATCGGACGGCGAGCTACCCATCGCTCACCGTCCGCAGGCCCGCGCCTACGGTGGCCGGAAATCGGCTTGCGACTCCCAACGCCCGGGGCGTCTCCTGCGGCGACTAGGGGCATGAGGGCGCGAACCTTGTCTCACCCTCACGCGTTCCGCCTCCTCCTTCGCTAGCATAACTGCTTCGCAGAAGGAGGTGACGGCCTCCCATGCACTCTCGCTCCGAACCATGGCCTGAACCAGGCCCGGACGCGAGACATCGCCGCCGCCGATCGCCTCCGTGAGGACACGGCGGTGCTCCGCCCAAGCTGGGCAGACCTCCACCGTATGCTCCACCGTGTCCTCCGGGCGATCCACACAGTGGTGACACCCGGGCGTTTCCTCCCGCTTAATCCTAAACAGGAACCTCCCGAAACATCCATGTCCGGTGAGGACCTGCGTCAGGCGGAAGGTGAGGACGCCGTGACGCCTCAACCTGCAGGGCTAACATGTCATGCGCGAGAACGCTCTCGTTTTCGATTTGTCGAAATTTGTCGACGATTCTGACGTCATTCTAAACACAAACATGACCGCTAAGCTCGAGATATGTCGAAAAAGGCACTTTGACAGTTCTTTATCTCGCAACGAGAGACCCATGTTGCAAATAATTAAAAACAAATAATTTTTATGATAGCCACTTCAGCTCATTCATTCGATTTTACGCATGGAATTAGTTTGTACTATAATGATTTTCATCTACCTATTTTAATTTATGTTTAGTTTTTTTGTGTAACAGATTTTTTGAATAAAATGAAATGTTTTTCTTCGGCATGCCGAAATTAAAATACAAAACAAAATCACGCAAATGAAAATGAGTGAGACATTTTTGGTAGGAGCCGAGTCATCGACATGCTAAACGCGTCACTGATATGTCAACAGCGTCACCGACATGCTATCGGTGTCCCCGACATGTAAACAAACTCACAACTTGCCAACCACGTCATCGAGATACTAAAACCGTCCCGACATACTAACTGCGTCACCTACTTGGTCACAGAGTTCCGACATGCTATCAGCGTCCCCGTCATACTACCTGCGTCACCGACATGCTAACCAAATCTGACTTGTTAACTGCGTCACTGACATGTCAGTGGCGTCGCCGACATGTCAGTGTCGTCACCGACATGTCAGTAGCGTCACCGACCTGCTATCAGTGTCCCCGACATGTAAACAAATTCACGACTTGCCAACCACGTCATCGACATACTAAAACCGTCCCGACATACTAACTGCGTCACCTACTTGGTCACAGAGTTCCGTCATGCTATCAGCGTCCCCGTTATACTACCTGCGTCACCGACATGCTAACCAAATCTGAGTTGCTAACTGCGTCACCGACATGTCAGTGGCGTCGCCGACATGTCAGTGGCGTCACCGACATGTCAGTTGCGTCACCGACGTGCTATCAGCGTCCCCGACACGTAAACTAATGCACGACATTCCAACCGCGTCACCGACATATTAAAAACGTTCTGACATGCTAACTGCGTCACCAACATGCTATCTGCGTCACCTACATACTAACCGAGCCTGACTGACTAACCACGTCACCAACATACTACCTGCGTCACCGACATGCTAACCAAGTCTGACTTGCAAACTGTGTCACCGACATGCTAACCAAGTCTGACTTGCTAACTGCGTCACCAACATGTCAGTGGCGTCGCCGACATGTCAGTAGCGTCACCGACATGTCAGTAGCGTCACCGACGTGCTATCAGCGTTCCCGGCACGTAACCTTATGCACGACGTTCCAACCGCGTCACCAACATATTAAAAACGTGCCGACATGCTAACTGCGTCACCAACGTGCTATCTGCGTCACCTACATACTAACCGAGCCTGACTGACTAACTGCGTCACCAACATGCTAACTGCATCACCGACATGCTAACCGAGACTGACTGACTAACCGCGTCACCAACATGCTTACCGATTCGCCAACATGTTAGCCGCGTTACCGAAATGCTAATGTGTGTTGCAGCAGACTGGCGTCCCACAGCGGCCTGTGTACATGTATACGTATTTATTATGTTATTCCAAAGTTTTAATTTTTCACGCCTGTCGCCAGTTAATGCCTTTTTTTGTATCATAATTTTGTCTACTCTTCTCGTCGTCAAAATCGAGGACGAGTAAATGACAGAAAAATCAGAGATTATCTCGTGTCGAAATGTCAAAATTCGAGATAAAATACGTGCCATGTTAGGGTTTGTCGAGAAAACATCAAGTTTGAGTAAATTATTACCGTGATAGTTCTGTTCCTCTTCTCTGTTTGTTGTTAAGACATTCTGGAGAAGCAGACTACTGTCCCTTGAAACACAAGAGCATACAAATAAAAAATGTATTATTCTATGCTTCGGAGCTAGCGCATATTGGGTGCAATTTGAAGGCAACCTGGATGTAATGCCAACACGGTTCGTTCGGCTTGTTGGAGTACCAACTCAGCTTGATGTCGGGGCTCCAAAAAGGTTAGCTGGACGGCCATGTTTTTTTACCACTGCCAGTACTTTCCTGCCTTACATATATGATCGGTTGGAGTCAGAGTCTAGATCATCATCACTTAAGGACCCATCACCGGGAATAAAATTTACATATTTGGAAGCACCATATAAGCGTAATACGTCCATTTCAAAAATGAAATGGAAGCGTAAACAGAACGCAAGCAATGCATACGAATCCATATAAAGAGACAGTATATAATATATAGAATGCATATTAAGAGCGTTTACGACGTACGGTATTTCATACAAACTTTCAAGCCCTTGTTTTTCGAAATGAATGAACCGATTTTAATGAAACTTCATACGCTTATACAAAGGTCTAAAAAGTTAGTTAAGAACATTTTCGAAATGTCTTATTTAAAAACAGATAACTGAAAATCTCTGTTTCTATGGAAATTTTAAAATCGGTCTAATTTGGCTGTAACACTATTTTTCGAAAATTTTCTTAACTAACTTTTTAGACCTTTACGCTCATAATAATCCTTAAATGGATTTTGATAGAAACGGTTCAAAATTCGAGTAAAAACAAAAAAAGAAGTGACAACGCAAATTCCCGATATCGCGTGATTCAAAGAGGTCGTATTGATTTTATTTGAAGTTTTTACTCATAATTTTATTTATTATTGTTTCCACTGCAAAGTTATTTATTTTCACTTCACTGACCAGACACGCGGACGGGCGGTACCGTGTGGTGCCGGTCGTAAAGAATAGCGCCATCCTATTTCTTCCCGTGGGTGTCGTAAAAGGCGACTAAGGGACTTACTAGAGAATGGGCAGCAGCGTTCTCTATGCATTTTAACACCATAATGCGATCGCCAACCCGCCTGCCAAGCGTGGCGATTATGGACCGGATAGACACGCTGCACATACCCTCTATATTTCGGCCGTCGACAGAATGCGTTCTTGCATCTGCCAGTTGGACATGATTAGGAACTTTAAAGTTTAAATTCGTAAAACACGTTTTCTTTTGTACTCCGCTGACAGATAACAGGGACGCATTCTTTCATTGGCCGGAGATTTAGCATCTTGCCCTTACCATAGACGACAAAAAAACATTGTTTAGCGAATAAATGCAAAAAAATGATATAACCTTTTTTCAATCTTTTGTTAAACTGTAATAATTAGAAACTTGTCGCTCCTAAAAGTGCTCTTATACTCCTTCTTAAGGATAACTTAAATCTCGGTATCTAAATTTTACTTCTAAAGACAACATTTTTAGATTCTGCGTATCGATACACGGAAGCTCAACGTTTTGTTAGCATCTTTTGATGACGGAAAAGTTTGTTTCATAAAAAGTTTATTTGATGTTTGCTATAGCAAGCAATTCGAATGTAAGAACCAGACAAGCAAACTCTGGTATCCAAAGCATGTATTCTTAATATATTATGCTCAATACCTGAATACCTCAATACCTGAAAAAATGTCTGCGATTATGACATCAGGGTCGGTAGCATCGATAAGTCCCCTCTTTGAGGAGTGGCTGGAGAGGCGCCAAGGCATCCTCACCTTCCGCCTGACGCAGGTCCTCACCGGACATGGATGTTTCGGGAGGTTCCTGTTTAGGATTAAGCGGGAGGAAACGCCCGGGTGTCACCACTGTGTGGATCGCCCGGAGGCCACGGTGGAGCATACGGTGGAGGTCTGCCCAGCTTGGGCGGAGCACCGCCGTGTCCTAACGGAGGCGATCGGCGGCAGCGATCCCTCGCGTCCGGCCCTGGTTCAGGCCATGGTTCGGATCGAGAGTGCATGGGAGGCCGTCACCTCCTTCTGCGAAGCAGTAATGCTCGCGAAGGAGGAGGCGGAGCGCGTGAGGGTGAGACAAGGTCCGCGGTTTCGCGGTTCACCCAAAAAAAAAAAAAAAAAGGGTTTTTTTTTTGTGTAACGGATTGTTGAACTTATGCAAGTTCAACAATCCGTTACACAAAGTTTTTGACAATAGGGTAATGTCTTAGCTATTTATTACATTGACGCTATGCACCCTGCGGTAATCGATAAGAATTCTCTCCTATATTATGTACCTACCTATGATCCACAATAAAGATATTGATTGATTGATTGACGTGTTTATTACTCTAATGGTTGTTTGATATACATACTGTAGTGAAATAAAACAACTTATTTTAATATTGGATGTTTTTAAGAAGAATCGTAACAACAAAAAATTAAAAACAACAGTGCAGTTAAAAAAAATGATTTGTTATTAAGTCGTGGTATTTGTAATTCGCTTAAAAAAAGAATTAAGAAAACTTAAGGACTATCAAAAAGTAAAATTTTACTACGAATTATGTTTCGGATACCGCGGATCGATTGTAATCGGTCACTAGGTTCGTGTTCACTAATTACGTGAAGAACACGTCAAATTGTGATGAACCTAAGTACTCCCGGAATATATAATAGACCAGGTTTCTTATTAAACATAAAACAGAATGGATGCTAAAATAAATCTACAAGAACTGATAATTACGATGCAAATACGATAGTTAAGTCATATAAGTCAATAAGCCACTCCTGACGAACTGCCTCCAGTGCCTCGATGGACTGTGGAAGACAGCAAACTGGACCCTCAAGCCTAATTCGCCTGGATAGCCTCACACACACAGGGAGGCATACACATCGGCCGAACTCGACGTGTAGCGCCTTGTTGGATGAACCACCTGGGGGCCGATCGCGCTAATTTTGAACGTTAATACCAAAACTAAACCACAACCATAAACGTGACGTTAGACACATTTCGTATCGTGCTAATCATTTCAACGGAAACGATTTAGCTTTACTTGGGAAGTTACGTTGGAGGAACGATCGATCGAACTTTCAGTATTGGGTAACGTCAGCGATTTTGTCGCTCAGAAAAAATAGCGCGATACCGTTTCTTACATCAGCTAAACCAAAACCAAAAACGTTCCGATCGAACGGTAATTACGGTGAGAAATAGCGCGATCGGCCCCCTGGTCGGTACACAAGTACCTCAGTAAGACGAGCTAAAAGCGGACTTAACAACTGGTCTTATACCATCAGAGGAAAGAATCTCGCACCAATCGTAACGTAGCACAGTAGCTGATAATTTCAACAGCACTTGATTTCTCTGCACTACAGAATTAAATAAGTCAGCTTGTAATTTGATATCGTATACCAAATATTTTTGTGTCTTGTTCCAATCAGTAATTCTCCACGAGTCGTTGCCTTTGAATTTTGAATTTTTTCATAGAAATATGAAAAAATTGAAAACCTTGTTTGGTAACCTATCATAATTGACTATCCAAAAAATTTTTGAATAAAAAATCGTTGACCGGCTTGCGAGCAAAAAGTTATAATTACAGAGTTTCAACGCTGTGCAATACATAGGTATTGTAAATAGATGTCTACAATATATAAAAACTAGTGATTCGACTCTGCTTTGCATAGTTTTTACGTCTTCACAAAACATCGAGATTCTTTTAGTATAAATAAGTTTAATGTTAATGTAGGTGTTTTACTCATGAACCTTCTGGAATAAATCCTCTAAAAAAACGTGAAGAGGCATCAAATTCCGTTGCGCTGTTTAGAAGAACATTGCGATCACACAGACAGACACGAAACGCGACTTTGTTTTATACTTTCTATTTATAGATTTGCGTTACTTTTGTTGAGTCTTGATTTGGGAACTTTGAGATTTGGAATCATACAGTTTTTTGTTTTTTGTTCTTAACAAATTGGTTTCAACTTTATATTTCCTTTATTTTATCGTAGGTAGTTTTTACCTACATATAAAATTGTGATCCAGTATCTAAATCTATAATTTTTTTTAAAGATTATCTAGATATAGCAATAGGTTCGCCTCCTATCCGGTACTGGACAGATCCAATCGAATCTGTGTGGTTCTTTCCTCAAAATAGCATTTCAAACACTAATCTCATGGTCCTCACATGGTCTGACCAAGAGCGGACTTTAAAACCCCTGAGTTTGTTTGGTCATTCAAATTTCTTCTAAGGGGTAGTCAGATAGGAAATGTCGATTTTTTCACGTAACGTGTAAAAGTGATTCCGATGACTTGATCACAGAATTAACAATTTAATTTCTGTGAGTCGATTCCTTCGGGGATTACAGGCTATGCATGTTTTACTTACCAATTTCTATATTTACATCTTTCATGAAGTTTATGTGGTTAAAGGTAATAAATTGAAAGTATTTACAACACAAAAGGTTACATTCATGTTTTTCTGCATAGGAAACGACCAATTGGAACCGTGCAGCTTCTGACCTTTCTTAAGTGCCCATGTAGATTTATGTGAAATAAAATATTTTGATTTTATTTTTAAATTGCGGACCAAACCACTTATGAAGTTGACAGTTTTTTGTTTTAAAACCCACCAAATTTCGTTTTTGAAATCTGGATGTTGTCTACCCGTTTTCATGTTTTATTTAGTTTGATTTTGAAGATAGGTAGGTGTTTTGTTTTACATTTTCTTTGTTTGGATGGTTTTTAGGGTTTCGTACCTCAAAAGAAAAAACAGAACCCTTATAGGATAACTCGTGTGTGTCTGTCTGTCTGTCCGTCTGTCACAGCCGATTTGCTCCGAATCTACTAGACCGATTAAGTTGAAAATGAACTTCTGTGACCGTACGTAAATATAGTACATTACTACAGCGGCCTGCAAAAGGGGCATTGATGGACGAACGTGAAAATGTGGGGCGAGGCGAAGCCGAGGCACTCATACGTGAGTTCATCAATGCCTGGTCGCGGCCAAGGCTTGTATAGTGCTTTTCTCAAATAATGCGCGGAAATTCAAACTAAGTAAATTATTTATAAATTCCAGATTCAATGACGAATAACGATAATTTTTCACGCGCCAATATGTTCATTTGTTACTTTAAACAGCTCTATTTGCATGCTTGTTCAAAATTTAAATAAGATCTTTGATAAGCTACCTCCTTGGTTGCCATGTGTCGACGTAAAAAGTTCGTTCCATTTTGAAATTACACGACAAATAATTGAGTTTTCATAGTAATTTATTCGGCCACTAAACACGACAGATATGGATTTTCATACTAACGTTGCCGGCCACCGCTCGCGTGTATTTGACCAGTACAGCATTTTCGATTTATCTCGAAGAAGGTTGTCAAAATAATACTCGAATTTTCAAGCATGTTTGACAAAAACGAATTTTGAATATGGGGGTCACTTTTGGAGGACAAATTAGAAAATTACTAACCGTACCGTGTGCCATAATTATCATATGGAAGGGCTTGTTATAATGATTTCAGATATTATATTTTTTTTTTTTTTACTTATAAAAGAATTTAAGAAAATAAATGAAAATCGACCATTCCGATTATTATTGAAACTACTGAGACTAAAATTTTGCAAAAAATATAGAAAATAGTTCTTTACTTATAGATTACAGGAAAACCTAAGAGAAGTCCATGATCTTAAAATAACATGGTAAATATCGGTCCCCATGGGAGAAAAAGACCGAAACCCTTCAGAGACAAATACCTCAAAGAAGTTCGAGCCTGCTAACTATATCTGTCAGTATATATATATATACCTACTCTATATTGCGACATACAACGTAAGAACTTTATCAACACACGCCCGTCTATTCGAATTAATCGAAGCCCTGACAAATACTAAATTCGATATAATTGGCCTGTCTGAAACTAGAAGGCTAGGAAATTCAATTCAAGAATACGAAAATGTTATCTTTAAGTACAAGGAGAGATCTATCAGAATGAGTGGCAGTATTGACGTTGAATATCAACAATTTCAGAATAAGTATAATACAAGTGTATTGAAAGACAGACAGACACTGCAAATGATGCTGAAATAGAGCTATTTTACGACGGGGGATTTTAACAACAAAGTTGGTCAGTCAACCAAAACCAGAAGAAAATTGAATTATGTTAATTTAAAATCACCGCCCATTTATATACTTGATCAAAATATATCACGCTAATTAAAACTGCAAAAATAAAAGGGTCGCCTTATATAGTTAAATAATTTGCCCATGATATTTTTGTTGATTTAAAACATTTGGCTTGCGGTAACTGTACTACTAATGAAGATAGGGAGAAGGTCAAAAGAAGAATAAAAGGATAGAAAGGATAAAAGTTATAAAAATAGATAAATACGTGAAGGATCCCTTAATTATAAGACTTATCACACACACATCATATATCAAGACAATGAATTTAATTAGTGTCCACACTAAATAAGGGCAGGCAGCGAATGATCAAAAAATATTAGTAATCCAAAGAAACTTTATACCCAAAAACTAAATGTTACGCAAGCAAAGAAACAGGATATTCTTAATCTTATTAATAGAAATATTGTTCCAAAATAGCACTTCTGCTGAACATGAGTCCTGTGGTCGATTCCCAGGTCGGGCAAAATGTTATTGGGATTTTCCATTAGGAGTTTCCCAGTGGCAGCCCGGAATCTGGATCTGTGCCCAGTTGATGGCAATAGGCTCGCCCCATATTAACATAACTGGTGAAATGTGGGTGTACTATAGGTACACCTCTACCTAATCCTCGGGGAATTACAGGCGTGATGTTATGTTATGTTATTCCAAAATATTATGAATCGTTCTTTGCAAATCTGTAAGACTGATATTTAAATTAAGAGAAACGCAGTGGGCACTGAGTAACCACATAGGTTGTAACTTTTTTTGCATAACGTTGTGATTTTGTGATGTCATAGGTGTTCCTAATTGCATTTAATATGCTATTATTGTTATAAGATAACATTTTAATAGTTATTGTTGATTTAAAAGTTAGAGTATAATGATCAAGAATTTTGTTCATAAGTTTTTAATGTTTTCGTCATGTTTAAAAGTCTTTTCTGTTTTTTTTTGAGTTTTGAAAAACTTCCGTTAGTTTTGCTAATTAGCTTGGCCAATTATATTATTTTACTTTTATGTTTTCATTGTTTGATAGAACTTAAAAAATAGTCGATTATTATAATATGCATATATTTGATATAAAATAAGAAAGCATTTTTTTTTTTTTTGTAAAAAAGTGTAATTTTAATTTGTGGTAGTTTTGAATTGAAGCAGCGATATATATCATTCTAAATTAATTTATACAGTTTTTTTATTTTTTTTATTATTATTATATTTTAATTTCATTACTATAGGAAACTAAAAACAAATGAAAAGATGTTATGGAAATTATGAATTAGTTATTATGACATGATAAAAATAACATGTAACAATTCTTTTTAAATCGTTACATTAATAAACAAAAAAATAATAATATTCAATGCATGAAAATGCACACATCAAAATTATTGTACAAAGATAACGTTTTGGAATCAGCGGTCGAATGCCAAAAAGGTGATCCTCTCGGGCCAGTCATTTTCAGTTTGGCTATCCATCCCATAATTCAACAGCTAAATTCAGAATTTAATGTATGGTATTTAAATGATGGAACACTAGGAGGTGACGTAGCCACCGTTCTAAAAGATCTTCAATTCCTAAAGGAGCAGTTCCAATCCATAGCCCTTGACCTCAACAACTCCAAATGCGAAATTTACCTTTGTGACAATACTGACAGACAATTGACTATACAAAAAATCAAAAAAATCAAAGCCCCCGATATCAAAGTTTTGGAAAAAAGTTCAGTGCACCTCCTAGGTTCCCCAATTTCAGAAAACAGTTTTTCATCATACGTCGAAAAAAAAAACATTTTAATGACATTTCGGATAGACTTTCTAAAATTAATTAATTACACTCTGCATTCACCCTTATCAGATATTGCTGTTTCGGTCCAAATTTTATGTATTTTCTCCGCTCTTCCTCTTTATGGAATCAGCCACAAATTTTAGACAAAATCGATCATATTATTCGAACAACTCTAACATCAATTTTAAATGTGGCATTGGATGACCGCGCGTGGCTGCAAGTCACACTACCCATATGTTTTGGTGGGCTCGGCGTCCGCAAAATTTCTAGTGTAAGCCTACCGCCGTTCCTGTCCTCGGTCCACAGCACCAAAAAGTTAACCACAAGAATCTTAGCCCCTTGTCAGGTTGGCTCTGAAATGCCGTGTTTGTCCGATGCGGTGAACGCCTGGAAACTGGCTTGCCCGGATACGGTTCTGCCCGAGAACCCGTCTTCCCAGAGACAGTGGGATGAGCCGCTTTGCAGGCTGTTATGGAATAAACTCATTAATACGTCCACCAATACTGCCGAGCGTGCGCGCCTGCTGGCTGTGGGTGAATGGGAGTCGGGCCTCTGGCTTCAGGCGCTACCGTCACCCAACATAGGCACCATGCTGGGTGACACCACATTCTGGCTCGCTACATGTTTGCGTCTGGGCGCCCCTTGCGGGGGCTCCACATCCTGTCAGTGCGGTGAAGGAGTCGACTGCCTCGAACACCATGGCCTATCCTGCAGCAAGAGTGCTGGTCGGTTGGCACGGCACGCCAGTATTAATGACATCATCCGTCGGGCTCTTGTCACCAGTGCCAGCTGTTTTAGAACCCAATGGCTTGGCGCGCGACGATGGGAAGAGGCCAGATGGAATGACCATAATGCCATGGAAGTTGGGGTAAGCCTTTGGTGTGGGATGCAACCTGTGTCGACATTCTCGCGCCATCCCATCTTCCTGGCACGGCGGGTTGTGCTGGAGAGGCTGCTGCAGAGCAGAAAACCTCAAACGGTGCAAATAAAACAACCTTATTGGGAGCTATATGTTTGAGCCGCTTGAGGTTGAAACACGAGGGCCTTGGGGTCCGAGTGCTCATCAAGTATTTCGGGACATCACCAAGCGGTTGGTCGACTCTTCACGTGACCAGAGGGCTGGCCTATTTTTAGCCCAAAGAATCAGTATTGCCATCCAACGTGGCAACGCTGCCAGCCTTTTGGGCACTTTTCCCATTGACAGCGATGCGGACGAATTTTTTGATGCCCAATGAGCACTTCCCCCATTTTATTATTTTATTATATACCTACTTGTACATACTATACCTATTTTAGAGTTAGCTTGTATATTTTAACTAAATATGCATGAAATAAAAGGGTTTTTTTTATTGTATTTTATTATTTTATTTATTGATGTATTGACATTACCTACATCTGAAAAACAAAGACAACTTTTACTCATACTTTACTTTACTCATATTTCCACCTTGTCCAAATTGTCACCAAAATCATTGTACATTGTTCTGTCAGTACATAATTATTTAAAATTATCTTACTGTAAATTTGAAATAACCTTCTCAAAATAAATAAATAGTGTATTTCAGAAGAGTTGTGCTCGTAGGTTTGGTATACCAAACATACCTACCGGCTTAGTATGAAAAATAAAAGGCTCTAAATAACTCATAACATTACGCGTGTATTCCCCGGAGGGATAAGCTGAGGTGTAGCTATCCTAAATAAATCGTTTAAAATCATAACTTAGCAGATTGGATGATCTCGCCAACATCTACAAATGAACGGGAACTATTAAAACAATTGAATAACAAACCAAAGAGATATAATATAATATAATATTTTTAATACACAATCATTGTTATTATTGACTTCGTGCTCAATCAAGCGATATTTCATCATAAGGCAGTTTTCCTAAGAATCTGTTTGTATTTTCGACTACCTCTTTAATAGCGGCTTTAAACATCTCGCCTCCAATCTCCTGGATAATTTCATTTCCATTGTTCTTGATAAGCTCATCCGCAGCCTGACCTGGAATTAAAAAAATAGACATCATTAGCTTGGTTCTTATATTGGTTCTGAAAAGTCAGAGGTGGTTTTGAACCCAGGATAAAGTATAGTGGGGTTAAATACGTCGACAATGATACTGCAAAGGCTTTTTCCGACTTCTTCACAAGCTTTTTCTTGCCTGACGTTCCTCTTCTTGATTACAAAATTAAATCATAGCAATTGCTATCAAAACAACTATTCAAACTTGGTGCATATTGATAAAATAGAATTGCCAGATGTAGAATCAGCTATTAATAAACTAAAACCAAATTTTGCTGTAGGTCCAGACAACATTCCTGGATACATCTTAAAGGGATGTGAAGAATTCATTAAAACACCTGTACTTCACATTTTTAATTTAGCGCTCTCCACGGGTCAGTATCCACATCGTTGGTAGGTTTCGGGAATTCAACCTATACCTAAAACTAAGGAACCTTCTCATATAGAAAACTATCGGCCTATAGCCATTCTGTCAGTACTTCCTAAATTGTTTAAATTCAAACACAAGTTGATTAGTTACCAGATTCAACCATTTATTTTTGACTCTCAGCACGGCTTTCGATCGAACCGTTCTGTTATTACAAACTTTTAATGCTTGTGGATCTCATAACGCAGCACTTGAACAAAGGCATACAGGTTGATGTTGTCTATTTCGACTTCAAATTTGTTAGTTTTACCTGTTTTGTTAGTTATTTATGTATTATTTCTTATTGTTATTCCTTCCTTATTGTAAATATATCTGTTTTTATTGAAATTTAACTGTGAAATAACTTGGATCTGGGTCTGTAATGTTGTGCATGTATTTTTCCAAAAATTTAATTAAAATAAATACGATAAACTGAAGCAACAATCAAAGTTAGACCGTCTGAACAGCGTTCAGACTTTAGGCGATGTAAGTCATTTGCATAAGAAACTTGCATCGCTTAAATGGGGCTTTAATCATAGGAAAAGAACAGCTTTCATGTGGTATTAGCTGCAGACACGGGAAAGAGAGGACCTTAGTTTATTCTGTGTCAAATTGTAACCAACTCTTGACCACCATTATCCATGACCATAGCCCGAATTCAACCCACCATTGCTGGGCACATTCCTCTCTTTGCTTGTGTCAATCTCCACGTTATCCAGCGTCATCCAGGTTCTACCTGAACCAGCACTTACATTGCAATTTATTGCTTTTAACTGGCAATGTTGCTAACAATTTAACATGATTTGACCGATATTTTTAAATATGATTGACGTGTAAAAGTATTTTACAAACCTACTTACAGAAAATAAAATCATTTCAATTAATTTCATAACTTATAAAAGCTTCATAATTTGTAAAAATGCAAGCCTGACCCCTTTTTTTTTGTGTGGGAAATGATTAAAGAAGTTCTCTCGCTCTGGGTGGAGCCGGAGGGCGTGTCAGACTTTTACTGACTAAAACCCACCCGTGTTCCTTCAGTTGCCTGTGTGCTCTTTCGGACAAACTCGCAACCCTGGCAGGCATTGGCCCTAACGGACCCCGTCAGTTCGGGCTGCAATCTCTTTGTGGCGCGCGTGGAATACAACGCGCCATCGACCCGGGCCTGCGGGCTAATTGCGTAACACACTATCAGTAGTAATCGGTTTCAATTTGACAGTTCAATAACATTCCTAGCGTCATTTACGTTGTTGAGCAGACAAACTTTTCTAACATATGAATCAATGGGTTAGCAATATACTTCAAAATCATTCCGATTCAAACTGTGTTACGCAATTAGGATGCTGGTCCTTATCGGACAGCGAGCTACTCATCGTCCGCAAGCCCGCGCCTACGCTGGCCGGGAATCGGCCTGCGACTCCCGACGCCCGGGGCGTCTCCTGCGGCGACTAAGGGCGTGAGGGCACGAATTCCCGACGTTTTCCTCTGCCTCATGCGTTCCGACTACTCCTTTGCGAGCATTACCGCTTCGCAAAAAGTGGTGACGGCCTCCCATGCACTCTCGCTCCGAACCATGGTCTGAACCAGGGCCGGATGCGCCCTTAAATTAAAGCTTGGCCCCTGAATTTGTTACACCATTTCTTCTCAGGGGTAGTCTGATAGGAAATGTCGACTATAACTAGGATTTAAAAAAAAAAGGATCGTCACGATGTTACAGTGATTTTGATATCCTATTAACAGAATAAATAATTTCGTTTCATTTCAATCATTGTAATTTAAAGTTGATCACCATTGTGGCCAGTCATATTGCGGGAAACAAAGTTGCCAACTGTTTGTCAAATTTATTAATAGATAGGTACTTACTTAATACGTCACTGTCCTGGAATAAGCCTTCAAATGAAACATCGGATTTTTCTTTCAGCTCGTAACTGTGCTCGAAATTCTTTATACGAAGGTATTTCTTGCCGTCTTTTCCTTCTTTAATAATATAGTTTAATATAACCTTAATAACAATATTTGCTGTAAATAACAATGAGTATTTGTTAGTGTTATATTCGTAGATATGTAGGTACTTGCCTAAAATCGAGTCACTCGTCCCAAGCCTGCTCAAGATGCTCAAGTGGATATACACGCAGCTTTAGAAGTTAATATTTAAATCTAATTGAAATATTTATCGTAAAAGAAAGAAAATCGTTTGGAGAAGTCGCTTAAAGTTGGTTTGCGGGCTCTCCCAACAACGCGTGCGCATTTGAGTTGGTTTGACACAGCACTCAGGCAAGACACTTTAAAAAAAACCGGCCAAGTGCATGTGAAGGGTTCCGTAGTTGGGATGAATTAATCCCAAGAACAAACTTAACATTTTAGTTGAAAAACATGATCCCCCATACATTTCAACGGTAAATGTAAGTTTGTACGCACAATATTGAGTGATTTGCCATATTATTTTAAGATCACAGACTTCATATAGGTTTTCTTGTAATCTATAAGTAAAGTACTGTTTTCTGTATTTTTTTCAAAATCTTAGGCTCAGTAGTTTCAGAGATTAGGGGGAGGATTAGTCAATTTACATCAATGTTCTTAAATAATTTTATAAGTACCTATATTTTAAAATTACAAAAATATATATTTGAAACCAGTACAACAAGCATTTTCATTTGATATGTCACACGGTACAGTCTACATTTTTTTTTTTTAATTTTCTAATTTGACCCCATAATCAAAATTCATTTATTTACGTAACACTTCCGTGTTTGAGTCACAGAAGTTCATATTATGTGTACCAAAGTTCCACTTAATCGGTTCAGTAGATTCGGAGCAAATCGGCTGTGACAGACGGACAGACAGAAAGACAGCCTGACAGACAGACAGACACACGAGTGATCCTATAAGGGTTCCGGTTTTTCCTTTTGAGGTGCGGAACCCTAAAAATATTTTATTTAGGTAGTTTTAAAAATATTGACGATTCAATATTAAATTTAGCCATTTTTGGGTTTTAATGGCCCCATTTTGCACCCTGTTTATAAAAGCATTAAGAAAAACTTAATTTGGCCATTTACTAACCACTTAGATCAAAATTCTTAGCCATACTTACGGAGGAAAACATGGATTTTTCCTTTTCCTTTTATTGTCAAAATGAGCAAATTTCCGTCCAGTTCATAATCTCCGTCAAGTGTCAAAGCACATTGAAGTATTAAGGACATGTAGGATTTAGCTGAGTCACGCCTGGAAAATAAAGTTTATGCACATTTTTAATACAATAATTACACGCCTGTATTCGTCGGGAGGGCAGAAAAAACCATTACCAAGATTTCGTTGAAAAAAAAAAAAACAAGATTCATAACGCCTTAACATAATCTGCGCAATAAAGTAGCATTGCTCTATAAGGCTTACAAATCATAGTATGAAACCAGTCTAATATTTCAAGTTTAAAAAATAATAATTAATTTTCATTGTTGAGGTTGCAAAACCGGTATGTGTTGACAGAAAAACATTGGAGTCATCCTGTATCTTTCAGTGGTAAGTTGGTATATTATCTAGTGTTTTGACGCTTGTGCCTTCTGAGTTAGGTCGTGTCCTAATAAGCGATCGTCGCGCGAGTACGCGATATAGCTAGATATTCTTTTTCTTTCTTTTTGCGATACACTTCTTTGTAAGTACTTAAAGTTGCTAGAGTCATATATTTTTAAAATTACATCTTTTTTATAAAAAATACAAGAAGGTACTCACTTCGATTTGAGTGGTTTACAAGTTTTTAAACCTGTTACGGTAATATCATTCAGGATGAATTTCAGATTTTGTGAACTGGCGTCGACTCTCTTAAAGGTAACAGGATCCAAACGCTTTACATCTAGTGATGGAATGCCGTCAGTAAAGGATTTTACTCCTTTTACAGCATTGTCTAATAGACACTCACTATCGTCGGCTTTGCACGGATGAAAACCAGGAAAAGGTTCTGAAATGTTACCAAAGCATTAAATGAAAAACATAACCTTATCCCTGCTGTTTTCCCCGAAGGGTAAGGCAGAGGTATTCGACAAATTAAGACTCCAGGTTGCTACTGAAAAACTCCCAATGGAAAAGCCCAATAACACTGACCGACCTGGGAATTGAACCTAGGACCTCACGTTTAGTATTCGCGCTTGGATCCACCAACGGTGCAGACCAAAATCAAATTACCCAACATAACGCATTTCATTCCCAAGAGGGCAGGTAATAATAATCCGCTCGTTATATCTTTTATGTAATAGGGGCGAGCATGTCACATGGGACTTAGATACCGAACAAATCCAGGCTCCTAGCTGTTTGAAAGAATGTCCTCATAGAAAAACCCAACAACAAGTGTTGCCCGAATCGGGAATAGAATCCAAGAATGTAGCTCTTTCAGACACTGGACCAGTGAGACACTCAGCTTTAAATCTGAGAAATTAACATTTTAAATTGGACTACGTCGTTTATTGCGGCTACAGAGTTGTAAGATAATTATTTGATGAGACTACAATGGCGGCACTGTATGATGGCTTGTAACATTAGCATGTTTTTATGATTTTCCGTTAAGAGGAGGCTCCCTATTTTTATGTTAATTTGCATGAATATTCTGAAACAGTCACACATACAAGCAAAATGAAACTTTAGTATATGATTTATTTGATCTTTTTCTTTCCATGTTGAAGACAGTTATTTAATTGTAATATTTTCACTCGCTACATTTTTTATTCGCAAAACCATGTCTTTTTTAAGGATCTTTACAAAAAACAAACAAGATTGTTTGGCTTTTATGTCTAAAATAAATAGTCACAGCAAGAAAATATAGTTTATTATCCAGCCACTCTCTTAGCAGGTGTTTCAAACTACATCATGCGTCATAATGAATAATATATATTTTTTTAATTATTCAAATGTTAATAAAAAAATATATACTTTCATGAATGATTAGTAGTCATTGGATACATGAAGTGGGCTGCCGTTGTGAGACGGTTAAAATGCCATGGTGTATAGGTTGCCCGAGAAATCAACGTCAAGTCGGAAACGGGTGATAAAGTATCAAAAAATAAATCGGAAAAGCTGACACCCTTTTTTTTTTTTTTTTTGGGTGGGAAATCATCTAATAACTTCTCCCGCTCTGGGCGGAGCGGGAGGGCGTGTCAGACTTTTACTGACTAAAACCCACCCGTGTTCCTTCCGTTGCCTGTGTGCCAGGGCCACGATATCCCTTTCGGACAAACTCGCAACCCCGGCAGGCATTGGTCCTGACGGACCCCGTCAGTTTGTGCTGACATCTCTTTGAGGCACGCGTGGAACACAATGCGCCGTCAACCCGGGCCTGGTCCTTATCGGATGGCGAGCTACCCATCGCTCACCGTCCGCAGGCCCGCGCCTACGGTGGCCGGAAATCGGCTTGCGACTCCCGACGCCCGGGGCGTCTCCTGCGGCGACTAGGGGCATGAGGGCGCGAACCTTGTCTCACCCTCACGCGTTCCGCCTCCTCCTTCGCTAGCATAACTGCTTCGCAGAAGGAGGTGACGGCCTCCCATGCACTCTCGCTCCGAACCATGGCCTGAACCAGGGCCGGACGCGAGAGATCGCCGCCGCCGATCGCCTCCGTGAGGACACGGCGGTGCTCCGCCCAAGCTGGGCAGACCTCCACCGTGTCCTCCGGGCGATCCACACAGTGGTGACACCCGGGCGTTTCCTCCCGCTTAATCCTAAACAGGAACCTCCCGAAACATCCATGTCCGGTGAGGACCTGCGTCAGGCGGAAGGTAAGGACGCCGTGGCGCCTCTCCAGCCACTCCTCAAAGAGGGGACTTATCGCCACAATTGTGGCGTGCCCAGCGCTGGGTTGCGACAATCGCACTCTCCATGTCGCCATGAGATCCCTCCGGAGCTCCGTCCGCTGTGCCGCAATTTCTTGCGGCAGCGGAGTTATGCCCCGGAGTTTCGCCTCTTCGCGCCACACCCAAATGTGCGCGAGGACTTTCGCCTCCAGATCCCATGGCGGCAATCCGGCAAGGAGGCTCGCCGCCTCACGGGAGACCGTGCGGTATCCCCGTACCATCCTGATGGCCATGACCCTTTGGGACGCGTTCAACCGCTGCGCTGGTCGCAGCCTCAGAGAACGCGCCCACACCGGTGCCCCGTAAAGGGCCATGGACCGCACGATCCCCGCGTAGAGCCTCCGGCAGGAGGCGTTTGGACCCCCTAGATTGGGCAGGAGCCGCTTCAAAGCAGCCCCGGCCCGCTCCAGTCTGGGAGCCAAACGTCGAAAATGCTCCACGAAGTTCCACCGGCTGTCGAGGACGAGTCCCAGGTACTTCATCGTCGAATCGACGCCGATGTGAACCCCTCCCGCCGTTATCTGGGAACCCGACAATGGCGCGTTCCGAGGACCATAAAAACACATGGCCTCGGACTTGTGCAATGCCACCTCGAGTCCCAATTGCCGGATCCTATCGACGTTTGTCGCAACCCCACGTGCCGCCAGTTCGGCCGCCGCCTGATGCGAACTCCCTTGTGCCAGGACTAGCGTGTCGTCAGCGTAGCAGACTACGCTGACGGCACTAGGGAGGTCGGCGCGCAGCACCCAGTCGTACCCGATGTCCCACAGATGCGGCCCCAGGACCGATCCCTGTGGGACACCGCACGACATCTCTCGCCGGTTCCACTCTCCGTGGTGACCGGGGTAGATGACGGCCCTGTCCGTCAAATAGGCCTCGACCACACGACAGAGGTAGGTCGGCATCCGGTGATACCGAAGTGCCTCCCTAATGCAACTCCAGGGCAGGGTATTGAAGGCATTGGCGATGTCAAGAGACACCGCCAAGACGACCCCACCCCGGGCAACAGCATCCCCCGTCGTGAGGGCTCGAACGCGCATGATGGCATCCACCGTAGAGCGCCCCTTACGGAAACCAAACTGGCTCTCCGCCAAATCCGGCCCCACCCGCACCAGCCGCCCGACAAGGCGGTCTGCAATTACTCTTTCAAAGAGCTTGCCCACCTCGTCGAGCAGCACGATGGGCCGGTAAGCGGACGGAGAGTCCGCCGGGCGCCCTGGTTTCTTTATGAGGACCAGTTTCCCCGTCTTCCAACGAAGTGGAAACTGGCCCCTCTCCAAGCATGCGCTTAGGAGCCCCCTTAGTCGAGGCCCGAGAGCCTCTAAGGCCAGAACCCAGGCTTTTCCAGGCAAGCCATCGGGTCCTGGGGCGGTATTCTTGGCATTCAGCCTACGTACCGCCACTCTCAGATCTACCTCGGTCACCTCTGGAGCATCGTCGTCGTCGGTGTGGTCCGCATCTGGCACCGCAGGAGGCGGAGCCATGGGCGGGGGAGTATGTTCCCCTCGCGAAGGGAACAGAGCGCTCACCACGTCCTCCACGAGCTGGGGCCGGAGACTCTGCGTCAGCGGGGGAGCCCATGGGCGGAGTTTATCTCGCACCTATTTGTAGGGGCGTCCCCACGGGTCTCTGTTGAGAGTCTCCAGCGTCTCCTCGCGGGCCAGTCCTCTGGCCCGCTGGATCTCTGCTCGGAGGGCAGTCTTCGCTGCTCTGTACCCCTCGTATAGCTCCGCCTGAATGGCTTCCGTATCCGGAGGGCGGACACGGAGCCTGCGGTGCCTGGAGTACCGGTGGCGCGCAGCAACGCACGCCTCGCGTAAAGCGGTCAGCTCACGCGACCACCAGTACACCTGGCGCCGGGCACGTCCGGGCTGGACCCGGGGCATTGCCACGTCACATATTTCGGACATGGCCTCCCGGAACCACTCCGCCTCGTCATTGATGTCGGCAGGCCTGTCCGGTGATGACACCCAGGCCTGCACGATCGTGGCTTCCAGGAGAAGCTCCCGGTCCAGCTGCTTCAGCGCCCACCGCGGACCACTCGGGGTCTGTCGGACCGGCGCGCCCGAGGTCTGGGCGGAGACGTCAAACCGGATGTACCGGTGATCGGAATAGGTCTCCACCCCCTCCATGACGCGCCAGTCGATGATACGCGGTGACAGAGCGGGGCTGGCGAACGAGATGTCCACCACTGATTCACCCCGCATCCGCACACACGTGGGGACAGAACCCCGGTTTAGGACGACCAGGCCTGTCTCCAGAGCCCAGTCCTCCACCATCCTGCCCCGTGTGTCCGTATACCGGGAACCCCAAGCCACGTTCTTGGCATTGAAGTCCCCGAGGACGATCACTGGGAGGGGATGGTACCCGACGACGACGATTCTTAACTCCCCAAGGGAGTTGTGGAACTCGGCGAGAGTTCGGTTCGGGGAGAAGTATACTCCCACCACGACAATCTCCCCGAACCGTGCTGCCACGCAACCCCCTCCCCTCTTGACGGCCTCAAGGGACGGGGTACCGGCGGCGGCCGATGAAATAATGGTCACTGAGCCGCTCAGGTCCTCCACCCAGTCGTCCCTGGGCGGGACAAAGTACGGCTCAGCGACCACGGCGATGTTAATCGTCCACTGCGCCATGCTCTGGAGCAAGAGATCCTGAGCGGCGGCGCCGTGGTTGATGTTCGCCTGGAGGAGGCGTAATGGGGCCATTTATTGGCACTCCATTTCAGCCCCCTCCTGGGCCCCCTGTAAAGGCCCTGCCGCGGTGGTAGCGGCGGCAGCGACGACGGTGGTGGCGGCAACGGCGGCGGCGATAGTGGCGGCTGCGGCGGTGACGGCGGTGGCGGAGGGCTTGCCTCTGCCCCTGGGTTTGGGGGGGGGGAGCGCAGGCCTTGCCCCCAGCCCGGTGATCGGCCGGCTTGCCAGCCGCCGCACAAGCAAAACAGTGCGGCGTGGCATTACAAGAACCGGCCTTGTGACCGGGCTGACCACAGCGGAAACAGTGATCGCTGCGGTCCACCTCCGAGGTGCAACATGCTCCCACGTGGTTACCCACCCGGCAGCGGAAGCACCTCAGAGGTCTGGGTTCCAGCAGTTTAACCTGCGCGGATACCCAGCCCATCCGGAGCCTTCGGCCCTCCCCGGCTATCTTTTGGGCCGCCGACACGGGGCAGCTCACCGTAACGGTTTGCATACCCGTGTTATCAGGACGGATGGTGCCCGCCCTCACCTGCTCGGCAGAGCACCCTCCAGTCCTAGCCACGGCGGCCACAACTTCTTCCGCCGTCACGCAGTCATCCAGGCCCAAAATGCGCATGTCAGCGCACTTAGTAGGCCTGGACACCCGGGCCTCTTCCGCGTTTAAGGACGCCCTGAGCCTTTCGGCAAGGGCGTCAGCGGTAGGGCCGCTGGCCGCCCCGGGGATCTCCAGCATCCGGGCCCCCGTCGCAGTGACCTTCATTCGGAAGCCATCGGCGACGCCGATCTCCTCCAGGTTCACTGCCGCCCACGCCTTAGCGAGCACCTCACGGTAGGTCACGCCCTTCTTCTCCGCTTCCGGCTGTAGTGCACACACACACACGCGGCACTACAGCTGCGGACTTTGGGGCGCGGAGCCTAGCCGCGGAACTTCGCTTCTTGCGCCGTTGCCGCCTCTCCTTTTTATTGGCAGCCCTTTTGGCCTTAGCCGCCTTCTTTTTCTCCCCGGCTACTTGCCATTCGGCGTCGGCCGGAGAGGAATTAGAAGGCTGGGGGGGGGGCGACCGTCCTGCCGCAGTGGCTGGGGCCCTTGCCTTCTGAGTAGCCACCTGTGCAGCCGTCCCGTCCTTCTTGGGCTTAGGCTGCGCCAATCTGGCCGATTTGGCCAGAGGCGTGGGCTTGGCTGCAGGCTTGGCCGCAGGCTTGGCCGCAGGCTTGGCCGCGGCAGCCACGGTGGCCGCAAAGGTGGCCGGTCTGCTCGCCGCTAGCGGGGGGCGCAAGACAATGCCCTCAAGTACGGAGAACCGGCTGTTGAAGGCAGCCAGCTCCTGCCGCACCAGGGACAAAACCCGGTCCTCCGCCGGCAAGGGCACACCCTGCCCTTGCTGCACCGCTCTATGCGGCACCTCCGGAGGGCCAGCTTTTCGAAGCCGGGCCAGGTCCGCTCGGAGCTCCTCGTTCTCCTTTCGGAGAAGCTCCATAGCGGCTGTCAGGCGGCCGACCTCCGCCCGCATGTCGGACATTTCGTCCGACGTAAGCCCGGCCTGAAGGGCCCTCGCTGCCGCCATAATGGAGGCCGTAGCAGCGGGTACGACCTTGTCTTTGGAGGCTTGTATCCTCTTCAAGGCCACACCCCTGATCGCTGCTACCACGACCTGCTCAAAGCTGCTGGCGACTCGCTCCGCCTTGGAGCCGCCAGCGGCGTCCGGCTCACCACCTGAGGTGTCAGAGGGCCCCTCCATTGGCAGCCTCTCGGCTCCCTGGGCCGGCTCGGCTGGGCTAGCTCGCCTGGGCTCGCTGGCTCACTGGCTGGCATCCTGGGTGGTGAGCCCTCTGCCCCCACCCCGTCCTTGGACCCCGCCCCGCCGGCCAATTTTCCTCCGGCCCGAGTTCAGCCCACCATCAGAGGACGACCCCTGGCCGTCCCCTGGCTTGGAGCGCTTCTTTTTGAGGAACTTTGCAGCCCCCACCTCCACGAGCTCCGGGCTCTTAAAAGAGCCCTTCGCGCCAGATGCATCGTCGGACTCCGACCCTGCATCACTCCCTTCCTCTACGGCAACCGGAGTAGCCGGGCGCACAAATTGTGCTCGCGCCTTTGGCACTCTTTGTGCGTTTTGTTTCGGTGCCGAGGACGTACTGGGAATAGAACCCAGCGACTCGTCAACACCGGTAGGTGAGCCACCCTGGCTCAATGCGTCCCCGAAGGACGGGTAAAAATCCGAATTGGATATTGGGCGTTCATTGTCCCCCCCAGAATACGAGGGACTGACCGAGCTCTGCTCGGTGAGGGATTCTCCTACTGCGGAGCAGCAGGTACCCTCCTGGGGTAGTTTGTTTTTATGACTCGCTTCCATATTTTTGCTGAACACAGCTTTGCCTTTTTTATGGGGTGGGGTCCCCAGACCACTCCTTCACCTCAGTCATGTCTGATGAGCAGACACGTACTAGAGGTGAACCACTCTTCCCACTCTCCAACGATGAGGAGAGAAACGCGCGCCGTCCAGAACACCAACAACTGTTGAAGTCCTCAGACGGCGCGCCCCTCGCGGAAGTCAGATGACATTGACTCCGCCCCATGTCTCTCTTAGTCAGGTCTCTCACTTGAGGCCTTCCGGCATGAGTGGCTCTACCGGCAAAGCCCCCATGATCATTGAGACACGCAAGCCCCACCACGACGACAACGTGGAGACACACTCGGTGGGGAAAGCTGACACCCTGTGATGATCTTTCTAGACTTTACTTTTTATTTTATTTTCTGTAATGTTACCATGAATAACCGTTCTGTAAATTACAGTTTAAAATAAAACATAACTGCCTCAGTTTTAAATAAAATGTTAGATTTTTGCCCATCATTTAATTCAAAATAATTACATCACTCAACTTTAACCGACTGTAATGCAGCCTAGGCTCTCCACAACAGACAGATACAAGTTCGATTAAAAATGCCTAGGCTGCATTACTAAGTTTTTAACTAATTAAACAGAATTGGCAAAAAAAAGGTTTTTTTGTTGTTCAATTAAGAAGTAATCTAGCATAACATTTTAGAATTCGGACTTAATGAATAAATACAAGAAGAATAAAGGAAGAATAAAATATTAAAAAAAAACAAAAGGAAAAACAAACGGAATTAGAATAGCTAGCAAAGTAAAACGTTTCCTAAACACATTGGATAAGACGAAATTTCGTAACAAATATATTAGAACGTATAGGAAAGTGGTAAGTAGTGCAAAAAGGAACAGTGTCAGAAAACAAATAGAAATGGCATCAGATTCTAGTATGATGATTTGGAAAATAGTCAATCGACAGCGCGATGCTACGAAAAACCTTGACAATTACCACATTATTCTAAACATAGACAACAAAATTATTAATGATGCTGTAGACGTAACTAAGATTTTTTCAACAAGGTCGACAACAATGTCCGCCTTAAAGCGTGTGATCATAAATTGGAAATTACATATCTGACTGAAAGTGTCAGCAGAGTAAATTACAACATGAGTTTTGAGGCAGTCAAACCCTTTGAAATTTTCAACATAGTTAAAAAGATGGTCAATAAATCGTCTACAGGCTATGAAGAAATTCCCCAGACTATCATTAAAGATAATATTGACATATTGGCAACTCCACTAGCATCACTTTATAATAACTTTATTCAGGAAGGCCTGTTCCCTGATCAATTTCAAATTGCACGAGTAATTCCAATTTTAAGAAGGGTTCAAAAACGGATCCTGGCAACTACAGGCAGATTAAAAAGAAAAGAGAAATTATGAAAGATAGGCTTATGAAACACTTACGAATGCATAGCATCGTAAATGGACAACAATTTGGCTATCAAAAATCATTGGAAACAGCCGATGCTATTGAGGCATTAGTCGATGAGATTATTTGCCATCTTAATGACAAAAATAAGGTGGCAGGTGTATTTTTGGAACTTAGTTCAGCCTTCGACACGATGGACCATGAGATTTTGCTGGCCAAGTTGGAACATTATGGTATAAGGGAAAACGTTCATAAACATAGTAGACGTCAATTTGTTAAGATAAAGACGGTAGTGGAAGAGAACAAAAAATATTGAACTCAATTATAGACTGTATTTCGAGGTGTCCCTCAGTGATCTGTTCTAGGTCCAATTTTCTTCATCCTATTCCTTAATGATTTAATTGAGTACATAAAAAAACGTTTTACAGACACTAGGCTCGTTATTTTTGCGGATCACTAATGCAATAGTGTCTGCAAATAACTTAAATAATTTAGAATTTAAAATTAATAACTTATTAAAAGCTTTTGAACATTGGTTTGGTACAAACAATCTTAAGGTCAATGTAAATAAAAAAAAATGTGTACTATACAAGTCAAACGTTCGGAACAACGCTAGTCTTGAGGTTTTGTCATGTCATCATGTGGCAACAAAGTTGAAGTGGCTGACTATGTAAAATTCCTAGGTGTTCACATTGATGCATTATTAAACTGGAAGGTTGAGACATCGTCTGTAACGAAGTCAGTTAGCATGCTATGCAATTAGAAGCTTGAGGGAAAAACTGACCTTGGCCCAGCTTAGGATGGTATAATTTGCCTTGGTCGAGTCTAGGCTTAGATACAGTATTGAGTTTTGGGGCAATAGCTATAAGTACAATATCCACTCGGCATTTGTAATTCACAAAAGAGCCTAAAAGGACATTGCTCCGCTTAAAACAGATGGATTCGTGCAGAGACCATTTCATTACACTTAATATTTTGACAGCCTTTATATACTGGTGCTGCTAACCAGTTTTGTTAAGAACTTGCACAAATCTGAAAATGATGACCAACGACAAGTTAGAGTAAATACACGTAGGTAAGACTTGCCCAACACAATACTCGTACAACTGAAAATAAATGTGGTTTATCACAGTCCTAGGTACCAATCAGTATTTCTATACAACAAGCTTCCCGTAAAATTTAAAACCATAAATAGCGCAAACTTATTTAAAAACAAATGGAAGACATATTTATTGAGGAAGGGCTATTACAGCGTCGATGAGTACCTAGATGATAAGCGACAACCGTAATATTACTGGTTTAGATTGGAATTAATTTTAAATGATTTGTTAACTGTTATCATTATATAGTGTAACTAAAACTATAAATTTTATCTCTGACACTTTATTTTTACAATTAGATGACATTGGACCTGGGGGCCAAGTCTGCTATTTTTATAAATTCAGTCATTCCAACACGATCCCATTGTCATGCCATTGTCATTTTGCTAAAAGTTCGTAATCTGGTAAATTCATAATGGTCGATCATTGGTTATATAATTGTGTTATTATAATGGCATTGTCGTATTGCCATTATTATAAAACCTATTAGTAGAAATGTCATTCATTTATCATTATGTACGAGATTACCAATATATGCAATTTCTTTCAATGTAGTGTCAGTGGCCGACCATTGGAAAGTCATAATGACGCCATTATAATAGTAGATTACCAAACTTGTCAAAATCAACAATTATGAAATCAATGATCGACCATTCTGACACTATTGTAATAGCAGACTTGAGGCCCTGATGCCACTCTGATGCCGAGAAATGTAAACTTTTGACATCATTATAATCTAAAATCTCTTGACATCATATTTAAAACTGTTTGACATTTTAATTATATTGTTTTAAAACTGTTTTTGACATTGTACTTTAAAATTGTTTGACTTCATAATTAATCTTATTTTTGAACTGTCTAGTAGTATTTTAAATCTGTTTCGACATTATATTTTGAAACTGTTAGGTACTATATTTTAAATTTCTTGGAATTTTAATGAATAATTCAAGGTTCTTATAATTTTTATGTAAATTGCAAGAATATTCAACACAATGTAAATTGTTCACGAATAACAGAAATGAAAAAAAAATGACAAAAAAAATCCTTAAAATGAACTTGCCAAAATAGTGTAGTACTTTTTTTACAGTACAGTTGGTAAAAGTTGGGTGATGAAATTATTTTGAATTTAATGTTAGGCAATTATTATTAAAAATTATAATTATTATTACTGTAATAATTATGACTTACCTGATAAACCGTTCGCTAAGTTAAGAACATAAGCAGCGCTTGCGATTAACAATATTCTAGCAACCATTTTTGGTTAAAAATGTATTCACATTAACAACAACCTGATCAAGACTGAACTTATAACACTAAAGACTTTATTTATAACCCAGGTCTATCCTAACTAATATTATAAATGCGAAAGAGACTTTGTCTGTTTGTTACGCCTTCACGCTAAAACGGCTGAACGGATTTGGATGGTATTTGGCAAATGGGTAGACCATGACCTGGGTTAGAACATAGCATACTTGTTATCTCGTTAGTAAGTTTTCGTGGGTTAATTCTCGACCTCCACGCGGGCGAAGATGCGGGCAAAAGCTAGTATATTATTGAATTTATTTTGTTAAGATTTTTTTATGTTAATTTCTATGAATTAGCACCAAGTGACCTTTAAATTCAACAACATATTTGCACAAGGAATTTTGATACTTCCGCCAAACGTCCGATATCACATTATAATTATGCTCTAAAGAGATCTTGTATGTGAACATAAATGTTATTGAATTCTAAATAAAATAACAGGTTATAACGGGTAGTTTTTGCATTGCTGACGTATTGTTTTATTTCAGATACGCTATCAAAATATCATGCAGTTGTTATATTATTATTTTTGGCGGTTTATTTTTTTTGTTGGCAGTATTGTGTTGTTCACAGATTTCATAGATTATTATTCTGTTAATTATATAATTATGAAGATTTGTAATTGGCTGTCAGTCACATTTTCAAGTTCTTAGTCTGTTTGTTTAGTTGTAAGTCTTCCAAAGGAAATAAATAAATTATAAGAACACAGGTCCTGGACAGACGAGGTGTAAGAACGAATAAAATAAAAATGATTAGGTCCAGTTCAGCATTAATGGCAGACAACTAGTGCCAGATGCTGGTTTTCAACTCGACCATGTTGCGAGGACGTCTTACGGATGTAAATCAATACCGCAAGTGGTAAAATTTCCCAAACTTTACAGGGGTTTAGAACTAGAATCATTTTGCTATGTTCTCTTATTGAATCTCCTGGTTCCTTGCGGTAGAGTCAGGTCATCTGCAGACCTGACTCTACCGCAAGGACCCATACCTGATCTACAAAAGCTATAACTTTGATCCCTATCTGGCACAAAAGAGAAGCTATAACGGGTGTAAAAAGTCACTTAACGTAGCTGACAGTCACTTTTACTTGCTGCCATTGTGTTATTTTTGTACGGGACCATACCTTGGAACCTTCTGGTTACGGAGATATTGAACGTCCAAGTTCCAACGTTTTTTTACGGTAACTTTTAAATGATACAAGTAAACTTTAAATACCACAACTCCTGTATCGTTGCATCCGCCCGAAAATGTTTTGCGTGAGTTACATTGCGCGCTGCCGTAAATTGCAAAGTTTCACACGAAAAACAAAAGTCGTTTCACAGGTGCTCAAGTGCGGTTCGGTCAACTGCTGTTCAAATCAGTGTTCTGAGTGGAATACCTCCGAATTTTTGCTCAAATTTACTTAGTTAGATGTACAGAATGCATAGGTAACAGCTATGTGACGGGTCTTCCTTGTTACGCCCGTTTTGTTTTTTGGGTGGGAAATTATTTAAATAACTTCCGCTCTGGGTGGAGCGGGAAGGAGTGTCAGACTTTTACTGACTAAAACCCACCCGTGTTCCTTCAGATGCCTGTGTGCCAGGGCCACGATATCCCTTTCGGACAGGCTCGTAACCCTGGCAGCTCCTTGTTACACCCTGGATTCAGCAGTTTCATTTAGCCAACACTTACTCAGTAGTAGGTGGGGAAAAGGTGAAGCTGCTAGTGAAGATAATAATCTGCAGATCTCAAGATGAACACGTCTAGGACGTATTTGACGAATAATATTTCAAGCAAATCACTGCTTACCATTACGCTGGACAGTAGTCGTTTAGACAGTGAGTTAAACATAGATCTATCAACTGGTTTCTTGCTACTGCGGATGTCTTGGGTTCGAATTCCAGGTCGGGCAAAGTGTTATTGGGTTTTTTCATTACGGATTTCTCAGCAGCAGCCCGGTGTTTGTATTTGTGCTCGGTTGATGACAATAGGCTCGCCCCCTATTACATGGGACTTAAACATAACTGGCGAAATGTGGGTGTACTTATTAGGTACACTTCTGCCTAATCATGCGGGGAATACAGGTTTGATGTTATGTGTCTATCAGTGGCTTTTTGCAGTTCAATTGGAGACTGTGCCAATGATTGTACTAATTAAGGTTTTTTAGGTTGGTCGAAAATTAACATCCATATATGCTATCTTTCCTCGAATCATTTATGTAACCAATTTTACAAACAAGAAACTACTTGAACTTACAAAACCGGGTTTTTGTCCTTGTTGTTTTTTGAAGGAATTTCCTGTAATTATTATTAACGTCAAAGTCAAAATCAAATTTAAATAATTTATTTCAAGTAGGCACTTAAAAGGCACTTTTGAACGTCAACATTTACAAAAAATTGTCTAGTTGCCTAAGGTAACACCAATCGTAGTCTATCTGCTTTATTTATTTGTTACGTAACCTAAACTTTTTGTTATGTTGCTAATTGTAATTGCACAAGTTTTTATTAGTCTGTTGTTTTGTGGTGTAGTAGTTTTGTCTGGCTTAAAATTTTTAGGAAGCAGATATCTCGTTCTCGTGATATTTTTGTAAATTTTCAAAGTTTTTGATGTTCTTCTGCTGTTACTTGTATGGAATAAGATACAGCCGATACTCAAAACTTCCGAGTCACTTGTATAAGATGAGTTTGGAGATAGCTCAGAAAACAAAGCTGAATTCCAGGTAGGGTAAAGATATCTTTGGGTTTTCCATAAGGCTTTTCAATTTCCAGTAGTTGCCCAGAGTCTGGATTTGTGTTCGGTTGATGGCAATAGGTTCGCCGTCCATTCCATGGAACGTCAACATTTACTGGCGAAATGCGAGTGTACATTATCTCAAGTATGGTTACACGCGTTTCTTTCGGAGAATATACGGTTCATCCAAAATATTTTTATGCTATTTAAAAACGATGAACAATTAATTTAGTCTTTACGTGCTAATGAAAGATTCTGTAGATCTTTAAATATCTATGATCTCAAACCACCCAGTCGTAAATTTTTAAAGTGATCAATAAATATTATGTTAGTTGTTATTTGAACAAATCGTGAGAGAAAACAACTGTGTGGACCGATAAGTGTAATGTCTACACAATTCAGTTCTAATTTAGAATGCAAAACCTTAAGTAAATTATTGTGAACTTTATTCAATGTTTGAGAATGCTGAGCAAAAATTCGTAGACAAGAATGTCATGGAATGTTTAGGTAAGGTTTGAAATACATCTAAGTAGGTCTCTCTTTAACCTGTATCGTCCAAGTGCAGGGCAAAGTCGTTCCTGTTCCATCGTTTGTTGCTAATGTAAGTACAGTTGGTGGTCTGTATAACCCAACCCATTCTCCCCTCTTCTTCTTCTTTTTTGTAAAAGGGGTCAGATAATGCAGAGCACTGACTGTACCAGACTTTCCAGGTCTGTCAGACTCTTACTGACTAAAAACCACCCCAGTGTTCCCTTCCCACACTTGCACCGGGGATCTGTTATTACTTCCGTGATCCCGCCGTCCCTGGACCCATTTAGGCCGGAAGAGGGCATTATCTGCCCTCTGCCGACGCCTAGTGCGCCTGCTGCGGGCTGGGTGAGCGGACGAGATCTCCCGCTCCCTTTCCGCAGCCTCCTTCTGCGACACGACTGTTTCGCATAAGGATACCACCGCGGCCCAGGACTCCTCGCTGCCGGCCATCGAAGTGCCAGGATATGCCACGCCGTGTCCTCCCGCACACACCTAACCTATCTGAAGAACATCACCAATAAGGTATATACTATATTTCCTTCTAGGGCGTCCCCTTTCGGTGTTTCCACTTACATCTGCCTTGTAAAAATACATTTTGTTAGTCGCCTTTCATTCATCCTCTTTTTTCGATCTTTGTCACTACTTCTTTTAAACCGCACCGTTGCCTCAACACATCATTCCTCATTAATAAATCCATTTTTTTTTTATTATTTCCTCTCAGTTCTTGGAATTCCTGCCCTGCTTCTAAGTACGTAAGTGCAATTGACATTGTAATTTAAGAGGGTGTGAGCCTGGAGATCTGTCATACATATCCTGAACTCAGTATTGACTCCTGCTCTCACAAAGGTAATCTTGCTGTTAGTTATGACACATAAGCGCGATCTACACGGGCAAGAGTATCGCGATGATAGTCATACGGTGACATCAAATTCTATAGAAACTGTATGGAGCAGTCTTCACACTACGATAATCATCGAAAAGAGAGAATCATCGCGGCGAGAATTTGACGATACTATCGCTGCGATTCTCTCGCCCTTGGAGAGAACCAAAATTTTTACTTTTTTTGCGAAAAAAAAAATTACTTTTATTATTATTACATCTAATTTTAAGGGCCTGCAGATTGGGCATGCTTTGCACTGCAGTAGGGGATTATAATTTTTTAGGCTCCTATATTTGTTTACATTATGTTTGCATATTTAGCTTTATATTGCGTCAGGTACTCAGTATAGTGCTACTGTAGGCATTGCCATATTTTCATATTAACTAAGTTTTAGGTACGTATAGTTTTGTACTAAATTGATATTTTTCAATAACAGATTTGTCTTTTTAATGATTAATATATTTGGTATATATTATTACATTAGTTGCATTAGTTCGAATGCTGGTAGATCATCTTCATCAATCTAAAGCGAGGTCTTGAATTGAAACTGCGTGAATGAAATGTTTCATGTTTTCAACGGCTTTGGCGACTACTGCTTCGATGATTGGTGAACCAACTTCTGTGATAACATCATTGCCGTTTTTAGATATCAGCTCTTCAGTGGACTTGCCTGTAATAGTAAAAACGTAGAATACTTATTAAAATTGTGTGACTGGAAGCCGACCCCAACATAGTTGCGAACAGGCAAGGCAGATTAATGTTATGACTTATTAAAATTGTATCATTTATATATCCCACCAATATCCCATTAATAATTTTTAAGATATTTAATATATCCCACCCATATATCTCCCATTATTATTTTAATATTTCTACAGCGGCAATGGTAGTATATGTAAAGCTGTCTACTAATATTAAGATCTTAATGTACACATATACTCAGAAATAAATTATATTCTATTCTATTACAGCTATTTTTTTAAACTAACCTATTTTAAATAATTATAACTCGCATGGTTAATGTTTTATATTATATTTCAAAACAACGAGATTTAAAGTGATACATCTAAGTTAAATAAAGAAGTTGGTTATTATTTAGATGAACTAAACGGTTACACAGAAGGACACGAAGAAGCGACTGTTTTAGACATAATATAGAAGATATAGAATAATACTTACGTAAAAGCTCGTTATCAGGAAATAAGCCTTCGAACTTCACATCAGACTTGTCCTTTAACTCAAAAGCGTGTTTCCATGATTTGACACCCCAATAATTCTTTCCATCTTTGCCTATTTTTTCCGTTAAATCTACTTCTACAGCTATTACAATCTTCGCTGAAATCATAAAAAATGTTCCATTATCAAAACTACTTCCTCGTTGGTCTTGTGTTCGTAAGCGATACTGCGCTGAAACCGGTCTGGATTTATGCCCTGTTGATGGCAAAAAGCTCGCGCCCTATTAAATGGGACTTAAACATAACTGCCCAAATGTGCGTGTACCAAATATAGGTCACCTCTCCTTAACTCTTCGGGAAAAGAACGCATGACGTTATGATACCGCTACTACTACAGAAAATTACATCTATTTTCCTCATAAAAAACTAGTAACTGCTGGTAACTAGTGACATTGACATGCCGGTTACTGACACGTCATGTCAAGGTATCAGACAGTCAAGAACTGTCATAGCAGGCTAGTAATGTTTAGTATAGTTTATATTTTATTAATATTGTAACATGATTCCTTGCTTTTTTATTTTATGGCAAATTGTATTTTATTTTAAAGCCTAGTATTTTTATTTATTTCTGAAATAATGGGGTATTTTCTTTTGTTTTACTTTGATAACGTAAAATAATGTCATTCGTTTATTTAATTCTCGCCGTTTATTTATCTATATGAGTTCTGGATTGGAGACCGCGTATCAGCGTGGATGGACGACCTTAAGAAGATGGCTGGGACAGACTGGATGCGGAAGGCGGAGAACAAGGTGTTGTGGCGCAGCCTGGTAGAGGCCTAGGTCCAGCAGTTGTCTGCGATAGCCTGAATTGGTTGGTTAATCTGTATCTTCATACATTTACATCCTAATAACGCCATAAAATTTAAATATTTGACGTCAGAAACCAGTTTAGTATTTCGCTGTAAATCATTTAAATCAAAATTGTTTTAAAATTGAATCGTCATTTAAAGTTTTTGACCTTACTAGGACTGTTGCGGAAGTTTCGCCTTGAACTTCCAGCTAAGACGCCAGTAGCACACCTCCGCCGCGAAACTATCACAGCGAAACCGCAGTAGTTCAATTCAACTGGCTCGGGTCATGTTTCGCTACTCGAATCGGATGCGACTAGCGGAACATGACGCGAACCAGTTGAATTGAAATACCGCGGTTTCGCTGCTATGGTTTCGCGGCGGAGGTTTGCTACTGGCGTCATAGCTGGAAGTTCAAGGCGAAAATACTTCAAATATAAATAAACTTGGAATGTGCATTTAGTTCCTGGCTGTAGGTATATAAATAAATTGGAAACTAAATTAGTTGTGTGAAGATATTATTATGATCATAATATGCGAATTGGTAATATCGTATTCACACTTCACATTTAGCAACAGTTTTGTTCTATCGAATCTGGGAAGAATTATTATTTAGGTATAAAATAAAATTATAAATAAAAAAATGTTTTACTAGTACTTAAGGTGAATCCGCAGCTGTAGCCCGCAAAATTCAAATTTTCTTACGTTTTATGCATTTTACAGGTCAGTGTCAGGTTGTATCTTGATCGAAATCTGATTCGGGACGTTAACAGATATGTATTTACAGAATTATAATAATTAGAATCATTAATACATCTATCTAAGTTTGGTGAGTAGGTTTGGTTTGGTGGCACGGTTGGCGCAGTGGTTAAGCGATTGACTGCTGCGCTGCGTGTCGCGGGACCGATTCCCGCACGGAACAAATATTTGTATGAACTATAAGTAGTTCTTCCGGGTCTGGATGTTTGTGAATGTGAGGTTAAATGTTTGTAAACGCACCCACGATACAGGAAAAATTCCTAGTGTGGGGAAATGTCTTAAAAAAAAAAAAAAAAGTTAGGTTTGTTCTTCAATGTCATGATTGCATGAAAAGGCCATTCAATGGAGTCAGCTTACAGATTTTTTATTTTGTATTCACATTCTAAAGGTACCTAAGTAACATGTTCTCTGCATGATGTTAAATAATAATATCAGCCTAATATAATTGTAATTTAAATTAATAAATACATTTTGTTCCACTGCAGGGCAGGCTTGCTATCATGCATCAAATCTAGACGATCTGATCTTAAAAAGGTCCCTGCAAACATGTGGGTAGGTTACCTACTTAATATTTTTAACATGCGCAAGATACCCCGTTAGATAAGGCTTTTATGGCTTCATAAATTTAGTATTTAAGTTTTTGCTAGAACCCTCCCAAAGGCGAACGGCAGATTTCGTACCGCATATTTTTGTTGTTGTTTTGTTATAGAATTTATACCACTTATTAAGGCAACTAAGACATTTATTTTCACGTAAGTGTACTATTTTTAGAAGTTCGGATTAATGAATAATATCAATAAAAAGATTTTAATAATTAAACGTAATAAAATCGTAAACTAAACGCAGTTATGTTTTTTAAAGTTGTCATAAGTAAAATAACACTAATAACGAAATGATAGATTAATTATTTAGAAATAGAAATAACATTAAATATAATTAAACACTAATATATTATACCTAAGTATGCGTGATTGTTACATAAAATCATAATAGTTAACAATATAATGATAGGAATGATTTTCGTCATCAATATTATTTTTGTTCATATGGCAATTATTTATTGACAGGTAAAGAAAATCTGTATTACTGTTACTGTGTTTCAGTTCAGTTCTGTGGTTCAGTTCTTTGCTGTTGTTTTGGATTGTGGGTTGTGACTGCATCTGAGCAATTTAGCGAATTAACTTCATCATTATCAAACTGTTGCAGTACGCAGCTGGTCCTAATACACCCATCACTGAGTAGGTACGATTCTCATCTTAATCTACCTATTTAATAGTAAGTAGAACACTACAACGATAGCGACAAGCAATCTAGAACATTTACTTTATCACCAAAATAATGTTTATGTACCTTTAAGTAACAATCTACATTGGTACACTAGTACATAACCTTAAAAAATAAAACTCGTTATAACTTTTACGTCCCAACTTCTAAAAATCTAAGAATTTAAAAAGGGCTTGTCTATCTTATTAACTACCAATTAAAACAAAAAATATCCCAAAACACGAAATTTTATTAGCGGGACGAAGTTCCCATACAAGCCTGCCGTTCACCTTTGCAATTCGGCATACAGTCAAAGTTTGTTCTGGTATTTTGTTTGGACCTCACTTATTATACATACAGTGATGTTATTACTGTCTCGTTAAATTGTTAAAAAATCAGAAAAACCGCAAAAAATCCTATACATACATAAATTCTAGCCTTTAACTAAACTTCAGCTGCGTACAGTTACAGCAGCTATAACTGACCATGGGTAATTTAATAAACACCTCTTTGTCGGAGTCACAGACAGTACGCTGTACAGGGCCTGCATGGAGGACGACGAGACAGCAGCTCATACTCTGCTGTACTATCCGGTGGTCGCCACATACAGGGCAAAGTACTTCCGTAGCCCAGGTACCCTACGTAAGATTGTCAGTAACACCAAGGCATTGCTGGCCTTCGTTGAGGTGCTGGGGTGGATTGAATAACCGTTTTTCCCACCCGTACTCAAAATATGCGCATTGACGTAGAGTTGCAGACACCAGCCCGTATTACCTATTAAACTCTCACCTTCTTCTCATGGGGGTAGGCAGAACCTATAATAACGCCACCTTTAAGCTCCTTACATACTATTTTTGCTACGTTTACGTTAATACATCATCGGTTGCGAGTACTACGCACCTGACCTTTCTGAAGAACATCACCAATAAGTCCACAAAAAACCCTATACTTTTTAGGGTTCCGTACTCAAAGGGTAAAACGGGAACCCTATTACTAAGGCTCCGCCGTCTGTCTGTCTGTCTGTCTGTCTGTCTATCTGTTTGTCTGTCTGTCTACCTGTCTGTCTGTCCGTCTGTCACCAGGCTGTATCTCATGATCTGTGATAGTTAGACAGATGAAATTTTCACAGTTGATGTATTTCTGTTACCGCTAAAACAACAAATACTAAAAAACAGAATAAAATAAATATTTAAGGGGCTCCCATACAACAAACGTGATTTTTTGGTCGTTTTTGCTCGATATTGATAACGGCAACAGGTGAACGCTTGAAATATTCTCAGAATATTTAGTTATATATTCAATTTGAAAATAAATAATTAAGTTAAAATAAAACAAATATTTAAGTTGTACATTAAAGTTTTATTTTAAGATTTTTCCCGTACGGGAGCCCCCCTTAAAATTAAAAAACTAAAAACTTAAACTTAAAATGCTCGCACTTGGCCGGTTTTTCCTATAAACAAACTTAAACTAAGAAGGGAACTTGTGCACAACGGACTTAAGTCCGCAGCAAGTAAGAAATGAGGATAAAATTATACAGGCTGGAAGGGAGATCGACGTGCATCCTGTTACCATGGATTCAGTACATCATTCTTGACCCCCCCGTGTTAAAATTATTTGACGATTATTATAAAAAAAATCGCTTTTCCATACAATGAATCCATGGTAGCAGGTTTCGGGTCGATGCCCCTGCCACCCTGTATAGATACTTACGGATTTTAGCAATCAGATTCCCATGGCCTTCAATAGGAATGAAGAGTTGTCCTTTCATGTCATACTTTCCGTTAAAGTCAGTAGCACATAGAAATTTTACATACAGCTTTGAGGTTTTGATGTTTCTCCTAGAAAAATGAAAAAAAAAATCATTTTAAGAGATTTGAATTAAGATGACGTACCTAATGGCCTCTGGAAATGGGGCCAGTTTGCAAGTCAGCTCACGCGTTTATGGCACTAACTGATGTGTAGTTATATGAAGCCGAATACATTACCGACCGACTATTACTGACCGATTACATAATATATTCGTATACTAGGCCATTGAAAGGCAGAACTGCACTAAGTCGCAAACAGCTGAGCCCGTTTAACTGTGATAGAAAAAATAATTTATTTGACGTTTATTTTAGAAGTTGTTGTCTAGGTATTTTAAAACATTAAAAATTATAGATTATGGATTAATGATTAATTAAATAATATTAACAATAAATTATAGATTAATTAATATAAAAATTATAGAACTCTTCAGAATTTGTTAAAAATTTTTACGATGCACTTTTTTTTCGAACCAGTAAAACCAGTTAATTTAGATTTATGATTCGTTCGTCCAGAAATTTTGTCCCACAATCCTAAAAATTATTCGTTTGTCCCATAACACTATTGAAGTGGTTTTTCAAAAACATACACTATTCCATTGGTCACGCCATAACTTGAGTATGACTTTACCGATTTCATTCATGTTTTTTTTTTTAAGTTTTCCAATACTTTGTAGAAGATTCGTATGGAGAGAAAAATTAAGAAAATTGCGCATAAAATTTCAGAAATAGCAAATAATAATTTCTCTATAGGTAGTAACCTAACATAATTGGGCACAGTTTAAGTTTATATGTAGGAGGAGTGCAGAAAGCTAATATTTATATACCCTATACTATGCATTAGATATAAATTAAATAAATAAAAAAAATATTACACACAATACCATGCGTTTGACACACACACATAATTATGGTACCAGGGCCATACGACTTGAAGATAGATAGGTGACAGAAGTGACAGCTTGAGAGCATGGAATAAGTAAATACTTTTTAATAGTATGTAATTAGTAAGTACTTTATAATAGCATGAAATTAGTATACTCATGGAATTAATGGAATTAGTAAGATAGATTACTAGCTGCGCCACGCGGTTTCATCCGCGTAAGTCTCGATCCCGTAGGAATATCGGGATAAAAAGTAGCCTGTGTCTTAATACAGGGTGTCAGCTACCTCCATACAAAATTGGTCCAGCCGTTAGAGCGTGAAGAAGTAAGAAACATACACACACATACTCACAAACTTTCGCCTTTATAATGTTAGTGTGATAAGTAGAAGGGGTCAAATTTCGACCAGTGGGCGACCACTAGTTATAATAATTACTCTTGGACTTTGTAGGAGTTGAGATATATTCGATTTTGCTGCGCGCTCATCTGTGTCGAATCGTGCTGATCCAAACAAGTGTGCTCTCGCCTTTTTCAAGAACTCTATGATAAAACATTTTTAAATTATTTAAGTAGGTATCAAATCCTTGAGATCAGATAATATAGCCTTGACCTATGAAATATCCATCGAACATGTACATGTGTAATGTCTATTAGTGCAGTAGATACTCAATAAATGCACGATGCATTAACCAGTTAAACGAGTATCGAGGTCTAGCCGGCAGGCTGTTTTGACCTAGACATTGCTTACAGTGAAGTGTGACGAATTATCAATATCCATTCATCTTTTAATCTTATATTTTGAATTGTTTTTAAATTTTTTTTTTTTTACATTGTTCTTTCATATACAAGCGATAAGCGTAATGTACCCAGGATTTTGTAATATCTTGATTTAAAAGAGTGTCCTTGGAGTTTCTTGCCTGTTCGAGAAGAACAGGCAAGAAACTCCAAGGACACTCTTTTAAATAAAGATCTAAAGATCTAAATTTTGGAATGGGCAAATAGCTTCTGATTAATTGACCGACTCTTTGACAATTCAAAAGTGCCTGTTTGGTTTAATTGAAATACATAAATGCTTTGAGTTTTTTGAGTTTGCATTTATTTTTCTTTCGTCAAAATATTGCATTCTGTACTTATATGGGAATATGGTCCGTCAAAATTTATGTATTATGAATAATGATCGTCTAATGTTAAACGTAGAACGTCCAAACATAGAAGATTAGGGCTTAAATCACCATACATTGCAAATTAATAAGAGATCGCAGTACCTACATATATATATCTATTACAAATTATAGTCACTTTTTGTGTCTCAAACTCAAACTCTCAAAGCATTTATTTCAAATAAACCAATTACAGTCACTTTTGAATTGTCAAGGGGTCGTTCATTCAGAAAGATGAAGCTAGTTGCTTTTTGCAAAGCTTATAATAGGTTCCTATGGAAGGGCAAGAAACTCCACGGACACTCCTCAACAAAATATTGGTCATATCATTCATGTTGAAATTATACATGTGAGAACAATGTAGAAAGACGTGCACGTTAAAAGAGTCCGTAATAAAAAGATAAAAAACAAAAAACAATTTATATAACGTTGCCCCACACTAGGAATTTCTCCTGAACCCCCCAAAACCGTTCTCCTGTCCAAAAAACAATTCAAAATATAATATAAATTAAAATAAGTCATGGCAGCTAAGAGATGACCAGTCCCTACTGATGGCGCCCGTTCATGACCATGGCGCAGGTCTGTCCGTTTCTGAGGTTGCCCGCCTTTGGAACCAGCTGACAGATCACATGATCCCCGGTAAAGTGTGGGAAGGGAACACCGGGGTAGTTTTTAGTCAGTAAGAGTCTGACAGACCCCTCCGCCCACCCCAGGGCGGAGGACATCCATGAGAATTTACCAACCCGAAAAAAAAAAGGTCTGTCCGTGTGACCGTGGTCTTCTTCTGAACTCCGCATTGGATTTTGATGCGGTTTTTTACCAAAATTTGGAGAATTTATTCCGTAAGGTTTTTTGTGGATAACACATTGATATTAAACTCACATACTTATAATAAATAAATCTTGATGTTTGTTACGTCATAAAGACCGTGTGAAGTAGGAGCGAGTCACTAGTTGTTACTAAACGAAACAAGGATGCTACTATTGTACAAAGGTCAACGTATTTAATTACTACTTACGTGCCACTCAATCAAGGATTAAAGAAAGATCAAGTGGGGTATAATTGATTTTAATTCGATGTCGATACGAGGAAAATGTTAGGTAAGTAGTAAAAACATTAACTATATTAATGTAAGGAGACACGCACAATTGCCTGTAATAGCTACATGTCGATTGATTTAATTGGTCAGTCTGAGATATCAACATAATTAAAGAATATTTTCTCATTGCCTCGTAATTATAATATCATTAGTGGTAATTTAATAAACCGGTTAGTTTAGTTTCTAGAATCAGTAGCAACAAAAAATAGGTAAAAGCTACAGTAGGTATATTTTTAGGGTTCCGTACCTCAAAAGGAAAAAATGGAACCCTTATAGGATCACTCCGTTGTCCGTCTGTCTGTCTGTCAGTCTGTCAAGACCATTTTTCTCAGGAACGCGTGGAGGTCTCAAGTTGAAATTAATAAGTGTAAAATGTCTATGGTCCTATGAAGCTATAAAAAAATCAAGCTTCCAAGTCAACGCAATAAAAAAAACATTTTTTGTGATTACAAACTTAAATTTTCAGTTGGAAAATTGACCGTGCCGTATATCGATGTATGGGAGAACATGTTTTTCAACTACAATGTTAAGATTGTTTTAGGGATAAATTCATCCTAACTACGGAACCCTTTATTGTGCGTGGTTCGACACACACTTGGCTGGTTTTTTTGTATCAAACGGGCGACGGCAAAACGACGATGGAGGGGCACACGAGTCAATATTCAAGACTAAGCTACGCTTAGCGAGGTCGGTCCGTGAATCTGGATAGGTGACCATCCACGACGCAAAAAAGGAAAAAAAAAGAAAAGAAAAAGCATACCGAGATGTCTCCGTGCCTCGGAAAGCACGTTAAGCAGTTAGTAGTCCCGGCTGTCATTCGTTGTGCTTAGACAGTCGTTACGGGTAGTCAGAAGCCCGAAAGTCTGGCAACCAAGTCATGCCAAGGCGTATTGTGTTACCCAGTAACTGGGTTGTGGAAGTCAGAGAGGCAGTCGTTTCATGTAAAATACTGGTATTCAACTGCATCCGGTTAGTCTAGAAGCCGACCCCAACATAGTTGGGAAAAGGCTAGGCAGATCAAGGTATATTTTTTTGTATTAGTTAGCGAATTAGCATGCATTACATGACCACTGCTATCTCTACTCTACAAAGAATAGACATAATCTCTTGCTATACAAAGTGACATGTGTTTTCTTAATTTTAAACATCGGGTCATGGAAATCTTTCTATTATCTGTAATTATATCTTTCATTTCTACAGCGGTTATACGAGTACATATTTTGCTCAATTTATTTACCTATAGCAAGAATTTTCCAGAAAAAAAAAAACAAGAAAGACGAGTAAGATTCTCGGAAACTATCATCGTCTCTTCTATTAATAAATACACTCTAAAAAACCGATCTGTCAGTGGTGAGTGGAGATTATGAGCTTTTTCCTTGATCCGTTGGTTCATGTAGGTAGTTTATTCACAGGATTTTTGGGGCATCAAAGATTGGCAATTAATTCATAAAGTCTTATGCCACGATCTATAAGCGTTACTTAACAAGTACTTACTTACGGGTAAGCGTTATTCTTGTCACAGAAGCACAACTGTCAAACTAGAAATGCAAGACAGAGTCAGTCAAAGCAGAGCTAAGTAATGTTTAGGTATAGATCTCCTTCATAGTCATAATACAGGGTGGCAGGGAGATTGACGCACAACCTGTTAGTTCTGTTACCATGAATTCAGTACATGGTTGCCCTGAGTTGAAAATTTTTGTCGGTTTTCCAAAATCAACACATGGGGGTCCACAATCATGTACTGAATCTATGGTAACAGGTTGAGCGATGTTCCTGCCACCCTGTATGCGTATTTTGGTCCAATAGCCCGTGCGCAAGTGCTAGTTACCGCCTGAGGTATGTGAGCGGTGAGCTGGTGGGGAGGCCCCATTGACCAGATTGGCAGACTGACCGCCAGTTGCACGTAAGTCCATTAAATTTAATTCCCCATTAAAAGGAATGCTGTCATTTTCTGATACGTTCCGTTAGATAAAGACAGCACTACTTTTAATGGGGAATTAAATTTAATGGACTTACGTACAACTAGCGGTGAGTTGTGCGTGTAGTAGCATCACCATTGTCTACCTGCCTGTCTCTCCGCTCACATACCTCTGGCGTTGATTACCACTTGCGCGCGAACTATACGCATCACGCTTGTATCTATTCCCTGAAAGAGTAGGTTTAGGGCGTTCGTATCATTTCAGCCAAAAGACGTCAGACGTATATTTAGCACAAATCCACACTCCGGGCTGCCCGAATGCTACGAATTTCCACACAATAACAGTTTTCTCTAAACGGGGATCAAATCTACGCTCACTATTCATAAAAAAAGTCACCACAAACATAAAACAAAGTGGTTGTTTTGTATTCATGTTCTTAGGACTAATAATTTAGTAAAACATGTTTTAATGTACAAAACAAAATTGAGCCACTTTTTCTAGTAATTCACATATCCACGTGACCTATTTCGTGTATAGTCAGTCCCGACAAAAACTTTAAATAATTATTTAGGCGTTTTATTTTAAAAAAGAACTATGAACCAGTTTTTTCATAGGTTTCCAGTCTAACAGGATGTAGCTGAATACCAGTATTTTTACTTGGGGTGACCTCCTCTGACCTCTATAACCTTGATAGATACCCTTTGGTAAGACTAGCTTCTGACTAGCCGAGACCGAAGGCTTAACGTGCTTTCCAAAGCAGAGGGCTCTTGATATGAAATTTATGGTCTGATCGTGGCAAGGAGTGCCTCGTCCTCGATCCATAAATAAATCGCCAAATTGCTGTGGGACCGTGAGTAAGTACAACGTGACACTATAACAACGTCTCACTGCTGGGACGGAGGCCTCCTCTCTGTGAGAGAGAGCGAGCTGTAATACACCATGCGGTCCCAGTGCGGGTTGGTAGATGTCACATGTCTTTAGAATTTTTAGTTCTATGACATGTCGGTTAGCTTACGATGTTTTCCTTCACCGTTTTGAGAGCAGTCGTGATGCAATTCTAACTACACTAATATTATAAAGACGAAAGTTTGTGAGTGTGTGTGTTTGTTACTTCTTCACGCTCAAACGGCAGAACCAATTTTGATAAAATTTGCTTTGGAGGTAGCTGACATCCTGGGTTAACATAAAGGCTACTTTTTATCCCGATATTCCCACGGGATCGAAACTTACGCGGGTGAAACAGCGGGGCTCAGCTAGTTATATCATAAATGCGAAAGTGTTGTTGTTTGTTTATTTGTTACGCTTTCACGCTAAAACGACTGAACTGATTTGGATGAAATTTGGCACATGGGTAGACCAGAACCTGGGTTAGGACAAAAGATACTTGTATCCCAGTAGTACATACGTGTGGTGCCGGACGTAAGGATAGCACCACTCTATTTCTTCCCGTGGGTGTCGTAAAAGGCGACTAAGGGACTTACTAGAGAATGGGCAGCAGCGTTCTCTAAGCATTTTAACACCTTACTGCGATCGCCAACCCGCCTGCCATTATGCATGGCGATTATGGTAGCCCCGTCTGATGAGTAAGTTCTCGTGGGATCATTTCCGATCTCCACACGGGCGAAGTCGCGGGCAAAAGCTAGTAATTTACATAAAGTAAAGTGCCCACCTGGGTTCGAACCCATAGCTTATAATTCGTAAGTCGCGGACTTACGAACTTAACTTCGGGCCCACTGCAATGTCATAGGTGCGCACGTAATATTATTTAAACAAAACAAAAATACACTTACGTAACTTTCTTAGCCACACAACTCTTGAGTCCTGTAACCTTGATATTGGTGACGGTAAGTTTCAAGTTCGAAGTACTGGCATCTACTTGTTTAATCACAAGGGGGTCGTGCTTCTCCACATTCAGCTCAGGAATACCGTCGGCGAAAAATGGTATCGCCTTCTGCGTCGATTCCTTTAGACATTTCGAGTCATCCCATTTACATTTTGTGACGAAAGGTGCTAGAAATAGATGGAAAAGGTAATTGAATTAGTTTATTTTGTGTACTAGCCTTTTCGATTTTGTTTGAAACAAATGAAATATCTCCTAGCTTTTCGCATTTGTTGTTAGGATTCAGTGCTCCCAGGAATTTTCTTAATCTGCCTATAATGCTCCCACTGCTGGGACACAGGCCTCCTCTTTCTGTGAGAGGGAGTGGGCCGTAATCCACCACGCGGGCCCAGTGCGGGTTGGTGGATATCACATGTCTTCGAATTTTTAGTTCTAGGACATGCCGGTTTCCTTACGATGTTTTCCTTCACCGTTTTGAGAGCAGTGGTGATGAAATAATTAACACAAAGTAAAGCGCCTGTCTGGGTTCGAACCTACGACCGAATTTAACTACTCGTAAGTCGAGGCCGTTAACCACTGGGCCACCACTGCTCTACCATGAATCTTGAATCATTATTTGAAAGAATATTTAAAAAAACATGGGAATTGTGTGTGTAACCTTAACAAAACTGAAACTATAACATGAAATGCTGAAAAGCGGTGTATCGAATAGTTTTGTCTCAATCCAGGTGTTATATTTAACAGTAAAATAATTAACAAAGTTTAGTAGCTAACCGTACAACATTCAAATATCAAAGAATTCATTTTATAGAAGTTGCTTTTAGGCCAATATTTAAAATGACAATTTTAAATGACACACGAAAAACATAAGCAATGAAAATGAAAACGAAAACGAAGTGAAATTACATTTAAATAGGTACATTAAAGCCAAACTGAAAATCCAAAAATAAGAAAATACATTACCCAAGCTAGAAGCCACTAAAGAAATATACGTTAGAAAGACTAATATAAAAACTTTATTGCTCATTTTAATTTAGTTATTTATTGGTCTGATTGTATTAAAAACACGACTACGTGCAATAGGAATACTGCCTCTATTTTCCTCTATCAAGAAATGCTCACTTATTTATATAGATGTGAATAATTATACAAAAACCTACATACTCGTATAAACCGATACGAACGCTAGATTTTACTGCAGCTCCGCCTGAGATGAACTCGAGTTTTATATATTATAGTTTCTTCCTTGATTAGTTTTATCTCATTAAAAAATCTGGTCCTGTGATACAAAAAGTTTAAAGAAAACAATTACTTCGAAAAATCCTTTTAGATTATAATCTCGTCGTTACACGTGCAGGTAGTTTATTTTTTCTAACCGACTTTATTTTAATATTAAAATGTTTTGTTTGTTAGCTCATATAACCTTCAGGGACGTTTCTATAATATGATTTACTTACTGAAATATTATGGAAATTGAAATTTTTGCAATGATACGCACTAAAAAAAAAACAACTCTTCCCATTCCTCAAGTTACATCAACATCTCAACATCAACAACAACATCACCCATCAACACATCCCCCATCTCTCATCTTCAACATTTCACTATTTGTAGCGGAAATATAAAAGCAAAACCTGGGAGTTCTTTTTTTGCTAAGCCTATTTTGAAACACTTCAATGGTCTTATTTTATTTTGTTTTAAGTACTTTAGCAGGTTTCCTTTGGTACTTTTTACACGTAAATGTGTTTGTGTAAGTCAAATCTCTCAAATCTATGTGGTTCTTTCCCCAAAATACCATTTCAGACACCAAATTACATGATCCGACCAAGATTATGTCTGGACAACCTCTGAGTTTGTTTCAGCATTTATTTTCAGAGTAGTCGGATATGAAACTCCGACCTCATCTAATTTTTTTTAAATAAAAATGTTTGTACAAACCTACTTACAGAAACAAAATCATATATTATATTTTATTTCCAAAGTGCAATCTTGATTTAATGTTTTCTCCGACAAAAAGTCAAAAAGTAATATGTTAATATTTCTTGATAAGTTGTTACCCTTTTCGAGATTTTATATTATTAGTAAATTCATACTATGTATTATTATAAATTTGATAGTAACTCTGTCAGTCTGTATGTAACTATTTCACGCCTAAACCACTGAACGGATTTGAATAAAATTTGACCAATCAATCATTAGCCTAGACTTTTCCCAACTGTGTTGGAGTCGGCTTCCAGTCTAACCGGATGCAGTTGAATACCAGTATTTTACATGACCTCCAAAACCCAGTAACTGGGTAATACCCCTTGGTTAAGACTTTTGTCAAACTTTCGGCCTTCTGACGACCCCTAACGACTGTTAAAGATCCAGGAATGACAGCCGAAACCAACGGCTTAACGTGCTTTCCGAGGCAAGGAGGATACTCAGTTTATGGTCACCCATCTACTGAGCAACCCCGGCAAGCGTAGCTTAACGTGATGGATCGACCCATGCGACTGTTCTAACTTAGCCATTAGCTCCTCCAATCGTAAAGTGGTGATATAGGAGATGAAAGTATGGGTTTGTATGGAAAACCCAGAATTTCCTAAATTGGGGATATTAAAATTGAAATTTATGCTTTTGGTAAGAAATAAAGAATTACGTGTTTGAACTTTTTTTGTAAAATCATCCCCCAGGGAGGTAAAACAGGGGATGATTTTAAAATTAACTATAATTCAATCTTTTTTTTTTACATTAGAAGATTAATATATTTTTAGATAGACCAGCCACGGGTACGGTACTTTTTAGGTCACGTGAAGAGTCGACCAACTGCTTGGAGATATCTTGAAAAACCAAGTGGGCACTCAGGCCCCATGGCCCTAGTGTTTCAACCCCAAATAAATAAAACTCCCAATAAAATTGGAATATTAGGTATCACAAATAATTGGTGATAATATTAAAATGAATAATTATTGTTTAAAAAGTAAGACATATAAAAATCTGCTATTTTTTTTTTAACCGGTCAACTGTGAGTAGGACTCGCGCCCTGAGGGTTCCGTCTCAAAGCTATGCTAGCTCGGCTGCCCGAATTTCCAATTCCGGATTGAAGAGCAAACTTAACTTCTCAGTTGAAAAAATTACTTTTAATAGAGTGGAATGGACCGTTTTGAATGAAAAACGGACATAATGTTACTTCAAGGCAGATTGAAGAACAACCTTAACTTTACAGTTTATATATTATTATATAATATCATCATCATCATTCTCCTGCCCTTATCCCAATTGATTTGGGGTCGGCGCAACATGTCCCTTTCTTCCATCCTTCTCTATTAGTCATCATCTCGGTAGTCACTCCCTTTCAAGCCATATCATCTTTCACACAGTCCATCCATCGTTTCTTTGGTCTTCCCCTACTCTTATAGCCATCGACATGCATACTCAAAACTTTCCCCACGACATTTTCCTCATTCCTCACATGCCCATACCATGACAACCGATTTCCGCACAACTTTTCAGTCACAGGTGCCACTTTCAGACTTCCTCTTATGTACTCATTTCTTATTCTATCCATTCGTGTCACACCACACATTCCTCTTAGCATTCTCATCTCAGCTACAGGCAATTGCCTTTCATTCATCCCTTTTGTGGCCCAATATTCTGATCCATACAAGACAGCAGGTCTAACCATTGTTTTATATATCTTCCCCTTAAGCCCCTAAGCAACATGATTGATATCACACTAATATTATAACTAGGCTTTGGTTTATTTGCGAGTGTCAATATATTCAAATTCAAATTTATTTATTTGTACTTATAGGTATACCTAATGTTGTTACATGCTGGAGAAAAATATTGTGTCACTATGCGGCATAAATGGCCGTATTCTTTATTGCGTTGGAAGTTCGATTTTCTTTACAGCTCCAAGGGACAAAGTACAAAGTTTTTGATATCAATTTCAACTTGATACCTCCACGCGTTCCTAAGAAAAGAGGTATTGACCGACAAAGAAAGCCTGTAAGGGTTTAATTTTTCATCTTAAGGTTCCCACGGAACCTTAAAAATGATTATTGGAATTTATTATCTGCCTGTCTGTCTGTTACCTTTTCATGCCGTACCTGCTGAACAAATTTAAATGACAAGTATACAGATAGGCCATGACCTGGGTTAGGACATAGAATATTATAAATCCAGGTAGTAAGGAGACGCCCCGGGCGTTGGGAATCGCAGTCCGATTCCCGGCCATCGCAGGCGCGGGTTTGCGGACGGTGAGCGATGGGTAGCTCGCTGTCCGATAAGGACCAGGCCCGGGTTGACGGCGCGTTGTGTTCCACGCGCGCCTCAAAGAGATGGCAGCATGAACTGACGAGGTCTTTTAGGGCCAATGCCTGCCAGGTTTGCGAGTTTGTCCGGAAGGGATATCGCAGCCCTGGCACACAAGCAACTGAAGGAACATGGGTGGGTTTTAGTCAGTAAAAGTCTGACACGCCCTCCCGCTCCGCCCAGAGCGGGAGAAGTTATTTGATAATTTCCCATCAAAAAAAAAAGAAAGGTAATAAGTTCCTGTTGAATAATATCCGACCTTTACGCAGGCGAAGCCACGGGCAAAAGCTAGTAATAAATAACTAGAATGTTTAAGAGACAGAAAAAAAAGACCAAACGTTGTCGTATAAAGCAGGAGTTATAAATCTATTCGCAGAATTTTACCTTGTTTATTACTTTACCTGTTAAATAAAACACTGTATACCTATAATGAATTCAGGGTGTGAAGCTTCAGTAGGTATGCTGAGGTTTTTTTAGGATGATTATCGTTCAACATTGCAGATGTAGATAAGTTCCACTCCTATGTTTTCTATTCCACAAACGCCAAGCAAATAGAACTCTCAGTGTCTCGAAGCAAGGTGGCGCAGAGCACTGCACAAAATATGAGTCTGAGAAGGTCTTTGATAAACAATGTCCCAGCAGTGGGAACACTATAGGCTGATTATGTGATCTTGTGTCTTCCACATGCAAACAAGATCATTACATAGAGTGAAATCGAGTGATATCATCACGCAGCGAGTGAAAGAGTGACATCGAGGACGAGCTCGCATCATCACTGATGTGAGCTCGTCCTCGATGTCACTGGCACAATGCAATTTCTTCAAACTGATCCCTGAATCGAAAAATGTTTTTCACAGACTTACAATATTTTTAAACGGCCTATCTAACAATACCCCACGCCATGGGATAGATAAGACAAAAAATATCAACCCCACTTTGCGTGTACAGGTTACAATAAAAAAAAATATTTTACGACTTGTCGGCCGTAACTAATATGTACACCCATGCCAAATAACAGCTTTCTAGTACTAAGAGTCTCTGAGCTAAGCCGGGGACAGACGGACGGACGGACGGACAGACAGACAGACAGACAGACGGACATGGCGAAACTATAAAGGTTCCTTGTTGACTACGGAACCCTAAAAAATATCAAATTTTATATACTTATATTTCAAGTGACACGCCACAAAAAAAAAACATCAAATTTATATATTTTTGTTTTAAGTTAAGTTTTTTTAAATTAAGTTTCATCATGTTTATAAATTGATTGACATACTCCAAAGGGTCCAATAAAAAATGCTTAGGATTACAACTAATTCACCATGGTACATCACTAATGATAGCTTACATCGAGACTTAAAAATACCAAAGGTGAAAGACCAAATTACGCAAGCAGTCTGTGCCTAGAGGAATAGGATTACTACCCATCCTAATAAACTGGCATCAAACTTGATGAAAACCAAGACATTAGAGACGCTTAAAAGGCAAACCCCACAAGACCTGATACTATGACAACTGACACACCATAAAACGGATTGATGTGGATGCACCACGGGCGCATACCAAGCATGACTAAACAAAAGCTTAACACAAACGATGCTGAATGTCAGTAAATGGACAGATCACATCATTGAAAAAAAATATATATATATCGATTCTCATCAGGTCTGCGGAGTTTTGCTAGCTTATTTAATTTCACCCTGTATACACCGTGGCATTTTAATCGTCTTACAACGGCAGCCCACTTCATGTATCCAATGACTACTAATCATTCATAAATGAAAATATTTTTTTTATTAACATTTGAATAATTAATAAAAAAAAATATTATTCATTATGACGCATGATGTTGTTTGAAACACACTGTTATGAGCGCGGTGCGCGGTGTGAGCCTTGCACTCCATTCCGCGCCGCCCTTGGAAATCAAGGCTCGTAACAGTGTTTCAAACTACGTCATGCGTCATAATGTTTTTTTTTAATTATAAAATGTTAATTTTTTTTTTTTTTTGTTAGTTTTTCGTTTGTCATGCACATGAGGTGCCCATCTCTGCTACGCTGGGTTCGCGGCAGCCCCAACACCATTCTCAGGACGTTGGCAGATAGGCGGGACTCTCCGATCTTGGGGCGGTGGATACGACTGCACGCAGTCAAGTAGGCAGTCCCCAGGATCGGCGTGCCTCACGCAGCTTAGAAATATTGTACTAACACTAGTTTTATAAGTTTACACTTGCACTGTTACTAACATATATTATATGGAGCATGGTTTTGAAATAAACGTTATATTATATTATTATATATTATGAATGATTGGTAGTCATTGGATACATGAAGTAGGCTGCCGTAGGAAGACGACTAAAATGCCACGGTGTATATATGTATGTAAATTAGTGTAATTAGGTAATACGGATCCTTTTATTTGGTACGTACAGTGTAGCCGTATAGTTGTCAAAAAATAATAGGTGCGATTGACCATCGCGACGTAACTAGTGAAGTAACCATACGACTCGGTACTCGATACTCACGATAAATCGTTTCAAGTTAAATGTCAAAACGGGCCTATAATTTTTAACAAAAATAGTACTATCATATCGTTTTCTGAAAAATATAGAGCTCTGAGGGCCTAGACAAATGGCATTCGCTTCGGAGCGATTCTATTTCTACAATCGCTATTGTTATTTCACTTTTTGACAAGCTTTATCACAAGTTTTCGATTCGAATTCCTTCATACGAATCGAAAACTAACGATAGCGCTTGTCAAAAGTGTCACTTGGCTACGCATCTCTATGGGAGTTATCGTTCGACGCTGTCGATTCGTTTCATGGGATCGAATGATGATAACATTGTCTAGCTAATTTCTATTGGTTGACCACGTGACATTTCGATAGCTTATGTCAACCCCATACATTTTGTGGATTTTCTAGTAGCGTTATCGCTAATCGAATGTTACTATATCTAGGCCCTCAGTACTTTCCGGTATGTTCTCGATATGAAATCAGTGGCCTTTTCCCAACTATGTTGGGGTCGGCTCCCAGTCTAACCGGATGCAGCTAAATACCAGTATTTTACGTCCGTAACTAAGTTCAAATCACAATCATCATTCTTTGACAATTGTATGAAATTGCTATAGCACGGCAATTTGACGGAGTGCGTCAATTTGATAAACATTTTATTTCCCTGCTTGTACCTAAAGGAGTGTTTGGGGAGACTGCAAATCGAGATGAGGTGACGAATAATAGGATATAACTCTTATGAAGCACATTCCCGATATATAATATTTTTTTTACGTGAAACCATTAGTAAGTCATTGCAATGTACGTCTTAACTTATTGTAATAAAGTATAAATTAGAATGACGACGTGACTTTTCGTAAAAGGTATACCTATATCGTGAATGTGCTACTTTATTCTCTTTTAGCATAGGTCACAATTTTTGATCATCTTAGCGTATCGATGGCAAAATGTTCAAATATACTTGACCCAAAATTCAGCTGCGCGAACTCCGATCATTGAGCAGTCATATGATCATCAAATGCACAAGTGACAGGAGGGTCGTTGCGGCGCTGTATGGAAGGTGGGCCATTGTTTTTTTTTCTGTGCTGTGGGGAGATGCTGCATACGCACTTGAGATCTTTGCCGTCTATGAACCCCCATCTGTGAAGATTGTCTCTGCTCCGGCCGACCTGGGTTTGAAGTCTATTTAGAGATTTCCAAGTCTGCCATGGCAGCGCGTACCCAGATGGAAGGCTCTCCGATGGTTCAATAAAATTACCAGGGTTGCCACATTCAACCATGTAAATTGATGTATACCGGATAACTTTTTTTACCGTCTTGAAAAAAATAGGGTATACGTATTATGTGAACGGAGTAGTAGCCTATGACATTTGTTTTTTTTTTAACATAGTAAAAAATTGATCTATCAATAAATACTACACATTTGAAGTAAACTTTTCATATTATAAATATAAAAAAAGAAAAACGATAAAAAAATATCGATATTCAAACCACACGCACACTACTAAATGCGCGGCAAGCTAAACTATCGGTCGGCTTCAAAGGATAGGATCACGCTACGAGTTCATTAATAAATTATTCCGCGCGTGATTATTAAAAAAAAAGAAAAAAAAGGACTATGCCATAGGCTTCTACTCCGTTCACCTAATATGTAACTCTATTTATTCAAGACGATAAAATAAAATCCGGTATAGTTGTTTTGTGGTATGAGGAACAGGGTGTAAAGTTCACTGATCCGCCATATAAAAAGGAGGATCCTCCGACCAGACGGGTGCTGTGTCTGGTGGGCAACTGCCCGACGGTTGATGTCGGGACGTTGTATATATGCTAGTTGCACGGTAAACTCTGCTTACGCGATGCAGGATTTGCGTGATGTCACTGTGACGCGTAGTTCGCATGTGGCGATGTTGATGCCGCTACAGTTGTAAAAGAGAAGGAATCAATTACCACAGCCACTTTTTCAACGCGCGTTAGAAAAAAAGTAACATAGCATAACATCACGCCTTGTTTCCGAATAGGTATAGGCGGAGGTGAACCTATAGTACACTGTACACCCACATTCCACCAGTTATGTTTAAGTCTCATGTAATAGGGGGCGAGCCTATTGCCATCAATCGGGCTCAAATTCCAGACTCCGGGCTGCTACTGACAAATTCCAGATGGAAAAGCCCAATTACACTTTGCCCGACTTGGGAATCGAACCCAGAACCTCATGCTCAGCAGTAGCGCTTGCAACAATTAGATCCACGAGGCAGTCAAAAAATGTAAATAAATGGATAACCTCCTCCTGCCTTGAAGTCGGTTTAAAATAACTTGAATTCCTCAATAATTTTAATTTTCACTATTTTCAATTTTTTTAAAATAAATATTTGATGAAAATTCAATCATTCTAAACATCGGCCGAAACGATGTGGCTTCCTTTGGTAATTTCTTTTATAGTATTTATTAAGCCTCAATATTTCATTTTACTGAACAATATATTCGTCCATTGGTATGGTCTTCAAATACTTATTGGCGTTTTTCACCACTTTCTTGATATTTGCCATAAATACTGGCATTTGGACTTCATTGGCAACTTCTTTCCAGTTCTCATTGGCGAATTTCAGGACTACGTCAGCTGAAATTAATGGAAAAGTCAATAAGTTAGTTGGTCAACAGAAAGCTAATGGACACACAAGTGATAATTTGTTCTGGATATCTACTATAGTTGTCGCGTTTTAGCCTGGCATTAGTGGTCATTGAAGTGATAGTGGTATTTGGCCACCTACATTTTCTAGCATTTTTTTAATAAAAAAAATGAACTTTATTTTAACGTCTATCGAGATCTTCAACATGATCCAATAACAGTAAGCCATACATCGTTTTTTGTTTGGGTTCTTACAGTGAGATATTAGAAAAAGGGCAATGACCGCTAATACCATGCTAAAACTCGGCAACTATGTATAGTCACTTCTGTAAAAAATGTGTTAAAATGTATAAATTTTAGGAATTATTACAATCACGAAAAATGCGCACAAATAATTTTGAGGTATCTACCCAGTCAAACTGAGGACAGTCTCCTTATTTTATGGTAAATTATTATAGATAACATTTACCTAACTACATCATTTTTTCACGAGATAGGTATGAATGGTAACAAAACAAGGAAAATTTGAATAATATTATAAGTATTTTCCGTTGAGATGACATAGATACCAGAATCATTTACCTTATAATAAGATTTAACCATCTGAATACCTACGTACAGTACGTACATTAAGAGGGGGAAGTCAAAATTGCCTATCTTCAAATTGAATTATGTATAAAATAAAAATAATAGGTATGAGTAACCACATGATCCTATTTCTTCCCGTGGGTGTCGTAAAAGGCGACTAAGGGACTTACTAGAGAATGGGCAGCAGCGTTCTCTATACATTTTAACACCATACTGCGATCGCCAACCCGCCTGCCAAGCGTGGCGATTATGGCAAATCCCCCTTTGTCCAGCAGTGTACGTCTTTCGGCTGCATGATGATGAAATCTGAAATCACCAACTCGTCGTGAGCAAGCATGGTGATCAATACTCGTGCCTTCTCTGTAGTGAGCGAAGTAAGTGAAGCCCTGTAGTGAGACAATAATAGGCAGGTATAATGACATAAATTGACATCCTACGTCAATTTATCGTGTGATAATAGCCATTTCATACAATGGCTTGGCTTTCGCAGAACAGCGATACTACCGGCCGTCAGGTCAGCCGCCCAGATCGGGGCCCCGTACAGGGCCATCGATCGCACGATCCCGAATTGGGAAGCAGCGTTGATAATGCCCCAGCCGCGCCAACTTGGGCACCAGTCGCCGGTAGTGGGGGCCAAAATCCCACCGGCTGTCAAGCACTAATCCTAGGTACTTCATGGTAGACTCGACAGCGATTTGAGCGAGCGCCGCCGGGGGCCATGAGAGATCATGGCCTCAGACTTGTTGAGGGTAACCTCCAGGCCTAGGCGCTGTATGCAGCTCACCAACTGTGAGACCTATGTTAACGATCTCCCTCAAGATATTGAACAGGGCTATGTTATGTTAGCTGATGACACAACGGTTCGTTCGGTTCGGTTTGTAAACTGATAAACAATTATTTCTCTGGCTGTACCTAAGTCCAAAAAGAACATTACCTAGCTCTTTCTGTCCATTGAACAAGTTTCTGAAGTCGAATACCACAGGCTCCAGAGGTTCTGCGTCCAATTTGAAGTTCTTGACACTTCTGTAAGTTTTGCCATCTTTGCCGGTGAAAGTTTTTAACTCCATATTCAGTAGCAGGCGGAATTTTTCTGAAAAATACAAAGGATCTGGTCAGTTTTCACAATTTTTTTTAAATAAATTTGATTATAGATCTACATTTCATGCTTTCATTAAAAAATAGTAGATATCAGTAGGCCGCAGGTTAGTGGTGACAAAAACCAGAGGGGTACGCACTATCTGTAGCAATGGGATATTTGACTGTTTTTTTATTTAGATTTTTCGAAACCAACAAAAAAATTAAGCCACGGTAAAAAAGAAATTGTTTCAATATCTCAAAAATGCCGTAGTTGTATGTAGTCTATTGTAGACTGAGACAGCACTGCTGCGATCTGACGTCACAGTACAGGAACGCCATAGTAACTTCGTGCCATTCAGTACAATGATCGTTTTGCGTGACAATGATAGTAGAATAATTTCAAAAGCGTGTAACTTCTCCATTTTTCCACCGAATTTTTATTTTTTTTGCAATTCGTCTTATTTAGTAACACCTTTAAAAATAAGTATTAATTATTCATGTATATTTTTGATAGCAGTCAAATACCCTATTGGTTTCATTTTGACAGATCTACAACATTCATTGCGTTATTTACGATGTTGAGCAGACAAATTTTTCGAACATATGCAGCAATTGATTAGCAATATACTTCAAAATCATTCAGATTGTAATTGATAGTGTTTATTGCGCAATTAAGGTGCTGGTCTCGGATTCAATTGAAACTTTGTACTGCACGTCTAGGCTAGGTAGCGTGTTACCACAGTCAAGTGGTTTAATCTACCTATTCAGGAAATACAATATGTGCATTTTTGTCCATTTTTAGGGTTCCGTACCTCAAAAGGAAAAAAACGGAACCCTTATAGGATCACTTCGCATCTCGCACATAAATCAAAGGATACTTTCCGTGGACCTAAAATCATGAACACAGCACAAGTAAAGGAAAAAGTCCGAAAATCGTTAATTTTTAGTTTTATCACATAAAAAAATATGCGATTACAAACTTACATTTGCAATTGGAAAATTGACCATGGCGTATATCGATGTATGGCAGAACTTGTTTTTCAAGTACAATGTTAAGTTTGTTTTTGGGATTCATTCATCTCAACTACGGAACCCTTTTGTCTGACACGCACTTGGACGGTTTTTTTTAATTAAACTGTATATTTTTTTTTTTTTATTTACTTAATTAAATTGTTACATATACTACAATCTTTTTTTTATATAAATAAATATTATATTACATTTAAAATTATGGTAAAAACACATTATCTCACTACTTCATTTTTTTTTTTGTTTTTGACTTGTTTTAAGGTTATTATTGTATATATTTATTTAGATAAGTTTAATGTGTTTTATGTATGTATTTATTGTATATTTTGTGAACGGTACATCAGACTACTTGCAGTATTGTCTCTCCTTCCCCTTTAATCCATCCAAAGGTTGCCTTTAAAAGATCGCTTTTAGCGATAAGATCGCCCATTGTGTCCCCCGTATGTGTTTTCTCAAACATCCTTGGAAATTTGAGCATTATTTTGACAACCTTCGTCGAGATAAATCGAAATTTTTGCCACCATTTGTATGAATATCCATGTGTCGTGGTTTAGTGGCCAAATAAATTACATATTAAACTCATATGTCATGTAATTTAAAAATGGAACGATCTTTTACTCCGAAGCATGGCAACCAAGGACCGGACATGGCGACCATGGTAACTTATCAAAGGTTTTATTTAAATTTCGAACTGGCTTGCAAATAGAAAGGTATTTATTGAAAAAAAAAAAAGCAAATGAACACATTGGAGCGTGAAAAGTTATTATCGTTGTTCGTCATTGAATCTGGAATTTATAAATAATTTAATTTTTTTTTTAATTTCCGCGCATTATCAGAGAAAAGCACTATACAAGCCTTGGCCGCAACCAGGCATTGATGGACTCACGTATGAGTTCCTAGGCTTTGCCTTGGCCGCTGCTATGTACTATATAATCTGTATTTTTTATGGTGTAGGTATATAATAAACTATCTTTTATCTATCTATGTTATGTTGACCAATAAACAAAAAGCCATTTTTAAGAAAAACTACCAAAATAAAAATATCATCAAGTTGAACGAGATCTAACTGAATTGTACCGGCAGGGTCAAATAAGTTTTTAAAACGATGCTATTTTTATCTTATCATTGCCGAACAAAAACTAACTCTAACTCACTTGTAATAAGGCTGTAGTCCCCATTTCCCTCGACTGGGAGCACGATAAGCCGGCCGTTGATGTCATATAAGCCGGTTAAAGTGAAGCCACTGCAGAGAGTATCTAGTTTGAGAGTTTGTTTATCTTCTTCGAGCCTGAAATTTCAGAAATAGAGAAAGAATTAGTAGATAGAATAGAATAGAATACTCTTTATTATGTACACCATAAAAATTACAGATATAAATGTTGAAATTTTACATAGGGTGACACAATGGGCGGTCTTATCGCTAAAAGCGATATTTTACAGACAACCTTTGGATGGATTAAAGGGTGAAGGAGAGACAATACTGCAGGCAGTCGGTGGTGTACCATTTACATATACAATAAATACATACATACGTAAAGCAATTCACTTATCTATATAAATATATATGTTACGGCTAATACCCGAAGTGCGGCTACACCTAGTTTTAGCCGGTTAGAATTATAGGTCCAGACAATCCCTGTTGGATAAAACCAATTTACCAACAATAGAGGGGATCTGGCGCTCGGCGGCCGCTACCGCGGCACGCTCGCTTCGCTCGCTCGCCTTCGCTTGTTAATGGTTACTGTTCTAACCTAACCTAACCCAAATGATTTTACCCGAAAACAATCGGCTCGTACTAGGTTTAACCAAGAGTAAGTGGCTACACCTAGTTCTAACCGGCTAAAACTAGGTGTAGCCGCACTTCGGGTATTAGCCGTAACATATATATACAATAATAAACATGAAACAAGAGCAAGGAACTGTATTATGTAACGATGATGTTTAAGGAGTGAGGAAGTGTTTTTTTTACCACATGACCATACCACACCTAAAACCCTCTCTACCCATACCTTTTAACTTAAAATCACGCCTGTAATCCCCAAAGGGTTAGGCAGAGGTATAACTACAGTACACACATATTTCGCCAGTTATTTTTAAATCACATGTCATGGGGCGAGCCTATTGCCATTAATCGGACTCAAAAATCAAGACTTCGGGCTGGTACTGAGAAATTCTTAATAGAAAAACCCAATAACACTTTTCCCGACCTTGGAATCGAACCCAGGGCCTCGTGCTCAGCAGTAGCTAGCGACCACTAGACCAACAAGGCAGAGTAGATATTTATTATAATTAGTAGATAATTATTATAATTATCATCATCTTTATCATCCTTTTCCCTATCTAGGTTGGGGCCGGCTTCCAGTCTGTCTGACTGGATGCAACTGAATACCAGTATTTTCCATGGAGCGACTGCCTATCTGACCACCACAACCCAGGTACCGGGTAATACGATACCTCTTGCTAAGACTTGTTGTCAGACTTTCGGGCTTTTGACGACCCGTAACGACTGTCAAAGATCCCCGAATGACAGCTGGGACCAACGGCTCAACGTGCTTTTCGAAGCACAGAGGGGTCTTGGTATGTAGAGATGGTCACCCAGCCACGGACCAACTGCGGCAAGCGTAGCTTAACCTGATCGATCGACCCGTGCGGCTGTTATTACTTAGCCATAAGCCCCCTAGTAGATATTTATTATCATCTAAACAAAACATGGTATTTAGTTAAAAACAAATACTTTCACTAACGGCATAATGTCACTAGACCCAAGTGGTCTAATAAGAATAACTAATTTTTTTTCCGAAGCTTTGTAAAAATATCTTTTAAGGAATACTTTCTGTTCAATCACATATTACCAATTTTGTGCGAAATCTACTAATATAATAATCTTACAAATAACAAAACGTAACCTCACACCAGATTCCCCGAACGGAGCGGCAGAAGTGTGTTGTACATACTTAGAATTCACCAATGACATGGGGTTTCGATCGGCTTGATTAGAAGATAGGGTGCAAACTATCTCATTGTGTGAAAAAGATATTTAGAAAAACTATTTAATTAGTAAATTACTCACTTTGCACTCTCAATAACACAAGATTTAAATCCAGTTATGGTTGTATTGAATAGCTTAAACTTCAGGATGGACAGGTTTCCTTCAATTTCTGATTGGAACATCGGATCCATAACTTCAGCACCGATTTCTGAATTAGCTTCCAGAATCAGTGGATAGGCTGCGTTCACTGCGCGGGTGAGGCATGCGTCATCCTTGGACTTGCATTGGTACAAAGTAAGAGCTGAACATAATACCAAAACAAGAATTGTGTCAGAAAATCAGATTTTTTCCTAACTATAGGTACCTATATCATAGTGAGTGGTGCTTTTTTTTAAATTACCTACAGTGTTAACATCCTACAATTTAGGATCGAGAAAACGACAGCCAAAAGAAATGGATATTCCATTTTTTGAGCTACCAAGGCATTTTTGAATGCCAGTAATAAAAAAAACAGCCGAGTGCGTGTCGAACTACGCACAATGAAGGGTTCCGTAGTTGGGATGAATTTATCTCAAAAACAAACTTCACATTGAAGTTTAAAAACATGTTCTCTCATACATTTATTTATGTCACTGTCAATTCTCAAACTGCAATTGTAATTTTCGGCGAAGGAAAACATCGTGAGAAAACCGCCATGTCCTAGAACCAAAAATTCGACGATATGTGACATCTACCAACCCGCACTGGGCCCACGTGGTGGATTATAGCCCATTCCTTCTCACAGAGAGGAGGCCTGAATCCCAGCAGTGGGAACATTATAGGCTGATTAAGTAATTGTAGTTTTATAATCGGAAAAAACATATTTTTTATGTGATAAAACGGACATTTTCGGACATTTTCCTTTACTTGTGCTGTGAGACCTTGCTTCTGGCCTTTCATGATTCTAGGTCAACGGGAAGTACCCGAAACATATGCTATGATTTATTTGCGTGTATCAAAATATGTCGCAAGAATGGCCGAATTTTTAATCGACTGGCCCAGAAGGAGGGTAATATTTTTCGACAGTATGTATGTAGGTATGTCTATTTCATTGGCACGCTCTGTAGCCTAAACGGCTTAATGGATTTAACATGATTATGAGGTGTCGTTAGATTCGTCTTAATTGTGGGAGTGCCATATTATGCCAATAATATTTATACAATTGCATCTGCAAATATAAAAAAGGGAGGTCAAGGTTTTTTTTAATATTAATTACAATACTATTTGTATAAAAAAAAAGGTATTAATGAATCAATTCGAAATACGCAATTTTTTTTATTTTTTTATTTTTTTACTTTATTTCAAGCACTTTAGTTTATAAAGTGCTTGAAATAAAGTAAATTAATAAAAAAAAAGAAAACCTGACTGCAAAAACATACCTCACTGAATGAGAAAAACAAGTAATTTATTCAACTTTTTATAGATATTGGACCTGTGATATCTTATAAAAAAGTTACACCTTATCTCAGGTTACTGGTAAGAGCCTGCATTATTTAGATTTTTTAGAAATAGAAATAGAAATTATTAATTATATTTTTTAATAGAAGCTTGATTTGTTTAGAGCTCTAAGGGACCGTAGACCTGCGTATTTGACATTAATTTCAACTTGTTACTTTCACGCGTTCTTGAGAAAAAGGGTATTGACAAACTGACAGACAGACAGACGAACGGACGGACGGACGCACAACGAAGTGATCCTATAAGGGCTCCATTTTTTTCCTTTTGAGGTACTTACGGGACCCTAAAAATATTGGGAGAAGCCTTTCTACCTATAGGCTCAAAAAATAATCATATTAAAACATTAATATTTTATGATTTTTATCTTCACTATAATACTCGTAGTAACAACAAATTCACTCACCCGGATTTGACAGCACATTGACTATAGCACAGAACAAAAGCAGCATAAGGGAAAACATAGCGAACACGGATTTCACTTCCGACGACATCCGTCTCTCGTGGCCGAATGCAGGATCTCAAGATATGAAACTGTTTATATTAAGAAACATAATAAAAAATAATAAAAAAAAACAGCTTCTACTTTTCCGAATCCAAAATTTTGAACGCAGTGATTGTGGCCATACGTCATTTTTTTTTTTGTTAAAATTATCTTACAAGTTGGTTTAGAACTAAAAAAATTCGTGGGATTTATTTTGACAAGTAAGTATTTTAATTACTTATATTGTTTTCTCACAACGGATTTAATTAAACCGTGCCTTGGAAAACACGTCAAGCCGTTGGTCCCGGCTGTCATTGGTGGATCTTTGACAGTCGTTACGGGTCGTCAGAAGCCCGTAACTCGGACAACCAGCCCTACCAAGTGGTATCGTATTACCCAGTCCAGTAACTGGGACATGGAGGTAGTCGCTCCATGGGCAATACTGGTATTCAGCTGCATCTAGTTAGACTGGAAGCCGATCCCAACATAGTTGGGAAAACGCTAGGCAGGTGATGATAATGATGGACGTAATTAAACGTGGAAATTAGTTTTATTTATTTATGTTTATTTTAAAAACAAATTTTGGCGTTCTATAGGTAGTTTAGTTATGTCTTCTGGTCTTGCCTAATGGGAAAAAGTGTGAGCTCATTTATTTGTAATGCAAATTGTAATTTAACAAATATAATTTGAAATAAAAAAAATATTAATAATTTACACACAATTACTATATATTACTACAAATAATTTTATAATTTTACACTTTGTCGTTAAGCAGGCAAATTCAATGAATCTCTTAATAATTATTATTATGTTTTTATTATTCATACGCAAAAACAACACACACGATATTTTTTATTTTAGTTTGTAATAAACCTATAATTTTTTATTAAACCTTTTGCTTTTATATGCCTATGTCCTGCATCGGATTAAAACGAAAAACCTGTTGTTTACCTTGAGCAGTTGTTGGCTAAGATTTATCATTGAAATTAAGCTAATGTCGAACAAAATACACAATTCTCAAGGTGAATGTTATAGAGTGACCAATTCGAATGTATACAGATGTCTATGGGCACCATCTTTTGGCGCCAATTTTTACGGTTCTTCGATATCCACTATTAAATTAAAATGCACCATTTATAAGACGACTGACTGCCGAAATAATTTTAGCAATTTTCCTAAACTTCCTAAACGGATTGCAAAAAGATCCAATTTTTTATATCAAATTAGTACGAGTAATTAATCCCATTTTGATCACAGAGGATTTGTAAATAAACAACGTCACTACTGTGAAGAAGAGGAACTTATGTTGACCCAGCCAGGTCCCTTAAATTTTCTTTGTCTGACTGGTTAGGTGGAGTAATTGCACCATTCTTCCTTAATGAGGCTACGGGACAGGTGCTGCTTTTACCGTAACTGGCAATCGCAATGGTGTTAAGTTAAAAAAAACCAGCCAAGTGCGTGTCGGACCGAGCACAATGAAGGGTTACTGTACTTGGGATGAATTTATCCAAAAAACCAACTTAACATTGTAGTTGAAAAACATTTTCTCTCATACATCGATATATGCCACGTCCAATTTTCCAACTGAAAATGTAAGTTTGTAATCGCATTTTTTTATTTTTATGTGATAGAACTAAAAATTTACAATTTTCGGACTTTTTCCTTTACTTTTGCTGTGAAACCTTGCTTCTTGCCAAATATCATGATTATACTGACGCATAGAATCACCGTATTTTTTTATTGCATTGACTTGGGAGCTTGATATTTTTAGAGCTCCAAGGGACCGTAGATTTACGTATTTGGTATTAATTTCAACTTAATACCTCCACGTGTTCCTGAGAAAAAGGGTATTGATAGACTGACAGACATACAGACGGACAACAAAGTGATCCTATAAGGGTTCCGATTTTTCCTTTTGAGGTATGGAACTCTAAAAAACATCAAATCAATCAGTTAGACCGAGAAAACACCTGGTTCCAATAAAATGGAGCCAGCAACCATGCAGCACGAAACATAATCAAAACTCTGAGCAGAATGTTTCCGAAAAATACATTTCAAGAAATGTTAACGAACCCCAAATTAGGTGGTATGGTCAATTTTGAACATTAAATTAATGCAGAATTTTTGTGACTGATAGTGGAATACATAATAAAGTATAAAAATTTGCCAAGCTTGTATTATAAAATTATGGGAAAATTTCTTAATTTAAAGTTATAATATACCTTAAAATTGGCCACCTTATATTTCACTTTAGAGTTGTCTCACCACTGTCCACTGGTGCTGCAGCGCCCGTTGCGAATGCCTCCCAGTCGGAAAATTTGATAGGCTTTTCCAGCAAAGACGTGGAAAAGGTTATCAAAAATATGGTACGAGGCAAGTCCCCAGGCAATGATGGGCTTAGTATTGAGCATCTGCAGTTTGCAGGCAAGCATCTTTTTAGGGTCCTATCCATACTGTTTACCTTTTGTATGCGACACTCTTACCTACCAACAAAGCTGACAGAAACTATTGTAGTACCGATAGCGAAAAATGTAACTGGTGACGTCACGGATAAAAGCAACTACAGGCCGATATCTCTTGCGACTGTGATTGCAAAGGTCTTTGACAGTCTATTGAATGCACAACTCGGCAAGCATATTCGACTTCACGATGCACAGTTTGGCTTTCGTGAGAACCTGTCGACTGAATGTGCTATCTTGACCCTGAAACATACTGTCAACTACTATGTTAATAGAAAAACACCTGTCTATGCTTGTTTCCTGGACTTGTCAAAGGCCTTCGACCTGGTGGATTACAACAGGCTCTGGACCAAACTTGGAGAGGTAGGGGCCCCCACTGAACTTATTAACATCTTGTCCTTCTGGTGCAACCATCAGAAAAACTATGTAAAGTGGGGGAATGTGTTTTCGGATGAGTATGCACTTGAATGTGGTGTCAGACAGGGAGGCCTGTTCTCTTCCAGACTATTTAACTTGTATGTTAATCAGCTGATTGAGGGGCTCAGTAACAGCCACGTTGGTTGTCATATAGATGACGTCTGCGTTAACAACATCAGTTACGCTGACGACATGGTGTTGCTGAGTCCGTCGCTCAGTGGATTGAGAAAGCTGCTCGGTATCTGTGAGTCATATGCGGTAGCTCATGGTCTGAAGTACAATGAGAAGAAAAGTGAGTTTATGGTTATTAGAGGTAAGAATAAGTCACCGGAGCATGTACCCCCACTCTGTTTAAACGGAGTACCTCTAGAACGTGTCTCTCAGTTTAAGTACCTAGGACACATAGTGACTGAGACCCTTAATGATGACACAGATATCGAGCGGGAGCGAAGGGCGTTGTCGGTGCGTGCAAATATGTTGGTGCATAGATTTGCAAGGTGTACAGTAGACATAAAAGTGACACTGTTCAGGGCCTACTGCCAAAGCTTTTACACCAGCGCTCTATGGACCAGCTACACGCAGCGGGCCTACAACGCTCTTCGCGTACAATATAACAACGCCTTCAGAGTTCTGGTGGGGCTCCCACGTTTCTGCAGCGCTTCAGGCATGTTTGCTGACGCAAGGGTTGACGATTTTTATGCCATAATGCGTAAAAAAGCAGCATCTCTGATGTGTAGGATACGGGGGAGCGCCAACGGAATTCTGAAAATGATATCAGAAAGGCCGGAGTCTGCAGTGCTGGGGAGGCTTATTAGGCTACACGTGACGAGATGACGCAATGTTACGTGTGTATTTCGAGAATGCTAAATACTAACATAGTTTTAAGACCTTTGTTACTAACATTATATGGACAATTTATTATGTCTGAAATAAATGTATTTAATTTAATTTAATTTAGAGAATTAATATACATATGTAGGTGGATCTTGATAAGAATAATTACTCAAATGTTTAAAAGCACATTGTTGTTTAAGAGCTAATAAAATATCTAGGTATAACAAAATTAATCCGGTACGCGGTCGCCACTCCAAAACCTTTCGGCCCCATCGGCCATCAGTTCTGCGAGCAATGTGCCCTGTCCACTGCCACTTAAGCTTGGCAATTCTTCGGGCTATTGCGGTTACATGGTTCGCCTGCGGATCTCTTCATTTCTGATTCGATCACGTAGGGAAATTCCAAGCATAGTCCTCTCCATTGCCCTTAGGGTGACTATTAGCCTTCTGATAAGGCTCATTGTAAGCGACCACGTTTCAGTGCTCATCACTGGCAACACGCATTAGTCAAAGACTTTCGTCTTAAGACACTGCGGTATGTGGGATGAGAAGATATTGTGTAGCTTCTCGAACGCTGCCCAGCCGAGTCGGATTCGACGATTGACCTCTTTCTCGAAGTTGGACCTACCTAACTCCTTGGGGGAGGCCTATGTCCAGCAGTGGACATCTTCCGGCTGAAATGATGATGATGATGATTAACAAAACAAATACGATTACAAATCTACATACATAATAATTTATTAGAGACAATGGTTGAAAAAGTCACTGGTGTAGTTTTAAGTTTTTTAATAAACCAGTTTTCGCTTTGGTTCTTGTTTATCATAGCCGAGAGCTGGTACACCTCTCATTGGGTACAAGATTTTCTTAGCTAGCTTAACTGCCAATCCAGGTAAATGGATCTGCTAAACTTGCAGGCAACGATATGAGTTCATGGGTTTTAGATGGAAAGATTCAAATGAGTAGATATATTTAAAAAAAAAAAAACTTAGGTTGGCTATGCAAAAAACACATAGAAACTGGTTAAGTCCGGTCCTAAACAACAAGGTTTATACACATATACCTGTAGCCTCATAGCATAATCAGCCGATAATGTTCCCCCTGCTGGGACACAGGCCTCCTCTCTGTGAGAGAGAGTGGGCTATAATCCACCACGCGGGCTGTAGCCTCTTATTAAGAGCAGGCAGTCTAAATCAAATTTCGAACGCAAGCTCCGCCCCTCGCTCCCCGCAACTCCGTTATGTGCTAAACGCTAATACATCAGTAATAAAGTTGAATATCGCGTGCGCTCTTTGATCGTGTTCGAGCACGAAACTAAATAGCGTAAGTCTCAATTCTTATTTCGTTTATAACTAAAGTATTATATCTTTATAAATAATTGATATAGAGAAAAATATCTTGTGTCGGGATAATAAACTATATTTTCTTGCTGTGAGTATTTATTTTAAACATAAAAGCTAAACAATCTTGTTAGTTTCTTATCCTTAAAAAAGACATGATTTTCGAATAAAAAATGATTGAGCGAAAATATAACAATTACGTAACTGTCTTCAACATGGAACGAAAAAGATCCAATAAATCATATACTAAAGTTTCATTTTACTTGTATGTGTGACTGTTTCAGAATATTCATGCAAATAAAAAAAAATAGGAGCCTCCTCTTATCGAAATAAATCTAATTTTATTTGTGAACTATCATTTGTGATGATAATTCATGGATGAAATTGGAACATTTAAGTAAAATAAGTAAAGTAGCGTTTACCTATGTAAAGTAACGAAAGCCAATTTTACCAAGGGGTATCGTGTTACCCAGTAACTGGGTTGTGGAAGTCAGGTGACTAGTCGCGCGTTCTTAAATACAGTATCTTCATTCATCTGTATCCGGTTAGACTAGAAGGTGACTCCAAAATAGGTAGCAAAGACAAGGCAGATGATGTGACGAAAGAATAATTATTAAAAGAGCAACCATATTTGATTGTATTTCAAACTCAAACTCAAAGCATTTATGTCAAATAAACCATTTACAGGCACATTAAAATTGTCAAGGAGTCGGTCAGGGCACCCGATGCCCGTCAGAAATATGAAGGTAATCACCATATTTCAGACGGGCAGTGTAGGTACAAGAGCGTAGTAGGTACATAGGTACCTACTACGCTCTTGTACCTACACTGCCCGGAGAAGAACGTGCAAGAGACTCCATGACCACTCATTTAAATAAAAATAAAAAACCTATAAACTATACAGCGATCCCGAATTCACAAGGTGTGGAAAGACATGAGTTCTGAGTTCTCTTGATTCACGTGGAGGAAAGTTATGGTGTATAATTAATTCTAATGAATAGCACTTGTGAACTAGATAAATACTATAATAATTCCATTCCATTCTAAATACTCTTATTAGCCTCTCATTTTAAATGTCACCCTATAATTATAATGACCAGTTGTTGTTGCTCGTCTTGTGCTTACGTTGAGTTGTATAAGACGCTTGTAAGACACTACTAGGAGACTGCACTTCCATCACTATGGCTTTTTTTTTTTTTTTTTTTTTTTGGGTGGGAAATCATCAAATAACTTCTCCCGCTCTGGGCGGAGCGGGAGGGCGTGTCAGACTTTTACTGACTAAAACCCACCCGTGTTCCTTCCGTTGCCTGGGTGCCAGGGCCACGATATCCCTTTCGGACAAACTCGCAACCCCGGCAGGCATTGGTCCTAACGGACCCCGTCAGTTTGTGCTGACATCTCTTTGAGGCGCGCGTGGAACACAACGCGCCGTCGACCCGGGCCTGGTCCTTATCGGACGGCGAGCTACCCATCGCTCACCGTCCGCAGGCCCGCGCCTACGGTGGCCGGAAATCGGCTTGCGACTCCCGACGCCCGGGGCGTCTCCTGCGGCGACTAGGGGCATGAGGGCGCGAACCTTGTCTCACCCTCACGCGTTCCGCCTCCTCCTTCGCTAGCATAACTGCTTCGCAGAAGGAGGTGACGGCCTCCCATGCACTCTCGCTCCGAACCATGGCCTGAACCAGGCCCGGACGCGAGAGATCGCCGCCGCCGATCGCCTCCGTGAGGACACGGCGGTGCTCCGCCCAAGCTGGGCAGACCTCCACCGTATGCTCCACCGTGTCCTCCGGGCGATCCACACAGTGGTGACACCCGGGCGTTTCCTCCCGCTTAATCCTAAACAGGAACCTCCCGAAACATCCATGTCCGGTGAGGACCTGCGTCAGGCGGAAGGTGAGGACGCCGTGGCGCCTCTCCAGCCACTCCTCAAAGAGGGGACTTATCGCCACAATTGTGGCGTGCCCAGCGCTGGGTTGCGACAATCGCACTCTCCATGTCGCCATGAGATCCCTCCGGAGCTCCGTCCGCTGTGCCGCAATTTCTTGCGGCAGCGGAGTTATGCCCCGGAGTTTCGCCTCTTCGCGCCACACCCAAATGTGCGCGAGGACTTTCGCCTCCAGATCCCATGGCGGCAATCCGGCAAGGAGGCTCGCCGCCTCACGGGAGACCGTGCGGTATCCCCGTACCATCCTGATGGCCATGACCCTTTGGGACGCGTTCAACCGCTGCGCTGGTCGCAGCCTCAGAGAACGCGCCCACACCGGTGCCCCGTAAAGGGCCATGGACCGCACGATCCCCGCATAGAGCCTCCGGCAGGAGGCGTTTGGACCCCCTAGATTGGGCAGGAGCCGCTTCAAAGCAGCCCCGGCCCGCTCCAGTCTGGGAGCCAAACGTCGAAAATGCTCCACGAAGTTCCACCGGCTGTCGAGGACGAGTCCCAGGTACTTCATCGTCGACTCGACGCCGATGTGAACCCCTCCCGCCGTTATCTGGGAACCCGACAGTGGCGCGTTCCGAGGACCATAAAAACACATGGCCTCGGACTTGTGCAATGCCACCTCGAGTCCCAATTGCCGGATCCTATCGACGATTGTCGCAACCCCACGTGCCGCCAGTTCGGCCGCCGCCTGATGCGAACTCCCTTGTGCCAGGACTAGCGTGTCGTCAGCGTAGCAGACTACGCTGACGCCACTAGGGAGGTCGGCGCGCAGCACCCAGTCGTACCCGATGTCCCACAGATGCGGCCCCAGGACCGATCCCTGTGGGACACCGCACGACATCTCTCGCCGGTTCCACTCTCCGTGGTGACCGGGGTAGATGACGGCCCTGTCCGTCAAATAGGCCTCGACCACACGACAGAGGTAGGTCGGCATCCGGTGATACCGAAGTGCCTCCCTAATGCAACTCCAGGGCAAGGTATTGAAGGCATTGGCGATGTCAAGAGACACCGCCAAGACAACCCCACCCCGGGCAACAGCATCCCCCGTCGTGAGGGCTCGAACGCGCATGATGGCATCCACCGTAGAGCGCCCCTTACGGAAACCAAACTGGCTCTCCGCCAAATCCGGCCCCACCCGCACCAGCCGCCCGACAAGGCGGTCTGCAATTACTCTTTCAAAGAGCTTGCCCACCTCGTCGAGCAGCACGATGGGCCGGTAAGCGGACGGAGAGTCCGCCGGGCGCCCTGGTTTCTTTATGAGGACCAGTTTCCCCGTCTTCCAACGAAGTGGAAACTGGCCCCTCTCCAAGCATGCGCTTAGGAGCCCCCTTAGTCGAGGCCCGAGAGCCTCTAAGGCCAGAACCCAGGCTTTTCCAGGCAAGCCATCGGGTCCTGGGGCGGTATTCTTGGCATTCAGCCTACGTACCGCCACTCTCAGATCTACCTCGGTCACCTCTGGAGCATCGTCGTCGTCGGTGTGGTCCGCATCCGGCACTGCAGGAGGCGGAGCCATGGGCGGGGGAGCATGTTCCCCTCGCGAAGGGAACAGAGCGCTCACCACGTCCTCCACGAGCTGGGGCCGGAGACTCTGCGTCAGCGGGGGAGCCCATGGGCGGAGTTTATCTCGCACCCATTTGTAGGGGCGTCCCCACGGGTCTCTGTTGAGAGTCTCCAGCGTCTCCTCGCGGGCCATTCCTCTGGCCCGCTGGATCTCCGCTCGGAGGGCAGTCTTCGCCGCTCTGTACCCCTCGTATAGCTCCGCCTGAATGACTTCCGTATCCGGAGGGCGGATACGGAGCCTGCGGTGTCTGGAGTACCGGTGGCGCGCAGCAACGCACGCCTCGCGTAAAGCGGTCAGCTCACGCGACCACCAGCACACCTGGCGCCGAGCACGTCCGGGCTGGACCCGGGGCATTGCCACGTCACATATTTCGGACATGGCCTCCCGGAACCATTCCGCCTCGTCGTTGATGTCGGCAGGCCTGTCTGGTGATAACACCCAGGCCTGCACGATCGAGGCTTCCAGGAGGAGCTCCCGGTCCAGCTGCTTTAGCGCCCACCGCGGACCACTCGGGGTCTGTCGGACCGGCGCGCCCGAGGTCTGGGCGGAGACGTCAAACCGGATGTACCGGTGATCGGAATAGGTCTCCACCCCCTCCATGACGCGCCAGTCGATGACACGCGGTGACAGAGCGGGGCTGGCGAACGAGATGTCCACCACTGATTCACCCCGCATCCGCACACACGTGGGGACAGAACCCCGGTTTAGGACGACCAGGCCTGTCTCTAGAGCCCAGTCCTCCACCATCCTGCCCCGTGTGTCTGTATACCGGGAACCCCAAGCCACGTTTTTGGCATTGAAGTCCCCGAGGACGAACACGGGGAGGGGATGGTACCCGACGACGACGACTCTCAGCTCCCCAAGGGAGTTGTGGAACTCGGCGAGAGTTCGGTTCGGGGAGAAGTAAACTCCTACCACGACAATCTCCCCGAACCGTGCTGCCACGCAACCCTGTCCCCTCTTGACGGCCTCGAGGGACGGGGTACCGGCGGCGGCCGACGAAATTAGGGTCACTGAGCCGCTCAGGTCCTCCACCCAGTCATCCCTGGGCGGGACAAAGTACGGCTCAGCGACCACGGCGATGTTAATCGACCACTGCGCCATGCTCTGGAGCAACAGATCCTGAGCGGCGGCGCAGTGGTTGATGTTCGCCTGGAGGAGGCGTAATGGGGCCATTTATTGGCATTCCATATCAGCCTCCTCCCGGGCCCTCAGGGATGGCCCTGCCGCGGTGGTAGCGGCGGCAACGACGACGGTGGAGGCGGCAGCGGCGGCGGCAATCGTGGCGGCTGCGGCGGTGACGGCGGTGGCGGAGGGCTTGCCCCTGCCCCTGGGTTTGGGGGGAGGAGCACAGGCCTTGCCCCCAGCCCGGTGATCTGCCGGCTTGCCAGCCGCCGCACATGCAAAACAGTGCGGCGTGGCATTACAGGAGCCGGCCTTGTGACCGGGCTGACCGCAGCGGAAGCAGTGATCGCTGCGGTCCACCTCCGAGGTACAGCATGCTCCCACGTGGTTTCCCACCCGGCAGCGGAAGCACCTCAGAGGTCTGGGTTCCAGCAGTTTCACCTGCGCGGATACCCAGCCCACCCGGAGCCTTTGGCCCTCCCCGGATATTTTTTGGGCCGCCGACACGGGGCAGCTCACCGTAATGGTTTGCATCCCCGATTTGTCAGGACGGAGGGTGCCGGCCCTCACCTGCTCGGCAGAGCACTCTCCACTCCTAGACACGGCGGCCACAACATCTTCCGCCGTCACGCAGTCGTCCAGGCCCAGGATGCGCATGTCAGCGCACTTGGTGGGCCTGGAGACTCGGGCCTCCCCCGCATTGAGGGACGCCCTGAGCCTTTCGGCCAGGGCGTCAGCGGTCGGGCCGCTTGCCGCACCAGGGATCTCGAGCATCCGGGCCCCAGTTGCCGTGACTTTCATCCTGAGGCCCTCGGCAACGCCGATCTCCTCCAGGTTCACCGCCTTCCACGCCTTGGCGAGCACCTCACGGTAGGTCACGCCCTTCTTCTCCGCTTCCGGCTGTAGTGTGATCACTACAGCTGCGGACTTCGGGGCGCGGAGCCTAGCCGCAGCGCTTCGCTTCTTGCGCCGTTGCCGCCTCTCCTTTTTCTTGGCCGCCCTTTTAGCCTTAGCCACCTTCTTTTTCTCCCCGGCTACTTGCCATTCGGCGTCTGCCGGAGGGGGATTAGGAGGCTGGGAGGGGGGCGACCGTCCTGCCGCAGTGGCTGGGGCCCTTACCTTCTGCGTAGCCACCTGTGCAGCCGCCCCGCCTTTCTTGGGCTTAGGCTGCGCCGATTTCAACGGAGGCGCGGGCTTGGCCGTAGGCTTGGCCGCGGCAGCCACGGTGGCCGCAAAGGTGGCCGGCCTGCTCGCCGCAAGCGGGGGGCGCAGGACAATGCCCTCAAGTACGGAGAACCGGCTGTTGAAGGCAGCCAGCTCCTGCCGCACCAGGGACAAAACCCGGTCCTCCGCTGGCAAGAGCAGACTCTGCCCTTGCTGCACCCCTCCATGCGGCACCTCCTGAGGGCCAGCTCCTCGAAGCCGGGCCAGGTCCGCTCGGAGCTCCTCATTCTCCTTTCGGAGAAGCTCCATAGCAGCCGTCAAGCGGCCGACCTCCGCCCGCATCTCGGACACTTCGTCCGACGAAGGCCCGACCTGAAGGGCCTTCGCTGCCGCCAATATGGAGGCCGTGGCAGCGGGTACGACCTTGTCTTTAGAGGATTGAATCCTCTTCAAGGCCACACCCCTGTCCATCACTATGGCTGTTTGTACAATTTACAAAAAAAAAAAAAAAAGTTTTTAGTTTTAAGTATACATTTTTCTTTATTACTAACGTAATATATATTTCTCGAGCTCTTTGACCGTCGTTTTTTTACGACCGATACTACGTATTTATCTTCTGAGTAGACCCCTGTATTCCAGTAATAGATGTTGTAGGCTGATTATTATATGGCGTTACGTTTGTATTAGCAAAATATTTAATTTCATAACAACCCCGCAATGTGACAAAAATTTCAGCACCTTTTATTTATTTATTTAAATTTCTCACACACAATAATGTACAAAGGCGGACTTAATGCCTTAGGCATTCTCTACCAGTCAACCAAAGGTGGTGAAGAGATAAGATGGCGGGTGCTCTGATTGAGAGAAAATAACAATATTTTATAATATTAATATATAACATAATTAAATATAAATATAATAGGTACAAAAGTACATAAATAGGTCTTAGTTATAATGCACATATATTTACTATAATATATCCCTACACTTGTATATATACATATTGTATACTCGTACTAAAACTAAAAAATAGACCAGTTCCCAGAGAATACGAATAAGAAGGTAGCTATCAAAATGTGGGGAATGCAGATACCAGCCTGGTCGGGGTAATTGCGTATCATACTATAGTAGCAATGGGATTCAGTTTGACAGTTCAACAACATTCATTGCGCTATTGACGTTGTTGAGCAGACACATTTTTCGTACATATGAAGCAATGGATTAGACATATACTTCAAAACCATTCAGACTGTGATTGATAGAGTGTTACGCAATTAACAATTTTATTAACAATAACGTCACGACTTTATTTCTCAGAAGGGTTAGCCGATATACCTAATAGTATCCATATTTTGCCAGTTATGTTTAAGTGTCATGTAATAGGGGGCGAGCCTATTGCCATCTACCAGGCAGAAATTTAGACTCCAGGCTATTACTGACAAATTCCTAATAGAAAAACTCAATTATAATTTGCCCAACCTGGGAATAGAACCCAGGAGTTCATGCTCAGCAGTTATAGCGCTTGCGACTACTGGACCAACGATGTATTTTTAAATTCAATCAGCGCTAAAATTTAGTAACTGTTGGTGCAAGAGGGCCTTTATATCATATCAAAATCAGCAAATAATGTTCCCACTTCTAACACACAGGCCTCCTCTCGGTGAGAGGGAGTGGGCCGTTACAAATAAAAAAGTGGGCTTTTCATGGCGCGATTCCACCAAAATTGTATTCAGCACATTTTGTGCAGAACTCCAATAGAGCGCGTAGCTGCAGATCCGTTTCCACCGGCAAAGCTGTACGTCATTTTTGTAAGCGTACAGTGCAGCACATTTGTAAATGTTTACTTGCGTGAGTCCACCAAAGGAAATATTTGTGTGCAGTACACTGTGCAGTACAGTGTCGCGCAGTGCCGCACACTGGTGGAATAGCGCCTTTATTACACGTGTTTTTTCTAAACACAAAATATTTCTGCTGTTTTGTTTGCACTAGGCCTTAGTGACTTAGGTAGATGTCACATTTAATATTAAAAGGTGTTATTAGTACGATAGTAGCACTATTCAAATAACGTGTTAATTTAAGTGGATAGACAAGATAATAACTTTTTGTAATGGGTGTGTGGGGTTAATTTTGCCACTTTTAATACCAAGAACCTGTGTCATGACTTGAGTTTTTTCAAACAACTTAACTGCATGGCAATCAGTGGTTAACTAGTTTGAAAGCGTAGCTGTTTATTGTGGCTCTTTTTAGGGTTCCGTACCAAAATGGTAAAAAGGAACCATTATGGTGAGACTAAGTCTGTCTATCTGTCGGTCACACCTGGATATCTCAAGAACTAGTAATGCTATCAACTTGAAATTTGGAATGGTTTTAGATGACGTTTACCCAACTATTTTGCTAACAAGAAAGAAATTTAAAAATATATCTTTATTGCAACAGGGCCTGAAGGGGGTCTTAAAAAATCGAATGGAGTCTACTAGGGTATCATATGAAAGAGCGCTGTTTGCACATTCTCATTTTTTTTTTTGCATCATAGTTTTCGACTTTCGATGAAAAATGTAAAAAAAAATACCGTTCACCCCTATCTCCGAAGTTTGCATAGACAAAAATCTGAAATTACTCTATGTGATAGAAGTTTATGTAAAGATTATAGGAAAAATAAAACGATGTCTCTAAATAGCACAGTTTTTCAGCAATCATCAACATCATATATACGTACGGAACCCACGGTGCACGAGTCCGACTCGCTCTTGTCCGGTTTTTTTTCTTTAGGATTTGGCCAGTATCATAGCGTCATAATTGTATGTCAAAAAATATTTCAGAATAACTGTGTATAAGTAACTGTGACAACCTATAGGTTGGCACAAAATATAATGGTTTTCACATGGATTTAAATTAAGTTTTAAGTGAAAATCTGTAAAAGACCGATGTATATTTTTTTTCCTATTCATCGGCCAAAGATGTTGAAAATATATCATTTTCATGTACTTACTAAGACTGGCTAGTGGCTAGATAGAAAACTATCTAGCTAAAAGTTTACACATATTTTTTTGTATTAGATTCCATGTTACATTGTTCAGAGATATATCTTTACACCTAATGTATGCTTTACAGTATTTTCTTTTTATTTCGCTCTGCAAACCTCCCGAAGAAAAGTGGTGTAGAGCAGCAACTTGACAGGACGGAAGAAATAAAGAATCAATAAGAAAAGACACATCAAAGTTTATTTAAACCTTAATAAACTAAAAATCTACAAGAATTTGCTCCAGTGGGACACTCTTCAGATATTTGTTGAAGTTCTTGACAAGCTTCTTAGCGGTTGCGTTGAAAACTGGTGCTTGAAGCTGCGTTACAAAAGGCTTCCAGTTCTTGTTTATAAATTGAAGGACGCTTTCGGCTGTGAATCGAAAAAAACATGTTAGAAAACTTGTAGTCAAGAATTAATATATACCTAGTTGATATCACCAGGTCCAGGTCGGAAGTAAGAACGCGTGGGACGCCATCGCCTCCTTTTGCGAGGAAGTGTCGGTCGCGAAGGAGGCGGCGGAACAACCTACTCAAGGAATTGTGACGGGGTCCGCATGAATTTATGCGGGCTAACACTTAGCACACTTAGCCGGGGGAGCGTGAAGAAATGCGCAAGTAATCCAGCACCCTGGCTAAAGGTAGCAGCAGAACACCGTGTGGTTTTAGTAAGTAAGTCTGACAGACCCGTACACTCACCCCTGGGTGGAGGACATCCATGAGGATTTCAAATCGATAAAAAAATAAGATTACTGCATAGGTAGCAGTCTTCTACCTATACTCGGACCTTCCTTCAGAGGAAAAATATCCATTGTATATCCGTGGTATTATCTGATGGTAGGATTTCAAAAGTGGAGCAACATTACGATCAGTAGAAGAAATTGCCTCAAATCATCACGAAAAAAATACAAATAGTTTATTTTCTTTAACAAGCTTTGTAATACATGTCTTTTTAAGCAAATGAATGCCTGCATTAGGACACTCCACTCTTCCGTAACTTAGATTTACGTAATGTACATTCACTAAAAATTATGCCAGTATTTACTATTTATATAATTATAAGAAAGTACAGATACAGGAAGAGGCACCCTGGTGCATGCTGTTTGCCGATGACATTGTTCTTGTCGGTGAAGATGAACCTGAGATCCAGAGCAGATTGGAGAAATGGCAACAGAAGCTGGAGAATGTTGGCTTGAAAATCAGCAGAACCAAAACTGAACATATGTTCTGCGATTTTGGCGGTCTCTTCAGTTCTGGAGCCATAGATCTTGAGCATAGAGCATTGCATTGACCTTTTCGTTTCAATAAAAAAATATTTATAAAAAATATATATACAACATTACTTTTAGTGTATTCGGAACCTGAATATAGTTTGTTCAGAGTAAGGAACTGAATCGATTTCAATAATTTTTACACCATGTTATATTTTGTCCCAAAAATATTTAAATGTGATGGAAAATGCTATCACCATTTAATTATTTACAATACAATCGCCGTACGGTTAGGTACCTACTGCGAAGTTATTATCAATGAGCGTAAAACGACCCTAGAGGCGCGGGGGCGCCGTTAGCATGTTTTTGTACGGACAACCCGGTAAGATAACAACCTTATAACTCTGTGATTTTTCATGATACAGTTTTGAAATTTTGTACATAGATTCTTTACATAAAAATACTAGACATGAGTTTCGGGTTTCGCATATACTAAAACTAATATTGTATATATATCTCTTTATTTTATTTTTTGTGAAGTTGAGATTACCTTTTGTCGTATGGCCTACCACAAAGCTTATTTATGTAAACGAAAGATGTAAGTCTAAGGCGTATAGCTTTCAATTGTTTTTCAAAGTCAGTTAGTGTACTCGTACCTTTAAGAGATGTTATATCTTTATCTCCTTGGGGGTTTATAGACAGTTTTGGTAGGAGTCCATGATAGCACGTCTTTATTTCTATTAGTTTGCCAACATTACGTTTTACCAGAACGTTTAGGCAAGAACACAGTAACAACAACTGTCTTTACTTTTACGGTTGGATACTGCCAGGAAAACTTCAGTCATAAACATTCCTAAGGTCCATTAAGCAAAAGAATTATTTATGTATGCTGAGACAGTGAGTCCATGCCTTAGATTTATGGGCAAAAGTAAGGAAATTGAAAAAGTAAAGGCAGTATGAAAGTTTGCAAAGTTTAATAAAGGCACAAAAAAAATATACTTTGAAAAGTTATGGATTTGTCCTTTTTGCGTAAAACCGGTTTCAAAAACCGGTTTAAAGCAATATCAAATGTGCTAATTGATACGCCTTGAACACAAGGTTTTTAAAATTCCTAGTTCAATTTTAACAAAATGTATGGGGCTTGGTCTAAATGTCCACCACTAACGAGATCTATGACACTAAATACTTGAATAGTTTATTTATTAAAGAAGGAGCAACTTTTTTATAAGAAAATCTGTTAGTGAAAAGTTATAGCTAAATAAATATTATTGTTTTCTCAATAATTTTAGTTTAATCGGCTCGATTGATTTTGACAAACAAGGTTTTTATTAGATTCGTCTTGACCCCACGAGTGACCCAGAATACAAGAATTTTGAAAAAAAAAATGCAACTTGTGTTGTGCAGTCCTCCTCTCTTCAAGAGGGAGTGGGCTGTAATCTAGGATATGCCGGTTTCTTCACGATGATTTCCTTCACCGTTTAGAGAGCAGTGACTGTGGTGATGAAATTATTTACACAAATTAAACCGCCTGCCTGGATTCGAACCGATCACCTATACTTGGTAAATCTGGGCAGTTATCACTGGGCCACTACTGGGGTGTTTGATCAGGGCTGATTTATTCATCATAGTGTGCGTGCGTACACATGGGCAATGCGTACGTATGGACAGCACTACAACACTTGCACTGTAAGCGATTAGGAAAAAGAGTGGGGTGCGTTTTCGTGGATGGCACTATCTGTACCCATCTAGCCAGACTAGAAATACTAGGTAGACTACTCAGTTACATTGATCTCGTTAGTGCAAAGACATAGGTCAAGAGTGGTCCATTTTTGACCTATGTCGTTTATGATTTCTCGTCGCTTATGCTCGTAGCAAAAATGTTTCTTACAACCAATTCTAACTCATACACAAGTCAAATAAAATCCCATTTCCACGAAAGCCAAATAAAGGTTTTGTTCCTCAGCCCAGTATATTACACTTTATCTAATATATTTCCACTAGTCTACCCATATTAGGTATGTTATTAGGAAAGCCACAGGATCATTGCTTTGGCCCAGTTACTGGAGCCGAAAATCGTTGACCCGAATAATATCGAGGCTCAGTTTAAGCGAGGTGAGTGGGAATTAACTAAGGGCAACAAAATGCTTTGCTAATCACCAAATGATGGATTATTAGGGAGCTATATCAGTTGGGATATTGACTTTAGGAGAAACCAGAATTAATGGATGAATGGGAGAGAGAATGGATCATTTTCAAACAAGGCTGTCTGTCTGATGAAAAATAATAATCCGGTGTCATATTATTATAAATAAATAAAATACAAATGTTTATTTCCGTTCAAATCAAAAATCAAATCAAAATACACACAATGTTTAACAGACATGTTTTGGAGATCACCTTTTAAGCAAAGAGATGCTTATGTTAGGTGACTCCGCTCTTTCACTTAACAAAAACTGTTTATGCAATTGAAAAACATATTAAAAAGAGTGAGTGATGTATGCGAGTGGGTTTTTGAGTGATCGTGTGTGTGTTTGTGTGTGTGTGAGAGTGTGTGTGATAATGTGAGCGTACATTGTGTATAAGAGTTTTATTGCGTTTAGTTTCTAGGATTTAGTTTAGGTTTTGGTTAGCCCTACGACAGTGTCTTGGGATCGGAGGAAGCCAGCCACAGCTTCCTCCACTAACGATTTCATTACTGCGGTCCTATTAATTATTTGACAGATATTATAATAGTAATATGCTTTATTTATTAACCTAACTTAATATTATAAATGCAAAAGTGAATCTGTTTGTTTGTTATGATTTTATGCTAAAACAGCTGAATGGATTTTTATTAAATTTGGCACATCGGTAGACCATGACCTAAGTTAGGACATCGGATGCTTTGTATACCGGTAGTACGATGCAGTGGGATAATTTCCAAACTCCACGCGGCCGAAGACGCGGGCAAAAGCTAGTTGATATTTTAATTTCTGTTACTACTCTTGCAAATCTACCTTTAATAATCTTCATAGGTAGATATCGAGTAAACATTATCATGGTATCGAATCAAGTTTGTTTACAATACCTAAAGGTAATGAGTTTGGCCACGGCAATCCTATTGAATACTATTCAATATTCACCTTTCGAAGCAGATTTGCAAATCATTTAGGTAAATTATAGATAATTTTTCTTACTTATAATTATATGAAGGCGCAAGAGCGTCTACCTGTTATAATTATTACTCAATCTTATTCGGAACAAACTTATTATTCCAATGTATCATAATCTTAGTAATTACACCCTCTGCGGGATATGATTACAACGTGTTATTATCGATTGCAGAGATCAGCGCCATCTATTGGCTTCTTTATGAAATAGAAACACCTGGTACTGTTTAAGATCAATTATTAAATTAATTTAATTGTGCTGTTTTCGTTAAAACTAGTTCAAATGAAAAGAGAACATTGAATGACTTTTGGGTTAGTGACAAATTAACAATTCCACATTTGACATAGTACTCGTAAGTTCTTGATCTGGCGTCACCCAATATTGTAGAAAAATGGCGCTAATTAAGTTTGAATGATCAATCTCAATATTATAATTTGATGCAAGAACTAAATCAGTTTCAATAATAATTTAGAAACTATAAAGTAACAAGATTATTCTACACAAAACAATCATCTTAAAACGACTTTGCATTTCTGAATATTATTGTTTAGAATAGAATAGAAATTTTCTTTATTACCTAGAGTAACCAAGACTCAACAAGATTGTTAGTAAAACTTAGGAATATATTAGTAAGCACAGACACTAAACAAAAAGCAAGGAAAAACATTATAAGGAATAACGGTTTGTCACCGCTGCGACATCTCATGAGAGACGGCACTACAGTGGCTCACGTATACACAGTCCAGGCGACTCGTAACCATGCAGACACTGTTGGAGTCGCCCAACACCCTGCGCACCAAGGAACTATCCACCACAGTGCACCTGTTTAGCATTGTTGCGTAAAAGCAATCTACATGCGCATCTGCGAACATCCCTGACGCACTACAGAAACAGGGCAGCCCCACCAGTACCTAAACGCATTGTTATATTGAACACGAAGAGCGCTGTACGATCTTTGCGTATATCTAGCCCACAGGCTGCACATGTAAAAAGCAGTACAGTAGGCTCGAAAGAGCGTGATTTTAACAGGAAGTGAGCATCGTGCAATCCTGCGAGTCAGCATGTTCACTCTAACCGACAAGCCCTCCGCTCCCGTTAATCCCCCGTTTAATGATGATAAAATAATTAACTGATAAGCATTTTAGTAAAGTTTGTAAATTTTATTTAGCTAATTAAGTAATAAAATTTTAATATGGTACCTAGTACGAGTGTTTCCGCCAATTTAGGGAGGACACGACTGCCGCTCTCACGACATCCATCGGAATGGAAGTGTTTAGATGGACAGAAATATTAATTGTCGAACAAGAAACCTCTGTAACATAATGTTGTGATTTAAAAGAGTGTCCATGGAGTTTCTTGCTCGTTCTTCACCTTACGGAACCTACTTCGTCTTGGAATGGGCGACTATCTTCACTTACTAAGTTAACCTGAACGACTTCTTGATAAATGATAATTCAAAAGTGCCTTTAAATGTTATTGAAATAAATGGTTTGTGATTGAAAACTAACTACCTATCTACCATCAGCGAATAATTACGCCGGAGACTGGTCAGTGACGGCAGTGGGTTCCCCGCCGTGTTATATATAATCTTACGTGAGAACTTCCAGTTGTGCCTAGTACTTGTTTTCTTTTGACGCTGGTGCACATAAGAACATAGTTAAATCTCTTACCTAATTCCTTTTGTTTTCCATTGAACAAGTTGGTAAAGTCAGCAATCATCCCTCCTTTCAATTCACTTTTTATTTGATAGCTCTTAAACGATATATATTTTTTTCCATCCTTCCTTTGACTGATCTTTGTGTTACTATCGATTTGAATAGAGTAGTCTTCTGTAATTAATATAAAATAAATTTGAGTATTGTTTTCAAATGATTTATTACAGTAAACAATCTTTAGACAATAAACATTTAGTCAAATATTTTTTTTAATTTCTATAATTGACAATATTTTTTAATAATTTTAAAATACCTAAATAATCATATTTTTATTTTATTTATTTATTTATTCTATTATAAAAATAGTAAATTACAACATAATAAATTACAACAAAAAAGACATTAATATTAAATAATTAATATTATTTTAATATTTTTTTATTATTTCATTATTAGGTCTTCAATTAATTCGTTAGTGGATGATTCACAAATGGGATAATAAATCCCATCGAGGTTTATGGAGTCAACTGTATCAAACATCAAAATGCCTTGTTCAATCTATTGCTCAGTAAAGGCCTACTCCCTTTGTGCCATGCTTTCCTGCTCTCTAAGAGTCTCGGGCGCATAAAAGCTAGTTAACAAACAGGTCATTATTAAAAAATCAATTCAATTTATTTCATTACCACTGCTCTTAACCCAATATTCAAAGCCTTGCCTTGCCTTTCTTGCCTACCAATATTCGAAGATATGTGACATGTACCAACCCGCACTGGACGCTCACAGAGAGGAGGCTGGTGTCCCAGCATGGGAGGGGAGCATTACAGACTGATTTTGCTTAAATGCTTCATCATTTTTTTTTCAGCCCTAAGACGTCCACTGCTAGAAATAGGCTTTCCCAAAGGGAATTTTGCCATTTTGAAAAATTGCCATAATCGGCACGCTTGGCAGGCGGGTTGGCGATCGCAATATGGTGTTAAAATGCATAGAGCACGCTGCTGCCCATTCTCTAGTAAGTCCCTTAGTCGCCTTTTACGACACCCACGGGAAGAAATGAGTTGGTGCTATTCTTTACGCCCGGCACCACACGGAATATAAGTATATAACTATTTTACTGTGAAAAACTAATTAAAAAGTGAGAAAACTTACTGCATTTAATCTTGTAGTCTCCGTTGCCTGCAATGGGTATTGATAGGATCTGTCCAGAAACCTCGTAGACACCATATATAGTGAGAAGTGGGCAACTCATATCTAAAATTATCTTTGACTTTTGTAAGTCAAGTCTGAAATACACAAAATTGCATTAGTTTTATACTATTTTCACTTAGCTTTATATGTTTTCCTTTTTTAGGGTTCTATACCTCAATAGGTAAAAATGGAACCCTTATTCAATGAAAATTGCCCATTATTTGAAAAACTAGTTAGCCTATTTTTTTTTTAAAGAAAATAGTTCTTAAGTACTTATAGATTACAGAAAAACCTATAAGAAATCTATGGTCTTAAAATAATATGGTAAATAATCATGGTAATATCGTCATTAATGTGCATTCAAACTTACATTTGCAGTTGGAATGTATGGGAGAACATGTTTTTCAACTATAATGTTAAGATTGTTCTTGTGATAAATTTATTCCAACTACAGAACCCTTTCTTGCGTGTGGTCCGACACGCACTTGGCCGGGTTTCTTTGTTCTGGACGATATAGTGCACTCTGAATCCGATCCAAATGCGAACTAGCGATCCCAGTTATTTATTTATTAAAACTTTTAGCACAAGTAAAAATAACCGTACAGAGGTGGACTTAGGTATTATCCACCAGTATACCTTGGGGTGATGCAGATACAAAACATAGGTAGTATTAAGTGCAACATGAAAGAAAATTAACTTGCAAGTAACAACTCTGTCCTAATTGGAAGTTTTCTAAATTCGGCTGGATGGAATTCGAATCTAGTGCACATTTAGTGTACATCTAGTGACTTGGATTCATATCGGAAGCAGTGCGCAAATGCGCTAAACAGCATACGCTAAAATCAAATTATTTGAATCTTACTTCATATTAACCACATCGCAGTTTTTGGATCCTTCAATAGTGCTGTTGGAAAGCTTATAATTTATGCCAGTGAGGTCTCCTCGTATTACATCTTGATAAATGGGATCCAAGTTCTCAATGTTTAGTTCCGGGACTCCTGGTATGGCTAGCTTATATATCAAGTTTGCAGCTTTTGTCACGCAAGCGGAGTCTTTTTCTTTACAAAGTGGTAGTTTCGGTGCTAAAAAAAATGACACAATACGTTGGTAAACACAACATTCCTTGTAGAAATCGTCATGGATATTCTCAGTTAATTTTTGAAGAAGTCTCTTGCGCTTAATATACATCCTAATCCCTGATAGACCTTTCAAACCTGAGAGGGCCTTTAACTATTTTAATTAATCATCATTATTTTAGCCAAAAGACGTCCACATGATATAGGCCTCTCCCAAGCACCGCTACTTCAACCGGCTCTGTGCTTCTCGCATCCAGCGGATTCCTGCGGCCTTCACAAGGTCATTGGTCCACTTTGTGAGAGGCCTTCCAACGATAAGTCTTACGGTACGCGGTCGCCAGTCTTAAACCTTTCGGCCTAATCGGCCACCTGTTCTGTGAGCAATGCCATTGCCACATATGTTAGGCAATTCTTCGGGCTGTGTTGGTTACCTTGATTCTCCTGCGGATCTATTCATTTCTGATTTGATCACGTAGGGAAACTCCAAGCATAATCCTATCCCTTGCGCTTTGGGTGACTTTTAGCCTTCTAATGAGGCCCATTATTATATTATGTGCCCACTATTTAAATTAAATATTTTTATATCAGACCACAGCGCTAAACATAACAAAACAAATAGTAACAGTGAGCCAAAAACATAATAAAAATTAAACACTAACCTGGAATTGATTGTACTCCAATAAAAATACAAAATAATAAAAATATTCTTCCCGACATATTCACGACTCCTTCTTATGATGCTCCAGATAAAATAGATTTTATTTCCTACATCGTCATTTTATACGGTTAAATAGGTAGGTATAAACCTACAAAAGAAACTATATCTAGGTACTAAACGAGTTTCAAAAGGTTTAAAAATAAAATTAATTAATACACTGTTCAGTACGTGTTCCGTACATACCAAACCGTACAGGATTCCATGTGCCTTCATAAAATGGAGCAAAGAAGTTTACATATATATAATAGTCCTTGGGAAAAATAAATAAAACCCTGAACAAATACTTTGACGTCAAAAACTGACAATCATGTAAACTTAGTAACTAAGAAAACAGTAAAAAATATCAATATCTCCTTAGTTACTGATCCTTGTGCAAGATACCCAAGCCATCATTTAGGTACAACTTGATAAAAAGCCATTCCAAAGCCAGCCCAATCTTGATTAATACATACATAATACAGTCGCTTTATGACGCAAATAAACGAAGATTTTTATTCCTTCGATTCTTGCGTTTGACACTTGCAAGCCAAATTCCATAATTAAAAACGTTCTAAAAATCTAGTCGTAAACCCTCAGCGATATCAATGTCAAAAATGCAGGGAAATTAGTTTAACAGATTGAGACTGAGATTAATTGTTTCTTTTAATACGAAGTTTCTCAAAAATACGGCAATGTTTAGATCTTAAAACTTAAAATATCATACTTGCTAAATGTTTGCATAAAGATTCAAAGTTATTACGGAACCCCATTTGTATGAGCCCTACATTTGTTTTTGTATTTCTTTTCTTAAAAGCACCTCACAATAAGTAGGTAGGTACATGAACTGCCACTATACCGTTATGAGTTCATTAGCATTTTCATTATCTCTTTGTTATAATTTAATCAATTCTACTGGACGCTATTTATTTTATTTACCATAATTACTTATAAATTTTGTTTACGTTCATGATCATCATTTCAGCCGAAATACGACCACTGTTGGACATAGGCCTCCCCAAGCAACGCCATTTCGACCGGTTCTGTGCTTCCCGCATCCAGCGGATGCCTGCGGCCTTCACAAGGTCATTGGTCCACGTTGTAGGTTGTATTAGTAAAATCAACTTAATAACTAATGTAAAAAATGCATGTACATAAACCAATTCACACGCACATTTGGTAACACTTTTTTTTTCATAATAAAATACCGAATACTTACCTATCTATATTTAATTTTATGGGCGCTTAAAACTAGGCGATTGGTTTTTGTTTATTTTTACCCGACTACGGCGAAGCAAAAAGGAGGGTTATGATTTTGACCGGTATGTATATATGTATGTATGTTCATCTGTTCATTACTTCTAAACCGCTTGTCATAATTTGACAAATGATGTATTGTTGGAAGCGTCTTGATCATCCGCTGGTTATAGGCTATGTGAGGTCACATTAAATTCAATATGGCGCCCTATAGCGGAAATAAAGTCAAAGCCTAAAAACAAAAAAATTGTTTATTCATGCCGTGTTGGGTATCAAATGAAAGCCGTTAATTAGCACATTTCAAATATATATATATTGTCAGCTGTTGCTCATGACTTTGCTTGCATGCACCCAATAATTAGGTATAATTTCTATAAAATCATAAGCAACAACAAACATATTTTCTCTCCAAACCTACACAAAATACATAATTATATTATAATAAATACGTATTTCAATGTGGCCAGGAACTTAATATGGCATGCTCTTCGTCGTGACCAGCTGGAGCATGGAGAACAGCCAAGTGCAGTTCTCATACAATTCGATGATTGCACTATAAATGCAGATGAAGATGGGCTGGAAGATTGTTAGAGTTGAACCTTGTCTGACTGAATTTGACGGATTAAGAGGATCGGGAAAAATTCAACGCAAAATGTTACCATTAATCCTTACTTGGGCAGTTACTGTGCACAAGTTGCATGGGTGCACTCTAGATAAAGCGGTAATTGATTTAGGAAAGTCACTATTCGCTAAGGGACAGGCCTATGTTGCCCTCAGCAGACTCAGATCCTTAGACGGATTATTTATTTGTACCTTGACATCATAACAAATTGCTGAAAAATCCTCATGACTCACGATCTCTTCAGGAATTAGGAAAGATATGAAGTCTTTCAAATTTGGAAACATAAACCTGGTATGTGTTTGGTATATTACCTACACAGGTACATATAAAACATTAAAACGAATGAATGAATGAGGTGAACTCGAATGAACCTAACCAAAAAAAAAAATTAAAACGCCTCTGCAAATACTTTATCACGAAATTATAACCCCAAAATAATTTAAATCAAAAATAAGTTCAAAAACTAAAACCCGACTACTGAAAAATCACGCTCTAAAATGTATGAAACAAACAATATTCTCATCTGAAATTATTATGTACAAACTATTCAATATTTATGGTCTAATAAATAAACAACTTACACGTAATATATTTTAATGTATTTAATAGATATTCATAGTGATGTTCAGAAGACAGCCGTGGTCTTGTGCCACCTAACCTTTGTTGTTGTTTACCTATTTAATAGACGATAAATATTGAATAGTTTGTACATAATAATTTCAGATGAGAATATTTTCTTGTTTCATACATTTTAGAGCGTGATTTTTCAGTAGTCGGGTTTTAGTTTTTGAACTTATTTTTTGAAAATTGAATACGCACGCAAACATTTTTTTTGGCTTCATTATTTTTCCCTGTAGAGTATTAAACGATTTTGTATTTGAGCTATGGGACAATTTTGTGTGCATTTTGTGTTTTTGTTTGTTATCTTACTCTAGTTCTGTTATATCACCAATAAAGGAAATTTTTTCATAAATAAAACGATCATTATATTTTTAGGCGTTAATCCTTTACAAACTTTTATATAAATCCTCAAATCAAAGGTTTTAAAATCACTCAACGCACATATTTATAATGCAGATCATCTATGGGAACTTGATGGTGAAAGTTCTTCAGGTTTTGAATGTATTTGTTCATGAATACATCCATCACAATATCTCGAGTCATTTCTTCTATAATTCTCACACGATTATCACCTGGAAGGAAATAATTAAAGTATATAAATCACCGGAAATAATAAAAAAATATACATTAATTAGCAAATAAAATAAAATAATTTAAATTATTGAAATGCTATTATAATACTAATGAATACCAATCTAAATGACAAATTTTATATACCCTACATGTTTTATAAAATAATTACTTAAATAATTTACCAACAATTCATCAAATTATAGCCCCCTTCCTCTCTCCTACTTTGCTATCCCCGACAGAGTTCACAACGATCATGTAAAATTGTAAAACCTGCCACCTAAGTTCTCATCGTGGAATGTAAATAAATATTGAGTATTGATACCTACAAAACAATACAGGACCTAAACTCTGATTTTTAATTTGCTAAAACAAAATAGAGCTGCGGTAACGTTTTTTAAAAATAACACGATAAATAATTAATATTACAGAGACATCAACACAGCAGCGAAGGTCCTCTTGTAGATAATGATTCAGTGGTATTTAGTGAGAGTCGCTTGGTAACTAGATTGTTTACTAGATTATTTTTATGTCGACAGCAAATGTAATTTTAGTTTAGCAAAATAAAAATCTGAGTATAGACCGTGTGCTCCGCAAAGAGCAACATTGTTTTAATTCAAAATAATTATATTATTACACTCACATTCCACTTCTACTATGAACAACATAAGATACAACATAACATTATGTACCTAAGTAATAAACGTTTTCGTTCAGTCTAATCTGACTTGTTAGTTCCCAATACAAGTAACAGATGTCACTGTTTCAAACTCCACTAAAGACCAAATTATTAATTCACAGGAGTAATCGTGAGATTACTCCAGTGAATAAATAATTTCGTCCATTTCGTTATTCATCGTAATTCCGTATCCGTATAATATCCGTCCATTTTACTGTAATGGTGATCGTTTAGTTTAATCGAATTATAATATACCTAAATGTATAATATTATGTGTAAAAGTCTAGAATACAATAAATATGACTTAATAATTCGACAAAAGTTATTACGTATGTTTATTAATGACAAAAATAAAATTATCTATATATTTCTACTAAACTTACAAGCTGAGACAATGGGGACATTAATCATTTAAATGATCTTGCATTTATATTGAAGAATAAAATGTTATCTCAACATCAAAAATATTACTCAGGCAAGCATTTTGTTGCCTGTTGATTTCCATCATTATTCTATTTAAAGCATTTGAACTTGCTCGTTTTTGCTCGATATTGATAACGGCAACAGGTAGACGCTTGAAATATTCGCAGAATATTTAGTTATATATTCACTTTAAAAATAAATAATTAAATTCAAATAAAACAAATATTTGAGGGGGGCTCCCATACAACAAACGTGATTTTTTTGCCATTTTTATAGATAACGGTACGGAACTCTTCGTGCGCGAGTCTGACTCGCACTTGGCCGGTTATTTTAATATTAAGTCTAACACCACTCAATTTTTTCATGGGGTATAAAAAATAAAGTTCACTTACAGGGATCATGGTTACTGAAAACCAAGTTGGTGTATTCAGGGTCTTTGACTTCTCCGTCCTTCAAATCTAGGATTATAGTGTAGTTTAGTATATTAACGTGCTGTCTTCCTTTATCGTCCTTCAATTTCTCGTGCTTCCCGCTGATTGATATATGGTAGTCCTCTGTAAATGTTAAATAAATATTGGTTTATTTACTTTCACAATATCTTCATCATCAAGATCTTCACCTGCCTAGACTTTTCCCAACTAAATGAGAGCTTAGATATACATCACCCGGTAGGGAGGTCAAATACGGTGTACCGCAGGGAGAGTGTCTTGGGACCTCCTCTATTTCTCCTGTATATAAATGACTTGCCACGACAGACACGACACCCCATGGTATTATTTGCAGACGATAGTACAGTGATAGTTAAGTGTACCAATAAAGAAAACTATGAAAGGGAAATTAATAACACATTAGAAACAACATTGGCTTGATACAAATAACTTGATAATAAATTTAAAAAAGTCCAAAGGTAATGCACTTCTACCAAAGGATACGCGCTGATAATATAAATGTTAGTTATAATGGTCAAAAGGTGGATAAAACTTGTGTAGCGAAGTTTCTAGGCATCCTGATTGACAAAAATTTGACTTGGAGAAACAGCATGCCGATGACGTATGCAAGAAGATAAATAAATCAGGCTACGTACTGTACAACCTATCACACAAAGTTGATGCAATGATACAGTTCTACTAGCTTATCATGGGTTGGTTGCGTCGGTGTTGAGATTTGGAATCATATTTTGGGGTAACTGTAGTGAGAGGGAGGAGATTTTTTGTAAGGCCCCGAAACGGTGTATTAGATCTATGTCAAATCTTAAAAGCACAGACAGCTGTAAACTTGTGTTTCGTTCTCTTAGGATACTGACATTTCCATGTTTGTACATATTGGAGGTGGCAATATTTGTAAAAACCAATCCTAATTTATTTCCGTCAATGGACAATGTAAGAACACGTAATGGCCGCTTGAGATCCCAATACAAGAACTTGCTACACTCGGGTAATTACAAAACAGCACTATTAAGGTAGAGTATTATGACAATGGAACCTGTCTTTTATAATAAAATACCTCATGGTTTTAAGAATTGTTCTGTAAACATTTTTAAATCGAAGGTAACTGCACTACTTTTACGCAAATTTTGTTACTCAATGAAAGACTTTTTAAATGATATGAGTTTGTCCAGATTATGATTGATACAATTATTTAGAAATTTACCATGTAAGACATAATTATGTACCTGACTATATTATTACCTATTAGGTGCAGCGCAGACGACAGACTTTTTGTGCGAAGGAGTGCGGCACACACCAATGTGATTACATTTTATTAGCTCACAAGCTTTCATTAATCACTCGATCCGGTGCAGCGCAGACGACAGACTTTTTGTGCGAAGGAGTGCGGCACACACCAATGTGATTACATTTTATTAGCTCACAAGCTTTCATTAATCACTCGATCCGGTGCAGCGCAGACAACAGACTTTTTGTGCGAAGGATCGAGTGATTAATGAAAGCTTGTGAGTTAATAAAATGTAATCACATTGGTGTGTGCCGCACTCCTTCGCACAAAAAGTCTGTCGTCTGCGCTGCACCTAAATTGACTTCATTTTAATTTCTGTTTTGTTTTGTTGACATTATTTTGTTTGTATTAATATTTTAATGTATGTAATAATTTGCACGCCGTAAGGTAGATTGTAGCCGATCCCATTAATTTATGTACGACATCTTATATCTGTACCTACATTCATAGCAAATAAAGATCTGAATCTGAAATGTGGGTGAACAATAGGTACAACTCTGCCTAAACCTTCGGGAAGGCAGGCGTGGTGATAAGTTTGTGTCTGATTATTTCCAGAATATTTCCAGTTAAGTTAACATTTATCTAAAAAATAAATATAAAACATTTATATAAATATAAAACTTTTGTGAACTCTGCATTCTCATTATATTATGATAATGCAGATTGCACACAAGTTTACTTCACACAATAATCTCATCGTCAAAATCTACCTAAATAGCACAAAAAAAATAGATTTACAATATATTCCAGATAACTTATCTTTTAAATGCACGTGTTTCTGTGAAAATGAGACAATTTTCTTTCTTTATAAGTATCAGTCTTTTTTGTGATATTTGCGTAGATTTCACGAAGTATTAGTTAATAGAAGGTACGGTCAAACTCAAACTCAAAGCATTTATTTGAAATAAACCAATCACAGGCACTTTTGAATTGTCAAGGGATCAGTCATAAAGATGAAGCTAGTTGCCCATTCTAAAGCGTAGTAGGTAGGTACCTATGGAAAAGAACGGGCAAGAAACTCCACGGACACTTTTAAATTAACTCGGTGTTCCTAACCTAAGTTTTGGGAACCTGGAATACGAAGAACGCTGCTAATTATTCCGCAATTATTCAACTCTCCGTCTTACGAGACGAAAAGGTGTAACAAACCCGATTAATAAAGATTTTTGATCATTGGGTCGTCTTAGGTTTGTCTAAGTATTTAGATTGCAGTAACGTTAACTGCCAAGAAGGTGTCTTGTCAATGCTACAGATATAAAGGTTCCCGCAGACAGCCGCGACGTGACTTTGGTGAAATAATTTCTATGAAAATTTCATGGAAATTAATCTACCGGAGACGCCGTCACCGCCGCTGTCGTGCCGTGCCTGTTTACGGGGAGACTTAAAAACAAAATGGTTAAAAAACTAATGATTCGTTAGAAGATTAATACTAACCATATTTAATTTGACATTCTCCTTTTCCTTCAACGGGTATAGAATCTATAATTCCATTAAGGTCATACTGAGCTTGCAAAGTGAGGATTGGGCAGGATATCGCGTAGTCAAATAACGTATACCCACTGACTCGTTTGTTGCTGAAATATTATCATTATTATTATTTTATTAAATCGTTTAATTCAGGTATTAAACCCATAGTAAAATTACAACAAAAAAAAAATACAATCCATTATAAATTTAAATTAAATTACATGCATCAAAATTAAACTCAATTACAATAGAAATTAAAAATTAATTTAATTAGGTACATTAAATTAAATTAAAAAATATATCAGCGTCTTAGCATGTACACACAGCGAAGTATTATAGATACTATTTGATTATTACATACACATAGTCGAGTCAGGAAGGATGCCTTGATATCAATTAAAATTATTAATGTTTGTTAGATCTTACATTATTATCTAAGTCACTGGATGTTGGTAGGTTTAATAGCATTCTTGCGTCATTGTCAAAGGATGCAATACTCTTGTATAATTATGTTAGCTAAAATATGATTTAGATCATAAGTAATAATTGTTAGTACTTTTAACACTGAGTGTGCTATGGTTACCGGAACCTCTATGGGGCAGGCGCTACTTGCGATTATAAAAAGCATTGTTGAATTTTCGCTATTTATTTCAAGAGGACGTGCTCACTTTGATGTGCCTATCACACAACTGTTGTAATGAAAACAATCGCCGCAAATTAATTTCGAAACGAATTCTAAATCCGCTTGTTTGATCGAATACGATTAGTAATTTTTCTACCAGCCTGCATGTTGCACGGTTCCCTTTTGCAAACAAAATTTACAGTACTGATGAGGGTGGCATAAACAGTTTGTAAATATACTCTTTATAAATAAAAAATAATGTAAAAACCGGCCAAGTGCGTGTCGGACCACGCACAATGAAGGGTTCCGGATGTTTTTCCTTGGTTGGGATGAATTTATCCCAAAACATTGTAGTTGAAAAATATGTTCTACCATACATCGATATAGCTGTAATAGTTTTCCTTTAAATTTCGTCATATATACTACTTGCCATAAATTTTTTGACATATCCCCAGTCAACCATTTAGCTGGCAGGGGGGGACGGACACTAACAAAATTTTACACTTTAAAGCATAATATTACGCAAACTGATCCCTGAATCGAAAAATGTTTTTCACAGACTTACAATATTTTTAAACGGCCTATCCAACGATACCCCACGCCATAGGATAGATAAGGAAAAAAATATCATCCCCACTTTGCGTGTAAAGGTTACAATAAAAAAAAAATATTTTACGACTTATCGGCCGTAACTAATATGTACACCCATGCCAAATAACAGCTTTCTAGTATTCTAGTACTAAGAGTCTCTGAGCTAAGCCGGGGACAGACGGACGGACGGACAGACAGACAGACGGACATGGCGAAACTATAAGGGTTCCTTGTTGACTACGGAACCCCAAAAAAGTGTGGGTTCTTCAATAAAACACTATAGTGTCTACTTTCTAAATCACACGCCCGTTCGGCTCGCTGGCTCAGCGCGGTGTATGTCTGACCGGTAACTTATAATTTATAATAAATGGAGGGCCCTCTATTTATTATAAATGATAATACAATGATATTTCTTTCTGTAAATTGGTTCAAAAAACACTTTTACACGTCAAAAATAACTTATGTTTTAAAACTATATTAGTTCGGTGTTTCCTATCCGACTACTCTCACCGAAACAAACTCAGAGGTTACAGTTTCTTTTAAAGTCCAGATTTACTCTTGGTCAGGCCATATGAGGACCACGCAGATTAATGTCTGAGATGGTCTTTAGAAGAAAGAACCAAACAGAATTGAGTGGACCTGTCCAGTCAGTGCAAGCATTTGTTAGTAATCGTGTAACTCAACTCAGAACTTGAGGAGCTCAACGACTCGACGAAATATACCAAAAAAAGGACTTTTGGGTAGGCCGCTGAGATTGCTCAAAAAGCTAAATTATCATGAAAACTAACTGAAAAAAAAAACACATATTCTTCACATCCACAATAATTAAAAATCTTTACATCACAGTTAGGTAACGATTGCTGGAGCTACTTGAGGAATATAATATTAGTATTTATATTATGAGCAATACAGTAGGAACAGCAGTAGCCCAGTAGCAAAAGGTGTTGACTGACACTTTTCTTAGTAGTAATTCATCACATTTTGAGGAAACGGATATGTCCTAGAACTGTTTTACCGCTATATATTTTTTTAAAGATACACCGACCCAAACTTTGGCCGCGTAGCCCGCTCCCTCTCACAGAGACGAGGCGTCTGTCCCAGCAGTGGGAACATTCTCAATACGCAGATTATGATTACGAGAAGAATTCATTATTTATAAAGAGATTGAGGATGCGTACGGGTCAGTATCATAGTATATCATGAGCAGAAATAAAGGAATTAAATAAATCTACTTACTCTAATTTCACAAACTCACAGTTCTTCAAACCAATCAACGTGGCATTAAACAGCGCGTATCTAATACTTGGAAGGTCAGCAATAACGGCGTCAATGTGGAGAGGATCTGAACTCTCCACACCAGGCATACCGGCCACAAACCTAGGGTATACCCGCTCAATCACTGCGTTTATCAGGCATTCTTCATCGGTCTCGCAAAGCTGTCTTTGCAAACCTGAAAATTATGAAAATCACATTGAGCTATTATTATTTTACATAAGTAAAAATGTTTTCTTGTTGAGATGAGAGTAGGTAGGTAAGAATTTATACATAAAATATTTTTTTTAAACCTAACGTATTTTTATTTAAGTAACCTACTTAGACTCAACTTAAAATTAAAAAATACACGGCACATACCCAAGTACAATAAGTTAATTACACTTAAAATAAGTACTTACATGATCCGTGTTTAAAACAAAACAATAAAGCAATTAATCGAACTGAGAACATTTTGGGTTTGCCTCTCAAAAGTAAATGGCTATTCTTTTGTCAGACATTGGCGTTTTATTTTTATATTTCAGATTTGTATAATGAATTGTAGAGATTGTCATTCAGATTAAATCACTGGTTCTTTACTTAGTTTACAAAATACGTAGGTGACGCAAATGACTCTCTTAAATATTAAGTTATGTTTACGTTTTAATTTTTATATCTGCTTGAGTTTAGTTTCGATGTTTTTAGTGAAGTAATTGCAATATTTTCGCTCGATACATTTTTTATTCGACAATCATGTCTTTTTTAAAGATAATTAAAAATAAAAAAAGATTGTTTGGCTTTTATGTCTTAAATTAAATATTCACAGCAAGAAAATATAGTTTACTAGCTGCGCCTCACGGTTTCAGCGGCGTAAGTTTCGATCCCGTAGGAATATCGGGATAAAAATAACCTATGTCTTAATCCAGGGTGTCAGCTACCTCCATACAAAATTTTATAAAAATTGGTCTAGCCGTTTGAGCGTGAAGAAGTAACAAACACACACACACACAAACTTTCGCCTTTATAATATTAGTGTGATTATCCAGCCACAAGATATTTTTTGCTCTAGATCAATAATTACTTGAGAAACGATATAAGAACTGAGACTTACGCTATTTAGTTTCGTGTTGAACACGATCAAAGAGCGCACTCGATATTCAACTTTATTACTGATGTGTTAGGGTTTAATCAAATTAAATAATGTTTTTTTGTTTAGCACATAATGTTTTAATAAATAATAATGTTTATAATAATGTTTTAGCGGGTATTTTGGGGGTAATTTTGACGTTCGAGAAGTGCTGATTCTCAGCTTAGTTTTAGTTTTTTAGAATAAACGACTTTTGATTTTGACGTGCGGCTTCCTACCTGCTCATGATTTTCTTATATACCTGTTAGATTATATACTCTGTGCTACATTCATATTTTATATCCGTGCAACACTCACTTCCCTTCTTCATTCGCTTCCGGCTTGCACACAAGAATGTCATGATGTATTTCTGTGATTCCTTAATTAATATAAAAACAATAAACCGTTTATGAACAAAAAGGTGTGTAGCATCAATTACCCAATTTACAAGCAATACCTATTCTGTTGCCCGGATCCTACATTAATTAGTATGAATTTTAACAATAAATCCCCTTGGGTTTAGTATGGTAGTCAGCCTCAATTTTATTACCTCCACCGAATGGTACTTGTAAATATTTAATCATCGTGCGAATTGGTAGTTCGTTTCAGACAATAATTCGGTTTTTCTAAATCCAGGCACTACTGTTCTTGGGCACGCCACAATTCTGGCGATAATTCCCCTCTGTGAGGAGTGGCTAGAGAGCGCCACGCCGTCCTCACCTTCCACCTGACTCAGGTCCTCATCGGACACGGTTGATTCGGGAGGTTCCTGTTCAGGATATAGCGGGTGGAAACGTGTCCACAGTGTGGATTGCCCGAAGGACATGGTGGAGCATACGATGGAGGGCTGCCTGGCTCGGTGGAGCACCGCCGTGCCCTAGTGGAAGCGATTGGCGGCAGCGATCTCTCGCGTCCGGCTCTGTTTCAGGTCATGGTGAGAGAGCGCATGGGAGGCCATCACTCTTTCTGCAAAGGAGGAGGCAGAACGTGTGGGGAGGGAAAAATTCGCGCCCTCACGCCCCTAGTCGCCGCAGGAGACGCGCCGGGCATCGGGAGTCATAGGGCCACCATAGGCGCGGGCTTGCGGATGGTGAGCTATGGGTAGCTCGCCGTCTGATAAGGATCAGGCCCGGGTCGACGGCGTGTTGTTTTCCACGCGCGCCTCAAAGAGATGTCAGCACCAACTGACGGGTCCGGTAGGGCCAATGCCTGCCAGGGTTGCGAATTTGTCTGACCCTAGCACACAGGCAACTGAAGGAACACGGGCGGGCTTTGTTCAGTAAAAGTCTAACACTGGGATCCCGCTCCGCCCAGAGCGGGAGAAGTTATTTGATAATTTCTCAGGAACTGGCTAGAATTTCTTGACCCAGCCCATTGTGGACCGCGATGCATAACACTGTTGCACAGAATGTATCTTGATTTTTCGTAGACCGGTATTCTACAAAGTTAAATCATTTTGTTTATTTTCAAAAGACCAGCAAAGGTTTTTTTTTAAGCGTCTCTTTGGCGTGAAGGCATAACTTTGAGCATTGTCGTAGTCTCAGAGGCTTTTACGGCTTGATACCCTGAGTTAGTGGTGTCCTAAAACATTAAATCAATGGTTCTCAAACTTTTTTGGCGACGGAAAACTTTTGGAAAACGAAATATTTGACGGGGCCCTACAATAATCAAAAATGGTTATAAGTGTATTATTTATTAATAATTATATCACTAGAAATTAACATTTGCATATATTTTTTTGTCTATATGTTGGAATATTTAGATAGATTTTATTTTATCGGGTTGTAGAGTAAAAATAAAATATAGTACCCCCCCCCCCCCCCTTTAGTATTTTGTTTTCATTATGAACAGTATTTTCACGGAGCCCCCACAAAGGCGTTGCGGAGCCCTAGGGCTCAGCAGAGGAGTACACTTTAAGTATGGCCCGAAATTGTAATGAAGTACCTACTTAGAGATTTTTTAAAGAAAGAGAAACAAAAGACTACGAGTATTTATTTATGTTTAATTTTGGATAAACTTAATCTCTGAAATGTAACTCACGTTGAAATGAAAATATCGACCAAATATATTATATGCAATGCAACATGGAATGTAACACACGTTGTAACAATAAGAAAAAAATGATGACACATTCATGTTATGTTTCTTTGTATTATGTATTATACGAGTATTATGACCAAATCAATGTAAAGAACTTGTTTCTAAAGTAGATTAGGTATATAGAAAACTTTTTTAACATTCAAACGTATATAAAGTGCAATTCATCAAGTGGCACTATTCTTTGGAAGTCCCGAAGGTTGTTGATGTATCTATCCAAAATGGTTTTCATTACGATATCGCGCGTTTTCTTCTCCAACTTTCCCGCATATTGGACAGCTGTAAAATAAACATTATCAATTATTATTGGTCGATTGTATAATTGGGTCCGCGGAGGAGGAAGTTAGAGGAGGAGCTCGTGGCTAAGTATAACAGCCGCACGGGTCGATCTATCAGGTTCAGCTACGCTTGCCGGGGTTGGTCCGTGGATGCGTGGCCTTCTTTACAGAACGAGACTCCTCCGTGCCTCGGAAAGAACGTTAAGCCGTTGATCCCGAGTGTCATTCGTCAATTTTTGACAGTCGTTACGGCTCGTCAGAAGCCCGTAAACTAACATAACGCTGATTGTGGGTCCTGACCCCACAATCAGCGGGTGCTTGCGATCACGAAACCAACGGGGCACAAAATTCCTATACCCGTATGTAGAACTTGTATAACAAGTAAGCAAAATTAGGTAAGAAATTAAATTACCATCTCCTTCGCCACTTATAGAAAGGTTTAGGTACTGGGTTGTTACTTCTGCATGGTTATCCAGGTGAACACAGAAGTCTATAAGATGGAAGTGTAGTTTGCCGTCCTCTCTCTTGATTCTCTCATAGCTTCCGGTTATGTTTATGAAGTAGTTATCTGAAAGATAGAAATATAAATAATAATACAGGAGGTTCCTGTCTTTGGAGCCCTAACCTAGCTTAAACCGTGCTCCGGACCACGGTGGATCACTGTTTTTTAATGCTTTTTAACCGACTTCTAAAAAAGGAGGAGGGGTTTTTTTATGTTTGTTCGCGCATAACTCCGTCGCTTGCTAACCGATTTGAAAAACTCTTTTTTTCTTGGAATAGGTATACTTTCCAAATGGTCCCATGAAAATTTTATCGAAATCGGACAAGCGGTTTTTGAAAAATCAGCAAACATCTAAAAATGTATCTACATTGTCTACATTAACGATCTTTTCGTTTACTCTGCATTGCGTTTTTGTTCACGCATAACTCCGCCATTTACGAACCGATTTGGAAAATTCTTTTTCGGCACTAAAAAAGTGAAAAATAAAAAACTTTTTACAAAAAAAAATAACCGACTTGCAAAAAAACACTACAAAGTGAAAAATAACTTTAATTTCGGAAGTCGGTGGCATAAAACTAAAATACAGATCCAAAGACACCGACTTCCGAAATTAAAGTTACTTTTCACTTTGTAGTGTTTTTTTGGAAGTCGGTTATTTTTTTTTGTAAAAAGTTTTTATTTTTCACTTTTTATTTAAAAATGTAATTGATAAGGAAGAAAATAATTAAACCACATAATAATAACCTAACTCACACAGTATTCAAACCACAATATCCGAAAAACGCAGTAAGTATCAAGATCTCGCCATAGAAATTAAAACTCAATGGAAAGCACAAACCGTTCACATTGTCCCCATTGTCCTTTCATTTACTGGTATAATACCAAGATCACTCTCACAAAGCCTTAACACCATACAGATGCCTACTCACACGCTTTACATGCTCCAAAAAGCCACCATCCTTAACACTTGTCGCATCACCCGAAAGTTCCTGACTTCTTCAACACTGTCATCCACCTCCTCTATCTAAATTTTGCCTTATATAGGTACTTGGTCCCGACCCGTATGTAAGGTCTCTTAACCTCTCTTAAACGAGAAGAAACATAAAGAACCAATAATAATAACACTAGCCTATTATTGTCCCACTCCAATGCAACGGCCTCTTCTTATACAAAGAAGGCGAGGTCATTGATCACCACGTTTGCTCAAAACGGGTTGGCGATTTCAGACATATAATAACCATAAGTCCAGGTTTTCTCACGATGTTTTCCTTCACCGATGTCAGTAATGTCCAAGATAAACTCAAAAAGTATATATGAGTTGAAAAGTCCTATTGGTACTTGTCCGGACTTGAAGCACAACTTCATGAATGAGAGGTGAGACCTTAACCATCGCAGATGACATGAGATAGAAATATAGATCATGTTAAATCAAACCGAAATCAATTTCTACAGTAATCTGATAGAGTAATAACGTATACAGTCATATATGCATAAACTCACTCCTTCCTCCCATGGGGGTAGGCAAAAATTATAGAACGCCACCTGCTGCGCTCCTTACCTTTTGCTTCATTTACATTCACACATTATACAAGTGCTGTTGAAATCAGTGCTCTGAGTGGAATACCTCATCATAATTACTGTTCCCGATACCCGTGGGCTATATATATTTTTTTTAAATATTTAAAGATGTAAATGGTATACTTGTAAAAAAAGTTATCTTAGTTAGCAGTTTTTTGTAATAAAATACCTATCTATGGCTATCAATACCTTTTGGTTTTGTGAAAAACTTACCATAAGTAATTTCACAGTTGTCCTTTCCTTCTACAGTTACTTTGTCTATTTCTCCTTTTACTTCATATTCTGATTTTATAATCAGACGTGGACACAGAAGTTCATACGCTACAGAACCGCTTTCTGGAGTAAGTCTGAAAGTTTAAACTTATTATAAAACCCATTGATATTATAAACATGGGTTTTATATATACCATTACCAAGCACATTTTTCTCAAATCATAATTCAAAATAATTTTACAACTAAAAACAGTTTTTGTTACATCTAGAATTCTAGATAATTGACCTAATAATTATGATAAATATGCAATATATTACGACATAATTAATGAATACATGACGTTATTATCTATACATATATATATCTATACTTTATATTATAGAGATAAAATTTGTGATTTTGAATGTAGGGGTAATCACCGGAACTACAGATCCGATTCCGAAAATTCTTTTACTAATGGGACGCTACAGTATTGCCGAGTGAGTCTTAGAGAGAGATAGAGGATATAAACAATACATTTCATGCGAATGAAGTCGCGAGCAGAAGCTGCAAAAGCAGTTACTGGATAATTCTACGATGTAAAAAAAATAGCTACGATAGTAAATAAAATACTTGCTTTAACTTAAGAAAATCACAATTCTTCAACCCCAGCAGCGTAGGATGGTCGAGCCTATACTTTAAATCTGTCAAATCAACAACAATTATGTCCAAATAAACTGGGTCTGAGGATGCTACCCCGGGCATCCCCTTCATAACCTTCTGGTAAATATGTTCTCTTACTGCCTTTGTTAAACATTCGTTGTCCGTGGGATTGCAAAATTCTTTCTTTAACGCTGAAAATTAAAAAACAAAACCATGTACTCACATATAATAGTTATCATTGGGCCTTCTGTAACATTGTGACTTTAGTGTTACGTTTACTTACCAAACACATTTTTTAAACACAGTAAAACTAACACAGATTGGACTGACCGCATCGTGGAAGGATCAAACGTAAATGAAAAAGCCAAAGTATTCAGTTTTTATAAAAAAAGTCTTCGTTATCTAAAGTTTAAAATTTTTGTTTTTTTTTTACATTTTATTCTAATTAACATTTATTAACCCTGTACTGTAGATAATAATTATCATTTGACATGCTTGAGATGATTCTTTCAGCAGTTTGCAGTACGTATACTGTCTAGTAACAAAGATACATCAAAATATACGTGCACACGTGTATAGTCAACATCTATTGTAAACGATGAAGCATTGGAAGATTGTTTTTCTTCTCTCCTATCAACAAGAATTTCCATAGTTTATCCCATGGTAAAAAAAAAGGAATCAGAAAGACAACGGGGCTGACTGTACAGAGTAAGTAGGACATTCATTTTGGCAGTTATCACTACTAGAGACTATTTTAAAACAGGATGGAATATTACTTATTTACACAAATTAGTAAGTTTTTTGGTACGTAGAATTGTTAATGGCTGTAGAGTTCGTTTCCCGCCGGTATACTAATCTTGTGAACCAACCACAAAATTAGCTTGCCTAAAAATAAAAGCTGAAAAGTTATTAGTAGTTTTTACACACAGAACCTCCAATTTGTAACTCTTGACGAAAAACAAAACAAACTGATTTACGGTCCATTATTATTGAGATTTAGCCTGGGAAAGGCCTCTAGTAATATGTCTGTTTGCGTCATTTAAAAAGTCATTGTTATTTATATTTCAGAGGACCTTCTCGGTGTTTGGTGGTCACTTCAAGTTATGAAAGTACATCCTTATGATTGTTCATCATAACCTGCGTGCTTTTGAGATGGTGTCGAAACACCCAATATGTTAAGTTGAGGATTAATATTAAGGACTTTGTTTGCGAAAAACGATTCCATAAAATATTCTCGACTGAAAAAATTTACAAAGTTACCTCCAAACCGAATAATAAACCGCAAAATAAAATACTTCAATTAGATCATAAAACTTGGCATAGTAACTGAACTAAATCTAAAGCAGATACAATGTTTTTTTTTTATTACTATTATTTTCATAGTAAAAGAAATTAGCTACACTATCGGCGCCTTGGAGCCTTTTCCCTGCCACCCTGTCTCTCTTGCTCGAGTGAACGAGCGACATAAAGAGTGAGGTGGGGCTGAGGTACTATGGACTCTTATAGTAGTTTGCAGAATCTTATTAAAAATATAATATATGTATGTTTGTAAAAGTCAGGACGTTGACCGGATTAGTGCTTTTTTATTGTTTTATCTATTGTTAAGTAAGTTAAATAACTTTAGCTTTAGACAATGCATGTAAACATAGGTGGGGCGATATTTTTATATCAATATTATTGTAGTTGGTATCGTATTATTGATTAAATCGTTTGCTGCTAATAATAAATATTAGTAAAAAAATATTTAAAGCTACTGCCTTTAACGGCTACTGCCTTTAACGGCTACTGCATCTACTTTGCCTTCAACTGTATTTTGTGATTCTATTGTCAGTCGAGGACAACATGGGTTGTATTCAAACCTTGTATCTGACGGGTCTTTCCTGAAATCAAAGAACATAAAAAAATGAGCAATAGAAGAGATTCTACGACAAACTAAACCTAAATAGGTAAGTCTGGCGCAATCAGTCCAGCTGTCTACTTAGTTGACTAGCCAATCTTTTGACTAAAGGGTATAATTATTATACTCAATCACAAAAACATATTTTTAATAATTATTTATAACTATTGAATTACAAAGAAATAGGGTAGGGCATTAAAAACTTCCCAACAACACATATATATATTGTCATAAAACTAAAGTTCCCTGAAAGATTAACACAACTACTACTATATATCACAATAATTTAAATAATATAGACCCAGAAATCAGAATAGATATTTTGTAATCTTGGAAATTAACTTGTTTTACTTTCTGTTATTCTTTCATACAAGCACAATATTTATCATGCGAATAGAAACAGTTGCCGTTGAGTCGTTTTTTGGCACTAGGCCAACGCTTCAGTTGTTTTACAACTACATTATAACTGCTATGTGACATAAACGGTCACTTAAGAGTCTCATCACAACCAGTATTGGACCGTAAAGTCAGTCTTTAACTTTTATTTAACTTATATATAACGTTCAGCGGTCATTGGCTGACTTCTACGTAACTACTAACCGATAGAATTGTTGTATAATTTGGGCCCTTTTCGGGTTTTATAAATGTTTATATTTACGCATATACGACCAATCTTAAAAGATTAACTAAAAATGTAAAACGTTAACTTGACTATTATAAAACATTAATTTGTTAGTTGGGTTGTAGCTTTTCTCTCTCTCTTTTTTGTTAATCTTATTGTATAAGTATTTACTAGTATTTCCTCCGGGAGAGGGCACTGGCTCTTGTAACACAGGTTAACTACCTAGCACAAGTGTCAGGGACTTCACACAATTTGTAAATACTTTCTTATGTAATAAAGAAGATTATTTATTTATAAAGAAGATTATTTATTTATAAAGAAGAGTATTTATTTATAAAGAAGATTATTTATTTTTAAAGAAGATTATTTATTAATAAAGAAGATTACATTTATAAAATACACAGATACATATATACAGATTATTTTATATAAAATACACAGATAAAATGGCAGGGGGGGACTAGCACACTCAATTATGGGCCCCCGAAAATGGTAAGTCCCTAGCACATAGTGTCGCAGCGACAAGGGGGCAACATGCCCTGAGGTGCTTATGAAGAGTGGATAGGTATCCACGGCTATCAGGACAATCCCGGAAGTACGGTCAAGATCCCTACCAGCATGTTACTGGAATACTTCCTTCCTCTGAGCACGTTTGGTCTTGCGAAGCTCCTCTCAAATCGGCCAATAAAGGCAAGAATGAGGTGGAAGCTCTGTTTCTCGTCATTGTTCACTCCAGCCGGCCAATAAAGGCAAGCCAGAGGTGAGTAACAAGACTTCTTCCAGGAAATAGCGTCTGTGGGGTCGCTACTGCCCAACAGCTAGTCACATGCTGCCCTGCGGGGTTCTGAATCTCTCTTGGTGCTGGCTCCATACCCTAGACCTGTTTAGGCAAAGTAAACTCTACCGGTATAGACCTAGACTTCAGGAGCGCGTAAGCCCCACCACGAAGTCAACGTAGAGATACGGCGGTGGGGTTATTATTATTATTACTAAGAATCAATTAATTATAAGTGCAATAAAATAAATGGACTTACAAAAACAAAGTATTGTTTTATTTACCTACACTCAAAACCCCATAAGAACTTCATCATTATCAAACTGTTCCAGTCCGCTGCTAGACATAGGTATCTCCTAATGCACCCCACTGAGTAGGTACGACCCTCATCTCAATCTACCTATGACTAGCTATCTAGAATATTTACTTTATCACCAAAACAATGTTTATGTAACTATATGTAACAATCTACATTGGTACACTAGTACATAACCCTAAATAATAAAACTGGTTATAACTTTTACGTCCCAAGTTAAATCTAAGAATTTAAAAAGGGTTTTGTCTATCTTATTAACAACCAATTAAAACAAAATATAATCCCAAAACACGAAATTTTATTAGCTGTACGAAATTCCCATACAAGCCTGCCCTTTGTATAGTCATATTATGACTAAATCAATGTACAAAACTTGTTTCTAAAGTAGTTTTTATAGAAAACTTTATTAACATTCAAACGTATCTAAAGTGCAAGTCTTCAAGTGGCACTGTTCTTTGGAAGTCCCGAAGGTTGTGGATGTGTCTATCCAAAATGGTGTTCATTACGATATCGCGCGTTTTCTTCTCCAACTTGCTCGCATATTGGTCAGCTGTAAAATAAACATAATCAATTATTATTGGTCGATTGTATAATTAGGTCCGAGGAGGAGGAGGTTAGGTTAAGTTACGCTTGCCGGGGTTGGCCCTTGGATGGGTGACCATCTTTACATACAACCAATTTATTGTGAATATGAGCACTATGTGGGTAATTTTCTTTTTTCTTTAAATATATTCCTATATTTTTTTCTTTTTCTCAGTTTTAATGATGGTCTGGAATTTTGAGTACTTTATGCGGCCTACCCAAATGTTATTTTCTATGGTATTGTTCATCGAGTCGTTTAGCTCCTTAAGTCTTGAGTCGAGCTGCACGATTACTGACAAATGCTTGCACTGATTGGACAGGTCCACTAAAAGTGTGGTTCTTTCCTCAAAATACCATTTCAGACACAGATCTACATGGTCCTCACATGATCTGACCAAGATTATGTCTGGACTTTAAAAGAGACTTTGTCCCCTGAGTTTGTTTCGCCATTTCTTCTCAGGGGTAGTCAATTAGGAAGTGTCGACTACATCTAGCTTATTTTTTTAATATGACGTGTAAAAGTGATTTGATATCCTATTTACAGAATAAACTATTTCATTTAACTTCATTTCATTACCGGACGTTGATCACGACTGTCATTCGTGGATTTTTGACAGTCGTTACGGGTTGTCAGAAGCCAGTCTTACCAGGGGGTATCGTATTACCCAGTTACTGGGTTGTAGAGGTCAGATAGGCTGTCACTCCATGTAAAACACAAATATTCAGCTGCATCTGGTTAGACTGGAAGCCAACACCAAAATAGTTGGTAAAAAGCTAGGCAGATTCTTTCTTTCTTTTCTTTTTTTAAATAACTTTGCCCCACACTAGGAATTTCTCCTGTATCGTGGGTGCGTTTACAAACATTTAAACTCACATACACAAACAGCCAGACCCGAAACAATTACTTGAAGGTCATACAAATATTTGTTCCGTGCGGGAATCGAACCCGCGACACGCAGCACAGCAGTCAATCGCTTAACCACTGCGCCAACCATGTCGTCAAATAGAATATATTGAATTTTATAATTAGGTCCATAATAAATGGCCGTACCTACATGTCAATACCAATGGCAATATCCTATGTATTTATGCCAGTAAACGCCATTTATTTATTTTTAATTAGTAAAACTGAACTCGAGAAAACTAAAAACATTTAGAATAAAATGGTGTTTTCCATGGATTTAATAGTGAAAATTATTAATGTAATAGAGATGGATAAGCTGGCAAACCCACTACGACATTGGACACGGGAAATGTGAGTGAGAACCTTTATAATGTAAACCTCAACAACAGCCAAACTCCAGGCTGCTAACCTCGAAAACTCTCCCAAAAACTAACCCAGGACCCCACACTCAGCAGGTGCGCTTGCAATCACGAAAACCTCGGGGCACTAAATTACTATACCCGTATGTAGAACATGTATAACAAGTGAGCAAAATTAGGTAATAAATAAATTACCATCTCCCTCGCCACTTATACAAAGGTTTTGGTACTGGGTTGTTACTTCTGCATGGTTATCCAGGTGAACACAGAAGTCTATGATATGGAAGTGTAGTTTGCCGTCCTCTCTCTTGATCCTCTCATAGCTACCGGTTATGTTTATGAAGTAGTTATCTGAAAGATAGAAGTACAAATAAAAATACAGGAGGTTCCTGTCTTTGGAGCCCTTATTTAGCTTGAACCGTGCTCCGGACAACGGTGGATCACTATTTTTAAATGATTTTTGTGTCTTTTAAGTTAAAAAAATATTTAAAAATGTAATTGATAAGGAAGAAAATAAATAAACGACAATAACAATTGCGAGCTTGTTCGAAAGGGATACCGTGGCCCTGGTACATAGGCAACTGAAGGAACACGGGTGGGTTTTAGCTAGTAAAAGTCTAACACACCCTCCAGCTCCGCCCAGAGCGGGAGAAATTTTTCCTCTCGATGTTTTTCTAGACACAACCTCGTGCATGAGAAGCCTTAACCACGGATCATCACGACGTTATAAAAAATATAGATCATGTTAAATCAAACCAAAATTAATTTCTACAATAACCTGATAAAATAATTACTTAATTTAACTAAACCCCAGTTTTTGGACATAATTGAATCAGAAAACCCGGCCAAGTGCGTGTCGGACCACGCACAATGAAGGGTTCCGTAGTTGGGATGAATTTTCTCCCAAAAACTTACTTAACATTGTAGTTAAAAATATGTTCTCCCTTACATCGACGGTCAATTCTCCAACTGAAATTTTAATTTGGTCGACTTTTACTCGTTACATTTTAAAGCCTACTTTTAATATGTTATAGTTATTTTCCTTTTAATTTTCCAATTGATTTTAACAAAAAGACTTTAAAGCTTAATATTACGGAAACGGATCTCTAAAACGAAAAATCGTTTTCACAACCCCGCAATTTTTTATTTTACTAATTTGTCGGCGTGATTAATATGTATGTCTATGCCAAATTACAGCTTTCTAGTACTAAGAGTCTCTGAGCGAAGCCGGGGGGACAGACAGACAGACAGATAGATAAAGAGACAGACGGTACTCTAAAAAGTTGCCTTTTATTCAAATACTTATCTGTAGTTATCAATACCTTGTGGTTTTGTACAATACTTACCATAAGTAATTTCACAGTTATCCCTGCCTTCTGCAGTTTCATTGTCTATTTCTCCTTTTAATTCATATTCTGATTTTATAATCAGACGTGGGCACAGAAGTTCATACGCTACAGAACCGCTTTCTGGAGTAAGTCTGAAAGTTAAAACTTATTATGAAACCCATTTATATTATATACATGGGTTTTATGAATACCATTACCAAGCACATTTTTCTCAAATCATAATTAAAAATAATTTTACAACTAAGAACAGTTTTTGTTACATCTAGGTAATTGACCTGATCCTGCCAGGGTTACGAGCCTGTCCGAAAGGGATATCGTGGCCCTGGCACACAGGCATCTGAAGGAACACGGTGGGTTTTAGTCAGTAAAAGTCTGACACTCCCTCCCGCTCCACCCAGAGCGGGAGAAGTTATTTGATAATTTCCCACCCAAAAAAAAAAAAAAAAGGTAATTGACCTGATAAGTATGATTAATTAAGCAATATTATATTAGTTTTTAATTTTTGTAGATTCTGACATTTTATATTTTATTTTGGCAATTTTTCATTAATTAATTATAGTTTTTATTTTATTTGGTCACAGTTTTATGTTAGTTTAAAACGTTGTTTGTGATTTGGATGTGTGAGTGCGGCTATGGTTTGTTTCTTTTAATTATTTTTGTCAATGGGTGTTTCTTACCTGAAATAAATGAATTTATTATTATACTATGTATTCGCGAGCAATAAACTGGAATCACTTCATCGCGCGTTGTTCAAGACATGTTTTTTACAATTTCTATGCAATGAGCTGTGGATTGTGGTATATCACCTGAAAGGTAATTTTATTGTTTATGAAGATAAGCATGGTCTAAAGTACAATGCTAAAAAGAGCCAAACAATGTGTTTTCGTTACGACAACAGCACATTACATATACCGGACATGTTTCTTTGCAACGCTAAGTTGGAATCTGTTAAATGTTTCACATATTTAGGCCATATTCTGACAGAAACTTCAAGATGACGAGGACATTGAAAGACAAAGACGTTCGCTCGCCGCCAAAAGTAATATGCTGGCACAAAGATTTGCGAAATGTTGAAATCAAGTGAATATCACCCTGTTTAACGCATACTGCCGGAATCTTTACACCTGTGCCCTTTGGTACAAATAGACGCAGCGTGCTTACAACACGCTGCGTGTTCAATATACTAACGCATTCAGATGCATACGTGGTTTGCCGAGGCGGTGTAGTGCTTCCAGCATGTTTGCCGAAAACAGGGTTTTAAGACTTTTACGCAGTCATGAGTCGCAGGCGTCTTTGTACCGAATACATAAATCTGACAATGGAATAGTGAGGGCCATATACGAGGTAAACTATTTCTTCGTATATGGCAATTAATATTCCAGCTAAAATAATACTGCGTGTAATGTGATGTAATATTGTTGTTATTGATTGATGGATTGTTTTGTATAATTTAATAATAATGAATAATGTGTTATTTGTAATTTGTAATCTAGTGTTTTTTTATATGGGTGTACTTATGCCTGAATTAAAAATTATTTGATTTTGATTTTTATTAGCTTTCTAATGATATCAAAAAGATTTAAAATTAATTAAATTTTCTACCTAAATTTAGAGAATTATTGTAATAGGTCGAGGTTGTGGGCGTCTAAATGAATAAGAAGTAATATGAAACGATAAAATTGTTATTTACAATTTATGTTATTTACCCCTTAATATTTTGAGTTACGCCCCCTGGCCCTAATGACTGCCTGTAAACGGTTTTTTATTGACCGAATGAGTTTCTTGATGGAATCCTGTCGGATTTCTTGCCACTCTTTGACTAAAGCAGTTTTCAGGTCTTCTATTGACACCGAAGCTGGACATCTTCCTCGTACCCGCCTTTTCAGCTCGTCCCATATATGTTCAATCGGATTTAAGTGATGAGGGCTGAGGGCTGGCCAGTCTGGTGTGGAAATCCCGACTTCTACAAGGTACAGACGGGCACAAGGGTCACTGTCTAGTCACTGGAGCGGTGTGGCAGCGGGCATTATCGTGCATTAGCAGGAAATCTTTGCCAATAAACCCGGCGCCGCACTATGGGAAAGTTGCGTATGTTTCGTCTCAAAACTAATTGAGCTGTAATTTTGCACACATATTGTTGGATGTATAAAGTTTAGTGTAAATAATTTTAATTTTGAAAATTCTGTTTATTAATTAATTTAAAAAATAAAACTTAAAAAAATACATGCATTTTATATAAAAAAAAAAATGGTCTTAATTTTAAATTTACTTAAAATAGTTGTGTAAATTTACTTAAAATGGAATAATTAAAACAAACGAGAAAAATAAAATACAAAATTCAGGAAGCTCCTACAGATTTTCGTTGATAGCAAGCAGGGCCTTGGCTTCATTTAAAAGTTCTTTCGATATTGTTCCGGAGGTATTTCTCAAACTTGATATATATGGGTCAGAAGTGTACAATAAGTTATGGAACACGTCTTCATTGGTAGCCGCTCTTGAACACTTTCTAGAATGATGAAGTCTAAACTTTTTGTAATCATTATTTCGGGATTCTTGCGCGTTTTCGGACAATTGTCCGATATGTAAAATAGCATAGTACTCAATGATTTTTTCTCCGTGAATAAGTATTTTATGCACGGAGGAAGGCATATAATACCAATTATAAATATTTACGTACAGTTGGGCTGTACTATGCGTATTCACCAAACTTTTATGAATTAATAGCCATTCCAGATGACATAGTTTGTAGTATTATGTACATTCGTTTTATAAGTTCTACGTCTACACCTGTAATGTCTGCAGAGCAAGAGTAATTCTGAAAAAATCTCCGAGCTGTGTTTCCGTCATTACTATTTCCAGTGCCTTGTTGACGTTTATCAACATGCAGTCTCATTCCTCCCTAAACCACTTTTGTACCATTTTTTTCTTTTCGTCTTTGTTTTTTTTATTTTCCGGTGTAGTAGCTGACCACTTTTCAAAAGACAAGTTATAAGAAATATGTAAGATCATCTCCATCCTCCTAATCCAAGCATGTAGTGTTGACAGTCCGTATTGAAATGAACTTTCGTTCACATCTCGTGTCCTAACTACTTCTAAGTTATTCATTTGCCGAGAAGTAGCACCACAAACTGTACAAGAAGCGCTCGAACGAGTTTCAGTTAAACCTTGTGCCACTTTACCATCAATCATGGTTAAAAATAGGTCATGAGTAATTTGGATTACGTCGCTATTCTTATTTATCAGGGAAGGAGACAGATTTTGTATTTGATTGGTAATATCAGCCACAACAGACGCGGTTTTTTCAGGAGTTTCTTTGGCAAATTCTAACAATATAGGTCTGCAATATCTTACAGATGAGCAAGTTTCATTCTTCCAAACAACAGTATTAGTTGTCTCATCTAGGAGTCTAATGGGTACAAGTGAAGCAATAAAAAGGTTTGCATCTGATATAAAATCGATTTCTTCAGGCAAAACTTGCTTGTACTCACTCTGCCCTGATGGCCCGTCACAACCCCATTTACAGAATAGTTTCAACTTTCTTAAACCATTTTTGTAAACTGAACCAATTAGTAATATACGTGCCACAGTATGATCCAACAAGTCCTGCAGATTGACTTTTGCACTTATGTTAGTAATGGTTATGCTCGAACCTGGTGGGTAACACATCTTCTTCGCTTCGACTAAAGTTGGATAAGAAGGAAACACTGAGCAGTTTTTGTCCGCCAAACAAAGTCGAAGTTTCCCATACTGTTCTTTGTTAAGGTCTAAGTCAATAAATGTCCGTAGTGCTTCTTCCTTTGAAAAAGGTGTTACATCTTCAGGGTTCTCAGTTATATATACGGCTAATACCCGAAGAGCGGCTACACCTAGTTTTAGCCGGTTAGAATTAGGTGTAGCCGGTTAAACCTAGTACGAGCCGATTGTTTTCGGGTAAAATCATTTGGGTTAGGTTAGGTTAGAACAGTAACCATTAACAAGCGAAGGCGAGCGAGCGAAGCGAGCGTGCCGCGGCAGCGGCCGCCGAGCGCCAGATCCCCTCTATTGTTGGTAAATTGGTTTTATCCAACAGGGATTGTCTGGACCTTTAATTCTAAAAAAACTAAAAAAACTAGGTGTAGCCGCACTTCGGGTATTAGCCGTAACATATATAACAATTTTTTTCTTATCGTTTTTTGAAGCAGTTCGTATAATATTAACGATTGCGGCCTCCTCCGTCTCACCCATAGACCGTAACTCCTGAGCATATGCATTGAGCACACAGTCAAATCCGTACTCTTGTATTAATTCCATGTTTTTTCGTTTTTTTGTTTTTTTCTGAAGATTCTTCGTATGGTTTTGAGGGTCTGCCGCCGCCACTACTTCCAGGCATATTACGGTCATTAACCGTGACCCGACACTCTAGTGGAACACGAAATTGACTATCTAACCAGCTGACGTTCTTACTTTCAAAGCGGTCTTTCATCCGAGATGCATTTCTCCAGCGTTCGTTACATTTAGATACCAAGTTTCTTTGAATGTAGGAGACCACAGTAGTCATATCCTCTGGTGACAAATTGAAATTTTCTGGTAAGTAGTCTTCTATATTATACCCATTTATCAACAAATTGCACAACACTCGTTTACTACAAACAAATTCACCCATTATTCAAATTAGTCAACTTTGCAAATAGTTGAAAATATGGTATTAACTGCTTTTTAGGGCAACTGAATGTTTGACCAACAACTGAGAATGTTTCAGGGCTCACAATCCTTTTATAGGCCTATGAAATAGTGCTATGTGCAAAAAGATAAGATACTAATAATTTGCACTCTTCCCATAACCAACCTGTTGTTATTTCGACCCTAATAGATAAGTGACCATATTTTATCAAGTAAGGTGGTCAAAACTATATCAAAACCACAAAGAAATATTAATAATAATTATCACTCTAATGAACTGTTTATCAATTTGACCTTAATAGAAAAGAAATGATTTTATAAGAAATAAAAAGAACCTGAAAAAAAATATAATTTTTATCTCGCGATATGTTTTGGCACCGTGTCAGAAAAAGTGCAAGTATGTGCAATTTTTTTTTTCTTCTTGCGTAAACTAAAGTATAAAGATCTTAATACAATAAATATCTCGACAGCGGCAAGCAGCGGTAAAGGATAAATGTCTCGTTAAAAATAAATTACCCTAAAAACATATCATCAAATCAAATCAAATAATTTATTTGCATAATACATGTTATAAAGTTCTTACAGGTATAAAAGGTAGGTACATTGTACCTATACCCATCTTAAACTATATTGGTTAATTTTATTTTATCAATGCAATATATATAATATTAATTATGAAACATTATAAGGAGATTACAAGCATTCCAAAAATATATAATACTTGTACATTTATATAAAAAAACTTTCGAGTAATGTGGCGTTGAATTGCAGTAACGTATTGCGTCAAAATTACGTCATTGAACAAGAGTTAGCTTTGATGCCTATTTATAATACATTATGACTAACAAAAAAAAAAAAAAATTGCGAATAGAAAGCTTATTTATTAGACTATATTAATTTATTATTTTTATTCCATAACAACGACTTTCACGTGAAACGGTTTTGAGACGGCTTTGTATGGGGCTTTCCCATAGTGCGCCAGCGTAGTGGAGCACATGGCCTAGCAGAATACCGTTGATGTATCTTTCTGCGGTTAGTCCTCCTCCCCGACCTCTACCATTGCAGGTATGAATATGAACTCCGTTTTTGCTTCAATAGATATCCCCGCCTACATCATACAGGACACACCCCCGTATGCCACTGTTTCCGCAAAACAGCATTGTGCAAATCGCTCCCCTGGTCTCCTATAGACTCTCTGTCGACGGTCGCTACCATGAAGGCATATCCTGGATTCGTCCGAGAACAGGACTCGCTTCCAATGCTCGATATCCAAATCTAAGTGATTGCGAGCAAACTGAAGCCTGGCTTGTCGGTGGGCTGGAGACAGTTTAAGTCTCGTGACAAACCCTTTAAAACCTTTTAAACCCTTTTTATAGGGTTTCAGGACTATCAAACAATATGGTGATTTGTTTTAAAAATTGATGTTTTTAACGGACTTCCAAAAAGGAGGAGGTTCTCAATTCGGCGGTATGTTTTTTTTTTTTTTTTTGTATGTTTGTTACGCGATCCACTCACGGGAGAACTCCTCAACAATCAACGTCCAAGCATCGGGAAAATAAATATTTTGTAAAAGGTGATGAGCAGATAACATTAGGCTATTTTAACTTAGATAAATTCAAAACTGACCCACTAAAAAGTGTAAAATAAAAAAACTTTTTTACAAAAAAAACGACAATTACAATAAGAACCGACTACCAAAAATAACACTACAAAGTAAAAAATAACTTTAATTTCGGATGTCGGTGTAGTATTTTTGGTAGTCGGTTCTTATTTTTTTGTAAAAAGTTTATTATTTTTCACTTTTTAGTGGGTCAGTTTTGAATTTATCTAAGTTACAATAGCCTAATGTTAACTGTTCATCACCTTTTACCAATCATACAAAAAAAAAAAAACATACCGCCGAATTGAGAACCTCCTCCTTTTTGGAAGTCGGTTAAAAAATAAGAACCGACTACCAAAAATAACACTACAAAGTGAAAAATAACTTTAATTTCGGAAGTCGGTGGCAAAAAACTCAAATACAGATCCAAAGACACCGACTTCCGAAATTAAAGTTATTTTCACTTTGTAGTGTTATTTTTGGTAGTCGGTTCTTATTTTTTTGTAAAAAAGTTTTTTTGTTTTACATTTTCACGACATAAGGTGAATTACCTTTGGTTATGATATTGAAAAGATTGAAAGCTAACAAAATTGCCTTTCAAATGATATGCCACAATCCATAGTTCATTGCATAGAAGTTGTAAATATTTGTTTCGAGCAGCGGACGATGAAGTGATTCCAGTTTATTGCTCGCGAGTGTATTACATAATTTATGTCAAAGTCGCGAGCAAAAGCTGGCTTGTACAGCTTTTGCTCGCGACTCCGTTCGCGTGAAATTTCTTGTAACTGGATCATTTTATGATGTAAAAAAAAAGGGACGGTATTAAATAAAATACTTGCTTTAACTTAAGTAAATCACAATTCTTCAACCCTAGAACCGTAGGATGGTCGAGTGTATACTTTAAATCTGGCAGATTAACAACAATTTTGTCCAAATAAAGTGGGTCTGAGGATGCTACCCCGGGCATCCCCTTCATAACCTTCTGGTAAACATGTTCTCTTACTGCCTTTGTTATACATTCGTTGTCCGTGGGATTGCAAAATTCTTTCTTTAATGCTGAAAATTAAAGAAAAAAACCATGAATTCACTTATAATAGTTATCATTGAGGCTTCTGTAACATTGTGACTTTACTCGTGTCGAACGCCTTTTCAGTGAACTGATATTAATTTTAGTTAGTAAATTTTCTATATCGGGGATTCATACTTACTCAAAAATAATATTGACATGTATAATTAATTACTACACGCGGGTACGGCGTAAGGATAAATTGCGCACAGTAGCTAGCAAGACTCATCTAATGCATGAAAGTATCTTTTGTACAGCTTCACGCATCTTTAATTATATTCCGGGGCTTAATAAAACAAGAACGGAAATAAAAAGATTTCAAAAAAATCTCCATGATCTGTTAGTAAATAAGTGCTAATACTTCCTATCAGACAAATCACTTCTCCAATACAGTCCCCCTCAGTCATGATGCGTTCAGTGTCCCACTGATGTGTACCTACCTTAATTCGTTCCGTTTTCTTATTATCTTTTTTTATATTTTATGTGAAATCTTAATAAATTGTAACAATAATGTCAATTTAATTTCTATGTAACTATTGTATGCCCTAAGGGCGCGACATAGCTGATCACAATTTTTTTTTATGACCTGTATTTTGTTCCTACCTATGATCTACGATAAAGATATTGATTGATTGATATTATTTGGTAAATAGAAAGATATGACAGGACACTATTTTTGGCTGGTTACACAACTAGCAATTGCAACTAGATAAATAAGTGATCTAAGGTTTTCATTCCATTTGTTGTAAAGTCTTTTTTGTCTTTACTAGAAAGACCTTAACAAATGGCTCAACAGAAATAGTAAAAGTCTACTTACCACACACATTTTTTAAACACAGCAAAACTAACACAATTTGGACTGACCACATCATCGAAGGATCAAATGTAAATGAAAGAGCCAAAATATTCAGTTTTTAAAAATAAGTCATCGTTATATACCTAAAGTTTTTTTTTAATAAGGTTTTTCCAAATTAACATTAATTATTAACCCTGTATAATATACCCTGTACTGTAGATAATATAATTAGACATGCTTGAGATGATTCTTTCAGCAGTTTGCAGTATGTTTAGTAACAAAGATACGTCGGATTAGACGTGTACACGTGTCCCAACATGTATTGTAAACGATGAAACATTGGAAGATTGCATTTCTTCTCTCGTTTAAGCAAGAATTACCTAGGTATGGTTAATCCCATGGTCACTAATCTTGTAACCTAACCAGCATAATTAGCTGGCCTAAAAATAAAAACTGAAAAGTTATTAGTAGTTTTTACACACAGGAACCTGCAACTCTAGGCGAAAAACAAATCAAACTGATTTATCGTCCATTATACTGATATGTAGCCTGGGAAACACCTCTAATAATATGTCTGTTTACGTCACTTAAAAAGTTAATGTTATTTATATTTCAGAGGGCCTTCTCTCGGTATTTGGTGGTCAGTTCAAGTTATGAAACTAAATCCTTATGATTTTTTATCACAACCAGCATACTATTTTAACTAAGTGGGTTCGAGTTGCTATCGAAACACATACCTGCCTTTTTTTTTGGGTGGTGTATTATCAAATAACTTCTCTCGGTCTGGGCGGAGCGGGAGGGCGTGTCAGACTTAACTGTGTGCTGGGGCCACGATATCCCTTTGGACAAACTTGCAACCATGGCAGGCATTGGCCCTACCGGACCCCGTTAGTTGGTGCTGACATCTATTTGAGGCGCGCGTGGAACACAACGCGCCGTCGACCCAGGCCCGGTTCTTATCGGACGGCGAGCTACCCATCGCTCACCGGTGGCCGGAAATTGGCCTGCGACTCTCGACGCCCAGGGCGTCTCCTGCGGCGACTAGGGGCGTGAGGGTGCGAATTTTACCTCTCCCTCACGCGTACCACTTGCTCTTTCACGAGCATTATTGCTTAGCAGGAAGAGGTGACGGCCTCCCATGCACTCTCGCTCCGAACCATGGCCTAAACCAGGGCTGGACGAAAATAAATTAAGTAGATTACGGTCGATTTTGCAAGGTTTAAGGTTAGTAGGTTAGCACTTAGCCAATGGCCCACGTTAAGCAGCCCTAACTCAGCTTTTTTTCGAACCTCATCCTCAAATACGAGTGCTGCATCATCAGCATATGTAAAAATCTTGCCATTTGCACGAGATAGCTGACACAGATCGTTTATGTAGATCAAGAAAAGACTGGGACCAAGAATACTACCAAGCGGTACGCCGTATGGGACCAGGGCATCTGAACTAACGTGTTCTCGTATTTTCACTCTCTGTGGAAGATTACAGAGAAAGTCTTGAAAGAGTCTTAGGGCCGTTTTCCGAACACCAATCCGTTCCAGTTTGTCCGCACGAATAGGCATCAGAATGATGTCGAATTCAAGTGAGATTTAACATGATTCACAAGTTGTCAGGAAAAAGTACTGAAGATGCTGTCATCTTCAGTACTTTTTCCTGACCTAAAACCATACTGGGCATTCGAAAATATCTTGTTACCTTCTAAAAAACTAATTAGCCTAATAGTTAAAACTTTTTCTAGTATTTTTGAGATCATTGTCGAAAGAATCTGAATAGATAAGTAGTTTCAGAAAGTTCCGGATCAGAAAGACAACAGGGCTGACTGTACAGAGTACGCAGGATGTTTATTATTGCAGGTATCACTAGTAGAGTATATTTTAAAAACCGGCCAAGTGCGAGTCGGGCGCGCACAAAGGGTTCCATACCATTATTTATAAAAACGGCAAAAAAATCACGTTCGTTGTATTGGACCCCCTTAAATATTTGTTTTATTTTAATTTAATTATTTATTTTTAAAGTGAATATACAAATAAATATTCTGTGAATATTTCAAGCGTCTACCTGTTGCCGTTATCAATATCGAGCTAAAACGAGCAAAAAAATCACATTTGTTGTATGAGAGCTCCCTTAAATATTTATTTTATTATACCGGCAACAGAAAAATCTGAAAATCTGAAAAAAACACCTGAGAATCTGTGAAAATTTCAACTGTCTAACTATCACGGTTCATGAGATACAGCCTGGTGTCAGACGGACAGACAGACGGAGCCTTAGTAATAGGGTTCCCGTTTTACCCTTTGGGTACGGAACCCTAAAAAACAGGGTGGAAAATTACTTATTGACACAAATTAGTAGGTTTTAATTATAATCATGTATTTTTGTTCGTAGAATTGCTAATGAGTACTACTAAGCATGATGTTGTGAGTTCGTTCCCCGCCGGTATACTAATTTTGTGCCTAAACCAACATAATTAGCTTGCCTAAAAATAAAAGCGGAAAAGTTATTAGTAGTAGCCGGGGGGGAAACACCTATAGTAATATGTCTGTTTACGTCATTTAAAAGTTATTGTTATTTATATTTCAGAGGGCCTTCTTGGTCATTGGTGGTCAGTTCAAGTTATGAAACGACATCCTTATGATTGTTCATCATAACCTGCATATTCTTTTAACCAAGTGGGTTTGAGTTGGTGTTAAACCCCGACATGCCTGACATTGCAGTTAAACAATGACCTAATCATTGTTTAACTGCACTGTTACTAAAATAGTTCATAGATGGAGATCCATAGAGAAATGGGTCGTAAATACAATAACAATAAATCGTTCTTTCCAAACATTTATTAATGTTTCACATTTTTATTTATTTACAATATTTGTCATAAAGATCAAACGTACTTATAATACAGCTCTTCGACCGGGACTGCAATATGAAAATCTCTTACGTTTTCCATGAATTTATCTACAAATGCCTTCATAATCGGTGTCCGGGTTATTTCCTCGAATCGGTCATAATATCTGCTTCTCAAAGCAGGGGTACCTAGAAACGAGAAATGGATAAAATAAATCTCAGAAATTGTAGTTGTTGCTGAGAGGGTAATTGGTAGGGTGGTATTCCGTGTGATGCCGGAAGCACAGAATAGCACCATCCTATTTCTTCCCGTGGGTGTCGTAAAAGGCGACTAAGAGACTTACTAGAGAATGGGTAGCAGCGTTCTCTATGCATTTTAACACCATACTGCGATCACCAACCCGCCTGCCAAGCGCGGTGATTATGGAAACCCCCCCCAAATGTTGGGGAGGCCTATGTCCAGCAGTGGAAGTATTACGGCTAAAATGATGATGATGAAATAGATGAAATTTCTTATACTCAAACAATTTGTAGGTAGATGAACGAACAGTTCTACTAATTCATTAACATCTTTATGAATATTGCTGTACAGGTCATCTTATTTCCTGAGAATTACATTTTTATTAGAAGAGATATTATCGTGTAAGTATGCCAATTAGTTAACAATAATTATAACTCAAACTATCGATCGATGGAACATCTGATAATAAATTAGAATTGTAAATAATGAGTATATTTTTGCGTACATTTACACCTTCCTGATTCACCAAAAACCAAGTTCCTGTAGTCGTACGTTGATTTTCCTTTCAAATCTGAATGAGAAATGTAGTCCACAATCCGGATATGTTGCTTACAGTCTCCAAATTCTACTTTTTTGTAATCCCCAGTAATATTCATGACAAAGTTCTCTGTAAAATCAATAAAGATTAATTAATTTACATAATGACACACTATCTTGGACTAGGGCTGTGTAGGGAAGACATTAATATTACAGTACGTGAAAGAGATAGAGTTATTCAGGACTAATAACCCGATCCCTTCTATCCTCCTATCACTTTTGACAGAAGGAATACAAAATCTTTTCATATTTTTTTTTAATATTGCGGTTATTCAACTTAAGGAGTCTACAATACAAAACCAAATTGCTTAGAATGATGACTCCGTTATATCGAAAATACTGCAGCTTTAATTTTGAAATAAATATAAGTAATATGGTAAAGTTGAGGATTAATGTTAAGGACTTTGTTTACGAAAAACGATTCAATAAAATATTCTCGACTGAAAAAATTTACAAATTTACCTCCAAACCGAATAATAAACCGCAAAAGAAAATACTTCAACTAGATCATGAAACTTTGCATAGTAACGGAACTAAATCTAAAGCAGATACAATGTTTTTTTTATTTTTCATTACAATTATTTTCACAGTAATAAACTAAATTACCTACACTATCGGCGCCTTGGAGCCTTTTCCCTGCCGCCCTGTCTCTCTTGCTCGAGTGAACGAGCGAGATAAAGAGTGAGGTGAGGCTGAGGTATTATGGACTCTTATAGTTGTTTGCAGAATCTTATTATTAATTTAATATATGTATGTATGTAAAGGCAGGGCGTTGACCGGATTAGTGCTTTTTTATTGTTTTATCTACTGTTAAGTAAGTTAAATAACTTTAGCTTTAGACATTGCTTCTAATTATAGGCGGGACGATATTTTTATATCAATGGAGATGTCCGCTTTTTGTATGGGCGTTGGTTTTTTATTCCGAGTAAAATCTAACCAGCGTAAAACTACACCTAAATAAAAGTGACAAAAATATGGAATTTGTAACCACTGAAATAATATTTTTAGACCCCTCCATTTAAGAGAAAAATTATAAAATATTTAATGTTTTTCATATATTTTATTTGTTTATGGCAACCCAAATAAAATCTAAAATATATATTCTAAAAGGTTAGACTAAACATTTTTGACTGAAAATATCCCATTTCATCATATTTCTTATTGTTTACATTGTCTTAATCATCGATCAAATATATAAAGACAGTAATAACAGTGCCATGTGTCAATTTTGACAAGTTTTCTTTTTGTTTAGGGTGTGTTCACTTTAATATACTAGTTAGTTAGAAAGGTTTGTTCGTTTTAGGAGTAAATTCACACTAAAACAAAAAAAAGATTTTTCTCAAAAATGGAGGCCTTTAAAACTGAATGTTATAGTTAGAACCACTAGCTTTTGGGTTGTTTATCCAAATATATTTAACTGATCCTGGTTAGAATTATTGAATAATAAAAAACCATTTTCGGACCATGCATTGTAGTTAGTATCGTATTATAGACAATGTTAAGTCGTTTTCTGCTAATAATAAATATTAGTAAAAATATATTTAAAGACTCACCGTAAGTGATTTTGAATGTCCCCTTTCCTTTAACGGCTACTGCATCTACTTTGCCTTCAACTGCATATTGTGATTCTATTGTCAGACGAGGACAACATGGGTTGTATTCAAACCGTGTATCTGACGGGTTTTTCCTGAAATCAAAGAACATAAAAAATTGATCACGGATGCGAATAGCGGAACATGACGCGAACCAGTACAATTGAACTATTGCGGTTTTGCTGCTATGGTTTCGCGGCGGAGAAAGAGATTCTACAACAAACTCTTTTCTCTGTCTCTTCTCTTTTGTCTTGTTTTTTAAAAACGTTTCCCTGCTAAGAATTTCTCCTGTATCGTGGGTGCGTTTACAAACATTTAAACTCGCATACACAAACAGCCAGACCCATAGCAACTACTTAGAGGTCATACAAATACTTGTTCCGTGCGGGAATCGACACGCAGCGCAGCGCACGCAGCGACACGCAGCGCAGCAGTCAATCGCTTAACCACTGCGCCAACCGTGAACCGTGCGTCAACTAAACCTAAATAGGTAAGAGTGGCGCAATCTGTCCAGCTATCTACTTAGTTGACTGGTCAATCTTTTGACTAAAGGGTATAATTATTACTCAATCATAATCATAATATCTATTATAGGATATTATGAATATTATTATTATATCCTTGATAATATGATTCATACATGATCATCGTCATCATTTCAGCCGAAAGACGTCCACTGCTGGACATGGACCTCCCCCAAAGGGGTGGTTTGCCATAATCGCCACGCTTCGCAGGCGGATTGGCGATCGCAGTATGGTGTTAAAATGCATAGAGAACGCTGCTGCCCGTTCTCTAGTAAGTCCCTTAGTCGCTTTTACGACACCCACGGGAAGAAATGGGATGTTGCTATTCTTTACGTCTGGCACCACACAGACAATACATGATATTAAACATAGGTGTACCGAAGCACACAAATGTATCGTCACTGCATATTATAAAACAAAGCCCCCCCGCCGCGCGTTGCTTCTGTTTATTAACTATTCTGATTATTAACGGATTTTCATACGATTTCCATTAATGTACGCAATGATTCATGAGAAATGTTTAGGTGTATTCATTAAGATTCTGTGTAAATTGGCTGCAATATGACGATGTAAATTACACCAAATAGAACATCTGTTACTTTTATTTAATCTAACCCGTGCTCGGTGCAACAGGCAAAAAAAAATTAGGCGTATAATATGCTCGGCTACCTGTGCGAAGCTGGAGCGGGTTGCTAGGTATGTCTATGTTACATTATGACTCAAACAAATCTGATAGTATAATATGAGGCCTGAGTTTTTATCGTGCTCGTGAGGAAACGAGAGAAAAAGAAAGAATTTACATAGTTTTTAGGGAGGATCACAACTCAGTGGTAAACTAATTCACCAGACCATTTAATTCAGCTGACATAAACATTGAAAGGATTTCATTATTATATTTGAATGTACCATCGCCTTGACAAATCAACGGAACTACAAAATGCCACAAAATATCCTTACTTGAAACTTATCACGCAGTCCTTCACGCCAGTCATGGTAGCATTAAGAAGGGAGTACTTCAAGTTTGGCAGCTCGATGTTTAGCCTTGCCAGGTGTAGTGGCTCTGAAGGGTCTACACCTGGTATTCCTTTGATTAACTGTGGGAAGACCCTTTCGTTCGCCGCATTTGATAGACAAACTTCATCGTCAACATCGCAGTAAACTTTTCTTAGACCTGAAAATTGATAAGGTTTTATTAAGCAGGTTTCAATTCAATTCAATTTAATTCAATTCAATTCAATTTATTCAGTAACAATTTACATTGTGTTTGGAATCATAAATAATACATTAAATAACAAAAAAAAAACACGTTCATTAAAATTATAAAACTAACTAAGTAAATTTAACATTCAACACAATTAAAAATTCAATAAGATTACAAGCTACTACATATTAATAGTACCCAGTCTCACATTAACTAATATAAAAAAAAAAACGTGGATATGTCATCGTCTATCGAATACAGACATTTCTCCAATAGGAACGCTTTGAGTCTTTGACTTAAATGAGCTCTTATAAATTATAGTTTTTAAGTCCAATGGCAACCTGTTAAAATTCCGCACTGCTCGATATTGAGGACTATTTTATTTGATGATTTTATATTTTGATTCTATATTATTTGATGAAATACAGACATTTGCAGAAAAGAAAAGGCAGGATTATTCCTGCCTTTTCTTTTCTGCAAATGAAGTAGGCAGGATATGCATAAGCATATCCTGCCTACTTGTATCTTTGCCTGCACGTTACTGCTTAAGCGAGGTGTATTTCAGTAGCAGCTCTTTGTCAACATTCAGAGTCAGTGACTTGGCTGACCTTTACGGTCTATATGATTTATATAGGAATTCACTGGCTTGGAATTCATTCCACTGCTGGGACACTTCCCATTAGTGTGATCATTATTAATATAGGCTGATTATGCTATAGTATAAGGCAGTGTGGTGGTGGTAACGGCTGCGACTTGCGAGTTTTATTCTACTTTGTGTAAATTATTAACCGACTTCCAAAAAGGAGGAGGTTATATGTTCGGCTGTATGGTTTTTTATTTTTTTTTAATGTATGTTCACCGATTACTCTGTCAATTGTGGACGGATTTTGAAAATTCTTTTTTTGTTTGAAAGGGTATGCTCCGAGGTGGTCCCATTGCCATCAAATCAGAATCCAATGAGGGGATCCCATGGAAATCGAGGGAAATCCTCAAATTTTATAGGCATACCTATAGCGATTTGAGTATTTTTTATAGTCACTCGTGCATTTTCACTCGAAAAGCACCATTTGGTGAAGTGGAACTGATGATGAAGACCACAGATGGCCACCGGAACTACTACTACCGTTTTGAGCAGTAGTGATGAAATAAAAAACTTTTCACAAAAAAAAAAAACAACCGACTTCCAAAACAAACACCACAAAGTGAAAAATAACTTTAATTTCGGAAGTCGGTGGCAAAAAACTAAAATACAGATGCAAAGCCACCGACTTCCGAAATTAAAGTTATTTTTCACTATGTAGTGTAAGTTTTGGAAGTCGGTTGTTTTTTTTTTTGTAAAAAGTTTTTTATTTCATCACTACTGCTCAAAACGGTGAAGGAAAACATCGTGAGGAAACCGATATGTCCTCAGAACCAAAATTTGAAGACATGTGACATCCACCAACCCGCACTGGACCTGCGTGGTTGATTATGGTTCACTCTTTCTCACAGAAGGAGGAGGCCTGTGTCCCAGCAGTGGGAACATTATAAGCTGATTGTGATGCGATAGTACAGACACTATTGATCAAGTTTGAATTAAATGAGTGAATATTAGCTTGGATTCATATTCACAAAAAATAAATATCAGTAGTCCTTTAGAAATAATTCAAAGTGTCACTCACATAGAATATCCTGAATGCCAATTACAGCAATGGCGAATATGTGTAACGATAACATTTTGGTGTAATCACTTCCTTGAAACGCTTCAGAATAATGCGTTCTAGCCGGTTAAATATAATATTATATCATACTTTTAAATGTGTAATAACGGGACTAGAGATTTTAAGCTTAGTGTACACAGTGCACGTATATAAATTCTGTCTTTGTTTAGAAGGATTTTTTTACGTATTTAATATTTTTATTTCTTTAAAATTTATTTTGGACTGCGGTGTCATACTTAATCTTATTTATTATGCCTATATGGGCTATAATTGGCTAACATAAAAAGTTGAAAAAATAAATATCGAATAAACGTCAACGTCTTGATCTTAGGTTTTCATTAAATTTAAAAACAGTTATGATACAACTTCAAGATATGGCCGACCTCATCATCACTGTTTGTGTATGTTAGTTTAAATGTGTAAACGCACCCACCATACAGGAGAAATTCCTAGCGTGGGGCAACGTTTAAAAAAAAAAAAAACATAATTTCACCCGACAGACGTCCACTCCAAGCATGGCCACATCGACGGGTTCTGTACATCTCGGATCTATTCTTGCGGCCATCACAAGTTCATCGGTACACCTTGTGGGAGGCCTTACAACACTACATTTTCCGGTACGTGGTCGCCCCTCCAGAACCTTTCGGCCCCATCGACCATCTGTTCGGCAGTGGGCACCACCAATTAAGTTTTGCAATTCTTTGGGCTATGTCAGTTACCTTGGATGTAGCTTTACGACTACTTACACATCATACATAAGATACTCTATAATACAAAAAAATGGGGCAGCCAAGGATAAAGAAAGAAAGAAAGAAAAAAAATTACTTGTCATATAATTTTGTGCTTACTGCAATTTATTGCACCGGTCTTTTGGCAGATTTAGGGAGATATTGGAGTCTACCTACGTTCTGATGTGATTTGTGTATACACGGGCTTATTTTACCGTTAAGTACTAAGTTTAATCTTAATGTCAATAAACAGATAAAAAGATTCAAGTACATGAATATTTGCTAATTAGTCACACAGTAATAGCGACTGTGCTTTGGTATACAAAATACATACAATGGAAATGTGTCTAGGTACCGTCTTTAACATTACTTTAAATTAAATCTGGTAATTAGAGCAACATTAACTGGATTATTCTAAAATATGCTAAAAGCCATTTCAAGGTAAACTCATTATATTTACTAGTAGTTCTGCGAACAGTAGACCTCGCGAGCATAAACTTTTTGCAACAATTAATATACTAGCCGATTCCACTGGTAGAAATCCAACAGTGCGTAATTTACTGCATTTTGAGGAGCTATTCTGCTCATCACGCCGAAGATCCTCATCAGATCATTACCTAATTTCTATGAGACCAAGTTAAAGTTCGGATCTCATAAGGCCGAGATATCCAGTAGCCCCCTTTTTTGGCCCTCTTAAGTGGAAGTACCTCTCCAATCAAAAATCCCCGACGACAAAAAAAAAAACTATAAAGTCGTAAAACCTGTATACCAAGTTTCGTCCAGATCGGCTATAATACGACTTGTAGAGGAGTGTGGCGGCATCGACATCGCCACATGTGAACTATGCGTCACACTGACGTCACGCAAAATACTGCATCGCGCAAGCAGAGTTTACTGCGCAACTAGCATAATACAATATCCCGACATCAACTGTCGTCACCAGACACAACACCCGTCTGATGGGCGGATCCTCCCTTTTCTATGAAGGATGAGTGAACATTACACCCTGTTCCTCATGCCTTTATCGGAGTACCAACAAACAGAAAGAGGAAAGCAAATCTTGCCAGACTTGAAGCAAAGACGCTTCGCTCACTCGGTCAATGAAGCAGAGCAGCAATACTCGCTTAGCTCGCTCGGTCAATAAGTCCATCAATAGTCTTGTTCCACCCACAGCTGAGTAAAGGGCTGTATCTGTGCCATGCATTTCTTATCCACTGCCAAGTCTGCTTGCTAACCCAATTGTGTCAGGATTGCCCATCATTAACCCCGTAATTGTTGATTTTGACAGTTTTAGTTTTGATAATTTCATCGCACTTACATTCCACTAAAAATATTGTTCGAATTTGGTAATCTCGTACAAAAGATTCATCTGATACAAGTCAATGGTCTGACTTAGGCACGATTGCTCGGTAATATCCTAATAATTTAACATTTATTTTGACCACTGAGACGCCACAAAAAATAAGCCATGACTGCACTCATGGCGCTTATTATTACCCGACTGCCAAGGAAGGGTTATTAATAGTAGTTTTCGAAGATTACTTTCTGCTCGGGAGTTTGTTGCGCCACTTCTTCCCAGCTAAAGCACTAGGAAGTGGTAAAGGGTGGGCGTTTTTGGGGGACTGTCTTATGTAATTATTGACGTTCGAAAAGTGCTGATTCTCAGCCTATTTTGAATAAATGACTTTTGATTTTGATTTACATAATTCCAACACAACACTATCAAGCGAACATTGTGAATTTCAGAGATAACGAACTTTTGGCACAATGACATGATGATTTTGGCACAAATTGTCTTAGTATGGTTGCCATAATGATCGATCATTGGAAATAGCAAACTTGGCCAGCTGGCCTTCCCGGCAGTCCTTTGTAAGTTTGCTGAGCATACTATACATTAATAAAGATTGAAAAAAAAAACTGGTCGCGGTGGATTTTGTTAATCGCGACTAGCAAATGCTCATAATCGTAGTAATTTGCTATTACCGTTGAGAAGTATACTATTGCAAATATTTGTGATGAATGAACAAATTCTAATCTCGCGCATCACCATTTCACCCAAAAAACTACAATGCCCGTTTTCATTAACTCTAGGCGTCACTTAAATGAATGCTTTAATTAAAGCGTGCTGTTGGATTTCAACGCTCGGCTTAGCGTCAGAAGTTAAAAATCCAATAGCGCGATTTTGTTTAGGCATAATTTAGGTGTCGCCTAGAGCCTTTACTGAAAAAAAATATTAAACTGATTTTCTGACTAAGATTATTATTTTATTTAATCGTTAATTATCGGTGGCATCCGACAATCTTGTTCCGAGCCACCGCCTTCCGGCTTTTCCGGCAACCCTCAAGCTCCGTGTTGAGTAAGTACTTACCCATTTTACCGGCGCGGCACGTCGAACTGAGCTACGGGCTGGCGAGACCATCCACCGACCATCACCATCCCTGGCTTCTATAGCGTGGCACACCCGCTGCGGTCGTCGTCACACCAGGCTGATCCAGGAGAGCACTCTGCTACTCCCAAGGGAATTTAAGGGAATCTTGTGACCATAGACCTACCTACCCCCCCTTTCTCTTTTTATATTTAAAATATACATATTTATGTTGACAAATTTCGTGGTCTTATTTAGTCCCACCACATAGACTCTTTTAGTCACAATATAAATATAATATTTCAAATGGCTACATTCCGTAACGTCGGCAACAACTCAAGTGATAAAAAGGATGGTCTAAGAACACGTTGTCATAATGAAATTAGATATTTATTCTGTGACTTATGTCAACATGCATGGGAAAACGTAGTCAAAGAACCCATCATTTCCGAAGGAGACTGCGGCCTACGTGGATACTTTTCTTGCTGGGGGGTTTGGGATGCTCAGCAAGAGGCATTATTTGATATCCGTGTTGTAGACACTGATGCTCCTTCTTATATTTGACGCCCTGTCGCCTCTGTACTAAAATCCGCTGAAGAAGAAAAAATAAGGAAATATTTAGATGCTTGTGAAATACAGTTTGCGACATTCACCCCCTTTGTTGCATCCGTTGACGGAGTCTTCGCACTACAAATGTCTACCTTCATAAAACATCTTGGAGCTGGAATCGCTGCCTACTGGAATAGGCTCTTTAGCGTAGTGATGGGTTGGCTAAGATCAAAAATCATCATGTCAATAATCCGTGCCCCACATGTGCGTTCACGGCACAAGGCACACATTTAAACCAATAGCCAAGTTATTCGGCTTCGATTATTGAGTAGCCCTACCTAGACATGACTGATGTGGATGCGGCCGACGAACTGACAAAAAGTCGATTGCAGAAAAAATCCCGATAGATAAATTAACTTGTTTTATTTGTCAATTAATTAATAATTCGCCAGTACTTTAGTTATAGGAACCGAATATAGCAGACAGATATAAATATTTTCGTGTTAGATTGTGTAATGTTTTAAAAAAATATATGTAATTAATTCATATACTTACCTTAATTTCTTTAAACAGCAACTGTCGTAACAACGTGATAATTTTGTATTTTTTGACTAATGTCGCAATGTCATAGTATATTAATTGCGACCTAGTTGACTGTTGTTGTTCGTCAGATGTTTAAGATCAATATTATTATAGGATTAATAAAACAAAATATGTCCTATAAGATTGTATAAATATTTTTATTTTCTTCATTAGTTCAAAATTTTGCAGTCTATTCACGGTAAAAAAAATCTTCAAGGGCCATAATTTTCAAGTAAGCGTTCACGTTGTCTATATATTTATTCATAAACGCTTCCATAGCTGGTTGACGAGTCAGCTTGTGTACAGTCTGCCAATTTTCATCTGCATATTTGTGCAGGATGTCCGCTGAAAATAAATATACATCAGTTTACATCTATTCAGTCATTTCCTATTAAGTATTTTGCCATATTACTACTGAGTACTGGGTACTACTGTTACTTTCCCCTTTACCCTTCTTTTTTTTTTTTGTTGGGTGAGAAATTATCAAATAACTTCTCCCGCTCTGCGCGGAGCGGGAGGGCGTGTCAGACTTTTACTGACTAAAACCCACCCGTGTTCCTTCCGTTGCCTGTGCGCCAGGGCCACGATATCCCTTTCGGACAAACTCGCAACCCTGGCAGGCATTGGTTCTGACGGACCCCGTAAGCTGGTGCTGACATCTCTTTGAGGCGCGCGTGGAACACAACGCGCCGTCGACCCGGGCCTGGTCCTTATCGGACAGCGAGCTACCCATCGCTCACCGTCCGCAGGCCCGCGCCTACGGTGGCCGGAAATCGGCTTGCGACTCCCGACGCCCGGGACGTTTCCTGCGGCGACTAAGGGCATGAGGGCACGAACCTTGCCTCACCCTCACGCGTTCTGCCTCCTCCTTCGCTAGCATTACTGCTTCGCAGAAGGAGGCCTCCCATGCACTCTCGCTCCGAACCATGGCCTGAACCAGGGCCGGACGCGAGAGATTGCCGTCGCCGATCGCCTCCGTGAGGACACGGCGGTGCTCCGCCCAAGCCGGGCAGACCTCCACCGTATGCTCCACCGTATTCTCCGGGCGATCCACACAGTGGTAACACCCGGGCGTTTCCTCCCGCTTTATCCTGAACAGGAACCTCCCGAAACAACCGTGTCCAGTGAGGACCTGCGTTAGGCGGAAGGTAAGGACGCCATGGCACCTCTCTAGCCACTCCTCAAAGAGGGGACTTATCGCCACAATTGTGGCGTGCCCAGCGCTGAGTTGCGACAATCGCACTCCCCATATCGCCATGAGATTCCGCCGGAGCTCTGTTCGCTGTGCCATGATTTCTCGCTGCAGCGGAGTTTTGCCCCGTCGTTTCGCCTCCTCGCGCCAGTACCAGATGTGCGCGAGGACTTTTGCCTCCAGATCCCATGGCGGCAGTCCGCCAAGGCAGCCCCGGCCCGCTCCAGTCTGGAAGCCAAACGTCGAAAATGCTCTACAAAGTTCTACCGGCTGTCGAGGACGAGTCCTAGGTACTTCATCGTCGACTCGACGCCAATGTGAACCCCTCCCGCCGTTATCTGGGAACCCAACAGTGGCGCGTTCCGAGGACCATAAAAACACATGGCCTCGGAGTTGTGCAATGCCACCTGGACTCCCAATGGCCGGATCCTATCAACGATTGTCGCAACCCCACGTGCCGCCAGTTCGGCCGCCGCCTGATGCGACCTCCCTGCGCCAGGACCAGCGTGTCGTCAGCGTAGCAGACTACGCTGACGCCGCTAGGGAGGTCGGCACGCAGCACCCAGTCGTAGCCGATGTCCCACAGATGCGGTCCCAGGACCGAGTCTTAATTACCCCTATTGTTAATATCAACAAAAGGGGGTACTACTGTTACAGTCACAGAACTCTCGTGAACCCTTACACAAGTGACTTGGAGGGATTCACAAAGACCTGCATTGTTATCGTAGTAATTATCCGAGCGGAAATCAAATTCGCATTAACTGGGTGCAGCAATACTTCATCGTCCTTGTATTTTCTGTAGATAATACTGATGATCATATTGAGCCCCGTGGTTATTATTTTATTAATCATGGTATCTAAGACGTTAATAGATAGTACTGGGATTCAGACATATAACTTATGTAAATAAAATTTAGGCTGTCTTATTACATAACGTGTGGCAGTAGTTCATAAACAGTGACATGTCAGAGTGTGTTAAATACCCGTATGAGTTTTCTAATTTGCGCAGTGGTTATCGCTATGTATTCCTGAATATTTAACTGTATTTGATTGAGGAACCGGTAGACATGAGCATGACGCGTAGT